>CM059577.1:32755048-35155048 GCA_030386875.1 Morinoia aosen
GGGATGACTAAGAGAGTTTGAGTTCAAATGAACTGGTAGAGCTCACTTGGCGTGAATTTCAAAATGTTAAACAAGTTGGTCGCACATGCGTTACTGTCTCGCGGAACATGTCGAAATAAGGGGAACCTGGTAAAAATCACCCCATAGGAGTCTCAATGCACAAAAAATATAGGATATTAAAAAATAGTGTAACTTTGAAATACATCGCAGCGCAGCACCACAAAGCCATCATTATTTAGCCCAATCGACACTATATGTTGAAAAAACAGCAAATGTCGATTTTAGATGAGGAACTTAATTAAAAACGAAGACAATTCCAGGGAAATTTAATCATATTTATTTGGAAAACTTTTTAGATAATTTAGATTTTAGAAAATATAGACAGACAGCGAATCAACGAGAGCTAGATTGTTGATGTGCTTTTCTTTGATTTCTGGGATGATATTTTTAAATATTCCGTGAGGCTAGGTTCTCACTTCTTCCATCAAATTTATTTCTCTCCTAGCGTATTAAAAAAGTCTTTGTACAAGACTAATTTGCATATAACTTCAAGAAAACGATTCATCCTTTGAACTTCGTTCTAGTTCCAGAATGTGTTCAATGTAAGTACTACGCTCTTGATGCAATATCACTTCCACATTTAAAAATAAATTTAAAGTTCAAAATCGCACACGTGAAAATATTAAAGTTACCTTATCTAAGACTTTGTTAGGATAATTTCATTATCATTTCAGGACCTTAAAGCAAAATTATTTCGAGAAAACTGCGCTGAAACCTGCAAGGTCGTCTTGCAAATTGCCTTCAGCGACCCAAATTGGGAAGTAGCCGTAGGTGTGAGCGTAGAGACCCTGTCTGTAGCGTGCCAACAGCTCGAGCGAGTGTTTGTGCGTTGACACCCAGAGGTCGCATGCACTTTGATGCACTGACCCTAGCGATCAAGAAGGTCTCTTTTACAAATAAACTCACTTTACAAATGAACTTTTCTGCGAGCTGTGGTTATTAGAAAAAAAATTTTCCTCTCAACGACGCAATCATGAGAGATACGAAATGGAGACTCTTATGTTACGAAGGAGATTTAGTGTCGTTTATCATTCTAATCTCAGCTTTTGAATCCCACCGATGTTTATACGACAAGACATTCTGCTGTAAACACGCTAACAGTTCATTAAAGTTCACAACTATCCTTCCCTCTATTTTATTGGTAACTATGATATTCTTGCACCACTGCCTTCACTCATCACTCCAAGCGAATGCACCAAAATTGTCACAAAAACAACGAAGTTAGAGCTCTTTCTTTCCCTTTCAGTGTACGTGAACTTGGGGCGCACCGTCGTTTCAGGAGGAGTGAGATCGCAACATACCCTCATGGCAGCACATGCTCCCCAGACACGGACACGTTCGCTACTGGCGGTTCGTGCTGGGCGTGCGGGTGCTGAGCATCGCAGTGCCAAGTGGGAACACTTGTCTCTCTTTCTGAGGGTTGGTCGTTATGACGTCGCGGCAACGCGAGTATTGGCTGCGACCAGTCCCTTACTGAAAAGTTATATCGTTCTTTGGTTTGTTCAGCGTAACTCATTGCAAGCTCTTCAGATCGATGGAAAATTTAAAAATGATTATATAAAAATGATCAGTAAAAACTTCTGAGGTATGAAACTGTGGAAATAATGATAATGACTTCATTCCTTGGTTTGTTAAGCGTAAATCATCGTAAACACTTCAGATCGATAGAAAATGTAATAGTAGTAGTAATAATAATAATAACAATGAGATCAATAAAAACTTGTGAGGTATGAAACGGTGAAAATAATGACCAATATTTCATTCTTTGATTTGTTAAGCGTAACTCATCGCAAACCCTGCTAATCGATAGAAAATTTGGCAATAATAAATATGTACAATATCACAATGTTAGTCCGAAAAAGATTCAAAATCTTTCAGAAGTCTCTGTGATTTGTCAAATGGTGTTTTGAAATCATGTTTTATAGAAGTTCTTTCTTGTTTCTTTGCTTCTTTGAAATGTACTTTCTATAATTTTTTCTGAATGCATCTTTTAGGTGACGGAGAAGTCAATGGGAGAGAGGAATATAATTAATTTTTAGCGGAAGTAGAAAACCGTCGCATAAGAGGAATATTTGTAGCCTATTCAACGCATTGAGCGAGGTAGTTCAACCAATCAACAAGTGCAGTTTCTCTGCACTTAACGCTTTGCAAGTAGCAAGAAGGAATTGTTAATTTGATCTAAAAAAGTAGACACAACTACTGGTCTTTTGATGATCGAAATAAAAGGGTCGCTAAAGAGGAAACTAAAAGCGAAATCGATGCCTACAAGGATCAAACATTTAACAGAACACAAAGTCAGAAAACTTACCAGTGAGAAAATTCATCGATTTGGAAACACGCACACTAAAACCCAGTGAAAAGGATCGAAGCATTCGTAAGCAATTGGCGAAAGAGGATATTTAGTGGACAACCTCTGAATCGAATCGGGTTGCTTGAAGTGACAAGATTAGATTAGATTATGTGTTAGTTTGGGCCTTCCCTAACCACAGCAAAGGCGTTTCAAAGGAAGAAAGGAGAAATTAAGGAGAAAGGTATCATGCAGGGTGAACTACTGAGAATGCAGAATCTGTATACACAAGGTGTGTTTTCACGCAAGACTATCTGCGTGGAGATAGTATAAGTAGAAAGCGAAGATTATGAGACACGGTGAAAGATGAGAAGAAGAAATTAGTACGTCCTGAAAAACAGGATAGCAGTGAACCGAAAAAAGATGGTCTGCAATAAAACATAAACCTCTTCCATTTCAACAAAAAAAGGCTTCCGCCACAGTTTCTCATCGCCTTCTGGGCCTGCCCAGAAGTTTTTGGGCATCCAATGAGCAGGTTTGAACAAAAATAACTAAAACTGAGTGTGAAGTGGGGAGGAGTTAGTGTATTTTTTGAAAAATCTTCAGCGCCACAGCGATGAACCCAATTTAGAGCATACATCTTAATCGAGGAACGGTAGATAGGAAGCACGAGGGCGCACTTGAGACAACAGCATACCTTTATGTAGGAGTGACGCTGAGCTGAAAATTTATTTTTCAACAAGATAGAGATCCAAAACCAACATCAAGTTTAGTATAACAATGGTTTTGAGTTCGTCGCGTTGATTTTTTGTCGAGGCCGGTTGAGTTTCCCGACATGAATATCATCCTTTTGATTTAAGTAATGCCTGAGAAACGTTCGGGATGTAAACTGACAAAAAACCCTAAGAAAAGTTCGACCAAATGATCATATCTCGACATGAATTACCGTACACTTCCATTACCAAGTAGATTGACTTTGCTATGTCGAAGCTGAACCAAACGCTGTATAATTATTTTCTGTATGTAATTGTTTATTACAGCAATAGTATTCTTATCATGTTTTTAATTTGCAGTTAGTTCGATTGTTTTGACGGTGACTGGAAAATGAGGGTCAAGTGTAGCGGTGTCTCCAATGGTGTGGGTAAGGTGCTGCGATAACATCTACAGTTCATCCTTGCTTGATTCGATCTTATTTGCGCAGGTGGTTTTGGCGCATCTTTGCTCGTGTAACACTTATGTAGCTCGCGCTGTTCTGTGCACGGTAAAACATTTCCATTTTAGTATTCTTGCATGAGCTCGAAGATCATGAGGGGAATGTGTGCAGACGCTGTAATGCGATTCAAGCTATAATTGGTGACGGAGTCAGTTAATATTGGTGCTCCCAAGTGATAGCAATAGATGCTAACAGTCTTGAAAGACTCTGGCACTGTAGTTTTGCGGGTAAAACCATGTGGTAACACATGCCATGGCAGTGTTGATGGAATTATTCCATGGAAAATATTCCAAAGAAAAAGTAAGTGGAAGTATTGCTGATCCCGTATTGCCGAACTTTTGGTATTCGAGAGCATTCTCTATGCTAGAGGCAGCCAACATCGAGCAAATTGAGCCCAATGTTATTGAGATTTCAAATACTCACACAGGTTTAACTCAAATACTCACATAGGTGTAACTCAAATACTCACATAGGTGTAACTCAAATACTCACATAGGTGTAACTCAAATACTCACTTAGGTGTAACTCAAATACTCACATAGGTGTAATTCAAATACTCACATAGGTGTAACTCAAATACCCACATAGGTGTAACTCAGATACTCACATAGGTGTAACTCAGATATCCACATAGGTGTAACTCAAATACTCACATAGGTGTAACTGAAATACTCACATAAGTATAACTGAAATACTCAAATAGGTGTAACTGAAATACTCACATAGGTGTAATTCAAATACTCACATAGTTGTAACTGAAATACTCACATAGGTGTAACTCAAATACCCACATAGGTGTAACTCAAATACTCACATAGGTGTAACTCAAATACCCACATAGGTGTAACTCAAATACTCAAATAGTGTAAATCAAATACCCACATAGGTGTAACTCAAATACTCACATAGGTGTAACTCAAATACCCACATAGGTGTAACTCAAATACTCACATAGGTGTAACTCAAACACTCACATAGGTGTAACTCAAATACTCACATAGGTGTAACTCAAATACCCACATAGGTGTAACTCAAATACTCACATAGGTGAAACTCAAATACCCACATAGGTGTTACTCAAATACTCACATAGGTATAACTCAAATACTCACATAGGTGTAACTCAAATACTCACATAGGTGTAACCTTAATACCCACATAGGTGTAACTCAAATACTCACATAGGTGTAACTCAAATACCCACATAGGTGTAACTCAAATACTCACATAGTGTAAATCAAATACCCACATAGGTGTAACTCAAATACTCACATAGGTGTAAGTGAAATACTCACATAGGTGTAACTCAAATACTCACATAGTGTAAATCAAATACTCACATAGGAGTAACTGAAATACTCACATAGGTGTAACTCAAATACCCACATTGGTGTAACTCAAACACTCACATAGGTGTAACTCAAATACTCACATAAGTGTAATTCAAATACTCACATAGTGTAAATCAAATACTCACATAGGTGTAACTCAAATACTCACATAGGTGTAACTGAAATACTCACATAAGTATAACTGAAATACTCACATAGGTGTGACTCAAATACCCACATAGGTGTAACTCAAATACCCACATAGGTGTAACTGAAATACTCACATAGGTGTAACTCAAATACCCACATAGGTGTAACTGAAATACTCACATAGGTGTAACTCAAATACCCACATAGGTGTAACTCAAATACCCTTATAGGTGTAACTGAAATACTCACATAGGTGTAACTCAAATACCCACATAGGTGTAACTGAAATACTCACATAGGTGTAACTCAAATACCCACATAGGTGTAACTCAAATACCCACATAGGTGTAACTGAAATACTCACATAGGTGTAACTCAAATACCCACATAGGTGTAACTCAAATACCCACATAGGTGTAACTGAAATACTCACATAGGTGTAACTGAAATACTCACATAAGTATAACTGAAATACTCACATAGGTGTGACTCAAATACCCACATAGGTGTAACTCAAATACCCACATAGGTGTAACTGAAATACTCACATAGGTGTAACTCAAATACCCACATAGGTGTAACTCAAATACCCACATAGGTGTAACTGAAATACTCACATAGGTGTAACTCAAATACCCACATAGGTGTAACTCAAATACCCACATAGGTGTAACTCAAATAATGAGGCTATGCACGTTTTTGTTCATTTCATGATCACACAATGCCTACAAAATTTTTCTTTTATACTCCAAGTCATAGTCACAAAAACCGTGCTCTTCTCTGTATAACTCGAGAGCTTGGGATGTCAGGTACAATCAGAGTCAAGGACCAGAATATTAAAGCCAGGCAGTCTCGAGGACGAGAGCATAGGACAAAGTCGTATTCAAGGGCAGGCATATCAAATTCTTCAACTAAAAACGAGAAGTCCCTCGAGAAGTTTTGAGGCGCTTTTTAATTATTTGAAACTTTCTTATATTTAGGGAACTTGATTCAATAATTTAATTTCACTCACCTTTGAAAAATATCAAATCAAGTTTCGCAAAAATAATATCATTTGGTCTCACTTATACTTTGAGCTGCAAAATATTTCTATTAGAGTATATAAGTATTTTCTTTGCTTGATCGTAAATTGCGTCATCAATTCTAAGTTTCTAATTCGAACTTGGCAAAAAATATTTTGATACGAGCCAGGATCCCCGCGCCTATTGGTTTGTCTACATGTGGATGCTAAATACAGAGAAAACAATCTTGAGATAAACTTGACTGTTTATTTCAATTCTTAACCGTACGCTCGAAGTTCGTCATCAGGAAAGTCTAGCTTTTTATTCCGGAGCCATGTTTCGCCTCCGTCATGAGTAAGTTATGAATTTTTTGCCCCATTAATCTCTTCAGCTAGCGTTTATTTAGGTCAATGCCTACTTTCTGAAAGACTTATTAACATATTCTCTAAGCTCACAGGAATAACATACCAATGCGAAATTTTTGATACCTATAAGTTGTAGACTGGAAAGTCAGCATGGAAGAAACTCAATTTTCAAAATTCAACACCTCATTCACCTTGGAGAATTCAAAAAGCTCCAATTTTATCTCTCATGGAGCCTTATCGTCTTATGGGCTCACCTTGGCCATTGATCTTACGATCAAGTGTGCAACGTCGATTAAAATTCCATTTAGGCTTTTTGGTCTTGCAGAAAACTCCTTTGATTAAATTTGAGAAGGGATCTTGAAGGCTTTAAAGGAGTTAAACGCGCAATAGTTGCCCGCTGCAGGATGTTGCTGCGAGGGCCTTTCGCTTCTTGTTCTTTTATTTTAGTATATTAGGAACTGAATGTCTTTGACTTTTGAAAGGACGGAACACTCATATTTTTTGTCTCTGTTTCATGGCGTGAAAACTGTTCTCCCGTAATTGACTTTTGCACTACAATTGAGGAAAATTAGTGAATATATATTGTATTACTAGTGCACACGGTCTGTCAAAAATGATAGGTTTAAATATTTTTCTTAAATGAATCTTGCATATGTGGATGACAAACAAATATAACCATCCTAATAGTATCCGCAACAAAAATATTCTCGTGCTTGTGCACTGGTGAAACTCGTATCCCAGATACGGTCATAAACATACTTATGAGCGTGATAGAGAGACGGAAGAAGTGGACACCAAACAAATCATCAATACTATTCTATCTAATCTATCTAATATAATAAGAATGACCGTCACATGTTTGTATATTTATTTACATTTTTATTTATTGTATGTTTCATGCAACGCTCTGGTTAATTTAATTGTGAATATAATTGACAATGATGCATATTGACCATTTAATTGATCGTGTGTGGGCTTGATTGATGACCGTCAATTAATTGACTCAACGTACTGACGCAATCAAATCAGTTTGATATTTTATTGATGGTTCGCCAATATTTCATTCTTAGCTCTGAAAGTCGTAGTGTATAAGCCTATGCATACTTGGAATTTCATTTTTGTGTACACGCAGCTGTGGTACCTTTTGCATGCTTGGGGACGCTGCTACAAATACCTAGTACTTTTCATGTCTTAGTGTTATATTATACTATGTAGTCCACCCCTCTTTTTTTAAATAAAAAAGAGGGCGCAATGAGAGGAAGGCCGTAAGTTGTTTTATTTATTATTGTTAACCTACTTATTAAAATTATCTTGAAAACTAAAAAATTGGCACTTTCAAGGAGTAACAAGATGCCATGTTCATCAAATGATTTAGTGTCCATTTGAAGATAGTTCTTACTGTAAAATCTTCTGGCTCATTTGGACGTAATTCCTTGAGCAATGCATCGGTCCCGAATATTCTGCAACGTATTCTGAGCCAGTTTTTGGCCCATGTCTTGCGTTTACGCGGGGATTTTCCTAGAGATGAAAAGGCCGAGGCAAGCACTATATAATACTATATAATACAAGCACTAGTATACTATATAATAAGACGTCACGTGTCTCCATAAATTTAGTAATAAATCAGTAAATAAATTTATATATTTTCTGTGCATAATTTCCCCTTTTTATCTCATGAAATAAATTAAATTGGTTGGTCCGTCTTGGTTGGTTGGTTCGTCTCTCTTTCACGCTGTTAAAGAATGCTCATTTACCGTGATACGAGTTTCACCAGAGCACAAGTGCAAGAACATTTTTAATCGCGGATGCCACGGTAGAAGAAACAAGGTAGGGTCAAACCAGTCTTTTTTTCGTCGACCGTGTGGCAATGCTGACGTCATGGAATCGAATCAATAGCAGCGCTCATATTGCATCTGAAAACACTGCTAGCCCAAAATATGGCACCACTATTGGCCTAACGACATGTTGCAATGGTGACGTCATCCAGTTCGTTTGAAACGAAGCCTTTCTATTGGCCAGTCGAACAAGAGGAGGTATATTTTCCCTCATAGAAATGACTCTACCTTGTTTCCTCTACCGTGAGGGTGCTGTTTGGATGAATATATTTGTTTGTCATCCACATCTGGAAGATTTGTCTGAAGAAAATGTTGAATCACGTCTTTTTTGACCGGTCGTGTAAACTAGTATATAAATAAAAAATAAACACACCAAGGGTATTATTAGGTAAGATTGTGTTCTCCATCGTTAACTTGGAAAATTTCCCAGGTTTTTGCAGATTTTATTCAACGCTTCAAAGAACTGGGCAACCCAACAGAGAAAATCGCGAACTTTTTGATACGTTTTGTTTCAAACGTCAAAATGAAGTTTGCGTTAACTGATGCTGAAGGAATTAGGAAACGACGAGGCAATTTAAGCCCTAGGGCAGAAATTGAAGGGAATTAGAACAGGAGGGTCAGAAAGAGGTGGAGTGTATGATACAAATGAAACGATCTACGCTGTGACATCTGATCAACATGGGGCAATAACATGAGGGCAATAGTATGAGGACAATAACATGAGGGCAATAACATGAGGACAATAATATGAGGGCAATAATATGAGGACAATAACATGAGGACAATAACATGGGAAATATTAAAATGAGGGCAATAACGTGAATGCAATAATAATACGATGGTAAAAACTAATGGCAATAAAATGAGGGCAATGACAACATGAGTGCAATAAAAACATGAGGGCAATAAGAGAAGACAAGAACGCAAGGGTAATAACAACAAAGTAACACTTTCTCATTATTTTCATTTAATGGAAACACATCTCGTTGATCACATTCAAGTTGCAGCAATAGGTAGGCGGTGGAGATTGTTTACAGTGTGCATGGGGAAATAGTAAGGCAATAGTGCTGCCCCATTGTACTCCTGAAGATACAAATTACCTTCAGGTAATAAATTACTCCCCTATCTGTGCAAATTCATTTCTTACAAACTGGATAGGTCAGCACAATTACCTGAGTGCTCATAGCATGTCCATCTTGACCTAGCTACTTAGTTACCCAATTGACCTAGTTACCCTAGTTACCTAGTTACCCTAGTTCCCTAGTTACCTAGCCACCTAGTTACCTAGTTACCTAGTTACCCTAGCTACCTAGTTACCTAGTTACCTAGTTACCCTAGTTCCCTAGTTACCTAGTCACCTAGTTACCTAGTTACCTAGTTACCTAGTTACCCTAGTTACCTAGTTACCCTAGTTACCTAGTTACCCTAGTTCCCTAGTTACCCTAGTTCCCTAGTTACCCTAGTTCCCTAGTTACCTAGTCACCTAGTTACCTAGTTACCTAGTTAACCTAGTTACCTAATTACCTGGTTACCCTGTGGACCTAGTTACCCACCACAATTTCCTCAGTCTGCGTGCAGCCCACACATCCCGCCAGGTGTGCGGCACACCGTGCGTCGGGGGCCCGCCTGGCGATGTTACTCGTCGGGTTTCCAATGGCCGGCGTTACCTTGTTTGTGTGCGGCTCTTTGTGTGTAGGAGGCTGCCCTACTGAGGACAAAGGTTTTCTTGTTGTGCGCTATTTGAATTTCTTTTTTCCTTTCACGCATTTATTGTATTACTATTTTTGGCTATCCTCTATCAATATTTGCTTCTTTCCCCTACACGTGCAGGTGGGGCCAATGATTTTGGGAAAAGTGAATTTTTCTATTTTCTCGTTAAACTAAGTTGTAGTTTTGCGTAGTGTTTAATTGTTTGCTTCCGGAAAACATTATAAAGGAAAAATAAAAACATAAATTGCCCGCAAACCATTTTTAATAACCTGCGCAACTAAAAAGTAATTATTCTCAATATCTGTGATGTTGACCAGTTGACCACGCTTCTTAATAGTCGTTTTGATGCGCTTTGGCATGCTGTTTACTAATTTTTCAATTATATTATGATCAAAGGATCTCAATTCTTCTTCAATTAAAGCTCCAAGTTGCGCTAAATTAATTGGCTTCTGCTTTTTCACTCTACTTTTGATGATCGACCATAACTTTGGATAGAATTCATTTCAGTTGAATTTCCAGGCCGACCGAAAATTTCCACTCCATTTTCATCAAGGAACTTTTTAACCACTCTTGCATTGTTACACGGAGCGCCATCATGTCGGTAAACCATCTTTTTTTTTTGGAAGCGGAACAGCTATCGTTGGAAGGAGATGATCTTTAAAGACTTTTAGGTAGCAGGCCGAATTCATTGCTGTTTTTAGGGAAAAATCGACAGTGCTCCAGTTCTCTTACCTGAAATGCAGCCCCAGACGTAAAGAGTGGAAGGATGCTTGACCGTTGACACACTCCTTGTTAAATCTCTCCCCTTTTCTTCGTCGCATGAGGCTTTTCCTGAAGGTGGCAAAAAGGGGGAACGGAGATTCATCGGAGAAAATGATTTTGTCCCATTGTTCAGCAGTCCAATGCTGGTACTTTCTGCAAAAATTGCCCCGGTCTTTGATATTCTTCGCCGTTAAAAGAGGTTTCTTCACAGCTCTCCTTGAAGTAAGTTCGTTGTTGAAGAGTCGACGAACAGTTCGCGCTGAGGCATGAACGCCATCCCTCTCCCATCTAACGCAAGCTCTGAACTGCTGGCAGTCTTTTCCCGTTACAAGTAGCGCACCAAAGCCCTATCTTGACGAACCGACGACAATCTTTTCCTGCCTGGGGCTGTTTTTGCCATTAAGGATTTTGTCTCGTTTAATTATTTTATCAACCTGTAGACAGTTGACGATGATGCAAGTTGCTTGGCAACGATTTTCATTTTTAATAGACCACTCTGATGGAGAAGAATGAAGGTTTTCCTAACTTCTTTCGAAATCATCAGAATTTTGAATCTGGCAAAAAAAATATATTCATAAATCTAAAAAAACAAATAATTCAACAAAATATGTGAAAATAAACATGCCCCTCACCTTGCGAACGATTTTTTCACAAGTTCCAATGCCCGCATCACCTTTTAAACCAGCACAAAAAGGTTTTCCGTATTTAATTGAGGAAAAACTGAATTGTTAAATTTTAAGAAAATCCACGAATTTTTTTTTTTAAACCTTGCTTCTAAGTAATTTTACCGCACTATAGGACTGTTAACGATTAAGCATAACTATATGCTGAAATAAAGCCATGAAATGAAATTTTTTTTCTCAAAATCATTGGCCACACCTGTATTTGTTGCAGTCTTGTTATGCACTATTTGGATTTGTTTCAGCCTTCTGCACACATGTATCATATTGAGGATAATTGACATGGATCGAATTCAAATTTAAAGTAGCAGAAAATGCATGACATAACATCACTCAGGAAATCTTATGCTTGAATCAATTGTTGTTGATTCTTTTGTTGATTGTTTCGAATGACATCTAAAAAAAATCAACTGAATTGAATAAGTTAACATTCATTTGTTTGATTTTAGACATTAGCAAGCAGTGTAAAGAAATTAATGAGAATTTAGAGGAAGAAAATCGCATGATGTGCAATTAACAAGCTAATAAAATTAATTTAGAAAGAAATTCGAAGTGTTTTAACTCATATTTCCCTCAGCTATCAATCTTTGCTGCAATTCATGAGGAGAATGAAGCCTTCATCACATGGTAGATTGAGAACCAATATCAACATAATCAATTCACGCGACAAATTACCCAGAAAAATAAGGTTCAGCTTCTGTTTAATTCATAGCAATTTCAGGCGAAATCGAATTAATCTATCCTGAAGCAAAGGCGAGCTTGTTGAGGTGGATGTTGCTCTAACTGGCAGGGCTTCGAATTAAATGACTTTCATAAATATAGTAAAATGTGTGGCATTGTCGAGAAATGATTGAAAGTAGAACAAATGGAGTTTTGGGAAGCCCAAACGTAATGGAAGTGTTGCCTGTAATCCAAGTTTTGATGGATCTCTTCCTCGCAATCGTAGAGCCGCGCACAGTGTCCGCCTCGGTGCTTCGTTACCCAGCTGGCTGTGCAGACGGCCGGTTCAAGTGTTTGTTTTTCCTCATATGATATGTTATTTATTACCAGCTAATTAATTAATTTTTTTACACATTCAAATCTTATAAGTTTATTAATTATTATTTCATTTATTCACTATTTTAACAAATCCCACCATCGTACTATATCAATGCAGTAGGTATAATTTGTTATATCACAATTACACTTTATCTAAGGGCTTCAATTTAATAATTTACCGTGATGGCAATATCCTGAGGAATAATATTGGTCTCTGGACCACACTCCAACGTTCGCGCGTGGCTCGTTGATAACAGGCTGCCCTAGAAGTCATTGAACTTATTCGGCCCCACCAGTAGCTCTACTCAAATGTGCCAATTGTACTGGACTTCAGAAACAATCTACTGGCGTATCGCTTGAGGTAAATAAATTGTCGAAATTGTTTTATTTAAGCAGAAAACAAGCTCTAAAGAATAAATTTATTTTTTTGGAAAAGTTAGAATTTCAGTTTTTATAATTAAGTTGCAACCTAAGATACAAATTCTTACTTGTTTTTAAATTGCTCTATCAGATTCCAGAACACACCGTTACGCCCGTTGCCACTCCACAGCGTCCCCTGGTGTCGACACTCCCAAGCTCACGTCTAAATTCCTGCCGCAACTGCATACATTTTCCCTCTATGTTGTGGTAACTTATCTCATTCGCTTATTTTCAGCGCGTACATTTACCTTTCACACCCATATTGTGTTAGTTTTATTGTATTTGTGCATGTGTTCATGCATATGCTCGTATTTTTCTTAAACTTCAATTTTGTGCTAACCTATTGTACTTGAGCATCATTACTGAAATAAATTTACTCCAAGCCGTCATAAATTCCAATTTTTTTATTAACTCGCGTCTCAGCGCCCAGGTTCGTCGTGTATCTCAGCGTAGAAAACACAACCGTCTTTTGCAGCGCGTACACGACTTTGCATCTGACGGTAAAACGAGTCAAATTTGTATACAGAGCTGGTATAGCCATTGCCATCAGAGCTGTTGTATCCAATGCCATCAGAGCTGGTATACGCATTGCCATCAGAGCTGTTGTATCCAATGCCATCAGAGCTGGTATACCCATTGCCATCAGAGCTGTTGTGTCCAATGCCAATGTTGTGTCCAATGTTGTATTCAATGCCATCAGAGCAGCTGGTATAGCCAATGCCACAAAACCCTTTGTTGCTACTATTAAGACTGAAAACAAGCACGAATAAAGTTCAAGGTCACACTGAAGTAGAGTTTGATCATTTATTACCAACGAAACTTTTTTAACAATAAATCGATTGTTACCCTTCACTTTTGTAATCTATTACAAACTCGCTGAGCAAAAATGCGAGGGCTGATGAAAGCTTTACTATATGCGCTATGTAAAGGGGCGCAGAACAATTGGGAGCGCATCCTCTTTTTGCTGTGATTCCTCAGCAAAAAATAAAGTAAACAGCATTGAGGATGTTAGATTTTCAAGCTCTTTTTCTTGTCGTGGGTTATAATAACGCTAATGTTGACGACTTGTCAAAAATGACAGGATTCGATATATTTCTTAAATAAATTTGTCAGCTGTCGATGAACAAATATATCCATCCTAATAGTACACACGATTAAAATACTGTTCGTATCGCTGATACGGTCATTAAGCATCCATGACACTTTAAATGCAATAGGTAAAACTGAAGTTCAGTATTCAAACCCAAATTTTATGCCAATTGTGACGAGAAATTTTGAAAATGGTAATCACCAACTGGGTCATGCTTTTATTCAGCTTTAAGCAAGTATTTATGAAAGTTGTATTTATGACTCCTGGTCGGTCAGCGGCATTATGTAAGCCCCTCCATGGCCACCGGTGGCGCACGTTGCGGTCAAAGGGTTAAAAGCGTGACAGAGAGACCAACCAACCAAGCAACGACTGCGTATGAATGTAGACACCTGACCTATTTTAATAACTTAAGGGAAATTACACACGTAAAAATACATACAATAATTTATTTATCCATGGAAACACCTGGTATTTAATTATACATAGATGGATTTAAGGAGACACCTGATGTTTAATTATACATACATACATACATATACCGGGCTTATCCTCCCTATGGGAGGGTAGCCGACAGCAGGCCACAATCACCACACTTAGTCACTAGGAGGCGAGAGAAGCAGCACTGGCCGCACCTGAACTGCC
Organism: Morinoia aosen; assembly: GCA_030386875.1. NCBI lineage: Eukaryota > Metazoa > Arthropoda > Malacostraca > Amphipoda > Talitridae > Morinoia > Morinoia aosen. Next base: position 32,769,633 of record CM059577.1, read on the forward strand.
AGGATCAGCAGCAGCCCAGCACAACCACCTTCCACAGTCAGGCCCGACAGCCACAGCTGGTTTACCCCGACCGCTTCATTGAGTGCATGTTTAATTATAAATGGATAAATTTAAGGAGACACCTGGTGTTTAATTATAAATGGATAGATTTAAGGAGACACCAGGAGTTTGTTATAAAAGGATAGATACTTCTTTGTTCCCTGCTATGACACCCGGACGTCACAAGGCCAACTCGACCCGATACGTCAGCTGTGATTGTATCATACCAAGGATGAATTGTGTGAAAACTACATCTACTGAACCAGAGCTGTACATGTTTCTTGGAAGAGTGCCCCGTCATTTGTGCGAGATCAAACGTATCTTGACTTGCGGCATCTCCGCTATTTATTTCTCCAGCTCACGTGGGTGCAGCGCGTGTGGCTTGATGCAGTTCGTGTGGCTTGATGCAGTGCGTGTGGCTTGATGTAGTTCATATGGCTTGATGTAGTTCGTATGGCTTGATGTATTTCGTATGGCTTGATGTAGTTCGTATGGCTTGATGTAGTTCGTATGGTTTGATGCAGCGCGTGTGTCTTGATGTAGTTCGTATGGCTTGATGCAGTGCGTGTGGCTTGATGTCGTTCGTATGGCTTGAGGTAGTTCGTAGGGCTTGATGTGGTTCGTATGGTTTGATGTAGTTCGTGTGTCTTGATTCGGTTCGTATGGCTTGATGCGGTTCGAATGGTTTGATGCGGTTCGTATGGCTTGATGTAGTTCGTATGGCTTGATGCGGTTCGTATGGCTTGATGCAGTTCGTGTGTCTTGATTCGGTTCGTATGGCGGTTAGGGAGGCATAAACCAACATCTAATCTGATCTAATTTAACCACACTATTACTATAACAGCTGCTGCTGCTACCGTTAAAAGCGAGGGTATGGGACTCGGACCAAAGTAGTTGATGATGTTATTCTCTGTGTGTACTGTACACCTGGTATACATTGTGTGGACTGTACATCTGGTGTACATTGTGTGTAGTGTACACCTAGGGTGTACTGTGTGTACTGTGCACCTGGTGTGGACTGTGTGTATTGCACAAGGAAAGTGTGCTCTGTATTCACTGGATAAATTCTCTCAGATTGTACGTAAATGATTGCCGCAGTTACCGCAGTAGCTCAGGGAACAATCGAGCGCAGAATGATTGCAGGGAAGTGACTCAACGAGTGCAGGGAAAGGATGAGATTAGGAAGAATAAATGATGCTAATTACCTGGAGCGCATTTCAATAGAATAAGAAAGTAAATTTCCACACCTGCGCAAAGCTTGAATATAATAATTTTACTGCAGTTCGCTCAGCAGCACAGGTGTACATAAGAACAATGATTGGAATGAGCTCAGCCTTGGTGATATGCTCCAATTCTCGCAATTAGCCTATTGCTAGTGTCGGTATTGTTGAGGTCGAGTTGACCTGTGCTTCTGTGTTACTGCAAAATGCGTCATTTTTAAAAAAAATAATCATTACAGTATAATTCTGGAATGAAATGAAAATTTTAAGATGATCAGCTGCCATATTTTATACTGCGATAGCCGTTTGATTGTAATTCGCCAACAATTTTAAACAACTACCTGAAACGTGATTAGTTATACGCGTTTTTGTTGTTTTCAACCTGTCAAAAGCAGCTGTTTCTCATAATTTCACTTCTTAACTTATTAGTTAAGATTATATCTTGTCTCGTAAGGTGTAATTCGAGAAAATTTTTTCTGATTTTCATGAAACCTATTCTCTCTCTCAGCAGACTGTGGCATCAAGTTTTCAGTTATAAATAAGACAGGCTCCAGCTAAATCGAAAATTACCGCAGATGTGGGCCTAGTCAAATACAATTCAAAGAATGAGAGTTTTATGTCCACAATTACAGTATTCATTTCAGTTAGATAGTTTTCGTTCGAAACAAGTTCAACCAAAAATTAATTCATTTTATTGAAAATATACATGAAGGAGTTGATAGTTTTAAACCCACAGTACTTTTCTCTGCTACGGTATACAAGATACAGAACCCTAAAGTGTGAACATCCACTTGAGGGGTCAGATGCACTTTTTCTAGTCAGAACATCATTTCTTGGGTTAGTCGATTCTAATGAATCGGGTAGGAAGAAAAAGTAAGGCCACGTTAAAAAAATATTTAGCAAAATGCTCTTTCTAGCAACATCCTGAAAAGTCTCTACGAGATACACGGATATACAACGTTATTTAGCCTGCTCTTTGTTAGAGAAGAAGAGACGAGAAGGCTCCGCGTTTGGTAGACGCGAGACGACCTTTCTTTTTACGATCTTCCTTTCTATTCCCAGTTCAGAAGGGCTCTTGATGGCGACACTCGATCCGTTGATGAACCTCAAACGAAAACTACGCAAACACTCCATGGAAGTGCACCTGTAAAAGAAATAAGGGCTTAAATTAACAGGCTTGTGTACGACGAGCTGTGCGCGCTGTCGGGAGCTCGTGGAAATACACGCTGAAAATAAAAATTGAAATTGCATTTGAAGGATTCAAGCTGAAAACACATTTAAAAAATACATGTTAAAAATACATTAGGAAAATACTAGTTGAAAAGGGATTTGAAAAACATCGTTTGAAAACACGTTGAAAAACTACGAGTTGAAAGAATATTTGCAAAGTACTAGTTGAAAGTATATTTGCTAAATGCGAGTTGAAAGAATATTTGCTAAATGCGAGTTGAAAGAATATTTGCTAAATGCGAGTTGAAAGTATATTTGCTAAATGCGAGTTGAAAGAATATTTGCTAAATGCGAGTTGAAAGTATATTTGCTAAACGCGAGTTGAAAGTATATTTGCTAAATGCGTGTTGAAAGTATATTTGCTAAATGCGAGTTGAAAGTATATTTGCTAAATGCGAGTTGAAAGTATATTTACTAAATGCGAGTTGAAAGTATATTTGCTAAATGCGAGTTGAAAGTATATTTGCTAAATGCGAGTTGAAAGTATATTTGCAAAATGCGAGTTGAAAGTATATTTGCTAAATGCGAGTTGAAAGTATATTTGCTAAATGCGAGTTGAAAGTATATTTGCTAAATGCGAGTTGAAAGTATATTTGCTAAATGCGAGTTGAAAGTATATTTGCTAAATGCGAGTTGAAAGTATATTTGCTAAATGCGAGTTGAAAGTATATTTGCTAAATGCGAGTTGAAAGTATATTTGCTAAATGCGAGTTGAAAGTATATTTGCTAAATGCGAGTTGAAAGTATATTTGCTAAATGCGAGTTGAAAGTATATTTGCTAAATGCGAGTTGAAAGTATATTTGCTAAATGCGAGTTGAAAGTATATTTGCAAAATGCGAGTTGAAAGTATATTTGCAAAATGCGAGTTGAAAGTATATTTGCAAAATGCGAGTTGAAAGTATATTTGCAAAATGCGAGTTGAAAGTATATTTGCAAAATGCGAGTTGAAAGTATATTTGCAAAATGCGAGTTGAAAGTATATTTGCAAAATGCGAGTTGAAAGTATATTTGCAAAATGCGAGTTGAAAGTATATTTGCAAAATGCGAGTTGAAAGTATATTTGCAAAATGCGAGTTGAAAGTATATTTGCAAAATGCGAGTTGAAAGTATATTTGCAAAATGCGAGTTGAAAGTATATTTGCAAAATGCGAGTTGAAAGTATATTTGCAAAATGCGAGTTGAAAGTATATTTGCAAAATGCGAGTTGAAAGTATATTTGCAAAATGCGAGTTGAAAGTATATTTGCAAAATGCGAGTTGAAAGTATATTTGCAAAATGCGAGTTGAAAGTATATTTGCAAAATGCGAGTTGAAAGTATATTTGCAAAATGCGAGTTGAAAGTATATTTGCAAAATGCGAGTTGAAAGTATATTTGCAAAATGCGAGTTGAAAGTATATTTGCAAAATGCGAGTTGAAAGTATATTTGCAAAATGCGAGTTGAAAGTATATTTGCAAAATGCGAGTTGAAAGTATATTTGCAAAATGCGAGTTGAAAGTATATTTGCAAAATGCGAGTTGAAAGTATATTTGCAAAATGCGAGTTGAAAGTATATTTGCAAAATGCGAGTTGAAAGTATATTTGCAAAATGCGAGTTGAAAGTATATTTGCAAAAAGGCGAGTTGAAAGTATATTTGCAAAATGCGAGTTGAAAGTATATTTGCAAAATGCGAGTTGAAAGTATATTTGCAAAATGCGAGTTGAAAGTATATTTGCAAAATGCGAGTTGAAAGTATATTTGCAAAATGCGAGTTGAAAGTATATTTGCAAAATGCGAGTTGAAAGTATATTTGCAAAATGCGAGTTGAAAGTATATTTGCAAAATGCGAGTTGAAAGTATATTTGCAAAATGCGAGTTGAAAGTATATTTGCAAAATGCGAGTTGAAAGTATATTTGCAAAATGCGAGTTGAAAGTATATTTGCAAAATGCGAGTTGAAAGTATATTTGCAAAATGCGAGTTGAAAGTATATTTGCAAAATGCGAGTTGAAAGTATATTTGCAAAGTACGAGTTGAAAGTAGATTTGCAAAATGCGAGTTGAAAGTATATTTGCAAAGTACGAGTTGAAAGTATATTTGCTAAATGCGAGTTGAAAGTATATTTGCAAAGTACGAGTTGAAAGTATATTTGCAAAGTACGAGTTGAAAGTATATTTGCTAAATGCGAGTTGAAAGTATATTTGCAAAGTACGAGTTGAAAGTATATTTGCAAAATGCGAGTTCGTTCTCTAATTTACGAGCGTGCGGCGTCAAAACTCGTCCCTATGTCATTCGTGCAGATTTCTATCATTAAATTATATCTCGAAGATTAGTCACCAAATATTAATCGTAGAAGTTTAACGTTCAGAGATTACTAGTTAAAAAATTAAGCGAAATATTTTTCGTTCATAACAGCGGATAACTTATAATTGGTGAAATAATTTTTTTGCCATCGATTTTTCGGCAGATACCTTGCTTATCAAAATTATTCGTCAGCTGTCAAATATCGAGGATTATTTAACAAATTTTTATCAAGAAATATTATAAGTGATCTGTAAAAATCGCAACCGGAATTCAGCACTCAAAAAGTTGATTGTGAAATGTGCGTGGGGATTTTTTGTTGTGGGTTGATGATGATGGTGGTGGTCAGACGATCAAATGATAGTGATCAAGAGACCAAACGATGGTTGAAACGATCAAATGATGTTGATTAAACGATCAAATAGTAATGATCAAACGGGCAAATAATAGTGAACAATGAATTAAACATCAGAGATCAAGCGATCAATCAAAGCATGAATTAACAGTGATCAAAGAATCAAATAATAGTCATTGAACGATCAAATAATAGTGATCGAAAGATCAAATAACAGTGTTCAAACTATCATATTGCAAGAGACTGTAGTTTGAAACGGAGAAAATGGTTATCTGGAGAACAAGATAAAAAATGTCATAGGGAGAAACTTAAAGAAATCCCCTATCAATAACTTAAGTGTTAAAAATAATTTCTCATAAAGCCGAACAATCAAGTTAACATTTCCTTCTTGTTTATTCTCAAAAAGTAGAAAAAAGTGTGAGCTTTTATGAGGCGGAATACCATTAGCGTCATGCTTGCGACGATTTAAATGAAACATACCAGATATTCATTCAGTCTAGAAAAGTAGGAATCAAAACATCTGAGGAATCTGACCTAATAATACCCTTTGTGTGTTTGTTTATATATGTATATTTATATATTTATTTACATATATATTTATATATTTGTTTTGTGTCCGCTTCTTAAGAGACATAGGATGTATATTAATATATGGCTATCACGACGACTAACTTGAAGTATTATACAGAATATGGGGGGGGGGGGGGGGGGGTTGTACCGCTGGAATAATTTTTTGCAATATACAGGCATCACAATTACTAACTCTTAATTGTTAATATTTTACAATGTATGGGTTGTACCCTAGAACCATATAATTGTATTATATACAACTCTCACACTACTAACTTGAGGAGTTATCACCGTCATCTATCAACGGGGTTTTACAGGAATTATTTTGGGTAAATATGGTTAGCCACTAAAACTTGTAACTCATTGTAATTGAACCTTTCATGAATATTTGTTCATTATTACAATAACAAACTACTCTTCAGACAAGTTAAAAACACTTATTAGCTCCAAACTAGTGGCAACAGTAAGTCAGTTACAGTAAAACGTTTACTATTAAGATAATAAGTAACGGGATTTGAAGAAGCATTATAGATGTCTTTGTGAAGGTCATGGTTCCCGTCTTATCGTTTTTCCTCGATAGCTCTTCTCGTGATGAGCTTGAAGAACTCAATGAGTGCCTCATCGGCTCAGATCGTGGAATTGAAATCTTCATTCGTAAGTCCATTTTTAAGGGTTCTTCTAGGCTTGAACTGTGGAAATAACATGCGGGAAATGAAACAACATTACGGCCTTATGCACCATGATCAAATTGACTATTTCTCGATTGGGTATTTTTGTTGCGCATCAAATGCACGGGAGGGACACGTGCTCAATTTATTTAATCGTGCAGGCGTTGTGAAACTTCTGTTTTTACATTCATAATTTTATAGTTAAATTGTGGCTGATGTAAACTGTGATCCAATTCTCTTTAAATGAGGTTAGTGTGTTTCGCTCCAAATAAACGGGTCTGAGTTAATCTAAACTCTTTTAAACATAGATGGTTGTACGTTATATATTTTTTTGTTTGCTCTATGAATTTCTAATTAGCGCCTTTAGTGTGTTATGTTCTATCTTAATGTTCACAGCTATTTTTCCAATCATATCCATTGTCCAAGTTAGGCAAACTAAAATTACAGAGGATGGGGACTTTGAGTAACTTAGCATTAGATTTCAGGATGAATATTTTGCTGCTGCTAATCCGCTCAAGACACTAAACATGGGTAGTTATGGGATCTGTAGAAAAGTGCTTAGGACCATTCATTCGAGTAGCTATTCCTATTGCAGTAACCATAAAAATGTAAAATGGTTACTAATATAAATATATATAATAATGGAGTATTAAGTGGTCATTCATACAGGCTATGAAATCCTGTATATAAGCAGCAACAAAACGTCAAGATAGGTGTTACGAATTATTTTTTTTAAAACTAAACGGAGTTCACCATAGAAAAGTTTTGTTTTTCTACACCAAGATTTTTCTGGCAAGTCCGGAGCTGCATGCTACATCATAATATTTGAGTTGTCGGCCGATCACAGTTTTTGGCATGGTAAGGCAACCAAACTACACATACATATAAAGCGTTCCTAGAGTTGTTATTAAAATATGTCTTTTCTGTGGTAAATACTCTCGCTTATACCTTGAAAATTTGGCTTGTTCATCATTTTCTAATCAATAACACAAATTGTTTCAAAGTTTCCAAAATTTAAAATTGGCAATCTAAAAGAATGATTATTCACGAGAATTGAACGTTTGCAGCTCGAACTTTGTATTGTACTAACTTACCCAGCAATCAGAGGCAATTTGTGAAACATGTCAACAATATTTCTCCCCTATGACAGCTAAACTGAAGCTGTGAAACTCAGATGAAGCTAAAATCCGGAAATTCTTCCTCAACCGGCAAAAATTTCCCTACTGATCCCAGATAAGCTAAATTCAGTGAATATTAATTAACAAAATAATAGCACAAATTGGAGCTCCAGTTATATAATTCAAAGCACCACAGCAGTCATTATTTTTTTTAAGGAACAGAATTAGGAAATATTTAACAATACTGTTTATCTCTAGCTCTTGTAACCCAACGTCGGGACCTACTGCAGGTACGAGGAACAGCACAACACAGGTCGATGCAAAACAACATTTCAGTTTTCCATGGAATTGATTGCTCGGACTTAGAATGTGCTGAGCTCTCGCTCCACAAACATTCTGCTCTTAATTGGATCTATTCTGGACGATGGTAAAGTTGTTATGTTATTTTTGTGCAGAAAAGGAAACCTATTTATTTTACGAGGCTTGGATGCGAAAATTGTTGGTGGAAAAATGTGCAAATTAGTGGAGCAATGGTGGAGATACAGAAATAAAAATTTCTCCAGAATCAAGAGTAGTAAACATACATGGAGTCTTGTTTGTGTGCTGATATTTGTGTGGGTTGAGGAAGTGGGTCAAATACAATCGGAAATTACTTCGGACAAACTTAGCAAAATACGAATTTTTTTTAATATAAAAGTCGCTATCTCATGGATTAACTAGAGCAAGGAATAATTACTTCAAATTCAATTTAAATTAATAACAAATAATGCGTATATTTTTATTATGAAAATCGCTATCTCATGGATTAACTAGAGCTAGGAATAATTACTGGCATTTTAATTTAAATAAGTAATTAACACTAAAATTCAATTTAAAATCAGTTCATAGCTTGAGTAGTACATCTTAATGCGACTCATCAAAAGTTATCGCTGGCTCTGGTTAGACAATATTGGTCTTGGACAATATTGGTCGCAATATCTTTGTAAATCAATATATTTTCTGAAATTTACTGATTCATATAAAACGAAATGCGCAATGAAAAACTTATTGTTGCCTCCGAAGAAATAACACTATTTTCACTCCGCAAAGAGGCAAAATTGAATCCTGTGCTCTAATGTTTACCAAAAAATAGGAAATAAGTTCAAACCATTTATTATTGAATGAATTGGCTCGACTTCGAGCAAACGCTTCGGGAATTTGCGTTGCTCTAAACGCAAGCAAAGTTTGGTGGAATTTTGTAGAGACCGAAATATTGAAAGGTTTCATTTATAAGCTTTTATGTCGTGCAGAAGTGAGGAAAACCGACAATTTTTGATAAAAGTCGCCGGCATTGCCAGCTTTGGTTTTGGAACACGATGCAATTTTTCCATTAGCGACTTTTGTAAGGAGAAAAAAGAAACTAGATTACTCTCTTTCTAGAGGGAAATGAAGTACAAATCCACAGTCTGAGTTCACAGAAAACATTACAAAGATTAAAAATAGAAATCCGTTAAGTGATAGGGAAACAAACTCAATCCAAAATCATTTCAGTGAATATTTCTAAAACCTTTGCTTGGCTCATTTATTGAGTAGAGCGATTCGGAATCCCTACTTTTCCTCATGATTGTGCGCGCAAAGTTTGCAGGTCCAGAACCCACAAAACTGGTGGACGGATCAGTAGCGGCGAGTCGAGCGCTCGCACGAGTGGAGTACTTATGTTCAGGGAGCGTTTACGCCTGACCGCCATGAAATCATGACAGCATTATTTCTCGCAGGTTGAAAGACGGCGAGCTGAAGTTTGCCCAATTGATGAGATTTGACGATCCATTTATTAATCCATGCAAGGCGTACTCGTGAGAATTTATTATACGATATTTTTCTCACGTGTGTTAAATTGACGAGTTCGAATAATAAATCAAATTAAAAAGAAACCCGTAATTGAGGATGTCAAAATCTTATTATAGAAAATCTAAGAGTAAAAATACTTATGGAAGGATGAGATACTTATTTCTTTAAATGCGGCCATCTTTACACTTTTTTCTATTATTCGTATCTGTAAAACATTTATAAACGCAAAACATTAAAAAATATACAACCGTTGTAAAATGAGATTTATACTTTACACACTTTCCACACGAGTGGGTCTCGTTTTTTGAAATGCAACCCACTAACACGGGGAAGTCTATGTTGATAAATAAGATTAAATAACCTGAAACACCATGTTTAAAATCCCTACGAGCTTATGAGTGAATATCATTAAGTCCAACCTACCAACACACGGAGCCCATTCGAGATAAATAAGGCTAAATAGCCTAGAAAACATGGTTCAGAATCCCCACGAGCTGACGTGTGTGGCAATCTACAGTAAGTGTCGGAGAGACGAGCTCTAGCGCTCAGTACATCCCAGCTATCTCCTCCCGAGCTGGCGTGATTTTATTTTGCAGAGTAGCTCCATGAGGCCAACAAATTTTGCAGAGTAGCTGGATGAGATTCATAAATTTTGAGAGGAGCTGGATGAGACACACAAATTTTGCAGAGTAGCTGGATAAACCCTTCAAATTTTGAGGAGTAGCTGGATAAAACCATCAAATTGTGAGGAGTAGCTGGATAAACCCATAAAATTGTAAGGAGCAGCAGGATAAACACATCAAATTGTGAGGAGTAGCTAGATAAACCCATCAAATTGTGAGGAGTAGCTGGATAAAACCATCAAATTGTGAGGAGTAGCTGGATAAACCAATCAAATTGTAAGGAGCAGCTGGATAAACACATCAAATTGTGAGGATTAGCTAGATTAAACCATCAAATTGTGAGTATTAGCTAGATAAAACCATCAAATTGTGAGGAGCAGCAAGATAAAACCATAAAATTGTGAAGATTAACTAGATAAAACTATCAAATTGTTAGGATTAGCTGGGTAAAAGCACCAAATTGTGAGGAGTAGCTAGATAAAACCATCAAATTGTGATGATTAGCTGGATAAAACCATCAAATTGTGAGGATTAGCTTGGTAAAACCATCACATTGTGAGGTGCAGCTAGATAAAACCATAAAATTCTGAGGATTAGCTATAGATAAAACTATCAAATTGTTAGGATTAGCTGGGTAAAAGCATCAAGTTGAAAGAGTATTCCGAGACAAAACGAGACCCACAAGTGTGCACAGGCTGCAGGACAACGAATTTATGAACCTTGTATCAAGTGCAACTAGCTTATCATCATTTTTTTGTCCAACCTTTGAGATAGAGTTTTGAGTTCATACATCAATGCGCAGACCTCTCTGTACTAACATTACAAAATTTCCCAAGAATTTATTATCAAGTTTCCTTTTGAACTGCATTTTCACTGCCCAGATTAAAATCAGGAGAAGCTGAATAAATTGCATGTCAGGGCTTTTTTCCATCGGTTCATCTCCTCGATGATTAGACCATAATGCAAGATTGTGAAACTTTTCCAAATAAAAATGGTAGACCACTTACTATCTAGAGAGAGTGGAAGGAATTTTCATAGAATTCGAAGATTTAAGAGATAGAAATAAATTAAAGAAACCAAAGATCTTGTAAAATGTTAAAGCTTAAGAGATTTTGCAGAATTTAAAGATTTCGAAGGTCTTAGAGTTTGAAGGTACCAAAAATCGGGTGGGGTGTTGATAGTATTAACGATCTAGAAATTTTATTTACGAAAACAGTGCGGCACAACAACTGTGCTTCAGAATAAACTTTCAACAAAAACCAACAACTTTTTTACCCAAATAAGGTACGAGTAACGTATGCATGTATGATAGAGAGTATGATCTAAATTGCATCTTAACAAAACAATACAGTGACTCTGAATTCTCAGTTTTTCACCCATCTTTCGATTTAGGGTAAAAAGCTGTAGAGTTTGTTATAATGAGGACGACAGAGAAGTCGATGCTTCAAATCACCGCAGAATTCCTCTCAAAATAACACAATTTTTATTACTCATGATTCTAAAGAGCTGCGCTCCAACGCATGCCAGTCATTTGTAATTTGATCTCAACTTAGCAGTTTTTATTAATTCTATTTTATGACTAATTAATGCGCTCGTAAAGAGTTACGTAATTGTTTCGTCACATGGTATATTAAAATGTGATCCGATGTCTTCCTATGGTGATACTTATTCTCTTCCGCCAGGTTCTCAGCTTCTTAATTACGCGTGAGTTTGATAAGCTCGTTTTTACGTTGTGCTCGCAGTAACTTGTGTTCCATTATTAGCTGTGAGCAGCTGTGAACAACTAAATCTATGACTAAATCTGTAAGCAACTAAACATGTCAGCGAGCAATCGCCGACATTCTCCGATGCGCGCACGTAATAACTTCACACGACCCATTTTCCTCGTTTTCTACAGATGAGGGCAATGTTATGTCACAATACCTCGTTTACTCTCGTTTTCTTTGGGTGTACGTAACTACCTCACACGGACCCATTTTCTCTATTTTTATGGATCCACGCATTAATACAGTACATTGCCCAATTTCTATATTTTTCTTAGGATGAACGTAATATAACGTCAAGCAGTTCCATTTTCCCCTTATATTTTGGGTGTACGTAACATTACGTCACTTAGCCTTACTTCCGTATTATTTTTATCTGCACGCAATGTTATATTACTTAGCCCTGTTTCCGTCTTTTTCCTAGGATGCACGCAACATTACGCCACAAAATCTAATTTCTCTTTCTTATTCGAATTCACACAACATCAAGTCACGCATTCCCATTTACTTTTTTCTGAGGATGAAGGAAATATTAGGTCACGCATCCCCATATCTTTTTCTCAGGATGTAGGAAATATTACGTCACGCAGTACCATTTCCTTTTCTCTGAGGATGTAGGAAATATTAGATCACGCAGTCCCATTTCCTTTTCTCTGAGGATGTAGGAAATATTAGGTCACGCAGTGCCAATTCCCTCTCTTTCTTTGCTTGAGCCAAAAGAGGTGGACCCTAATGTACCGACGAGCTTCTATTTATCTTTGCCCAGAGGCCTAGAGAACTGCGTCCTGGTGCACTGTTTAGTCAACGCAACCGAGTAGGACAGACCTATTATCTGGCAGAGAGTGTTCAGATCGATGGGCTGTTGACCAGTTAATTGCGCCCTGACATCTCATAAATAGCTCCAGAAAAATAGCCCTGGCACGGCTTACGTGACAGCCCCGAGAGAGGGCGGCGGTTACTTTAATCACGAGAGCCTGGCGCCGTGATGGCAGGATCGTGCATGTTTGCTTTGGAAATATGCGTTTAAGCATAAAGCCGGTGTTCGTAGTTGGTGAATGCGTGGATTTACGATCGAAAACTTCCAAGGGAACGAAAAACGGAGCGCCCTCCGTGCATTGTGTGGCAATTACGGAATTGGAGTATTGGGATACTATTTCATGGGAGTGTAGGTATAACAAAAGGAATATTTGCCGGCGATGAATTTGTTCGAAGGCGTCTAAGATGTGATAATGCTAGACGGGCGTTGTAAGGAAAAGCATAACATTAAAAAACATAAAATCTGAAATGCATTTGATCTGACGTGAATTCTTCGGCACATTAAAAGGCAGGCGGGTAAAAATGTCGAGGGAATAATTTCAAATTATTGTGCACATGAAACCCAGATACAAAGACGGAAAATTTTTGCGTTTTAAATAAAGACATGAACCTGCAATTACTGTATATAAGATTCAGATCGACCTTTCTGTATTCGTGATGAATACTGAATTTTAAATGTATTCACAGACAATTTTAAAACCCTTTTCCAATAATAATATCACATGTCCTTTTATCATACTTACAAATAAGAAATTAATTCATTATCTCATAATCGGTTAAATGTGATGTGAGAAAAACACTAAATAATGCTTAATGTGAATGATTATGCAAGATGAATTTGAACGTTTCTTTTTTCAACAATGTATCCTCAAAAAACAACGATGCATCCTAGAGCCCAGCATTCAAAACAGTATTCACAATCTTTTGTTTCTCTATGCCAAAAGCCTGTACAATTATAATTATATTTCCTTCAGCGCTAACATGTTGTGATCCTGGTTGTAAATCTGAAAGATTAATTTTATTGGATCGTTCCGGCATCGCTCGGTGTTTGCTATGGCAGAACGGAACTTTTCTTCTCTGTTTTGAAGTCAATCATGAGGTACGTTCTTTCGTTAATGAATACAATCAATCATTGTATCGTTGATCAATTTTCGATATCCTTACAATATTTATTTCGGTGTCACTAACATACGTGTGCATGCCAATTATTTCTTTCTATGATAGATATCTTTAGCAATCACCTAAATTGATAATTTATTTGGCTAACTTATTTGTATTTCGTGCTTACAGATAGTCGTTGTGATGGCCAACTACTGCCTTACTTCTTTTCAAAACAAACATGAATTGATACACTCGAAGTAATGCAAAGAATTTACAACACGCGGCTCAATCTAATGCACATAACATTTTCAAATGATGCTACGCGCTTTCCTTCACGCTATGACATGAGAGAAATACAATTGAGCGAAACAGAAAGAAACCGAAGTAAACGAGAACACTCAGCTCACAATTGAGCGAAACAGAAAAAAACGCAGTAAACGAGAACACTCAGCTCACAATTGAGCGAAACAGAAAGAAACCGCAGTAAACGAGAACACTCAGCTCACAATTGAGCGAAACAGAAAAAAAACGAAGTAAACGAAAACACTCAACTCACAATTGAGCGAAACAGAAAGAAACCGCAGTAAACGAGAACACTCAGCTTACAATTGAGCGAAACAGAAAGAAACCGAAGTAAACGAGAACACTCAGCTCACAATTGAGCGAAACAGAAAGAAACCGAAGTAAACGAGAACACTCAGCTCACAATTGAGCGAAACAGAAAAAAACGCAGTAAACGAGAACACTCAGCTCACAATTGAGCGAAACAGAAAGAAACCGCAGTAAACGAGAACACTCAGCTCACAATTGAGCGAAACAGAAAAAAAACGAAGTAAACGAAAACACTCAACTCACAATTGAGCGAAACAGAAAGAAACCGCAGTAAACGAGAACACTCAGCTTACAATTGAGCGAAACAGAAAGAAACCGCAGTAAACGAGAACACTCAGCTCTTGAATTGAAAAGTAGCCACAGATATATCTTTGGCTGGAGCAAAAAATGAGTTTTGGAAGCCATGCATTTAGCTGCTCGCACGTCGAGTTCTCAAGTTGCAGTGGCTTCAACGTAATCGCTTCACATGGGCGTCTTTCGTGGGATACATGTTTACCCTCAAGATGCAAGACAAAGCTCTATGCTTTTCTTTTGTAATAGCTCATAGCATGAATTCAACAAAGGGATTAAATGCTCACACCCCGAGGGTGAAGCCACCGGAGTTACGTTACCCGCCACCAGCCGTGGTGATTTCTCAGCGCATGTTGCTCTCAGCTGGGCCAACAAAGCGAGGGACTTGCGTATACTGTATACCGCTGTGTACAGAGCTCGCAGACCAACCGTCTCACGCCGAACACCCTCATTCAACACACTGACTGCAATCGTTTAACTGAAGTTCAATAGCCAACTCAAATTTAAAGGCATAAGTTGTTAAACAATTTATAAATTGCAAACATTATGTGGGTAAAATAAATACCAGTGATCTGAAAAGATTGCTAAAATTTTTTCAAACGACCCATCGATGGGACGTTATGCAGTTGGAAAAACTTAAACTCGACCGGTGGGTCATACCGCAATGAATTTGTTGAGCGATGTTTGAGAAAATGTATACATCATCTTAACGGACACTGTTATATGCTTAAACGAATCAATTGCCTACGAATGAATTTAGTTAATGATGTTCTCCTGAAAATACAGAATTCTAGTGCTATGAATAAAGGAAAGAGGGATTTGAAAAAATCTTGAATAACAGTTGTTGGAAACTCATGAAGGCTTGGTGGAGAGGGAAACGCTGATTCTTGAGGGAAACGCCCTTACGTGGCGTAATTCTTTAGCTGATGCTGTTGCTTGAGAAAGCTTTGTTCAGAGGGAAGGCTTCTAGAACATTCGAATTATGAGCATAAATGAGGTCGTATAAAACTCATGTCGAATTTTTCATTCATTTTACGATAAATATATATTATAAAAATATTTTCTTCTATGCGCACGAGCATAGCAATAAACATAAAGTGATCCTATCAGGGAACAATTCGTGAAATATATCCCACACATCAGGGCTCAGGCTTGTTCTGTGAAAGATTTCAGATAACTGGACTACTTTTGATGTCATAGAAATACCCGGAAATCAATAGCTGAGCCACAAGCACATGCAGGACACTAAATCATTTCTATCTCTGCCTACAGCGCGTGACTGGTCGCACCAGTCTGCCTTTTGCTCGTCTAACATCTCAGAACATTACTGCACGCGTTATAATCTGTTCTTTACCATCTGTATGAAATTCTGCTGAGAAAATATAATACACGCTGCTCATGTAACACCTCAGGACATTACTGCACGCGTTATATTCTATTCTTTACAATCTGTAAAAAATTACCGTGAGAAGAGATAGTACACCCTAGACGCACAGTACACGGAGCGCACCAGGTGCGCAGAGTACGCCAGGTGCGCACAACGCGCAGTGAACAATATCCCGTTCATCAAAGTTTCCTCGTGCGCCCCAAGTTGAACAGACATTAAATAGAAACAGCAGGTGTTTCGTGACTGCAGCGGTGTTAACAAAGTCCAATTAACGAAACTCACCTGAATATTTATGTAAAGTTCCGTCAAAACCGAGTCATGGAGGTGACTTTCACGCAGAATTTCTTGTTGTTTTGTCATTATTACGTTTGTAAGCACGCGTATTTCGATATGTTGTGTATAGTTCTTCAGCAATTAGAAATTTATCAGAAATTTTATTATAAATATCGACATGTTTAATGACTGTTCTTCGATTTGAAATTCAAACAAGCATGTTATAATTTGTTTTATTTCAAAACGTTCATTGTCATGGATGTTTACTTTATTTGAGGTGCAGTAAATTTGTGTCGGATTAATATTACGTATTCATGTTCAATATATTCATTTAAAAAAATAGAAATTAATTTTTTTTAAACCGAACAAAATTTCATGCTGAATTGAGAAAAGTAATTTTAGATGCAGTTTTTATGTCCTTTCATTCGCTCGGATGCGAGAAATATTATTCTTGAAAACGTAAGATTCTCGTTTAAGTTTTTTGCCCACGTGCGTGTGAATTAATTTAGTCTTGCTAAAACAAATGTAAAGGCCTTGTGGACGTGCAGTCTTACCTTGGAGTTTTATCTCGGCGCAATACGGGTTACCGGTTCCTTTCTTGTTGAGTCGCGGGTGAAACGCTAAGGAGAAAATAATACATAAAAACAATAGGTTTTCATGAGCCACTGTTTGGCTTACCTGCCGCCCATGCATAAGTTGACTAGGTACTTGTGGGTTATCTGTCACCACTTTTAATTTATAGTTTCCTTCTGATGTTGTTAGGGTATGTTAGGCTAGATTAATTAAATTATTATTAATTTTTGTTTTGTTCCAGGCCAAAATGAATCTCTGGGACCTTCCAAGAACTGAAAAGGAAGCTGTCCGCCCTCTCCAAGCCAAAGGAATCCTACCGACTGAGAAGTACTACAAGAATGCCCAATGAAGCTATACTTCGGTTCTTTTGGAAGTGTAACAGAAAGAACTATAAAAAGCAAATGCTGTTGTTTTGGGACAAATAAAAAACATTTTAGATGCAATAGCTGTATTTTTTACACTTTAGTAAGCCCAAAAAAGTGGTGACAGATAGCCCACAAATACCCTTGACTAATATCATTATACACACACAACACTAGCGTAGTGGAACTTGAATTATAGAATGCAAATGTTAGGTAGACTGCCGGATTTTTCTGCATTTATAAATTTTTCCAATATCTCAACAAGAAAAAATGCGCTTCCAAGCGTTAAGATCATGACAATCTGATGGACAAAAATTAACGAAAATTAATTTCCCAATGGTAAATTTTACATCGAGTACTCGTTGATAACTCCAAAAATACGCTTCTGCTATCCTTTTTTCAGCACCTCTAATTTTTTCTTCAACTTTTATCGTTTTTCATAGCCTTCCTTTTTGAAGTACTATTTCTATGCGCTCGGGATCTTGCGCGGGAACACATCTTGTGCATAGATTCCGCGTTTCTTAAACGCCATCTTTATTAGCGCCTTCATCTTTCATCTCTTTCAAGCGCCTTTGTTGCTGATAGAAAGGCTTAAACTAACATCTACTCTGATATAATTTTCAAAAGAAGTTAACATATTTTTCTAGCGAGGGTTAGGTGAACAACAAAATATCTCTTCTTAGTTTATATATTTTCTGATTAAAACTGCTACTGATGTCGCTTGATGCGAGCAGTTGCACAGAAGTTAGCGAATCAAAAAGCTCACTCGCTCCAATCTCCAACCGCAACGAAACGTGGAAAACGGGGAATACAACATGCATGTGACATCCGTTATTGCCATATTTTAGTTTAATGGGATGCTGGAAAGGTTAACATCGGCATCTTTGGGATGCTTTATTTCCAATCAAGCCTGATACATATGATCAAAGCATTGGTTTTTCAAATGTCTTATAACTAACACTATATATAGAACACCATGACGGTTCCCCCGTAAAGCCGGTACCCATTTCCGACACCTGGGTTGAATGGGGTATTGTGCTTGAGCTTTCCCTTATACCCAACGGGGAAAATCTCCGCGCCAGCGCCGGGATACGAACCCGCGACTCCAACATACGAGCCCGATCCCTTAACCACTGTACCATGGAAGCGAAATTTTGAGGCGATTCTCATGACGCCATATACATTTGAATTCAGAGCCCTTGCATTTCACTGAGAGACACTTGTACAACACACGGGCTCGCTGCAACTAAAGACTGAATCGCGTGCATGTAAGGAGGGAGGTTTAGTACCTTGTAACTATGTTTCAACTAAGTTCTAACTATGTTGCAACCAAGTTTTAACTATGTTGCAACTAAGGTGTAACTAAGTTGTAATTAAGTTGCGACTAAGGTGTAGCTAAGTTGTAACTATGTTGCGACTAAGGTGTAACTAAGTTGTAACTATGTTGCGACTAAGGTGTAACTAAGTTGTAACTATGTTGCGACTAAGGTGCAACTGAGCTGTAACTAATTTGCGACTAATGTGTAACTAAGTTGTAACTCCGTAAAATTAACACTTCTTAGGCGGACTATCATTAAGAATTTAATGACGAAGAATACATCACGGATAGGTCTCATATTTAATAGAATTTACGTAGCTAAATTTAAAATATCTAAATTAGTCAATTTTATACGTTTCGAAGACCAGCTCCATCTTCAAGTCTGAAAAAATAAAAACCAAAATTGGTTAGTTCTTGACAAAGTGATCAGAAGAAAAAAAAAATTATACAAAATTTTTAAAGGATATGAACTATTAGCATCATTTAAAAGTGGCTTCTCTTTTGCAATGTGAAGGGATTCTGTCCCTTAGCAGCTTTTAAATAATGCTAATAGTTCATATCCTTAAGAAATTTTTGTACAATTTTTTTCTTTTCCTACTGATCACTTTGTCATGAACTAACCAATTTTATTTTTTTTTCAGACTTACTGAAGATGGAGCTGGTCTCCGAAACGTTTAAAATTGACTAATTTAAATATTTTATATTTAGCTTCGTAAATTCTATAAAATATGATACCTATCCGTGCTGTATTCTTCGTCTTTAATTCTTAAGTTGTTACTATGTTGCAACTAAGGTGTAACTAAGTTGTAACTAAGTTGCGACTAAGCTGTGACTAAATTTTAACTAAACTGTAATAAAGCATTATCTAAGTTGTAAATAAATTGTGAAAAATTGTAAATAAGCTCTAACCTAGTTGTAAATATAGTTTTAAAAAGTTTTATCCAAGTCATAACTAAATGATAATCAAGCTGTAATCGAAGAGTAACTAAATTGTAACTAAGTTGACGGAAGAATACTGAATAAATTCAACAAGAATAGCACACGTGCTTATGCATTTTATGTTCAAAACCTTGAGCATTATTTGTTTCACGTGATATCGACAAATATTCATTTATAAATTACCATAAAATGCAACAGCTTTCGTGCCAAAGTAGTCTTAATTTTAGCCTCGATGTACCGTTTTTATGCCACAATCGTCTCTGATTTCTTCTCGAAAGGAAAAGTTAAACTGTCCCTGAAAGTTCGTACTCTCCAACATAACATTTAGCGTAATTTCGTCAAAAGAGTGAAGTTCAAAACTTCCCATAAATTTCTGCTCATTAGACCGTTTTTCCAGGCTAGTGCAACTTGAAAATTGAAATTTCACATTCAATATCTGAGAACTTCCGGTTGACATTTTTTTCTTTGACTCCAAGCGCTGTATGACTTTAAAATCAATGCCATCTCAAGGACTCACCGAACCAAGACAAAAATAGAGGAAACATTAAAGCTCTTTACGATGGAGAAATATTTCTGCAACTTCTCGCACTTCAGCGTGTGTGCTGAATATTGAAAGCTTTTCTCAAATAAGACTTCCCTCCGAACAGACGGGCCAGAAGTTGCGAGCGGCTGCTATCTGTGTCACAGCTACTCCGAAGTGATCATGCAAAACTGAGGTTTGGTTTCCTGCCCTCACACACCGTGGGGCCGCACTAAACTAAAGCTGCCGTCGCCAGACTCAGCTTTAGAGGCTCCGTACGCTCGCACTGCACCATTGTTCTTGTCAATTACAGTATCTAATTATCGAAATGAGCAACGCGAGCACTAACCACTGCAAAAGGCAAAACAAGCCACTCAAGTTCTCACAGTCGCTAGGTATTGGAACTTTTTACAGAACTAGTAGGCAGTGTAACTTTTTGAGTCCAGATATTTCAGAGTGGCGGCGAAATGTCATCGCACTTCTTTTCTTTTTTCGCAGATTTTCAAGTTTAGTGAGTTTGATAGTGGATCCTTTGCTGAGACGAATTATTATTGTGCAACAACATATACTATTGTTGAAGGACAAATAAGACTTATTTGAACGTTGATACGAGAGTAGAACGTGCATGATATATTACTAGGCCAAACAATCCCATTGATTGCTTTAGGTCCTACTCTCAGTACGGCTGATAAAATATAACTCGTCCGTAGAATTGGTCAATCGAAAGCAATATTCAAAATTTGACTGCCTTTTTGAGCCAGTGACTTCTTTTCAACTCAGAAATTACGCTGAAAGTTGTGTAATTCTTTCTAACGAGATTTCATTGAAGCTAAATGTCAATACAAACATCTCTCTTCAACAACGTTCGTCAGGCTTTTTGTGTTTCTTTCTACTGTATATCATCATTTTGGAATGGCCCTTACACAATTTGTTCGGCTTCATACCTGTGCCGTGAATGGAGTTAAAAATAATATTATTCTGGCATGTGCGCGTTTTTTTAGTTGTACTATGTCTGTGGAACGCTTCCGGACACTTATAGTAATTTGAGCGTTTCTTAATGAAGTTTCGATCATATGGGATGTAATCAGTCACGGAAAGGAAATTTCTTGACACTCCATGACACGTTGACTGGGTTGTCGCAGTAGTTTCGGTTGGTATTGTTAGGTCGTGAGTAGCAGAATTAGGAAGTCTACTTTACTGCCGGAATACATTTCAATTCTTTATAAGAAATAAGAAAAACACAATTGTAGTATGACGTTTTACCTCTTATGATAACTTTTACTTATTGAAAAAGTGGAGAAATAAATGAAATATTTTTCATCTATACCGGTAGAATGAGCAATTTACCTAGTGGTGCACATAAGTCCCAATAAGCGTGTTAAACCAGAGGTTTGATTACGCTCCTCAAACGTGCGTTACTTTGATGAAATCAGAGAGTCTGTTATTCTCCTGAAATAAGAATATTTTTTCCTAAATTCAAAACACACGTTGGTAATTTTTATTTATTAGAGCATTTGTTATTCTTCTGAAATACATGAGTGGGGTTTTTCCTGAAATTAGGATGTTAATTATAGCACCGAAATTAACGCGTCTGTTCAATAACCCAAAATAAAGTATGCGTAGTAATCCTGGAAATAGAGTTCGTTTTATATGTAGTAAAAATATCGAATTCCAAATTTTAGAGCGTCCTTTCAAGGTCATGCTGTTCTCAAATTCCCATTGATGATCTCTGCAGAGCGAGAGACGATCGTGTCTTTGACGAGCGTCGGAGAGAGATGACCGAAAGAGAATAATCTCTTTGGTCTTCAGTCGTCTTGGGAAACCAAGGCCACCTAAATCCTAGAGACAAAGGCGTTTTTTTTTTCATTTCTTCCCTCAGATGAACATGAAGAAGCCCGCAGGCTGCTTCGGTCCTCTGTAATTAGGCACCTAAGTCTTCATCATCACTGGTCCAGGTAGACATTCTGTGCTTCAAGCTGCGCACACGGTATCGAGGTAACTTTACTTCGTAATCTATGCATTGAGCTTACAAATTGTCTTTTTTTAATATTTAAGTGTGCACGCGTGGAAGTTAGTGCACCAGACTTCACCAACATAGTGGCCTCGAAAATCTTTGTTTTCGTTCAAACACAGCTTACAAACTGTAAAAATTGGACTAATGAAATTCGAGGACCAGATGTACATAATGTTCTTCATAAATTTTGCAGAACACCTGTGATATAAAACCAAAATCATTGAAAAAATCGCCGAAAGGACTGATTCATAAAGTAATCGGACAGTATCATAAATTTGTTTCAAAATTGCATCTAGGACTTACTAGTGGAAACACAAAACCAAATAAGTGTGACCCAAGAATTTCTGCATAAGTTAAGAGCAAGTACCATTGAATAAAAGATTTGCTACACCTGACGATTGCTAAGACCGGACAGTTCAGGTTCTCGCCGGTCATCATGGCCGACATAAAGCAGCTGTCAAGTGGTGTAAAATTTGAAATATTTCAAAAATATAATAACAAACTTTATTCGAAATATATCTAAACAACTGAATGTCTCAAGGCAAACAGTTTAAGGCATTGTAACTAAATTAAAAAACAAAACAAAATGCACAATCTTTTTCCAGCCGACTGACCGGCCAAAACTGGCGTTAGAACAAGCAGAAAAGTTGACCTATTTGGAAATCTAAAACTGACTATTCAAGACTATTCAAGATCACTCATGCGAACCAAGCGTGAATGTTAGTCTCTTCAGTATGTCCGACATCTCGCACAGGAATAACTTGAAAAGACATCGTCCACTTGAAGTGCCTTAATTGAAAATTACCTCCTACAGGCCATTTGAAGTTTGCTGGTAAAAATGCAGGGAAGTTTTCTTTTTATTGGAGTAGCATATTATGTTCAGATAAAGCAAAACCTGATTTCCGCAAAAGTGGTGAAAGAAATGATACCATGGAGAAGTTCTTAAGGTTATTTCTGGATGCAAAGGAGCTTCACTCAAGCTATGTTGCTCATTTGAAGCAGATGGAGTTGGTATTCTTTCAAGAATTTATGAAATCACAAAGAAAGTAGATTACTTAAATATTCTGAGGATTTATTTACGGAAAGACACTAAGAAACTGAATCTAGGACTACGCTGGATCTTTAAGAACCATTGAGATCACAAACATACATTAAAGATTGTGACCAACCGGATTTAAAATACAAATATTAAAGCTTTGTACTGACAATCTTAGTCATCGGATCTTAATCTGATTGCGAATATTAATGTTGCTCTGAGACTCTGGTTCAATGAACGAGGCTAAGGAACTGGTTGGAAGCGGAAGTTGTCAGCCATGAGGGATGGGCTAAGGTTACTCCAGAAATTAATTAACCTTTGGTTAGAATTATAACAATAGATGGAAGAAAATAATCGATCTAAAAAAATCCCACCATCGACTATTAATAAAAAATTGTACATGTCCGCTTACTTATTGGTTGCAATGTTTTGAGTATATTGTAATAACTTTTATTTCGTTCTACACGTGTTCGCGGGCAAAATTGTATTATATGTACATCTTGCTTTCAAATTTGATGATCTTATTGTCAACAGTGTTGAAAATTATTCCTTCGTACTCGCCGAAGGTGTCCGCGCTTCTTGGTAATGACATCTCATCAGAAGTACAAGAGGAAGCAGCTGGGGTCTTGCTTCGGGGGTGCAGGGACAAAATAGGGCAGAGATATTTTATTGTGCCAACCTGCAGGTTCCTTTCCGTTTCTCTTGTTTCTACTTAAGTTTTGTTTGTGTGATTGAGTTTCCTTGTGTTCAGTTTACTTATTTGCATGTTTGCGCTTCTTGTGTTCCACTTGGTTAAATTTGTTCAGTTGGCTGAAAGCCACAAATTGGGTCCTGTTGGACATTTAATAAACTTAAAGTTGAGGCTGCGGCTTCGTAGGCTCTGAGGAGTTTTAAAAACCGTTAAATTTGTGATATCAACCTTCGAAATTAAATTAATCTCTTAACTAGAGCGGTTGCTCAGGACATTGTCCTAATTAATCTAAATTTAAATTATGCCTAATAACCTCTAAAAATTTGCGGCTTTAAGCTATACTTGAGTGTAGTTTGTGAAGTCTAACTTATACTAACCTTTAAATTGTAAGTGGAACACTGCCTCAATCTATTTTCCACTGTCTATTAGCTGCATAAAGGTGGCTCTTACTATAGTCTTCGTACTATCGACACAAATAGGTACGTGCTTTGCCAGTAAGTAATTGCTATAGGTGCAATGATAAATTGAATTAATGAAAGAAATGAATTATCGTATATACAAAAGTAGGGATCGTGTAAACTTGTGGTCAACATAGATATTCCTTTACCAGATAAGAATCTGTCCAGTTGCGGGAATTCATCTGCTGCGATCGAGCCGGGCAACTGTTAAAGGTTCTACCTGTGTGCTTCACGTTATATATCTATGAAACTACAGATTATCTATGGTGAGAGAGGAACGTGTACTCTGTACAAGCAACTGTGAAATAAAGTGACCGATTGGCATTCGTTGCAATTTGAAACACTAAAGTATTTAAATTATAATTATTGGTATCTGTTAGTAATGTATTGTTCGTAAATTACAGTTCGTTCAAAATTTGGACGCCACCCGGACTTCTTGTTGAAATTCGCCAATTGTTCTATTTTAAATAAAAAGCTACAAACTACGGTCCTGTTACATTGGCGTTGAAGCGACTTGTTCCTGCAAGAACTACTACAATAAAAGTATCGAGTTCATTTGGGTTTCCTTAATCTTTTGTTAATATTCAATAACAGTTTGGGAATTATGAACAAAAAACAAAAACTGACGAGCCTCTCAGACAATTTCTTAGGCAACACTAGCACAGCAAAATAAAAGCAAGCAAGGAAGATAAATAATTTTCACAGTTGTCTTGTGCTCACCTGTAACAATAACCCTCATGTACGCCTGGTTTTACAGAACAGAATAGAGCGCAAATACTTTGTTGTCGCAAGCACGAGTGTAATTACCTAAAAGTTACATTAATATTGTTCTGAATCATACTTGTATTCGCAGAAATATTCTGCCCCATTTGAGAATGACGGCTACTTGTCTTAATTACAATGCTTTTCAATAGTGTAGCTGCGATTGCTTGCCATTAAAAAGTTGAGGAAATCACCATAGCATTTCAGTCTGAAAATTTTCCTTCTGAACAGAAAAATCTACTTTTTCGCATTACCCTCTCATCCACATACATGCATATAGATACATACATACTCTCACACACACATGTGCACGCACGCAAGCACATATTTAAACACTCTCTCTCACACACACATGCACGCACACATGCACATACCTACACACTCACACAAACACGCATGCACGCACACACACACAAACACACGCAAGGCTCTGCTCAATCAGAGGCAAGCGATAAGAAGAAGAAGAAGAAGAAGAAGATGCATTCCGGCACCGCGCAATGGCATTCGAGGCTCCTGGAGGAGCGATGATCAGGGCTGTTGTTAGGGACTTACGGCCGAATTTACTTGAGAAATTGGTACCATCTCAAGACTTCAATCCCGGCTTTTTCATTAGAAGTTTCATCAAAGGCAGCAAACGAGTGCCAGACTCTGCCTTTAGTTCAAGGTTGGTGCACGGTGCTTCGGATTTTAATTGAACGTCCTCCACATGTTTTGTCGAGGCAATTAGACGTGCCCTCGGGAAATTAAGGCATCTTTTTTGCATTTCATGAGTCTCTTCTTGCGATTTTTCAGGGTGGAAAAGGATGAGGTCATTCCGACGATGTCGATCAATCGATTTTGGGTTTCTAAAGTTAGCAGCTAATTACAGACTCTTTCTGTTCAATTTGGGTAGATTCACAATCGAGCCTATGCATTACTGTTTTCAAACGAAGTTAATTAACGAAATGAAACATAAGAGTTGTTGCATCCGTATTCAATGTCAAATTGGCTTCTCGAGCACCTAGGCTATTTTACGTTTCAGCGAATAATTCTACAATCTGTCATTAAATAATCTTATGGGAATTTCGCTCTCATAGGTGTGTTAATCAACGAGTAAGGCCGTACGCACTACACTGTATACTACAATAGGAGTCTGGTCTGTGGTCTGTCCGTCCGTCCGTCACACCCACCAGCAGATAGAGTGTGATGAGCGTATACCTGTGATACAAGCTTCATCAACGCCACGATTTTCGGTGCATTAATCCATCATATTCGGAGTCGGAATGAAAATCACGTGTATTGTTAGGAAATGGGAACGTGGGTCATTGATTTGTAGAACATTATTATACATTTTTGACGGACTGTGTGCACTCAGCCTCATCAACTCTAGGGAAATTGAATTTTTTTATTTATTAGTGCCTTTGTTTTGCCTTCTTTCTTATTTCAAAAAAGAGGGTGGAATATAAATTATAAGAACTAGTGTGCATGGTCCGTGACAAATAACGGGATTCGTTATTTTCCTTGAATTAATATTCTAGATGTAGGTAACAAACAAATACGTTGTTCCATTCTTATAGATATATCTGCTCCTTCCTTCCTATCCGTCGTCACATTGTTGTTCATTATTATCAGCTAAAAATTTTTGAAAAGTTTACTGTATTTTATTCCTCACGATAAGTTGCATTCCCTTTTACATGCGATGCAATCTTTATTGCCACCATATTTTTTGGCTTGTAAACAAAAGTGAGTGAATGCCAGTTTTTTTATATCATTTGAATAGTACGTATGATACCATTCAAATACATATGAATTATTGGGAATGTTGCAGACAGATCTATAAATGCTAGTGCACAAGGCCTGTAAAAAAATGACAGGATAAGATATCGGACCAATTGACCTTTAATACGGTTTTCCTAAGATTTCCCAAGCTATTCTATGGTTTTCCTTTACTTTGCTAAGTCTCAACTGCTGATATTCAATACAACCTAATCTAACCTACCAATGCAAGGATGTTCATTGCGACTCCCAATCTGTTGGGTTAATACACCGAAACTTGTAAAGTTGATGAAGCTTGTATCACAGATACGCTTATCTCACACTCTCGGCTGGTGGGTGTGACACACGGACAGACAGACGGACGGACTGACAGACGGACGGACGCGGCCTACGATGGAAATTATTATAGTGGAGATAATTAAAATAATAAGAATATTGCGAACGTATACTTCGTACGACTTACTTTCCCATGGTAGCTGGAATATGGAAGTACAGTTCAAAAATGGGTGCTATTATCGTAGCAGGGCGTCCCTTGCTACGCTTTAGGCCAGTTTTAGCTTTAGAATTTAACTTGGGCGTGAATGCTTAGCTGACAGCCATTAGATACATAGTATGCAGGGAGGGCCAAAAAACTGTGCCCAATTTCAGTGCACTGATTACTGAAACGGCCATCTGTCGTCAGGAGATAGGCGTAGTCTCATTTGCTGCAAAATTTCCTCTTTCGTCTCCGGCTTCAAGTTTTGTGCAGTCGAACATTTAATTCAGGACAAAAGATATCGCTTATGCAGGATGAAGATTTAAATGAACACCGACATATACCTCATGCAGATTGACGCTTATACTACCCTTCATGCAGATCTTACTGAACCCATCTCTCTCTGTCTTGGTTTTGTAGCAATCACTTTTCTAAAATTGGGCAAGGTTTTTGGTCTAGCTTGTAAAATTTATCTAGATGGAAACAAAAACCACAAAGTCATTTTGATGTAAGTTATTTATAACGAACACAGAGGTTATTGAAAATAGATGTTGGGTGATTAATTTCAACAGTTTTCATAACTTGATATCGATCCTCGATGAATAGACTTGAAAACAGCTTTAAATATAAACACTGATGATTGACGAAGTTCCAGACATGTGATCAGTTACTCCAACTGTATAATGAGATGGTCTTCTATTGGGAGTCTTGACCACATTGTGTTACTAAGTATTATTATTATTATCATCACTTCAATACAACACGGGATGACTACAAGATATTACATTGGTTAAATCATTAGTTGAAAGGCTGAGAGTTAAGATGATGTACAACGTGCAAATAAAGAATAATTTTTACATAAATTCACTGGTATTTGAGTTCTTATAACGCATGTCAATAAATGCAGCCCACGGCTTCAACACTACACGTGCTTATTTTTCATGGCTTCAGCAGTTTTACTGTACTGATGAATGCAGGTAACACGATCATTCGCGCTCACATCTAATAAGTTTCGCACTAGCATGAGGCACAGGAAACAAAATCGGACTCCATTCATCAAAGCAAAGGACCCTCTACCGCGGAGATTTATCTCCGAACGCAATACAAACGGAGCAAACTGCATCCATCTCACTCCTTCAAAAAATGGGAACTTAGGATTTCACAACACAATGGAGCTTCCGAAGGAAAGTTAATCAATCTTTTGCCATTGACAAGAGCTTTTTATGGAGCCGTTGGTCGCTTTAAAGAAGTAGCCTGGTTTCGGAGTCTGTTCTCGAGTGAAGATTTACTGCGTGGAGGAAGAAGCAACGGGCCGGAGCATAGCTGGGACGCGCCGCAGCTAACTTGACACGGCGGTTTGTTTCGTTTTTTTCACGATTTTTTGTCGTTTAATGTCCAAGTAGACTTTGAGATGAACGTATCGCTAGTCATGGCTTAGGTTTTGTTTATTCATTTAATTTTAAACACAGTACCTAGTTGCGCAATTGGTTGAAAAGCTGTGCTTGTGTCTGTAGGAATTTGATTGTCGGATCTTAAAACTAAGTCAACGAATTTTTTTTGTCTTTTTTCTATTTCCGATGATATGAAGAACTATATTTTTGAGTAAATTTACGGTTACAATATCCATAAAACTTGGTCATTGCTCTAGATGATTACGAAGGAAGGAAGGCCAGGTGAATACAAGAATTTAATCTTATGCTGAACATATTCAACTTTGAGCATAAAAAATCTGGCAGGAAGGTCTCTGTAAGCATTCAATTTACTAGGCTGAATTCAATTACACAGGGGGAATTTGAAATACGAGTTCTAAAAAAAAATCTTTAAGAACTTCCATTATATCCGGTGAATTTACAAAATATAGCACTCATAAAATCCTGAGAAGTACTATTTATATTTCTATTACGTTTTGAACACAGTATTAAACAAGTGCCACGTCCAAAAATCAGCGCGATTACGCAGGCTGTTCATTTCGGTGCATGGTCACATCTGATCCAATTCCTGGAATTGATTCCTCGATGGATGCATTGAGTTGGTGATTTCTTAAGGATGTAATTGTAAGGAAGAGCTTACCGTGAACATTCTATAAATCTACACAAACTCAACGCATCCATCGAAGTAGAAATCATGCGAATTGGACCAGATTTCACCAGCGCCGTAAAGAACAGCTTGCTTAATCGCACTGATTCTTGTCTGCTTCAAAGGAGCTCCATGAAAAATATTGTACTCAAAAAGCAATCAAAATGAAACTGGTATTCAAAATATAACTAGCACTTATACATATCTTAGAATGCATGACATATTTGTGTTTAAAAATCTATTGGTTATTTCTGAATTCATTAAAGATCCCTTTATAACCCACATTTAAAAATCCCTCTGCACATTAATGAATGAATTAAATTGAACTAAATTGAATTCTCTTTCAATGTGAAATACAAAATTTACTTTGTCTCCATGAGTTGACAGTACTGTGTTACTAAAATAGGTTTTATACACAATTTCGCTCGCAGATTTGGTTCCACAGAATTTTTACGCAGGGGCGACATTAGCAGGGCACAGGGCCACCATTCAGTGAGTAAGGTAACTTTAAACATGAAGAACAACTCAATAGGAAATTGATTTGAAAAAATTAATTGGAAACTATTGACTTTTTTTGGAATCCAAAACCAAATCGCTAACGTTGATACTAATTTGAATTGTCGTAAAGTTATCTGAACTCATACGAACTTGAGCCTAGAATCGACACTGGCTGTAGGATTTACATTCCAGATACATTTTGTAGAGAGCTTTTAAAATTATATATTTTTTTATCCGCATTTTTTCATATTTCAGTCGCTCTCTGCTGTTCACAAAAGTAATTAAAATGATTTTTTCAATATTATGTTGTAGTTTTTTGACAAGCTGCAAATGGAAAGCAAAATATTGTTAGTGTGTGTAGGTGTATATAGCAAAAAATGATACCATCAGCGTAAGTTAAGTAAAATTTTCAAAATTTTTACGACAGTTTAAATGAAGCCATGTTCGTTGACTTTACATTCACATCACTGGACTCAGAAGTATACTTGTGTGAATTTCACTTAGTTTTATATGAATGAAAGGTAGATGGAAACTTGATAACTTTTAAACGAGTTGGATCCCCATGCTGGTTTCTTGCATGTCCGATTTTGCATTCGTTACATTCCTGTGTTTGCATTCCAGATTCTTTGCCACGCTTGCATTCGTTACATTCCCGTGTTTGCATTCCAGATTCTTTCCCACGCTTGCATTCGTTACATTCCCGTGTTTGCATTCCAGATTCTTTGCCACGTTTGCATTCGTTACATTCCCGTGTTTGCATTCCAGATTCTTTCCCCCGTTTGCATTCGTTACATTCCCGTGTTTGCATTCCAGACTCTTTCCCACGTTTGCATTCGTTACATTCCCGTGTTTGCATTCCAGATTCTTTCCCCCGTTTGCATTCGTTACATTCCCGTGTTTGCATTCGTTACATTCCCGAGTTCGTCAATACTGGCAGTCGACGCATTGGTCAACATTGGACTACGCATTTGATTGCTTTCTATTTACCTTAAAGAAAAATTTTCTTGTGCGAAGCAGCGCCGTGACGCACGTTTTTGCTGTGCTCGCAGAAAAATAACTTCAAAACGAGCACACTTCAAGTTTTTGCACACACTAAATGCACCACCGAACTTGTAGTATGCACGGTGCCGTTATGCGAAGAAAAATACGAACTAAAAATGTTTATGAGGATTTGTTAGTAAGAATGATTTAGTGTCAAAAGGATTTTTTCCAGATAAGCCGCCACTAATGCAACACATAAGATCCCCCCACCTGTAACTTTCTTTCAAAATAATGCGCCTATCTGCTTCAAATTACTCTCAAACGAAAGATTTAAACATTATTTCATTTGAGAGCAATTTGAAGTCAATAGGTGCATTATTTCGAAAGTTACAAGTGGGTGAACTTATGTGTTGCACTAGTGGCGGGGCTTATCTGGAGATGATCCGTGGCAAAATACCTTGAGCATCTGAAGGTAAATCCCTTGCTCGTTTCGTGTTTGGGTCGCGCCAGGGCGGCCTATGGTGTTCACTTTGTTCCTTGTGCCTGTGACGTCCATGCTGCTTCTTTATATGATAATTTCATCATTTTGGTGCCACAATATTGATTTGTGTCGATATAGTGATCCGTGTTTGAAGTAAGCGATCCGTTGTTTAAAATTTGTATTTATTTTGTTCTAGGTATCCTTACTACACACACGACTCCTCCTTACCGCTTACTCCAACGGCCCAGTTCAGTGTTTTTTGTGCTGGTTAACTTTAAATTTATTTCTTGCATCTTTTCTTTAAACTTGCAGAAGTTTGAATTACCCGTGTATTATTACGTACATGAACCATATTCGTATTGTACTACCGTTTGCGGTAATATTTAATTTCTTTCTCAGTCATTCATTATCCTTACTGAGGCGTGAATCCTCCCAAAGAATTAAAAACAAGGAAAATCAAAACACCGTTTAAGTTTCAAGTTTTTTACAAGTCAAATTTAAAAAAATCAGAGGGAGTGATTCAGTAGTCTTCCACTTACAGAGAACTCAGCTTTTACTATTACTTGCCTCATTCACGGACTAACGTTAGTCAGATGTAGCACAACTAATTTTCTGAGTAAGTTCAGCGTTCTAACTGCTATCAGATTTGCATTTAGATCTCATATTGGCTATGAATATCTAATAGAATTGAGTTAGAAAATCGTTCTAAACAATGTATATGCATAGGAAACCCCACCTCTCTCGTTCCAGCGGAAGCTGGGATTAGCTTTTTTCTGCCGGTTGGCTTTCATTGATGCCTCCCTCGCCGCCGTTTGCGGACTTCTTTTATTTCTTTACAAAGCTGAGGGCAAAAACCACTGGACTCGAGGAACCGCAGCACTGTTTAGTGTCGTTGTTTTGCTGTGAAATTTTTACTGAAATTGCAGGGGAGATAATATTTTCCGGTTACATTTAAAGCGAAACGTACAGAGGATAACCAGATTTCCCTACTAAAACTAGAGGGGAATAAACAAAGAGAAACAATTATTTTCTGAGTATATGTAATGGGAAACAATATAATCTAGAGGCATTTAAAGAGATAGGAACAGAGGGAAACAGCAGAATTTGTACGTATTTAAAGGGCAACAAGCAAAAGGAAACAATATAATCTGTGTGCATTTAAAGAGATAGAAACAGAAGGAAACAGCAGAATTTGTACGTTTTTTAAGGGCAACAAACAAATGGTAACAATATTATATATTTAAAGCTTGATGATAATTTTTACCTTTCGTTAGGCCAACTCGACTGATTGCACAGGAACTACAATTTTGTTTCGTACGAATGTAAAGCATCAATGGTGGTTCACTTGATTCGCCCAGCGACGCTGCAGAAATGCAAAAGCATTGCTCATCCAATTCAACTAGAGGATGCCTCACACAGCGTGAATCTAAAACACTGAATTGCGCGCTTCTGGCTGGAAAATATTTTTCTGGTTATTTGAATAGTTAATTTTAAAACGGTATGCATTATTAGGAAGCCCATGCAATCAATATAGCGCGATGGGTTGGAGATGAGAAGCTCTGGAAAAGACAGCTTTGTTTAATTTGGACTCAGGAAGGATTTCCAGCGTAATAATGGCGAGAAAATGACTCGTGCACTGCATTATGGCGCCCTGTTGTTGCGGTGTTCAAGGACCTCATCAAGCCTCATGCAAAACTGTCAAGACTCAGGAGCTCATTAAATATTATTGATAATTTGGTCCACCAATTTGAGCGTTGGTAATGACAATTTCGGATATGAAATAATATTAACAGACTATCGGGGTTGATGCAATTGTTGGACCTTTTTTCTGTGTATTTATGAGGAGATTTATTCATATTACGCACGTCATGAAATTGACAACGGGATTTAAAACTTTTTGAATATTCTCATGTGAATATTTTCATATAAAATTTTCATTGTGTTTTTGAGGTTTTACATTACTTCTAATGTTTAAATGGTTTTCAAGAGATTTCATTCTAGCATCACCAAAATGTGAGTGTAAGGAATAATAAAGAAAATAAAGAAATACGATAATAGCAGTAATGAAACAATAGCAGGCAGGAATTTTTCGTATCTCAGAGTAAAAAACCGTGAAGAAAATCAATCAAAATCACACGGCATGTAGGTTCACTTGAGCAAAAGAACAAAAACATCACAACCAAATTCTGGTGTCCGCTTCGGTAACCCAAATCTCTTGTTGACATTAACCAATTCAGTACATTACTGTGTTATATTTAAACATAATTATTATCAAGACTTATTCATTGATCTTGAACTTCCTGCAAGTTATAATTAAGAAGAAATCGTAGTTAAAGTATTTGAGTGAAAGAAAGAAAACTCTGTAAGCATTGGAAGGAATTTTTTCTGCTCAAAATACATGTCTTTCTATAGTAACAGCCTTCATTTGCATCAGAGCGAGTATCTCACAGAGAATATTGAAATATTTGGAACATATTGACTGAATTAAATTTGTTCGAAAGCCCATTACAATATTTTACGCAACGCGATATCGACACTATACCCCAACGCGGTAACACAGACGCATTAATTTTCAAATGCTTTCTTAAAACAGCCATCGGCTCTTGCGCTTACTAGCAGGACTCGGACACTTAATCTTCCTTACAATAGCAATTATTTGTTCAATGGAGGGAATTAGCATAAATTACACGCACCTGCACCTGCGTTACAACGACTTACTCTGGGGTATTACCTATTTTCCCTCGAGGTGTGTTGTGAGAATACGAGTGGGTCATTAGAGAATTGTGCTCGTAAGTTGAGTTAAGCTTTCCAATTTTTGTTACTAGCTGATATTCGAGTGGTTGTATTTCGACTCCCGAAGTGGGTTTCATTGCATAGGCACAGATGCGTCGGCCACTAAAGAATGGTTTTATTTCAGGCAGGAAGTTAAATAAAATGAATTCACTGGTGAGTCTGGCTTCCTCTCAACTGCCTCTCATCAAACAGATATAACGCAGAACGTTAAAATTTACGCTTGATGTTTTCAGGCTAGTCTATTCAAATAATTATGTAACTAAACTATGCATTGAAACTATGTAATTAACTGAGTAATTATCTAAATCGTTATCTGATAACCTCAGTAAACTTTACTCAGAAATTACAGAGGTCTAGTGAAGTTATCTATAGAAGTAATATTTCATTTAATATTTTAACTTCGCTTAGAATCATCGGCTGTTCGGTGGATGTAAGGGTGTGAAGCTCAGAAAATGCAGTCAGTAGATAACACGCCCAGTCTAACTTTTTTGCCGGAGCAAGCATGTTTTTCGCCGGCGGCGAAAAACATGCATGCAAGCGGCGAAAAAGTTAGACTGGGGACGTGGGTTTGAAACTGTATACGTAAAAATGATATCCTCCAAAAATATCTACGTCATTTTTGGAAACACCTTAATGCTTTAATGCTGTTTTTTTCAGGCGTATGATTAGTCAGATTATAGTGCTAGGTGGATTACGTGTGGCTCAGGTATATTCATGCATGTATGGATATATTTTTTGGAAATATTACATTTAATTTATATCAGGAAATGATGGCAGTGTTTTAGGAAATGGGGGCATAAAATTAAACTGTTCTGATTTTTCATAACCCAGTCGACATGAGATAAAGGAACCTAACCAGACCAAACTTTAAAATTACTAAATAATTGCTCGAGTCAAACATTTTTAAGTCTATTTTTGATAAAGCGACCTTGCATTTCACGTCATCGAGAACGCAACCGGCGTTTTTTTGTTGCACCGTTTTCCAGCAACTTATAACTTTCTCATAAGTGTGCACACTTTTTGAAACTGAAATATAGTATTAAAATCAATTGCTTGAAATTTTTTCTGAAAGTTGAAGAATATCAATCGAACACTTTTTCTACATTAATTAGTCCAAAAATAAGAATTTTAAAAACAACCCCATATTTTGAGCGTCTCCCTAATGTTGCAACATAGGCGCCCAGAAGTCCTCGAGTGTTGCTTCGCGACAAATATTCAAATATATATTGACATGTATTCAAATGCATAAGTGTTTTAAATCAAGAGCGTTAACTATATATGTTAATAAAATTGATTTCCGCTATACGACAGCAGCGGCGACGCGGCACAAATAGCGGGATGTAGCATTGGCTGAGCCGCAACTAATGCAGTGTGTCATGTGCGTTTCTACGGGAGTTTTCTTGCACCTTAGCTGCTCGTGTCTCTGCAATAATTCCACCTGAGAGCTCCACTGAGTGGCACCAAACTCTATTGAACTGCTAGTAGCCACAATCATAAAGTACATTTAAAGTGCTGGGATGACAGAGTACTCATTGGTAGATTTTAAAAGGGTAAATGAAGGTATAAAAATATGCATATGCAGTCGATTCTCGTAAACATTAGTTTCACTTAGAAAACTTTCGAAATCAAAAAAATTTCGAACTAAAAGAAACCGAATGCACTGACATACAAGTTCCTAGCGACTAATTTGTCGAATAAAAGCCATTTTTATTTTGTTCGCTCGCTTGAGGACAAAAATTTGCACTTGGCAACCATCAATCGCGTTATGTGATTTACTAATGAAAGTAATGTTCTGTTCTGCTCTCAGAACCTAGATTTAAATGTTAGCAACATAGATTTCGACCTCAGAACCTAGATTTCAATATTTCGACATTGAAAACCAATACTTGAGCATTTCCCAGTTAAGGGCCTATATTTCGTTTCTATATTAAAGAACATAGAACCCAACATTTCAATATTAAAAATATTCATTTTAGTATTGTTCAATTTTAAAGTCTTAGATTTCAATGCTTCGACATTAATTATTTAAATTTAACTATAGCATCTTTCGGATGTGGCGTGGTACTACGTCGTAAATGACGAAAGTTTCGTTTTATATCTGAAGAAACATGAGATTTTTTACTCCCAAGTTTCTAGCGATAACGTTGATCTAAATTTTTTATGTGAGAAAGAATTTCAGGAGCTTACATCATTTCAGAAATTACGAAGAATCCCATCTATTTTCCTGTTTATCGCAAACATTGTAGTTTGAAAGCAAAAATGTAGATAAT
This sequence comes from Morinoia aosen, assembly GCA_030386875.1. Classification (NCBI taxonomy): domain Eukaryota; kingdom Metazoa; phylum Arthropoda; class Malacostraca; order Amphipoda; family Talitridae; genus Morinoia; species Morinoia aosen. The sequence goes on from CM059577.1 coordinate 32,805,808, forward strand.
CCTCGATTTTTAGTAATATCAATTTATTTCAGTGAAATATAGCTTGAATTAGAGCTGTAGGAGCAAATAAATACTATGGTAGATCATGAAATAATCTAGCAAATATGAAATCATGTGCAAAATTTTTTCATGAAATGAGCACGGATGCGTTGGTTGAGTAATTTAGGAAAAATGAGATTTGTACACACAATTTTTCAAATCTTCGTTACCTCCCTATGGAAGAAATTTTGCTCTCACATCAAGACCCACATTATACGTTAGCTCTCTAATAATATTAATAACGAGTTGACCTATTTATCACAATTACGCACTACAGGAACCCAGACGAGTAACCCTAAGCTAATCATTACCCTCTACTACCTATCACTAATCAGAAAAAATGGTAGTTATAGTGATTATCTATCTGTACACAAGGAGTCATCCCAAAAGGAACAGCATTTCTGAAAAGATATTTTATTCAAGTGGAAATAATCGACTTTTACCGAAGCATAAATGCATTTGAAAGCCTCTTTAATTTTCAAAATTTCCTTTTTCATATACTGAAATAGGCGTAGCAAAGAATGCTGTTCCAGAAAGAACAGCATTTCTAAAATGGTATTTAATAGAATATAAACAATCGATTTTTATTGTAGCAAAAATGTATTTGAAAGCCTCTTTTATTTTATTAAATTTCCTTTTTAATAAATTGAAACAGGGCGTCGCAAAGTACTCTCTGTCAATGTTTATTTTGATTCATTAAGCGATCTTTCTGGAGAAAAGCATTTTTCCGTCTTCAAACGCACGCTTGAAACGCTCGATCGCGCTTGGATTTTCGGACGCGTGCGTTGCAGATTAACAGATAACACTCCTATGCCATTTATAGACGACCTGAATTCTAATTCTTCATTGACCTAAAAATATGAACATCATTGGCGTTCAAGGGCGGCTATTTTTTTTTGCAATAAATGCCGAATTTATTTTTCATGGCCAAACTCTTGTAATAAATGACCTGAATTTCATTCATCCATTGACCTATATACATTTGCAACATTTAGGTTAACTTTATAATATGGGCTCCAGATTTTTTCGCCAAAATTGAACATAAAAATTGTTTCAAGAAATAAGGCTAATCTGAGACTTAGATTCTCAAAATTGTTAGATTCTCAAAATAACTCGGTCATAGGCGTTGCATTGGTTGTGTTGGTTGGCCCACTAATGCATATTGTACAGGCCAACAAATAAGCATATCATGGAAATAATATGAAGAATCTCCTCCTTTTTCCATAGAATTTATATCTTTCCATAAACACTGAACATTTAAGTCGAAGCATATTAACATTCGAATTGATATTCAAAATTTCAAAGGACTTAATGTTACGGAGACCTAAATATCAGCTTAGAAAGACCACAATAACTCGAGCCAGCGGGCCATCAAGGCGTTCTGGCGCAGGAACGTTTCATTCACACGCAGCCTGACACAGAACTTTATTTCCGAGCACAACATTCCGCAGCGGTCTGAGCTGCACAATAACTCGCAGGACTCCATAATGAAAGGATAGAAATAAGAATAATAGCAGCCCACCACGCACTCAAGGTGCGTCAAGGCACCAAGGGCGCGCTGAAGACGGAGCCGAATAGATCATGTGATCAATAGCTGTCTGAGGCCGCTCCATCAGCTCGCTATTGCCTGACTTGTAGTTTGTGAATCTTAGCAGCGTTTCGTAAGGTTCCTGGCCGAATATTTTACAAAAAATTGCGCTATCGACCGACTTGAAATGAAGATGACCTTCATTCATTTTATGACGAAGTCTCCAGTTCTTGGGTTCAGCGGTGCAGCTTTCGTGTTTTCTTTCTTTTTGAATGGATATTTTTTGACGTCTAGATACAGTAATCTCAGTAATTTAGTATTTTTAATTTCGTCAGTGAGTTTCAGTTTCCTATTAACACATGAATTTAATCATAGCAAACTTGTTTGTAAGAAGTTTTAAATTTTGTTTCGGTAAGTGTACTGTTGTATACCAATTTAATTACTCGATTTTCATGAAGTCTTTCATTAATGAAAAAATGCTCAAAAGCTTGGCAACTTTAGACGCCATGAATTTTTCAAAAGTTTGACAACTTCAGAAGCCATAAAAAAATGCTTTAGAGTTTGACAACTTCTCAGTAGCCTCGGGAAAGTGTTTCGTGCGCATGTGTTCTCGTTTAAGAGAACATTTTTCCATTCTTCGTATCTTAGATATATATGAGAGCATTTTCTCATTATTTTGCCTTTTCGAAGGTAAGTTTTGGACTACGTTCTGTTGAGTAATATATCGAACAATGAGCTATAAGGTGTCTGAATATTTTGTTTCTGGCAGCCCTTCTTCATCTCCCAAACGAAGTCCCCTTACAAACATTACAAGATAAACCTTACCTGAGCTCAGGCAATGCGCTCCTCCACCTCAACATGGCTGGTCCCATAATGTGGCATGAAGCGTGAGGATAATTATTCTCGCTCCTACATAATTGTTCTGGAATCTTAACTATGAAAAGTGAGGATGATATAAGCAGTAAACTTTAGGAACGTTGCTGATGTGGAATGCGTGGCTTGTTTCCTAATATGTATCAATATTCAAAACGTACTGGACTATAGTACATTATTATAGAGTTCATCTTAGCTCAGTAATAACATGTTCAGTTACACGGATAAAATGTTCACTGCTCAGTTCATTCATTAGTATAAATGGAACTACATTGATATTTGAGGCTCGTTTTGGATGATTCTCCATTTATGAAGTTAGGGCTTAATGAGAAGCCCCGAAAAAGATGTATTTTCTTTTACATACTATAACATTCGAAACAGAACATTTCTCAACAGCGCCAGTCTTCGATCAAGGCTTCATTTCCTGCAATTTTTACATATACTTTCACCACTGCCGGCACATATTTTTGAGGATACAGCGAGAACATTTCATGAAACTAATTTAAGCGCGATCACGTACTCATATCTATCAAATTAAGGCAAAAAGATTGGCGTGGGTTAGTATTACAGTACAGGAAAATTTGTTTTCTGAGAACCTATTGGATTCGATCTGATTGTTCACATTTCACCTCAAAATTCATAAAAATTTTGTTAAATTCTCCTTATTTTGTGCTTCATGCGGATTGCGAAAATTAGCCTTATATTAAACAATGTGCATGAAAGAGTCGTTCACAAAAACATTTCGTAATAATCACTTGCGTGTCTGAGGTAATTCTATTCATGGAAATAAAAACCTCCATCTTAGTGAATCGAAGTAGAGCAAAGCTCCACGCATTTGGGCTCACGAGAACTTGGGTTCCGTTGTAACTCAGCAAGTGTCTGGAGAGCACCGGTGCTGAGAGAGCATCCAATGTGCTTCTAATTTCGCTGAGTGTAGTTAGCTAATTTCCTAGGAAGATTAATGTGGCTTCAGCGATGCTCGTAGTGTATGCACTGTCCAGTTAGGTTAATGCATGCAACTAGGAACTAGAGTATAAAGGGATCATCCTAATGGTTTCCAGACTCTCAAAAGGAGTGGGTACTTGTTGAACAAAAAATTCATAGAGAATTCTTCCAGATATCCACTAGTGATGGGAAATTTGGGTTTTATTTGAGTTGTTAAAGCGTCATGTAGTGAGAAATATGATCGTGAAAATTTAAGGAAAAATTCTCTGACGATGGAGAGATTCATTCTAAGAACGAATTTCTTGTGAACTACAGCAGGTGCTTTGGAAATGATGGGCTATTTACAAAGTGACCTGATTCAAAAATCCAAAGGTATTTGTTCATAAACTTAAATGCAGAAAATACATGTTCATTATCTGAGAGTAGCGTGCAGCAGAGTGGATCAATTCACGCAAGATAAAATTTAAAAAGTAAATTCATCAAAAAATTTCGGTGAGCCCCCACCTGAGAGAAGAAATAGAAACAAATTAGCCAGAGGACCTTCATCAGCGACCACATTTTTTGGATGCGCCATTGAAAAATATCAATAGTTCTACTCTCCATCTGAGGAAAAAACACCTGGTTGAGCTACTATCATAATGAGCTACAATCATAGTGAGCCACACTCGAAATGATGCCACAGGAGTGAAAAATTCGAGAACATTTTTCACGCGTTTCAATTGCAGCAGCCACTGCATTCCCCTCACAGGGATGCTATAGGAAACGAACCCCCAATGGAGCTTAATTCAGATTTCTATACCCAATCAACAAGAGTCGACGAAACAGAATTTTACTGGATTTTTATGAAACCTGCAGGAACCAAGCTACAAAAAATATTATTCATTGGACGGAAATTGCGATAACGAACAATGAATTTAGATGTAACCGAACACGAGATCCAGGGGCATTTGTTGGTCAATATCTCGGTAATAAATATCGCGCAAAAATTGTGTTGTTGCTTCCAGGTAAATTTGGCTTTTCGCGAACTGGGTTGGTGTCAAACTGACGCACGCACCCTCGCTCAGCAATAACGTGGAAAAATGCTCAGTTCAACAATTAGTGTACAGGAAATTTATTCAGAATTTTTAGCTAAAATGGCAAAGTATTCATATGATTTACAAAAAAAACAAAGCTTTTATTCGTAACCAGACCTCCTTTGGTATTTGATGTGTTTTTGTACATAAAACCACTTTTATAATGTATATGGACACTTCTATAAACATAGGCACAGAAGAAAAAAATATTTTCTCATTGAAGGCTTGCATCGGACTAGCAGGCTCAGTAGCAAGGCAGTATATAGCACACGAGGGGGAATTTTTGGGTACTGTAAATGAAATAACTGTCAAGTAGAACTGTGGAAACACACGGAATAAATCTTGATTCAAGTAACTCAAGTCTTTAATTACGCGGTTGAGGATGTGTATTATAGGTGTGCGTATTGAGTGTTTATTGAGTGCGCATATGCACGTATATCATAGGGTATTGTGTGTGTGCGTGTGCGTGCGTGTGCGTGTGCGCGTGTGTGCGTGTGTGTGTGTGTGTGTGTATGTAAAGTTCTGATATTTGATCTCTTAAACTGTGGAAATACCTGAGAGCATATTATTATTATTAAGTAGGTACCTTTCAACTTGTGGTACACGTTCTTTTCCAGTTATGTTGGACTGTCGTCTGGAAGTCATGAAATCTTTGGCGTGACTTTAATCTTTCATCGGCGCGTCAAAAGGGTGCCGACGTTTATCAATAAAATATTTTCCCTTCTAAAGCTTTTCTAAAACCGATGTTAAACGGTTTCGTGATAATTTTGAAACTTAGTCGCGTTCAAAATTGCAGAGTGAATGATAATTGCGTCAGTATCAACACTAGCAGTTAGAATGCAAGAAAATTGGTTGTTTAGGTCTAGGTAGTGAGAGAGTGAGTCATGAATGAATATTTTGAGTTCGAACAATTTTTTCGTCTGATAATTGACCTCGCGTGCCGTAAATCTTGCATCTGCAACCTTACTCGAGAGTCATATTTGATGTAAAAATTACGGGGTATACGCATCTTAATGCATAGTAGAACTTTGTGTGAATGAATTTATTTAAATCTTTACGTGTCACAAAGTTCTAAAAGCTGAACTTGCATGTGTACAAGCCGCCTTTCATTAAGAATTAGAAATCGTAGTGCTTACACTACAGTCACACTGGGATGTCATTCATGTACTCAATTGGGATAACTGGGACTGAAATCTTCTCTTTGAAGAACGGGATATAAAGAATATGAAACTCCCATTGAGTGTAACGTTCTTTTAAAACAGTCAAGTTCTCAGTTCTAGACTTATAAGATCAATCATATGGGCAATGAAATAACCGAAAACTCAATAAAGATCTGAATAGTATTTCTTGTCACGAGGAAAATTAAATATTTTCATTGAGAGTCTAAAAAGTTTTGAGTGCGTGTCTTTGCGAAAATTTCTAGCACCCTTTAAGCACATGTTCTCTTAACAGATAAGGTAGGTGTCATGAATGCTCCTTTCGTTGGAACTTAAAATAATTTTATTCTTCATTCCCGGTTACTTCAAATGAACATTTTGATCGCTGTAGTTCTATTGCTTCCGCCCCAGGAAATTACTTGAATATACAATCGAAAAAAATGTAGAGCATATGAGAGGCGTTGAGTGATCCAGCACAGCAGAAAAATACCTCTTCTCGAGTAGCTTTTATCCCTCCGTGGACAAAAACTTTTCTACGCTTTAAATGTTGCACTCTTCGTATTCGAATGCTTATTTTGTTCTGTACCTTCATTTATTTACTCAAAAAATAACAGTACGACGCTCACTTCACTTCTAATTTCCATAGAAGCAAGAGTCAAGTTTTAACCTTTTTGCTCGCTAATTCCAGCGGAAGAAATTATTTGTTACGAACCTTCCCTTCGCTTCCGTTTATTGTTACAACGAGATCAAAAGTTCCGACACCGGATAAGGCGTTTTTAAACAGTTTTAACGCGCAGAGTATTTTTTCTATTTACATGCTTTTGACCTTTTTCTTGCGGATAATTTCCAAGCTTTTTACAGCGACATCGGAACGAGAGAAGTCCGATGAAAACGAGGCGGGATAAAAAGTGTGCATTTTTTTCAAAAACCGGGGAGAAAAGTCTTTTTAAACACTCGGGATTATTTGATTGGTATTGCTCATTATTTTCATTTGTTTCTCGTTCGTTCTGATGCTTGTTGATTCAAGCATAGGAAAAATTGCGAATTAGTTGTTTCAATAAATTTCACGTTGGTTAAAATGATATATTTGCATTGTATAGCTCGAAGTTTCGCTAAATTTCATTTCACTCATTTAATGATATTTGAAACATGGCTTTTAATGCCTGTTTTTGCAGTTCCAACCATATATGTCAAGTAAAGCGACATATGAGATTATTCAAGAAATCGGAAATTTTTCTTCAGGGTAAATTTACAGTATTAAATTAAATTCATTCACAAGTTTTAGTAATTTATTAAATATATTCCAAATTAGCTTGAACTCAAAAATCAAAATTGACATCATTACACGAGTCCTAATTTTAGTTGATATTTTAAAATGATTTCTCTTTTCATAGTACATAAATCATCTCCATATTCAAAACATTAGAGAAAAATTCATGCCTCGATGCTCTAAATTTCCACTGAACGTCAAAATGCGGTTAACTTGTGCGATTGTAAAGCTTCCCTCATGCCTTACTCTAGCAAGTATGACTCACGAAGGAAATTCTACACCAAAACCTACGCAGTTTAGTCGTCAGAACGAGCATCTGTCTCCCTTAGCAAGCTGCCGGATCATGTCTTGGCTGAGAAGCAGAAAGGCTTCTCTGTTCAAGCTTCATCATATCTCGTTTAGAATACGAGCAGCGTAGGCCTTCTAAGTTTAAAGACGAGGTGCTTCCTCTCTCCCAACTAAGAGACTTGTCTGATATACAAGCTAAATCTCGCACACCTCCAGAAAAGTGGGTAAACGTGCAGTGTCGTCGTCCTGGGCATAAAATGGTCGTCCTGAAAAATGGGACAGTTTCGTCATCAGCTTTAGCGAAGAAAGCCTGAAAGTGGAAGAGAAATCTCACATCTTTGTTTACCGAGAACGACGAATGAGTCGCGTACAAAAAGCTTCCAGCACTAGCACTCTACTACGACGGTACAGCATTGAGAACGCTCGCACGGTGCGCGTTTACTTACACGCTTAATTTTAAGGAAAATAGACTCTACTACGATGAGAAATCACACTTGAAAGGTCCATCAAAAGGTCTTGACACTAGCATTTTGAACAGTTCATTAGAGCGACCTCCCAAAAAAGCTCTGGAATAACGTCTGAGAACAGCCTCAGTGAACAGTAGGATAAAAAGCCAAACCAATGTGGCTAAGAATATCATGATAAAAAGCAAACGTTTTGGATTATAGAAAATCTATCTTCAGTATGCTGTAATACAATAAATCGAAGTATTAAAACATTGTAACTATGAACCTTCTGAATAAATCAGATGTATGACAATGAAATTTAAAAGACATGATAAAACAAAAATAAACTACAAAATGTCAACAAACAATGGAAAGTTTCACCGCCGTATCACATTCATTTATTGACGGACGGTTTTTAAAAATGTACATCGATTCTGTATCGATTCATCTGTATCTGAATGTGGTACGGCGGTGAAACTTTCCATTGTTTATTGACATTTTGTATAGTTTTTTGTTTTATTATGTCTTTTAAATTTCATTGTCTTACATCCGATTTATTCAGAAGATTTATAGTCATAATGTTTCAATACTTCGATTTATTGCATAACAGAACACTGAAGATGAATTTTTAATAATCCGAAACGTTCGCTTTTTATCATAATATTCTTAGCCACGTTGGTTTTCCTTTTTAGCCTAAAAGTGAGATTTCCCAGAAATCAATTTGTTTCATTGACTTCAGTGAACAGTACATCAGAAGAGTTACAGCCCAGTCCATTATAACAGCCTCCTTGTTAGTTTCTCGGAACATTGCCAAGAATAATATCCGGAAACAACCTCCGGGGGTAATACATCTTAACAGTCTCCAAGGACAGTCACTCAAAACAGTGTAAAATAACAGTCTCCCATGATAGTTCTTCAACAGTTTCACTAAATACAGAATGGGATCTTAGAACAGTCTCCAAAACAGTTCAGCAGAACAGTTTCACAGATCAGTCTTTCAAAAAAAGTTTGCTGGATAATCTCTACGAACAGTTAATCAGTAGAATCTTTCTAAACAGTGTCACAGAACAGTTGCTGTAATTAATCACAGCAAAGTAATATTCACAAATATTTTCCAAATTTTAATTCAGTATGGGTGACTCACGTAAAGTAAATTTTCCCCTAAACGTTAGTTTAGGCAAGCCAATCGGAGTTAATAAAGCTATGAGAATGATGTCAGGAAGCAGACCGGATTGAAAGCTTGAGTGTAGTACAGCCAATATTTCTGCATTGACGGAGCATTGTATGATGTATCGCTTTCTTTCATCTGGTAGCACGTTTTACTTTTATTTTAAATCTAGGCCTTCACTAGCTCGGTTTCGTTGAATTTAGGTTCATCTATAGCAAGGTGCTTGGATGTCAGGCATAGTCGTTCGTAGGGAATTAAATATTTTTGACTTTAAAACGTAAATTAGTTTATCACGCTCGCTTCAAAAAATACTTTTAACTAATTAGTTCGCTAACGTTGTTGGGTATTGAATTTTTCAACTTATGGCTAACGGTACCAGAGCTTACTGCTAATTCTCACACTATTACTAGCTACTCAAACCCTCGCTTAATCTTGTTTAGCAGCTTTTCTCACGGGCTTAAGCAGCATGCATTAGGTAAGGAGGTATAGTTAATTATTGTTGGTTCTGTTATTGTTGCATTGAATTAGTTCATCTAATGCTGATCAGTTGGTTTCTAATGAATTTGAGTTCAATCATAAAAAGGATAACCAATGTGATGGTAAACATTATAATTGCAAACGTTCGGAATCTTTGGAATTTTATCCTCAGAGCTAAAAAACAGTTAAATAGAAAAAATCGAAAGTAAAAACAAATACAATACACTCGTCTCTAAAAACTTAGCCCCAATAACAATACCTGCGCGTGTATCTACTTTGCTGATTAATGTTTGGAATTTAGTTTTTATAGTTTGTTAGAGACAAGTATACTATATTTTATTTTTATTTTGAAACCTCTATTCCAGCTCTGAAAATTAAATTTTAATGATTCTGCAATTTGTACGCTAAAATTTTCATTTACACGTTTATTCCCCTTTTCTTCATTGTACAAGTTTGAAACCTAAATTACGACATTTGTTCTCCGCCATTGTCGTTTTTTAGTACCTTTATTTTCCTCTGGCATCTTCCTTTGAAGTATGACGAATATGCGCAGGATGTATCTAAAATTGAGAACTATAAAAAATCGAAACTCAATTTAACTCAAATCTAAATTTGAAGACCATTTGACTTCTTTAATAGCATTGTTAAGTCTAATTTTGCAAAAACTATGGACTACTTTATCTTCCAGCAGCGGGCTCCCAGACCCGAAGATGCACTGAAACTGAAGGATATTCAATCGATCTCTCAATTTCCTTTCGTTTGGAACTCACGGATAGGCAGCGCTCAGGAGCGGGGATTTTCTCACCCTGCCTAAGTTCTTGGCTTGCTCCTTCCCCACAGCGCTTTGACCGACGCTCCAAAGCTGCAGAGTTGCCTTGTGGCCGGGGGAGGTAAACTCTTCGTTCGCGGTCTCCTCCGCACTATCTGTCTTAGCCACGCTTTCTCTGTCTCCCTCCTTGTGTCTCTCTCTTTCTCCGTGTATCTCCCTCTCTCTGTGCATCTTTATCTTTCTCTGAACATCTCTAACTTTCTTTGTGTTTTTCTACCTATCTCTATATACAGGATAAATATGACAGTTTTACTGGAAAAATTAAAAGCGTCGGTTTCTATAAAATTTGGTTGATTTCAAAGAAATTCAATAGGCAAGAAAGTTAGACTTTTGTCAAAAAGTTTTACTCAAAATAACCGACATTTAGCTTGCATTGAGCCTCAACCCGGGCCCGGAACCTGGAGCAAGCTAATTTTACACTTTCCCTTGGTGGACCCTCAAAAACCACTTAAATTCTATCGATTAACTAGTCTCTTGTAGTACTGGCACGGCGATTGGTATCTTTCTCGACAGCGCTCCATAAAAAATATTCCATCGAATTAAGATCAAAGGAGTTTGGAGGCCAAACATTGGGATTTGTGTGCATCACAGAGCTTTTGTGGGAGATCGTGTTGTGGGAAACTTGTGTCAATGGACTAAAGGAACAATAAAACAAATTTCGGCATTCCGATGACATGGCGTGAGTCGCGGGACCATGTCACAGACTGTTACTTCTGCCTTACTGATGCTGTTGGTTTTACTGGTAAATCTCGTCAGCTTATCACATATCCTAGTCTAGATTCAGCAATCAGACCTGTGCCCCATTCAGATAATGTTCCAGAACCTATCATCACTCGACTTGCTGCGCTTATCTCTGACAGCGAATGTGACACTGGGTTGACAGAGGAATCAACAAACAGACTCGGGGACCCAGATTTTGAAGGCGTGTCAACAGAACCGGTAATATCAACGGTATTGGAGCTACTCAAATATGAACACAAATGGATCACTTGTGTTGACTTAAAAATGGTCAATTTTTCCTTGCGAACAGGAAAATGGCTACATAAAATTCTCTTGCCTTACGTGCCTCTGGGAAAGCAGAGCCAAAGACAGACACTGGATTCAGAAGGAATGGCCAGTTAGGGAAAGCTACAATGTTGGGGAAAAGAACATCAGTCATGAACCCCAAGTGGAACGTGAAAATTATTTCCCCCGCGCCTTCTTATTTAAGCTAGGCCTTATGAAACAGTTCGTCCAGGCGCTCAATATACTGACAGACTGTTTCAAGTATTTGTGTGACGCGTTCTACATTGTAACGACAGAAAGCTCAAAGCAGGTATTTTCAACACCCCTCAAATTAGGAAGTTGATTAAAGATCAAGCTTTCATTCAATCTATGATTGGTGTTGAGAAAAATACATAGGAAACATTCGTTTCTGTCGTAGGGAACTTTCTTGGACACAGGAAATCAAAGGAATTTAATGAGCTAGTTGAATCTTTAATGAAAAGTTTTCAGGTGTTAGGTTGCACCATGAGCATCACGCTGCATTTCTTGAACAGTCATATTGAATATTTTCCGGGAAACTTGGAGGGCGTGAGTGATGGGCAGAGCGAACGCTTTCACCAGGATATCAAAATCATGGAAGATCGATATCAAGGTCGCTGGGACGTTCAAATGATGGCCGACTATTGCTGGAGCATTCAGCGAGACTGCCCTGGGAAACGACAGTCTTGACGGTCCATTAAACGCAAGTTTCTGCTTGAATAAATCTGTCATTCTTCACAAAAGCAGCTGATGAATCCACAATGTATTTGCCAAGGTAGGTGAAAGTAATTATGAATTAATATTGTATGTTTGGATGAGCTTAGGATTATATTGATGTTCTGGTCAGTGTGAATGGATTTTTCATGGGAGAAAGTATCCTTGTTGATTTATGATTAATTCGGTACTTGTGGGTTATCTGTCACCACTTTTTTGGGTTTACTAAAGGGAAAAAATACAGCTTTTGCTTCTGATATGTTCGTTCCGAGAGCTTCCTTTTGGTCTGAAACAAAATAAAAGTTAAAAATAATGAACATTAATAATAATTTATTTAACGTGATTACAGATAACCCACAAGTACCGAGAAGATACGTTTCAACTTTTCAAATTTATTTGAAAAATTTCAGAGGGTGATATCGCCAAAAATTTATTGAATGTTTAGTTAACTGAATTACAACTGTGTGGAATATGTCCATAGTTGTGTGCAGTGCACATCGTACAGTTGTGTGCAGTGCACATCGTCGTACGTCGGCATGACGTCGCGAAATTTTTATATCTAAATGGAGGAGCATCGGGGTTATAGCTTCTGTACTGAGATTATACTAGCACACCGTCTCATTCTGCAGAGCACACTCATGCTGAAAAATGCAGTGCTCGCATATCTGCGGCCGATTTCCAAATTTCAGACTCCGCTTCAATTCTGAATGACCTCAAGATCTGGAGTTATTCCATATTTTTAGGGGGAAACCTATCTTGAACGATACGGTCAGTTTATCTCTCTTATCGGTTTAAGCCAGCAGATTACAATCTGCTTATTTCCGGCTCATTTTTAATTTTTCTGTGTTTTTTAATACCTATTAATGTTTCGTATTTACTGTAGTCTGATCCATTATTCCAGAGATATTATGATCTTTTTCTTCAACATATAATGGAGCTGTACTCCAAAACATTTTCTGAATAAATTCGATTAATTTTTTTGGAATTTCTTCATTTTCAAGTTTTTGATAGTTGAGATACAAGCCATCCACTGGCTTGTCACGTTGACTGCAGCAGGCAAAATTGAAGTTCAATATTCAAATGAAATATTAGGACAATTATAGTAAGCCATTTTGGAAATACCAAACATCAACTATATTGTGTTTTCATTTAATATATTTAAGTATTTTTAAAGTTGAGTTTGAGACTACGGGTTGGTCAGCAGCATAATGAATACGCCTTCAGGGGCTAAACATGGCTCACGTCACAGTCAGGGTTAATTAGATAAATTCACCTAAATGCGGTGATAGAATGTTCAGTTATAATATTCCCATAGACTGAACGGATGGTCTGTTCTGATTGAAAGATCTGACTCCCATCTGATAGAACTTTGTAGACTCTTAAGATTATATTGATTAAATTTGTTATTTGTTCTGATTAACTGTTCTAATTGACTGTTCGGATTGTTTTTTCTTGATTGTGCTGTTTGACTGTTCTGATTGACTTTTTTGATGATTATTTTGATTCACCGTTCTGATTGATTCATCCAATAAACTGTTTTAGCTTCGTTTTGATAGGAAGTGAAAGATTGTTTTGCTGAACACTTTTGATAAATTATTTTGTAACTGCTGTGAGAGGCCGTTTTGATAAGTTATTCTGTTCGACTGTCCTGGCAAAACTTGGCGATTAACCGCATGCATTGCTGGACTGCAGCAAAACTTACCTAACATACTGTTCTGAAACACTGTTTGACGGACTGTTATAACATACTTCTGAAACATTGTTTGACGGACTATTATAACAGACTGTTGTGAAAAACTGTTTTTAAATAATATTGTGACAAAATGCTCTGATACTGCGTTTTAATAGACCTTAATGACAGACTGTCCCAATAGACTGGTCTGATACATCGTGTCGTGTTTTGCCATCTGCTTGTCGTTTTTCAGGCCATGCGTATGGGTGCCAATTTGGACATTTGTGTACCATGCGTCGGTGAAGATAATTATTAAGCCCTTTGCTCATCAAGTAATTATTTTCTTGATTGAATACCCACTGCTAAGTTTCAAAAAAATTGCTAGTATAAAGACATGTTAGAAAAATTAAACAATTTTCGTGATTAGCTGCAAAATATTTAGTGAGAGCATTGACAGAATGCAGTCGGCCTTCTTTGTCGCCTAATGCACTGATCAATTTGCTGTTGCATGTTGGATGCTCAATTATTGACAATTGACGACTAATTTAACATTTTACACATGACGACTAATTTCCCTCCAGGAAATTAGTCACAGGTAATAAAATTAAATATTCTTTTTAATGACTTACTTTTTAAATCTCTTGTAAAGTTTTCCCAAATTTTCCTAATTTATTTGAAAAGAATAATCATTACTACCTGGGATTGATTTCTATGTTGGCTTTGAGAAATATGCTATCAGCCTCACCTACGTGCAATTTTTATCAAACACGGACGAACGATTTTTCTCCTAATTTGGGTTGCGAAAAATTCCTGCGTCAAGTTCGTATCTTCGAAATTTGGCATCAGCTCTTTCTGGAGTCAAGACCCGTTCTCAATTTCTTCGCTGAGGCCTTCGTTATTCTGGCCACGGAATTCTGCTGCCGATGCCATTAGGTGCGGGCGTTGTTGGAAACGGATGAAGCGGACCCGCAGATTTTTTTGCGACTTGCCAGTGGGGTTTTTCTTCTCTCATTTGGAGGCACTTTGAAGAAACGAATTGAATTCCCTTCGCTTCTGTAGTATCTAGTTCCCAATTATCATTCCCATCATTTGATTCTTCCGCCTCATGCTACAATTTCTGACGATTGGGTATTAGATTTTCTCAACGAATTTAGTCGTGCTTCAGGGGCAGCATTTTGAAGTTTTATTGATTCGTGATGACTTATGGGAGGCATGGATGCTGCAGTTACATGTTACGGGATAGTGAAGTACTTGCAAATATTTCGGAATTTTTCACACTTTATTTATCTCTGTTCAACTGATGACATTGGAAATTAATTCAGGATAGCCTACCTTTTTTATTCTTCATGTGAAGTGCATAGAAACTAGTGTAAGCTATAAGTGGGTGGCGCAAAATGCGATCAATGAGCTAAAATCGGAGTTGAGTGAAATGCATATGCTGAAATTTGTCTATTAGTCAAACTGCGAGGTTTTAAAAAATATTTTTTGCTTCAAAATCCACAGTAATGTAACTCAAGAGTATTGAAATTTTCAAAGTCTGTTAAGATAAGAATGACGTGAATCAAGTCCCGTCGAGTATATTTGAAGGTTTGTTCTTCATATTCTCTCTCACTATACTTCCGAGAAGGCTTAGCTATGATATGAACCAGAAAGGTATGCACGCATCTCACTTCTTTGTGAGCTTCCCGTATTAAATTTTTTCCGATACTTACCTGGCTGATAAATTCCTTTGTTGCTATTTCAGGGCTCCAATGAAGTTTCCAAAATTTCCTTCAAAAAGAGCTAAGGAAACACAAAGCAAAATTGTAAGTATTGTAAAAGAAACGTCGATGAGGAATGCCATAAATGCTCTCGACGTGCTGCAATATTACTTAGAACTAAAATAGGAGTGTCTCTCGTCGCTTCAGAGGAGCAAAGGCCTTTGATGTAGTAAAGACCAAGTTATTGAAATGCTGTTCAGGGCGAAACGTTTCGCACATTGCTGGTGCAGAAGGTCCTGTAGAACTGTGCATTCTCCTTCTTAATTTTCACCGTCAAAATAATGAAGAACAAAAAACTTCGATTTTTCATATATACTTCTGTTAAAAATATCGTGAACGTTCAAAATGAACCGACATGCGCCCGCCGCATGCAGCTGGTTAATTCTCACCATTAAAATAATGAAGAACAAACCATTTAATTTTCACAGGTTTCGTTTTGTTAAAATGTTGTGAATGATTAGTATTTATCCGCAAACAGCTGACTTTACAACCTCCAAAGAGAACAGGGACAGGTCTCATTTTTTCCTAACCCAAAACAACGAAACTCCTTCGAACACACTTTCCAATCACCCAGAAACCTCACAGAAACAACGGAGGGAAGCAAAACGACCTCCGAACTCCTCGCTACGGTCGCTGCGCTAGAATGGTTACCTCACAACCATGTGGGAAGTATTTCTCACAAAACGAGAATAATATTTCATCATATTTCCTTCTACCTTTATTCTAATCGAGATATTCCTCCTGAGACTATAGCATTTCCTGCTAATTATTCAATACGACTTTTGACTTAACCTTTCGATGATAAAGTGCTGCTCAAATTTAAAGAACATTTACAGGCATCGCTCATTGTAAAAATTCAAAGTCTGAGTTACTGACACTTTCTTCACCGCAATTGAATCTCGTGTTTATTTCTATGAATATATGTCCAGTTGGTGCTCAAATGTTAATTACGATCAACAATTTTTGCTTCATTCCAATATTCGTTTGGAGCGTCTATGAGGTCCGTGTGCACATGGACGCATTTACGAATGTGTGTGTACATGTGCATATGCGATGTGAGCAAACTAGCAGTGCAATTCTAATCAATTTTATTTGTGAAAGGTAAGATAAATTCTTTGTGATAAAGAGAGAAAAGTCTCATTTGCACAGTAAGTTTCATTTGCACAGTAAACCGAATAGCTTAAATTTTTTCTGATGCACGCATGTGCTGCATTTAAGAACAATTTCCATGCCCTGCGTTTAAAAACGACACTTCCAAGGGTTGAAGTAAAGTGCGATAGAACTTAAAATAAAATACCACTCAAATAAATCTGTAAGATGAACATGAATCGCAACAGCGATTCTATTTCAGAGCATTCGTTTTCTCTACAAAATATGCACACGGGACAAAAATCATGTGAAAACTATTGAAATATTCGAAAGGAAGATCACCGATTCTGTTCTAGCAGAGGAGTTCGCAAACCCGTTCTGATATTTTTCTCAATTTGAAGAGTGAAAGCATTTTTGAGCGATCCCACGCGAGCATTCAACAAGAGGGTCAATTTCATTTCTTTGACGTCCGCCATCAGGAACACGAGCGTCGGAGCTCGGACTTCTCTATATTATTTGGGCCTGGAGCGGCGAACTTGGACGTCTGCATTGCAGTGCCAAGTTAGACCATGAGTTGCTAATTGTAATATTGCATTTAATTTTTGTTATGAAAACCCAAGAAGTATGACGTCTGCATTGCAGTGCCAAGTTAGACCATGAGTTGTTAATTAATAATATCCATCCTTTTTCGTCCACTTCTTTTTATTTGTTTTTACTATTGCACTTATTTTCAATAAAATGTATTTTTTGTCTTCCATAGATCTTGTTAATGCTGAAGATGACTCCTGTAGTCGAAACGTTCAATTTTATATAACCAGCTAGTCCGCTTGGACAACTTCCAGATAATAGGAACCACATCTAGTCAATCAGACCTTCGTATTTTAGAATCTCTTTTTATCATGAAAGACAAACCTATTTTAAATGAAACTGAATCGTCATTCCCTCTGTTAATAGCATGTTAGTATTGTTCTCCATCCTTTTTCGTCCACTTCTTTTTATTTGTTTTTACTATTGCACTTATTTTCAATAAAATGTATTTTTTGTCTTCCATAGATCTTGTTAATGCTGAAGATGACTCCTGTAGTCGAAACGTTCAATTTTATATATCATTTTAGGTTCTTCTATTTATTAAACGACTAACTGATAATGGATCTTTTAAAAGCGACTATCCTTGCTATTTTATTTATTGTTAGACTTTGCAAAAAGCAAAACTTAGATGTGTGCAGTTAATTGTAATGTTATGTTCAATTTTTATTACGGAAACCCAAGAAGTATGACGTCTGCATTGCAGTGCAAAGTTAGACCATGAGCTGTTAATTGCAATATTGCATTCAATTTGTACTACGGAAACTCAAGAAGTATGACCTCTACAGTGTCGTGCAAAGTTAGACTTTGTATTGCTAATTGCAATATTGCATTCAGTTTTCACAACGAAAACCAAAGAAGAATGTAATTATTTCACGTGTGATATTTTAACTTTTGGTCTTTAAAACCAAAACAGCGCAAAATATTTGTATATCTATAAATCTTATGTCAGACACTGGCAGCCCTGAGAAAAAGCATGAACTAAAATACAATGCACCATTTGTGAATGAAGCTATTTTTGATACGACAATTTAAATTTGAGAGCTATTTAAGGTGTCCTTAACTTTGACATGAATTGGCTTTGAAAATATTCGTGGTGATGGGATATTGTATAACTGAGGTAAATTCTTTACGTGTGACGCACAATCTGTGTAGATAAAATATTTCTGAAATCGCAGCAGTAACATGAGTATCCTGTCAACCATGTTACCTAATATTTTCGACCTGCACTGTTTCCTCTTGTGTTCATAGCGTCAGATTAACGTTGTTTCACACTTGTTCTTCAAAAAATAACAAAGAAGTCGTACTTTCTGGAAAAAGTAGAACAATCTGTGCAAATTTTCTGCGATGCTCCTATATTAACGCAAACGACGACGACGGTTAACACGGTTAACGACGCATTGCAGCCGTGGGAGGCAATGTCGACGCATTCCAACAGTGCGAGGCAATGTCGACTAATCCCAACAGGGCGAGACAATGTCAACGGATTCCAACAGTGCGAGGCAATGTCGACTATTTCCAACAGTGCGAGACAATGTCGACGGATTCCAACAGTGCGAGGCAATGTCAACACATTCCAACAGTGCGAGGCAATGTCGACTAATTCCAACAGTGTGAGGCAATGTCAACACATTTCAACCGTCCGAGGCAATGAAGACATCTCGCACACCGAGCTGTTCACATTAACAACATGCAGGAAAAACACTATACCTAAACACTGACCTCCAAAGACGAGTAGAGAACGGCCAAACAAAGGGTTACATTGAGAACTGGCATTTCAACTACAGCTGTGAAACACATCAGTAGAAAAGACATTGTGTCACTGATTATACGATGTGTTAACACAATTTTTAAATTTTTAATTACAATTTCCGTGATAAGTATACCGTTGAACAATACAGCATGCGAAGACTACTATGGCCGTTTGCGATAGCAAAGCAACCTTGACCAGACTCAGCTCCCTGTTGAATGATCGCGCAGTGATCATTGATGCCACCACAAGTGAAGGAATGAAGGCGTTTTTTATGGATGAAGATTGCTGATCATGGATGCAGGCATCTTTTAATTTCTCAGGACAATCACACAATGCAGGTGACGTCATTTGCATGGAGATATGTGGTGCTGTGAGCAGTTGTATGGGAATGAGCTGGTTCAACCGTCACAGTATGTGGTGCACTGTAAAACGTAAAACAACTCTTTGAGCACGAATGTACGCAACATACGTACTTTGTTCCCTGCTTCATATACAAATTTCAGCACATTTAGATCTATATTTCTTCGAAACTGCGGGAAAAGGTAGGCAAGGAGACGGGAAATTTGTGTGCTAGCCATAGGAATTAATCGAAATTGCTTAAAAACTCACACATTAAAATTCGCAACGCGGGTAGGAAACTTTCTAACCCACCTCACGTATTTTTTGCAATAGAATCTAGTCAGTATGAGTTTTCACTCAGTTAATATAAGTTTTCATTCTTGCGCAAGAATTGTTCTTTTGTTATAGTTGAACTTTCATGATACAATGTTATCTCATTAGTAACATGACATTCGTCACTATCTCACATGATTATCACGCATGGTTATCACATATGGTAATCATACATGTGTGGGGAAATACTTCACTCGTGCAATTTTTGGAAAATACTTCGCTTTAGGAAATGTCTAAAAAACCGTTATCACTGTTATTCTTGAGGGGAAATACTTCACTCGTGCAATTTTTGGAAAATACTTCGCTTTAGGAAATGTCTAAAAAACCGTTATCACTGTTATTCTTGAGCGTGAGAATGTCGACCAAAGTTTATCCGTGTGTGTAAGGACAATTCGTCACTGTTCGGTCGGAAAAACAAGCGGCGATTGTTTGGGGTAGGGGTAGGCGTGTCAGATGTCGCGGCCTCAAGTGCGGCGAGGGCAGGCATAGAGAACGACGCACACACGAACACACGCACGATACAAGCGTACCCAAGCCGAGGCTTTGTAGGGCAAGGAGGAGGACGTGACGTCTGAACACAGGCCCGCACAACCGGAGCCAATCGCCGCTCGCCAAAGCTATGACGCAAGAAGGTGTGTCTCAACACGCACCAATGAGAGTCCCAGACGTCAGAATAAGCAAGGATTCCGCCAATGAGGTTGCAGATGCTGCCTCTGTAGAATGGAAGCGTGGAGAACGATCTCGAAAGAGGGAAGCGAAACATATATAAGGATGCGAGAGGAAGCCTCGAGAGGAATTTTTGAACACACGTGAGAGACTGCGAACGACGTTTGAGGGTGTTCTACACAATAGGCCAGCCTCGTCGGCTGGCCTGATACCCAACTGCAACTTGAAAGTTAATAATTCGAGGCACATAAACAACGTTGGACGTCGGAAGTCATTGGAGCACCGTCTTACAAAGGAAGCCTAATCGAAGTAAACCAGCCTCGCATCGGGGATCGTCATGAATAAACGCGTCGGAGATTCAACCAAGAGCAATTAACATCTGTGCATCGGGGTCGAACTCACAATCAACTACAGCGGCAGTCGTCAACATTGCAAATGGCAAACAGTTAAGATCGCTCACCAACACTGCAAAGTTCAACGCATGAAACTGCAATGAATCAGCTCACAACCGCTTCAAGGGATCAGCTACCCGTAGAAAGAAGCGGGGAAGGGCACCACTGCAGCGAGGTAGCAAGAGACCAGCCTACGCCAGCAGCAAGCCTAAGCTGCGACGCGGAACATCAGCAGTGAGCAATAACATCGGCTGTGAACGACGCGGAACATCAGCAGTGAGCAATAACATCGGCTGTGAACGACGCGGAACATCAGCAGTGAGCAATAGCATCGGCAGTGGATACCCATCAGTGAATCATTTATTATCAAAAGGGCGAGTGTTTTATATTTGTGAGAGCTCTTTTAGGTGGTGATTGAAGTTCAAATTCAGATGTAGATAAGCACACAGAAAAGTGCTTTTCAAAAGTATCGCGAGGAATCATCTAATTTTTGGCTTTCAATTTCCTGTGTCTATTTAGTCGAGGATCGACTTCCCGTTGTATGATTCGACACCGTGTCACAATTCCAGGTTTAATCGTGATGTGTTATTCTCGCAAATATTATGATTTGTGTTACTGTGGATGCGTGAATCGTTGTCAACGAGGGAGTATTTGTAACTTGAATGCTCGGTAAGCATCACCTTTGTGTCATGTCGTGTTTAAATATTTGCGGCGGTAGAAACTTACGAACTTTTCATTGACGCCGTTGTGCCATTTCAAATCATTTCGTCCCCATGCCTTGTGTGTTTATCCACGTGTTTCCCAATAAATTCGTGTTAATCTTGCTAACTCTTTTATTCTCCAAGTCTGGTATGCAGGTGTACGCAAGCATAAAGGATAGTACTATAACATGTTTGGGGGTTGAGACTCCCCCTGCGTGCGTGATTAGTAACCCTTTTCACGTATCGCGACACATGGTTATCACTCATGGTTATCACACATGGTAATCACACAAGGTTATCACACGTGGTTATCACGCATGGTTATCACACATGGTTATCACACATGGTTATCACGCATGGTTATCACGTATGGTTATCACGCATGGTTATCACACATGGTTATCACACATGGTTATCACACATGGTTATCACGCATGGTTATCACGCATGGTTATCACGCATGATAATCACGCATGGTTATCAGTTATCACGCATTGTATATCACACATGGTAATCACACAAGGATATCACACATGATTATCACGCATGGATATCACGCATGGTTATCACGCATGGTTATCAGTTATCACGCATGGTAAATCACACACGGTAATCACACAAGGATATCACACATGGTTATCACACATTGTTATCACACATGGTTATCACACATGGTTGTCACACATGGTTATCACATAAAATTATCACACATGGTTATCACAGGCAGCTATCCCAAGCTACAGAGCCGCGGTGATACAAAAATGTTTAGCAGCAAGTGTGGAGCAATTCATTAGACAAGATCTTCCTGATACGTTAGCTTCCTTAAAGTTTTCTTGAAGAAAAGTCTGAAGAAATTCTTTCGAACTCTTATCAACTTCATTAAAAGGAAGTAGTAACTATTCTTTTTTCCTTGGTTGGTAATTAATTCTCGCCTAATTCATTGGACGGCCAACTCAGGACGTGTTTGAACTGAACTGAACCAAATTAAGAGCTTTTTTCGCTATAGAGACTGACATCGAGATTAAGGTGCGTCGAGGTGTTATATTGGCGAGAGATTTTTGAAGTGAGGTGTCATTTTATTTTTCATGAGTCTGTAGAGTATTTCACGCTACACAATCTAATTAAGAGCGGATGAAAAGTGGAACAAAAAAATTAGTTTATTATTCTAGACTCCCATTCTGGAGAGCTTTGGGAGAGAGACTGACATTTAACAGAGTCTGCTCTAATTACAGGCTGGCAACAGTTGTTAGTAGTTAAAAACTATTGGAAAGCAGGGTTCATTTAATAGTCAAAATTTTATTATGGCATATGGTCGATCTCAATATAAAATACAATTTTTTTATTCTTTAAAAAGTAAAATCTCTTTTGCTTTAATTTTTCCTGTTCCGTAAGTAAGGGCAATAGTAGTCTTGGGCCACCAAAGCTGCAAAGAAGTTGTCACACAGGAGTCGCTCTCTCAAAACTGCTCACAGTTCGTCGTGCGGCACAACAGAGGTCCATACATAATTAAAGAAGCACTTTCCGCTGCCGGTGCGCGCTGGGCACGGTTGCAGGGATAGGCAGCTTTCTCAACCACAGCCGTGACGCCGTTTTGCACCGTGCGGCTGGTGGCGTTGTCATCGCCCTCCAAACACTCCTAGGCGCATCGACTCATCTCATACAGAAAACAATCTATGAAGAGAATACAAAATTATTGAAAAGCTTACAATTGCATAAAATAGCACAGAATAATAACAAAGTTTTGCGAGATAAATAACCTAATTAAGCACCGCTGAATATGGTAAATAGGCACTGGAGTTGGAAGTGCAGGAGCCCTCGTTTCTACGGACTTCCTGAATGTACTGTGGGAAGATCGTAGGGTTGAACGTACGGTTGAGGTTATACAAGTAGATTGATAAGTTTGGTTCTCAAATAATTTCAAAGTTTTGCAACGATTTAGAGGGTTATTAAAAGAATTCAATACGTCTGAATTTTATGATTCAACTAGTGTTGAAACTTTAAGTCAAGAAGAAGAATTATTGAGGTTAAGCCATAGATTACCGGACTTTCAAGAGGATTGTAAAAGGTGTGGAAGGAACTCACAGTAGGGGAGTTACAGACACTCCTGCAATTGATAGTTCTGCACCGAAATTAAGTTGCTTAGAGCAAGCATGGTGAGCAAAAGATAAAAATTGGCTGTCTTAGACAACCTTTTAAATAATTTTAAGTAATAATTATTAAGCAAAAGCCGGTGATAGAAATTGCAATCACACACAAAGTCGAACGATAATATAGAAAAAAGAACAGGTGCAAGATAAACGGACGAGACGTTGATGACTTCGTAGAGTAGAGCTTGGCCCAAGTTCGTTCCGGTGACAGCCCTGGAACAAGCTATTTCAATTTAAGATATTTATTTGGTAATAAAAACCGGCTTAAACTAGACCGGCATGCGTCGCACAATAACACGCAGCGAGAAAAAGTTACAAAACAAAAGCACGTCTAGTTAGAACTCTCTTTGTCCCAGCCCGCGGCGCAATCTCCGGATAAACTGCCGTGCAGCGCTGTTGCAGCAACTATAGTACGAGAGATCAAGCGACTCTCGGGTATCCTTGGCGAGTTCGCGAGGGAAATCCTCACGAGTGACCATTTAAAGTACTCATCAAATATACACCACACGAAAAAATAAGTTGTTTGAGGGGAATTATTCGACCACATGAGTCACGCTGTAGAAGGCACGTCTCCACTGTTTGCTTTGATGGGTGAGAATAAGTAAAGCTAATTTACGAAGATGACGGATGGAGAATAGCAAATTTTTGTATCCAAGAATATGATTGCATGAGCGATGAATTTTTTAAAAGTCTCAAAATATTCAACGGATCCTTTATTGTTATTTATTATTGTGAATTACTGATAAATTTCGTTTCTTCTGGATGCTTTTCGGGAAAAAGGTTCCCAAATAAAAATGAATTTTTGAGCTACAACCCATTTTAACATTTTATAGTTTTTCTCCAACTGTTGATTTAATTGTAATATCTAACAGTGCAAATGCTTCAAGATGTTAATGAATTGCCAAGAGTTGCAGTCCTCTTATCGTTAACTATGTCGGTAACCTGATCAATTTAGTAGCGCGGTGTTTTGCATCATGTCTTGAATTTTATAATTTCGCTTGAAGCACAAGTGATGTCAGATTGTAAACCGGGTCAATCAACGAACGGAAGAAATTTCAATAATTCAATGAGTTTTCACTTCCTTATTTCCCCACAAATAACAGCAGTGGACAATAAAACAAAAAGAGATTGGTAATCTCCAGCGCGTCTAACAGTTTAGCGAGAGCGATGCTCCGTTATGGTCTGGGCTGCAATTTTGTCACTGTCAGGCGAAGACATTCTTTTCTTTAGTGGCAGGATGACTGCCAATAAATACCATGATGTACTCCGTGATGAATTGCTTTTACCGACCGGGCATGGCTGCCAGAAGCTGTGAAGCTCCAAACTCCACACACTAGCAAAAAATATTAAATCCTAATACGAGAAGCACCGAAATGTTCAATATTTTTTCGGCAAAAGTACTAGTGATAACATTGACCTGCAATTGTTACGAAACAAAGATCATTGAGAAGGCTCCCACTTCAATCATTGTAGCAAGGAATACTTGGCTTGAATGAAAGATTCAGAAATACCAACTGTTCTGATGAATAATGCAAGGATACTCTATTGAAAACTGTTGGGTTGTGGTACGAATGCCTTTAAATTAGAGTAAATCGTGATTGTATGGTAGAATAAAGCTTTGTTAAGAAATAAACATATTTTTCTTCTATGTTCACGTCACTTTTCAAAGCTCCGTGCATCATCGACTCTAAAAGTCTTCTGCAGGTGAGCTCTCGGATTTGACGTCATCTGTGTATCTTTTCTGGAGATACAAAATGGGAGATTATTTACCAAGTTCCATACATCTAGAGCAGGCGCTGTCAAATAAGCATAATATGCCAGCATAAGTCAGGCCTGGCCTTGAAAGAGCACTTCGTCTTGTGAAAAAGTTGGCGATGGCGGAAAGTAGGCGCAAAATGCTGCGAATGACGCTGACGCTAAAATCTAATATAAAATTCGCTGCGCATAAATCCTCAGTTCTTAACTACCAAATGGTTTTGATCTATTTTGCGAATAAAATACGCAACAATAGACATTTACCGTATCCTCTTTAGCGTATTTTTCTCTATTTGAGGATAGGAGCACACTGCTTTGGGTCCATTAGTCGCCTCGCCCACTCGAGGGCTTGTGAAGACGCCTTATTTAGTTTCGATACGAACAATCAGGTGCACTGAGAAGAGTATAAATATCTCGAGTATATAAATTCTCGAGATTAGACCATATCGTGGATGTTATTTGACAGGGAGGTCGTTAGCTCTGACATATACACTGACCCTTAGTAGTGGAGGGCATCTAGGATTTCTTCTTCTTTCGAGCAGCCAAAAGACCAGAAGAAAGGATTTCCGGCGAGACCTTGCTTCGAAAAACTGCTCTGCGGAAACTATGATTATTCTGGTGATAGTCTGGGAAGATATATTCGTGAATAATGAAAAATATTTTATCCTTTTTTTATGATACGTATTAGAATAAAACATTTAAAATCGGTCTGGAACAAAGAGTAGTAAGTTACAACAGACAAAGTGAAAAGCAGAGCACTGAATTCTGTATGAATTTAGGGAAGAACCAAATCCAAATAGAAATTGTTAAGACCATTAATCAATTTCCTAGGAATTTATTTGCAGAACTTTTAAACTGGCTTAACTTAACAGAGAAATCCTCTGACGACCAATTTTAAATAAAAATTACTTCTTATACATCCTCGATCACAATTAACTGCATAAAATATACCGAATAATCTTTCAAAGAATATTCTGACAACCTCTGGTTAATAGTTAATGATTGTAAAACTTCCTAAATGCGTTTTTCGAAGCACTGTTTCTCATTCTCTACGACAAAAGACGGATGTTGCATGAGAGATTTTTTTGTTTTTGAGCTCAATAAAAATGAGGTAGCTCGCGAGGTTATTTCACACGAAATTTTATTTATTCCACTGAAGGGAGAAGTGTTTGGACTAGCCGCTGTAATACCTGATGAGCTCAAGCGTTCGGTTTAGAAAGAATTGATATGGAATTTAATTCCACATTGCAGCAACAGTTTAAGACATAAAAATTAATTTGGACACCTTCGCACTTGTGGATGGCCACAAATTCTAAATAAATACCATGTATTGCTTGTAGTAGCTTCAATGATCTTCGATTCATAGAAATCATATTCACTTTAATTCAGTGAACTTAGAATCCCTCAATAAGTTATCTATTTCATAAACTTCCTTTGTACAATTAAATTTTCAAATTTTCTTTGCTCTTTCATTGGTTTGCTCATTGGTCCGCTCGTTGGGATCTGCATTTGGTTGTAGCACACACACTCTGTAACTGAAATTCATACCGTGATTTACAACTCGGAAAATGGTAGGAAATAAAGAATTTTTGCTGCCTGAACTTCCTGCAGAGCTTCTCAATTAGCGCGTCGCCCTCGTGTCAATTGCACGCGCCCTAACAAAAATAAAAGAGTAAATAAAAATCAAAACTCTGGAAAAAAGGCCCACGGTCTTGCCAGTCCACGAGTGACGTTCCTGCTATGGAAAGCGGAACATTTTTAGGGTTCTTTTCAGGGAGCAAATTTTCGATTGCGAAATATCGCATGGAGCTCGGCGGAAAGCGTCGGAAGATCTAAAGAATTCGAGAGATAGAGTAATAAAATAAAATTCTGTGAGGGGCATGGAGCAATAACACCGAGAAATCAATTGCTAAATCTGTGAGTCATTCAAAATAAAACAATTTGTATCTTCAAAGCGTCGATACGCCGAAAATGCCAAGAAAGAGAAAGCTCTGTTTTGCACGATATGAAAGTAGTTGAAATATATTACAAGGGAAATATCTCGAAAAGCGGACTTTTAATATACTACTTTTTGCTCTGCGATTGCCTAATATTATCAACTGTCATTAACCCTTAAATGAATAGCTCATTGATAGCAAGAAGCGTGATGTCGATTAGGACGTTGCGTTTGTGGTGAGTTACTATTTAACCTCCATAGCATGTTGCGACAATCTGTTTTGATAAAGTATTGGAGAAGTTTGAGGAGAGAATTTGCTAAGATGTAAATTATGTTTAAAAAGTATTTTATAAATTGATGTAGCTCATCTAATGAAGGCTTGAAACTGTTGAATGAATGTGACCGAATGTGAACATTGTTTTACGTTTGACACTCTTCATGTTAATGTAAGCGGGCAACATTGAAAAATATATATCCTTTATACTGCTGTTAAGGTTGTTAGAGATAAAAGTATCTGGATAGAAGAAGCTCTTTCATTTTGCATGCTTAAATACTAAGTTTTGTATTTTTCATGCGAAGAGGGGTATAATCTGCTTATGATAGAAATATATTTAATATATTTGAATGGTTAACTCTGCGCTGTGATAACAAAATCAACGTAGCATCAGACAATGAAATATGAGAACCATTATTAATTTTCAAACACGAACCTGTTTTAAACATTCATCTTAGTCCTTACCCACTGCCTATTGGTAATAGATGATGAATTTGTTTTAAGGCTTAAAAATCTTTTTCTACTTGATGTCTTCTTCTGCTTGCAGACCTTACATTCATCGTACATTCTAGTTCCGATTTTATGTTTTTTTGTGTCATGGTCTTACTATGTTGTCAAAGTGAAACAAATCCTTTTCCAAGTTTCCTTTAGAAATCAGGGATAATTTTTGAGTGAGGCCTAGATTTTCTTTCACGACGAGATACTTCTTTAGAGTCAAAAAGACTAACCCAGCAAACTGTGAATAGAAGTTGAGCAAAAAATATACGTTCATTGTATTATAGTAGAGCAAGTTGAAAGTGGTAGTCCAGGAAGTCATAAATGGTAGTCCAGGAAGTCTTAAATGGTAGTCCAGGAAGTCATAAATGGTAGTCCAGCAAGTTGAAAGTGGTAGTCCAGCAAGTCATAGGTGAGTGTCCAGGAAGTCACAAATCCCTGTGACTTCTTGTCCCTGTGACCCTGTGTCCAGCAAGTTGAAAGTGGAAATCCAGCAAGTAATAGGTGGGTGTCCAGGAGGTCATAAATGGTAGTCCAGCAAGTTATAGGTGGGAGTCCAGGAAGTCATAAATGGTAGTCCAGAAAGTTGAAAGTGGTAGTCCAGCAAGTCACAGGTGGGAGTCCAGTAAGTCATAAATGGTAGTCCAGCAAGTTGAAAGTGGTAGTCCAGGAAGTCATAAATGGTAGTCCAGCAAGTCACAGCTGGGAGTCCAGGAAGTCATAAATGGTAGTCCAGAAAGTTGAAAGTGGTAGTCCAGCAAGTCACAGGTGGGAGTCCAGGAAGTCATAAATGGTAGTCCAGCAAGTCACAGGTGGGAGTCCAGGAAGTCATAAATGGTAGTCCAGCAAGTCACAGGTGGGAGTCCAGGAAGTCACAGCTGGGAGTCCAGGAAGTCACAAATGATAGTCCAGCAAGTCACAGGTGGGAGTCCAGGAAGTCACAGCTGGGAGTCCAGGAAGTCACAAATGATAGTCCAGCAAGTCACCGGTCGGAGTCCAGCAAGTCATAAATGGTAGTCCAGCAAGTCACAGGTGGGAGTCCAGGAAGTCATAAATGGTAGTCCAGCAAGTCACAGGTGGGAGTCCAGGAAGTCATGAATGGTAGTCCAGCAAGTCACAGTTGGGAGTTCAGGAAGTCATAAATGGTAGTCCAGTATACCATTTATGAAAGTCCAGCAAGTCATACAATGTAGTCCAGTGAATTACGACTGGTAATCCATCATGACATTAATGGTAGTCCAGCAAGTCATTAAAGGTAGTTAAAAGTTCAATAGACGTAAGTATAACAAACCTCAATTGGAAGTTCAGCGAATGACGTACAGTATTTCATGAGCTCTTCAGCCCCTGAAGCGAGTTTTAATTATTCAGTGTATCAAATGGCTTATTTAAATGTTTTGTTTATATAAAAAACGGAGATTAACAATCTCTTCAGATTTCGAAAAGCAAAGTTTGTGAGTTGCTTAACAATATTTAGGGAAATATTCAGATGAAAACTTGTAAGGGATTTATTGTGCTGTAAAACTGAAGTCTTGAGCACTACATAAGTTATAGAAAATAAATCTTGTCTAATTTATCGATGCTAAAATAAGAGAATATGAGCTCCGTATCACCGCAAATTTGAAGTAATAAGCTCTCCAGAATTTCTAATAAATAATCGTAGCTCATATATCAAATTATAACATATTTGACGCAATTTATCACTTTAAGTCCTAAATCTTCGCTCATATATCACACTCATTTGAAAGTGATAAGTACAGTTTCAAGCCCCAGGTAACAAATTTCCTCTCATTCGCAACCTACTTATAATAATTCACAAGCTCCGTGTTACTCTGCGGTAGTAAATATTATCTCGTTTACTACTACTTACTTCATGTGATAAATCATACGCTTTTTATCAGTCATTAGGAACTGGTGCTCACGCTGTCTGCACCCACACAATTGGGTGCTTTATCCTCTCTGAGTGGTGTATGGCAGTCCTTATGTATAGATGCTTACAAATGTGTGTGTGTATATATATATATATTTATATATTTATTTATATATATATATTGTAAAGTCATTTAAATAGGTGTCACTATAGGCGCCTTGGTAATTCTTGCCTTTAGATCTACGGAAAATGTCATTAGAAGAACGAGTGGAAGATTGTTTTTTCACGGGATTTTTTTATGAGTGCCATTTATATGGAAATGTTAAAAGAGAAGTAAATATGGCTTTAACATTGCTGCTGAAAAATGACGTTTTGTGAAACAAATGCGATTTACTCGAAAACTTAACGAATAGTAATAAAAAATCGTTTGTACATACGTCTTAAATCAGCAGTTGGGAATTCTGACATGCTTCGTAGCAAAACTTTAACTTCCTTCAAATAAATTGGGAAGAACTTAAAACAAGTATTTTATGGGCCACCTTTGCATTAGAAAATGAAGTTGTCAAATACGAAAATTGCCTTTAAATTTTATGCAATAATTATTTAATGGGTTGCTTGTTGTTCAAATTTAAGTTTCTGTGCAACTTGCTGTCTTTTAACAGACTGGAATGTGGCGCTTGGAGCACAAATGCGTCCAAATTCTGCCTCCCGGCCAACGATTGCGTGTCAGCACCGGCACAAAATAACGATGGCTTATGTGCTCGACAGCAGTCTCGATAATGCGCACGAGTTACGCGAAAAATCCTACATTAAAGTACAAAAGTTCCAGCTACAATTCAAATTGAAGTTCTGTTTCCTATTATCTGATGGCAATAATTTTGTGAGAGAAACTTCCAGTATACTACTCATTTTGATGAACTGTTTACGATTTTTAAAACATTGACTTGGGCTCGCCATAGTGCACCAGCACCACATTTTTACCCCACGGTAATTGAATGCATTAATGAGAGTGGCTGGCAGATGCGGAAGAACCCATTCTGCATACAAGTGTTAGGAGCAGTTGTGATAGGTCGGAAGGTGAACACTTGACTTCAGAAGCGCAACAAGAAACTGTGATTGATCAGAAGCTCAACACTTCACTTCGGAAGCGCAACGAGAAACTGTGATTGGTCAGAAGCTGAACACTTCACTTCGGAAGCGTAACGAGAAACTGTGATTGGTCAGAAGGTGAACACTTCACTTCAGAAGCGCAACGAGAAACTGTGATTGGTCAGAAGCTGAACACTTCACTTCGGAAGCGTAACGAGAAACTGTGATTGGTCAGAAGGTGAACAATTCATTTCGGAAGCGCAACAAAAAACTGTGATTGGTCAGAAGGTGATCACTTGACTCGGGAAGCGCAGCAAAAAACTGAGATTGGTAGGAAGATGAACACTTCACTTTGGAAGCGCCGCAAGAAGCTGCGATTGGTCAGAAGGTGAGCACCTCCGCTTTGGAAGCGCTACAAGAAGATGCGATTGGCCGGAAGAGGAACATCTCGTCTACAACGCGAATTGTTCGCCAGTTTCACCGTACAGCGGCCTCCCAGTTGAAGCTTGTGCTTTCATCGGTGGCGAGCGCACCAAGCCCAGCCACTTACTCGACTTTGCCTATTATCAAAAGTTCAGGGAACAAATGGCCACGATTTTGCGACTCGGAATCGAGGCTTCTGTCGACTACCAGAGCGATTCCAGAAATGACCTGGGCAATAACTGGAGCAGGAGGAACTGCTCCGTGAGCTGCTCTATGAATGATTCATTTCTCGATTGGCCAGCATTCTGGTCCATTTTGAAGGTCGACAACGGATGTATGTAGCTTGAATGCTCCATTTGCTTGCATACAAAGTTCCCCTAAATAGCCATCCCGTACTTCAACTCGTGCGAACGCAGCAATGGAAAGAATAGGCTTCACGTACGTCATGCTGCATGGGTAGGAAAATCTTTAAAAATTTTGAGCTTCTGTTTGGAACTCACAGCAATACATCGTATAGTTCACCTGGAGGTGTGTGTACCTGAAGCCTAATTGTCAAATTTTTCCTACTGATACAAAATTTTGACCTTAATAATTATGCCTGCGGGAATTTTTTGAGAATGGTAAGATTAAGTGAAAAAGAGCACCCTTTATCTTATCAATATTTAGGCGACTTTTCAAAACAAAATAAAGTAAATAGAAGTCAAATGAAAACTTCACTTTTTTGTTTCATACTCATTAAATTTTTTTTCAAAAATCGTTAAATAAAAGTTGCCAGTAATTAATCTGGGTGGACTTTACGAGTTCATTTTTGGCGAGCGTCCTTGTTTCTCCTGCCGCTCGGAAGAAATTTTACTGCATAATATATGCCTAAGTAAAAAAGTTTAAACTGTTGTTTTAATTAGTCCCAAATATTTTCGTACCTCCAAACTGATGTTTACGAATAAAAATGTCTGAACTATGGCAAGTTTCTAATTAAAACTATGCTAAAATTATTTTTTGAGTGCTAAAATGAATCCTTCTCTTCAATATTTACTCCAGTGCATGAGCGATAGAAAACAGTAAATATTTTCAAATAAAATAGAAATACATAGAAATACTCTCAAGGATTCTGGCACCGAAACAAGAAGGAGGAATATTCATGACTAAGACATGTCGATCACGGAAGCAAAAATTACGGGTCTTATCATTGGTCAGGAATGGTTAATGCATTGCTTTAGACAAGGTAAGCTGTAAAAGATACAAAAAGTAAAAAAATATATATATATATTACCCACATCAACATCACATCTCATTTTATCAAAGGTTCGACACCTTAGTTGGACTAGAAAACAAAATAAAAACAACAGCTTTACAGCAGGTGCTTCAAGAAAACGTCGTTCATCCGGATTCTTCACAACATTGTACGGCAAATACAACGAACAGGTACCTCAAACCTACGATTCTTGCCTATAATTATGCTAACAGAACACTAAAAAAATTCGGACAAGCGATGCGCCCAGGACAAGCGGGAGATATTGGAAGGCAAAGCAGTGGGCCACGACAGCCTGTCCATAATAATGGGCCCTGTGATCTGCGGCTCCTGCTGCTGCATATTTACCGAGCTTTGCAGAAAACGCTGAGGGAACAGAGCCTCTCCATATGGAACGCGCTCATTTTTCAAGACTTTCGGAAGCTTTTACCCTCCCTTGCAAAACAACTGTTGGAGTCGCGCCAGTACGGAAAGTCTTGAAGCAACACTTCGTTAAATAAAGATCTCGGTTAGAAAGTCCCACTTCTTACGAGTCATGAAAGTGCTTTTATAATAAGCTGGTGAATAAAGTGGCGACTTCACTGACAGTTTTCATAAAATTGTTGCAGCATGAGCAGGAAATTATTTTTGGGGTTTGTTTCTTTTGGACGGTTTTTTTTCAGAAAGTTCAAAAGAGTATTACACTGAGAATGCTATAAAATGCGTATCAAACTTTATCAGGTTCTTCTTCTGCAACATGAATATTACTGATCAAACGAGGATTCCAGAGTAGATTCCATTATAAATTACATCATTAACTTGGACAATCAAGAAGCTTAGCTTTTAAGGAGAAAGAAAACCTTCCTGAAAATTTTGTGTAGTGTAAAATTTTTCAAGTCCTCGGGATTAAATGCTGCTAACATAAGTATCCAAAATCACTGGCTGAGTACAGAATATTCCTTAATAAATTTGGATTTGTGCATTCGTTTCATGCTGTATTCCCAGCTACCGCGAAAAAATCTCAATTAAGACGCAAAATTAACTCAACTTCAACGCACTTTGACTGCGGCAGGTAAAACTGAAGTTTAATATTCTACTCAAATTCAAAGTCAATTGTAGTAAGTAATGTTGAAAATAGCGAACATCATCTGGACCACCGCTTCATTTAGTATTGATAGAGCCTTTATAAAAATTCAGATTGCGACCACTAGTCGGTCATCAGCATGGCCTCCGTGTACACAGGTGGCTCGCGTCCCAGTCAAAGTGGTGATAGAGGAAAGGATCAATTTATCTGCAGTGTTTATTAATGATACTAGTCCACCCCCCGTTGTTTGAAATAAGAAAGAAGGCAAATAGAAAGAAAGGCCGTAAGAAATAAAACGAATTGACTTTTTCGAAAATTGATGATGCCCAGTGCACACGGCCCGTCAAAAATGTATAATGATGTTCGCCAAATCCCATGACGCACGTTCCTATTTCCCAAGAATTCACGTGATATTTATTCCTACTCGAAAGCTTGTATAACAGATACGCTCATCACACACTTTAGCCTGGCTTCGGACAGACAGACAGAAAGACAGACGCTGCTCTTGTTATGGTATTGACTTGTAACAGCTAAAAGATGGTTCGATGAACACTAAGACGTACAAAATGAAGTGCTGGCAAAATAACGCAATTGTAATTGTCAGAGAAAAATTAGTTTTATATCTTAAAAGCAGTCACGCCCTTAACACAATTAAACGAACTTCAAAATAGTCTCTTGTAAAATAAACCAATGGGAGAATGAATTCTTCGCCAAAATTGTCATTCTATTATGACTTGATTCAATGAACTTCAAAGGATTTCTCGAGAACTTTGAAACTCCATGGTTCAAAATTTGTGCAAGTTTCTTCATGCGGAGACATTCAATAAAACCTGAGTTGTCATGCGTAGCATAGGGTAGGGAACCAACACACAGCTTTGATCTTCCTGATATTCCGGAGAGAAATTGATTTCATACTTGTTTTCAACACGCGATTCACAAACAGGTCAGTTTCGTTTTGCATTCTTTTCCTGGAAACTGAAAGTCTTCGTTACAAAGCTCTATACGATGATGTTTTCTATACGTCACTTTCAGAGGGCTGTTTCTTATGTCCCAATTAAGCGCGGCTTTTGAATTTAGAACTTGGATTTCTGCCTCCGTGTTATAACAACTTGAAGAACCACAAAGATTAAAATTTACTCGTTTGGTTAAGTTGTTGAAATAACCCAATTTATAATAAGTTATGAACAACTTCCTCAAGATGCAGTGTGAAATATTCTTCGTATGGTAAAGTATTGAGACAAAACGTATCCTAAAGAAGTTTAACACTGGTTTGACTTATAGTTTTACCCAATGTTTAAACTGAAGGTAGAGCGTGGGAGACATGCAAGCATTCAAATAAACACTATGACTTATGTGCATTATGTGCTCGTCATAGCCGTGTGTCTATAAGCCCTGCCTGCCGTGCGGGAAACGCGGGTTCGAGTCTCGGCGCTGGATGGCGATTTTCTCTGTTGGGTACAGGGTAAAAATTCAAAGCACAATACCCCACTCTACCCAGGTGTCTGAAATGGGTACCGATCTTGACCGGGGGAAAGCGTCATGGCGTCCTGGCGTTAGTTATAAGGTATTTGAAAATCCAATGTACGAGGTGATATGTATCAGGCTTGAAATTGGAAATAAAGTATCCGTAGATGCCGTTGTTTGTTTGTTTGTTTTTGACTTTAGTTCTTTGAGTACTTAACTGCACCACACGTTACTCGTTGGTTCAAAGGGTTTTTGCATCAAATTTTCAAACAAGAAATTGGATGATAATCACACATGCCACGAAGGTAACAGTATTACAAAATGAATGTAAATTATTATTTTTTCAATATTTTGGGACGTATCAGCGAGATATATAGGCAAAGTGATCATTTGTAGTATCCACAATGAAACTTGTAACTTAATGTCAGGAGCTGGATCATGATTACCACTAATTTCACAGTACGTGATTACGAAAGCCGCTAAACTTATTTATGTAGTATTTGAAAACAAAGATAAATTTTTTCTCTTCCTACCAGTGAAAACGAAACACTAAATTTTACAAAAAAAAGTTCTAAGTGGATGCTATGTAGACGATGACATGAGAAGAACGAAGCATATAGATAAACTTTCAAAGTTTTGTAACACTCTGGGTAAACAGATATCGATATCATTCCGTTGTGTTTTTGTATCTCTGGATTGAAGTAGCGCGTCGATTTCCTGTTCCGCAGCACAGAAGCGTTGTCTGCTCTAATCAGAAAGAAAAAGTGAGCGATTCAAGATATTTTTCACAGGTCTGAATTTGACAAAAGTATTTTCTCCTTATAAGTCAGTAAAGAACTGATATTTTGCTCGCAAATGTTGCTCATGAAAAGCAATTGTTCTAGAGAGGCGACGGAAATTGAAGCTCGTGAAAAGCCTTGTTTTTCAAATCTTCTTCAGACTGATATCTTCCAGACTCTCTTGAGTAGGAGATGACCTTAAGTAACCCCTTAGCAGATGAATTTAAAGAAAATCACTGTCCCACTTTTGAGTTCGACATGACGTCTGCCATCGTGAATGATGCGTAATTGCTCTTATTTTCCTTACGAGTTCCTGCAGCAAGACGGGTTGAATGCTTCTCGTACTCTGAGCTATATTGTGTTGTACAAGCCCTTTTATAAAAGACATTCTCCTGAAACGTTGCCAGATTGGCCTGCTAGCGATCAAAAGTATCGAATTTGGCCATTTTTTTTCGAAATTTCGGCAAAGTTTGAGAAATTTGGCCACAAAAAAGCCTATCTGAAGGCTGTGAGGGACAGCGAGGCTCAAGAGACATAAAAACCTTCAAGCTCACTAGATTTGGTGCACAGTTTTTGTGCAGTATTCCGAAAGATGTTTGTTTTGTTATCAGAAAATTTCTCGGAAATGATGTTGATTTTCTTCAGAAATGGCGTATTCGTGCAAGGAAGAAAACGAAAGTACGTGATACACATTTACAGTCTATTAGTTGAAATCGCGGACATCCAGGTTCCATTGTTGTCAAATGAAATTCGTATTCAGCTGGAAAATATTATTTTCATGTGGAAAAATAGCAAATTAATTCTTTAGTTTACTAACATGTTCGGGACACGGGTCACTAAATAGATTTTCAAAATTATTAAATTATATCTCAAAATTCCAACAAGAAAGAAGATACTTAGAAGCATTCTATTCCACATCTAATTCAAACTCCTACAATAGATATCTCTAAATTCCGGATGTTTATAAACCACTCCTGAAATAATTACTGTGACTACTGCATGTTCCACCGATGCCCGCTTTCGTTTATCTTATATGTAATATCTTCCCTTGCATCCAGGATACCTGCTTTGGCCATTACTTTGCTTCCAAAAACTTCAGTCTCTTGTCCTGAAAACGAAATTTGTTTAAAATTTCGAAAGCTCGACAGAAAATAATATTTTCCAGCTGAATACGAATTTCATTTGACAACATTTACAGTCTGTTTGTAACTGCGCTGTCATCTTATTTACGCATATATTGTGTTGAAACAAAGCACCAATGTGAATTCACTATAGTATCGGCGCTGCAAGTATGCTCGGCAACATTACTTTTTCCATTTATGTGCTTTCGTTCAGAATATTAAGTCAATGTTATTAATGCTTCGTTATTTTTTCTGTACATCATTCGTGATCTTTTTATAGAAGTTTGTCGGGTTTTGAAACTGTGACTCAGTAATTCCAGAGTATTTTTCCAAGGAAAAATGAGTCCATAACGTCTACCATAATTTACTCGTCGTACGCGTTTAAAAAACAGTCTGCTTCATGCGAGGGGAACGAAACATGCGAGGGGAAAATTTGACAACTGTTTCACTTTGCCTATCCATCACACGTAACGAGCCTTAAAAATCTTTACAAAAATAGAGCGAGCGAAGAATGTAAGGAATTATATATTCATAAATATGCGTCAGGAATTGTACAATAGCGGATGAGGCATGGTTCTGTGAACCAACATGTTATGGTATCGCATATCGTTATAAACTATCTCGTTTTTACAAAAACGCTGCGCAGGAAATATTGCCCAAGGGTCTAGCTTTATGTAGTAGTAAAAAAATGTCATCAGAAGCAAAGTTCAAACCAGACTAAAGATGGAACAGTTCAGGGTATCCGCAAATAGCTATCATGCAGAGAACATTGATTCGTTGACAACAAATGCGAAGGAAAACAGTTAAACTTACGAGTATTCACTTATTGTCTTCTGTATAGTTCAATTCGCGTGATCAGGCGTAAATCTGGTCGCTGACTTTCTTTTTGATACATATAAAATATAATGAACTTCACTTCACGAGCTGCTGCTCAAGAAAAATATAATTTTTATTATTCTTCACATCAAAAATCAAACTCAATGTTCATGTAAGCCGTATTGGAGGTTTGAATAATTTTCCATCGTCTTCCAATGCGACAAAAATGCATGATTACATCGATTAAAAATACTACAAGCTCTTATTTAAAAGTTCTGTTAGCACTAATTTTTAGCATAAAATTATTTAGATGACGTTTTAAGACTTGAAGTCGCATTAGAGCGAACACAGAGCTAATTAGCTCAACAAGCGAGCTTTAATGTCATCGGTGATGACTTGCTCGTTATTTCTGCACTTGTCGTACATTAAGACATGAAAAAAAGTATATTTTACACGGCACAAAAATGTTCACGGTTTTACAATCAGATGCGATGTAGCAAACTTCTTGCCGAAATGTTCGTAAATATAACCCTTTATTTCATACAAGGTCTTTTCAAGGCATGCATGGTTTGACATTAGGCCATTATTCCCGTAATACGAATAAGTTGCGTTCGCTCCAGACTATGAGGCACAAGTGATTCATTTAATAATAACAAAACGAGCTACCTGTTGAAGATCCTTTAAGATAAATCTACTTCGGCGTCTCCAGTTTTCGGTATTCAAAGTTCAAATCGATGCTGATCCAGCCTCTCATGAGCATAAAATCGCAGTTGATTTTTCGTGAAATTCAGACCGTGTTTGCTAGGACGGTGTGAGGGCCCTCGACTGTGAGAGGGCTCTCTCTAGCGCAAAAAGTTGGACGCAATGCCGAGACTTGGTTCTCGACTGGCTCTTCTGTAAACCGCGACCGGGTCCAAGTTTTATTCAAACCAATGATACAATAGCTCATCTTTGCCGTTACTCGAACGAAGGAGACAATTCCCTCTCTCACACGATCGAAAGAAAATATTTGACCGCCTTTATTCAAACGAAGGAGACAATTTCCTTTTTCCCTTACTCACACGATTGAAACGAAAATGCTTTGTTTGCCTTTTTCTAATGAAGGAAACTTTGTACTTCTCCCCTTACTCACGCGATCAAAAGGAAAATATTTGACTGCCGTTATTCAAACGAAGGAGACAATTTCGTTTTCCTCTTACCCTCACGATAGAAAGAAAATATTTGACTGCCGTTATTCAAACGAAGGAGACAATTCCGTTTTCTTCTTACCCTCACGATAGAAAGAAAATATTTGACTGTCGTTATTCAAACGAAGGAGACAATTTTGTTTTCCTCTTACCCTCACGATAGAAAGAAAATATTTGACTGCCGTTATTCAAACGAAGGAGACAATTTCGTTTTCCTCTTACCCTCTCGATAGAAAGAAAATATTTGACTGCCGTTATTCAAACGAAGGAGACAATTCCGTTTTCTTCTTACCCTCACGATAGAAAGAAAATATTTGACTGTCGTTATTCAAACGAAGGAGACAATTCCGTTTTCTTCTTACCCTCACGATAGAAAGAAAATATTTGACTGTCGTTATTCAAACGAAGGAGACAATTTTGTTTTCCTCTTACCCTCACGATAGAAAGAAAATATTTGACTGCTATTATTCAAACGAAGGAGACAATTTCGTTTTCCTCTTACCCTCTCGATAGAAAGAAAATATTTGACTGCTATTATTCAAACGCAAGACACAATTCCCGTTTTCACCCTAAAACAATCGAAGGAAACAATGCCCTGCCTGCCTTTGTCATTATTTAAACGAACGATCCAGTTCACTCATATCGCTCTCATTCATTTGAAAAACTCTTGAATTTTCGTTATTGAAACGGAGGATACGATTCCCTGATTGTACCATAATTCAAATTTAGGATGCAATCCTTTTTTCTGGTATTTGAACAAAGGAGACATTTCCATGATATGGACAATTCTGAAATCAAAGACACAATTCCCAGGTTCCATCGTTATGCAAATGAAAGAAACAATTCAGCAACTCTTCCGTTTTTCAAACGATCAAAGCATACAATGATTTGATTGTGCCGCTATTCAAACGCATTCAAACAAAGGATGCAATCGCTTGACAATAACATTTTGCAAGCGGAAATCGTTACAGCATGTATTTGATGTGACAGACAATTACTGAGAACCGAATTACCCACTACTACATTCGTCAGTTTTGGTCAGTCAGTGTAGTTATTTTAAAGAAATGCTTTGAAATGTTTAGTTTAGATTGTATGCCAGTTTAGAAATCTAAAGCATTAGATTGCCAGTTTAGATTGTATTTGAAATGCTATACCACTTACAGAGTACTTTTTGTCAGTTTTTCGTCCTGGAACTATGATATAGTCGATAAAATTTTAGAATTTTATCATGGCTCAAGTGGTTTAAAGGCTTTAGTTCAGTTTGGGCATTAAATGGTGATCTTTATTTTCATGAACGGTTTCATTCTGTGATTTTCGATTTTAGTTTTCAATTGGATACAGCTAATGTCACAATCTAAGAAGACACAATAATTAATTACGCATCTCATTTGGAAAAAATCAGTGATTTCTTCAAAGTTGCATTTTATAGTGAATCTTAATTTTTTTATCATGCCATTGAATGATGAGTTTTATTACCAAATCTGATTAACCTGAAGTTACCGTATTTAGACCGCTGACGATTACTTCCCAATGAATGACATTCGTTGAAAATCCCAGGTATTTTCATGAATTAGTCTGGTAGGGTTGCTCTTCATCTTGAAGAAATATATAACTGGGATTTCTTACTCAGAACGAATTACAATGCTTATGTATGTTAAATTAGTTCCAGTTTCCGCGTTAGTAAATGTTTCTTCTCAAAACGTTCGTCAAATGAATACGTTTTTGAACAATCAAGTTCACATTCAGCATTCTAGTCATAATGTGATGATAGAATTTCATTCAAGGATAGGTAATTAAAGTTATTTAAATATGTTTGCTTACCCCCACTGATCAAATATCAGGCTGAACTGAAGCCAGCAGGGAAATTTTCATTTCCGAGTGTCAAGTAAAAGAGCTCGAGCAGCGACTACAACAAAGCGATATAATCTTATATTTTGTATTCCTACACGCGCGTTGCGTATGAACTTGTTCTTACGAAAGGATTAAAGGGAGACCTGAAATTTTATAAAAGTAACATAAGCAGTTTAATAGAAGCATTTAACTGTATTTTGTTTGAAGTGTCCCGTTTCCATCCATGCGTTCATGTTCCGGGTTTTGACAGGACTGGTTCTCCCTCGCGGCGGAGGATGAGAAGTTGTTGTCACAGCTGAGGAGAAAGGTTTTTTTAAGTGTACGAAACAGTATTACGTGTTTCCCTCGGGCTTTCTTTCTTGAATGTAAAAACCCTGTTGTGTAACTGTTTTTTGTTATAATATAGCTTAGGATGTAAAGAGTTACAGCTATTCTTCAAATCCTATAACACCTACCCCAAGAAAATGGGCAAAGAAGAAGCAGTTATTGGACTCTACCACTCAAGAATGTAAAGTATGGATAAAGTCAAGTACCGGTCAGACAAGCCATTAAAAGTGTCAACAACAACGTTCTATCATGTTGTGAGCAGGAATAAAAAATGAATCCCTACTGAGGTTCGTCCCCGAAGCGATTCCGTCTAAAAAATCTCTTCAGCCAGCATAGGTCACAATGTCAGGAGGGAAGCCCGAGCCTCTTCAGACAGCTTTTGACGGAGACTTGAAGGGGTAATTCGTGCTGAGGGAGGGCACGCAGAAGAAATTTTCCTCCAATAGTTCTTCAAAGTTAAAATAAACAAGCTCACGTATTTTTATTCTGTTACTGGTGGGCATAGGGAATTGGATCGCATTTTGTTTAGTCCAAAGATTTGGAATTGAATTCTGGGGATATTGGGAATTCTGTGTTTGATTGAAAGTATGCTGTAGTCAAACGGAAATAAATACTGGGTGTTTGCTAAAATAAGTAGCCGATTTAAAACTTCTATGGCTTGTAAAATATTAGGGTTGGAAGGCTGAAATAGGTTTAATTGAAAAAGGCAGTATGTAAAATTTTTTTATTTCGATAATTTTGTCTATTAATTTGGCTTATCAGAAGCAAAAAACAAGAATTAACATGTTAAGGATTTCAATTAACGATGATAAAACGAAATCGACGAGGAAATTGTCCGCTGAGACACGGGTAACGAAACTACTTTTAATTTTATTCTCAAAAAAGAACGATAAAAAAATCTCACCTCAGCGCAGGATAAAGACTGGATGCTTATATTTTGCCACAGAATAAAAAAACATGAGAAGCTCTGATCGAATATCGTAGGATAACATAATTTTTAGAGATGAATGTCTCATTTACATGGAAGGTATGCCAAATAGCAAAAATTATCGAAATAAAATAAAACTTTAAATCCTGTATTTTTCAATAAAACGAATTTCAGCCTTCTAGCACTAATATTT
The DNA here is from genome assembly GCA_030386875.1 of Morinoia aosen. NCBI lineage: Eukaryota > Metazoa > Arthropoda > Malacostraca > Amphipoda > Talitridae > Morinoia > Morinoia aosen. The sequence goes on from CM059577.1 coordinate 32,847,892, forward strand.
TACAAACTACAGCCTATTTAAAACAGCTAGTTTTTTAGCGCACACCCTGCATAACCTACCCACAAAATTTATTTTTAAATTCTGCTACGGTTTTTCGATTTTTTAAAAATTCTAGTCAAATTTTTGATGATAACTCACTCTACGTTCATTCTGTTTACATGCCACAAACACACGCGATCGTGACCGTCACGCTTATAGCAATAATTCACTCCAAGCTCATCTTATTTGCTCGACATAATGGCACACGGTAGTAATTTTCTTGACTAGAGCAATAGTTCATTCCAAACTCAGCTCATTCGCATGAAATAAACTCCCTCGACCGTGATAGTCCAGTTCAGAATACCAATGCAGTCTTTTTCCAGTCCATTTCCTGAAAATTAAGACGCGGCCTTAATTGTCACGCTAGAAGAATGATGATTGTAACTTCTAGTCCATTTGCTCGAAATTAGGGCACGGCCATGACTGTCACGCTAGAACAATAATGATTGCTACTTCCAGTCCATTTCCACAAAATAAAAGCACGGCAAGGACTGTCACGCTAGAACAATAATGATTGCTACTTCCAGTCCATTTCCACAAAATAAAAGCACGGCCAGGACTGTCACGCTAGAACAATAATGATTGCTACTACTAGTCTATTTACACAGAATAAAAGCACTGCCAGGACTGTCACGCTAGAACAATAATGATTGCTACTTCCAGTCCATTTACACGAAACCCAAGCCCGACCAAGACTGTCACGTTAGAGTGATAGTGCATTCTACTTTCGATCTATTTGCATATAAGAAAAACACGGTCGTAACTGTCACGCTTGGAGCAATAATTTATCGTACGCTCAGGTCATTTGCATGAAATAAAGGCTCACGCTACGAAGGTTTATACCCATAACAATTTCATTCATAAATCATGGATGTCATTATCTGCCCAGGCTTCTCGGAGGCTTGCCCATTTGATGGAAGTACCCAATCGAAGATGCTATACAAGCGCCAAATGCACTCTTATTGGATATGACACGGAGTCTTTCTCAACATTAGCGCGGCGACGGCAGTCTTTAGGGCCTGCAAAGTCTCGCAAATTGTCGAGATGAAATTCTAGAAGCCAAGTGAAAGTTCTGCTCCATAATTGGCTGTCATATAAAGGAGTTGGATGGAATGTTCGTGTCCTGAGTCTCTCCGTGTTTGTTTGGTTCTTTTTCTTCGAGGGAATGATAGTCTGTCATGTTAAGGATCAACAGTCATTTGTGTGGCTGTCTCAACAAATACCCAAGCTGAGTTTTGGAGTCTTTCTTTACGAGGAAAGCTGAAGAAAACTCGTCCCAAAATGACTTGTTTCTATGGGAAATGATCCCCAGATAGAGAAAATTGAAAATTTTTCCGAATACATTAACAGATTCTAGAAACTTCGTGTTAGTAATAAATAACTTTCTTATAAGTTTTTTATAGTAATAATACCCGTAACGTTTAGTATTCAATGATACACAATCAAGAAATAAAGAAAGTGAGAGGAATTGCCAGGTAAGAATATTAGGAAGGATATTCGGTGTCATCAAACACTATTTTTCTTTCTTGCTAAGAACTGCTTTCTTCAAGTGGCAGTGGATTTATTTCAAACTTTCTCGTATATTGAAGTATTATTTTTATTGTACGACAGTTCATAAAGTTCCTGAGGTGGAAACTGCCAATATAAAAGCTGAAAATTGGTTCTGTCACGCGCCGCCAAAGAACCAAATTCTTTAAAATTGCCATAGTAAAAGAAAAATTACCGTTCAGTTAAGAGCCGCATCAATGCGCTGCTTCCTCGCCAAAGTGTGCTTAACATCAGCTCAATATTTAGTGGGAACTTATCTATCGCTGCTGGTATCGCCATACTGATGCAAAGCGTTAAAAAAAAAACACCCTTTGTTAGGCACGTCTGAAATAGACATAGCTGGCGGGAGATAAAGAAAGTGTTGCGTCGCAGTACTGTAGGATCGAGCTGTAGGTGTACACGGAGAACTTTTATGAACTTGTGAAGAAAAATATTGATGTGTTTTTTTCTGAATTTATGATCCACAAGATCAGCCATGGCTCAACGCTGCACCCAGAAATTAAAATGTTTTTGAAATTTTACTCCACAATTACATTGACACGTATACTCATTTTTCTTTGACGAATTAAATTATTCTGAGAATATAAGTTAGAGCGCTCATAAACACACTCACATACACACACAGTAAGTCGTTTACAAAGAAACCACTCACAAGGTACGATGAGAAGTCTGTCTCTCGTATGTACTACCTCGTAGTCGTCGATAACAAACGCTGTGGTTCTGAAAACTTGAAGTCGAACGCGTCAGTGGTAGTTGCAGAGTTGAATTTACCAGTGATAGTCGCAAAGTTAAATTTGTCAGTGATAGTTGCTGAGTTGAATTTACCAGTGATAGTTGCAGAGTTGAATTAGCCAGTGATACAGTCACAAAGGTAAATTTGTAAGTGATAGTTTCAAAGTTGAATTTGCCAGTGATATGAAGCTGCCGAGTTGAATTTGGTCAGCGATAATTTTATTCAATAAATCTGGCGAAATAGAACCTTGATTTCTCTGTTGTTGCCTAGACCATTTTCCTTCATTTATAACGATTTCACTTGTAAGGTAAACGTCCCATCCAACAAGCGTGACAGCTGTAAAATGTCATCATTGACACAAATCTAAACTACATCGAAAGAGACAATGATTTTTAGCAGCTATAATTAAAAATTTTCGCGAGCTTGCTCAGTGAGGTTTTAATTAACGAGAGCTTAAACAACATAAACAAGTCAAATTCTATGAGCGAGGAGGCATCAATAGAATCATTATCCAGATCAATCACAATTGGCATGCTGCGAAATATCTACTTGAGGGCCGAATAAGTTCATTGACCTCCAGCATTCTACTGTTACCTTATTCTAATTTTGGCTATCATATTCAACGCGAAGCTTCTATTCTAGACACAAGACTGATCAAATAAATTTTTTAACTCGACAGAATGGAAAATGGTTATTAATTTTAAAAAAGTACGTAATTCTGAGTGTTTATGAGTTGATGAACTAGGTACAGAAAGTAAAAAATGACGAAGACAATTAAAAAGCTTAGACGAAGGTTAATCTTGAGCAGTCATCTCACAAGCGAAAGCTTCTCTCACTCTCATTCATAAATTGCAGTCGCCAAGAAATCACGCAATTGCTGATTTTGCAATTATTAATTAATATTATTGTATTAAAATATTTTTACTATGCATGCCATTTTATTAACGATTTATTAACAACCGCTGATTTTATTATACGTTGTGTTGCCTTCAACAGCGGAAAATCCCACTTGAGAAAAATGTCCATAAACAGCTGTCTCGAAACAGCTCCTTGGATGGCTAGCTATGAACAGTGAATTCTAGGAGCCGTTCAATGGACGGCCAACCATGAACAGCTGTATCTAAAAACCGTACAATGGAAGGCCAACCATGAACAGCTGTATTTAAAAACCGTTCAATGAATGACCAGCCTTGAACAGCTGTATCTAAAAACCGTTCAATGGAAGGCCAACCATTAACAGCTGTATTTAGAAACCGTTCAATGAATGACCAGCCTTGAACAGCTGTATCTAAAAACCGTTCAATGGAAGGCCAACCATTAACAGCTGTATTTAGAAACCGTTCAATGAATGACCAACCTTGAACAGCTGTATCTAAAAACCGTTCAATGGAAGGTCAACCATTAACAGCTGTATTTAGAAACCGTTCAATGAATGACCAACCTTGAACAGCTGTCTCTAAAAACCGTTCAATGGAAGGCCAACCTTAAACAGCTGTCTCTGAAAACCATTTAATGAAGGGACCCCCATAAACACCTTTATCTTAAAACCGCTCAACAAAAGGACAGCCATGAATAGCGACTCACTGGAAAACCTTCCCTGGAGAGCCTGTAGGAAACAGCCCTCAGCATCTGTTCATTAGAGGTTCGCTTATGAGCAACTGTCTCCTAAACTCGGCGGCTGGGAAGGAGCATGAAATGATCGGTCCTGATCACGAGTCTCTCTTTCTCTCTCTCCGCCTCTCTCCCTCTTTCTTTTCACTAGCTCCCTTGCTTGGTAAACTGCATGCACCCTTAATTTGAGCCCGCTCTGATTCCTTTTACAATCTGGAGTGAGGTTATTCTGATCATTAATGATCATTAACGTTCGTTTGTTTCGTAATTTTTGAATGATAGAATATCGGACTGCAATAATACATTCTGTCCTATGATCTCGTTCACTTCTATTATTGTAATCATTAATATTTCTATTACCTTTTGTTATCATTTTGATGATGAGTAAAGGCCTGTAACTTAGACATTTTATGATAACCATGTTATTTCTATTTTTATTGGTGTTGAGTGTGTTGTGTCATCATCACACTAGTCAACCGAAATAAATTTCTGAAGACTATACAATATATGCATGAATATTCAGGACTTGAAGGCCCGAGGATTCTTGGAGTAATTTTCTAAAATTAGAATTTAAATCTTGAGGTAAATTTTCTATCATTTTGACTTTTTCATACTTGTGTAATGAGACTCATCATCTGTTGTCTCGCGATCAAATTAAATGGTAAACTGTGACAAGTTTTTTATCAAATCAGAATATAAAGGTATGGAGTATTAGAATTAGTATAATACAAATCTGATCGCCCGTATTAGAAAATATAAAATTGTTGGTGTAGTGCAAAATCAAAGTTTTCGCACCAACAGCTTCATGCTGCTCATTTATTTCCACCCATTGCATTTCTTACGCGGTCCTTCGAACCAAGGGGCTTTCTTAACAAAGGCTGTTAACCAATGTCACGACTTAGTACAAGTCTGTACTGAGTACTTTGGCTTTGAATCAACCTGGGACAAAAGCTGAGACTTAACCAAAAAGTATACTCAATCAAGGACTACACTAATAAAAGCAGCCCTCTTCATAACGAAGGCCGACTCAACCAAACGCTTTACTCAGCAAAAGCCTTACTTAACCAAAGACAACATTAATAATAACGACTCTCTTCATAACAAAAGCTGCAACTCGGCCAAAGCCTTTACTCAAACAAAGCCTTTACTCAACAAAAGCTGCATCTCAACCAAAGCCTTTATTCAACAAAAGCTGCAACTTAACCAAAGGCGTTACTTAACCAAAGCCTTTACTCATCAAAAGCTGCATCTCAACCAAAGGCTTCACTCAACCGAGGGCAACCAAAATAATCCATGTTGGCAGCTGCAGACGATCCAGGAACAGGGATTCCATCTCGCAGGCAGCGGCGTGCGTGCCGCCGCCCAATCTTTCATAATCATCTTGAGAAAAAAGCTTTCTCGGCTCCATGCGTTCAGAGCCGTTAAGCCAGAGAGGTCAAGAACAAGATTGTTCTTTTTCTTGGCCAGAATACTCAAGTTTAGCATGTTTTTCAAATCGAACTGGATTAAACTTCGCTCTTCTTCATGTATAAACATAGTTTCTGCACTTTTTGAGATTGAGAGGTAAATTTGAGAATTTCGGCCGAGAGAATGGCCGATCTGGAAGCTTGTATTAAATTACTTACCTGGGCACTCTCGAGAACGTGTATGAGGCGACCCCACTCAGGCGACCCCACTCAACAGGTGACCCCACTCTAGTGACCCCACTTTAGTGATCCCACTTTAGCGACCCCACTCAGGCGCCCCCTCTCAGGCGACCGCACTCAACAGGCGACCCCATTCAGGCGACCCCACTCATGCGACCCCACTCAGGCGACCCCACTCAACAGACGACCCCCCTCAACAGGCGACCCCCCTCAATAGGCGACCCCACTCAACAGGCGACCCCACTCAATAGGTGACCACACTCAACAGGCGACCCCACTCAGGCGACCCCACTCAGTCAACCCCACTCAGTCGACCCCACTCAACAAGCGGCCCCACTCAGGCGACCCCACTCAGGTGACCCCACTTGGTCGACCCCACTCAACAGGCGACCCCACTCAGGCGACCCCAATCAACAGGCGACCCCACTCAGGTGACCCCACTCAGGTGACCCCACTCAACTGGCGACCCCACTCAGGCGACCCCACTCAGGCGACCCCACTCAGTCGACCCCACTCAACAAGCGACCCCACTCAGGCGACCCCACTCAACTGGCGACCCCACTCAGGCGACCCCACTCAGTCGACCCCACTCAACAAGCGACCCCACTCAGGTGACCCCACTCAACTGGCCACCCCACTCAGGCGACCCCACTCAGGCGACCCCACTCAGGCGACCCCACTCAGGCGACCCCACTCAGGCGACCCCACTCAGGCGACCCCACTCAACAAGCGACCCCACTCAGGCGACCCCACTCAACAGACGACTCCACTCAACTTCAGTAGAGCATTCAAAACTTTCGAGTTCGATGATTTATCAGCTCCGTAATTACGCTGCTCGACGAGACTGACGTCTGAGCTCTCCTCGAATGAACCTGGGAGGTGGCAGGTAAAGACTTGTGAGTAGCTGTGATCTAACGAGCTTTATTATCATAAACTCGACAAAGGTTTTCTTTTTTAGATTATTTCGTAACTGGTATTAAGATTTTACTGCTCATTGGAATGTTTAGAATTTTACTCCTCAATATGAGACATATAATCGTGTTGCGATATGACGCGAGATAATCGGCGTCTATTTTCAGCGATACTTTGTTAATTTTTGAAGCATGTGTTCAGTTTGTTCCACAATTTTAATCGGTTATAAATCAGTAAGCTTCATTGTTCTATTTGAAACGCTCTTTTAAAGTGCACCTCTTGAGCGTATGTTTCGCAAGGGTTTTTAAAATAATATTTTCCCGTGTTGCAATTAGAATGCACGCCGTAAAACCAATGAATACTCATTACACTTGACTCTATCGCTAAATGATAATTGTTCATTTATATCAGCTAATAAATGTTGTGCGTGTGTTCAAATTAACTAAATTTCACCTTAAAAAGAATCGATTCAAATCTTCTGTGAGGTTTCAATCTCACAAATTAATCCCGTAGTTTATGTTTCGCATGACGTAACTCTATTTCATTTGACCTTCAATTTGTGGGCACAATCCCGCAATTGGCAGCATTCGAAGTTATTGGAACAGTGGTGATGAGCGAAGCTCTGTTCATCATGTTTTTATAAAAACCAGCATTCTTGGAACGGTGTTTTCATTTAGAATTATTCAGTGAACTAAACTCAAACACGACCTCGGCTGAATTTTGAGTTCAAAGCGAATTTGTGGAGCGCCTGCACAACCACGCAACTCGGCGTTAAGGGATCAGAAACTATGCCTCGGGTAGATTCTGTGGAACATCAAAAGGATTTGATTCCGAGTTTCCTCGGCGATAGCAGTTCACTCAAACAGAAACCTTCAAAAATGGCGCTCCAAAGACTTCACATTCCCTTCTTGAGAGATTGCAAAACGTTTCACTCTGCAGTCAGTGAGTGAAATCTGCCGAGAGTTGAATTCGGGACTGCATTTCACTGTAAAATTCTCCTTGTGAAAGAAGGTCTCGCGCTGAGATACGAGGGGAAAAATGGGCTGCCTGAACGGCATACTGAACAGCACCAGACACGGAATAAAGGCCATGGGAAATGATTAGTTCGAAGATTAAACGAAGTTTTTATCATTTTCTCAAGGCTGGTATGCTGAAGTGCTGGGTAGAAGTTAAGAGTTTTGTCCTAAAAGCTTTTGATAGAAGTTTTGATGACGAATTATCCGGAAATGAGGGGGTTTCTAGAATGTCTGATATTCAAATGAGAAAGAATACACCACAAATGAGTTCTCCAACGAGTCACACATGTGAGAGTTCGTCTATAAATACTTCCAAATTAAATTTATAGCTATTCCTTCCCAATAATAGCAGCTTAGAGTTGCGATTTACAACTGATAAATTCAAGTCATGGAAGGTACAAAAATCTTCGGAGGTAAAATAGTACTAATTGTTTGTTCTTTGGAGGTAAAATCAATACCGAAAATACATAAAAAAAATCAATACAAATACAATAAATGTTCCACTGATGGCTTAGCTAAGTTTATCTTGTGAACTTGTTACTCAGTACTCTGGATGGAAGTAAACTGCAAGAACTGAAGTCCAACGAGTGTTCCAGCATTTCTTCCTCAAAAGGCACTCGAGCACTCTTTTAAAGCACAACCTTACCATGCCGCTGAAACACGCTCCAAGTTATTAGTAACAAAGGTTATTCAGTTCTAAATTATCTAGCTAAGGAAAATAATTCATGCAGAAAACTGAACAATGCAGCTATGTTTAGATTATGCTATAACCTTGTCAGTATTGGCTGTCGAAATTCGCCGAACGGTATGAAGCGAAACAAACTTGCAAGTGCATGGTATTCGTCGTTATTTATATCGAGGGTAAACAAGCTTTCTGCACTGCTAATGGAAATACAAATTTTTAAAAGGGTTTAAATGTAACTCTGTGAACCATGAGTTCTTCTTGATGTTTTTCCCAGTCTATTTCTTGGGCAAAGAAAGTTATCGCCGGGCAAGATCTTTTCTCTCGAACAATACTCCGATAATGACGACTGATTCACTCGACAAGGTGGCGAACGGACATTCCGTGAGATCACAATTTTCGGCATTTTATGGATCGATTTGTGTCGAGCGGAGAAAAGAGAGGGAACGGGAACTGGCTCAAGAGGTACTCGACCTGCAGACCTTCGGGAGTTTTAGAAAGCCACCGATTTTTTGAAGACACGGAATTGTGGGGAAATTTACCGTTCCTCCTTCGAAAGAAAATGAATCCGTTCACTTTAATTTTTCCAAACAAATCCGTCGAGTGTGTTACTTTAGTCCTATAGTTACTGGCTCGAGAAAAGTAAAGGACTAAAAGGAAGTTATTTGCTGAGGAGAAGTAATGGACTAAAACTGTGGGTAAGCTTGGAGGAAGGTATGTGATAAATTCAAGTGCCTTTTGAAACTTTACCACGGATACTGTTCAGACTTTATAGAAAGACAGCTTCCGTCAACACTGATAGGAAAGATAGGAAAATCTTCTCAATAGATTGCGTATTGAAACTTGAACTTTCAATACGAGGTAGACGAATATGAACTTTGAAACAGTATCATATGGCATTTAGTTCTCTTCGTTTAACGTCGTGCACCTTTTTAAGAAAATTATTTAAAGATATCTTTCATTTAAACCGGAAACTTTCATCAAATTTAGATGATTAGTTTGAATACATTTTCAATATTTTCAGTGGGTATTATGTTTCATTATTGGGGAACGTAACTATTTACGATGTTTGACAGAGATATATAGTTACTGACTTTAGCATTGACAAGATGTGTTTAAATATGATGGCGTGCTCGTCGAAACTTTCTGTGTCATTCAGACTGAAATATATATGCTTGAATAATGAAGAAAATAGGCGTAATGGGGATTACTTCGTATTTGCCAACGTAATAATTTTCGAGAAGTTTGATGAAAGAAATTACTAAGAATTGATGAATTGAAATGCTTTCTAAAGCTGTGAGATCGTCTGAGACAGCAGGTGGGGCAATTTTTAGGTTTTGGTTTACGATAGGATGGCTTAGAGTTTTATCATGGTCACAAATTTTGAAGTAACGGGGAGGTGCTATAGGACGACCATCACGGTAGAAGAAACAAAGTAGGGTTAAATTAGTCTTTTTTTCGTCGACCGAGTGGCAACGCTGACGTTTTGCCAACGAACCAATAGCAGCGCTCATATTGCATGCGACAACACTGCTGGCCCAAAATCTGGCTCCACTATTGGTCTAACGACATGTCGCAATGGTTACGTCATTATAAGTTTGTTTAAAATAACTCCATTCAATTGGCTAGCTGAACAAGAGGAGGAGTATTTTCTCTCCATAGAAATGACTTTACCTTGTTTCCACAACCGTGACGACCAGTTCCAGGAGAGATATCCCTTTGTTCAGCAACGCGGGCACGCAGACGACGATTCGTCTCCCTGGGATAGGTGTCATAATGCCCATTACCACACGCATACAAGCCCACTACTGTGCATCGCTCTTAGTCAGGAATACGTCTTTTTGAAGAAAGAAAGTACTAATTGTGAAGTTATAAAAAATTAGCTTAATTTCTATTCGAGAGGGATTTTTTCAAGTCACCGAAACAATTTCTATTTTTATCATGTTGTCCGAATAGCAACTCGTAATAGGTATTCAACTGAGTAGCATTTTCTCTCTGAGCAGCAGCTCAAGAAAAAGGAGTGGTCAATTTTAATTGAACACTCTTTTGATAGGTCACAATTGAAAGCAGCGGAAAATCACTGAAATTAAAATTTTCACTTAAGAAATTCAATTCATTATCAAAATTCTTCCAGTTCGAGCAGTTTATGAGCAAGATCTTATAAATATTGAATGAGTCTAATTTTGAGTCTAAATGCATTTGAACTGGAAAATTTATTTCAACGTCGTCTAAATTTTCGTATCTAGTACCTCCAAACGATGTTATAACCTTAGAACACATTTTTATCCTTTAACATAACCCATTTTTGAACGCTGCTGCACGGTCGACATCTCTGAAAATGTTACGCTGGCTTATGTAAATTAATCCTAATTTGGCTCATTATTCTATTATTTGTGCCTACTTTCATTTCACATACAATTTACCAGAATAGGTTGAAACGAAAGTATTTAGATACTTGAAAGTAAATTGGCTTGTCATTCGACTAAAAAATGCTAAAAGAAACCTCTGAGACACATAAAATTAATGTTAAATGTTTACGTCATCAGCATTGGCTCGTTACTAACACAAATCTCTTTGATAATTTTTTCCATAGTGTAGATTTTTACAATGTAAGTTTAAAAAAAATTCCTTATTAAAATGAAAATATAACCTATGGATATTATTAGCAGAGGATGTACTGTTAGCCTCTGGACGTGAAAAAACTCAAGCTTGCATGTATATTGATATTCTGATAAACAAATATCCCTGGACGTGTGGTAATTTGAACTCAAAATAAAAAATAAATATATTAACTATTGAATTGAGTAATCGATGTTGCAATGATGTAACAATAATTGAGTAACATTAATGTCAAAAATAAGGAAAGAACTCAGAACTCTCAATCTCCGACCTGCATGTTCATGGATTTTCTAACGGTCATCTGTGCGAAGAGCTTTAAATGACGATGCACAATGCGCACAACTAAAACCATAAACTTAGGATAGTTTAAATATTTAAATCCATTAAAATAATGTGAAATAAAACCTAAAGAATTCCGAATTTTAAATAGACCTCACTTTTCCTTTGATCGCAGAGAAAAGTACTGAGTAAGTGATCTTGAAACAATGTTTTTGATGTAATTTTGGTGAAAACATTTCACAAATAAAACATACTCTGTTTATTGTTCGTAATTATGTGCGGAATCATTATTGATGCCAACCACGGTATACCGTGAAGCCAACCTGATGCTTTAAATTTACAAAAGGAACTGTATCTTTTGATATCTTACCTCTTCTTCATTTTCGTCAGACCAAATTTCCTTCGGGGCTGTTTGTTTTGGAGCGACGTCGGTCTCCAATACAATGAGAAGTACTTCTTGAAGTTCACGTAGTGCTTGCTTTTCAATCTCCTGGAGGAATAGGAGACAGCTCTCGCCCAAAGCTGTTTACTGTAGCAAGTCGGAAGCTCTTGAAAAGAAAAGCAACTGCCTGTTCCAAGCGATGGTACACTTCAGACTGGAGGAGTTGATAGGCAAGGGAAACGAATCGCGGTCAACTGAATTTTCTTCAATTAAGACCGGCATTAAGCGAAGGCTTTCTGATTTTAGAAGCGCTCGGTAAAGAAAATTAAAATGAATAGGCTGTTTGAAGAAAAAGTGTTAAAATATATATAAGCTTTTTAAAATATATATAAGTTTTTTGGGTAGGCCTGCGTTAGATCAAAATCAGAGCCTTTTATGCACCAATTCAGCACTTTTTACGAAGATGAATATCGTTTCCAATAAAAGGGCACCCCAGCATCAGGTATTGAAGGAATTATTTCCTACTTTTTAGAGCTTTGCTTGTGATTTTGTGTTATTAAATGAATTTTTAAATTTAATTCAATGAAAATATGATTCTTTTAGTACGGGAAATTGAGCTCTTCAATCCCCAAAGGGGATCGTTCAATCAAAGTACAATGTTTGAAGCCACTAAGATGCCAAAATGATAATGATGGCAAAAATAATGCGAGGAAGAACACAAGTGTTGCAACGAGCTAATCAAAATACGTTTTTCGAGTGAATAGAGGAAAATAAAAAAATATGATGAAAACAGTTATTTATTATTTTTTTCCTAATAGAATTTCTAAAACATTTTGTGTCCTTTCTACCAACTCGCACATATATGAGTTCAATGAGGGCAGAATGTGCGGACACCGCTGGTCGCTTGCTAGCTTTGTGTGTCGAGTGGGAGTGGATTAGAAAGAAAAAATTGAACTGGTCCCAATTCTTTGAACAAGTTTTTTTCCGAAAAAATCTTTATTTTTGCTCCATCAATGAACATATTTGCCTATTTGCTGAAAATACTTCTCCATGTGCATAGAATTGTCTTCTTCTAAGATTAATGTTTCGGCTACGTCTAAGCTGAGGTAAAAAAGCGTATCGAACCAAGTTGTCTCCATTCCTATTCACCTCTGTCGTCTGGCAAGGACCAAACTCCTCTAAACAGCTCGAAACTTGTTTCCAGCAGCCTTAATGTGATCTTTTACCAGACCTAAGAGCAAAGTTTTGCTTGAAAGTTCAATCTACCTTTTGTCTTTGTTAGCAGCAATTGGACTCTGCTAGCTCCGAATTTTGGCTCGCTTTTTGTTCAATGTGCGTTAGTCGGCAACTGTCGATCAATCCAAGATGGAGGCTGTCGACCATTCTCAGCTAGCAGTGTTCACCATTGTTACCAAGTCGTTCATTCCATGCTAAATGTCAGTGACGATTTTAAATCTGGAACGAATAATAAGTACTAATAAATGGGACGAATTTATTTTTACCTCTGATTTATTCGTTTAATAATGACATATTCGAAATAAGTGGAGATGTTCAGAAGTGTATCTAAATACATTATGTCCCTGAATATTGAAGATAGCTAAGATATTGAAGGTAGCTGAGTTGCTCCTAAAGTTCAAGAGAACTTTGAAGTAACCTTAACAAAATGGACATGACATTACAAGGCTCAGTTATGCCAGACTCCTAGAGGCATCATGTGACTAAAGTTCGTTTCTTTGAAAGACCGTAGCAAGCAAAAACTCTTCATCCACTCCTGGTGGGTTCCCTGCAGCTGTTTGGACTGCAAGACATCCTCGTGCTGCTACTGCTTCCTTTCAAGGGATTGAAGAGAAATCGAAGTGTTGATGTTCAAAAATTTTGCATAAAAATTTCAATGCATCCCTGCCAATTTTGAAACCTGTCCTTCCCCAAATTTGCTCTTTAATAACTTGTTTGTTATTCAATCACTAAATCTAATGTGCCTTTCGTAATGGGTTACGAACCGAGAATTTGCCCTCCTTTCTTCAAGCTTGAAGATAAAGAAAAAGATTTGTCTGCTTCAAGCACCGGTGGTAGCGCATCAAACAGAAGCTAGAACGACCTTAAGGGCAATGCCCAGCCTACTCACTCCTAACTTGGTGCATTTTGTTTCTGTACTAGGCTGTTGTCTAGTAATAAGAGTGCCTTGGAACCATAGTCATCATTTTGATTAGTATAGCAGCTTCGCTATCGTGATGGAGTGAGCTAGCTCCGACCGGGGCCCCCGTCTCGTCTTCGCCACTCAACGCAGCCTGGAGATGGCAGCACACCGCACCACAGCACAGCTCTACTGCCCAGCTTTGCCTTAGGTACGTCGCCCTAAGCGAAAGGCACTTGTTAGGGTGATTGAGGCAAAGTAAAACTTCATTCGTGAATTAGGGGCTATTTCGCTCTAATTCATTCAAATTTAAAATCTCTTGACTTATGCCTATACAATGAGCAAATTTGTTTATTCGCTTCCGAATTTTTTACTTCTTTATTCCATGAAATTTCAGTGGAAGAGTGTTCATGAACTTTTAACGACCATTCCTTACAGAGCGACAAACTTCTTATAGCGCTCTGAAAAAATTCTCATGTAATTTTACTATTCCAGGTTGTAGTCGTGAGAGGAGCAGGCCCAGACGGGGGTGCACCCATGTGCGTATTTCATCTCGTTTCACGGGTGAAGTCGGGTCGCACTAATTTCCACCGGGCACCAGCAGTCCAGCTTAAAGTTGACAAAATTATTGTAACGGCGAAACCGTGTGTTCCTACGGTTAAATTAAAACTTTAGAGTTGGCTCTGCCCAGTTATTTATTCCCCGTCTAAAAGGTTTTGCTCAGTTGAAGACAGACGCAAAATTAAGAACAACAGATAATGTAGGATAAAGGAAACATGGCGACTGCTTGCAATCAGAAAGAACGAAACGAATTGTTCTTACATTTATAAGAAATAAAATATTTACGCTATCATGTGCGTCAAACTTGAACAAGTAAAAATCGATATGCAAAAGTGTCATTTGATAGGAGCTATATAGGTGTGATCATTTTACGGATTGCATGCTGTCAGGGTCCCTTCCTCACTTGATTTTCAGCATTTTAGATTTACGTTCTACTGCATGATTATTGGCGTTAAATTTCAGATTGTTAGCTCTCTGTTTCCAGGATCCAATTGTTTTAGCGTCAACTTCGCTGCTTTTCCATTTTATACGTGGTGAGCGAGAAGAAAATTGAGTACTTTTTCTTGAGTACATGCGCCAGACTTCAATAATTATCGGAAGTGAGAGGCTGGGAGGGTTGTTTGAAGAATTTTGAGTGTTTTTTCCTTGGAAAAACTTTCAAGTCATTTTACACTTCTCCACACGTGAAAAAGTACTGTACCTTCAACCACTATCTACCTGGAGATTTATTCTTCCGCAACGTTCGCGTAAAGATTAGTTTGTAATTTTCCACTCACGGTTTTGTCGTTAAGGAAGCAACATTATATAGGTCGTCAACTTCCGGAATTTAGCGACGGATTCTCAGAAAAAAATATCGATTTTATAATTTCTTCCAATTGCAAGAAAAACCTACGGTTATTTTTCCACTGAAAGTTGCACTTTAACTCGAGTAAACTTTATTTCATGAGGAGTAGTAAGTTGAGAAGCATTTATTGGCGTTACCTCTGATAGCAGCATAAATATAACGTAGCTGTTTTGAAAGTGAGTATTCCTCGTCGGAAAATGTCACTCGGTATGATTTAAAAGAAAAGGCCTGTCCACGTTTGGCTTGGAGGTTTTTATGTCACAGCAACTCATAATTTGTTTTCACGTTGAATTGAGTAAAATTAACGTTTAACTAGCCCTTCACACTAGCTTGGAATTCAGAGAAAAAGTCGGTCATTTGTAACAGTTTTGGCTCCTTGTAAATTAAATTTTATTTGGGTCTCATAATATAAGAGCTTTCAAATTCTCCGTACAGAAGCACAGGATAATTATGTACATCTCTTTTCAACTTTTGAAAAATTTTACTTATGTGCCCGTCAGGTGTTTAGGAAACAACATTGTCTATGCGTAAAAAGACTCTTCATTAAACATTTCTGGCCAACATGACAATGCATATTGTGCGAGACTGACAAAAAATCACTTCACCTTTTCTGTTCTACGCGTTTTGCAGCCAGGGGCTTGTATTTCACATCAGCCTGTATGGAAGTCATCTGTCCATCTAAAGGCTTGCGCAGAATATTTCGGAGCCGTGAAGTGACTGCCGAAACTTTGGCAATTTTCCAATTTTCAGGAGCCAGTTTACTTTCCCCGGGCTTCAATATTCCCTGATCCATCACCGAACGCTCCGTGGTTGGATGTAGAGTGGCTGTTTCAAACACAGAATTCTTCTGATGAACGATTGAGTCTCCTCTTATTGACTGCGCCTGATCACGCATTGAATCTTTTGGTGAGAGTGTTTTGATTTTCTCGCTTGATGAGACATTCTATGTACGTGCAATACTCGTGCTCACAAATGTCATCCAAAGGCGTGGGGTCCGAGTACTCAATATGAAACTTCGTTGCTGTCAAAAGAAGCCAATTATTTTAGTGTTTGTTGCATCCAATTTGCTAATAAGAGACAGCTCAAACATTATTGGCCACTTTACCTCGCTCAGCATAAAGTTGCAACACTGTTGCAATTTTTACAGTATTTTATTTCACGAGGGTCAGCATTAGTGGATAGTTTTCTAGATCGCATCAATTCATCGCAAACGCCACCCTTGCCTAGTAAACAACCCCGAGTTCACGCTACTTTTGGGTAAGTTAGCACAGGACCACGAGTGAAGTGTTGCAGAACTGCGAATAACAGCTTAATGAACGATATTCGACTGCAGTCTTCCGTCACCGTGCTCAATAATTAAAGTCATCCTGGAAAACTTGAGCAGCAGTTTTTCAAACTCTGACTGTTCGTCTTTTGCTCCCACCAGCAACGTTGTGCACCGGGATGGCCGTTGGTAATTCCATAAGGATGATGTTTTTCGTGGTCAGAATGCATGGTTTGCTACTCGATTGCAACTCGTTATTGAATTTATTGTCACGGCAGAGCGTCGAAACTTTTGCAAATATTCTGTTGTACATGATCAAAGTATACTTAATGCCTGGGTTAGTAGGCGAAGCAAAATGGAAAGTTGCCCGGAAGGCCGTTGAGAAGTTTATCTTGTCTTCAAATAATAATCAAGAAGCAATTCTGCAATTGTACTGTAGTGCGCTAGCTTTTTTGCATATTCTAAAAAAAGTTGAGGAATATATTTTCTGTTAACAACCTAAGCTATTTCTCCCAAAGATATAAATTTATTCGAATTTTTATCAAGGAATAGAAAATGATTCTAAAGATTATGTTGGGAGTATGAATGTCGTCGAAAAGTTTTTTCAATGAAACCTTATTTTGTGTAAAGTATTGAGTAGAAAAACTGTTGTTTCTTAAATTTAGGGCTAACATTTTCTTACTGTCGAAATAATGTATATCAGTTCCAATAGAAATTGTCAGGAAAGCGCAGTTAAATTTTTGTCATTTTATGCTTGAGGTTGACACCAGAGACAAGTATGTAAATAAGGTAAATTTTAAACATGGGTCTTAAAGAATTTTCAAAAACTCCCGCAATATCGGATGGATTTTAGAATTTTCATCACTCATAAAATCCTGAGAAGAACTATTTATGTATTTTTATTTTGATATCATATCATATCAAATCCATCCGATATCATTGGAGCTCTCAAAGATTCTTTTGGGACCCATGTTTAAGACCTCCAATCATATCGGATGGATTAAAAAAAATATGGCACTCATAAAATCTTAAGAACTATTTTTATATTTTTATTTTTATTACGCTTTGATCAGCACGATAACGAAGGCTGTTTATTACGGCGTGAATGAGATCTGGTTCACTTCCTTGGACTTATACCTCGACGGATGCCTTGAGTCGCTATTTTCCTTCGGAGATAAATTAAAGGAAGAGTTTACAGTGAGCAGTCTACACATCTTCACGAATTCAGGGCATCCATGGAGGTAGCAATCCTGCGAGCAAGGCTAGTAGATCTCGCCATCGCCGTAATGAACTGGAAAAATATTGTACTCAAAAAGTTAACAAAATAAAACTAGTGTTTCTCAGCATTGCATAATTCTTTTGTTTATTTTAAAATTCTTCCTTTCTTTTGGATGTCTTTAAAGATTCTTTCAGGACCCCTACCTAAAAATCACTATATATGCATAATTTTCGTTAATAACTCACGCCGACTAACATGAATGCGTTATCTACAAGTTTGACCAGAAACTATTACTCCGCAAAAAATAAATTAGTGTGCAGAGGAAACGTGTCACAGAACTTCATTCTTAGAGTACTGGCGCAGAGTTACAAAGTAGTTCAATCCTGTATGTGTAGTGCAGACTTGATCTTATTATTTTATCAGAGCATGACCGACAGACGCGACTCTTATTACAGCATTGATTTGCGGTAGATTTAAGGGCTACGTGGAGGCTTATTGTACGAGCCAATGGATAATTTGAAACCATGGGGCATAAGCCTGTGCTTCGTTTTTGTGTTCCACGCTTCTACCTCGATTATAAATTACACCGAGTAAAATTACTGTGATTTGAGTTCACACATTTCAGGCAAAAATGAGATGCGTGAGATGAATAATAGGCCCTGAAGTTTGTACTGGCTTTGAGTTTTACAATAATTAGTGACGACGGCCCGTAAAAAGTTACGGGATTCGATAATGTTCGAAGAAAAACATAGATCATGTAATAATATTGCATCACAGAAACGGTCATAAAATCTTTAGAAACGCATCCCCCTAGTAGCGTAATTAATTGAATATGAATCTTTGAGAGCTTGTTTGAAGGACGGTCCAAACAAGCAAGCAACAAATGTATATTATCAAGTTTTAAATAATTTTTAAGTTAAAAGAAAGAAAGGGGCTTCTGTTTTCCAGTATTATGCGCAGTTGTAGTCAGATGATTCAGTAACTGAGACTATTCGATTGCTTCAGTTCTTTAGTTCGATGAACTCACCTAAACAAATATTCTGCTTTGATTTTGAAATGCTCTCTCATTTTGAGACATATGTTGGATTGGAGCTGTCTAATATAATTGCTTGTCCAGTTACGAGTTCCAGTTCGGAGACAGCTAATTTTCAGATCGTTAGAATTTGACATGCAGCGCCAGACGTACGGCATTTTCAGTGAGCCATCCAAATTAATTTACGGTTATGCTACTGTATTTCAAGGTCCGCTGTTTTTAATTTACTAGAAAAAGATGTGTATCATATCTACGGAGGTCCTATGTGTATGTAAGTCAAGTTTTGCTATAATAGTTTTGACAAAACAAACTTCTCTACAGCCGGGGAGTTGCAATAATTACTGCACACAAATATCCGACAGTTGGGTGTACTTCTACGTTACTTTGAAATGTTACTAAAGACTCAATTTCAGTGCTACATTCAATTGCAATAACAAACGTCATTCAAATTCTGATATAAGAGAAGGGAGTGAGATGCAGGTTCACTGAGTGAAGAATTTTCGAACACTTTTTTACCTGTATTCTCCGTTTTCTACATCACCTGAGAAGCAACTTTATCCGGCAAATTTACCGCGCTGTCGTATAGTAGCTTGAACTCTAGAATTTCTCGTTAGAAAATACTACGTTCTGATTCCGCCTCATGGAGAAAACTTTTATAAGTATTCAAATGATCTGTTCTGTTGAGAAACTTGAAATTAATTCACAATTTAAATCTATGATTTCGATTGATAATAATGCTCTTTCTGTAAAGGTGATTCGTTACAATGAGTCTTTTGAAATAGCGCCTCACATCATAATTGTTTTTGTCAGAAAGCTCGTTATTTTCGACACAAAGTCGACAAAGTTTGCGTCGCGCTAACGTACTTAATTAAAGCAGGTGTCATGGGTTTGATGTCGTGTGAGGCACACAGACAATCTCATCAGGATCTGTATAATTATGTCCCCTAGATCAGAGCTGCAATGACGCACAGTCTTCAGCATTCTACAAACATTATCACCCAATTACCGGTCGTTGCCAATGATTAAGTAAAATAATACTAAGATGCTAACTTTCATTCATTTACATACTGAGTTGCTAGAAGATATGTGTGGCATTCTGAAATTGTAACGTAAATAATAGCAGAAAAAAATATTTGACTTAGATTGCCATGCGACTGCTAAGTTCGTGTATTCTTTAGTTCTTCTTTTTATCATCAAAATAAGCAGGGCAAACGCAGCAATATGAAACCCCACAACTTAACGGTCTAGGGTTCAGTCCCAGTATATAAATAATTTTCATTAAGATCAAAGCACGTAAGTAGTAGACTTTTCAGATATTCTGCTCTCGCAGGGAGATGAAATGTACAGGAAAAATATTTTTAAAATGTACGAGAAAAATGTGAAAATAGTGGGGCATAAATTTACAATATTTTACTTAAATTGAATAAGATTACAGACACAACTTTAATTTAATATTAAAGTTAATTAATAATTTTAAACCGTTTTTTTATTAATTAATTACAATTAATTTTCAAACCGGTCAGCTGAAATCATATGCGTCTGAAATTACTCTCTTGTATATCGCTAGCAATAAAAACATCGTGACACACCAATAAATACATCATATTTTCTTGGAGGATGTTGCTTGATTTTCTTTGTTTTCCCGAGTGCTTAAACATGCTTGCATTTAAGGTGTTATTTTTTTAACGTGTTAGCTGAACACAAATCTGAATACAAAACATTTACATATTTCTGAAGCGCAACCAACATAGCTATTAGATTTCTTGATAAGATATGAAGAAAACTGTCGTCATTCTTACCTAGACCCGTTATCCTTCAGTTTAAATTGATGTAGAGCGACATAAACGCAAAGTGCAAACATTTCAGGTAAAATTTTTAAATCGATACCTTAAAGTATTAGTTCTGAATCTGTACTTTAATTCAAATGAAGGAACATTCAATATCCATTTTGCTGAAAAATCAGTAACAAAAATTACGTATAAGACTGAAATATGTTTCATGTGCTTTAAAATACCCGTCTTTCAAGTATTTGCTCTTTGAAAAAAAATTCTAAATTATTAGGGCTAAGAAATGAATACTCAATTTTTGTTTATCATTTCAATACATAAGAGGAAAAAGAAAACACTTCCACGTATCAAACTTTTAAAATTCAAAATTGTTCAGTACGGTGATGTCAGAAATTGAACGTATATTGATAGAATATGAACATCTTAACTTCTCACCGCACAGTAAAATTGTATTTAAATTCTAATTTAATAGCGGAAAACTTTTTCGTTAACACCAAAAACAACGTTAGAAAATAGGTAAAGAGGTAACGAAGTACTAAGCAGGAAAATAAAAACGCTTAATTAAATAGGTAAAGAGGTAACGAAGTACTAAGCAAGAAAATAAAAACGCTTCACTTGGAAGTAGCAGAACGTGAAAAGACGAAACTTTCATACAAGGAAACTTGGACCGGATTTAAAAGATCTACTTAATTTAACCCTGAAATGGTCTTTGAAAACTTAAATATGATGACCAAACCCAAAAAGTCCAGTGCTTTGCTTTAGACGACAGTGTCACAGCAATTACCTTCGAACATTTTCATTTCTCTCTCTAAGGGCCCGGTGAAAATCTCGAGAAATGTTCCGTTTTTTCAGAGATGAGTCGCTGCCGCACTGAAGTTGTTATACTCGGGTAGCCCCGGAGGACCGGTCACCTATTTAGCGGGAAAGTCTTTAAAGAAAGGCAGGTTCTGTGCAAGTTTCCGGCACCCACAGAAGTGTAATGATCACAAGGAAGTGCTCTAAACGTCACTCGCTATCTGCCCATCTAATGGATGTCGACCTCCTCGGCCGAGAGCAAAAGTTCTGCGGTCAGCGACGTCGCCCCGAGTTAAATGAAGGCACAAAAGAGTTCTTCTTCAATAAAAACTCAGCCTTGAAGGCTTCATGAACGACGTCGAACAAAGATGAGCGGTGCTTCAAAGGCAAATTTCGGCCATGATTTAAGGTTGGGAGCAAGGCTGAGAGATGAATTTTAAAGGTAAGGAGGAACTAAAGGTGGTTATCGGGTTAAAATATGTATGGTTTGAACAGATGCATGTTTTCTAGAGCATTGAATTAGTCCTAAATCCTTTCACGTATTATGTAATCGAAATTTTTTAGCAATGTAAAATCTTTTTGAACCTCCACTACCTCTCTTGTAGAATAATTTGGAAGAATTCAGCCTATAACATATAGTGTGAGAGCCGTTCATTTCAGCTTACTAAACGAATGTTTATCTGATCCCTACTGATTTGAAATTTTTCCTTTCATTATCGGAGAAAACCTGACACACATTGTAAAAGTATTAGAGTACTCATATTAAAACAAAATCAGCTTAACAGGCGTCCAAATTTATTTCCAATGGTTCGAAAATGAATTGTTCTCATTAATTAAGATTATTTTAGTGTTTCTCAGGGATCTATCCTTGGTCCGCTGCTGTTTTTCTCGTAATATATTTTTTCTTTGATTTTCGACTTTAATTTTCTACCTGTAAATAAAACTAAACTCACAAAAACATAAAAAGTGATCTCACACACTTACTGTACAGTCAGAAATTAGACTTGCTGTTTATTTATGTAACCTTTGCTAAAATTTCTTAAATTCTCACCATGTTGTGGCATTCTGAATGAAAATTTATTTCTTGAACTAAGAAAAATTTATCCTGCACTTTAAAGTCGCATTTCTCTATACTCCGGTTTTTGCCTTGCACTGAAACTGTACTTATCTTTCACGGAAACTGGCTTATAACTTTACCATCATTCAAAAATCACATTCACATTCATGAAATATCAAGAGAGACTAAGGAATCGATATTTTGATTTGATGTTTTTAATTCTGTGATCCGAGAATACCTCATCTTAGCACAGCATGAGGTTGAAGTTTTATATAGCAGTTATGAATGAATGTTAACATTTTGGTAGACATAAATTCCAGTTGCCATAAAAGGGTAGTATTAGAAGAATCCGAACCCATAACGGGTGATGGCGAGTGCATGATACGTAGGACTTTGGTAGCTCACCAAAGTTTCATGTTATGACAATGGCATGAAATTGAGGTTACTCTGTCACTTAAATGTGCATATCTAGCAAAGTTTAACTCAAATAGCGAACGGGATACAAAATGCTTTAGGCTAACCATACTAACTTTGATAACGTTAGAAAAGGTGAAACTTTTTCGTTTGCTCACTGGACGTGTCTAAGCACAACAGTTGTGTTTCTAAAATGATAAAATTGAAATTCAGATTATGATTTCACTCCTATTGGTTTCCATTAATTTTAAGCACTTTTGCAACCGGTTAACTGAATATTCCGTCTTTGCCATGGAAACCTGCGTTGTCTCAAGGACTTCGCTGGCATTTCGAGGATTCCTGTATTAGTTCAAGAACTCCTTTGTCATTTGAAGGACTCCTGTTTTATCTTGAAGCTTCCTCTTGCATTTTATAGCAGCTTGCATTGTTGAAAACTCATGATATATAGAAGGCCTTTGCTGTACATTCCTGAATTGTGCTACCTTCAAGACAAGGATTGTTCAATGTGCATTAGTAACTATAACGTCGTCTTTTGTGCAATGCAAATTGCATCATAATAAAATCCCTCTCGTGAACACATTGGAAACAAGCACGAATTGTCCAGTCCAGGAGCGTAAAAACGAGAATGATCGAGTTAAACTACCGTTATTGTTATTCGTTTGCCATCGTAGGAGAAGTATTTCGAAATAGAACGAACATTAAGTTGTTCTATTTTTACGAGTAATATTATTCGTTTGGAACCGTACGAGGAGTGTGTCGAGGTAGCACGAACATTGACTTAACAATATTTTTATGAGTAGCGTCATTCGTTTGTGACCGTGCGAGCAGTGTATTGAATTATTCATTGGATTATTGGCCTATTTTGCAAAAACAGAACGTTTGCCCAAACCTGCTACCACCTTCTTTTCAAAGCACAACCCACTCGGTAATTTTCGAGACGCGCGGTGCCAGCTTCTGAAGTATATCCCCCAGCGCAGCCTACAAAGGACAATTACTATGGTTGGCTGCGGACGGTCCGCTGCTATACATAGCTAAGCTATCAAATAAGCTTATTGAAACGCGCTTAAGTGCACAGCTCAATGCTCCCGAGAATCGCTGCGCTTAATGGAGTTGGCCGCGTTGCTCAGACTAATGTTCCGCGCTGTCGACGCTTTATTCAAAAAGTGAAGTGGATTTAACTTGGTTCATTAATGCGGAGCTCCTCTCATCTCTTTCAGGAACCTTAATGTGACTCCGCGTTGCCATTCATCAAGTGATTCTCGAGCCCGATTATTTCTCGCTGGGAAGCGAAAATATTTCGCTGGTGAATCGAGGCTGATCCCTCAATGATAACTGCAAGTAGGTAGTAGCATGAATATCATTGGGAGAGAGGGCAACGAAATAAGCATTTTAATTATTACCCAGTCTAACTTTTTCGCTGAATGCATGCATGTTGTTCGCCGCCCAAGTAATTAAATCGCTTAGGCGGCGAAAAAACATGCATGCTCCGGCGAAAAAGTTAGACTGGGTATGTATCATAAGGTGGGAAATTGTTGCATGGAAAGCAAAAAAAATACAAACTTAATGGTCAGAAAGCCTTTTTTCTAGCGCATTAAGCAAAACCGTATCTTTATTTCAGCGTTACCAGAAGAGCGTGGCGAGAATTATTTTCGAAGCATTTCATTGCGCGAAATAGAACTATATAGATATCCTGAACGCAGAATTTTACACAAATGACAGGAATTAAATTACTCGTGGACCGTATTTTCGTTGGTTGGTGCGACACATATGTACGTATGTATCGAGTGTCGTATTTTCAAGGCGTGGAGGAGCACATATTCATGTGGTGCCATTTTGGTAAATCTGAAGGAGATGACAGTTGTCGATTTTGTAAATTTCGATGCCTTGGCATAGTTAATTAGATCGAAATAAACAAGTTTTCTTCTATGCACTTTTTGTCTCAAATGAGTATTTTATTAGTTATAGCGGTAAATGACTTACCGCAACTCCAGTCTTTGAAGCGGAAAGAAATTCTTTGATCGAGTTGTATGGCAATACTGCAATGGCGTCTCGCTTCCAGCGCTCTGTCTTGAAAGACGAAACCAAACCCACCGCTATACCTCGTTAAATACTCATTTGACGAAAAAAGTGTATAGAAGAAAAGTTGTTTATTTCGATGTTATTACCATGTTGCAAGCAACAAAAATTCGAAAATCGATGAGTAGCTGTTTATTCGAGCGCATTCGTCATCAATGACGAAACTAAACTTACCGCTATAAATCGTAAAATACTCATTTGAGACGAAAAAAGAATAGAAGAAAACTTGTTTATTTTGATTCAATTAATTAGGTTCAGGCACAAAAAAGTGGAAAATCGACAACTGTCATCTCCTTCAGATTTACCGCCATTTTTCCAGCAGTGGTAAAATCCATATACCCGAAGCGCAATATTTTTTTCAATTTTGTAGAAACCATACATTTGGAGAGCCATATTTTTACCGTGTTGTGGTACCCATATACTTGGAGTGCCAGATGTTTACCGCGTTGTGGTACCCATATACTTGGAGCGCCAGATTTTTACCGTGTTGTGGTACCCATATACCTGGAGCGCCAGATGTTTACCGCGTTGTGGTACCCATATACTTGGAGCGCCAGATTTTTACCGTGTTGTGGTACCCATATACCTGGAGTGCCAGATGTTTACCGCGTTGTGGTACCCATATACTTGGAGCGCCAGATTTTTACCGTGTTGTGGCACCCATATACCTGGAGCGCCAGATGTTTACCGCGTTGTGGTACCCATATACCTGGAGTGCCAGATTTTTACCGTGTTGTGGCACCCATATACCTGGAGCGCCAGATGTTTACCGCGTTGTGGTACCCATATACCTGGAGTGCCAGATGTTTACCGCGTTGTGGTACCCATATACCTGGAGTGCCAGATGTTTACCGTGTTGTGGTACCCATATACGTGGAGCGCCAGATGTTTACCGTGTTGTGGTACCCATATACTTGGAGCGCCAGATGTTTACCGCGTTGTGGTACCCATATACCTGGAGCGCCAAATGTTTGCCGCGTTGTGGTACCCATATACCTGGAGTGCCAGATTTTTACCGTGTTGTGGCACCCATATACCTGGAGCGCCAGATGTTTACCGCGTTGTGGTACCCATATACCTGGAGTGCCAGTTGTTTACCGCGTTGTGGTACCCATATACCTGGAGTGCCAGATGTTTACCGCGTTGTGGTACCCATATACGTGGAGCGCCAGATATTTTTGCGCGTTGTGGTACCCATATACCTGGAGCGCCAGATATTTTTGCGCGTTGTGGTACCCATATACCTGGAGCGCCAGATATTTACCGCGTTGTGGTACCCATATACCCGGAGCGCCAGATATTTACCGCGTTGTGGTACCCATATACCTGGAGCGCCAGATATTTACCGCGTTGTGGTACCCAAATACCCGGAGCGCCAGATGTTTACCGTGTTGTGGTACCCATATACCTGGAGCGCCAGAAGTTTACCGTATTGTGGTACCCATATACCTGGAGTGCCAGATTTTCACCGTGTTGTGGTACCCATATACCTGGAGTGCCAGATGTTTACCGTGTTGTGGTACCCATATACCTGGAGCGCCAGAAGTTTACCGTATTGTGGTACCCATATACCTGGAGTGCCAGATTTTCACCGTGTTGTGGTACCCATATACCTGGAGCGCCAGATATTTACCGTGTTGTGGTACCCATATACCTGGAGTGCCAGATTTTTACCGTGTTGTGGCACCCATATACCTGGAGCGCCAGATTTTTACCGTGTTGTGGTACCCATATACCTGGAGTGCCAGATTTTTACCGTGTTGTGGTACCCATATACCTGGAGTGCCAGATTTTTACCGTGTTGTGGCACCCATATACCTGGAGCGCCAGATGTTTACCGCGTTGTGGTACCCATATACCTGGAGCGCCAGATTTTTACCGTGTTGTGGCACCCATATACCTGGAGCGCCAGAATTTTACCGTATTGTGGTACCCATATACCTGGAGTGCCAGATTTTCACCGTGTTGTGGTACCCATATACCTGGAGCGCCAGATATTTACCGCGTTGTGGTACCCATATACCTGGAGTGCCAGATATTTACCGTGTTGTGGTACCCATATCTCTGGATATCCATATATTTCTGAAGTATATATCCATACATTTCAGCAGAGGGGAACTCACACAGTATATTTGAGACACCATCCATTTTTAGATGAGGAGGAACCCATATTTCTAAGCTGCTATATTATTCGCGTGTCGTGCAATCTATATTTCTGGCGCACCAAATTTTCAAAAGTGGAAGAACTCATGTCTCTAGTCTCTAGTATGTTATGGTTGAGGTAGAACAAACGATCTGAAGGATAATGTGACAGTGTATTTAAATAGTTAACTGCTAGACCTTCACATTCGCAGCACTTCTCGCATGGTACGAAGAATCGATCATCTGATGAATGCAGGCACCCATGCCGTACTGCATGTGTTTTGATCAGACATTTATTTGGAGTAAAATGTTTACCAACACTGAAATCAATAAACTCCTTTTTAATGCACTTAAAGAAAGAATTTTTACTCATTTTGTCATGGATTATTGCAAAAAAATTGAGTTTCTCTGGATGTAAATTTATAAAAATTTTGACTTTATAAGTAAAAATAAGCAATTTCATTAAGCTAAAATAACATTGAATTGGCATAATATACCGCCTTCTTTGAGAATGGTTCGTATGGCGTGCATAAAATACCTTCGTATTTACCACGCAGATAGGCTGTGTGAAAATTATCCGTTTGTTAAGGTCACTTTTATCTCTTCAAAATTAAAACATATAGAATTGAAACGAAGATAAGAAAGACATTTGTAAGATTAAATATCTACCAATTCTCGTTAAAGAAAAGAGACCATCAATCAAGACATACACTGCAAGATACACCAGGTCTAGAACAACATTTCGGACAACAGGCTGGAATATTTCAGGCATTTAAAACAGCTTTGTTTGCCGTAAATTTTGAGCTCGGTTTTGAATTCTTGATTGGACGATGACAAGCGTGAGATTATGTTTCCGCGAGCAGATGCGGCGGATTTCAAACCAAGTTACATCTCCCAAATTTGGTACAAATTTCAGCCAGCGGACGAGGAAATTTCACGGTCGAAACAACCGAAATTGAGCAGTAATTCTCGACGGCGAATTTTGATAAACCTGCTGCGTTTCTTGAAACATCGAGCTGAGGTTACAACGTTGGTATTTTCCGACAAAAATGATCAAGTCGGGGCTTTGACATATGAATTTGATCAAAAATGCGTCTAGAAGCTGGGAAACCCTGAATGGCTATCAAATTCCGTGAAAAGGACGGCAAGTTGGTCTTCATGGTCGAAATTTACTTGAAAAAGAGAACAGACTCGAAGATTTTGACAAAAAGGCCAATTTCACGAGCCCGTATTGTGCACTATCCCCGCATTCTGAAAAGCTTGGCTTATCTTCTGTTGGACTTAAAATCCTATTCACAACGAATACAAGACATCTAAATTGCATCTCTCTCATGGGTTGAAATATTTTTGTAAGGCACATTTTTTGCATTGTCAGGAAACGCTTCACTATTCTTATCGAACCATTCGTCAAAATGAATAACTTCACAGCATGGGACGTAAAAATTTTATTGCGACCCAGCTATGTCGCTTATAAAAATTAACCCCCGGTGGAGACTTGACACCCTGCGGTGTGTGGAGATTAGGCAATAGCGTAGCGTACTTTTTTCCTGAGTTATGTTATATATTTTCTGATACTTTTGAAATTTCGGGACGACAATTCACGGTAGGAATTTCGTTGATTTTATATCGGCTTATAAAACCTTGTACGCTGCAAGCATTGAACAGAAAAGAGTACGTATAAGAGGGAGGTTATACGCTGTAGGTATTGAACAACAAAGAGTGCGTATACGAGAGGGTTATACGCTGTAGGTATTGAACAACAAAGAGTGCGTATAAGAGAGGGTTATATGCTATAGGTATTGAACAACAAAGAGTACGTATGAGAGAGGTTATACACTGTAGGTATTGAACAACAAAGAGTACGTATAAGAGAGGGTTATACGCTGTAGGTATTGAACAACAAAGAGTACGTATGAGAGAGGGTTATACGCTGTAGATATTGAACAACAAAGAGTACGTTTAAGAGGGTGTTATAGGTTGCGCTTTTTATTGGTTTTCGCATGAAGGTTGGTTGCTTTTTTATGCCAATTAAATGTGAAATGAAGTCATCACAGATTGGGAAGCAGATTCCTTTTTTTAAGGAAATTTGGCATTGGCAGAAAGCAATTAAATGTTACCATGGAGGTGGAGCAGCGAATAATGCGATTTGCTTCGTATTACTAGAAGGATTAGGACTGGATTCTTGAATTATTTTAGTATTGCTCCATGTTCAGTATTAATATAATATTGCGTCATAGATTTTAAATTTAAGTATCCTCACACTTGAAAAAGGAGAATTCACACACATTTCAGTAGGTAAAGTGTTCATCAACATACTTTACATAATACGGAAATGTTTCTGAGTTTTCAAATGCTTGGCTTATTACGCATTGTGGAGTCACAACTTAGACTTATTTTATGAAGTCGTTTTCTTATATGCTATAATTGTTATCAACTGAAGAAAACATCATTTCAAATTCATAAGCCATGCACATAATTTCTACTAAAATTTGATTAGAATGAATATGTGACCTTTGAATGATAAATGCATTAACTTACAAAAAAATAAATAACATTCTGGAGCCTTTTACGGTCTCGAACAACAAAACGCTGTAGCTATCGAAAAATCGCTTAAAAATTGCACAATTAGAACCAACGTTACCGCTTGATCTGAAAACTAATCGCTATTTTCCTGTAATTTTCTCTTCGGTTCAATAAATTCTTGCGTCATTCCAGTCGGTTAGATACCAGTCGAGCAGAAACGTGAAATGAAATTAACCTCAAAGGTGCTCACTGCCTGGCCATTATGGTGCACACCTTCACCACCTTACCGACTGCATGAATGAATTGCGAAGCATGACGAAATTTTCCTACAATTGACGTCGTCGTAGCGTTCAGCTTGTCGCGTAAGTTGTTCTAGGTGGACTCAGCATCAGGCAGCTCTTCGAAGTCGACGCAGCATTAGTTAGCTGTCCTATGTCGATTCAGCATCAGGCGCATTGATGCATAGAGTCTTTCTTCTTTGAATATTGAAGTTTTACGATTTCAGAATATCATAATTTTAATTTAATGCTGAGTTCAGAGGAATAGTTGTCATACCTTGTCATTCTTCTAAGTTTGTCTCGTATAATTCAGGCTCATAAAATGATAGTGTTAAGGAAAAGGGCACTTCAAAATTAAATAGAGTGTCACTTCACACAATAAATTATCATTGGATTTACTTTTTCAAATTCTAACTATTCAGTAACACGAATGCAGAATTGTACCCTCGTTGTAACAGGTTGCAAATTACTGTTTTTACTGATTGGGTTAACTAGCTTGAGTTATATAAATTAGACAATGGAGGAAACTTGAGCTACGACTGGTTGTGCTTTTAATTTAAAACACGTCATCAGATCCATCAAATTTATCATAATGTTAAAATGACGCCGCCAGATAATGAAAATTGTGGTAAAGACAAAACTCGTTACACTCTCTAAAATAAATAATAGTGTCATGAACTTCATTGAAATTAGTGAAGAAAAATAGAATAAATTACATCCATGATCTATATGAACTCACATCTCGAATATTTTTTCAATTTTTCAGCCTTTGCTAAGGTGTCCAATGCTGGCAGAGTGATATTCAAGCAGGCAAAAACTAATCGTTCTCGTTGTTCTAATTATTTTAAAAATTTGAGAAAATATATTCGGTGTAATATGTTTCTTAAAATTCAGTCTTTCTAATTGAAATGTTCCTTCAATTAATTTGACCAATGACCTCCCAATTGCTTTGCCATTGGTCAGTTTCATGAGTAAATTCAAAATAAATTGAATCCAGACTTCAATTAAATTAAAAGGAACAGGAATGAATTCTTAACAATACCGTCCCTCACTTTGCAAAAGAACATTAGTGAGTAAATCGTAAAAAGATCCAATCCTTGTACTTCCAAAAATGACCTCCGACGGCTTTCATCGAAACACGGTAGAGTTCATTTTATCCGCTCCCGGCGATGAGAATTACTGCATTCAAAGCACGGTTAGGACAATGTCCCCTCATCAGCGCGGCAGCCAATTGTACTATGATGTTCATGACGTTTGAATTAATTGACTGAATCATTCTTCATCTAATTGGTGTGTTCGAAGGCCTGCTCTAATTTGTAATTAAACTCATTAAGTGGAATGTGTTCTGATGCATGGATGAATTTTGCACGTTTCATAATGTGGAAGGAATGAATGTCGTGTTGTCACGTGAGAAATATGCGATTTGAAATTCGGTTTTTAAATTACCGAAGCATGTCAGTGAGAGGCTTAATTTGTGAATTTTGTTCAGCCATTATAGAACAAGCTTGAATCGCTGTCGGAGTTATATCGTTATACTGTATATGATTACCGGTCTTTCGTCGCCTGATAAGTGCGATTGACCTTGAGTGTTGAAGCAAATTAATTCCTCTCTTCATTGCTAGCAATCGAAAAGCGACGACCAAATATTACAATAAGGTAAACTATAATACAAATTTTAAACATATTGCACGACAGCATCTTCTTGAAGTACAAGCCTCAATTTATATCGTGTTAAAGAATCACACACTTGAACCAAAAGAATAATTCCCAGAGCAGTAAGCACTTCAAGAACGTTTTACCCTCTCCAATGACCTAACTGCGCCTTAGAATTGTTAATGTTATCCTGTATTGCTAAAAATCAACTTCCAAGTGCAAGGAATCGTTTCTTGTATTCATTTTCGGTGAAATGAATTCCTCCAGAAGCCGCAGAGCTTTGTCATATATTATGCAGTGTTATTCACTTCAATATTCAGTGGCCGATTTATATACTGAGTCAAACCTATGGCTTCATTTGAGTGAATGCCACGCACAAGCAGTAGAAGGGATTATCACTTGAACACTATGCATAGAAAGCTCGTCTGAGTGAAATATTGATCAAAAACAGTCCACAATACACAACTATGAAGTACTTCATTAAGTGCGGTGCAATGCAAGCTAATGAACATTTACAGGTTAAAAATGGCGACAACTCCAAATGGAATTTTCTGTACGTCAATTCTGTTTAACAAAAAAACGGTCGAGATACATGTGTGTCAGTGAGTGTGTGTGGAGCAATTTTTGAGTCAAGCATAGGGATTTTACTCGAAGAAAGTGCTGTATTTGTTGAGTTTTTGGAAGTAAAAAACCGTGGATGTAAATTTTAGTTTTCGCAAATGTTCTGATTTATGTGTAGGTTTTCTCGACTGTAATGTATGCAGTTTGTAGCAGTTGAAATTGTTTGGTTTTTAGTTTCAATACTTAACGATATTTGTTGTTGAAGAAGAGGAATATTCAGTCTTACTGCATTATTTATTCAGGGTGTGCATGTTCATTTGATCAAATTATGCGTGTCGCTCCACTTGATGACGAAATATGATTTTTAAATGATTGCTAAAATATACAACTAAATTGTTTTCTTAAACTTGAATACTGATATTTCCTTGAATTCAGCTCATTGGGATTTCAGAGAATAAAATAATCGTTAATTAAGCGAGCGTAAAATGTACAAATAATCAAGTTTGTCTCGGGAGTAATTTGCTGATTTGAGCAAATCGTGCGCAAGTGCCTCAGAATTGGTCTCATTAACGTCGCAAAACTTCCCACTTTTCTGTCTCTCAATCTTGAATGAAGTGCATTAAACATCTGGCATGATTTCCAGAATTATGCTTCTTATGTAAGTCTTTAAACAAACATTTGAAACTTTGAATAATATTTAAAGGTTTGCCGAGCCTTATTTCGAAAGTATATCATTTGTTAAGATTTAGATAGATACGCTGAAAACTTGAATGATAAACCAAATTCCACTACTATTGTGAAGCCGAAAATATCAGAGAATTGCCTAAAGTCAAATGAGTTTAATGATGTTAGGGATGTGGAAAAAAGAATTTACCGATTAAAGCAGAGTAAGCAAGTGGCTTTGTTTGGTGATGACGTTGGAGAAATGAACTTAATAAGGCTAAAGCAGATCTTTTAACCGTTATTTCGAGTGTCGATGCTCGTTACATGTCACTCATAGGTATTTCAAAATTCCAATATCAAGTCAAGAAATGAGAATAGAGAAACAAATTGCTATTGAATGCAAGTGGAAAGGAATTCTCGTCAAGGATTGTCTACGGCAAACAAAAAATAATGATTTGATGCTTCCTCTAGAGCTGAATCCAATACCGGCTTCGATAAATTGCCGATGTAAAATTTGGGAGTTATCCAATTAAGTGCCAATCTCAACTGCTTTAATTGGAATATCGATTCGTCCTTATTTTGTATTGCTATTGTATTACTCAAGCGTTTTTAATCGTGTTGCAATGCAGTTCAATAGTGAATTTTTTACTTACGTGTTACTTTGGTCTGTTAATTAATATAGTTTTACAGTTATTTGTGAGTTTGAACCTGAGCTACAGTAGCAAGACCATAACTCCACCTCAAAAGCATAACGTTGTGTGAGTGAAGTTTTTCTTTTTTAAAATAGGCCGTACGACGAAGGGAAGTAAAAACATTTTGTTCGTACAAGAATTAAATACGAGTTCGTTTTTTTTAGTATCAGCGTTATGAATCACCGGCACCTAATAAAGAAAAAGGAATAAAGGAGGTGTGGGAAAAATTCCCCACTTGCTCGCGAGGTGCACATTCCCATCAGGACCTTGGCGTGGAGTTGGGGTGTCGCTTTGTTTAATTCCTTCCGTTGCTTTCTGGTGGTTTTGGAAGTGCTGTCGATGGCGTTTCTTAGTTTTGAGTTAGGAATTAAGGTGAGAGCTTTTCTTTCTGCGCTGCGGAGCTGTGTCCTACCAGTGATTCGCGTATAATTTATCGCCACCATAAGTGAGCATTCTAAATTCCTTGCTGCTTCTGTGTTTCTACTGTAATTATTGTTGTGCACCTGCGACTATGCTTCTGGTTTTGCTTAGCTTTGGGGTCATTGAACCTTGCAGTTGTTCAGGTTTTTAAACTTTGAATTTGAATTGACAGCGACATTTCGCAGTAACTTATGCGAGATTGAACTTAGCTCACTGCTCTTGAATCTTTTGATTACCCAGTCTAACTTTTTCGCCGCCTGCATGCATGTTTTTCGCCGCCTGCATGCATGTTTTTCGCCGCCTGCATGCATGTTTTTCGCCGCCAGCATGCATGGTTTTCGCCGCCTGCGTGCATGTTTTCCGCCACCCAAGTAATTAAATCGCTCAGGCGGCGAAAAACATACATGCTCCGGTGAAAAAGTTTGACTGGATACCGAGTTCAGCTCCTAGTGCTTGGATGAGAAGGCCCTGGTCCTAGCGCTGCGTTTAATTCTTTCTTCTAGGCCTATGACTTTCATGCAAATAAATTCCTTAAACTATCCTATCTGTCATTACTTGAACACAAACCACTGACTGTTTTCCTCTCCCCTTCTAATTATTCTTGTAAAAGTTGTTGGTACTCGTGGGACCTGTCATCACTTTTTAATTTATGGTTTCCTTTGATGTTGAGGTTTGGTTAAGTTAGTTTAGCTTCTTTGAATTGTTATTACATTTTATTATTTTTAGTTTTTGTTTTCTTTCCGGCCCAAATGAATCTATGGGACCTTCCAAGAAACGAAGAGGAAGGTCCCAGAAATTCATTATATATATTTGGAAAGTAAATAAATTGCATTAGAAAAAAATATAACTCAACAAGGATACTTTCTCACATGTAAAATCTATTCATGCTGTTCGGAAGATCAGTTCAATATTCATAAAACAGTTACATTTTTCACTTTTTCCCCTAACAACACTTCTCCCCTTGAACCAGTGGTGACAGATAACCCACAAGTACCAAGTGGTTACCCACCGAGTGTGGCAATAAACGTGGGTGAGTAGTTACTGGTGAAGATAGTCTTATTTGCTTATATTTACTTCATTAATCTGGTCGTAATTTTTGTTGAGCAGTTTGTTAATTTCGTTTCGTTCTTCGCTTGTCTCCAGCATGATCCTCTACGCCTACGTTCCGTGCCAATGTCTCTGGAGGGCACTGCCTGGCTTTCTTATCGTTCACCGTTCCAGCGTCGCGTCTTCCTCAAACTCACAAATTCGCCTAGGCCTCGCGGGTGCGTGTAGTCTTGCCTTTTTAAGAAAATCTTAAAGCGTAATATTTTATAGATAGAATTCTGGTGTTTTTGTCGTCAGTCAAAATTTACAACATTTTTTTTCTTTGCTTCAGCTTGGCATTTGGCCTCGTACTTCAGCTTCACTCTGCCAACGGTGTTCTGGGAAGAATACGCTGCTCTGCTGGGACACCGCTCAGTTTCTATTCCCATGCCTTCACGCTACGAAGCATTGTTACAACTCCGCCTTTCAAGCGACCGTCGCACACTCTTTAAAATTTACGGTATCTACAGATGTGTAAATCTTCACGAAAGCCTAAAGGGATGAGCTACCTTGTGCGGCTCTTACATAAACAAATGAACTGGAAGGACTTTTTATCCCTCTAAATTAAAATGAAATTGTGCGAAATTTCCTCAGAGTTATGCAACTTCATAGGAATAACAAATCGCAACCATGCAAGACCGAAAAAAAATCGAGGTGGAAAAGAGTAAACGAAATCTCAGTGACGTTTATATCGAACAAAGTTTTGTACCTTCCATATATCTCATGGCGTCATGCCCTAATTTATCGGTGTCTTACAACTGGGGTGTCCATCGGTGCCTTACAACTGGGGTGTCCATCGGTGCCTTACAACTGAGGTGTCCATCGGTGCCTTACAACTGGGGTGTCCATCGGTGCCTTACAACTGGGGTGTCCATCGGTGCCTCACAACTGGGGTGTCCATCGGTGCCTTACAACTGGGGGTGTCCATCGGTGCCTTACAACTGGGGTGTCCATCGGTCCATCGGTGCCTTGTTTCTAATCAGACACCCATTTTTTTCTAATTTACCTATTTCTAATTTTAATCGGACTTTTTTCTAATCGGTAAGATAGTAAATAAAATTTCCATGATAGTAAGGGATGTAATTTTTAAGAGTGGAAGTTTATGATTAAACTCTAGCATACATAAGTACCCCAATGATCTTTGTATTTATTGATGAAAAGTGTGACATACATGGTTACATAGATAGATAGTTAGAAGCGTATGAATACATAGATTTTTGATGACTCGTAGCTTCACTTGAATCAGTGCCGTACGATTGCATTATTTTCGAAAGTGATTGGTAATTGGAAGTGAAGCTGAGTCTGGAGCTCGAGTAGGCTCCCTGGCAGTGTTTCACTGCCCTCACACAACGGCGGGGAGAGGGGAGCGCGAGGGGTATCTAAGCTACGCGCGCAATTGCCCACTAAGGTCTCCGATATTTGCCCCAAACTTTATTGATACTTCGCTAATTAATTTGGGTCTCCAAGCCAGGCCTGGAATTAGTCGTGGGCCATGCCAATGAGAGCCAGAACTTGGCGGTCACACAACTGCAGTCATTTTGCCTTAAAATATGGTCTGTAGTATTAGTTATACCCAGTGACGGAATTTACTGTACCAAAAAATTTCATTTCTCAAATGTGGTTGCGTTTTTATAGAAACATCTTGTGAAAAAAAGATGAATGAAGGTTTTGGCAAACTCATGCTGTGTTAAGGAACAATCTAATGGTAATTTTAATATCAAGCTTTAATTGGGCGTTCAATTT
The DNA here is from genome assembly GCA_030386875.1 of Morinoia aosen. Lineage (NCBI taxonomy): Eukaryota > Metazoa > Arthropoda > Malacostraca > Amphipoda > Talitridae > Morinoia > Morinoia aosen. The sequence continues at coordinate 32,884,304 of CM059577.1, forward strand.
GTAAGGTATAGGAAACCACTAGCATAAAAAATTTTAAAGTGTAAGATCGACATATTGAGTGAATGGAATAGCCTCTACAGAGCTTTATGATCCCATTCAAGTTACATTCATGAATGCTCAAAGCTTCAGTTAATCAAGTGGATCTAATAACTGCTGATTTAGGTTTCTTATAACAAAGTTTAAGAAATAATTGTGAAAATTTAAAGACCAAAACTCTAGCCGAAACATTACATTTTCCAACAAGAAATTTCATAATAATTTCTTCGAAGAAAACGGAAAAAAATGTCCATTCTATTTTTCAAATACATGTGTGGTTATTTCAACTCTAATGCAAACAAAATTCATTTCTATGAACTAAGTCCTTTGGTGTGTCCAACACTTCATTTCTGTCACGACATTCATAACAGACTTTATCCAACATCCGAGACTGCCACAACCGATTCATTTCTTGCAGTGTTCTCAATGTAAGCACTGCAAGCGTGAGTGCCGACGGCGGTGGCTGCAAGAGATCGAGGCAGCGTAGCTGCGCAAACGATTTTCAGAAATTGTTTGAAGTCACAAAACGGGAGGAGCCATAATGCTCTTGTACAATCAATATCTAAGCCTCTGGAGCGGAAGATCTGAGAAGCTTTACATTTTTATAAAAACATTCTGTTCTTTTTCGTGCAGGTTGCACCTTCTCGAAACAAGTAAGAGTAATGTTGTAAATGTTACGTCAGGTTCCGAGTGATGCTAACTCAGGAGTGACTCGCATTTGAGCCTGAATTTCACTTGAAATCCTCGTGACTTTTTTGAGATCTCGCTTCGCTTTCGTCCTCATGTGCTGCAGGAGAATTTTCTTGAGAGCAAGCTTAAGCTCGCATTTCAAATTGTCTTCTTTAATTGGCGACATCCGCCTCCCGTGTGAAGTTGCTTCTTTCGTCCGTTGTTTGAGTCCAAGAGAAAAGAACCTCTGGAAGAACGCTTTTTTCGGGCGGGTAGAGTCAGATGCCTGCATAAATTGGTGAGAATTTTTGCTTGTTACGTGAGAATTGTGAGACTTTTCGTGACATTCAGGGCTCCTCAGGTGCGCACAAAATAAACACAAGCCATCGTCTGTTTCCGACAATGACAACCGGGCCGAATGGAACTGAGAAAGCCAGGGTTGCGTTTGCAAAGGGTCAATTAGCTGGAAAATATCCACTTCCCGGCAATGTCGTTCTTGAAGAAGAACAATAGAAGCAGCACCGCTCTACTGTTCTGCAAATCCCACTTCGCGCAGCCTCATTAGACTTGAATAATGACTGCGCTACAGGCGAGAGCATGCTTTAGGTTCCCCTTCAATGAGGGAATTTTAGGCCCCAATAAGTACCACGGAATTTAGTGAACGTGGAACATAATAAGCTGCACTAGCACCTCTAGAAGTTTCTTGTATGTTTCGTTTTTAAAACAGAATATACTGTGTTGAAAAGTTGTACCACAATTTAAGGTATTGTATGAGGGGAAATGGCTGAGGCGCAAATATTCATCAACGCACGCATCTCTCTCATTCATCATGATTTAAGCTTTTTGGAAATGAAAATCTGTGATTATGTTATTGACTTGCTTCTCATAAAATGTATTTCTGTACGCATTCCTAAATGATTGGCAATGAAAGTGATGATTCTGTGGCTATAGAGGCTATTCAAAGTTTTGCTCACATTGACGCAGTCATCTCCCATTATGGCGAAAACGCAAATTTAATGGTAAGTTTTGTATACTAAACTCAAGGTGCATTATATGGGACCGTGTAATTGAATGAAAAGTAACTATTTTAAGGGAAATTCTACAAACATATACCACGTTTTCAAAATTATTCAATCAATTAAAGATCAAGAAACGCCCGTGATCAATGTGTGCATAATGTATAATCAGCTCTTAACGTCATGCTGTCGGCCGATCATACATGCTACAAATCTGGCACAGTTAAAGCATGAAGCCATCGAATGCTCAAATGTTTAGAAACACATCGAGAAAATATTCATCTTTTTGTTAAAACTTACGGGAGACGATTAAAAGTATAATATAAAAAAAATTATTTTCAATGCCAGAACTGTATTCGGAATGATTCATCAATGCGGGAAGGTTCATTTTAATGTAGGAATTGTATACTGAAAGTATAATTTCAGAGAGCATCAAACTAGAAAAAAAAACGTTATCATCAGTAAAGAACCCACACTGGACCAGCGCATCCACATGCTCAACATTTCGCGCAGTTTGTGTAAGTGAAACTTCGTTTCGCGAACATTCTGAGGGCGAAGCGTTGGTCTAGGAACGAGGCTGAATATAAGCAAGTCTCGGCCGCTGAGAAAGACGTTGTTCTCTCAGATATTCCCGGACCATCGGAGACTAGCCTGGCCCCGCCGTCTCTGCTGTGAGCCGCCTGCCGAGACAGGAATTCAAACTTACTCGAGCAGGCCGATGGTCTGTTGACATTCATTGTGTTAGGCGGGGAATGAAAGAGGCTGGAAAAATGCCCGGGTGATATTCGCTGCGTTTGTCCGGTTACTTAGAGAATTGCGGCCTCCGTGCAGAGGCAGCAAGTTGCGCTGCGGGACTAAGCGATATCACTCGTGAGTGAGTTCACCTCTTTTGAATTCAGCTCTGGAAAATATCGGAGCCTTACTTCGTGAAAGAGGTGTTTAGAAAGTGGAAGAAACCACATTCAATTTGCTTCGCAAATCAATAATGGTTAAGGTAATTTACACCATCGAAAAGCATCACTTCAACGATTGAAAAGTCACTCAAGCAATCGGGTTAGTAAAAAATATTAAATTACTCGTGGTTAGATTAAATATTGAGGTGAAGGGTGGAAATCGTGGGAGGTTATTTAATACCTCAACTTGTATTTCATTTTCAGTACACCATTGATCACACGTTTGAAAGGATGTTTCACAAACCACTCTACTTGAGCTCTGTACCACGGCTAAACGCCTCGTTAACGTTAACTCGACCATGTTTTTCACCCCGCGTAATATTTACATTTGCTTCCAATTGTTTGCACACGAGCGTTGCTTTCGGTAAGAAGCAAGCTGTTTTCCCAAACTTCGACCAATTTCTTCCGCGGGAACAGACTCTATTATGCAAGGTTTTTGTCGTTCAGAAAAACGGAGGCAGATTTACTCAAGGGCTCGTTCTAGACAAGAAAACTCAGGCCTGCTTGCTGAGAGTAAACTTTCAACGGCCACTTGAAGGGCAGCCGAGGGTCTTGGACGTAAAGATTGGCCAGATTAGTGGGTGCGGAAAATGAATTCGAGAACCATGGAATAAGGGACACGATCGCTGAAGAAGATCTGCCGACCGCGTCTGCAACACGCTGCGTTCCACAGGGGAGAAAAAATTGTGCGTGCTGCCAGCTCTAAAGCTCTTGTGTTACGGGTAATTTTGTTGGTAGGCCAAACTTTTATATGGTGTCACTGCTAGCAGAAGAAATTCATTTCATGCTTTTTGAAAATTACAAGCGCAAATATATGTGTCGCATTCATGCAATACTTGAGTTCATTCGGGGGTATGAGCTCTTTATCTGAGTTGTGACACCGTGTGTTTTGCCTCTGACGCAAGAAATGTTCTCGAACAAACGGACTTCAAACGAGCACGAAAAATGTTTGAGCTCTTTTTCAATAGCAACTATGGTGCTAAAAATATCATTATGACTTCGACAACAGTTTTCAGTTATAGCAAACAAATTATGGCCGTTGCAGAAGAAGTTCATTTCCTAAAAACCACGGTAGAGTAGTCCACATGTCCCAATCTTTCAGTCAACGTCTTTCAATGATACTTGTATTATTAAACATTACATCTTATTTCATGAACATCTTACATCTTATAATCACATTTTATTATTTGCCTAAAATTTCCGTGGTTTTATGGACTTAATAACGTTCTTCCTCGGGTTCTGGTGTGTTCGTTTAGTGCATTTCTTCAGAATTTATACACACTACAGACCTCTGGGATCACTGTCAATGATTCTTAAGTGTTGGTTAGAAATTCGTCGAAAGATATTACTTTTTCGTCGAGGCATCTATGAGTTTACAAGTATTACTTTATTGTTCCTTCAAGGGCTTCACAGGTTGATTTAATTTAATTTTTTCCAATAAACCCGCCGTCGCTACCTCCATGCATCGAAAGAACTGCAATAATTTCTCCGGTTTGAGTTACACGTCAGTTCGAAGAAAAATTTCACTTAAATATTCTCAAGTAATAATATCAGATTAAGAATGCAGTCAATTTCTAATTGCAGAAGCATATTTTAACGTTCGAATATTTATGATTTTCTTGAAGCTCACTATGGAAGTAGGTATTTTTTGAGAAGTGTGTGTGATATCTATTAAAAAGTTAAAATCTACATTCAGAAACAAATTAAAAGCTGAAAGTAAAAGAATAAATTGGTTACGTAGATTTTCGTGGACCTCGTTTCTATTATTTGGGTCTTCTTGTAACTGAAATTGAGAAAAACGAGGCACAGTATTACTTTTGCAATTTCCTAGTAGCAGTTTTTCATATCAGTGTTGGCTTCTTGTTATTGTAATTGAAGAAAAGGAGGAACATCGCTACCTTTACCATTTTCATGGTTACTTTTACGTGAATAATGGAGTGATTGCAGCGCGCGTTGGCGGAGTTTGAGTATTTTTCATTTCATAGCAAAATATTCTTGATATCAGAATGAACCTACGCTCAAATGTAATACATCCGAAATAACTCGTGCAAGAAAATAGCTTCACAAAGCAATTTGTCAAGTAGCAATTTGTCATCTTCTCATTGAGAAAGCGGGAACTTCTCATATTAAAGGAACTACAGTTTCAAAGATGTGCACTTCTCGAGCGAGCGAAAGTTATCAAAGAAAAGCTACAAGTTACGGTCTGAAAAATTAAGCTCTGCTTTACCAGACTCCAGGTCGTCTTGAAGTTAATTATAACATGGAAAACACGCGTTACCTTTCTCCAGTCAACGTTACTTAGGATTTCTGATTATTACTATGCTATGAAGACTACATTAATTTCTAGTAAGTAACATAATTGCAGATAATTACTGTTTGCAAATTGGATCATAGGCGCTGGAATAATTTTACAAGCAAGATATGACACGTATGGGCAAATTTCCTGATGAATCCAGCGCTAAAAATGACTCAGCGATATTTTTTGAAGTTTACTCATCATTAAAATTTATAGAGCCGTGAAAGCGACCGTCGTTGCAGACACATTTTAGCAGTACATTATGCGTTATTTTAAGATTCCCAAAATCGAAACATTGGTGTTTCCAAGAGAGGAAGAAGAAAGGCTTCGTTTTGTCTGGGGTCAAGGGACCACTGAATTTATGCAAAAGATGTGTCCAACACCATGCGCATAGAAAAAACAAGACTGAAGACTCTTATCAAACAGGATGAAAGATAAAAAATGAAAGCGCTCTGTAAAAAGGACACGATGGAACTGAGAGAAATGGTCTTTAACAAAACTAAACAAAAACATGTTCGATTTCAACAAAAGGAAAGCTTACTTTACCTTCAGAATGGGACTTCACTCTTGGGAGCTTTGATTTCCAAGGACACAAAGGCTACATCCCTCTGAGAGGCGCATGTTGAGAGAATGTTTAGCTTTCCGTTTGTTCGATGCAATAGGGAATCTAAACGCAAGAGAATATCTGCTCAGTTGATACCTCAGACGTTACCGCCATTTGAGGTTTTGCAAAATTTTGTGTTTTTTCTGGAAAGGGAAGCTTAATGAGATACTCTTATTTTCAAATATACAATCTGATGTTTCTAGAATGTTAGACAATTTTAATTTAACTTTCCTGTAAAGATTATTTTCATATAAGTGAAATTATTGACTTTCGTGCAATTAGGCCCCTGTATAAATTCTTGAACATAAATTCAAGGCAGCCTCTTCAAAGTAATGATACATAATTTTTGTAATGACTTAAACACATGCGATGAGAACATACGCCAATAAGTTGAATTACTGGAGATAAATTTCGTACAATTCACCATAGGGTAGAATATAGGTGTGGTGTTCATTCGAACTGAAATACACTTAGAAATTACTGTAATCTTAAATTTGTCCTTCAACATCCCTTGTTCAGAAATTGAGCGAAAGGAATATGTCATTAACTCTGGCGTTTGAAGCGTTATGCTTCGTTTTAATTAACGAATAAAACGTGTTAGGTACAGCAATTTTGCTGAATATTAGATAAAATGAGCTACACAAGAAAAGTTGGCGGAGGCCTTACTAATTAGAACTGAATTATTTGTATGGAAGCACATGTCGGTTTGTGGCTTAACAAAGTTTAACCATGAAAATAATAGCGAGGAATAAGGCTTTGATACGTAACATTATATATAAAAGCCTTACAGTTAAAATCGAGCGATTCGACTCAATAAGTCATTCTTAACAAATTGCCGTGAAAAACATTGATAACATCCAAGATAAACGTAAAAAGTAAGTAAAACTAAATGAAATTAATAGAATCGCTAAGCCACTTCCAAAAGAAAAGCGGATTGGGAATCAGTTCAAAAAAGGTTTTCGTTGTAAAATATAAACGAATTCCATAATGCGCTGATCAACGGGGTGCGGGGTTCAATTTTACAGAGCAATTTGTTGAGAATGGCTCATTGAGTCGAAACGTTCAATTTTAACTGTGAAGCTTTTAAATATAATGTTACGTACCGAAGCCTTATTCCTCTATTATTTTCTTAAAATATATGTGATGCGCGTACGAGACCTTTTAGCATTCACGTCGCTTTTTCACACGTGAGATTTTCTCCTTGTTTTCCAACATATAGAGGGTAACCAAACGCACAATATATCCAATTGCTTTATTCTTTTCATTCATTGTTCAACTTCATACTTTTTTGAGCTTAACAGTGAACTTAATGTTCAGAGTCTCGTTCCTTCTTTATTTATAGAATTCTTCATTTCATTTCTCATATTTACTTGTTGATGTTGAGCTAGCAAATAGTTGTTCATTTAGTTCAACATTTTTAAGCTTATTGATGATGAATCTTCTTTCTTCATGCTGCTAAAACTTCTATCGCTTTTCACATCGTTTATAATTTAACCATAAAGCAGGCCTCATCACAACAAACAAGTTTTTTGCGTTTTGATAATCGTTTTGTGTTTACAAATAATTGTAATGAAACATTCAGCCACTGAATTATACTAGCTCTCTTCCTCACACTGACCAACACTGGTAACCACGGAACCGGTGTCTGAATTGTGGTCGTCTCTCCGCAGCCTCGTCAATGTAATACTGAGCTGTTATGCTAATGAGCTTCTAATTGTGCTCATTTTACCGATGAAAATAAAATTTATACTTAACCAAAATTCTAAATTTCATGGCTTAATGTCCCACTTTATTTCTTAGTTTTGAGATGAATGCTTCAACTCCATTTAACTCGTTCAAAAAAGTAAAGGGATTAGTTTTGTTTCTCAGACGAAAGTTAATAAAATAAAATTTTATTTACAAAAATTATCATTAAGTTATAAAAAGCACAAAAATAAACAGACTTGGCCGGAGTTCAAGATTGAAAATAATTGCGAAAAGAATCTGCGCTCGCGCAAAAATCGAAACACTGACATTATCACGAGCAGATAATTTTACAGAACCTTTTGCTGAGTTCTCAATTATTCGTGTCCCTGTAGGAACCCAAATGAAATAGCACTGATGACCACGAAGTCAGAACTGCGCCCCACACCCACACGCGGAGCACATGGACCGACCAAACCTGACTTCATCAACCGAGTGACAGAGGGTGAGCAGCAGCACGATCAGGGAGCAAAGAGCGTACAGCCCAGTTAAAGGCTTCAGAAAATGCTTGGTGCTCGAGGCCTCGTCTCCGAGAGTTTGCCAGAAAAACGGCATTGGAGCGCACTGACTTTCATAACGGTACTAGTAGCGGCAACGCACGGTATTGGGATCTAAAACTTTACTTGAAACGACCGCATTAGTCTCCAGGGTACTGAATTCAGGAAGAGAAGGTTGGTGATCTTCCCTTTTCTGGTGCTTGAATGAAGGAGCGGAAGTGTTGACGGAGGCCGCTTTGTTGGGGCTTGATATGCGAGCGCTGGCGAAGTCCGGAGGTAGACATTAGTCGAGTGTGATGTTGACTTTGTAGCGAAGCTACTCCTCCTCGTACCTACACACGATGCTTTTCAGAAACCCGGACACGAAAGACATAGATATTGAGAATAATAATATTGCAGTGGCGATGCTCAGAATTCTGAGGAGAAACCGACTGTGGCAGTAGACCACTAAAGCAAAGATGCTATAGCAGCAAATCAAGAACACGAGCACCGTGAACATGAAATATTAGATGGTGCCTGCCCTCCCTATCGTTGGGATGAGCATGGACAGGAAAAATATGATAGAGATGGTCACCAGGAAGCTGTGGGCCGCGAGCATCGCCAGGCGGAATCGTCGTCGGAATCTTGCCACGTAGTAACTGCTGTGACAATACATCTTCTGTCACGCCAAGAAACACTTCCTTGCACAAGGTTCTTGCGAAAATTAAAAAGTACCTGATAGAATTTATTCTATCTCTTCTTCAAATGGAAATATCGATGCTGCTTTTTTTTAAGGTCAGTTGAAAAATTGCTAGTAGCGAGGTAAAATCCCAGTGGAGCAATCTTCCTGAGAAAGGCTTGAACTTTTTTCTTTATCAGTTTCGTTTATTTAAGAGACGCAAGAACTTATTTAGATTCTATGTGGGAATAAAATAATTATAGGACGATGAGGAAGTTTTCTCAGTCTTTTTCCTGACCCGTTGCTTCAATGATTTATTTTTAAAACGTAACTTCGTCTGCACGAATAGGAACTGCACAAATTCTCTCGTTCAGCTTACAGATTGCTATGGAAAGTTGGTACCTTGGGAACCTGCAAGATAAAATTTCTTGGGAATTGTTTTACGTAAATTTCAAATTTAGCAAAGAATTTTTGTAGAATTAGTAATTATTTAGAATTAAATTAACCAACGAGCGGAAGTACGGCTCTTGCTATTTAAATATTTTTCAAATTCTTGTCTTATAATGATTAAATAGTTCAGTTCAATTTTACAGCCAAAATTGTTAGTTTTGAACTCCGTTGGTTTTTTGTAGCTCAGAAATTTCCCTGTTCTTTAAATTCGCTGATTGAAGCAACACGACTCCGTAACAAACTCTCTCTGAAATCCGAAAAAGTAAAAACTACTTCTCACTATTTTGAATGCAGCAGAAGATATCTCGACAATCGCTTAGACTTTTCGCAATGAAACTCACTCTTTTCAAAATATATTAATATGAAGAAAAAGCTATCGAGAAGGGCTTCAAAATATTCCACTGCTATTTGATATTGCTTTTTGCATTCAGTAAATTTTTGCCGCCTTTGAGATCTGTATTGCGCAATAGAAAATTGAGCCGTATTGTTTGAATACTCTCCTTTGAGCACTTGTCTTCAGCAAGCCGATTTTCGAATCTTCAAGGAAATCCAATTTTAAAACGGAATTTCTCAAACGCTTTCTGCAAAATCTTTCTGTCTCTCAATTTGCACTGAAATTCAAGTCTTCAAACCTGACTTTTTGGCAGTCTAATTTTATGCGCTTTGTATGTGGGATACGGAAAGGTAGAAGTTCCGTCAAATTTTTATCGCTTACAAGGGATGCCAGACGTTGTGTTTTAAGCAGCATGTCAAATTCAAATCGCTCTGCGTGTCTTATATTTTTTAGTCCTCTTTATTAAAATTCTGAACTGCCAATAAATTGTGTTGGCATGCACGACCTTTACAGAGCGAACACCCTCACAACTTTATGAAGTCGACTACGTCGAATGGCTTAAACAATTCAATACCAAGGAAATCCCGTAAAGCTCGTATAATATTCACAGCTCCTGATTTAATAACAATTATAAAATTCATCTTAGTCATGACAGAAAATGTACATTTGTCGAATTATTTTCCAAATATTCACATCACGACGAAACGCTCTGTCCGCCAACGAGCAACAATTTTAAAAAGGTCCATGCATGTAATAGAGCGCTAATATGCCCGGGTTTCTAAATTGAGAATTACAACAGCGATGCATAATGCATAGCTCCATCGAATTAACGAGACGTGGATACTCTACTAAAAGCTTTCCCACGAGGGAATTTTTTCCAAACCCGAAATAAAATTTTGAGCCGTCATTTGCACATTTCATTAACGAGTGTGACCAAATCCACATTTCATCATGGATATTCTAGTAGATGATAATCATCGCATGCATTTTGGGATTGAATTAATCTCACAGTAGCACTAGCAACCACTTTTTTACGAGAAGGTAAAATTGCTCTTTTAAGGTTCCACTAAACGTCACGTTAAAAAGCGGTGCTGTGAAGACTACAACGCGCATGAGGACACAGACGCACAATCTCTGCATGTTATTTTGGATGGGCAGCTCAGAAAGTACGTCTGGTATATCGCCCCAAGGGAGAAGCATGATACCTCTAGCCAGTAACGCTCTCTGTTTTCTGTGTAAATCTTAGCGTAAAATACGGGCTCCATGGGAGAAGAGAGTTGTCGGGATTGTGAACAGATGACTTCGCTCTCTGATGGTATTTTCAGAGTCGAGTTCGCGGTGCGATGCTTCGAAAGCAAAGACAATAACGCTATGAAAGATTAACAAGTTTTCAGCAAATTTTGCAAACGTTCTCTTAGGATTTTTACCAGATATTTTCAGTTTACTTTTAGGTTTCAAAAGCGTTCTGAACAAAAGATTTAAGGAGAAAAGATTACGTGCGGGGAACCAGCATCGAATTTTTACCAATGAACGACAAAATATCGTTTGATTGAAAAATGGTATGAATACACACGCGAATTTTGTTTGCGCGCGTAACCGAAGGACGTAATCACGAAACTCCGCAGCATCCATTGCTCGCTGTAAATACTCGCTCTTTTGAGCACGGTCAGTCGCACGACTGAGGTGCCTCTATATTGCCGAGAATCCTTTCATAAGTTGCTGTTTTGACGCAAAATATCTCATCAGTGCTATGGTTTCACATTGTAAAGGTACGGAGCGAACGCTACTCAATAGAAGATTGTTTTGTGTTCGATGCAAGGCCACTCAACTCAGTTCTTGGTCTCACAAACACTACCTTGAAGCCGTAAAAATTAACTTTCTCAGAATACACTTTCAGAATTGACTGCAGAAAACTCTTCATTGTAGCATGCATATTCGAGGCTGCTCATTTTATTCCATGAGTAATGGGATATTATGACTTCTCTGCGTAAAAATACCTTCTTGAAGCTATCCCATGACGATGCAGAATGCCTAAATCTACGTCTTTATCCTGGCCACAAGCTATGGGTAAAGTAATTTTTCACCTCAAATTAAACTCGGCCTTATTAAACCGAACTGTTACTGCCATTGTGTAAAGCACAGTTATTTTGGGATGGTAAAAAAGATTTTTACATATTGATAGTGTCAAAAAAACATGCATTAGACAACAAACTACGATGTTACAGTAAATTCGATACTCTACACCAACGTATTACAACACTTAAAACATTTTTGTGATGTTGTCATCAGGCGATGAGGGTTGCTGGTGACTTATGAAAAGACCGGCGTTGATATGTGTAGGCGTTAGCGCGGCGTTACAACAGTACGGCGTTCAAGAGACGCATACTAAGTTACACTAATTGTTAAGTTGCTATAATACTAAATGGTATATTGTTAAGTTGTTATAATACTAAATTGTAAATTGTTAATTGTTATAATTGCTAAGTGGTTAATTGTTGAATAATTGTATTTTTAAAAAGATTCGCGTGGTAGTTTTTAGCTGTGTGTGGGTGGGTCAATACAGCAAGAAATGGGAAGTGGATTGCTATGAACTGAAATTTTTGCTTTCAAAATGTACAGTAGGCCTCAGGAAACAATGTGTGTTGGTGTGTTTGCAACCACGTGATAAAAAACACCGTGTTATTTCTTTCTTTCGAAGGTGAAGTGGATGTCAAAGAGAAAACAATATCAAAAATTCAGAAAAAGGAAACTGACACGTGCAGGAGATACCAAATCCCAATTTAATAAGAAAATTCGAAGCTTTGAAAGTAAAAACTAGAGCTTTGAAGCTCATCCGGAATGTGATATTTGAAAATCATTTATAAATTGAAGCGAAGTCAAAAACTGCCATAAGCCTTTATAACAAATGCCCGAAAAGCCTCAAAAAGTCAGCTTTAATTGATTGGAACCTAAGATTTGGAATTTTTTGAGCAAAGCAGAATAAATTTGTAAAATTAAAGGCTATCAAATTATAGCAGAGCGCACAGAATTGTGACAACAGAACATTACCCCCAGTATGGCTTGTCAAAATACGTATTGCAAGCATGATGAGAATAGGTATGAAATTATTTAATTATCATTAAAATGAGTACTCATAAAATAAAATGATGATGATACGATCAACTAGTTTTAATCGGAATTATGAATTCCTCCCAAAACATTTTCGGTTCAAATTTCAATGTTTTGAAAATCATTTAACTACTTTGCGTGCTATCGACACCAAAATACTACACTCAACTTTGCCTAACTCGAAGGTTTTCAAAGTCAGCCAACATCATAACTTTGAGTTCAATTTCAACCTTAACGTTGGTCTTAAAAACAGAATTCCTCCTTATCAAAGTGAACCCCAACCGACCTAATCCCACCTGAAGCTTCATAACCTGTTATAATTAAACCTTGTCTTATTTGCCATATTTTAAACTTCAAATTACATGTATGAGACTTATGCAGAAACCTAAGTAAATAAATTTTTAAGAATGCATTCAGGTCATCCTTCACTGACGTGTCTGAACTCAAGGGAGGAAGCCAAAGCCAGGAATACGTGGAATAGAGGATAACTTTAAAGTGCGAGTAAGAATGTAAGTTTTACTAATATTTAAACTAATTTTTCATTATTATTTATGTTTATAGTTATTATTGGTTATGTTTATAGTGATTATTGGTCATGTTTATAGTTATTATTGGTCATTTTTATAATTATTATTGGTCATGTTTTTAATTTTCATTGGATATTTAATTCTTATAGTTAATATTGGTTTTAAAGTCTTGATAGTGACATCATTAAGAAGATAACAACACTGTTTCGAAGTATGGATTGACAACTCGATCAAGATTCTTCGTAAAATATTTCACGTCAAACTTTGTCACCATAATGCATGTTTTTCTTCAAGTCGTTTACGTTTTACGACGTCAAGAAATACATTTTACAGCCCATGAAAATTATTTTAAATTTGTGCAACCACTTCGAGTTGAAAGGAATAAACTTTCTTACATGCGCGAAAACGAGCGGCTTTAATTTGTTGTCGTTCAAGACGATAAATTTAAAAGTTTTATCAGGTGTTTCCTCCACCAGAAAATGAAGTGAAGTAATGAACTTGTCTCGTTGATCTGAGACTCACGAAGAACTTTTGAGCATTCATGATAAATTGTTTTCAAAAGGCTGGAGGACAAAGTGGGAAAAGTTGGAAATTTTTCAAGTTGATTCTTTAAGTATTCATTCCCGGTGAAGAAAATTGAAGCACTGACACTGTAGAATAAAAAATTTAGAAAATATCCGAGGAAAATTTCCAAATTCCAAACTATTAGATAACCGAAAAATATTCTCGCATGCACAAAAATGCATATGTTTGGAATCTATTTTACCAGTGAGTCAATGTCGTATAGCTTAAAAAACGCACATCAAGCATGTATATAACACAATATTTGATATGGATGTACGTAGGTATGGAATTCCGATGTTTTGATATGAATGTTAGAACCTTTGGAATTATGATTTTCTGATATGAACGTTTGAACCTAATTAATTCTGATGTTCTGACATGAATGTCAGAACTTATGCAATTCCGAAGTTCTGTACTGAATGTTAGATGTGGAATTCCGATGTTTGAATGTCATAGATGTACGAGAAAGCGAGCGCACATTATACGCAAAAGAGGTTCTTGAGTTTTGCATCGCAGGAATGCGGCCAACAACTGGTTGGTGGTTTTAAACTTGAACTCTACAGCTACTGACGCGTTGGTGTCGTCTTCGTGAAGTAAACGCGTGGTTTAGCAGTCTCAACCCACGAATGGAACTGCTTAACATTTATTCTTAGCGTGACTGCTGTGTCTAATTGGCTTAGCAGTCTTAACCCACGAATGGAACTGCGTAACATTTATTCTTAGCATGACTGCTATGTCTAATTGGCTTAGCAGTCTCAACCCACGAATGGAACTGCGTAACATTTATTCTTAGCATGACTGCTATGTCTAATTGGCTTAGCAGTCTCAACCCACGAATGGAACTGCTTAACATTTATTCTTAGCATGACTGCTATGTCTAATTGGCTTAGCAGTCTCAACCCACGAATGGAACTGCTTAACATTTATTCTTAGCATGACTGCTATGTCTAATTGGCTTAGCAGTCTTAACCCACGAATGGAACTGCTTAACATTTATTCTTAGCGTGACTGCTGTGTCTAATTACAACTTGTAAAATAACAATCAAAATATCATCACAAGTTCAGATTACTCTCAAGTCATCATCAAGTCATCATCATCACAAGTGATCACCAATCACCACCCCCATTCGTCTCCACCATAAATCCTCACCACCACAGTTCATAATGTCCTGCATAATAATTCAGGCGAGGGAGATCGTATCTCTCCGTCCCGATGATTACTCACCATCGGTCGCCCCTGCGTCTCCCCGCCGCTCCTCACCCCGCCATATGCGGGCCTCGATGCCCCGCATAGCCCCGCACACCTGCGCTCACTGGCGCTCTGCATCGCGGTGGTCTGCATCGCGGTGGTCTGCATCACGGTGGTCTGCATCGCAGTGGTCTGCATCACGGTGGTCTGCATCGCAGTGGCCTGCATCGCGGTGGTCTGCATCGTGGTGGTCTGCATCACGGTGGTCTGCATCGCGGTGGTCTGCATCACGGTGGTCTGCATCACGGTGGTCTGCATCACGGTGGTCTACATCACGGTGGCCTGCATCACGGTGGTCTGCATCACGGTGGTCTGCATCACGGTGGTCTGCATCACGGTGGTCTGCATCACGGTGGTCTGCATCACGGTAGTCTGCATCACGGTTTTCTGCATCACGGTGCTCTGCATCACGGTGCTCTGCATCACGGTGGTCTACATCACGGTGGTCTGCATCACGGTGGTCTGCATCACGGTGGTCTGCATCACGGTGCTCTGCATCACGGGGCTCTGCATCACGGTGGTCTACATCACGGTGGTCTGCATCACGGTGGTCTGCATCACGGTGGTCTGCATCACGGTGGTTTGCATCACAGTGGTCTGCATCACGGTGGTCTGCATCACGGTGGTCTTCATCACGGTAGTCTGCATCGCACTGCTCTGCATCACGGTAGTCTGCATCACGGTAGTCCGCATCGCAGTAGTCTGCATCACGGTGGTCTGCATCACAGTGGTCTGCATCACGGTGGTCTGCATCACGGTGGTCTGCATCGCAGTGGTCTGCATCACGGTAGTCTGCATCATGGTAGTCCGCATCGCAGTAGTCTGCATCACGGTGGTCTGCATCACGGTGGTCTGCAAGCAGCAAAGCTCCCAGCCAGTAGAGTTATAACTTTCTTGTGAACTGTAGCGTCTGCAATGCGGGATCTACGCACGATAAAGCTGGGCATCCATTGTTGTGAATGTATTTTCAAATATACAGCCAGAGTTCCACATTTGTAAAACAGTTGCCAAAAAGAGATCAAGTCATAGAAAACTCCTGTTACCTACTTAGCATGAGTCGTTTTTGACTGAGTGGACTCTAAAATGCGCTCACTGAGGTTCAGTATAGAATTAATTTTCTAGCTCTTTGTTGCGTTTTGTGCCCATGTAATTTGCTGTGAGCACAGCAGGTGTAACTCAAGCGTACTGAAATTAAATCTATGTGTGCCAACCACATAGGTCTTAGTAAGCATAACTTAAAAATTATGCATGAGACATAATAAAATCGTCGCAGTACTCTTCGACCCTGCAAGTAGCTCATGAGTTCATTCTGATTTGTAGTTAATTTGAGTTTCAAAATTTTACGCGTGTCTGCATTTGAAGGATTAATAGTAAGCTGATTAGAGATGTATATGCGTAGCCTACATCACGGATAGAGTTATCAAGCACTTCCAAATAATACAGTAATCAGAGAGAAACAAGAGCATCTATTCACAAATTTGAATACTCAAATGGTTGATGTTTTATCTATTCACCAATGTGAATGGTTAACGTTTTATACAATTCAATGATAACAAGAAAAAGCGTCCGCATTTTCTAACTGCGAATTCACTAGCAGTCGAGAAAACTCTATCATACCGCTATTATTTGGGCAATATCCCGTTAAGAATAGAAGAGAACCGCATGCTTTACTGGCCCGAAGCGCGGGCGGCATCTGATTGGCGGGGAGCGAATGCAATGAACGTCACATGACCATCGAGCTCACTTTTTCTTCGGTTTCCAGTGAGCGATAATCGATATATCGGATAACCCTCAACAGGTCGCACTTGAATTCCATCGATGCAATAACTGTCATCTAATTTTAGGGAATCTCAAAAAGACTTCGGTTGGCTCTCGAAAAGTTGAATGGGATAATGCGGCAATGTAGAAATGAAAATGACTGTTATTTGCATCTCGAGGCGAGAAAATGTTCCCTGATCTGAAGTTCAGTTCTCTGTTTCGTTCTTATTTTTGATAGTGATAACCACTTGAAATATGTTGTGTGTGTTGATTGTTTTTAGAATGCATTTATGATATTTTTAGTAGTATATGTATAAGGAATAATCTCTGTAGAAGGATAGACAGAAATCTCAGTTTGACTGATTCAAAGACCTCATAAATGTCATTAAGATCTGCAATGAAAGCCGTTGACCTATCAGCACGCACCATAAACTGATACAACAGTGACCAAACGCTTGTGTGATAGCGACACTTGCAGTCCGACTTAGTTGAGGAATGTTATTCCTACTCTGTAGAGTAGTTAATCGGTAGTGTCATCACAATGTCGCTTTAATGATGATATCACAATTTTCATCGAAACTTTTAAATGTAATAGATCAAGGTTCATCAGAATAATAAATTAAAGTCACTCACCCCACCACTCAATATAACTGCGAACCACTTGTAAGGACGCACTAATTCCCTTTTATTTAGCCATCGCACTCAGTTTACATTTGATGAAGTTGACTGACCGATTTGTATTACCGGGAAAAATATTCCTGATAAGTAGAACCTCTATCACAGCATTCGGGGAAGCCATATCCGATCGCTATACGAAAGGGTACGAACTATTTGCGATTTTCACACATGTTCCTATAGAATTGACGTGATTGGAAATTATTTGATGTCACTGAAAAATCACTTCACTAGGTTGGTAACATACAGGGTGTCCCACAAAAATGTCCTCGACTTTTTAATTGATTATATCTTCGCTTTCAATTAAGATATTTGAATTGTCTGGTTTTCCCAGTGTAGTAAATTTTATTTCCTTTTCGAATAATTTAAGTCTTTGAAAATTGGTTGAATAAACAATTTACAATTTACTGAAAGGGTTAGAAAAACTAATTGCTCAAAGGAAAAGTTTTAAAAACAACACCTGTGTTCTTCTTCATTTCTCAATACTTACTGTTAAAAATAATTTCACAATGATGTATCTTACTTACCACCAAGTAGGTATCAACTCCATCCTTAATAATTCTTCGAGAACGAATTGAAGAAGTGTTTCAAGAACTGAAAGAAAACGGTGAAATGATCCGCAAAACTCTCCGTTCAATGGTCGCTAGAAGTAATAATAGCCTTGAGGGAAATGGAGGGTATATCGAAGGATACTAAATTAGTTTATTTATTTAAACGTTATTTAAGGGAATGACTTGTTAATCTTTTAAATTTTTGTTTGTTCGGTTTTTGGAAAGTACAAAATAAGGAAGAATATCAATATTGTTTTAAATAACTTTCCTTCGAACAATTGTTTTTTCTACCCCTTTCAGTAAATCGATTATTGTAAAGTGGTTATTCAACCAATTTTCAAAAACTCAAATTATTCGAAAAGGAAATAAAATTAATAAACTTTGAAAACAAGAGAAATCAAATATCTTAATTTAAAGCGGAGATATAATAAATTAAAAAGTCGAGGACTTTTTTGTTGGACCCCCGCAATATTAAGGACGTCAACCCAGGCATTTGTCGGTCCGATGAGCATTTTTTATGTTTATGTTGGAAAAGGACCCTTAGGTGGTGGACTATTCGGTCCTAAAATTTTATGGCTCTACGGACACTAGATCCCCCCAGGGGGGGAGTTAAGGGACCAAAAATCCTGAATTTTCGACCCCATTTCGACCCCTATAAAAAGAGAACAAAACGGAAAATTTGAAAGCGTAACTTTAAAACCTTTTTACAATGCTTCAAGGAATCTAAAACTGTCTTTGGTTTTGTTCTAGCATAAAAACTCAATGACTTCCATTCTTTTGAAATATCCATAAAAATGTACCAAAAAACTAATTTTTCGTATTAAAAAAAGGCCTAAATCGAAAAAGTTACACGTGTAAAAAATGTTTACTTTCTACAAATACATATACTAGTCAAATTTCAAACGAATCGGTTGATCTCCTTTAACATATTATTCTCTGATTCCTTAAACAAGGGTAAGCGTGTGATGAGCGAATCTTTGACCAGACTTCAATTACTCATGAATTTTCCCTATAATAATTCATCACTTTCGCTCACCAGGCAAATATGATACAATATTTATGCTGATTAAAGCCGCAATTTAAATATCTTAGCTATAATTCCAAACGTGATTCGACCGGGCGTGAGTCAGTCAGTCCGTACGCTATGGGTTGTGTTTCAAGCGGTATCATAGTTACGGTCATTTGATAGGTAAACAGGAAATTCAGGGGTAGGTTAGAATACGTTAGGATGAGTTAAATTAGCGTAGGATATAGGTTGAGACACGTTACTTTCGGACATGCTGGAATAAATTATGTTATGCACGTGATACGCTAGGCTTGTACATGTTATTCTTGGTTAGATTACAATGGCATCAGTTAAAAAAAATTAGGCTAGGATTGATTATAATAGGTTTGGACACGATATTTTTGGGATGGTTCAGGTTAGGGAGTCAAATAAGGATAAGTTAGGTTACGATGTTAGGTTAGGAAGTTAGGTCAGGTTCGGATGGCTAAGCTTAGGTTAGGTTTGACTTTGGTAAACAGGGCTAATCAGGATGAGTTATACAGGATACAGGTTAAGTACGGACGTTTGATTAGGTTAGGATGGGTCAGGATAGGTTCAATAATTAAGTTGAAAACTGGCCGAAATTTTTTTGCAAGTTTCGGTACTTTCAAGATGTTATTGACAGGACATTTTCCCGGGGCTTGTTAGGTAGATTTATACTCGTGAGCCTTAGAAATGAATACATACATACACATGAACACATACATATACATACTAGGGTACAAGTCTTGTGCATCATAGCACGATGTGGAAATGTTTGATGAAGAAATGTATAATTCGGAAATAATATGAAACCACGTGATTCTCTGATTCTTCGGACAACGGAAATGTGCGATAAGCGTATTTATGACAGAGGAGTCACTATCTACCTCCTTAATTTTCCCTACATAAAACCTCTTCTTGAGAGCACCAGACAAATATACTTATCCTAGTTATTCATGCGATTTAAGTATTATTTGTTCATGGCGAAATCAAACCGTATAAAAGATACACTGCTCAAATGCTTCATACTCCGCCGATTCAAAAGTTTCGATGGCTACGAGTAAAAAATCCTATATTTATATGTAATACATATGGGCATAAATTCAGGACGGGTGCTATTATCATACCTAATAATACCCTTGGTGTTTATTTATCATCATCATCATCATCACTGTTATAAAAGGAGCCGCGTCCGTCCGTCCGTGTGACCCTCTCTTGATTATGGTATCCACAATACGCAATCGGCCTATTTTTAGAAATAAAAATTTTCCATGGAGCTTTCTCTGTTGAAATAATTCCAGTCGCTTCAATATTTTTAATTGATAATGCCAAAAGAAATGTTTTAAATACGTTTGACCAGTAACCTGGCTACCACTTAGCATAAAGCCCAAGATTTTGGAACTTTCGTTATTGTTTTCGAAATTGTGATTTTCTTGAAAAGCTTCGAAAAGATAATAGACGACATTTCAGAATAAAATTCCGGCAAAAGAGGCCACCAAGGATAGAAATGTGTCCAACCGCAAGAGAGAAGTAGAAGGAAAAACGCCGAAGAAGATCGGATGAACAACGCGAAATGGCAAGACGAAGCAATCCTGCTCGCCAACGAGAAGCTAGAGCTAAATTGACCCTTGAACGGTATTTGAAAATTCTACGGAATAATGCAGAGCAACAACGAGGAGCTTGAGAGAGCTTAACACATGAAAGAAGCGAGGAAATTTTTCGGCATAACGCAGGACAACATCGAGCGGCACGAGAGAATTTAACTCAAGAAAGAAGGGGTGAAATTCTTCAGACTAATGCCTAACAGAATCGACTTGCACAATCAAATTTAACTCAAGAAGGAAGGGATGCAATTCTTCAGATTAATGCCGACCAGTACGTGTGCACTAGTTTATAGAATTGTTTGGTGTCAGCTTCTTTCGTCTTTCTGTGAAGCTCGTAAGGATGCTTAATGACCGTACCTGTGATACGAGTTTCATCAGTACACAAGTACAAGAATATTTTCATCGCGGGTACTATTAGGATGGATGTCTTTGTTTGTCATCAACGTCTGAAAAATGATATCAAAGAAAATATTGAATCCCGTCATTTTTGGCGGGCTGTGTTCACTATATAGTTATATTTTAAAGAAGAACTAGGCAAGTCGGACAACCCGATACTCGGGTTGAACCGGTAATCAAGAAACGCGTTGTTAATCATTTGCGTGATTAAAAGTGGTTATGCACGCAAGAACAGTACTCAAAATTTATTTGGAAAAGTAAAATCGAATCAAAGTATTTCTTTATAAACTACATTTCTGGTGTACACTCCTTCTTTGCCTTCAAATTTTCCTTGCTGTGGACCATCAGTCACTTGAACTTTGATTGACGCCATATTTCGTACTCGCGAAAAACTGACATAAAGTTGTCCATGTCCAAAGACGGGTTCTGGTAAGTAGAGACCAACGCGACCCAATGTGTGTCCTTGACTCTTGTTTATGGTCATTGCAAAAGAAATTCGAACGGGAAACTGTCGTCTTTTGAGAACAAAAGGTAAACCACTGTCTGAAGGTGCCAGCTCGATTCTCGGTAACAAAATTCGTTGTCCCTTTGCTTCACCAGTTATCACTTGAAGGTCGATAGAATTCTCGTGTAAAACGCGCACAATCAATCTTGTACCGTTTACTAAACCTTGCTTAGAATTCATGTTCCTCAACAGCATGACGATAGCTCCAACTTTCAACGTGAGCTTGTGGGGTGGCATACCACTTGGAGTCTGTTCGTTGAGGAAATCTATTTGAAAATTGAGGTGGTCTTCAGGATCGTCGCTAACTATCGAGTCAACACTGAGATAAGTCTTCTCGGTGCTGTTGATCTTGGCTAAAACAGTATCATTAACTTCGTTGCAGTGCTCATTTTTTGGACATAAAACGGCCCGCATACTCATTGCTTCCAAGTTTTCCGGAGTGATGTCCGAGTCGAATACCCAGTCTACTACATTGCCATTGCAAACACATTCATCAGGTAGTCGTATCACGTCTTCGTAAATATCTGGATGAGTCTGTTCAGTGCCATGTCCAATACGCAGTAAAAACTCGCCGAAATCTAATTCTCCTGGTCCAGTTCTCATATTTCTGGTGAGGTTGAGCTTTTCAATTGACCTCCAGAGACTGCATTTAGGAAGAGATATTCGGACTATTTCATGCCTTGTTGCTTTTGGGACTACAGGGAGACATTGTGAGAAGTCACCGCCAAACACAACCGTCTTGTTTCCAAATGGTTTATCATCGCATGTTACGTCTCTAAGCATGCGATCAAAACATCTCACGACATGGCCACTAATCATGCTTGCTTCGTCCCAAATAATCAATTGAGCAGAGCGAATAGCGTCAGCCAATCAAGACCTTGGTGTGATTCGACAGATGGATGTCTCATTGATCGGAATGGGCAACTTGAATCTGCTGTGGGCTGTTCGGCAACCTTTAATTAATGTTGCAGCGATGCCAGTACTTGCGACGGCAATACATGATACATTCCTGCCACGTAAACTATGCAGCATTGTTTCATAGAGGAACGTCTTCCCAGATCCTGCTGCACCATTGATGAAGAAAGCTTTTTGGATATTTTGGGCGTTCATACTGCTTAAAATCTGGAAAGCATATAATTGGCGTAACTGTCTTGGAATTTGAAAGTTCACAGCCTCTTCAAGGCAGGTCCGCCATTCAAGATCATCTCCAACCAACTGGAGGGCACGGGCAGTGTTTCCACGAGCAGGGTAATTACCCTAGTTTAGGGTAATCAGGGGTCCCCTAGGGTAATGTTTAGGGTAGTAAAGAATATGGCCAAATCTAGGGTAATCAGAGCTCCGAGGAGGAAGTGCCCGCCTAATCTACGAAAATTGAAAATTGAAAGCCAATATGCAAGCACCCTACTGGTCACCACTTGAACGAAATGTAATGAAACGAGTCAGAATTTAGTGTTCACAAAACTGCACTGCTGCTGTGATTAATGTCGCACATTTGAATGTCATCAGCTATCGCTCACGAAAGACGGCGTCAAGATACGAAGCCATAATATCTGTTGTCCACTTCGTTTTGACAAATGATTCTGAGTTGCATTTCGCTAATAAAAACTCGATCGGTGTCCACAACAGCCAGTCGACGAAAGTCACTGTCTTGTTCTGATTGTTCGCGTGCTTATAAGCTTTAAGAGAATATTGACATGTGTGTTTGTTATAGTGTTAAATACCACAGCTAATACATTTCATCGTAGAAATAATTAATAGGCTCATTTTTGGGATAGCGATTGAATTAACAGCAGAGTTACCCCACAGCGCCAGTATTTTACCAGCTAATTATGTGGAAGGCGTCCGATTTCTTTGCCATATTGCACGCCAACGAAGCATGTTATTGTAGCGATGCAAACAAAAAACTTAAACCATGTTCTTAGACACTTTTAGTTACAAAAAATGCTGAAGGCGTATGTTAGTAGGTATAAAATTAATTATAAAAATTCCTATGAGCAAAAGAGAACAGTTTTTGACTTAAAACTTGCAATATATGTTTATATTCTCACTGTCTTTCTTATGCGCTGTAACCCGAACGTAGAATTTGATATAGCTACGATCATGCTTAAATCGAAGAACTAGGGCTAATAGAAATCGAGTGTTGAGGATAGTTTTTACATATTAATAAAAGCAAGGTAGTTTTGTCCAAAATGCTCTGAATTTCCTCACCCACCCTTTAAGAAATAAATAAATTCGATTGCTTTACGATCAAATTTATGAGGTAATGTCTGAATGTAATTGCAACGGTCTCTGAGAAGCATACGTGATGTAACAAGATTGGATAAAATCCGTAATGAAAAAATATGACGAAGGTCATGTGTGAGGACAGCCAGAAAATTATCAGAGAGAGTGGATCAAAGTGTTAAGTTAGATTAAGCATGTGGAATGAATGGCTGAAGCGCGTGAATGAATGAAAAATGAAATGAAAAATAGATAATTATACTTGGGATAGGTAAAGATATTATTGCAAATCTTGCAGCATGGCAGATGATCCTCACGCACCGAATGAGGAAGAGCCAACAACACCCCCGTGGGAAAAAAGCTCCACGTGAATGCTAAAAACAACCAGCAGAAATTTAGAGATTCGTGGACATCGGATCTTGAGTGTGAAGGATGGGTAGCCAAGTCCTCAATAATCAACACAGCAAAATGATGTGGCATATTGAAAGGTTTGTCGAACCGACATTACTTGTGGGAAATCGGAGATCAAGCGTCACTTGCTCGCAGTGAGACACAAACAACAATCCATCGTGGCGAAGAAAACCCCATCAATTGCCAGATACGTGCTATCCAATGATTCTCTTGAAAATTGTGCTCGTAAAGTGGAACTGCAAGTTCGTGCATTTTTAGCTGAGCTCGATCTACCTATCTCATTGTGTGAGCCTCTTTTAGATTTGATGAAATTAATGTTCACACATCAGGAGTCGCTGAAAAAGGTGCGCCTTGGAAAACAGCGGACATCAAACATAACTCGACAGGTATTTGGCAAACATCTTGTACGTGATATCGTCTGGGAGATCAAACCAGCATTCTAACGCCGATAACCGGCCTTCCCTCCTGACGCTCATGCAGTATGTAACAGTGCTAATTCATACTGACGGAGCTCTGGACACCAGTCCATTGTCCTTTTATTTAACTTATAGATCTTAGGCCAGGATTAGCTGTTTTAGGGTAATCTGGGGTAATCACAACCTTCAGCTAGGGTAATTAGGGTCACCTCGCGTGGAAACCCTGGGCACGGGCCGCATCTTTAAAGGAATCGTGTAGAATGCCGTTGATAGTTCTCAAATCGACAAACGACGTAGGACCTCGAACGTGGTTCAGCAAAAGCCTCAGGTAGAAGAGTTCTTTATTGCGCGGATTGACAGTGTATATGCGACCGATAGCCTTCTCTCCAGCGGCCATCCTCTGTCTTTTGATCCATTTCTTATTGAAGTATCTGTATTTTTCTGGTATTTCTTTGTACAGAAATTCCCTTGCATATTCATCTGACTGATTCAACTTGAAAAACTCCGTGAGGGTGGATTTCTGGCAAGCCTCGTTGAGTAATGCATGGTCTTCTTCGCCATCGACGAACACAACAGCTTGTTCGTTCGGTAGGTGAATCGCTAAGCGTACGATTGTGTGGGACATGCGGTGCCATTCGAATTCAAATATTCGCCAGAAAGCTTGTGTGTGGCATATGTACACAGTATTTGCGTAATGCTCAACTTCGTTGTACACATCTTCTGGTCCTCGGCTTGTAACAACTATTTTAATTTGTGCTAAATCTCTTGGACCTTTGTTCACGTATTTGTGTAGATACTTCACACTTTTAACAGTAGTGCACAGCTCAACGTTTATGTGGCACTGGAACTTCTTCAGTAAGAATGGGTTTGTTGGAACCACAAATCGATTATCAAGCTCTTTCGGATTGTTTGCTGAACCAACCACAACACTCCGGCCGTTATTACGCCCACGATATCTTGGATAACCATTGACATTTGTGACTGTTTCTTCTTGGAAGTCTTTCGGGAATTCTTTAGTACATTTGCCGTCAGCCATACAAACGTTGTTGGGATTCTGTACGCCACATGGACCATGCATCATGTTCTTCCTGATCAACGCGTAGAGCACGGGATCTTCTTCAGGATCAGGTATTTCCGCTGTGATTACTTTGTTTATTTCTTCAGGTGTACGGAGTACGTCTTCTTCGTACATCGTCAACAGGCAGTGCGCGTGTGGTGGGCCTCGTTTCTGGAACTCAATGACATATAAGTAACACTTTACACGACCAAGTATTTCTTTCTTCAGCATGAGGTCCATCAGTTCCTTTACTTGGAGATGGAATACGCGAACGATTAGATCTCCACGATGTTCTGGTTTCTGATAAGCTGGTATATTCTCGGTTATCGCACGACATTTGACGTTCATCGTCATCGTGATGAAGTAAGTCGGTTTGCCGAAGCGGGTTACTAAAGCCATACCATCTTGATATTTCTGCTGGACATTCCTGGCTGAACACGGGTGTGTAGAAGGTAATATCACTTTTGTACCGATTGGGCATCGGGTGCCATTCGGAAGTAATTGCGCTGCCTCATTCGCAATATGATCTGTTAGTCCAGCATAGGTGTCAACTCGGAGTTGAGCTTGATTCCGTTTGATGAAGTCGAGTCTTGTTCCATCAATCCGAGTAAAAACGTCCGCTGGATATTGTTGGCTGAGTTTACCGAGACTGTGAACTAAACTGAAATTCCCAGTGATTCTGAAACGTTGTTTGGCGAACTCAAGCATCGTAACTTTAGTCCTCGTCCTGGCTGCCGTGTTAGAATGCTGCAGGTTTGGTGACCAGCCTAAATCACCTTTGGGGAACATGATCGGATAGACCATTGGATCTAAATTGGGATTCAATATTGATATAGTCGATAGTCCAGATTGTCTTCAATAGATCTTCATGTCGCGATTGTCACCAGGGGCCCTGCCATCGTCACTGTCAACGAATACAACTGCCACTTCTGCAACTCGAGCGTTGTTGTATCTACGCTGGTCTAAGTTACGGTCTTCTACGATATGCATACGGACGTTGAGTGGCTGTCTGCCGTCTTGCAAAGCTAGCGCGTTCTCTTCATCTTCTACTTCTTTCATGGTCTTGAAAGCAGCCACGTAAGGATTTTCAGCAGCAAGGTAATCGCTAATTGATCTTAGTAATGCAGCATCAATGTTCCTGTTTTCCGTCCGATTGAGTCTGTGTTCATTCGCTGTCTCAGTAACTAGAACATACAATTGGGCGTAGTTGGGTTGTCGGCCGTCAGGTGGATGTAAAGAGCCGCTCTTGTGCGATACTTGTCCATGAATCTTGAAACAATAAGTGCCACGGCCTTGAATTTGCTCGATATTTGCACCAAAAGATGCAAATCCCATACTGTTATTAATTTGCCGTATGTTGTCCAAGAAGTTGTTCCGGATACGTGTATTGCCAGTGAGTATTTGCTCGAAAAACTGTGGACACTGAAGAGCTGGAAGAACAACTTTCCCACCCGAACAACAGATTGAGAAGTGGTTGCCGACTTTTTCGCCTGTGAAATTCAAGGCGTCACAGCTTTGACAGAGAACATCAGGGTTACCAGGGTCCCATGCAGCTATTTCTTGAGCGATAGCAGATGACGCTATCAGCCGCATGGTTATAACTTGACCTCGATTAGAGTTTGCTTCTCTTTGGGCAGTAGCTCGATTTCTATCAGTTGCCCTCTCTCGTCGTCCATTAAGAGTTCCTCTTCCACCTCGCGGCCGTCCTCGTGGCATTCTTGTAAAATAATATAGTTTTTGATGCAGTAGTTTGAAAGTTACGTTTGACACCGAGATGGGTATGACCGAGTGAGTACAAACTCAGCTTGACGTTGCTTAACCTTGCAGATATGACGAATATAGTATGTCTAAACGATAAAAATATGAATTTCCATTAAAAACTGAATTTTCAAAATTTCCGCAAAATTTTGCAATTTTCTTCAATAAAATAGAGATGGCGCCATCGTCGCCAAAAAATATGTATACTCCATTTTGTTTTTTCAATTTTAGGTAATTAATTAAATCACCTTAAATTACGAGCTAAAAGCTCAATAATGTGTATAAGGGATTATCACAATCTGATCACCACACATTCGTATCCATGATACAAATATATTTCAGTCGAAAATCGTCCCATAAATTGTCCAAATCAACCAAATTTAGCGCAATCAATCAATCAGCACGTTTACGGCAAAACATGTGCATAAAAAACTGAGGAGACGCACCCTTGACTTGTTTTGTTTTTTTTGCTATTCAGTTTTAATGGCAATTTTTAATCACAATTTGTAGTCGCCGTGGTCAATATTTTTCAAATCTGATAGTTTTCTGCAAATATAGACACCAGTGGCTTCAATTTAATACCTCACTTGACCATATAGACTCAGCCAATTTTCTAAACGGACTCGGACAAATTTTGAGTTACTGAATTAAGTATATAGGTAAGTTATCTTATATTAACGGATTACTAGCGGGATAAATTCAATAGCCACTCCAAAAAATATTGGTAAATAAAAATGGTTTTGATGTTATGGTATCATTATCGACGTAAAAAAAATAAGCATGAAATTTCAATTTACAACGTCTTCAAAAAACAATAACAATTCTAACTCACTGGTTACAAAGAGCTTGCAAAGAATTGTTGTAATTTATTCATCACCAGAGACATTGTTACCAATGACGACGTCGGCTATGGCCTCTCCGTCACCGCCTTTGAGAAGCACAAGACAAAGACCCCGAAGATGACACGACAGAAACATTGTTCTAACGAGTGACCACCGCCTGCCAATAACGGGCGTTCTTTATTGTTTTTAAGTCCGCCTTTACGAGCTCCTTGAGACCTGGCGATGCCCTTAGAGTGCATACGGAGGTGCCTTGAGTTGCTGTAGACGTTGAAGCACTTGTTGCTCTCCAAACTCAAATACTTCTTGCGATTTTTGTTATTTTTTGATCTCTGGTATTATTTGATTTTTGTTCTTATTTGATTGTTGGGATTGTTTAATTTTTGGATGTATTTGATTTTCAGTTTTTTTTTCGTTTTTTGTCTTATTTGATTTTTGGTTTTATTATTTGAATAATTTTCTACATAACGTCTTCGGAGTACGTATTTAGTTTCAATGTGCAGGGGGATTTTTAAGTATGCTGTCTAAAAAAATATTTAAAAATTCTCATATTACTAAATGAATTTAAAAAAACGAAGTATTTATGAAAAGAAATGCAATGTGATCCGAGTTAGTTTTTATATCGTCTAATTCTGTTTTTGCGTTTGATTTACACTTCTTAGTATTGGGACTGTAATATTTACTCTATATTTTTCAGCCTGATGATGATGGTCGTACATCGAAACGTCGCTTTTTTAAAAATAGACAGAGATATTGAATTGTGTAGTGAGTGTTTTGGTAAAGATGATAAGCAATTTTTTTCGTCTTTTAACGCGTGATGAACTAGAAAAAAAAGAAACGAAATATATATGAAATTCTAAAAAAAACTAGTTATGTTGGTGAAACAAGATGCACAGTCTGGCATAAAAGACACTTTGAAATAAAAATGCATTCGATTTTAGCGTTGCCCAACATGACAAGCTGGACAAAAGAACAACTCATCTTCGTAACAACTGCCTACTCCAATCAAGGAAGGATTTTTTCCTCTTGAGATGTATTAAAAAAAGAGTTAGTGATGAAAAATTAACATATCTATACCAGCTCAAGGCATCAAACGTAATTGATATGTCGTGCAAAGTATGTATTTCAAAAAAGTAATTTAGATTTTCTTGCTATTTTCAACTCTCGAATAGAATGAAAACAACATCAATCGAGCAAGAAATACAGCAAATTTGATCTGATCTCAACAGCGCCGTAATGAACAGCCTGCGTAATCGTACTGATTTTTTTATGCACTCAGAGGGGCGGCACATGAAAAATATTGTATTCCAAAATTACTCATCAGAATAAGATAAGTAATTTCCAGGATTCCATAAATGCTTTGTTTTTAAAACCATTGATTTGCATAGGAGCTATTAAATATTCTTTGAGACTCCATATTAAAAAATCAGCTTGTGTAACGTCTGCCAGAACCAAGTTGAACTTTATGTTACCAGCACACGTACCTAAATATAGGTCTGCAATGAACTTACTTATCTTAAATGTACTTCATACACAGTTGAATCTTAGGTCGCCAGTGAAGATGCCCATTTTAAACATACGTCACTAGTGACCTAACTCAATCGAATTTTTTGTCGTGATTGAACGCACCCAGTTCGACTGCAACACCAGAACTCAAATTCCCACGCATCAAACACGTTCAATTACTCCTGAGCGAGTGAACTAAATTTCACTTAATTCGAGTAGAAATTTAGCTGCCGCATCCATAGAAGGGCAAGAGAAGGACTCCGCCAGAAGACTATGTATAGGAGACGAGGTGGTTCAATCTGGTCCTTTGTTTGTGCGGCACACACACTGGACAGTGGACACCCTGAGGTGGAGATGCGCTATTTACCTATTGATTCTATAGAGGGGAAGCTAATTCTAGACCTGCATTATAGTTCGGTTCCAGACCTGCATTCTCGATTTAATGCCAATATACCCGGAGCTTGGAACGACACTCTATTTTAATGGGATCGATCATGGCGTTTAATTCATTTAATGCTAACAAACCTCAAAAGAAAGCCATGCTTGAAACGGTGCTCGAGTTTTTTTCAGAATCGCTCTGAAATACAATGTATTATCTTAAGCGAGTGAGTCTCTGTATTAAGAACCTCCATTTAATAACTCTAAATGCAGCCGCTCGAGCTGCGCCAAGCCAATCGTCGGCATTGAAATGATGATGGAATTGACCTGCAGGAATCTGTTTGAAGCGATGCAGGGGAATTCTGCTCTGTGATCGCTTGCAAGGAGACCTTCTATAAATGAACACTCGCATCCATGGTGGGATGCTGGCAAGTGCACCACGGGGATATTAGATTGCTTCAGTTTGATAACAGGAGACTAAATTTGAATCAATAATGGCGTCGGCGGGGGGAAAAGGGATTGAGATGGTGTTGGGAATACATAAAATTATCAAGGCTTGTTTTGAAAAGTAGCGTAAGCTAATTCTTTAGAATGTTCACTTCTGATTGATATTGAATGTACGCTACATCAGCAGGTAAGAGGGCGTGTTTTGCACGTATAATATAACGTCAAATTTAATATAAAACTCGTATATTGCGTGTATAATATATCTTATTAGCAAAATTTCTGTGCGAGCTAGTTCTTCTCAAAACCGAAAATGTATTACAAACTCTACTCGCGAATAACTTTCATTAATTGCCACCTATAGAGCCAAAGTTCATTAAGCGAGCTAATTATTGTCATCTACTTGACGTAAGACAAAGTTCAAAATAGTAGTCCCGGAGATTACAGTGACGCAAAAACAAAGGCACAACAAAAGCTAGTCGGAAGGGAGTATGTAGTTCAGAAGTACTGAAGTTCAGATGTTTCCACTATCGCTAGAAAGAAACGATGTACAAACTGCCGGGTCCTTCCGTCTTCCCACTCATGAGTTCAAAGTATGGCAGAAGAAGCTGTTCAAAAATATCTGTGATGACTTTGTGCAAGTGACTGCAGCGGCCAGGTTGTTCCTCTTAATGGTATGACAACAAATATATTTTGCGCCAGCCACTAGCAAACAGAGGATCTTTATTTCGGCTGCACACGTTTTCCACCGTACACAACTTCTCCAGCTCGTAAACTCGCGCAAATTTTATGATATTTTGGCTTAGCTGTAATCTATTAAGCTACACCCTACGGTCTACAGCAAATTTTTTATTGAATGTCGCTTGCATTTTTGGAAGTTGAATAATAATAATAATAATTAAATAATTAGGTTCATAATATTATACTAATTATGTTGAAAGATAGGGTCTAATTATAAAGTAATGTCCTTGT
Organism: Morinoia aosen; assembly: GCA_030386875.1. Classification (NCBI taxonomy): domain Eukaryota; kingdom Metazoa; phylum Arthropoda; class Malacostraca; order Amphipoda; family Talitridae; genus Morinoia; species Morinoia aosen. The sequence continues at coordinate 32,915,525 of CM059577.1, forward strand.
TGGGCACCAGAGGCAAGCTACGCGGCTTTTTGAATTATACGATGGGAATTCATAATTAATGTAAAATTAAATGACATCAGCCAGAGGTAGCAATGCTTTATATTTCAGATAAGTAATACAATTTTGTAAAACCTAAGAATGGATTGTATCTGCAATGCTCGCCCTCTGTTGTATAGAGAATTCCTAAATTTGTGTTCGTTGGGAGTTAGAATTTAGCTCAGTAGGGAAATATTTCTTCTTCACAATTGAAGGGTGTGGTAATCGCTACTGATATTGCATCAATGATAGCAATACTAATGTTGCCAATATTTTTGTATCTCTATGGTATTGATTGTGATAGTGATAATAGCTTCAATATTAATTACATAACCATTGATAGTGTAGCCATAAAAGGAATATTGACCCTACATTAGCACGTAAACAAAACAGTAAACAGTAAACAATGGTGAGTCTAACATCATGGTTGTCTTACTATGATTGGATATTTCAAGTTCAAGTAAAAGCTTGGATGGGTGGACCACATTGCCTAAGAAATAAAGTTTAAGTGACTTAATTTCTCTACAACTCACCTTGCTGTTAACATTTCAGTTACGTTGGATAGTTTATATTCAATTTTTCCAGAAATACACAAACTTCCAAAAAAGAACATTTATCCCAAATATACTTGCAAGTTTCCTTCGTTTCACTCTGAGAGAACTCCCTCCCACCTCAACACAAAGTAACCATTCTGTTCTCTATACTCGTGCACGGGACGCGTCACAAATGCTGGCGCTACAAGAAGGCTGCAATTTTAACATGGCGCGGCGAAGATGACGAGGAAAGTGCACGGCTATTTAGCGCATGGAGTCCATGCTCCATAAGCACCCCCAGCACGGCGCACATCCGTTAGTGTCCTTTTGTGTGCGCACTACAAAGGGCGGGGTCGACGGCAACAAATGGTCGCACGGCCGTTAGCCTTTGTGCCCTTCACAGATGAAGGATAAGTCGCCCGATATGAAGTTGACAAGAACTCCTGAATTATAGTTTTGGCTTCAGGTTTCATTGGTCAAGTCCTGCTTGTACTCAAAGTTCTTATCAGAAGAAAGGCCGCTGCTTGGGTAATGGAGGAAGTTCACGCAATTCTGCGGGATTTTTGGGGTTGGTTTCGCGAATGTTTAATGTTAATTAGCCTTTACAACAATGTACTTGAATCTTTAAGTTGAGTGATTTGTACACTGGAATCTACCTTTTGATGGATTTGTTAGTAAAACCCAACATTAAGTGTAAAGTTCGAACATTAATAAGAATGCCCATGATTGTGAATAATTTTAACGAACTAATTCTACGAAATCATTAGTGACAATGTTTAGAAGCGAAATACTAAATACTATTGTGACTGGGTAAGTGTCGTTCCAGATTAGATTAGTGAATTTTAAAGGGATTTCAAATTAATTTAGACTTTGCTTTTTGGACGAAAATGATTAAAAAGCATGTAAAGTACAATGAACAATTTTCACATGTTAGAAAAAATACATAAAACGCCGAAAAAACTGACGAACTTAGCTATGAAGGAGCAAAATTTGGACTAAAATTAATTCAAGTTCACAGACCAGCTGAAGTTAATTAAGCTGGCTGGAGTGTTTTAGAAATCAACCTTCTGGAATGACGCCTTTGATAACAAATTATTATTTTATTCCGAAAAGAACTAAGCCGGTAGGTTGGCTCGGCGTTGTACCTGAAACACGTTATTTCTCAATAGTTTTAACGTTTCAGAGAGCCATTTCAGCAATGCTATGCCTTCCACTCTGGCGAGGAAAGTATAATTAGAATTTTAGTCATTTGCTATGCAAGCCTATATTTCATGTATAAAAAGTAATATCAAAATGGACCGCTTCGACTAGTAAAAATATTATACTTTCAAGTGTTCCAATATTCCGTCTGTCCTTTGCATGAAATGGCATTCACGTGCAAATGCAGTTGGAAACGACATGGCATGTCATGCATTTTTTGATCGACATTTCTATCTCAAGATCAAAGTATGGAACGGATTTGTGACGCATGCTCGTAGCGCTGGATACTGCTACCGCTGGACACAATTGAGCAGCTACTCGTTGAATTATTAGCCACAGTCCACACTAGCTCAGGACTGAAAGCATTCCCGTCCGAGGCCACAAATCAAGCACCTCCGATTACGATGGCCCTCAAATGTCAGAATCGAAATTAGACATATTCTCCAGTAGAGTTAGAGATTGACTACTGAGAACACGCGTACTTGTAGTCCAGGGCTTCTCAACCGGGGGTACACGTATCCCTAGGGGTACATTTAACATACTTCATATGTGTCACAATCTACAATATATATTTACATACAACGACATAACTAGCTACAATTATTAATCATTAAGTGTATTTTTATAGTTTTTTAGACCTTTAACTGTGCTGGGTGTACAGGAAGATACACCATTAAGCTAAGGAGGTACACGACAATAGAAAGGTTGAGAAGACCTATTGTAGTCGAACGTATGAGCGCCCGTGGAGGTGAAATGAAACAAATGAAAACATAAACACTAGAATTTGGAGTGCAATGTAAGTATGCGAATACGAAGAGTTGGATTCAAACGTTTGAGAATACTTGGAATTAGAGTCAAGCGTTTGAGATTACGTTTAATTGAAATTAGGCACTCGTGGCAAAGAGGAGCTGCTGTTGAACGTATGAAAATAAGCCCGATTGTATTCAAATACGGAGACGCCCGCGGAGTTGAAGCGGAATTTAGATATTCGAGAACAATTTCGACGGGAGCAGGAATCTGGCTTTGCAACTGACTGCATGGTTGTCATCAACGCTGACGCTGTGTGAAGAAGTATTAAACACTGTTATCATTTCAGAAATTTTTTAATCTCATGTTAAGAAGTTTTTGCATTCATTTCTCTGTTCTTTTCGAATGAGCATGACGAAAGACTGGATAAGGGATCACGAATATCATTTCATATGTGGGCTTGAGCCCAGCGATCGATGCGTAATTAAAAGCTCAAACACGATTTTCATACAAATCCAGAGTATTTCTAGTGTAATTCATGTCAGTATTTGAACTGTTTTAGTGGGAGTCACGTAATATGTTATATATATTACGTAGTATACTATAAATATTTAAATTGCGGACTTAAATCATTGATTGAAACTCGGTTTCAGCGTCTTACGAGCTACGTATTGTGAAATCAGTTCTTTTAATGTAGACTGCATCACTAAGAGTAGAACACAAGATTACGTGGATCTAGGCAGTTGAAACAACGCATGCAAATAACCAGCTTCCCGTTGCCCAACTTATTGCAAGAATATCCGTTCACTTTGATTACTTTTATCAGCTCACACTGAGTATGCTGGACTAATGCTGTAATTGATCAAACTAACTTGAACGTGAAAACAGAAAGTTACTTGAGGAGTTTCAGGAGCAAAATTGAGTGAGAAGGGCGCTCTTAAGTCTAGGTTTGTTTAAGAGGCGCTCGTTGCGCACAAAGTTTGACGAATCAAGTTTAGGGCAAACGAATATTGGCGTTTGTGACGTCGATCACTTTTTAACTTGGATTGTTTTTGATTACGTTCGAACTTCGGGAACTCTCTGCAAAGAAATTATGAACATTTACAGCGGATGAAATGTGAGCGAGTGGTAGATCAAACTCGAGGAATCGCATTGGCTAGATTTTTTTGATTACGGATCTCTTCGTTTTAGTCTCTTGGATCAAAGCGAGGTGCAAGTATTTTTTAATGCAAATTGAGAAAAGCTTCCATGTAAATTGTAGAGCCCTTACAGAGTTAATCTGTCGTGTAAATGTAGAATAAATTATTATGAAATTCAAGTTGATTTTCACAGTAAAATGTTTTTCAAAACGTATTCATATCGTTAACTGTTAAAGGTTTCAGGAAGTAGTTATTGTCATGGAGTACAAAATTTTGTGAAGGAAAAGAATAATTTAATTCGATGATGAGATGAGACTCGTTCGTAAACATTGTTCTCAGTTAAGTGTCAGTCTTCTGCATTATGTTCCATTTTACGGTCGTATTTATGCCCTTTAACTCGCACAATATGTTCAGAGAGATGAGGCATCAAATGGAAGAATCTCATAGAAATATATTTCCTCATCAAACTGAGTGCCGTCTCTTCTCTAGGGGATGTCATTAGCCAAAATATGCTGGGGCTTCTGTTTGCCTTCGAAGGAAGTATGCTATGAAATTTACAGTAGGATATTTTACACAGATAGTATAGGAATGAAATTCAATTCCAGGCCGTGCGTAGATGATAACTACTGTCCAACAGTGGACGAAATAAGTCTAAATTCCCGTGTTGTAAGATGCAGCGCTGAATTTTTTTTTAAATCCTCACACTCTTCTCACCTTTTGTTGACAAGCGTAACGGAGATTGCTCACAGAAATACATAAAAAAAGCTACGAACAATGTTTAGAGTCTAATGAGTCTCCAACTCTGTAGGAGAATCTTAACTCTACGGTAAATTAATCATGAGTTTAAGTTCAGTCAGAGCATAGAATATTGAAAACTTATAGCTTATCTGATTTACGGATGTACATGAGTTGAATATTTGGGAATCCCCGTTCCATAGATAGCATATTTAATTGAAAAAGGTTTCAAGTTTCCGCGAACTCAAATTTGAGGAGATCAGCTGTGTGGATAACATTAGGGTGTCCACAGTCAGATGCTCATGCAATGAAATTCTTTCGAAGGATATATCCCCAACATATCCAGTGTATGTTTGCTCTTTAATTTCTTTTATTGATTTCAGATTCATCCTAAACATAGTATGCGTTTGATTGTTTCTTGTTTGATTTCAAATAATATGAGTTTGCACGTTAGGCCAATACGTTTTTTTGTTTTCGAAAGCATCGGATGGAACGCAATGTTTTAAAGCATTTGTGCGACAGATTTTCCGTAGAATATCAGCGTATGTTGCTTGCTTAGTGTGAAACTTAGTTCTCATATACTGTGCAAAATAAACTGACAGGTTTGCAATCGCTTTTTTATTACATTTTTTGTACATCACTTATTAATGATACAAACTATTTTGTATGATATTTTATTTCAGTTGAAAAGTGTGTTTGATTTAAAATTTTGTTCGGCTTTGTATATTTTATTCATTGTATTTTTAATGCGTTCGCAATTGGGTAAAGTATGTTGGTTATTTATACTGTGTTAATAATGAGGTATAGGCCAATTATAAAAAATCATATCTCTTTCTACTGTACAGTAAAAAAAAATTTTTCAATAACTTATGAATGACCTATGTAGTAGATAATATTCTACGAAGCTTACAATGAAAATATCAAATTCCAAACGAGATGACTCGGACAAATAAAATTTGTTATATTTGTTATATTATTTGTTATAATTTATTTTATATATAAATATAAAAAATATAATACAAAAAACAAAAAAAAAAATAATATATAAAATATAATACAAAATAGTATGTATCATTGCATATATTTCTTAAATAAGTCCCCGTTCCTTGACTTTTTAAATTATTGTACTCTAAATTGCCCGATTATAAACAATTTAATTTTGTTGTCATTAGAATTTAATATTATGCATTTTCCTTACGCTAGAATTTGACGGGAAAACTTTCATGCGGATATGTATTTTTTAGAACATTTTTCCGCACTTGTTTACATTAAGATGAACTTTTGAACTGTTCGGTATGTGTGTTAAAACATTCGCTTGTGTAGCCTTTTTTTATCCTCTGTTAGCTTGAATTAGAAATACTAATAGAATGACATTAAACGAGTTCTGCCTTGTTTATTTTCGGAGAGGTTGTAATGATCTGTTTTTAATGTAGGTAATCTGTTTTAGGTATGTTTTAAAATATTTTACAGTGCAACCAGGACCTTCCCACGCAAAGCAGGAATAGAATTTCAATATAATTAGCGTACTAAATTATCCTTGTCTCAGCCACCATTCATTTGAGACGAGTTCAAAGTTTTCCAAAGCTTCAAGATGAAAAATAACATTTCATTTGCTTTTTCAGCCTAAAATCGGCCACGAGCTCGTATTATTGTGATTTATATTTTATTTTGACTGAGTTCAATTTTTTCGCACAGTTTGAATACAATAACTAAAAAATTCACCGCTCTTCCACGCAGTGACAGACTTCAACTTCTCAGTAATTCTATTAGTTCAATGAACGCCTATCCTTCATAGACACGGGGACAAATGCCAAAATACTTTTTATATCCATTTCGAGCGTCTTCTCCAAAAAAGAAATCCAGTCTCTCGCGCATCCTTCAAGCCAAACAGGCCATGTCAGATTTCGAATTTTTGCTCACAAAGACCCGCTGCGATTCTGGCATTACGCGTCAATTCGGCGGCGGTCTTCGTCCATTTCAAATGAAAGTCAATCGCAGTGACTGAGCACTAAAGCGTCTCCCTTGCAGTCAGTCCGTGTGAGCTCCCGCCTATTGCTTTTCACTTAAGAACGTAACTGAAAGCCGCAAAATCGCCGCTCGATTTTTGCTCTGTGACATTGTCGATTATTGATGCGGCCGAGCTCGTAAAGCGACTCATAGAGAGGTTGTAAGATCTCCAGATTTAGACCTGGATATTTTATTCTTTCTGAGGAAAACGATTCGAAGATGAACTCTTCTTCAGGTTCTGAATACGTTAGGAGTAAGTGGTGAGGTAAGTATTATTTTTGCTAAGGTAGTTAAAAAAATTGACTTAAAGATTTCATTCGGGACTGTATTTCTTTTTGGAATGTGTAGCCAAGTTTGCGCAGAAAAAATACCACTAATTAAGCTAAAATATTGAAGTACATTCAAAACTCATTTGCTCGTCACAGTTCATTCATAATCAAAGTTACAAAAATCGCAAGCTGGAAAAGTCTCAACATTCCTACACGGGTAGTTCAGGGAGAGAGTGAGAGTTGAGCTCTGGTTCTTCACTACAGTTAGAGTGGTTGTGATTTTGAATCTCATGTACCTTTCGGTATAGTTTAGTTTCTTACGTTATACTTCGAGCACACTTTCCTGCAGCTCACGAACTTTTCACAGTTCAAACTCCTACTGATTCGTGCGTACCAGTACTAGTACCCCTCTTTACAACACACGAACTTTTCACAGTTCAAACTCCTACTGATTCGTGCGTACCAGTACTAGTACCCCTCTTTACAACACACGAACTTTTCACAGTTCAAACTCCTACTGATTCGTGCGTACCAGTACTAGTACCCCTCTTTACAACACACGAACTTTTCACAGTTCAAACTCCTACTGATTCGTGCGTACCAGTACTAGTACCCCTCTTTACAACACACGAACTTTTCACAGTTCAAACTCCTACTGATTCGTGCGTACCAGTACTAGTACCCCTCTTTACAACACACGAACCCATCACATTTCAGCCTCCCATTAAATTTACGTGCCCTTCTCAGTAAATCTGGCACTCTCACTTCAGTTTGCATGCATACACCTCGCAAAAGTTCACTTGCACTTCGCCACAGTTCACGTGCACTTCGCCACAGTTCACATGCACTTTGCCACAGTTCACATGCACTTCACCACAATTCACATGCACTTCACCACACTTCACTAGCACTTCGTCAAAGTTCAGACCCTTTAAATGCAGTTAGTGCTCCCTTCATAACAACGTAGGGCCATTTGCTGCTCTTCCACGTGCCAGAAACGACTAGTGATGCAAAAAAACGGTTTTATTTGATTGCGGTTTTTTTTTGCAGAAAAAAACGTGTTTATTATGTTTTTTTTTTGTTTTTTTTTTTGTTTTTTTTTGCACACCTAAATTTTGTCAAGTATATGTCTGGGTTGTTTTTTGGACACCTAAAATATATTAATATCCGTGTTTTTAGTCATTTTATTGTTATAAAAACATCAAAAAGGAACCATACAGTAAAAGTGGTGGCAGATAACCCACAATTACCTAGAGGCGTCTAAGAGGAACAGCAGGAGCCACAGAACTTATATTGATGGGGTCAAAATTCAGAGCTTACTATCTCTACTATGTCTGATTTCATTTTTATATGACCAAAAAGATCAGACTTTGCAGAGATAATAAGCTCTGAATTTTGACTCCATCAATATAAGTTCTGTGGTAAGTTCTGTGGCTCCTGCTGTACCTCTTAGACTCCTCTAGGTAATTGTGGGTTATCTGCCACCACTTTTACTGTATGGTTTCTTTTTTATGTTTTCATTACAAAAAAAATGATTTAAAACCATAGATATTAATATATTTTAGGTGACCAAAAAATATGCTGTTTTTTAAAAACGTTTTTTTACAAACATGTTTTTTTACAAAAAATTCTGACTAATAAAAATGAATATTAATATATTTTCTGGTACCAAATATAACCATGCTGTTTTTTTCACAAAAAATCATGACTAAAAAACAATATATTTTATGTGACCTAAAAAGCCCCATGCAGTTTTTAAAAAAACATGTTTTTTACTGAAAAATCATGACTGAAAAACATGAATATATTTATGAGACCAAAAAATGTTTTTGTACTAAAAAATCATGACTAAAAAATATGAATATATTTATGAGACCTAAAAAACCCCATGCTGTTTTTTAAAAATTATGTTTTTTTTACAAACAATGATGTATAAGAAAACCTGGATATGAATATATTTTATGCGACCAAAAAACCATGCTGTCTTATTTTATGTATTTTTCATAAAAAATAGTGTCTTAAAAATCATGGATATTAACATATTTTATGTTACCAAAAAATCCTTGTTTTATTTTAAACATGTTTTTTTTATTAAAAAGTTATTATGATTCATTTTTTGGTCACGACTTCTTTGTAAAAAAACCCTTCAGGGGGATACAACCATTGTATCTATGGGAACCAGCGGCGCTCCCAGGGGGACAATGTGAGGGCCCCAGCTGAGAGTTAGGTAGGCCTCCTTTTTGTTTAAATAAAATGTTTTTGTTATGTTGAGGACCAATTTTTTTCGGTTCACTGCTGTCCTGTTTTTCAGCACCTAATACTGTCTTCTTCAACTTTGATCTTGTTTCATAATCTTCCTTCCTCACTTTGGATTGCATTTGTTGCTGGGTAGGGAGGCTAAAACTAAAGACTAATCTAATCTGTAAAAAAAACATGGATAATAATTTATTTTAGGTGACCAAAAAACCATGCTTTTTGAAAAAAAAATTTTTTTACAAATAACAGGAGTGTTATTAAATTTTATCTAACCAAAAAAACATGACATTTTCAAACCATGTTTTTTGCACAAAAAGTCATTAATATCCATGTTTTTACGTCATGATTTTTTTGGTAAAGAAAACATGATTTAAAAAAAAACAGCATGTTTTTTTGGCACATAAAATATATTAATATCCACATTTTTTAATCATGATTTTTCTGTAAAAAGATGTTTTAAAAAAAACAGCATTGTTGTTTATGGTAAAATTAAGTATATTAATATCCGTGTTTTTTAGTCATGACTTTTTTGTAACAAAAACATTCAAAAAATAGCATGGATTTTTTGGTCACATAAGATATATTAATATCCATTAGAACTAACCAGGTCTTAGAATAAAATATCCACAAAGAATCTATTCACTCTATAAAACCTTTTGGAGACTAGCTCCATCCTCAGTAAGTCATTCAGTCAATTTTTTTTCAAAGGAACAGTGAAAATTCATTGTCCATTTCACCAAATTTTACTGAATGACTGAGGATGGAGCTGGTCTCCAAAAGGTTTTATGGAGTAAATAGATTCTTTGTAGATATTTCATTCTAAGACCTAGTACAGTTCTAATAAACATGATTTCAATATTAACAGCATTCTTTGTTTATAAGTTTCTAAAGACAATTCGATAAAAGAAAACTAACTTTCCTGATATTTACATCCGTGTTTTTTTATTCATGATTTTCTTTAAATGTTTTTAAAAAAAAAATTTTTTTTGGTCCCATAAAATATAATAGCCATGTTTTTTTAGTTAAGATTTTTTGGTTAAAAAACAATGTTTTAAAAAAAACAGCATTGGATTTTTAAGGTCACATAAATATATTATTATCCATGCTCTTTATTCATAATGTATGTATAAATAACATTTTTTTTAAAAACAGCATGGTTTTTTAGTCACATTTCTATCAATGACCATAAGTAAAGATATGTTATTATTACACACCATTTTGGGAGTTGAAGATCATTCACATGTATTGTAAAATAAATAAAATATCAAAGCATGAAACCGCAGAAAATGAAAAATTTCATAAAACCATGGAAAACCACCAATTAAGAAGTATGCTGTTTTATTTTGTAATCTGGCATGAAAACACATAATGCAATGTGGTTCTTTTTCTTGCCGAGTTATTTTCAGACAAAATATCTAAAAAAAACAAAATATCCATGTTTTTTTTGGCCACGGTTTTTTTTGTAAAAAAAACGTGTTTTTTTTTTAAAAAAAACGGCCTGGTTTTTTTTGAGTCACATCTCTAGAAACGACGAGCTCTTTAAAGCAAATGAATTCAGTGCACAAGCACCGGCCGCACAACGCTAATCTGTCTGCGATGCCTTCTGTCCGGGGCACCTGTGAGCAGGGGGGACTAGCGGCTCAGATGCTGCCCTCCGATGAGGGGGACTAGCGGCTCAGATGCTGCCCTCCGATGAGGGGGACTAGCGGCTCAGATGCTGCCCTCCGATGAGGGGGACTATCGGTTTAGATGCTGCCCTCCAATGAGGGGGACTAGCGGCTCAGGTGCTGCCCTCCATTGAGGGGGACTAGCGGCTCAGATGCTGCCCTCCGATGAGGGGGACTAGGGGCTCAGATGCTGCCCTCCGACGAGGAGGACTAGCTTCTCAGATGCTGCCCTCCGATGAGGGGGACTAGCAGAACTGATGCTGCTCACCATTGGGGGGACTAGCAGAACTGACGCTGCATTTCATTGTATCTGTGTGTGTGTGTGTGCGTGGGGAGGTTACCATCAGCTCTGGAGCTGCTCTAGTGAAATAAGAGCAGCCTGGGCCTGCCGCCCCACGTTGGCTTAAACAAAATCTGATATTATAATTTTTTCTGTGTAATTTTTCTCGATGTACTACACGTCGATGGAGAGGAATAATATATTTCATCATGTGAGTATCTTCTCAGGTGACTAATCTTTAATTGTCTTGCAGAGTTAATGTTGTTTGATTCAGCTGTTGAGTGCTGTAATTTTTTTATTATCAAGCTGAGTTCAAATTCACTCATAATTCTATTGGATTCTGTAATTTTTGATTGTCCTGGTAAGTTAATTCAAAGTGCTTGAACATCATACTATGTTGTTTAACTATTGACCATCCTCCCGTATTCCAACTCTTTGATTATATTTTTGAGTTTTATAATCTTTGAATGACTTGCTGTGATCAATTATTATCGATTACCCCGTAAGAAATTATGAATTGGACATTATGTCAAATATTGCTTCACATAAGCACTTAGCAATTCTTATCTCTTCGAACTTGTGCAATGAATTAGTAGTTTACGTTTACATCAAACGCCTAGAATTAACCATAAATAATTATTGGAACTATATGATCAAAGAATTGGATGGTGCATTACCAATGTACATTGCCTTTTAACGAATAGTGACAATGAGATCTCATTTTTGTTGTTTGGATGAAACAAGACTCAGTATATAGATAGCGTTCACTCAGTGTGAGACTTGGACGGCCAATGAGGGTATTCAAACCTGATGAGATCATTTACATAGCTAAGCACACCAGAGAAATGAACAGTACTTGTTTATTGATTACGATCCTGAAATAATTATTCCAACAATACCTTTTAATTTCTGGTTTTAGTCTCGCACTGCTCGGATGCCGTTTTGTCAGCGGTAAAGTTTAATTCCAATCTACTAATGGCCAAAAAACAAGCTCTAGAAAATTCCAGTTAGAAGCGTGCCAGCCACTTGAGAATTGATCACGCATCGTACATTGTTTTGATCTTCATCACAGCACCAAAATTTGTTTTTAACTACTTCAGTTGTCTGGTGCGCAAAATCAAAGCATGCTGTTCGTACGAGATTTCAAATGCGCGAATATGCTCTAAGTATATGCACCTAAAACTAATTTTTCAGCGTCTAAATTAACGCATTCCAGTCACCTTTTTTTCTCCTAAACTCTTTATGGAATTTCAATATACATTCATTTTTTGTATCTCTGCAAGGAACACGTATTTATGAGGCGTTTGAAGAGCTCCATATTCCTAGTAGTTGAGCTTTAAATTTTTGCCATGTATTTCAAATTCCTCATTCTTAATCGCTAGCGAAACTTCGCTCCTGAAAAAGCAACAATTTATCTACTTTGCGCAAGAAGAATAATTTAAAAAAGTTTTTCTTTACTTGATGACATCTCCAGAGTCATGCATTTATTATTTTCCCCAAACAATTCTCATTGAAAATAAACTAGCTGTGTTTTTACTTTGTCGTTTGGAATAAATGATCACTAGCTTTAAAATAAACCGCAAACACGGTTAAACAATATCTGCGCGACAAGAAACGCGAAACGTAGCACACATTTTATTTTGCAACGAAACATATTTACTCACTTAACACCGACGGACACAACCGTATAAATTTCCCTATACGAGGAAAACTTTGAGTTTCCGGGTAGTCGTTTTTCCTGTAGGGCTCATAACTTGGGAGGCGTTGAGGCGGCATGCTCGAAGAAGCATTAGTTGAGTGACACGAGCGCATCTTGCCGCCAATTAAGACAATTTGTGAGGGCTGGAAAGGTTGCCACTGATGGATCTCTGCGCAGACTTGCGGCGCATATTTGGCCGCGAAATGAGGTGGTGTGACGAGCCTCTTTTGCCTCACTCCATGGCGGGGTGGTGTGACGGGCCTCCTTTGCCCCACTCCACAGCGGGGTGGTGTGACGGGCCTCCTTTGCCCCACTCCACAGCGGGGTGGTGTGACGGGCCTCCTTTGCTCCTCTCCATAGCGGGGTGGTGTGACTTGCCTCCTTTGCCCCACTTCACAGTGGGGTGGTGTGACGGGCCTCCTTTGCCTCACTCCATAGCGGGGTGGTGTGACGGGCCTCCTTTACTCCTCTCCATAGCGGGGTGGTGTGACGGGCCTCCTTTACTCCTCTCCATAGCGGGGTGGTGTGACGGGCTTTCTTTGCCTCACTCCACAGCGGGGCGGTGTGACTTGCCTCCTTTGCCTTACTCCAAAGCGGGGTGGTGTGACGGGCCTCCTTTGCCCCACTCCTCAGCGGGTGGTGTGACGGGCCTCCTTTGCCTTACTCCACAGCGGGGTGGTGTGACTTGCGGTGCGGGCACATAATTGTACTGTTCTCTCGTTTTTAGCGGCGCTTTCCATGGTAATCGTGATGGTAATTACGATTACCATGATAATTACCATCATGATGTGATGGTAATCGCTAGCAATATTGCCCACTGTTGTAAAGGTAATTTTCAGTGGCATCCTCAACTCTTGTGAGGGTAGCTTTCTATAACGCCTTCAATTTTCATAACGACTGTTTTCAGCAGTATCTTCTACTCCTGAACCTAACATTTTCTGTATGCACCAAAATATGGTTTAGGTTATTTACAAAAGTATTCCTTATTTTCGTGACGCACATGAATTTTCTCATTCAATGCTAAGGAAAATCAAAAACGTAGCTATTCACGTACTCTTTGAAAAATAAGAACCTTAATTTCTTAAACAATTTGTTAAATTTTATTCATTTTAAGACCTACGATGGATCACAGTAATTGAATGAATCAAAATTACAAATTTGTGACGAATTTGTTATGAATCACAAATTCATTACTGAATGAATCACAATTCTCCCAATTACATTCATAAATAAATATAATGAATGAATATTAAGCACTAATCATTTTGAAAAATGACTTCATTGTCTTTAAAAGGAATTACCTGTAGAAAATGGTATCAACTGAGATAAAATTTTGAAAGTTCCTCCAACTTCAGAAGCATTTCAAAACGTGCACACATAGAGTTTTCATGATATTTACCAGTTTAATTTTCATGATATTTACCAGTTTAATTTTCATGATATTTACCAATTTAATTTTCATGATATTTACCAATTTAATTTTCATGATATTTACCAATTTAATTTTCATGATATTTACCAATTTAATTTTCATGATATTTACCAATTTAATTTTCATGATATTTACCAATTTAATTTTCATGATATTTACCAATTTAATTTTCATGATATTTACCAATTTTATTTTCATGATATTTACGAATTAAATTTTCGTTATATTTACCAATTAAATTTTCATGATATTTACCAATTTAATTTTCATGATATTTACCAATTAAATTTTCATTATATTTACCAATTTAATTTTCATGATATTTACCAATTTAATTTTCATGATATTAACCAATTTTATTTGCATGATATTTACCAATTTAATTTTCATTATATTTACCAATTTAATTTTCATGATATTCACCAATTAAATTTTCTTGATATTTACCAATTTAATATTCATGATATTTACCAATTTAATTTTTCCAGTGTGCCACTTACACACCTCTGCACTCGGAAGAAATAGACTCAGTCATGTCAGACTTAGTCGATGAATAACCGCGTCCTTCGGAACATGCACTGACTGATTAGAATCCTTCCTAACCGCAACAAAGGCGTTCCAAAGAAAGGAAGGAGTAAAAATAATTGAGCAATATGATTGGTATTCACGCAAGCACAAAAATAAAATATGGGTTCACTGTAGTGAACCCATCAAAAAATCACAAAACCCCACAAAAAAACACAAAAACCCACAAATTAAACCCACAAAAATTAAATATGGGTTCACTGAACCCATGTTTAATTTTTGTGCTTGCGTGAATGCCAATCATATTGGTCAATCATTTGTACTCCTTTCTCTCTGGAATCGTCTATTGACGATTCCAGATAAATAGTACCCACAAATGAAAATAAATAGTACCCAGAAATCCTAAACTATTTGTATCGCATTTTCTGAATTTTATTCTATTGAATTTAATTCGTGGAAAATGGTGAACTCAAATTCATCGGAAGGGAGTTCCTTCACTTGGAATCTCACCCGAACTTTCACGAGACCACGCGAGAGTTTGGCTCCATTAGCAGCAACATTCAACGCGGTATGCTACTCTGTATAGAACAAAAAAAAAGAGTACATTTACCAAAGAACAGCCCTGCGGCGGTTGCGGCCTAATAGCCTTGTACCGGCTGCGATTTTTTACCCTGGCGTAGATTTTCACGACCGCCGTTTCGGGAAATGTAGCCTGTGAACTTCGTTGCTCTGATGCGAGCTGGTGTTTTTTGAGGCAACGTCGTAATATCCGGGCAACTTTTCGTAGATCCGCCTTGTCAGATGAGCGCTTCTTTTCACTGAGTACTTCGTATGAAATTAACGGATCTCTGTATAGAAACATCATCAGTTGTTTACAACTCTGCGAAGAGAAAGAAAGTAAACGCGTTGAATCTGTGCGGAGAAAAGTAACACAAACACAAAAGGTAATTCTCTGCAGAGTCTACGTAGAATAGTCATATGAGTGCATTCAATCTTTGCAAAAGCTGCGTAAAAACTGAGCATCTTTACAGGGAAAAATCTTATGAAAGTCTTGCACATGCGCGAAAAAACCCTCGTGGAAAGAGTGAATCTCTGCAAAAAAAGCTCATAAAACACTGAATCTCGACTGCAAATTTTTTTTTTCAAATCATGGGATAGCAATAAATAAGAATATAGAGAAGCCCATGTTTCATCCTACTCTTTCTGAAGAACAGACCCAACACCACAGAACATCTATTCTCAAAGAACAATGTTAAAAATAAGTGATCACAAACGAACAGGTGGGCAAGGAAGCAAATTGGCCGTGAGTGCTTCATAAGATGTTGTTCGTTACCAAATTGGCCTTAACAAGCGAATTGAATCGTGCTTGCGGAAGCTTCGAAGCTCAACGGAGCAATGCGCGACGATAACAAATGAGATAAAGCCTCACAAGTGCTGCGCATCCTGCGAAAACAGAGCGCCTTGCCTCGGAAGAATTGAGGTCAATGCATCTTGCGGTGAAAGAGCCTCTGAAGAGCAATATTTCGTACAGATAAAGAGCCACGCGGAGGGGGAGAATGGAACTCAACGTGACCGTCTTAAGGGCGACGTTGTGGTGGTGAAAATGTGCTTTACGAGACCATGGGACATCGTGTGCTGAAAATGTCACTCTTGAGAGTAGGGGATAGTGTGTACTGAAAGTGTCCCTCTTGAGAGTAGGAGACATTGTGTGCTGAAAATGTCCCTCTTAAGAGTAGGGGATATTGTGTACTGGAAATGTCCCTCACGAAAGTGAAGGATACTCTTTAATCAAAATATTCTTTACGAAACTAGAGGATATTGTGCATGAAATACGTCGAATTGATATCACTCAAAGGGGCAGTAATTTCTGCTTTTTGGAAGGTAAATACTTTTGGTTAAAGCTTTGTATTTTAGAAAATGAATCACGCATATTTCAAATGGCGACAATGATTTGACACAACAAATGAAAATGCTCATTTCAGCGGCTGATAGTTGGGAAAAATAATGCTTTAAATTCAATTTCAATACGACTTAAAATATTTAAAAAATTATTAGAAAAACCCAAGCTTCATGACGCAGCCCACTCTATCAATTAAGTCGTTGTGATTCTTGATTTTAGCTTTAGGTTAACAGGCAATCGAAAAAGGTCGCTTATAGATTTGTGTGCGCACCCTATACTGTACATGCACGCCCCAACCCCATGCACCTAGGAAGCTTTATAAGCAGTCGATTTCTCAGGCATGTCGCTATCGATCGCGTCCCCTTCTCCAAGTAAACACCTGTGAAAACGTCTCCTGAGTTTCCTCACCACGACCACGTTTACCAGCTTCACATATGGTGGCCAGTACCAGCCTCACATATGGGTTTACCAGCCTCACAGATTGCTTACTCGTCTGCCAACTGGTGATCAACACGCACTGTATTTCTTACGGTAAACTGAAAAATCCATGCTTGAAACATACACCACCTTCAGAGAATTGTCTTAATAATAATTAGTACTGCAATCTCCATCGAAAAAGAGAGGTGCTGAGGGCGATTCTAAGTGCCCTTGTAAAATTTCTTGTTTGAAAATCTCAGGTACGGGATTTTTTTAGCAAAACCTCACTCGCTAAGATGTGTGTTTAATTAGCTTTCCTTTCGTTACACAGACTCCTCTAAAGGAAAGGTCACGTGGGAGACCAGAGAGAGGCACTATGAACTCCAAAATAAAATCACTTAGAATAGACGTCTGTGATGGCAATATTTGGATGCACTCAATGTTGCCATTCAGTTTCCGTTTGTGTTTCTGTGATATCTTTTCTGATACATCGTTGCATTTGAATGCTCTTGCACTCAAATTCACTCAATAGATTTATCGTGTGAACTAACTCAATAATTCGTTTGCTCCGTGCGAACACTATTTAAAGAGGTTTATGCAGTGATCCCTTTTACAAAAATTCAGTTCATACCTTTGTTTGACTTTGCAGCAAATTTTTCCTTCGAACAATCCATGCATTTTTTACAGCTGGCTTTAAATATATGCATAGTTCTAGGTATTACGTTTTACCGCGAAGTTTTCATTTCTTTTATACCCCTTTAAAGCTTCAGCCACAGTCTTTCGGCAAAATGGCTGCGGACGTGATGCCCTTGTTAGATAACAAGTAATTCAAGTCTGACATTTCCACAACATCTTATAAGTATCTTCAAAGTACCGCGTGATCTATGCAGTTGAGCATCGTTACAAGATTCCACAAACTCAAAGTCTTCACTTCTTTATATACTTCTCTAATTTTTAAATTTGATCTTTAGTTCACATGAGATACTGTTTTATCTTCTTGAAAATGTTCGTCTCCATATTTTGTTATGTAAGTTTCAAAATTTGCATGCTTTTCTTCTTTGAGAATATTTGTTTGAGAATGTCGGATGCAAAAAACCTTCTGTGAGATTTTAAAATGTGCTCGTGATATTTTGCCCGTTAGTTCTAAGCGTAGGGTTTATTATATGTATTATAATTATTGAAGATATTATTAGTAGAACTAGACTGTGTGATTGTGAAGCAATAGGCTCATTACAATATAACATTTTAAGTAAAGAAAAAGATTACTTTGTGCTCAGGAAAAAGCCAGAAGTGAGTCACTGCATGTACAGTGGTGGGTCGCTCTGAGCTGTTTTGGGCCACGAAAAATAATTTGTTATAATTTGGGCTGTGAAAGGCCGTTGTCTTTCCAGTAATGGGTCACTGTGTCCAGTAATGGGTACCGTATGTACAGTAATAAATACAGTTTATAAAGTAGAGGGTCACTGTGTACAGTAATGGGTCACTGTGTACAGTAATGGGTCACTGTGTACAGTAATGGGTCACTGTGTACAGTAATGGGTACCGTATGTACAGTAATAAATACAGTTTATAAAGTAGAGGGTCACTGTGTACAGTAATGGGTCACTGTGTACAGTAATGGGTCACTGTGTACATTATTGGGTACTTTATGTACAGTTCTGAGCTCTCAATGTAGAGTGATAGGTTGTACGACTTTTGATATCGTTATTCTTTTGAAAGAAATCATCGAAAACAAAATGAATGCCGCTTCATAATTTATGCACTCATTTGGTGAAATAAATTGGAAGAAATGGAAGCCACATGGAAAAAAGAGACTTTGTGTAAACGATAAAATTTGTCAGAGCCAAATTCCGGGTTTCTCATTTTGCCGGGATAATTTCATTCAAGTCACATGAAGCGTTGGAGGACTTTTATTGGCCTGTCTTTCTCGGAACTTTATATGCATTACAGCTAGTTTAATACATGCATGGCTCCTCGCTTGAGCTGGACGAGCTTTGTCACGGCGTCGTCTTGCCTTCCTTGTTTTTTGCGCCCGGACATTTCGGGTCGGAATTTCTTGAATGTTTTTTCTGGGCACGGATGGTCAGCTTGCTTTGTTTTCTGGAATGTTTCTGCGTGTCCTCGAGAGTGAAGTTTTGCTGGATGTGAAGTCGCTACACGTATCTCAAATGCAAGTCTTGTTCCTTCATTCATCTTGGATGAAAATAAAATCGAAGGGGAAATATTTCTTAGATGTTCGTTCTCTCTGTTATAATAAAGGAAACTTTTAGAGGAAGTAATTCCTAGATGATAGTTCTCTGTAATACTAAAGTAACTTTGGAGTGGGATTGTTTCTTAGATTTTCGTTCCCTGTAATAATGAAGTAAAGTCGGAGGGGAATTATTTCTTAAATATTCGTTCTGTGTAACAATATAGAAAACACGGAGGGAAAATATTTCTTAAATGTTCGTTCCCTGTAATAGCAACTTTGCCTTGTTTCATCGTTCGCTAGACGAGTTGAACGAGTACGGAAATATCAGTTGTCTCAAAGTAATATTTGTATTTTTCCATCAGTAACTTGGTGCGCAATGAAAGCGGTTGGACTTGATGAAAGATTTCTCAACTTTAAGGATATTATGCAATGGGAATTGAGTAATCAGTTTCAATTTTCGTGATATTGGTTTAGGCGTTTTTAATCTTATATAAATATTTTCATTACTTAAAAAAAACAAACGAATAAAAACTGTATCAGAGCACCATAAACAATATTAACTTTACGTAGAACGGTTCATTAAGTTTGGATAATCATGCTCAGTTTTGGTAACTAAAACTAAAATCAACAAAAAATGTAATATGGAAAAGGGACGTGAGGGCAGGACGTAGGCAATTCCATATAATTAAAAGCAATTACAGAACGGCTTAGAACCAATACCTCAGTGCTGACTGCATTTCTTCGAAATGACAGTAAAAGCAACTGCAAGGTAGTTTTAACCTGCTAAATATATCTAAAATCCCACTTTAATCTATTTATCAATATTCTACGCAATCTCGGTAGCCATCCAAAATATTTTCACTCATGAAACGGGCTACCATTTTAGTTAAATATTCTCATACGATATTTTAGAAAATATTTTCACACAAAATTTCACAACAGGCTTTTTAGCGTTCAAACATCCCTGTGCAGCTGGCACTAGCCCAATTAGGCCGTACGTAACTATAGCAGTGTCTATTACGAGCCGGGTCCTGGTAGAGGAATACACCTTGAAAATTTTACTGGTCTCTTCAAAGTCAAATTAATTATTTTTAATTTTAGTTTCGTGTACGGTGGTATTATCAGGAAAGTGAGTACTAAATCTCGTACCCAGAAATATGAGCACTTCCAATGAGGTCCTGAAAAAATAATTTTCGAGGTATTTATTTTTCACTTTTAAATTGTTACTTTTTTAATCGGCGTCAACATTTTCAAAACAATTCCTTTGAAAGACGCGTGGGTCCTATGTTCCAAGATTTGAAGCCCTCTGCAACATATCTGAGGAGAGCAGCAATAAGTGCTGGATTTAGTGCTCGTCATTGCAAACTGAATGAACTGAAAGGATGACAGTCAATAACGGTGTTATACGATCCAACGAGACAGGTCCATACCTACATTGGTGAGGCGAAAGGTCATTTTTCAAGTCGCTTGTAATTGTTGGTCATATATACCACCCGTACAATTTTTTAACGCAACTGTGAATAATAATAAGACTACACAGTACACACAGATTTGCACAAAGATGCAAAAACTGTGCATTTTGATCAGGCATACAATAGATCTACTTTACCGTTTGTAGCCCTCCTAATTGGCAGGCCGTTTTTCATATCTGACGCTAGCGTGAGACACCCATATGAAGCTGTTAGGGTTTCCCGAACGACTGGTCATTACTGGTCGAGGTGAGTTGTAACCTTGCATTGGTTGGATCTACATGACATAGCTCCTCTTCTCACTTGATCGACCGTCTCTGGTCGCTCAATCGATCAGACAGTTGCTCGGATCGTTTGACCGATCGTCACAGCTGTCTTGGTCACTCGATCGACCCGCGCTTGTCGCTCAATCGATCAGACAGTTGTTTTGGTCGCTTGACCGAGTTTTCGTAGTTGCTCTGGTCACTCAACCGACCGGCTCTTGTCACTCAATCGATCAGTCAGTTGTTTTGGTCGCTTGACCGAGTTTTCGCAGTTGCTCTGGTCACTCAATCGACCGGCTCTTGTCGCTCAATCGATCAGACATTTTTTCTCGTTGCTTGTCCGAGTTAACACAGCTGCTCTGATTACTTGATCGACCTGACTCGGGTCTGGTCACTTGATAGAGCTGATGAACTCGCTACGTCAGCTTTCTCAGCTCACATGACGGGAATTATTTGCCACCAGGATTCAGGTCGAAAATCATTGAAAAAGTTAATGAAATTAGAGGTTACATTCTCACTAAACAAATTATCTTACGTGTGGGTGATAGTTGCTAATCGTTTGTAGAAGGAAGTGATACACGTTCGTGTGAGTAATTGCTTGTAAATGATGGGAAAGTATGGACATCAAAATATATTCGACAGATTACTTCATTAATTGAGCGTGGATTCTAAATAGTGAGAAATTTTGAATTAAATAACATTAAATAAAACCGAAAAACACTAATTTTTCCATTTCCACGCCCTTGAATACACTACGTCTTCGTGAGACAGCGATAGTGAGTGAGAGTACAAGTGCTAGGAGGTCTTTCTTGCGCTTAGAAGTTGGTCGTGGCGGTCATAGCGTGTCTCAGGGCTATCAAAAGCCTTGCTTCATCGGCCAGTTATCAGAGAACTTGAAACCCTGGCCCCTGGTCTCTAACGCGACCCTCAGGAACTGAAGCCAATTTCGCCTTTTGTTTATGAACTTTGCCCAGTACCGAGGACATTTTATTTCCTGCCAAGTGAAGAGAAATGAATCCGATGGGGACAACGTTTTTCGGAAAATGGATGTCGATGTCATTTGGTACGTAATTCCGAGAGACGCTTTTAAAGAATGTGGGTAAGAAATTTTCTATCCAAAATTAAAGGGCATAATTTTTAAAATATTTTACTCGAGTTAGTAGCACATGTTGCGTATTTTTAAATGCGAGTATGATGACGAGTGCGGAACTAATTAGCGTCGTGCAGTAATTTTGATAAGAACTTTGACTTACTTGTCATTACCAAGTGAAATATTATACGAACGAAAGCGTGAAAAATCCAGAAATTTATGGTTTAGAAAACTGTGAAGCGTGCAAACACATTTTACACAGTGAGACCGTATAATTAGTTTGAATTTCTCTGTCAGAGACCAAAAATAAGAAGAGCTTTCATTTTTCATTTCAATTCTTGAACAGGAGTCTCTGGAATTTACATACTAGGAATTAAGGATTTAGGATTTTACTTATTAAAATGGTTTAAACCTCCATAGTAAGATTTAGATAATTCCCTTTCCGAGTATTTGGAAATATCCCCTTACAAAGGTACAAAGCCCCACGGAAGTATCTTAATATTTTCCTTTTTCGAGATAGCAAAGAAGATCACAATGTTGAAATGTTTCGTTATGAATAATGATTTCTCCCGATATTAGAATGTTATCGATATTTCAAATCATTTTTTCAAGGTTTCAAGAAATTTCATTCACATAGATAAATTTCCTCAATACGAAATATCTCCATCTCTTGAATATTTTCTGAATTGAGTTTGGGACAACCTGGCAATTAAACAAATCAATTTAGAATCAAGCACATTTAATTGTTGTAGAATTTTTTTCAAAATCTGTGAATCATTGCTCAGTTTACATGCATAACGTTAGGGTGGAATAATAGGCTAGATTAATGATATCATGTGTGGTTGCGAATTCGCAAAATTGCATTAGTTTTTGAATCGGAATTTGCAGCTAGGTGCTTTCAACAAAAAAATCATTACAAACACGATACTTTCACGCGTCCTACTTGCGTCCTGTAGTCGAGTCAGAACCACTTGCGCTGCCAGCGATACCACTACGACCACTTAAACTTTGAAAATCCGGTTCTTTGGGATTGTCTCGCCCCCAAAACTTTTGTCCAGAAATCAGAGGCCGAGAAAACTCCTTATTAGTGCAGCAATGCAAATGAAATAACATTACAGCATGATAAATTTGGTTTCAGCATTATTTTATCCTAAAATTTTAATTTCCATTGAAACCTAAATTTGCCAAGATAGTGATTTTATATGTTTCAGAATGTTCCTAGCGCAGCACATGAATTTCTCCAAGCACAACCCATTCCTATTCTTTATCACTCTTAGTCATATTAAAACTCTACTTCGGGAGGAGATGGAACGTGTAATAGTTCTTCCTAGTCCACATCTGACTTTCACATACGCTGAAAAAATGAATCCAGTTAAAGCTCAAAAGAAATGCAGTTTAAAGTTAATGAAATTATTCAAATACTCTACGCAAAAGCAGGCACCACAATGTTCACCCTACATCATCTGAACAGTTCTTCACAGCGATAATTGCATTTAGCTCTCGCAGGAGAAAATATAAAACGAAGCCACAGAGCAACGCAATCTTATTCAATATGAACTACTCTAATCGTATATTTATGTGAATTTCAAAACTTAGCTCAGTTTCTTTTGCCTTTCGCTGTTTTTTAGTGATGCCATAGAGTTCTTTTGACTGGCGTTCGTGGGGACGATTTTTTTCCTAACTCTGAGCTACACAAGGCAAAGTTTTTTCATTTGGAACTTCGACTTACTTTGACAGCAGATATTTGATCAATTATAAAATTCGTGGTGAATAATGTAGATCGGCATCACAACTTTCTTCAAAAAATTTCCAGAAATAAATATATTCGGAAAGTGTACTTCTCCACAATTTAAACGTTTTATATGATTCGCTTTCATTTCTAAGCAGTGCAGGTCCAGGGTAGAATTTTCTAGAAACAATTCTTACGCTTCAATTTTGAGGAAGCTTGAGCAACAAAGCAAAATTCAGTGCTACGAATAATTATGATTTCAATAATTTCCATTAAATGTGAAATCAAAATATTTTCTAATATCAAATATTAGAAATAGTTCTAATAGTTATATCACGAGCTATAATATCCAATGCAACAATATATTCCGGCACTGTTGAACAGAATGTTGTACCCAATACTGCAGTACGCTCGTCAGCTCGCACACAAGAAGGGTGACCGCTCCCCTCACTGTACCAGCACGAGCAGCTTCGCGTCTGCACTACGTACTTGAGGCCGCGAGCCTCATTTCCATAGCCACGACGCGGAAAATCTCGGCTGCTCCATAGGCTCGTCACGTGCACTCAAACATGAACATAAGAGCACGACGTTTGGCGGGACATGAGCGCTTAGAAACTTTAGTTTCACATTTTAGACGCGCGGCCTTTTAAACTTTGAAGAGGCTCCTTCCATTTCATCTTTGTTCTAGACCTTCCTGATGCTTTCTGGCAGACCTCTCAGGGGACTATAGACTTTTCAGTTTGTTATTACTGGTAAATATTCATCAGAGCAGCTGCATAAAACGCTGAAATTTGTGCTGAATGGAAACCAAAAGATGCATCTTCTTATCCGTCGCCTATGACAAAGAACTGAGTTTACGTAAACACCTTATTCGAATAGGTTATGTGTTATGCCAGAAATTGAAGGGCAAAACTTTGTTTTCTGTTCTGTGAATATATGAATATTCACCTTGCTCTAACAAATTGTACTCGAGAAACGAAGAAACTTTGAATCGTCATTAATTTTTGTACATCATCGGCTACGACTAGAGCGTGATACATGTGTTGGGATTGAGCGTTTTTTATTTAAAGTTGAATATATTATTAGAGAAGGTAGAATTGTTCGACAGATGCAACTTTTTACTGTGTATACATTTAGAATTTTGAGAAGCAATGAGTGAAATTTTACAAGTGTTGTAGTTTATTCGAAATCAAATTACAATGAGCCCCTGAAGCCACTTTCTCTTCGTTGTTCCAGGTCGAAATACACCTATTAGTTTTACAGACGCTTTCATTCTTTTCTAAAACACAAGAATTGATGTTAGGTAAATTTTTCATATTGAATGAATTTCTGAATTTAACTTAATTAACCAAGTGAATTTATAGATCCTCTGGGATTCTATTCACTATAGCTTTGGATCCATTTTGGAAAGTGTAATTGACAGCCTTGGGCTTGGATTCATTTGGAGTCGAGTCTGATTACACATATCATCTCCATGTTATCTGCCTACCATCTGTCCTAATTAAGCTGGCACCACAGTTCAATGGTTTACTTCAGTGACCGACGCAAGGAGAGCTAGAATGGCAGTGCATCATTTTGGTACATGTTGGAAGAACAGCTATCATTCTAGCTTTAGATGAAGGAAATTTACAGTAAGCAGTGTAACAACAACTTCGATAATAACTACTTCCGTGTAAATAATGGAATAACAAACATAGCTTTCTCTCGAGCTTCTGATAGTGATATTCTTGAAAATACTTCAGGATTGGATAGAAATGGCGAATTACAGGAACATTTATCAGTAGAAGAAAAGAATTTTGGCTGGTTCCCGATTGTCACCCAACCACCAGTGAAAGGATTCCGGTCTCGATTACTCGAGAACGGCGGAGCGACGTTGTACCCAGAAGTTTCTC
Source organism: Morinoia aosen (assembly GCA_030386875.1). NCBI lineage: Eukaryota > Metazoa > Arthropoda > Malacostraca > Amphipoda > Talitridae > Morinoia > Morinoia aosen. The sequence continues at coordinate 32,941,001 of CM059577.1, forward strand.
AAGAATGATAACCTGTTTGAAATATATAACGAATATTTACGACTCGAAGTTACGCTTGCGTTTAAGAATCTTAGCTTAAATAGCCCTTACTGTCAAACTTAGTACTGTAGGTAAGCGAGATTAAAGGCCTTTTGATGCTATTTCAACTCTATTTTAACATAGTATTTAATAGAGATCGAGGTTGAGGAATTTACTATGTGGTTTTAAGTAATTAGTAGGATAAAATTACAATAGTTCGTAAGGCCTCCCATCGAATGATTAGCGCAAGTGGCACCCATATTACCCAACCAATCAACCTCCGCTGGAAGTTGTCCCACGATGAATCCATGGCTCGGAAGGTGTGCTTGGATCCACAGAAGAGAATCCTCTCCGAGTAGACCGAATAGTTATGACTAGGGCTGTGATAATATGTTCTGATCATATTGTCACAGCCCTAATAATCACATAGAGACGGGCGTATGTTTGTGATTTACACATGTATTTATACATTGTGGTTAAATCGCATGTATGTGATTTATTACAAATCACGTACATGCGTATGTGAGTGATTAATTGGGGCTGTGAAAATATGATTAGAGCATATTATCACGACCTTAGTTATAAATCTTCATATCTTGAAGATTAAAAACGGTATGAGAAGTATCGAAGTACGTAGCCACACTCCATGAGCAGGGCAGCAATAATCCTTCCGGTACAGGTATAGAAGAATTCCTCACTCAAAGGGTAACCGCAATCCACCCAACACAGCGCAAGGAGACTCCCGTGCGCAGCACCCCGGAATTCTCCTGTGAATTAATCACAGAATTAATCTCCTGTGCTTTCTCGATCGCTTCACAGTAAGATCTGACTTCTGTTTGAGGCGCTGACAGAGCTCAACTTAGCGATGAAAATAAAAGTTCCACAGCAGACAATCACACTGCGAGCTTCTAGGATTCGATTGAAAAGGCACCCAAGCTCTACAGCGACATGAATAGTCGAGATGACCTACGAACAATCCTAATTTTATGCAATATAAGCTATATTTTCTATAGATATCATTAAAAGGGAAATGCTCCAGGAGCAACGATGTCTGCATTGCGTATGACAGGGTAATTTCGCGTTACTTTTATTATAATCATTATTACTTCTCTTGCTAAAACGTTTATTTGAAAAACAGAACTCTAACCCATGCACCATCCTGTGCATAATATTGTCATAAGTTAAAGATGGTTATGAAGTATTTGCCTAAACTATTCCATAAAAATTGTTAAAAACACAATTTGCATTATGTTTAAATGTTCAGACATTTATAATTAGAGAATCCACTCTAGGAACCCCCTCCATGCCCGTATTTTTTCCTGAGATAATCCAACAGTGAGTCCTTACACAATGCAATGCAATGATGCCTGCATTGCGTAACAGTGAGTCCTTACATTAACCCAACCCAGACATGTACTTCATCCTGCGCACAATGCAACCGTGAGTTGCGTACAGTTTTGTTCATTTGCCAAAACAATTCAGCAGAAGTGACAGAACACAGGCACCAATTGCAGCGTGTTCCGTATACTGCGGTTAATAATCTCGAGTGCAGAGTAATCAAGCTTAAAAAGCACACGCGAATGCCCAAATCGAGGCACTAATTGCAAGGCCACATTTGAGGACACCGGCGCAAAGACATCACTTCACCGAGCCCTGAGGATCTCATTGAGTTCGCTGCTCATTAGTAACAATTATCATCAGTCTCATTAGGATGATTTGGTGCAGGCCAGCCTTGGCCATCAATTCCTCTCTCTTAATGGGAATTCTCGTTATTAGTGAGACGTTCATAGCATATGGGAGCAGTCAGATACCTTCTTTGTGAGCGTGATTCTTGCAAAGGATAATGTCGGACATCGGCTTCGCGATGCCAGGAAGAATCGATTTTATCGAAAGAAACTCAGGAATGAATTATAGAAGCTTATGCCATATGCGTTTCCAAATGTAATATTTTATTTCTCCTTATGCCAATTCTTAAATGCTCTATTGGACTAGGAAATAAATTTACTCAAGTTGTTCATGTTTTTACATCAGGGATCTGGACCTGATTCTCGCACAAGCAAGTTTAGACTTCAAAATCTCAGAACGACTTTGTATTCTTGACACCTTACAAGAAAGTCTGTGTGCAATGATAGGAGTTTTGCCAATAAATCTGTCAAATCTGTCTTTTAACTGGCGTAATACTTCACTCAACCTGTTTAATATGGCTATGAAACTGTTAATTATGCCACTAAGTAGGTCATGGGAGATGTAGATGGACACTCGAAAATACTGCTCGTCAAAGTGCTCATTAAAGTCTACTAGTAACGCTCACGAACCTGGAGGTCTTCCATTCCTTTAAAATTCTGTAAAAGTCTGAACTGAAGAGGCTAGTGTCTGTCAACGATGCCTGAGTTTAAACATCGATTTCCGTGCCTTTGTGCTCTGAAGTTTTCGGTCGCTTCTGACACTATCTTGAGTAAAGTTTACTACTAATAATAATCCCTAAAAACAAAGGGCTTTAGTCTCGTCAGGAGAACTGAAACAACGCTATCACAGTCATTAGAGTTTTTCATTACACTACTCAACTTGCAGTCATGTGCTAAAGAAGGTATATTTTCAAGGCATGCGTTTAGCTTATTTGGTTGGCAAGAAACTTGCTTACTTACTCACAAGGTAAGCAATTAAAAGCCAGTGGGCAATTTTTTCTTTCTGGGAACTTTTTCTGCCTACAAAAGGTATGGAATTTGCAATAGACAAAATTTTTTTAATAAAAATCCAGTGTAAGAAATGTGTACAAATAAACGTTTTCAAGTGAGATAGAAATTCATTACTTCCTCGTTTCAAAATCGGGTTCAAATAGCGCAGAGAAGCTCAAATGCACATGATTCAAATTGTTAATTTTTACAAAGACAAAGATAACGTCACATTATGCAACGATCGGAGAATCATTACAGATGTTGTAAACCATTAAAATTGAATAAAATATTCTCCAGGATCCTGAAGCTCAGTTGTCAGCACTCTATGCTAGCTGCTTTTCGCCGCTTGAAGGCAAGGCTGGAAGGGCAACAGTTGAGTGACTATCCCCAAATCATTGACAACTGAGATACACTTTAAACTCCATTAAATGATGTCATTCAACATGTGAGCTTTAGCACTCGAATAACTGAAACGAAAAAAAGGGTTCAAAGTGTATTTACTGGCCTCAAATGATGTCATTTAACATGTAAGCTTTAGTGCTCGAATAACTGAAACGAAAAAAAGGGTTCAGAGTGCATTTACTGGCCTCAAATGATGTCATTAACCATGTAAGCTTTGGCGCTCGAAAACGACAAAAAAGGTTCATAATTTATTTACTGGCCTAAAATGATGTTATTTAACAAATAAGCTTTAGCACTCGACTAACTAAAACGAAAATATGGTGCAAAGTGCATTTACTGGCCTAAAATGATGTCATTTCACAGGCAGCTGGCGGCACTGAAGTCATCCACCGCAGAGAGGAGGCCCAAACGGCGGCACGGCACGCAGCTGATCTTATCTCTTAACGAACCAATTCTCGACCACAATGTCGAGCGGAAGAGGGCAAAACTTAGTATTCGAGTCCATGAAGACTCGGTAGAATTCTTCTGGAATGGGTTTAAATGCCAAAGTCGAGCGATTTCCTTAACAGGGAAGTGTACTGTATTTTGTCCGCTCTAGTGTTCTTTATTCAGTTTAGATCTGGTTTTCAGATTTTCATGAATAGTCCCAGAGAAATTACTGTTCTGCGGAGGCTTAAATTATTTATCAGAACAATGCTCATGTGCAATCAAGCTTACTGAATCAATTTATATGAAATCTCGTTAGAAATGCACGAGTTCTCTCGTGTTGAATCTCATTTAATAAAACGGAGCGAATTTAACAGTAAAGCCTTCCAAGAAGCATTTCCAATTTCGTTTTAATAGATTGAAGATATTCTTCATAATGAGAATCAGCTTTTCATAGATAATGACTTAAACTAAATGGCACGCTAAACATCTTCCAAAACACTTACTAACTTCACTGACGCATTAGTATTTTAAAAATACTGATTCGACTGAAGTATAAATTTATCAGGGTTTCTCCTCATTGTTCATACAAAATAAGTTTCGATCAAATTTGATTTTAATCTAAAACATCTGCTGGGGTGGCTCTCACAGTAATCTTTCCAGAACAGTGTAACTTGTTCAAAACAATGAGCAGAAAAGACAACTTTGCCGCAGCTTCGTGGTTTTCCACGTACCTCGCAGCAGCGCTGACCAACAGCATAGCGACCCTTTCTGATGAGTTTGACCCTATAACAGTTAATGACGAGAACAAAGCGTTCGCCTAATTGTTGTTCGCGGGACGAACTTCCTTATCGGAAGGAGCAAAACTGAATTTATTTGCTAGAATATTTCAAGGTGGCTGTTCACCTTCGATAACAATTTTTAACTTTCGCCCATGACAACATTTTCGAAGGTAACGAATTAATGAATGTTTTTGTTCGTACGACTTCCCAATGCGCAGGCATTGTCCTTTCGTCCTAAAACTCTCCTCGTGTCTTTTTGGCGTTCCTTGATATTCCTGGAGTACTGATAATTTTCTACTGGCGCCGTTGTACGTTCAAAGTAAAATGAAACTATGTTATATTTTGCAATAAAGCGTGATACATTCTATCTTGGACACTGGTGCGTCAAATGCTTATGACTAACACCAAGACGCACTGACGGTAACCCCTGGTCAAGCCGGTACCCATATCCGACTGCTGAAGGAGAGTGGAAAATTGTGTCTGAGTTCTCCCTTTCCCAACGGGGAGAACCATCGGGCGGCATTGTCGGGACCCTAATTGGCGACTCTTCCCGTAAGAGGCGTGCGTTCTTAACCACCAGGTGACGGTGCCCGTGATATCTACTTTTCGGTTTAGTACATTTTCATTAACTTTTATACCATTTCGTGGTGTCTTGGTACTTTCTTTTTGTTCTGGTAGTTCCTTAGTATCCTGGTACTTTCATCGTGTTCTGGCAGTTTCGTGAAGTCGTTGTACTTTTCAAGAGTTCTGGTACTTTCCCGGTTGTCCTGGTACTTTACTGGTGTGCTGTTACTTTCCAGGTATCCTTATATTTCCTTGACTCCGTGTGTCTTTTCCTGGTGTTCTGGTACTACTCTGGTGTCAGGAAAATTTCTGGTGTCCTATTACTTTCCTGATGTCTTGGTACAACAACCTAAGATGCGATTTCCACCGCATTCGACCTAGGAATGGCCGAAAACGCGCATACACTCCTTGAGTCTTGGCCCACATTGTGATTAAGGTCTCGATCGCAACTGCGTGCGAAGCCCTCAAACTACTGAGGTAGTCTTGTCTTCAAATATGATGGAGCTTACGTGAGTAAATTCTCAACTCTATTATTAATTTGTAAAGACTCTCGGCCCAATCTGCCGTAAACTATTAGCGCGTAAAGTAGGACATACATGCAGCCATAATCTGTTTACCTTGAAACTCATGGCAACCCTCATAATCTATTGACCCTAATGCACGTTCTAACGGTCATCAACTTTGATTTAAAAAAATAACTGTAATTTTCAGAATCTCTTTACCTTGAAATCAATCCCAAATGCCATAAACACTCTTCTCCTACTCCAATCCCACGAGGTTATATTTTTTTCAAGGTTAGATAGTGAGAAATAAAATGCTCTTTCTGTGATGAACTCAACAAAATTGCCAGAAAAGCTCTCAAATTAAGACTTTCATTGATACGTAATTATTAAATAACGCAAGTCATGCTTGCAATCTCAGTTCTGATCGCATAATTGATTGCAATTGGTAGTTCCTGAAGCAGAAACGCTGTTCATGTTTTAGGCTGCATTTCCAGAAGGAAAAATCGACACCAGATCTATTTCGTACGTCAGAAGTGAGTCAGTGCTACAGAATGAAATTTTACGCAGTAGGGTCCTGTGTAACTATGATTGCGAACGAAATTGAATTCGATGCCAATTTGACCGAATCAAGAGATTAACTTATTTTTCTGCTTGACGCTGAATAATTTTCAAGCATTTTAGTCGATCAAATTTAGAATTCTTAATTAATACGAAAAGATCAAAGTAGGGATTATTAGATGAAAATGCAACGTTGCGTGACACACTTCATTGATGTTGTTAAATAATATATTACAATACAATGATTACTGCAGTCCAATTGGTGATAAAATAAATTTCTCTGACATTATATCGCACGGTTTCATGGTATTTCCTAAGAGTGACTCATAATATTTGCTAGTAAAATATTTGACATAAACAAGAATGAAATGTTTGTGTGTTATATCTTATTTAACATATTATCTTGTTTTATAATCAGAAAGGTTGAAGAATAACTTGGAATATTTTGTGAGAACTTTCTACTTTATAGAAGTTTCATAAGTTTAGCCTAACACCATTTCTTTAGGGTTTGCAGCATTTTGAAACAACTGTCTCACTCGCACAAGTCTGTAAAGACGTACGTTACCAAGCAAGCAGTGCCTTACACAAGGCTGAAATGATTTACCTATTAGTTAATTCAGTTCTGATTTTATCTTTCATGGATGTTGAAATTTTTGCGCGCATTTTGAGCGTAGAACGTGATTTGATAATAATTAAGAAACTCAGTTAAGTGGTCAACATTAGGTAGTAGGAACATGTATTGAACGCAGGCTAGGGCATGATATGGCTCTCAGGACAGACAATATTTAAAGGTATGACATCGGTACAGGAAATTAGGCCGTTGATTCTCGACAAGTGTTGGGATCTGGAAAAATGGCCGATGTAGGAACTCATGTTTCACATGAACTGTTATGTAGTGCCTAGAATGATTTCAATAGCAATAAGAAAAGAGTCACCGTTGTAATTGAAATTGAGGTGAGTTAAACAATGAAAGAAATTTACTGTCAGCATTATCGCCCACTTGATACCATTATCATATTTAATTCTTTGCGAGATATCTGCATCAGATTTAAAACCTGCAGGATATAGTGATGAACTCAACATGATGGTCGGCATGAGCTAAAGGTTAGGTAGGCTTTCTTTTTGTTAAAATAACATAGGTTTTTGTTTTGTTACGGACTATCTTTTTCGGTTCAATGCTGTCCTGTTTTTTTCAGCACCTACTACTTTCTTCTTCAACTTTGATCTTGTTTCATGAGCCTCTTTCTCATCTTACTGTTTCTATGCCCTTTCTGCATAGATTCCGCGTTTTCTTTACTCCATACTAAATGGTGCCTTCTTCCTTCCTCTATTTGGATCGCATTTGTTGCTGCGGGTAGGGTGGCTAAAACTAACGACTGATCTAACTAATCTAACAAGAGGGTCGGCACATTTTTGAACCAACTCAAAGATAAGGTTGGGACATCTGAAATAAACATTTTTCACCCAATAACCATGTGGTTGAAAATTATATGCTAAAGAGTTACAATAATCTGAAAAACATTAGAAAACAATTCACTCATTAAGAATGGCAGTAAAATGAAATGTATAGTTAGGAAACATTCTTATTGAAAACACGAGAAACAGAACTTTAGCGTTAATTATTATGACCAAACGAAACAGTTTTAAATTTCTTCAGGTATTTACAAATGATGTTCAACATGACGCCCATCTGTTGCGATACAGGTGTCCAAACGCCGGGGCAATAATTTCCGGACTCGATCGGAGACACCAGGAGTTTCACAAACCCATGCCGAGACTTCAACAAGTCTACCGATAAGGTATTCTTCGGAACAAGTCGATCCTTCTCACACTAAGCTCTTTAAATGTTCCTAGAAGCATAAATGTTGAAACGTAATATCAGGAGACCTTGGTGTCCGCAAGATTTTCTTTTCAATTCCTAATAACTTCTAACGAAGCATTTTCGACCACACGGTTGTTGAGTAAAAAGTGCTTATTCTAACAGTCCCAACTTCATGTTTTGGTTTACTCAACGCAGTGCGACTCACATTGTATAACGTTCGTTATCAGATTAAATAACCAACGGTGGACTAGTTTTTACATTAAATCAGATTAGAAATTTTGTTTTCAAGGTTAACTACCTACTTTTCATCGTTTCTAGGGTTAATAACTCGAGAGATTTCGTTACAGTGTTGACAGCATGCAGCATATCTTATATTTTTCGACAAGGGATTTGAACTCGCAGTTAAATTCAATGTTGCAAAAGTATCGCAGCTAGGTTCAAAACATTACATACGTAATTGGATTCAATGACCTAACGTACAGCGTAATTATAGTCAATAAGCTGTCAGGTACCGTAGTTAGGTTTAATAATCAACCGAACATCGTATTCAGGTTCAATAATCTACCCGACATAGTAATTAGCTTCAATAACGAACAGAACATCGAAATCAAGTTCAATAACCTACTTGATGTCGTCATTGCGTTTAACTACATTTCTGATATCTTAATCACGTTTCACGAACAAGTTCAGTATGGAAGCAACTGGGTACATTTGACCTTAGATGAAGGTACAGCGGCGTCTACAAGAAGACAATGGCTGCAGAGATCAAAGTCTCTCGACTGACGCAAGCCAAGGCAAATTCAGCTCCATGATCGAGCTGACGGACGCCTCTGGCAGAGGTGAGCCAGTACGAGTGAGTTAACATGGCTCCTCGGTAACCTAGGTTACCGTTTCAATATTTCTCACATTTCGTGAATTCCCCTTCAAAATGCTCGACATTAATTTCTTCCTGGTTGTTGCTGGAGATACATGTTCATACTCCTCTCTCAAATTCATTGCCAAAAAATTCATGTTCCCATGAGCTCTAAAGTAGAGATTTTTGTCTCGTTTCGCTGAAAAATTGCGCATTTTTTGCAAAAAAGTCGGGGAAGGTTGAATTGAATTTACACGAACAAAAACCTGCGCCGAGATCGCATTACAGCTGAAGGAACGCAACAGGATCAACGCCAGCCTTTAAAGGCTCGTTCGTTAGGCGTAACTGAATTCTGGGCCTTTAAAACTGCCACTTAAAAAATGAAAATGTTCTATTTATTGCTTTCTTTGGGCACAAGATTTCACTGGCAATTTCATTGATTTTCATTTCTTGAATGATGATTTTCAGTAAACGTAAAGCTACAAATGATTACATTTCACACTTCAATAAGCTTTAGTAAATAATTGGAATCATGCTTACTTAAACGCTGAGCTCTACCGACACAAGTTTTTGCTAACGCTGTCTGAAAATGGCATGGATTTCTATTCATAATGGCACCCACACGCCATTTCAGCGAACGCTCCAGCACAGACCCCGACTTGAAATTCTGGAGACGTTCTGCCTCTCCAGCTCAAGTCGAATGTCCTGTTCCCCCAGTGATTCCGGCCATCTGCCGGCCCTGGGAAATATCCATTCACCTAAATGATCGTTCGGTCAAATTTTCCGTTGTCATGGGCCGCTCGGTTGAATATCCAGCGGGGAACCACGCGCTTGTGCCAAAAATTGTCAAAAAAATGTGTGCGCTTAATCTCTTGAAATTTATTGAGTTGGATTTTCATTTGAATGCTAAGACTTTAAATGTAAGTTTTCTAATACCAGTTAACATTTATTAACCATTCTGTTCATAACTATTGGATCAATTTACTCAGTAGTTAGATAGGTAAGCATAATCTCTGGTAAAATCACTTTTCCTGTATTTACCCTGCCACACTAAATAAATCATTTTGATGAGAGGAAGAAAATCTTTATAAAATATCTTGTAAAAATCAAGGATGTGGGCTACATAGAAGCCAATGTCCTTCGAATATAGAAACCATTTATTGTTTTGGAGGGTCTGGACTTTACAATCAAAATTTATCAGATTATTTTATGCAAAAGGAAATTGAAATGCGACGTGGGAGTCTAAAATCAACCAGGAACTTAAATATAAACGTGTAAATGATATCCACACAAAGCTTAACTGACATCCAATTTTTTATAAATGACTCATTTTCTCAGTGAAACGCTCGTTCTTTCTTTGTACGGTGTAATGTGGTTATTGAGATCTTTACCTGAACGTAAAGATTTTATTCTAAATAATCTGAAGATTGAGTTAAAAAATTACACAATGCTTTTAATTCCGTTGATTCGACGTCAAACTTTTGAATTTAATATAAATGCGGGGAAATTACTTCGGTCATAAGAGCCGAAATTCCAGAGTCACGAGAAAAACTTCGTGAAACCTTAGATTTAAATAACCTAGAAATTTGAGCTCGTATTGAACTAGTTCTCATTCTTTCAAGAAGATTTATTGCGATACCACTGGAAAGCGAGCGCCTGCTAATTCTATCATATCAAATAGCATAGGCGATCGAGTCAAGTTCAGGGAGAGAGAGGGTGTTGACATGGGGGCTTCCGGAGCCAATCTCGGCTTTGATTGCATGGTCTATGCGGGCTTATCCAGGAACTTAGTAATATCTGTGACAGATGATGAATATTGTTCCAGGGTGTTGGGTAGCAGATCGGCTGCAGCGAATACTGGTACACTGTCTGCAGGACGCTAAAACATCTCATAAGTTGTTCCAGCTGTTAAAACTTTCTTTTCTTGTGATCTATAGCCAGATTTTCAATATTCACTGTATTGCTCTTGGAAAACTAAGGTGGGATTACCGATGCGTACAAAATTCAACGATCCCCTTCTCGAAAAAATACGTGTAGCATTGTGATAAATTTTATAAAATAAACTTTATATTTTGAATACCTCATAATTCTAGTTTCGCAACAACTGCCGATAATGGCCTGTAAAATATTCCATGGCTGTTTTCAATTGTGATTGAACAGCTTTGCGTAGAATGCTGTAAGTTAGAAGAGTTGTTGGTTTAGTTTATTTTACATCCTGAACCTAATAAACATTCATGGACATAATCTTCTCGTGTTGTTGTTAGTTTTAAATTCATCCGTTATTTATGTGCGGTCACAATTCCTTTACTAAAGAATACTACTGTATTTTTAAAATCAGATAACGGATTTTGTTATTTTTTGAAGAAAATTTATGTTCAGTTTTAAGCCACTGCTATGTGAAGCTGCCTTAATGACATTAAAAAAACTAGGCCATTTGTATTGTTGTGATTTTGAACGTAAGCGACTCTTGAATGAAACACAGGCCCTGAAGCAATTACATTGTCTACAATATTTTTTGCGGTTATTTTGCTCGAACGAATTCTGTATTTTGTATATTTTCGCTGTTTTTCTGTTGATTATTATTGTAATGGTAAATTTGACTCGCCTAAAAATATGATTAGGAGCTTTAAAAGATGAAACAAATTGAAATTGTTCACAAAAAATCATAAAAATTTTAAATTTGTAATCTGTTTATAACCAGATAAAAAATTATCAACTGCACAGATTTGCGAAATAAGGTCCTTGCAGCACAATCCAGCGAATATCGTTCGCGTCTGGACAAATACACCGCAAAGACCCAAAATACCGTCGCAGCTGCTGTGTAATTGAACAAAACTGTCCGCGTCGCGCAGGAAATTGGCGCTATAGGCTGTTACGGAATTCAAGTGGACATTTTGGTTTCGCTGCTGCGCAATGCCTGAGCTGCCAACCCAATGATTGACGCACTGATTACAGCATCAGTTTTCAATTACAGCATCAGTTTCATACAGCGCTTGCAACAATTAAAGCATCAGTTTCATACAGCGCTTGCAACAATTACAGCATCAGTTTTCGACAGCTTGAGGACTAAACTTGTGAATTCAAGTTTAATTTGTATGTAGCCAATAATTCATGTACAAAATGCTTCCTTAATGCTCACCTAATAGATTTGACGCATGCCTCACTCGGTATAGCACATTCATGTCAACAGCTACATGCGATTTTATTTCCCTTGTTTTCTTACTCAGGTGTTTCCTCTACGGACATGGAATGTGAATAAGAGATACATCTAGGCAAACGACGCAGGAATGGCCGCATTGGTTTCTAACTGCACTTGCTGAAATTGACGCAGTAACTCTTTGTTCTCATACGCAATCTACAGCTTTTCCTGCATTATGAAGGTAATTTGATATCCTTGAAAGTGAATGGGAATGAAGGACTTTTGTCACTGCCGCTCGAAAAAGAGCGATTATTACGTTTGAAAAATATGAACGGTTTTATGACACATTTCAGAAAGACGGAAGTCTCATCAGTACGGGTTCCGCTTGATGCTAAGATTGAGGTGACTGCAAAATAAGCGATGGAAATGTTCATCGAAAAATCATTTCAAATGAAAGTTAAGGAATATTCCAGCCAGGGCGAGGTGCTCATAAAATAAGAAGCGCTCAGACTCCGGAGTAGCCAAGGAACTTCGGAGCCTTCTTGAGGCAAGGTGTAATTTATGGATCTCGAAACTTCAAGTTAATGAAGACATTGAAGGAGGTGAGCCAACCTCATGAAACTCAAATTCTTACACGTTTTTGAACTCGACCTATGACGGGGCACTGTCAAGTCGCTTGTAGAAAAAACTCTAGGCAAAATTTTAAAATTTTGCTTAACAATTAAAAATCTTGATAGAACTTTTGAAATTTTTTTCTTGAAGTGATGGAACTTTTAGTAATGGTTAGAAAATTCCACGCAATTGTTTGATATATTCACGGGTTCAGTTGTGAAAAGTTTTCAGGCTAAACTTAGAAATTACTAAAAAAAACCCTTAACTCCATCCTGCGTGGTTTCTGAAATAAAATTTCACTAGATTTTCCACTGTGCGTAAATATTTTGAGTGCCTGAATCTCTTCTCTATCGCTCATCATTTTCATATTTGAGTAACACGAATTTTCTGAAAGAGAGCGACGGATATTTTGGTCTTTCATTCGTTTGTAGATATTTAATTCAAGGTAATATATATTATAGCTAACTAATATTGCTGACTTTAACTTCAATCGCTTATACGAACTAGACAATGTAACATTTATTTAAAGTGTGGGGAACGTTAACATTTCCCAGGAAACCTTTCATCATGAAAAGGAACTTTTACTACAATACAACCATTATTGATCACCATCTTCCCAGCTGAACATTTCTAAATTAACACTCATTTTAGTTCATGGATAAGTTGTTTTTTTAGTCAGTTTCGAGCTAGATTGGATTTTGAAAGCTTATCGATGAACTTTCGGCCTGAATTTTGCCGAGTACAAGAATTTGAGACGAAATTTCGTGAAAGGCGAGGCTTCAAAGCTGCTTAAAGCTCCGGCAGAGGAGCATCATACTGTATTAAAACTATTTGTTCTAGGTGATAGCGTTCTGGCTGCTTCAAAGGAAAGTGTTTTCCTTTAGCAAGGAAAGCAGATATGGTTAAAAATATGTTATAAAAACTTAGACAAACAACGTGAGGAGTAATCGACTGCTTGGCCTCGATAAAAAGAAGCTTGTGAAAATTTTGCACTTGAAGTTCTAAAAAAAATTAATTGAAGGTAAAGAAAAAGACTCTCCTAAAAAACACTTCTCGTTGTACTTGTTTGGAAAACAACACTCTGGTGGACACTATAGGATCATTTATCGTGATCCGAGTTTTGCAGTCCGTGAGGTTGTTGCTAACTCAGCTTCTGAAATTCTTTTCAGCACTGAAACATGAGAAATATTTAAGCCTGATTTGTTATCTTTATTTGAATAAATTGCATTGGAAGCAAAGCTAAGAAAATTACGCCTATGTAGACTGATGTAGTGCGGAATGGAGCATAGACACCCGTCTATGTAGACTGATGGAACATGAACACTCACATAGGGACCTGACTCGGAATGTGGTAAGTAATTCGAAGAGCTCAGGGTATATTGAAGGACGTGAGACAACATCAAGTCTCTATGAGACGAGGTATTGTCGATGTCAAGTCACTCTAACACTGGGTACTGTCGAGTCAAGTCTCTCTGAGACGAGGTACTGTCGAGTCAAGCCACTCTGACACGAGGTACTGTCGAGTCAAGCCACTCTGACACGAGGTACTGTCGAGTCAAGTCACTCTGAGACGAGGTACTGTCGAGTCAAGTCACTCTGAGACGAGGTACTGTCGAGTCAAGTCACTCTGAGACGAGCTACTGTCGAGTCAAGTCACTCTGAGACGAGGTACTGTCGAGTCAAGTCACTCTGAGACGAGCTACTGTCGAGTCAAGTCACTCTGAGATGAGGTACTGTCGAGTCAAGTCACTCTGAGACGAGCTACTGTCGAGTCAAGTCACTCTGAGACGAGGTACTGTCGAGTCAAGTCACTCTGAGACGAGGTACTGTCGAGTCAAGCCACTCTGAGACGAGGCACTGTCGAGTCAAGTCACATTCGAGTATGGTGAAACAACTGGAAATTTGAAAGTTGCGTGCGTGGTAACTCACAGGAGAAACACTTTGAATATGTAAATAGTCTCTCGTCAACTGCTTGAGTGCATGCATACGTGTTGAGCTGCTGGAAAAAGGAGTATGCCTTTGTAAAAGTGTAGAAGAATAAGGAGTGCAATTATTGTTCAATGAATTCCAGCGACAGATTTTGTACTCATCCCACAAAAAAGCTCGAGCTATTCTTGCTCATAACAATGAACACTTTTTTAATAGATAAAAAATAATAGAGTAAGTAGCCACGAGGGCACAAGCAGTCAATAAAAATAGGTTTTCTTATAAAATATAATGCAGGATAGAGTACGGCAAAAATATCCTTTTTAGGCACCTCCAATACGCACATACGCACAGAAGGTATCTTCAATATTTTAGAAGCATCTGCGTCGTTTTGAGTTCAATCTTCACTTTTATTTGCATGTATAACGCTTCTGTTATCAATTAATATTTTCCGTCAACGCATGCAGCGATGTTTTTTCGCAGAATCTCGATATTGAAAAATATTTGCGTACCAGGAAATTGCCTCTCACCATACTGAATTCTTATGAAATGGAGTGTTTTCATCGAAGCTATAACCTGGATCACAATGTGAAATTCAGCTTAAAAAAGTCAGAAGCGGATTTGAAAGTGGTATTGAGAATGAGCGAACCGCAGGTTAAATTTTTTGCAGGATTTCACTTCGTATTGCTGTGCGTAATCGGATCATCGAAGAGCGCAGTATTGCCGCTTTTCGCTCATGTATTAGCGTGTGCATTCGAATAAAAACTGTGAGCTGAATATCCTCTACCTTAGGGATCAATTTCTCAATAAATTTCAATACGTGCGGTTATCACATCGTAATCATTTCGATTTTATTTATAAATATTTTAATCATCACTGCAAGTGTGCACCAAAAAGTGTATTCTCAACTAGACATTGTTAAGGGAATCGTGTTTTCTTTTATAATTGTAGTTACATCTATCATCAAATCTAGATTAAGCAACACTAGGGATACATTGCCCCCAATCAGTTTTTTCGAATAGTGACAGGAATTAAAATACTCATGTATGTGTATCATATAAGTGTATTTTACTTACTTTAAGATATTTTAAAAACTAATGATGTTTTGTATCATCTCTATAGGAAATAACTTGTTTTTCTTTTTTCTTTTTCATCACACGAGGAGTGAAAACCGTTCAATAAGGTGGCGTTCAAAATCAGTTCATGTTCGGTAAAAATCATCCCATAATAGCGTTGAATATCTTCTCCTTAATAACAGAGAGAGTCACGATCTGAATTTCTGGTTTCTACGCGCCTGCAAAGTTTGGCGAGCATTAGAATATAGTGACTAAACTCTGCGGCGTCAGATCATATACTTTATAGCACAAACCAGTGTTAACAGGATCTTGTCGCTAATGTTTTACCCAATAAACGTTTTACTACTCTTAGCCAGTGTAACAAGAATACCTAATAGTTTGAGAATCACTTGAAATTAACATTTACTTATTTTTAAAAAGCGAAAAATTACTGTAAATGTTAGGCTCCGAGAGTAAAATTATGATGACCGAGAGCTAGGGTAAGTCTCTGATTGTTTAATACCGTGATACTTTATTCTTTTTTCTTACTTTGAATTTTTTTTTTAAATTTGATGTGTGATATTTTCATTCTATTGACCGTATTTGACTAACTCGGTTAACTAATTGAAGTTGAAAATGACATGATTGTTGGAAACGTTCAGCTTCGCAAGTTCATTCATTTGACCAAAATATAATGCATAAAAAACTATTTTTTGCCTTTTTATTCAACTAGAGAATTTGCAAAGAAGCAAAAAGCTCTCAAAGAGTATACGTATAAATACATAAGTATTTTGTCACCTTTGAGAAAAATAAAACATCATTTTAAGGAAGGGTCCCCCCAGAAATTGTGAAATTTGTAGAAATATCGATTTTAGCTGCTATAGGAAAAGTAAAACGTCAGGTACATCCTGTGAAAAAATGAGGCTTCGACGCTTGCTCGTTAGCCCGCTACGGGTGTTTCAAATATGGAGGTGATGGGAGGGAGGAAGTGGTATTTCGTCGTGTTTCACCCTACCTCATCTTTTTCTTCACGGCGCAACGCTGCTCGGATATTTTTTATGCCTATTTATTACTGTATAATGATTTCAAGGGTCCTAGCTGATCTCACAAATAATAATAAAGAAAAATTGAGATTGTTTATGTGTCTTTGTTTTGCCTTTTTTGGAGGTTCAGTTTGTGGGGTTTTAAAATGCATCTTCTCCTTCAGTTTTCAAGCTACAGTGATAATTTCGGTGTCATTGGATACGGAAAGATTTGAGCATAACAAATCGTTGAATAGCGATTCGAAATTCGATTTTGATCATAAGTTGTGATCCCACAAGTACGAAATTTTACGAAAAAAGAAGAATGCCATGAAATTTTTTATTTATTTTAAGTAGAAATTTGGAGAATGCCATTTAACGATCTGCAATGCCCAAGTATTTCGATATTTAATGACACCAAAATCATCACTGTAGCTTGAAAACTGTAGGAGGAGATGCATTTTGAAATCCCTTCCTCCCAAATTCCGTTTTCTAGGAATATCTCGTTTTCTATGAAAAAATTCATTTTTTACACGAATGCAAGAGTTTTCTCTTTGAATTTTCCATCTGTAAACCAAATTTCATTGCTCTAGGCTTATTAACAAAAAGTTTTTTCTTAATTAAGGGGGGGACCCTTTCCATAAAAAAAGCTTTACTGTTGATAAATTATACATCACCTAAAATGCGATCATGGAGTTCAACAGGTAAAAATTACCGCCAATCATTTAACCAAACGATACAGGATTGTAATTATGAATAATCGAGAATAATTGAAACCAAATTTTACCCGCATAAGTCGAGCTTCTCCCAAAATATATGACGCGAACATCGGCTGTACTTCTCGTCCATCATTTGTCTCTCACCAGAAGGCTGGAGAGAAAAACCGTATCTCGACCGTGGAAGGAATTGGTTGTGTCAGTGGACTAGACGTATTACTTACCTTTATCATGTAGGCGCGAGGTATAACTTAGCTCCTGCTTATAAACCAAGAATGTTATCTGCCTTAGCTCACAGATTAGGAGGTCGCTGCAAGAGTTTCGGACTGTGAGAAGGAATCGACAACACCGATGTCCGGTGGTCGTGTTTTTGTTCGGATATTGAATGCCGATGAGAGGGAGAACCTCCAGATGACCGATGGGCTGCACAGAACAAGTGGCATGCAAGTAATCAGTCAAATTCATCATCAGGTTTTTGTTATTCATAACGATAAATAGCCTTAGTTAGGATATTTTATCGAGTATAGATTTTCCAGCGATGCCGACACTGGGAGCAAAGAATAGAAAGCCCGTGCTCTCGCTATCAAAGGAGGATCTGAAACGCAATAATTCTGCAATGCATTATTCACAATCGATGCGCAAAGTCAATAATCCTGATATGAGACCCCAGGACTTGGTTCATTATACATTTGCCTTTTAGTGGTTTAGGATTACAAAGTCTCTGAATTTTTGCGGAACATATATGCAGTGTCTCTGCAGTCTTTCTGAGCACTAAACGACGCTTTGGTTTTCGAGATCCATTTGCAATGAATTTACTGTATGAACTATTTAGCCTTCATACAAGGTTATATTATTCATTTAATTTTCAAATAAAATTTGCAAAAGTATAAAATAGTGGTTCAAGTTTTTTTCCTCCTGAATTTATGTCAAGACTTAATAATATCTGAGGAGAAGCTAACAGCTAAACTCTTCCGGAAATTGTGAATATGAAAGCATCAGTGAATTGTCGCACATTCCAAAAATTTTACAGTTAAAGCCAGCTGAGAAATAAAATGGTAGAGACTAATAATATGTTTGAATGAAGCTTTTCGGTTTGAAACTTTGTATCACATTTGAATCCACAAATTTGAAATTAGAAAACAACCCCTTTTTTCACACAACTCAGCAGCGTTGTGGAAGTACCTTGTGATGTGCTTGAATAATGGTTAAAATACATGAAACATTCACAAATAACACACTTTGGAGTGGAACATTTGAGAAAAATGAAAAGACTTGACTCCAACAGATTGCAATACATTTGTATTGTTTGTATTTTGCTGAATCATATCCCGGTGAAATCAAAAACATTTTCTTATCATGAACAAAGAAAAATTCAAAAAACACATTCGTACAGCACAATATACAATAAACGCAGTCCACTAGCATCCGCAAGCCGGACCAATGAAATTTCAATTAATTTTTCCGTGGACTTTTACGGCATTTGAGGGCAGACGTGCTTCGGCCGCTGGTAAGATCATCTCAATTAGGGATCCTAAATTGTTTTCAGACCTTCCTTGTTATGAAGCCAAACAGGGGCAAAGTTTGGGCTCAGCTATGCGCCACATAATAACACGCCGCCATTTCCGAGCAGATTAAGGTTTGTTTTCAAGCTTAAGGGGCTCCAATTATGAGGTAATCTTTCTATTCTTCTTTCGGACGGAGAATTCAACGTTCCTTTGCACTGTACTGGTGTTTTTAGAGTAAGCAAGGAAATTACTTACTCTGGAAATGCTTCAAAATTGTTTTACTAATAACTTTAACTTCGTACCATAACTTTTGGAAAAGTAAGTATACTTCAGACTTAAAAACACGTGATACGAAAAAATTGATTTACCAATTGGGGGAACTAAGTGAGATGCTCAAGGATTCCCTTCGCTTTTCTTTTCTTAAGTCATAGAAGCAGATATAGGTTGACATATCTTTATATCATTATAATTAGTCTCGTCAGTTAATGTTAAAGGACAAAAAGAAACAATCGGCCAAATACATGTTCGAATAGTAAACTAAAAGGATAAAATTATGTTCGTAAACTTTCAGAGATTGAGACCGAACAATGACTTGTTTAAATTACAAATACTTGAGCAAAAGCTTTCCTGCTGATGTAATTCGAAGTGCAATAATTTACTGTTCTGTGTGCTAGTGATATCCCAAATGGTCATGCTTTTTTTACAGCGTCTGCACCTGATGCGTACAGAAACTCTACCAACGTGATCAGAACATAACTGAATAACGAGTAGTTATACAGGAAATACACTTCAATTCGGAAACTGTAACAAACATCTATGCAGAGACTACGAGATACTTCTTCAGTTGCAAGAAAACATTTATCGCTTTAACGGAGAAAAATTGTAAATTACGTGCCAAGTTTTATAGCGACTGTAACGACTGTTAGCGTGTCTTGTTCGTCACTAAATTTCCTGTCTATGAAATTTATGGAAAATTAGAATATTTATTCATGTAAAAAAATTTTCGTCATATAACTTAGGACGCTGAATCTTTGAAATTGGTTCTCGAATTGAATCGATTCTCTCAATCACTCTATTTACTACTCAGTATCAAATTTTGGGCCAGTTTCCCCTTGAAACGTTTTTTTTTCAAGGTTGATATGCTGGAGAACAATGATTGATACTCGAAATTTTTAAAAAGTATACCACTCACACTTTTATGCACGATACATATATTAACTTCAAGGAGACTCTCAATACATTTCATAGTGAAGCTATCACAGTCGGTCCTCGAATTTTATGTCATCATTAACTGTGGAGTCAATGTCGACCTAAAGTAAGGAATTGGCTGTCAGTAGACTGAAGTATTACTCGCCTTTATCACGAAGGTGTGGGGTATAATTCATTTCCTGCTTGCAAACCAAGAATGTTATCTGTCCTAGCTCAGAAACTAGGTGGTCACTGCAGCAATTTCGGATTGTGATAAAATTAGAAGGTCGCCGCAGCAATTTCTGATTGTGATAAAATTAGAAAGTCGCCGCAGCAATTTCTGATTGTGATAAAATTTTAAGGTCGCCGCAGCAATTTCCGATTGTGATAAAATTAGTAAGTCGCCGCAGCAATTTCTGATTGTGATAAAATTAGAAGGTCGCCGCAGCAATTTCCGATTGTGATAAAATTAGTAAGTCGCCGCAGCAATTTCTGATTGTGATAAAATTAGAAGGTCGCCGCAGCAATTTCCGATTGTGATAAAATTAGTAAGTCGCCGCAGCAATTTCTGATTGTGATAAAATTATAAGGTCGCCGCAACAATTCCGGATTGTGATAAGTAAATTAATTTTTCGACATTTATAATGTTTTTGAATGATGTAACTTTTATTTGAAGAAAATTAGTCCTCATACATGATGATGAATGCTCGCACATACTCCGGTCTTGGCTGGGTGTTTTTTTACGTTGTTTGAAGCTGAAAATTTAAATAAATTTTATTTAATATATCTCATGTTATTTTTATTGGTTTAAAATTTTTTTTTCCGTGAAGAAGCTTATATCGGCTTCACTTTGGAAATTATCTCTTTAAAATGCATTGAAATCTGTCGGCGCCGATCGGATGACGAAAATCGTGAGAGGCGAGATTTTCTCCCAGAATTACTATAAATTGAAGCAAAGTTCGTTTCCTATGTTTTGATTGGGAAAAAGATAATGTTTTATGAAACATGAATTCAAAGTCTGCTTCCGACTGCGCAGGGCTTTTTTTTGGATTATAGTAATTCCCCCTGCGCGTTTTAGAAAAGTGTTGACCGACCAAAAAAGTTTTTATCCTTTGAAGTATTATTTATAATTTCAAGCGCTGTTGCTTGAGGGCTAAAAAAGTGTTCTTCAACATCCTGTTTGGTGGTCACAAAACATGACAAATCAAACGCCCCCACGCTTGATTTATTTCTTGAGATTCAGACAACAAATTGTGTTAACTCTCAATCTTGAGAGCGAATAAGCAAAAATAACATCAGAGACACTAAACTTTCATGGTATTTAAATCGACATTTCGTTTGAAATTTGATGTTGGTAGATTCTACCGTTCAAAATACCTTCTGGCACACATTGTCTCTATTATTGAAATGCTGTTTAAATTATTCGATTAAATTAAGACTTAAAATTCATTAAACAAGATTTTAAACTGTTCACCCAGCAAATACTTACTACGCAATTTGTATATTACTACGTAATTCATAATTACTATGTAATTCGTGATTACTACGTTTTATGTAATTACTACGTAGTTCGTAATTACTACGTAATTCGTAACGACTATGTAATTCGTGATTACTACGTATTTTGTTTTTACTACGTAATTCGTAATTACTACGTAATTCGTAATTTATCAATGTTATGTTGATTTATCGCGCTATTGAACTGTTTCTTGAGTTCATGGGTAAATTTTTAAGCGAGGAAGGAAGCAGAATGAAGATTCACGTAATTCTCATTTGAGCATTTCTTCTGCATGCCCTGGGGATCACAAGACCTTCCATGAATTGAATTATGAAATTCAGTTACAGATTTCAGTTAATGATCAGGTGCAATAACCTGAAGACTTAGATTCCAAATCTTCAAAAAAAGGTGGGGAATAATTTCCGATTTGCACCTTTTCCTTGCTTTAACAGTATATTCTTGGTGCAGAACAGTTCTTCCTTTTTTTAACAGTTCTTCCTTTTGTCAAGTAATAAATTACATTTCAAAATAAAGCCGTGAAATAAATTTTAATTTGCCAGTAAATTCCTAACAACCTTCAAATTAAGAAAAATGAGCCACCATACTCGTATAAAATTAACCTTCGCAATCAGTGATCCAACATTGAAATTCGAAGTGATGGTTCATAAAGTGCGAACTTCAGTTCTCCAGGTTTTAGAAAGAGGTACAGGGCTCGAGTGGTTGTGCTCGATGGTATTTAACACGTGCGAAAAGCACATTCTTAGCTTCATTCTGCACAGAAATATTCTATTTTGAAGCATACTATAAATGCGCTATGGACTACAGACACAAATCGCCTTTTCAAGACCAGCGAGACTCGCAAGGGCTCGTATAAGCTTCTGCTAGATGCCGGCCGTGAATGGCTCAGAAGTCTGCACGTCTCAAAAATATAGCAGGAATTCTTTTATGTGGTGTGGCGTTCTTTTCCTAATGTTTAGGTAGGAAAGTTATTTAAAAAGTAAGTTATTTAAGAAGGAAAATGTGCGTTTTCTTCTATTGCGCACAACTGAACTATGGCGCTCATGCAGTACGCTCGATGAAAACACAACAACAACACTTGCGTCTCGAATGCGGAAACAGGAGTAAGGCTTCGCACCTCCATTATGTTTTCCTCAGCACGATATACTACGTAGTACGACCACTTAAAAAGGTTACGTTTTCCGTAGGAAAATCGAAACAAAAGTTGATTTAAGGAAAGAAAATCTCGTGCGTAAAATCGTACACAAACTCATCATCCTACGCTTTTAGTTTGATTCTATTTTGCAAGCGCTCTAACGGGTTTGAAAGTTAACATGGAGTGCGAAAAACTTCAGCTATCGATAGCAGTTCTGAACTTATCTATTTATGAATCACGAGGTAGGAAATTTCCCGTCTAATAATAGTTCTGAATTTGATTAAACCAGGAGATCCTTCAGAAAAAGACCAATCTATTGTATCTATTCTATTGTATCGATAGAAATTAGCGATCCCTGGGGTAAGATGTAGGGTCTTGAGTTGAAGATTAGGTACGCTTTTATTTTGTTGAATTAGAACAAGTTTTGGGGTGTGTTGCAGACTATCTTTTTGCAGAACACTTCCGTGTTTTTCAGGATATATGCATGGTCTTCTTCGTAAAATTATTTCTTGTTTCATAAACTTCTTTTAATATATCTCTGAATGTGAATGGAAGGCTTGGAGGAATTTCCCACACCCTGTGGAGGTGAGGGGACTAACGTTGTGGATAGACATCCCGTTCCCTTCATCCCATAATAAGTGGTGCCTCCGTCTTTCCTCTCTTGAAAACATCCCTGACCTCTGTTTAGGTAAATAAAACTCAAACTAACTTACGTAATATGCTCTAATATTCGCAGAAGTAATTTGTGAGTGCAACCATAGTAAAGTGAAAAAGTGGATACATTCATCTGCTGCTGTTTTTCAACAAGATTTGAGAGGAAAATTAGGCTTCAAATTTTGAAATTAGATGTGCATCGATGAATACTTTAATTCCTATTGCTAATAATCTTGCCGTTCGATTTAAATTTAAATATACAATATATTGAGACGAATTTTTTGTTGAAATGAAATTATTGATAGGAATGGAAAGTTCCTTCAGAAAATAACTTTGAAAATCACTCAAAATGATTGAATATACGCCAAGTTTGACAGTTATTCTGCACGCTCCTAAGGGTCCCTCTTTCTTAACATGGCATCTCAACAGCACTGCGGACTGTATGAGGGATGTCATTTCAGGGAATATTTTCCAAAAACCAAAACTAGTATTCCATGATGAATTTTTTATATCGAATGTATGTTTTTCCATCAATTTCCAGCAAACATACGACATCGATTGTGCATGGTTCAAGAAATATTTTATTGATTACCTGGCATATTCTGAAATGAATAAATGATACTTGGAGGAGGCTTTCAAATGTCTTACCCATAGTTAAATTGAACATATTTTTAAATGTATGAAAATTTTCTAGGTAATTTGATATTATTTGATATGATAACCTTAATTTGGTGGAGATTTAGAGTTGGGTAGCGCCAAAAGCTGGAATAGAAACGGTCCAATGAATGGTAAGATTTGAACGATCGAACACAGTTGGCTACTCGCACAGTGGGGGGAGTCCCACCAGTGTGATGACACAGCTACAATTTTCAACCTCTGGCGCGTGTTGTATTCCCACCAAAAACTTGATCATGTTTTCATAAACTCAGGAACACGACGACCTTTTATGGTTAGCAAAGCTCTTTTTTTACGGTTAGCAAAGCTCTTTTTGAATAACAAAGCTCTTTTCCAGAACAATCCTCTCAGTTTTAATTCATGGCTTTTATCAAAGAACATTTTACGGCGCGCTGTCTACTGCGCACATTCGTAGCGGTAAAATGCACGTGATCGATATTGACTGAGCAGGAAAAGGCTTCACGTGAGATGAGCGCAGCGGACTCGTAGCGGCTTCGTCTTGACGCTCGACGACTTCATATTCGCCGGCCGCACGGCACAGACAAAATGCGTATTTTTGGAGTCACCATTCAAAAACAATGATTTTTGGGTTAAGCAATTCTGTGACCGTGCTGCTGATTGAGGTGTATATTTTGCGTTAAAATTTTATTAGTGTTTTGTTGTATAGTGAAAGTGGTTTTAAGACCTTACAAAAGTCATCAACTTTTATAAAAATCATGAATTCCACTTATAAGTATAAGGCGATACAGATACGATTTTATCGTAAATTTATTTTATACTTTAAGAACGAAAATTTATTATTTTCATTTGAAAGTTCCTTGTCTGAACTTGTTTAGAGAAAAACTCGTGGTATATGATGAAATTGAGCATTGATCTTTATACGAAGCGGATGTTTCAGCGTTCTATCTCACACTCTAATTCTAGTATTCACGGAATCTCATCTGTGTTTAGTTCTTGCACGATTGAGAAAATTCTTTGAATCAAAATGCAACAGAATTTGATTCAGAAACGCCTTCAAATAGTGCATCAAGAAAGAAAGTATGCCTCACATCTTGAAAGTCGCTCTCTATGTAAAAAATTCCTTCATTACAAAGGAAACTTGAAAAAAACGCGTTTATAAAGTTCATGCAAGAGCTACATACAAAATAAGAAACATGCGCTCATTTCATTCATTCTCTTCTTTGGTTGTAGTAGGAAAATCCCAGATTTGAATGACAACTATCAGGAATTGTAAGTTTGGTGGATGATCCAAAGAATTGGCATGATACTCTATGCAATTAATGTGTAGTTCCAAAACTTTCAAATTAAAATAAATTTTTATTCACCATACCGCAGCTGAAAAATGTTTTTACTTGCTTGAGAACTTCAAGATACTTCCTATTCATTGTCTAAAAATTGATTTTTTATTACGTGGCCAAATACGTCGATGAATACTCTTAATACGTAGAGCGAAAAATAGTTTTAGAGACCCTACTGAATTGCAATTCTCAAGTAGGCGCAACACAGGCAGGAAACTCAGATTTAGACAACACAAGTAAACACAGTGAAATCTTGAGCTCTATTTATTTTAGGATGTTGAAGTACCTCGCAACTCGAGTGCCCGAGAGGTTTATGATCAGCAAGGAAACCTGGCGTAGCTGTTATGCCAGGAAACTTGAGCTGAGAGCAAGTTTATACAATACTAATGTATCTCTGTCGCGTCATGCTGGCAAATTATGACTGAAGAGTTAATAGACGAGCGCATTATGGGTGGGGATAGGAGTGCTCGTGATAACCAGTTATTACACACATGGTGTTTTAGCTAACCTTCTTTGGCAGGACGTGGTAGTCGTGGCGCATTTGACTCATACTGCTGAAAAATCGATTGTAAAAGGTAGATTTCGATGATGAATCGAAAATCAAATGGTAGAACTTAAGTACTGTTTTACCATCAATGATAAGCTTCACTATAGGGCTATTAAGCACAAGCATAGAGCCGTGATTCAGTGTTGGTGAATTATCCACTGAATAGCAATTGTCTCTTCGTATTGATTAAATGAAACTCCAAATATTTTATTCTTCATGTGAATGAAACGGACGAAAAAACACTGGCAGATACGGTAACTCTCTTTGCACTGGAATGTTTGAGTGTTCGCTTACGTGAAACGTCTTTTCCGGAGCTGAAAAGCTGGCATGAAGTGCGGGGCAGTAAAAATTCACAAAACTACAACTTCGCAGTTCTACGTTCTTGAAAAATAAATGCTTCAGGCTCGTGGCTCGAATAATTGTAAAGAGAACGGAAAAAGTACGGGTCGAGGAAGAAAACGAAAATATGTTGCCAGATTGAAACATTGTCAGAAAAACACTGAGTCACGGAACAAAGCCAGAAAAAATGTTTCCTAATCGCCACATCAGCGGTTGTTAAATTGGTCTTCCTTCGGCCAATACTCTCCAATCTGCGTGATGGTCTTCGTCCGGTTATATTTTAAAATGGTCAAATTTCAGAATATTAGTCAGAAAAAGAACAATCTTGTAACTCAGGGTTCTCTAGTGAATTTTTCCACCCGATTCCTTAATTGCAGGTTTGACCACTGTGGCCACGCAGCTGTAAACATGGGACATCCTGACGAAGCTAAAAACTCTATTCTCTGATTCGTCACTTGGAGCCTTTGCGTTGGTTAAACAACGACAGTGTCTTCCTTTTACCATCACTGAAGCTCTTCATAGCGAAATAGTTAATGCCAATCTTATTAAACACTAATCAAGCCGCCAAAACGTTAAGAGTCAACCATTTTTAAGTCTTCGATGATAAAGTTGGAGAATTGTTTCAGAAGCTTCGTGGCGTTACGAAGTTATAACGACATTTTATTTGAACACGAAAATAATACCTTCCACAATTCAGTGAACTTTCTGATACCCATTTAACATGATAATGGAATAAAATTAACTTCTGTTCTTGAATATTTATAAGTCGTAATTGTTTTCGCATCGATTTTTTCCTGCGAAGATTTTTGAGTCATTACTTATTCAGCGGCATTTAGGGTTCCATTGATTTGTGTTAAATTTGTTTTCGTTGCAACAATTTTATTTTGTATAATCCTATTGTTCGAGAGTTTAATTAAACACATGCCTAGATCATTAGAATATCTGGTAAAATAGTATTTAATGATATTAAACCCTGGTGCTGGTAAATATTGACTGCAGTTATCATCACGTTTTATTCATTCTTTCGCTTAATATTGAAATGTTTGGCCTATTTTTGGGAAGGCGTATCTAGCACAAGAAACAACTAACCTAGGCAACACCTAGGCTGGTAAAATTTTTTTCGTAATAAATTTAATGTATTTTAAAAATGAGCGTCTATTTTCTTCTGAGTTAAAATTTACCTATTTTTCAATGTTTTCTTTCCCATTGTTCGTTCGATTGCTAATTCCTGCCTCTCGTTCACTTAAAAATGAATTGTGACGTTGACTCAAGCAATCATTGTAAAATGGTTTTAATCAATCACATCTGCAACAGGCAATTGTTTGAATTTTTGAACACTCGCACCAATAGATTGTTGTTACAGAAAAATGTTTCAGCTGCACAACAAAATAAAGCACGACGATTTAAAATTTTTTGCACACATTACGCTAGAAGAAAATCCGTCAAATATGTAACCATCTGCAAAGCATCATTGCACCTTCATCTTCCTTTATAAGGCAATAACGCAATGAAAATTTCTTAAAGGAATATATTCCTTGCCGTATGAAACAACTTTAACCCGCATCAAAAGGGATCACATAGCAGAAATTTATGAACCGAACATTATCCGCGACGTAGTGTGACAGAAACATTCTTCGCCCTGCATGACGTAGAAGAAATTCTTGAAAGGAACATTTCCACGAGGCACAGCAGCTAAAAATATATCGAACACGGGCGAGCGTCACTAAAAGGATATTCTGGAGGGCAATATTCTTCGGGACTGCGTCTCTGGCTAACAGCATAATGATATCTTAGGAGTGTTATGCAAATAGCAGTGCAAGTCAACCCCCCGACGCATACGGAATCGAAGCACCTGGATTGGACGAGGCAATGCCACACTTACCCTCGAGGTTCTGCCAATCGTCTGCCAGGCGCGGGTTCTGCACACGTTCAAAATGAAGCGAGTGCGAGAATTACAAGAAGGTTGTCATGCATAAAGTTGGGAGAAAGAAAGAACTTTAGGGGAAGAAAAGGATGAACAACAATATGGAGAAATGAAGAATAGTCATGAAAGCAGCAAGGTAGAAAATTAAGAATATGAAGAATGGGGATGAAGAAAAAGGAGATTAAGAAGAAACATTCAAGATGGTCCACACCGAGAAAGCAGCTTTCTAACGTACCTTAGCGCATACACGTCACTCCTAAAAATGTTAAACAATGTGTGGAAAACGCACGTGCTCCTGCAGTATACAACACATTCCTACACCGCGTACCAAATGTGGCACTAACAAAATCACATAAATCAAAGCAAAATATTAAACTTGGATGAGTGTGCGCCGTGAGTCAAATATATAGCACAACCAATATTTTTATTTTCGATTTTTTTGCAATGCTTTGCATATTGCTGTTGTGAGCGTCATGCTAATGTATTTTTTTAGGAAAATTTTCTCATTCCTCGTTTTGAATAATGCATAGAAAGGTTAGTTGATGTATTTTAAGGAGGTTGACGTTGTTGAACGTTTCAAACTCCCAGTAAGACCTGATAGATGTAACCTGAAACCGTTCAACAGAAAGTAATTTTCGTGCTGATGAACGCCTTCACTTCACTTGCTCCTATGTCTACCTCTCAAGTTTCCTTTTTAATAAACTACATCAGTCGCAGTTAATATTCACCTATGTCAGAAGTTTTAAACTGTGATTAAAAACCTTCCTTTGTGTTTTCATTCTTTTAGCTTCAAAATGCGCTAACGAATCGCATGTTATTATTGTTTAAATACACGATTTTGTATTTCTATTTCATGTTCAAACACGGCATCAAATTCCATTAACGCTTTTATCTCACAATTCAAAGAAGAAAAAACTGCACCACCTATTAACCGCATTTCTTTCACGAAAAAATGATAAAATTTACTCCTACTGTGAAATAAACTCATGCAGCGCAATTCTATGAAATAAGGCTACGAGTTGAGTATACCTGCGTTGACGATATGTTAGAAGCTTCGATCAAATGGCCGTCTCCCAATATCTCCTCACACAAAAACAAGCTTAGCATTATTGGCAGCCGCCGACTGCGTTTTTGTAGAAACGAAAAAAACCACAAAGCGCAATAATTTTTCCTGAGCGGATCCCGGTGTTTTATCTCGTAACTTCTATCCTAAAAACCTTTTTTACGATGCACAGATAAATACACAGTTGATCCACGAGGTGTTCGGCATTATCATCACAAGAATTAATCATAATTTAATTAAAGCGTCGTATTAGTTAGATGAATGGTACTAATTTTAACCGCGCCTCAAGTTGAGATTCTCATAAAATGGTGATGTGTGATGCAAGGATAGAAAGTTTGAAACGGATGCAACAAACTCAACATGATTTGGTTCACATAACTTAGATGAATATTAACGTCGTTCAAAAATATCTACGCAAATTTCGATGAGCCCACGGTTGTTTTGTGAAGCGTCATTCGCATCTGCGTAAAGTGCAAAAAAAGTGAAAGGGAGACTTAATGCGTTATATGTTTAGTATAACATGCTCAATTTATTGAACGATTATATATTTCACATTATATTCTTAAAAACGCTCAAATGAGTCATTCCTATATGTATTCATTTTGATTTGCTGCATTATCTCGAAATGGGATGCTCGAAAGTCGTTCAGGAACTTTATAATTTAGGGTGCAAATGCTGGATAATTGCTTTTTTAATTTGCAATACTACATACTTCGCGATAACCGATCTGATTTAAATATGAACTAAAAGCGATGTCGTTTTTTACGTTAATTTTAAATGCTTCAATTTAGTAATAATTTATTAGTTTCATCAGAAATGGATACGCTTTCAGGTCATTTGCGACTAAAACTGATCGATTCATAGTTTTTCCTCCTCTTTAAAACCTATAGGCAATTCCAAATCCTTACTGCACATCAAAGGGCGACAAAAATTGGTCAAGTTCAGCATATGAAATTTGTATTTCTAGATTAGATGTTCTCGCCTTCGGAATAGAAGATTCAGACTTAGAATCCCTGCGGGGTTTCGAAGTTGTTCCCTTGAGAGAGAAAGTTCAACAGAAATTTTCAACTCAATCCTGAGGTACAAAGAGGGATTGGCTCGCTGGGGGGTATCCGTCATTGCGTCTCATCAGGGATAACGCATTTGAAAACTAAATCTGTTGTTCCCTAACTCATGCATCAACTTCATGGGAACAAATACCTTTATTATATCTTTTGAAGTTATTGTATGAATTTCGTGTCCACTTTCACTTCATGAAACGCGTCTTCTTCGAAGTATGGACCTCAGTGACGGGTTTTAACGATGTTTATTGGTGATTTTAATGGCATTTGATTGTTTTTTTTGACGGATTAATGTCTAGGTTTTCAATATTCGTGTGCCTTGTTCTAAATTTCCTCATTAAAATGTTCGAATGGGTCCTAATAACAATTAAATTATTCGTGATGAAGTAGAAAGTTCTTCTACATCTATTTGTTGACTAGCTGAAATATCCTGAAAAAGGATGCTCTAAAGTTGAAGGAAATTTTGTTTTTCACGTGCAAATGGGTAAAAAGTTTCCTACATTTGTTTTCTACATTAAATTTTTCTTCTGAAGTCGAAGTCTTTTTTAGTTTGGCACTGATATTAATTTCGCTCTATTTTAGGCGAGTGCTTTAATTTGGCCGCATAGCCCTGACTTAGGCGAACACATGGCACCTTGGTTCTATAATCATAGCTCAAAACTGCACACCTGAGTTTGATCAACGTAACGCTAAGGCAATCGTCGGCCGCTGTGTGCTCAATTTCCCCTCGAATTCAAAGGTTCTGGTCGCTCTGTTCAAGATACGGCGTTCCATGGCCTGCTCAGTTGACGCTTAGCTGCGGTGATGGAAGGGTGTGGCCGGTCTGGGCACTGCTATTGCTTTGCGACCCAGCGAAAATTGCTGGAATGGACACTTGAGAGACCTCTATTTCATCGGATTTAGGAAGTTCTCAGAGGTTATAGCCTCTCGTTGGGGGAATTACACTCAGGCTGGGGAATCTTTTGACTGCATATGCCCTTATTTGTGGCCTCGGGTGAGCGATACCTTTATTTAAAGTGTATTTTTTGGACGAGACCTCCATCTTCTTCCAGTGTTTTGGTTAAAAAACTGCATTGATGGTATTCATTGACTGACTATTGAAGAGAAATAGATACACTATATACACTTGATCGCCTTCATGGAATAAGCTGCTATCAAAATGCTTTGTTATCAGGACGCGAAGGTTTGTCCTGAGGATGCTTTTATTTCTGGGGAAGCGACATTAGCCATTCACGGTACTTTCACATGTGATTGTTGTACAGCAGAAAGTACATATCTGAGATATTATATGTGTTATTTATTAACACTTTGTCCAATTGCAGTAAAGTTTAAATTGTTTTTTTAGGATGTGTTGCGAATGTGAGCCAATTCATACGTACTATTTGTGTAGTGGTAAATTAGCATTGAAAGGTAATCTGATAATGCCCTTCTTTTAAGTTAATAATTATATGTTGATGAATCTAATTAGTTCGTATTGAAAAGCTGAAATCAGCATTTTTCTTTGTTGGTTTCGACGAAAGATGCTTCAACTTCATTTGAGTGATAGTAAAGATTTCAGGCGCAATAGACAGCAGTTACTACACATCTTCTTTTGAATGCAGACTTAAATAAATGTGTTGTTCGGTTACTGTGGTTAGTTTGTACTACAGCTGAGGCAATTGATGTGAACTGACGTTACTGTAATTGAAGCGTTATTTCCCTACTTCGTAATTAAAGCACATATGAATCACTAATTAAAGTGAGCTGCAGTTTCTGACTGAGGTAAATATTGTAATTGCTGTAAACAATGGTTATTGTAGATAATGTAGCCCGCAGTTTCTGCAGTCATTGTTGAGCACAGTTAATGGAAAGCCACTGTTAGCCCCTGGTGATGGAAGCCACATCACCAGAATTAAAAGTGACCTCGCTCCTCAGTCAGTATACTTCGCTGTTCAGGATGACAACAGTCACAGATATTGTAAATCACAATCATTGATGCCAATAGTTGCTGTTGCAGCATTCTTACGGACATGGCGTTCCGTTATTCTTGTGAAATCGACGCCTTTTTTCATTAGCGGCTGCGATGTCACGGAGCTAGACTGTGCGATATCGGTACTCCATTCGAATATAAAAGAGACGTTTTCAACTCTCCGGAAGCATTCCTCTTATTTAATAGCTTCTTATTGAAACTGCACGAGCTCGAATGACTTAGAGTTTACACGCAGTCATAAATTCATATTCTTTTACACTCAGCGAGAAGGTGCACGGGTGTAACAGAACTTAGAACAGCGTAGCTCCATCAGACCACTCTACGGTTTTTTTTGGTATTTTCCAAGACTGCTGCTATGCCGCTGTACCTAGTTTGCGGTACTTTGCCAGGTACGTGGAAAAAATGCGCCACAAACTAAAAATAACCAATCAATCGTGGTCAAACCTCACGGTTAACCATTGCAAATGTCTACCTCCTGGTGTTTGAATTTACTTTGTATGGCTTAACGTTAGGTTTAAGGCCTCGGGTGTGGTAGGGTGAAAAGAGGGAAAAATGACCATAGTTGGGTGATTGTGCGTATTAAGGTGATTGTTGAGAGTTGAATTGAACATTCCGAATAGATGCTCACGTATAAATTTTTCTAG
The DNA here is from genome assembly GCA_030386875.1 of Morinoia aosen. Lineage (NCBI taxonomy): Eukaryota > Metazoa > Arthropoda > Malacostraca > Amphipoda > Talitridae > Morinoia > Morinoia aosen. The sequence continues at coordinate 32,973,592 of CM059577.1, forward strand.
ATCTAATGGAATATCTTCAAATTTTTTATACCTCAGCTTCTTTACTTAAACTTTTAAATCTACGACTTTCTTTCCATAATAATAAAAAGAACTTGAAGGTTATATATATTTAGAGAAATTTATTGAAAAAACATGAAAGTTCCATAAAATTCACTAAAATCTTGAGTATAAAATTAAATTTACGATTTTTGTAGCCTCAATGATGCAGAAACGAAAAAATATATCGAGTGAGATGTTAAATTACCAGAATATTATTAAATTACAAGATTCTATACCACATTAATTAAGAGATTCAGTCAAATCTTCGTCTAATTCTTCGTCAAAATTTTCTGCACTACGCAGCAAAAATATTTTTAAAATATTTCAATTTTGGTAATATATGTAAAAAATTTACAAAAAATGAATGTTTTCTCTACAACTTCAGAGAGCTTGACGTAACTTTCTGTTTCTGGCGGCTGCGATCCTTGTAAGTATTTCACTTACTCGAAGCACTCAAAGGCATTTGCTTCACTTTGTATTAAATGATTTAGATTCAAATAATCTCTGAATCAAAAATTTCGAAGAAGTTTTCTATCGAACAACTGAACGTCTATGAAATACCTAAACCTGAAATTTCTGTTTTTAACTAGAATTTAAAATTCGCTATTAATGGGAAACAATCTCGTTATTGAGTAACTTGACCAGCATGAAATACTTAATTCAATATTTCCGTTCGAAACTAAAATTTGACTCGTCTTGTACAGTGTGGACGCAGTTTCCTACGTTTTCACAATCAATTTGCTCCCTCTTTTCAAGCATCAATAATTCCCATTGGAATTTGAGGCTGCGAGGCAATTCATATGAGATAGGAACATATGAATCCACAGCGCAAGTAAGCCGCCGCCGCCGTGCTAGTTTTCTTTATAAGTAATTACATTTTCTGCTCAATAGCAGCGGAAAGTAAAGCTCCACTTTTATCACATTAGGCTCTTGTCAGTACTCCTGTGCTCGCCCTCTTCTTTTCATTCCGGTGCAAAATTCATGAATTTTCAGGATCGACCTCCTTAGGTATTCTAAGAGCGAATATTCAATCTTGCCACTCTGCTTCGAGGCCTGGGATTGTCGGCGTTGCCGGCTTTTTCCATATAATATATTTATTTCAAAAAAATTGTTTGAATTTTCTGGCAGCAGTCACTGTTGCATGAGAAATGTTTTTTTTTGCGTGGGCGTCCAAAATATAAACTAATATTACTTTCACTGTCGAACTTGCTTTAGAAATCAAGCCGGGTGGACACTGCGAGAAGTGTATTTATTGAAACTAACTTGTATTTAAAAGGTAGCTCGGAGTGGGCGTTGCTTTATAAAATTCTCCATTGAATGCAAGGAGTTCTTCTGCTATCTTATATTTCTGTAGAATTTTTGGATTTTTTTCACCTGCGTAACAATTCAAAAAATACAATGAATAAAAAAAAATTATTTCAACAAATGTCAAACAAAACATTTGGTGTCTGACTCAGCATTTAGAAAAATGTTTGTACTTTGAATCAGTATTTGTTACAGGTTCATTGTTAGGGAGTGAATTTCTGCTCTTTTTTAATTTCGTAGAAAAATTTGATCCGAAGAATTCCAGGCGAGTGTCACACGCAGAAAACCAAACCAATATGAAGTGTGTGTATCATACCCTGCCCAGTTATTCCTTTTGAATGAACCCACGCACATGAAGAAATTGAGATGCACGCGAGTCATCGTGCAACATAAACACGTAGGATATTTTTTCATCTTTATATGTGTAAAATATATCTGTGGGCACTTCTACAGCTTTTTCGCAGCGATGAGCGAGTAATGTTATGATTTTTTTTATAAATTTCATATCATTCTCTAAATAAATTTAATTTCATTTGTTTCTTTTTTTAGAATTCAGCGTACAATTTCACAACTTCAGGAATTTTTTTTTCAAGTTCCAGAGCGCGTTCATATATGTGTATGAATACATATACGCAGTTTTAAATTTTGCGAAGTTAATATTTTATTCATTGAAGAGTTATAGTCTGAAAAATATCGTGAGGTGCCTAAGTGTTTTCGAAATTAAGTAAGCCTTGGTTTGACACTTAGGTGCAAGCAAATCAATGCTAAAATTGACATTGATGAATTGAATTGACTGAATTGATGTTTCCATCTGGTACTGATACAAATGAATTTAGTTCTTTTCTGAGTCGGTTTTGTTTCACAAGATTTCATTTCTTATAATTGAAAACTGTTCACCTAGTATTTTCAGGTCCAATTGCTAAGCCCATTTGCGGTTTTTAACTCCTTGCAAATCACCTTTCTCGTCAAAACGAACATTTTTTAACCCGTATATTTTTTTGACGCTCATGAGGTTTTTGTTAGTGGTGTTCTCTGCTTTTTGATTTCTGGCAGAATGTCCCTAGAAGGAAAACGTTAATATTCTGAAATTAATTCTATAAAACTTGTAGGCAAATTAATTGATGCGTCAATAACCCGGTTTCTCTTTCGGGAATATCCTACTGAAATTATTCTCTCCAGCTAATAAAAATTCGAGCTTAATTTTAAAAATGCATCAACAGACGAGCGTTGTCGGCAAACCACCTCAGTCGGAGCTCTCGGAGCAAGTCTGCTAGAACTTTTTTGGTTACAACTGATATCCTCTGCAAAGAGAAACAAATTGAATGTCAATCATGGGGTCTTCTTCTTATATAAAATAAGTCGCTGCATCTTTCATACATCAATTAATTTACCTTACGCATTTGTGTTAGATAATTTCCGATGGTGTTTCTTTAATTTTTGTTTTAATAATTGGCGCGCTTCGTTGCGGATGTCACTTTGTGACATCCGCTGAGGTCGAAAAATTGTTCTTCATGAGATTTGCAACTCGACTAGACGAGCAGTACGCTTAGTATTTGCTGGTCTTAGATTTGAATTTTGTATTCAATATAGGAATTAGAAAATTTTCCTAAAGTCAACCGAATGGAAATAAGTAAATGCACTTTGAAAATCACATTCGAAGATTAAAAACACCTGTTACAAGAGTCAGTGTAGTTTTTCTCTTAATAGTATAAGCAAACGTTTTAATATTATCATTATTCATCAAAGTTTATTTTCTGTATCACGTAATTGACAAATTAGGTCAGTTCAGCTCACTTGAATGAGTTAATTAACTGCTTTAGTTCAGAGTCTCAATAACTAAAGCCAATGCCAGTTCGTCGATCGAGACGCCGTATTGAGCGTTCTCACATAGGAACGCTTTGAGTTAGCATGAAATAAATTATTTAGATTATTGCCTTGTTGTACATAATAAGTCAGTGCTCTCGGCTGAAATGCAGGCAAGAGCTTGGCGAAGGCTTAAAAATTTGAGTCACTTGTGTTTACTTCGAGCAGAAGGCGTTTCATCGGAGCTCCATTTGCGTATTCGAGGGAGAAATATTCTTAAATTATAGCTTTCGCAAATTTATTTTTTTCATAAATTTTAGGCGAGTGGAAAACCTCAGAAGTAATTGCGTTTTACATCAGCGCTGAGACTAATGTTATGTACTATGCGTACTATAATGAGTATGTTTATCATCATAAACTGACAAAACTTGAAATTTCCTATTATCGAGCATGGTTCCAAAAAGAGAATCTATTGGAGTTACGGATAAACTGTTGAAACCTTGATAAACCACTCCTGCGCGTGACAATTTTGCTTGTTGCTCTCACATTCACCACAGCACAACGCAACCACACACACTTTGCGCATTACACTCACACATTACACGTTGCCGCTGTCTCCTGCAACACCACACGCGCTGTGCGTGATGCAGGCACGATACAACACATCAACCTGCACCACACACGCTGAGCGTGATGCAGGCAAGATACAACACGTCACCCCTGCACCACACACGCTGTGTGTGATGGAGGCACGATACAACACATCAACCTGCACCACACACGCTGAGCGTGATGCAGGCAAGATACAACACGTCACCACTGCACCACACACGCTGAGCGTGATGCAGGCAAGATACAACACATCAACCTGCACCACACACGCTGAGCGTGATGCAGGCAAGATACAACACGTCACCCCTGCACCACACACGCTGGGCGTGATGCAGGCAAGATACAACACGTCACCCCTGCACCACACACGCTGAGCGTGATGCAGGCAAGATACAACACGTCACCACTGCACCACACACGCTGAGCGTGATGGAGGCACGATACAACACATCAACCTGCACCACACACGCTGAGCGTGATGCAGGCAAGATACAACACGTCACCCCTGCACCACACACGCCGGGCGTGATGCAGGCAAGATACAACACGTCACCACTGCACCACACACGCTGTGCGTGATGCAGGCACGATACAACACGTCATCAGGAGTACGATCGATGCCTCTTGATGCACTAGACGACTTTTACTGAAGACATAAACGAAAGTTTAAGGTGATGGCGAAGCTGTCTTTTGCTATGAAGTTCCTAAAGAGCTTTTGCCCTCTTTACGAGCGAGTTAAAAGAAGTAGTCTGTTCAGCAGTGTACTTTTTGTACGAGCCTTGTTTCGCAACAGCCACTTCTGTTGAAGATTTTCTAAATTGGTATTTTAGTGAAATCAGGTGGAAGTTAGAGGATGCGAATTGGATTTCTTCAGCTTGGGAAGCCAATTTTCTTCGAATTTGGAGAAAATGGGCGCCAATCTTCGAGCCCAACGACGTCACTTTATGAGAACCTCAACTTATACAGATACGCATCAGCCCCAAATATTCCAACTTATGCGATGCTTTTTTCAAGTTCTGAATGAATGAAAATATCTCGGATTAATTATTACCGTACGAGCTGTGCTCATAAGTCTGTCTCTCGCCAGGAGACAAAGGCTCACCATATCTCGACAGGTACTCACGTAAAGGTCTCATTATTCTAGGATATTCTGCAGAGTGAAACATTCAGGGCACACGGGGAATTAAGTAATTACAAGTAAGTAACAAATCTGGTAGCTTGTGTGCTGATCATGTTGGTGATGAGGTGGAAGTTACATGATTTTTACGGCGGTTACCGACATAGAATACATTTGCTCCATGCTCACTTGGACCATCACTGTAACAAATTCACGCTCACTTCATCACTCTACGTTAGCACTTCATCACTCTGTTGCACACACTTCATTTTTCTAGCGTTTTGATTTCATCCCTTCAGTGCACGCATTTCATCACCCTAGCGTTAGCACTTTATCACTCTGGTGCACGAACTTCTTTGTTCTAGCGTTGGGATTTCATCACTTCAGCGCATGCATTTCATCACCATAGCGTTAGCACTTTATCACTCTGGTGCACGAACTTCTTCGTTCTAGCGTTGGGATTTCATCACTTCAGCGCATGCATTTCATCACCATAGCGTTAGCACTTTATCACTCTGGTGCACGAACTTCTTTGTTCTAGCGTTGGGATTTCATCACTTCAGCGCATGCATTTCATCACCATAGCGTTAGCACTTTATCACTCTGGTGCACGAACTTCTTTGTTCTAGCGTTGGGATTTCATCACTTCAGCGCATGCATTTCATCACCATAGCGTTAGCACTTTATCACTCTGGTGCACGAACTTCTTTGTTCTAGCGTTGGGATTTCATCACTTCAGCGCATGCATTTCATCACCATAGCGTTAGCACTTTATCACTCTGGTGCACGAACTTCTTTGTTCTAGCGTTGGGGTTTCATCACTTCAGTGCACGCATTTCATCACCATAGCGTTAGCACTTCATCACTCTGTTGCACACATTTCATTTTTCTAGCGTTTTGATTTCATCCCTTCAGTGCACGCATTTCATCACCCTAGCGTTAGCACTTTATCACTCTGGTGCACGAACTTCTTTGTTCTAGCGTTGGGGTTTCATCACTTCAGCGCATGCATTTCATCACCATAGCGTTAGCACTTTATCACTCTGGTGCACGAACTTCTTTGTTCTAGCGTTGGGGTTTCATCACTTCAGCGCATGCATTTCATCACTCCTGCAAACATCAGCATTACTTTACCCTTTCAAGCACTTCGGAACTATATATGGTCCCACATACAGCTCACGTCTGGTTATGTTCAGCTTGCAAATCTGTTTTATAAAGTATATGTTGGTAATTTTCTACCTACAAACCGTGCTCAGGTTAACAGTCATGCTTTGATATTGATGTGATCTACTAACGGTTACAAGTTAAACCTTTGATCTTAAACCCATTCGGATAATTTGAAGCTTATAGTTAGAACCTGCTCTATATTGAAAAGCCGAATTATTCGCTAATCAGAAAGCAAATTACTCACATTCAAGAAATTGCTGGCCGTTTTGTACTGGACGTATTTCATTTGCATATGCTTAATTTAGATGTTTAAATCATTTAGCTAAATCAGTGGTTCTTAAGCTAAGTATGCTATCTTTTGTGCATAATATAAGCAGATTCTCAGATTTCTATTGGAGAAATGTTTGTTTCGCAACGGTTTCAGAGTTTATTGTATTTTCCAGAATAATAGCTGAGTTTGAAGAGGAATTTTTGGAGCATTTGAATTTTTTCTCCTGAGGTAGAATATTAACTTTTGAATGTATAGCTCCCTCATTCCATTCCTGATGTCGATTTCTGTTTAACAGCTCGTAAGCCAAATGATTAGATAAATCTTTAGGATTCGCCTTCAACTTGAGGAAAAAGCAGACATTACTGACTGCGGTCAGACCACTTAACTGGTCACGCAAGCTTACCAGATTTTAAAAGAAAACTTACATACTTGGATGCTTCAACAATATAAACACCGGATTTTCAGAAGACTTTGGCACTCACGTACAGTAACGTGGACGTAAAGTACAGCATGACGTGGGTTCGAACATGCCGTAAATTTACCTAATGCTGCTCTAAAATTTCGAGCATCACCAGCGTACGTACCGAGGCGTTGGCTGATCGCCTGCATCATGCAACAGCGTTCACTGCAGTGCGTTGTCTCAGTGTATCACCGCCTCGGCTCTTCTACTCAGTTATGCTCCGATAGTTATTGCTCGTTATTCACTAAACGTTCATTCTGAATTTAATTGCTTGCGACTAGTAGGACCTAGAAACACGTAAAACTTGCTCGGAATTTGTCAGACTCTGTCGTGCATGAAATAATTCATTTACACAAAAAAAGGCAAAGGTGCTTGAAAAATGCATAAAAATGGTAACAGACCTCTGAAATTTTTACTGCAAAGGCAGAACAATGTCGTGATAAAATGTAATAAATTTTGTGCAGCGAGGGCGGCTTGCCTTGCTAATGTAATAACGCAATGAATTTTATGTTGTGTGGGAGGAATCCCTTTTTGACTTTGCCGACAAATGAGTTTATGTTTTTAATATACGACACTAAGCGACGCCAGCATATAATGAGTCGCGGTGAAGTAATCCGGCTAAGTTTGTAACTTCGTAAATACTTCTTAATTAATAAACAACTAATATAACCTTTGGTAAGCCTAAGCTAATGAAATTATTGCATTATTTACCCTACGATTCCAAAGTATTTACTCAACATAACGCATCTAAATATGTAGTAACGCATCAGAACAACGAATCTAATTGCGTATAAATATTTCCGAAAGTATCACAAAACAGCAAAGTTACTTCACGGGTAAATTACTACAACGCTGCACCCGTAGACAACACCTGCCGTCACCTTAAAGCTGCAACATGTCTCATTTTCGGTGCCTTTTAACCATTGAAAGATAATTGCCCTAATGCATTAGTACGTAACACTTATATTTCTGAGGGATTATGGTAACTTTTCTATATTGTATTTAAAGCCGCGTGATGCTGCAATTCAGTTCTGAGTTGCGCGCAAATGTCAAAGTGTTCTGAGCTTCTGACCGTGAAAATACTGTGCGGGTGCATTACATTTTTATAGCACCTAAATATAGGAGTTTTGTTTAAAAATTTGATGATGTTCCCGGCGCGACAAGACGAGCGGTTCGACTCCAGAGAGTCGTCGAGCAATGAGACGTAATCGTATGCGAAGAATAACTCACATGGGAACAAATTAGTCCTTGGTATTCCGTGTTCGTCATAACATGAATCACGTTACATATTTAGATGAATAAATAGGAAAAAATGTATCCGTATTTGCAGAAAATCGCGTGCACCTGTAGGATCGACTCTGCATTGATTATGACTGGCACATTCCTTAAGGCAAAACTTGACGTGCGATTGACAGACGTCAGCACATCACGCACAGTTCACAGGCTTCACATGTCCACTTAATGCGTATCATCGTGACATGAGCACATGGCAGGTATTTGCATGACATTCTTACTTGACAAGTCTGACGCGTCCGCTGACGAGCATCAACATTACAATGACTTGTGACATGTATCGTCGTGACGAGGACACTTGACGGGCATTCGCACCGGAGATTTACTTGAAAAGAAAAGAAAGGAAAAACAGTTTATTTCCCACGAAACTGGTACAAAAAAGATGGTACATCGTTGATTTTTAAAATATCTGTCTGAAATTTGTGTCTTTCTGAAAGACAGACACAAATGAAGAGCGTCTACTTAACGGATACCTGACCCCTCGTAAGTAGGACATCTGATGCTGAAAAATAAAAGGGCCCTGTAAAAATTGTGAATGAATTTCTAATCAACTTCTAGATCTAGTCGCAGTTCCACCCAGCTCTCATATTTGACACAAACGCGCAGTTGGAACACACGCAGGAACTGTGAATATTCCAACTGTGTACAGTACACCCAGTTGCGAAAAGAATTTTGAGTATTCCTTCAGCGCCAGTGCAGAATAAACTGTCAAGTTTCCATGACTCTCTGTTTGAGCTCAATTAAACACGCACAGGAACTGTGACTTGTATTCCAACTTTGTACAGTACACCCAGTCGCGAAAAGAATTTTGAGTATTCCTTCAGCGCCAATGCAGAATAAACTGTCAAGTTTCCATGACTCTCTGTTTGAGCTCAATTAAACACGCACAGGAACTGTGACTATTCCAACTTTGTACAGTACACCCAGTTGCGATAAGAATTTTAAGTATTCCTTCAGCGCCAGTGCAGAATAAGCTGTCATGTTTCCATGACACTCTGTTTGAGCTCAACCAACAGTGAAAAAGGATGAAGATGAAAGCGTCGTGGAATATATCACGAGGACCATTCGCACGTCCCATACAGCGCACACCACCGCCACTCCCACTACGAAACTGAGCCCCACTGCAATGCTCATGCATCGCCGTGCGAAATGAGACGCTGACGCTCCATGGTTTTATCAGATGGGCATGAATCTCATTGCGGCAGAAAATAAAATGATTTGTTCTCCGATATTCTGGCCATTTTACCATATTCTCTACGGGGCTGCAATAAAAAACATTGATGCGTTTCTCCACGCAATTCCAGAATCGGGGACCTCAGTTTTAAAACTTCATCGAGGTTGCGGCAAATAAATATGCATGCGGAGCAAAGAACGTCTCAATTGCAGGATTTTTTTTACATTTTTGAGAAAATAAATTTTTTTTTCAATCGAAATCAATAATAAACAGTTAGCGGGACGCATCATTTAAATTTGCTTTGTTGACATTGAAATTGGCGACTGATAAATAAATATTTCGCTTCCTTGAAGGTGTGTGCAATTTGTAGTGTCGATGAACATGAACTTTACGTATGTTTTTGTTAACTGAGGACACTCTTGATGAAAATAGTAGAGTCATGAAGCAGTGACATTATTCAGAAGTAACTTTTCGTGCAAACATGCTGTTCAGAACGATTTTCAAATGGTAATATTTTGGGATACATATGCCATTTCTTCACAGTATTCACGTAGCTTCCGCTATCCTAACATCTTTTTCTTTAATGCATTCGTATTTATTTTTCCCTCCGACACCGGTTTTTTAAGCATCAGAATTTTTACAGCGAACACCAGCTCAGAAAAGCAAATTATTGTTCTATAAACGAACAAACACGCTGGACCTTATTCTCCGTCTGGTCTTCCAACAAGGACTGAACCAACATGACACCATTTATTACAACCTGAGCTTCATCTTTGTCGGTCTGAGCCCCAAGTTCCCAACAAACAAATTCTTGCCGTAGTTGTGCGCTGCAGATGAAAGAGACTTTCTTGCTGCAATACGATGACCGAAAATGACATCCTCCGTAGTTTCGTGCAAGTTTTGAGAGCAAGATCCCATTCTAACCGGAAAAAAATAATTTCTCTTTCGTTCCAAGTTTCAATAAGACAACGAAAGTACTTGAAGTTTTCTTTCAACAGCTGGTCGCTCGAATGAAACAATTTAGGTACAGGAACGATATTTTTCCCCACAGTTTCTGCTGAATTTGGAACAGACAATTTGCGTTCTAAAACAAACAGACTCGATATGGTCATCAAATGTAGCAAACGTCCTCTATGTCTTGTCCCACACATAAACAACGGCTACGTCTGCATCACTTAGAGTGACATGTCTTCAGTAACACTATAAAATACAGTTATCATTCCGTAGAGTAATATGGCCCTCTTCAATTATGACATCCAGCGCGTGTAATCTAGACGAATTTGCGTCAGTGTCGTCGGTCATACAATATTCGCGGGCACATTCAACTTCTGCGGGTTCCTCACTCTTCCCGAAGAGAGTATTCATGGATGTAATTCTGCCTTCATTCTGCCTTAATGCCTTGTAATTACGCTGTTATCTTTCTCTGGGGACACGCGCAAGATTGCCCACCTCTAGCAGCACGTCGGCCCAAGTTATTTGCTACTTCACTATTATGAGAAAATTGCTCACAGATGACATTGTGGGCCACCGCTCTGTGCTGCTGGATGAGGTCCGGTGTCGTCCGGAAACCTTGAAGGCAATTTTAGTTAATTTTTGTGTACAGGGAGCTGAAATTTTAGGGTGCGCTGTCATGGCTGGTCGTGGACAAACGAGGTGAGGTCTATTTTTCGTTACGTTTGGATGTGGGATCTTCTACCCTGAGTTAAATTTGTTCGACAAATCAGTTTTATAATCGAAGCTAGTGTGCTCAGTTCTTTTTCTTTTGAGAATGTGAACAACATCAATTACCGTTTGAAACACAGGTGAGCGTGTTAATTGTATCTGTAACAATAAATATATAAATTAGAAATATTTAAAGTCTGCTCTTTATTTTGTTGATAATTTTATCTTTATTATTGTCTCTATCTATTCATAGATTGAAAGTTTAATTTAACAATTTGAAAACATTCAAACCGAAGTAAAGGAAAGGATAATACTTCATAGAGTCTACATTACTTGAAATTAACTTTTATGTGTATTAGCTTTTTAAACAGAATTCATAAATACGATGGTTTTTTACATTTTGATGCATAAAAGAATGCAGTTCCATGTAGTTTTTTGTACTTTCATTCAAGAGTTCCCCCACTGGCATTTTTCAGCCTCAAACTGTACGGATATAGTGGTGTATATATGATTGAAGAAAGTGAATACATGATTCATTCGTACAGGTGCTGTCTTGCAAGAGAGACGTTGAACATCATACTGTATGTGAGAGAAGATAAATACTACAAACAGCGTAACAACCTTCAGGTGCTTCAACATCATACTGTATTTGAGCGAAGACTAATACTACAAACAGCGTTACCCCCTTCAGGTGCTAAGAATCCCGTAAATATGTAAAAATTTTTTTAATCTATGCAATACTCCCTACTGGACGAACAACCTCAAAGAAAATAAGCACCTCCGGTGAACAAAGTCTTCTGAGAAAACAAAGCCTATAATGCTTTTGATAATCCATGAATCTTCAGAAACTTTACCACAGAAAAAATAAATCTGACGAGAATTTACCACGTTGGTTACATGGTGACCCTCCGTTGGTCGCACGTGATATCCGCAATGCAGGTGACCTATAAAGATGGTCACAAACTGAATTTTTATTCTTACTTAACTAAAAGTCTGTTTAGGGTGCTTTACTATTAATTTCTCTTCCGTTCAAAAGTTTGGTGTTGGAATTGGGTTTGATTCGAGGTCAGTCTCAAGTTTGAATTCACGCCGTCAACACTTAATACACCAGGAAAACCAAGTATCTCTGATGCAGCGAACTCATAAAGAATTCAGAGAAATGCTAAAGGAAAAGCTAACTAAAGCTAAAGGTAAAGCTTAAGGAAAGCTAAAAGCCTTTCTGCTAATCTGTTTGTGCGCAGAAAAACTGTAAATTCATGAAAGGAGAACTAAAATACTAAGATGCGTGCGCGTTGCGAACAGTTTCACGTAGTGAGGAGCTCCTAAACAAAACAATGGGCGTAGGAATAGAATATGGCGGAGAAACTCCGTGGGTCGATTGCTCGAGGGAACTTTCAAGAAAATCCTTTGGGTAATCCTGCACTGTCCGCCGTAGAAAAAAGTGTACAAGAGTGTCGTAAGTGCGGGAGTGTTTCTGTGGAAATTTCCTTCCGTTCGGTACATTTAAAAAAATCAAAACAAAACATGAAAGTAAATTTATTTTAAAATTTTGTGGTAAACTTTGTGCATATCGGTTTCGCCGCTCGACAACAAACACTTGTTTATTGTTCACATTTACATTTTACACGATTGAATATGAAAAAATGCATGATTCTGCAAACTGCCAGAAATATGTACATTACATATGCCACAGTAGACGACCTTCATGCTAAATTTAGTTCACGAAGAGCACGCGTATTGAAATAGAATTAAGATGATTACTGTTACATCAAAGTGAATTGATTCTTTGGATCTCAGATATTGGCTGTGCTCTACTCGCGTGTATTTGTTTCTGCTCTATTCTTGGGTTAACCTCCGTTGAGCCTTCTTTAGTTCTGGAGAGTTTCAGGTCGCTTATACATGCAGGCTTGGAGATTTTCTGCTGTATATTAAGAGCAATTTCTCCTGCAGAAGAACTGGAGCAAAAAAAACTTTTCTTCAATACAACTGAGTGTATATTCCATGGTCAAAAGAAGTGAAAATATTGAAAAAATGACACTAACTTTTACGGTAAGGCGCACAGGGGAGATGGATAATTTTGATTGCTTGATTTCGTAAGCTTAGAGTAGAACACTCGGTACATACCTCAGCTCGATTTCATCTTTTTCTTTTGAAATAATTGCTCTAATTTTGCCCTCATTTTCACTAATAAAGCACTGAAACTACTCGGTATGCTGCAGAAAATAGTTATTGTGTAAATTCAATTTTTTAGCGTCAGTAATTTTTGTTTTATGCGCAGCAAAAATTGAGCAAGTTCAAAAACTCGATCATTTTCCTAAGTGTAGTGAAGGGAATGGGGGCGAGCAGCCTTAAATTTTAGTTCACAATTTTTCAAACAAATTTTCAGTAATTCTATTAACTTTTTAGCTCATTGGAAATCCAATATCAAATGGAAATCTAATTTCATATTGATCAAGAAAATAGTTCGAAAGGCATATTGTGTAGTGTTCCAGCGTATGCTATATAATATGTATGAACGTTAGTTTCACAAGAAATGTTACTAACGAAATTTTAATATTTCGTGCAAACTAGTACATTTTTCATTGCTCAAGCCTGAAAAAAATCGGGCCGAAATCTCATTAAGAAATATAGGAGAGATTCACGATCAGCGAACACGATTAATGACGTTGGACTCGGGATATTAGAGCTCATACATTACTCTTGCACTCTTTTAAAAATTGAATCATTCTAGCCAATCACTTTTGAAAGAGCGATCATGGATTTTGAGATCTCTATCGATGTACATCTAACTACCTTTTGGCTTGTTCAAATTCATGTTAAATGTCAATTATTGCGTTGTGCGCTTTCTCTTACTACTTAGGTTTCACTAGTGTTCATATTAGCGTTTGAATGACAGTATTTCTTTAATTCAATATACTTTCACCTAGGCGATAGCTGGTCAGATGCTGTAAAATATTATTCGCATCATTTGATGATGTCGTTAACTGTTTGAGAAAAATTAAAGAATTTTTTTGAATTTTGGAATTATTTTAAAAACTAGTTCAGCAAAAATATGAACTTATGCATAGCTAAAATAGCGAGAAAATATAGAGTTACAGCTTTACCGTTAGACTGAGAAATATATTTGTACTCTCAAACTACTGATTGTCGTGACCAGTGAACGAACAGATGCTTTAAGGTCAGCGACTGTCTTTTTCTACTTAGGCGACTAGTACGTGTTATTGTACGTGAGAGGAAACTTTCTCACCATAATATTCTGAAGGCATTGTTGGATGTGATTGAACGAAGCGCAGCAATGAAGCAAAGTTTCTCTCGTTCAGTATCATTATTACATCTCCGAAACTTGGTAAATCAGGTGAGTTAGGCGGCTCATGAATAACTTAGGTTTTCCTTACTGCCGAGTGCGAGAGTAATTCTTTCTTTCGCACGTGCTTCAAAAGTTTTCTGACCAAAAATATTTTCTTGTAATATTTTTCGAACACCGGAATGAAATGCAAAATACCTGAAACATGGAACAGGGTTCGCATGAAATAATATTGAGGTCTCTAATAATATTTCATTTATTATACACGTCAGCATTTCTGACTCAAATCTGAACAAACATCGCAGCATTGGGATATTTGTAGAACTCTAACAGCATTCTAACACACCACAACAAACTTTGTGCAATTGATTGACATTACAAAGTTACTAAGAAGTTTTTAACTTACTGTCTGAACGATATTCAACTGAAAGAAACCTCACCTCATTGCTGCATTGATTTAATCAAACCCAAAAATGCCTTAGACTTATGGGCCGAAACCAGCACGCAAGCTCCGTTAATGGAGCAATTAGTATTCAATGTTGCACTGGAGTCCAGTTTAGTGTTTTCAGAGGCCATTAATGTTGTCATTACGTGCACTGGGGCACTGGGCAGAGTGCACGTCAAATGTGGCTCTGACTCAGCGAGTCCAAAGTTCCATTTATTATTGCGTCTCATCACGCCAGTCATCTAAGATGCGCTCATTTACATGGATCAGGTCCTGTCGATTTTATTTAATAAGGTGAGAGGTCAAGTCTGTAACAGCGCTCATTTACACGTATGAGGTGTTTTAGATTTTATTTAAAATGGTGAGAAGTCAAGTCTGTAACAGCGCTCGTTTACACGAATGAGGTGTTTTAGATTTTATTTAAAATGGTGAGAAGTCAAGTCTGTAACAGCGCTCGTTTACAAGTCTTTTAGATTTTATTCAATAAGGTGAGAGGTCAAATCTGTTAAAGCACTCATTTACATGTCAGGTCTTTCAGATTTTATTAAATAAGGGGAGAGGAGAATCTGTAATAGTGCTCATTTAAATGTCAAGTCTTTTAAATTTTATTAGTGAGGTGAGAGGTTAAATCTGTATTCTTTATTCAAAAAAATTAGACGCACAATGTTCACTTCGAGTATTATTAATTTTACTAATGAGAATAGTTTGAGTTGCTTGAATCAATACCCAATTTGCCCGGCATTGTCTACCATGAATGTTATGACATGATACTCAAATTTTGGCTTACATAGATTTCGAAAAATAGTGACCAGTGAGAGTTAATTTTAAATTGTCATTTTTGCCACTTATGCCCTAATGTTTTTGCCTCATGATCATGTCTAGTTGAATTTTAAATGAAATTCTTGATTTTTGTTTACGTTTTAGCTATCACAAACTGATGTGACGTCTACTTCGTCAAGCCGCACATTTTTGTGAATTTTTCATAAGTGTGCTTTGAATTCTTGCATATTTCTTAAGTAAATTGCTACCTGCACAGTTCAATCGTTAAAAAACTCAGAGTGCACTTAAGATTTGTTTGGGTTATTTTAAGGGTAGGCATTTCGAGAAAACATCAGAACCAATGTATACATCATTTATTTTCTAATGCGCACACTTTTCTTGTTCAAATCTTTGTTCTCCACTAAGTAACAGAATTTTATTTATTTTTTTAACCCTTGCTTGCGATCGATCTTTCGACTATGAATATCAAGAAAATATTGAATAGAGGATGCATAATTTTTAAACATTTCATCCGCTCTTGAATTTGATGTCATTTTTGAATCATAATCGTGAGTGTAATTATCTTTTTTGAAAACTTCCTATAATGCAAATTTAATTTGCTTCTTTTTGTTAAAAAAATCACCGAATTTTACTTCCATTCATAATTGCGTTAATTCTTATTCATAATGCATGAGCAACACATTCAACTCAGAACCTGACACGTACTGTCTCAGTCTCAGAAACTCCTTTACTTTAGAACTGATTCTTAACACAGTATCTTTTTAATTTTCTTATTTAAGCTTGTCTTACTAAATTACGAGCACATCACAAAGAAAATATTAGCTGGTGATCTGCAGGGAATCAAAACTTTCTTTGATGTCAGAATGTTCTTGTGATCATGTGAACTGTAACTGACTTTAGCTGTGCTCTGCGGCCATCATCGCCTATACTTTTATACTTTATATGCTTATGCTCACGTCTGCAGAATTGTTATCGCTCCAAGCATTCGGAGTATATTTGTATCGCGTGATGAGGCGTAGTTGGCGTGCATTGTGGCTCAGTTTTGGTCTACCAAAGATTGTAATTATTTTGGGAGCTACTCCAGCCCTGCATCTCGCATTTAGGTGAACGTAGACAACACCGAATTCCTCCCGTTCTGGGGCGAGTTCTCCGGAATTGACTTTCGATTCACCGCCGAATAATCTGCTCTCCGCAATTGCATATGAAATATGCGCGGTGCGTGAGGCATTTTTGTCCAGCAATTGGGTGGTCTAATTGCATGTTCTTCGTCATCATTCCAGATTCCTGGGAACTTCAATTTAGAGCAACGACATTTTGCATGACCTTACCGATTGCACTGGACAACAGTTTATATCGGGAGCTTCAATATCTTCACCTCTTTTATGCCGGAATAAAGGACCATTGCTTCACACAGCGAGTTCTGAGTGAAATGTGTTGGCTTTCACACTATCGTTAAGACCGTGGAAATTGCTGAGTTTAACTGTCCTTGGAGAGGTCGAAAATTTCGTGCTTATAATGCAGCCATCATATTACACTGATTTTTCATAAGTACGTTTGTTTTCCTGTAAACTACCTCCAATCTTTTAAACTACCTGTAAACTACCTCCAATCTCACATCTTCAAAATGCGTGAAACTTTACTTCAGCAATCGTTTTTTTTAGCTAAGTTTCAATCTCAAGTCATAAAAGGTGAAGGTAATGACATACGAGTACGTACGTGCATAATTCAATTCAAGAGTTACTTACACTTTACCTGCAGGTCGACTTCTTTTGGCGGATAAGGAAATAATTTATTCTTACTTGAACTCATTAGAGTTGAAAGTTATTCACTGTGGGATTTTACAACAAAATATCAGGCCAATTTGTTGAAAGGAATTGTTTATTAAGTATGATGATTTACATCGTACTGCAATGTACTTCAATATTACTACACGAATAATGTCAAGTAATAATAATGTACGAACAACCAGACTTCGTAAAATAATTTTCAAAATACAACGTTGTTTCACATCATGCTTCAACCTCCTCAACTTTATATTTTACTAATGATGAACTCTGTAGAGTACTTTCCTGCCAACTGAACTCATCAATTTATTTCAACGCTAATTCCTAATTCCTTACATTTTTCATCCTGCCGTAAACCAACTTGGCTGTTCACATAACCTTACTTTCCACGAAATACTACGGTTTGCTACGTACAACTCTTCTGTAAATAATTTTCCTAACACTATATTACTCTCTGTTCATGGAACCCTACCGTTTATTTTCTCTTGCGCCCGAGTTGCTGGTGCAGATTGGCAAATCCACCCTCCTCCTACACTGGGAATTTCAAAGACCACACGCGGGCACATAGAAGCGAAGCTTTTGACTGGAACAAAGCCTTGCATTTGGAATGATGACCTCGGCCGAACTTCTTAGGCACCTGCTGCGGATTAGTGCAGCTCTGCAGGAGCTCTGCCAATTATAGTGGTGGACTGCCAGCACGACCTCGCGCTGCAGTCAATGCTCGAATTAGCTTTACTTAACGACTGCCCGATCCCAGGATCATCGGTTCGTGCTATTGCGAGAGCTGCCAAAAGTATACGTAAGTTTCAAATTGATCTAATTGGAACTGAAAATCATTTTGCTCAGCGTCTCCAGTACCCCAGTGTTTTGTTTCAGGTGAGTAGCTGATATGCCATGTCATAAGAAAAAAATCATGTTTTGACGTCAAAAGGTTATTTTCAACATAGTTGTTGTTATTAATTATTTTCCTCTGTTACACATGAGTGAATTGAAAAACGATCAACTTTGAATTTTACAGTGGCGTTTCAACATTAACTGGTGTAAAAGGACCTGAGTGTTTTTTTCCCGTTTCATTAGACATGACAATGATTCTCTGACCAGAAAGTTCGTTTCTCCAGGCATGGTCGAATTGTATTCTTCATGAACGTCCAGTTTTCTAGATCGCTTAACTAGTGATCATGACAGCATGATTGAAGGCTCTTCTCTCGGGAAAAATACAAATCAGTTATAACCAAAATTCAAACTTTAAAAGTTTTTATACAAATTTTGGACGCAAAAAATGCAATTATAAATGTTACAATAGTTGAAGTAATTGAAATGCCGGTAGAGAGTTGAGTGTCCTGTTGTGATTAAATGCAATGCATCAGGTGAATTATGTTTTTTTGTTGGCGTGGCACTTAAAGTGAACGTAGTCAACTGAAGTGACAATTTTACAAAAATTAGTGAATATCACCGTGAAATTTTGATTAGCGCCGGTTGAGCAGCATCAAAAATAGCATATCATTGATTGCACTCGAGTATCTATGGTGGTACTCATGTATCATCGGTTGCACTCGAGTATCATTGGTCACACTCAAGTTTCATTGGCTTCAGTTTCTAAAGCCTGTGATGCTAGCTAGCGGTTACCAAAGCAATAATGAAATAATAATCCCTCGAAGCGGACCAACTCTGTCGTCGATGTTGAATCCAAAGCATTTTTTGTTAAAGTGTACGTCATTTACAGTTGCTCTAAATACTGGAATAATGTATTAAAGATTGGCGTCCGTCGAGGCAGGTATATGGAGCGAGGCATTAATTATATAAGACCGAACTAATTAAGGTCTCTATACATGCCTTCCTCTAGGGATTACCGCTAAAATAAATTATTCCTGCATTCAAAACCAACGGCTAAAAGCGGTACACATGCCGTCAAAATTTGTGGAGTTTGATCATGTTTGTTGATGCGCGAAAATCAAATAAATTGAGAATTTCTTTTATGCAGCAGCATTTGATACCTCACCAATTTTTCCCTCGTCATTATTCAGCTGGAAACAATAAGAAAAAAGGCTTCTTAATTAAAATAAAATATTTATACAGGTGTGATAGTGGAGGCACATTACAAATACGGTCATCAAGCACTCGTCAGCAGCAAAAGGAGAAAGATTCAGTAGTTGCAGGCAAAATGAAAATTTCGGCCTGTATAAAGTCATCTGTTATATTAATTAGGATGTTAATAAGTACATGAGCGTTATTATTATTGATAAAATGAACACATGCACATTTGACGAGATCGATTAAGAATTTTTTCCTGCTCCAGCAACGTTGACCGCAGGATTACATTTCTGTAACGTGTTGGAATTCATTTGTGGTAGAATATTAAATTTGAGCTCCCAAACCACGTTGCTTGCATTTAGTAGAAATCGATTTAATTCATTTTGTGAGTTTTATTGTAGTGCGTCAATTTCATAGCGATCTCATTCCCATTTTTGGAGGTTTTATCATGCAACATCAAGCAGCACAAATGTTTATGGGATTATGGTCATCCACACTCTCTAATCGCTGGAAGATTAGGACTGAAACTTCGGTTTCATATTATTGAAAGCTATCTGACGTATGAATACTCGGCGTTTGATACATGAAATCAGGGCATCAGATTCATGTGAACTGATCACCTGATGCACAAAAACTGTCTATTCGATGCATTAAATTAACCATTTGATCTATAGAAACTGAGCATCTGATGCTGAAAACTGGACTGGGAAATCTATAACATGCGTTTTTCCCCCAACTGAATGTATTTGTTTGTATCCTATGGACATTGATAAAATGTATTTACGAATTAATTGAATCTATAGACTGCTTATATTCCTGAAAAGCTCTCGAACTACAGGTTTCGGTCGAGAAATCCGCAGGGAAAAATGCAGTTTTTAGAATAACATCGGTGTTGCGTCAATATTATTTATTTCTGAACTTTCCAACTGTCTAATCTTCTGGATAATATTCTACCGGTAAAGAAATAAATAAATGAAGCCAAATAAATTAAAACAAACAATAGCAGATAAGTCACCGAGAACAAAATGTTGTAAATAAAATAAACAAGAAATATTCTGAAGACCGACTCCGATAAATTTTACTTTTATGTCTGTATTAAATATTCATTCCTCCCATAAAAAAATTAAGAATAACATCCAAATTCAATGTTGCAATATTGATCCCATAAATATCTTCTAATAAATCCAAGTCAGCCGCTTACAAAACTTCATTTTAACGTGAAATCTAAATCCGCGAGTTCTGGGATGAAGGAGCAGACACCCGAGCGAACAACAAGGGCGCGATCAAAGAAGAGAGCGGCTCAGTTGTAGGTGCTCTCGCAGCGAACGCAATTTACGTAGCACACTTCAAGGGGCGATTGAACCAAAGGTGAGAGGCTGAATATCGGTCGAAAATACGGAATTTAAGAGACGTGGATGCTAATCATTTCAGTGCCGCAGGCTTAATAGAGCTTGGATAATTGAATCAACGGAGGCCCACTGAGCTTTTCATCACGGTGAAGACTAGGGAGAAATTATTGATGTTATTATTATTATTATTCTGTTCATTCAGATTGCAAAGTCGTCTGAATTTCAATAATGAAGTGATGCTCTTCCCATGCTCAGTGTGTATTTCTAGGAAGAAGTAATGATGATAGTCTTGCTATTATATAATTCTATATGCTGCACTCTACATATTTTACCTTAAGCAAGTAGTTTTCAATAATGTTTGCATGAGGGCTACATTAGCAAACCACGCTCATTTAGTGAGGCTGACTCATATAATGCAATTTTTCTATATATTGTTGGTTTATCAGAGCAAGAGGCTTACCTTTCTTCAGCGCTTTAAATGGTGTCATACGCAAAAATTTGCCACACCTATTTATATTTCTAGTTGACAAGTTCTTGTAATTTTAAATTTTTAAATTCATCAAATGAGGGATTGGAGGCCTCGAATTTATTAATTTTCATATTACCTGGGTGGAGAGCAGCCGGTCAAGCTATCCCGAGCTCCTGAGTCGCGTAATTACCACTAAGGTCTAATACTGTTACACTGCGCATGTACGTGCTCGGTACTTAGTTACTTTTCAAGTAAATCAAAATCTAATGCTTTGAATTGATGATTCAGGATCTAATACGTTTAACGTGATCTTAGTGATGATAACTTTTCCTGGAATTGATGATCTAATATGAAAGCTTTACCTTTAATATGCCTTTTACTGACGATGAGTTTTATTTGTCAAATAAACTGTGCACTAGTTGCGAGCACAATGTTTCTCAACTTCAAACGCTTTAATTTTACTTGAATTTATGAGTCAATAACGGAGTTTGAAATATTGGAGCCCATCCAGACAATGAGGCTCTATCAGTCGAATAATTTTTATCTTTGATTGAAGATGTATTGTAGCTGCTCTCCCAAGCCGGAGATATCAACGTGAAAAGGAGTGGTAAAATTATCTTAATTTTAACAAATGGGGTTGTTCTAATGGCGTGCAAAAACAACGTCTTCCAATAGTGTTTCTTACTTACGGTGCGTTACTCTTCATTTAAAAAAATTGAGAATACTCCAAAAAATACTAAAATCGCACTCATGTTTCAAAACAGCTCAAGCTTTGAGTTCTCGTCCAGGATAAACGCAATACACTTCGAACGCGACTGGAACCTACTCGTAGAACTTCTTCTGCAAAATTTTCCGCATACGTCGCCGAGCAATTCCACTCCCAGTTTTTGCACCCAACTTTCGTGATTTCTAAGTCGTAACTCTAAGCCTCTGGTTAGAGGTGAACGAATTACTGTTTCGTGTTCATCAGGTCATGGACAGGCACATTGTACCTATGCTCACGCGCGCAACAACGCATGAATAAATAGAACGGAGCATGGCGGCAGATGCGAGTTGACTTGCTCAATCTTGTGCAGTGCCGCAAGACCGGTGCAGCCGGAGGACACAAATCCCAGACAAGCACAATAAGAACGCATTTATCACAATTATTTATTTAATTAACACATTTATTCGTCAGCTTTTACGCCCATGCACCGGTGCGTTTATTTATATACAGTATCTTAAAACGCGGAAATTTCACCAAAGTATAATCTCATGATTCGACAGATTTTATTGCAGTATTGTAATGTTATTAAAGTCGCTGCGAGTATTTCTTTTTTTACGATATGGACGCTACTGTCACATGGGGTGTCCATTATGTAATCTTTAGTACGTTGCAAGAAACATATTTATTAATTGATTCTTTGCGCTGTAAAAATCTTGGTACAGTTTTTCGGGGAAACTAAGAGAATTTGTTTCTCTACGCACAAAAATGCTGTGGCAAATACATTGTGTAAACAGTTGCTTTACTCAGCATTCAATGGTTTTAAGCTTTCCAAATAAAACGTATGCACCTAAGTTTGTTAATATAAATGAACTATTTAAAAAATTATTTGCTTCTCAGGTTCACGTACCCAATTTCCAGTTTTTCTAGGGCATGTGCATTGCTACCGATTTTTCAATAAGACAAAGACGGTATCAGTCGTCAGCCAACAAACCATCGCGTAAAAATTGGATAAAAGTTTAAACCATTTTCATTTCGTAATATCAGCATCATTATTTTGTTCCAGAAATGTACACTGATGATAGATACTCTGCCATCAATTACAGAAAATAGAAAAAATGGCCGGTCGAATTCTATAGGACATGATCTCGATCTCCGTTGTTTTTCTGCCCCGCCGTGAAATCCTATCAAGATATTTGTTCTAATACGAGGAAGCAAATAAATGTTTTTAGGATAGCGCAGCTCGGCTGCAAGAAACGAGGAGAAAAAACGCGTCCCGGGGTCTAGGCTGCTAGATAACAGAAGAAATAGCTAAACAATCGTTCAGCAGGAGAAATTTATTTCTTGCATCATGTGTTCGGTATATTTTCGGAATTTTCGGAACTTCAGAGATTCCCTGAGTCACGGAATATTAGCATGGCGTACGGGTGTTGTTTTATCACACGTAAAATTGTGTGTGATAGCATTTTAAAATTTAGGTTTGCAGCTGGCACAATTTGAACAGAAAAATTATTGCCAACAACCCAATAAATTTAGGAAGTCGATTCGATTCCGCTCTTTTATTCAGATATGTTTGAGAACAAAGCTCTCAAGCTTCACGCGTAGCAAAATCGCGTTATTTCAATCGAAAAACAAGTTTAAATTAATAAATCGGCGGCTAAGAGAAGAGTAGCCGTCGAATCATTATCAGTTCTCTAATTAAAGTTCTCAAAGAGAATGACGGGTTTTTGTGAGCGACATCAAACGAGAACTTTTTACGATGAGGGAGAAAACCAAATTCCAAACCCTGATTCTCGCCGCAAAATGTGTGCTGTGCAATGAACCTTCCCGCATGTGTGGCGGGAATTAGGGCCGATGGTCTAACGAGAAATGAAAGGAAAATATGACGTCCATGTTTTTTTTTCCTTCGAAACGAGCTCGCCTAAGTGAATGGCTTCTATGATAAGGATTAGGCGAGTTTGAAGTTTCCGAAAATGTTGCTCTGTTCAAGCTCAGTAAACGAACGCAGAAAATTTGCAAGTAATTGAGCTAAAACCGTGCAATACATGTGATCGTAAAAGCGTTGGCTTTATCGAACTAATATATTCAATTTTTGATTCGAATATACTTGTAGGAAGCAAGAGTAATTTGATGTCTCAAATAATGTTTAAAAAATGTGATGATTTATTCGTAATATCTCTAGAATTCAGAACCCTGTAATCGTAATTTAATTTCTTCGTGAGCTTTACCTGCTGTTCTATATAATAACTTCATAATTCCGAGCCAAAATGATTGGATATAAAAAATAAGACTTCGTCAACAAAAAATAAAAAATAATTTCAAGTCCTCCAGGATGCGACTTTTTTAATAAATATTTATTCTTACACAATACAGTTTCTCCAAAAGCCCTGCAACAGCCTTAGTATGAATTATTGTTCTCCGATAATGCACAGGTCGTATTTATAGGCCTAGCCAACCATATTTTGCTTATTTGGCAGGCCTTATTTTTTATGCCCATTTCGCCTCCACTAACGGCGCAGTAGCGGTACTGTTGTGCCTCGCGGTGTTTTGGTCTGCTAACTGCGTGCCGAATGTCAGGGACTCGCACCCAATGGTTTCTTCAGTAAAAGGGCCGAGGGGAAAGGTAACAATGAGGAACGTTCTCCTTGACAGCGGGCAAGCAAAGTGGCTTGTTTGTAGCCTTGCCTCTGTCATCATGGAGTTATTACAGACTCTAGGCCTGAGCAAAATATTCCTGCCGCTTCTCCATGATAATTCTGTTGTCATTCGTCGACTATGAACTGCGTTACCTGTTCCCGTGTGTCTTCCCGTTAGGTTTCATTTTGGCACGATGTCGCCCAGAAGAAATCCTTCATGAAATCACACCATGCTTTAATAAAATATGTGTAGTCCTTGAAGTTTCTCTCATTTTCACGACATTGAAGTGCATTTTGCAGTGCTGGTTACTGTGCGAATGGCGCTAACAGTTGAATTTTTCGGTCTCTGGAAAACCGTCAGCTTCCATCTGTACCTATTGTTCTTGATGCTAGTGAAGCATGTTTACCCAGTCTAACTTTTTCGGTGGAGCATGCATCTTTTTCGCCGCATAAATCATTTAATTTCTTGGGCGGCGAAAAACATGCATACAGGTGCCGAAAAAGTTAGACTCGGTAGGTGCTCGTGAGACTCAGAAATTTCCTATTTTGTGTTGTATTTTCACGGACATTTTAGCCACTTAAAAACAAATCGAGCTGCCACAGCAGTTATAAAATTGGCCTATCGGATGAATTTAAGGTATTTTCAACTAAGGTTTGATATCAACATATAGTTGAGAGCATGATTCAAATTTTCGAATAATCTTATAAAACGTTGTCATATTTCAGCAGAAATAATTGAAATTAATTACAGAAAAATTGATTCAGGAAAAAATTCACATAAACTAAATTATTTCTATGAATCTTTGTCCGATAGATTTTTTATTGTTCTTAATTTCAATTATTTTCCCTGAAACGTGCAAACGTTTTATACTTCGCATCTAGAAATAACGTCAAAATTGAAAGTACGAGCAGCATTCTGCTGAGAATGTAGACGATATTTACTTGAACGAACCATTTTAGAAACTTCATGTTGACAATCTATAGTCATTTGGCTGTGAATTTCAGATCTGATTGTCCCTAGAGACATTCTCTCTACGCAGGGCATGACGCGCATTATATTTAAGCCAGCAAATTTCCTGAAAACTTTTCACAAAAGCCAATAGTTTTCCATCACTTGATTAGAAAAGCATTTCCTCTTTATTAAACTCGAGGAAATCTTTCTTGCGAGAAGTTCTAAAATGCAAGATTGCTAGGGCAAATAGAAGGAAGATTGGAATATTGGCCAAATCCATTCATGCTTTCCACCCTCCCAGCAAAATTGTCAATAAAAACTTTTTCACTTTTGCACGGCAGCGGAGCGAAGTACAGCCTTGAAACGCTAAAGAAATTCTCCGCTAATGTCATTGAAAGCTAAGAAATTATTATATATTTATTTATTTATTATTTAAATAATGTTAATAATAAATTTTTCTAGTAATAATATATAATAATAATAATAGTATTTTAATAACAATAATTTAATATTTTATAATTTATAATAATTAATACCATTAAATAATAATAATTTAAATTTTTAAGTATTATTTATTTTTAATATTTAACTTTTGTGGCTCATTAACTGCTCGTATCAGTTCAATTTGTTTCTTAGCTAGAACATTCATTTGCAATCAATGAGACATTGTAGAACAAAGTTGAGTCGATGTTTTTCATTTTGATTTTGCTTTCGAGAACTGAATTTTTTTGGGGTGATGAAAATCACGAAAATATGCGATAATGACGACCTAAAGTTACTGACTGAATTCTTGCTGCTATTTCCGATTCCCTTCAGCCTTAATTAAAACATTCTGAATAAATTGGCATTTTCATTTATCATTGTACGGAAATAAATTACAGCCTTCAAATCCCTCGAGGAAAATTGACATAAAGTTAAATTTTACTCCGCTGCTTTATACAAACCTGCTCATTCTTCATAGTCTCTGAAAATAAGAGAGAAATTGGCGGACAGAGCTGCAAAAGCTCAACCTGATAAACTTCCGTCAGAGCCTTCAAAAGAGTATCGCTTATTGGAAAAAACAAAAGCACAGATTACAGGTTTACATTTCTCTCAGATTGTGTGAGAGACTTGAAAACGAACAACATCTCAAATCAACGATGCCATCAACAGGCTGTGTGCAGTCACTCAACTTTGTCCTTATACTTGCCTCGTATTTCTAGTGAAGAAATACTCAAAAATTACTGATTGAATGGCGGTCACCATTGTAATTGTCGGAGAACTGCAATAACAATTTATCTCTTTGATTGCTTCGCTGCTAAATGTACCTGAGAGCTCAGCGTGATTGCTCGACCGAATGAAACTTTTTTTTAACAGCGCCTCCTTGTTTTTTGTATCTGTTGCCGTGATCAATGAAAACATGGCTTTGCGATGTCATTCAGCGATTGAAATTTTCATTGTATGGAAAATTTATTTGGTGTGGTGGGATATATCAAGACGTGTACGGTGCCTATGTATTGCAAGAAATTTATCCACTATAAGTAATGCAATACACGTATGTAAGTTTTTAGTTCTGAGAAACAGATGTACGACGAATATTGCAGGAGTTCTGCTAAACGCCAGTTCTTATTCTGCGGGGCTGGATGATTTACCAAATTGGGAAAAATAAATCCACTATGAACGAAAAGTTGAGGCAATAGTTTTGTCTACGTCATTCCGCATACCTTCACGAATAATCAGTCATTCCTGATGTCTTTATGCGACCGCTTGCTTTTTTTCCCGTTCGCAAGGACATAAAATTGACAAATTGTTGGCACAAAGGTTGCTGAAATTTTTCTCTCGTAAGCTCGATATTGTACTCCTTATACTGCCACTTACGTCTAGTCACTCACGTCAAGTGACGTCAAATATTGCACTCATTCTACTGCTACTTACGTCATGTCATTTGCGCCAGGTGACGTCAGGTCGCGTCAAGTACTGTACTCATTGCACTATCTTACGTCAAGTTGCGTCAAACATTGTACTCATTATCCTGCCACTTATGTCAAGTTGCGTCAAACATTGTACTCATTATCCTGCCACTTATGTCAAGTTGCGTCAAACATTGTACTCATTATACTGCCACTTATGTCAAGTTGCGTCAAACATTGTACTCATTATCCTGCCACTTATGTCAAGTTGCGTCAAACATTGTACTCATTATACTGCCACTTATGTCAAGTTGCATCAAACATTGTACTCATTATCCTGCCACTTATGTCAAGTTGCGTCAAACATTGTACTCATTATACTGCCACTTATGTCAAGTTGCGTCAAACATTGTACTCATTATACTGCCACTTATGTCAAGTTGCGTCAAACATTGTACTCATTATCCTGCCACTTATGTCAAGTTGCGTCAAACATTGTACTCATTATACTGCCACTTATGTCAAGTTACGTCAAACATTGTACTCATTATACTGCCACTTATGTCAAGTTGCGTCAAACATTGTGCTCATTATACTGCCACTTATGTCAAGTTGCGTCAAACATTGTGCTCATTATACTGCCACTTATGTCAAGTTGCGTCAAACATTGTGCTCATTATACTGCCAATTATGTCAAGTTGCGTCAAATATTGTACTCATTATACTGCCACTTATGTCAAGTTGCGTCAAACATTGTGCTCATTATACTGCCACTTATGTCAAGTGACGTCAAATACTGTACTCATTATACCGCCATTTACGTCAAGTATTGTACTCACTATACTGCCATTTAATCGAGTTCGCAGGAACAAGACTGTTCCTATGACGCAAACAGCGTTCATGAAATCGAATAATTTGAACGAGAAGTTTTGCCTTTTTGCTCATCATGGTGTCTTTAAAATATGACAAAAGGACAAAATATTCTAAATAAGCAACTGCGTTCACAAATATCACTGTGGTCCGAGTCGAAGTAATAACTAAATGAATAACACAGGTAATGTACTGCAGTGAGGGCAAGAATAATAATATGGATTTCCAGTATCTACTTTTCCACAGAATATGATGTTTATTTGGGTTATTTATTGAACGATTGAGTAAATGGGATCGTTTCTTTGAACAATCAAATCTTTTATGCAAGAAATTACTTAGAGATGACTGATAAAGAGCTGTGAGCATAGGAATGCCTAGGTGCTTGAATGAATCATTTGTATATAAGCATTATACACTTTGTTTCGCATAACTCTTTTGTTGAATACGAACGATATTCGTTTTATATTAGACAGTCGCATACCATGCTTGAATTCTATATTAGAACAATGAGTGGACTTAAAAGTAATAAATATTTTAATTAATAAACATTTTAAGACCGTGCGAGCAACACGATTTAACTCATTTTTACGCCCCTGAAATGGTGACGTAATCTTTCAAACATACGAGTACATACGGCCCGTCAAAAAAAGAAAGAATTAGATATAGGACCAACTGAGCTCCAATACGGCTTTCCCATGATTTCCCATGCTATTCTATGGCTTTCCAATACTTTCCCAAGTCTCAACCGCTGATATTCTATACAACCTAATCTAACCTACCAATACACGTGATATTCATTCCGACTCCCAATCTGCTGGGTTAAGGCACCGGAAATTGTGGAGTTGATGAAGCTTGTATCACAGATACGCTCATCTCACACTGCAGGCTGGTGGGTGTGACACACAGACGGACGGACGGATTGGAGCTGCTCCTTTTATAATGGTGATGAATATTCAAACACAGGCTTCCTACAAAAATGTACCCAGTGATTTCAAAATTCCAGTATATGTACAATAAATTTCTCTCACATTTATCAAGCAGGATTTTGAAAAAAAAGCAAAAGAAATACAGATAACGAAGTTTAACTGTTTTCCGGATCACATGCATTTAATATTGTTATCACGTAAAATAAATTCATAAATTGTGCGTGGATGCCTTCTTCATATTGGAATTTTCAAGTTGTTATACGTCTATGTTTTAGCCATCAATACCTTGAGAACCAAATTATCTTTAACATCGCCAACTGGACAAATCTTTGTAGTCACTTAGAATATGTCAGCAGCTTGGGTTGCTTTTAAATTTTAGAGATGGTTGAAAGTTTTATTTTCTTAAGTTGAAATTCATTCACAAATTTCTGAATTCTTTTTTATTAGAAGACAACTAGCTGAGTTTCTATTCGCATCGATAATCGCATGCGTATATTTTGTTCGTTTATTGCCTCGGTCTTCTTATATTTTTGTAGCATATAGTCGATGATATTGTTCACTGGAGCATGAATACAGAACCATTTGCGGAAATGAGAGCAAATTTGGTATGAAAATTAGCAGCCGAAAACTTATCATCATCGTTGACAATCACCATGCATGATCTATGATCGCATTTGCTCATACCTCGGCATGATTCACTTCCATTAAACTTAATCGTGGCATTGTAGAATAATCATGAACCTTTCAGGAAGACTAGCTGCTGAAACTACCTCATTAATGATAATTTCATGCTACCTTCAGTCGAATATGATACAAATACCACGATATATCACTATTTTTTGAACAAGGGTCATTTTACTTGGACGCAAACTTCAATTCCCATTTGTAGCTATTCAGTTGATGGAGCAGATAAAGTGCATATTGGGAGCACACTGTAGGTGCACGCGAACTTCTTCACGGAACACGCATGTTCTTGAAAAATCGAGGAAAGTGAAATCTGTGTTAGTCAAATGAGCTCCCTCTGGAATTGAGCGCACGATATTCCTCAATCGCGAGAGTATTGGAGCTCTGAAGTTGACATACATGATTGACGGGCTCAAAGACGTGTCGAGTGCTATTTTTTGTCGTAGAATTGTGAAAAGTGTCAGATTTGGTTGTGGAAGGGAGTTTTACAGTGATGGAAATGGTGAAATTGAGCTGTCGCATTGGTGATTTTTTTTTGAAGAGCACAAGTTTGTGATACTTTACATTTTATCAATTCCATGGCCAAAAATCGTGAATTGAATGATTCTCATTTTCAGCAAAGATTAAACGTTCGTGAGACTTTGCATTTCATCTTTTCCATGACCAAAATCCAAGACTAGTATTAGTAATCATTTTCCGCAAAAAAACATCACGAAAAGAAATTTCACGCTGGACGAGCACTAACAGAGTCTGGTTATCATTTTTTGTTGCCAATTAGCCATCAAATCCACCCGAAAATATAGATAACAATCCCTGCTAAAGCTACAGCGTAATTTGACACACCATATTTCACCAGTGCGCACTTTTTGAAATGGGAAACTGAAAGAGATTCCGAGCTAAAAACCATGAATCAGGCAATGTAAAATTATTTCATTTGTATTGCTAGTGAAAGGAAAGCTCCAAAACCATTTATAGATTTTAAACTTCAATTAAATTAGACTGAGCTGCAACACAGTTTTGTACGTGGGTTTTTGGGTCAATATTCTGTGCTTTTGAAGCCAGAACAAGTTTAGAAAAGCAACACGATACTCTATGAAATAACCTCTGAATGTATGTCCACAAAAACACTGAATTTTCCAATAAAACGGACTGATATGTAGACTCACAGAGTTCAATTAAGAAGAAAACAATATACAAACTGGAAATACCTTCAGTCGAAGCTATAGCGATGCATTAAATTTAGAACTCCTGACGCATAAATTACAAGTAATAGAATGCTCTAGTCATTTTTCAATAGAAATAAGTATCAAAACATCAAAAACTCTAATCCATAAAATTCTGATCATTTTTTAAATCTTACGAGGTCATTTGTGCTTGAAGCTTAAGCATTTGAAGCATGAAACCTAAAATAGTTCGGCTGGTTGATTGCATCTTCATTGGCTGGACTATCTCTCTCCGTAAAATGTTCACTTTGAGCAGTCGCTCCGTGATTGTAATGCAAATTAGTTTGCAAGAGTGGAGAATTTACATTCATTTTCAGTAAACGGTAGTTGCATTCATAATTCATCTAACTTGAGCGTTGCCGAACGTGCGCTAGGCTGCCTTCAGCTATTCAGTTTTATAAAAGTTTAAAGCTAACTGTGATTGCAAATAAATTGATACTATTAAAAGCTGGCACGGTTAAAATGCGTCGAAACTCTCATTTTACTCTCAAATCAATCAGTTAAAATAGCCCTTCTTTGCCGAGTATGTGTACATCTACTCACACAGTTAAAATTCACATTTTGGGAAAAGTTGTCTCGTTAATGTTTTAAACAATGAGGCACTCGAAATACATTGAGAAATGTTGTCATTCAGACGCACTAATGAATGCAAAATCTACAAAAACTAATCCAATGCAAAGTTACGCAAGAATTTTTCCTTGGAGTATTCTGTCATGAAGTTTACACTTGAGTAATGTTGTTATTAAGACATACTTATGAATGCGAAGTCTACGAAAATTAATCCAATGCAAAGTTACGCAAAAATTGATCCCAGGAGCATTCTGTGATGAAGTTTTGCCTATTAAGCCCCTGTTCATTAGTCAGCATCACGTGAATAAGGCTAATGGGGCTAAAATAAGCGGCTTATATGGAGGCTCGTGCATCGCAATTTTGCCGGTGCGTCTCTAATAAACGTTCACGTAACCTCGCTCAAATTCCCTCGGATGGGAACACTTTAGCCATCAGAAATTGAGGCACAATTCGGCGCCGAGTGGCGCAAATCAATGCAGAGCTGTGCAGCCCATAGCCGAGGGCGATTTTGCTGATCCTTCTCTGCCAATTCTCTGCGAAATTCAAACAGTTGCAATTAGGATGATTTTCGTGGCCATCCATGATGAAATTGTTGGGAAAGTTGTTCAAGTTTTATAAGTTATGGAATTATACACAAAACAAACACCGAACACTTTTTTGAGATGAGCCTAGAACATTTTTGGTAGAAAGTCTCTTGAATCGGTTGTATTGAATTGGGTCGGCTAAACCCTATTGCCATATCAGTACCAGTTTATTTCATTGTATTACTCACACTGCACTCCAGGTTGTGGAGACACTCCGGTAAGATATTTATTCCAGGGTAAAATATTCAGAGACATTCCACACACGTGCCGTTCTCCGTGCAAGACTCCATACACGCGCGTGAATTGAAGAGCGCGCTGGCTGTGATTTTGTTGCTTTGCAGCGGCGATTCCTTGGCTTTAGTGCTCACTATAACAGGCATGAGGCGAAACTACCAATTCCAGACTCTGTGATGACTCTGGCCAGACCTTGATGGTCCTCAGTTATACAGGTATGTGTTAATCCAGCGCTCGGTCACGAGTCGAGGCGCCGCGCCAGCCAGAAAAACCTTCCTGTTAAGACAGTGAAAGAGGAACGTTATGGTTCATTCTAGATAAATGGTTTGGGGCTTTATAAAAGGACGGGCGAGGAAGGAAGTTGCAATCATTGTTCAAGAAAGCCATTCGAGTCTGTTTTAATCTCTCCTTTGACGTCAGTGTTCGAATGAGCAAGACAAAATTCAGAAAGTGCAAGTTTAACTTTGAGAGGAACTCCGTGCTGATTTGCTTGTATTTGTATGAGTGGAAGGAATCTTTTGATTTGAGCTGCTCGAACGCGAAATGTTAACTGATAGTAAAACAAAAAAATTGTAACACGCCATCGGAAAAAATGAAGTTGAAAGTTTTTAAGTCTACGAAAACCTAAAACATTCGTTCGCTGTCAAGTGTCTGGAGGTTGAACACGCACCACACGGGACTTAAAATGGAAAGCCAGAAAGAGAAAAACTTAAAACGAGGTGTAAACTTTTCTTTGACGGATGGTATACTCTTGCAAAATATCAAACGATTCTGTGCACGGTCTTATTCATAATATTTTGATTCGAAAGCGTTTTTCTTTTGTTTTATTGTTACTCTAAAGATATATCACGAACAATTTTTTCAAAGGAATTCAATGTAAAGAAAACAAATGATTGAGTCGATTCATGATCATTAAAAAGAAATTATTAGAGTTCCTGCTATTTATCATACTTCTATGTAATCCAAGCATGTCTCAAATTAGGGAGTGAAAAACACGATATATGCATTTGAGTATCAACACACTTCACATACACAGCCTAACAGTTATACTTATTTATCAAAGTAAATGTGCTTATATCGTCTGTCATCCCTGTTCTTTGAAAACTGTGAAGCTCTATTGAAATGATAAAATATATTTGATTGACTTCGAGAAATTAGGATATCTAGGATATTGTAATTTAGCTGTGATACGTGGGGATTTTTACCAGGTCGACCCCCTTGTGTGGTTATTAGATGTTGCTGTGTGATGTATGTTCATTAATGAAAGTGTTTGTTAGAGACTGATGTACTCGTATGCTAATAGATGCAATTGGTTGCTGCTAAGAGATTGCGTTAGTAGACATCAGAGGCTGCTGCTGAGTAATGGATGTCTGTAGGAGATAACTGATGGTCAACGTCTGTTATCGTGGAGATGGTGCTAAACATCTAGTTTTTCATCCGTTAGATAAGTAAAGCGGCCCATACACGATCAATTTTATTGTCAATATAATTTAAAATGATGAATATTGAAAATTCTATTGATCGTCTGTAGGGTTGATTGACGACCGTCAATTAATTGACTTTGTGGGCAAGAAAAAATCTCATCAATACGTTGCGTCATTGATATTGACAATTTGATTGATCGTCTATGGGCCGCTTGAGCTGCTTTGCCTGAGTTATCAGATAAGTCCATTAAATATATTTACTTAATGTAAGTAATGAGAGAATCTTGTCTACTGTGAGGAGTTTATTTACTTGTGGTATGAATTATATAATTTGGTGAAAGGTGTCTTACTTTTAACAAGAATGCCAGACACTGAACATCAAAACATGAAATGCAGCAAATCTCGAGTGCAAATAATGTCATCAGTGTTGTAGGGCTGCCATGACGTGATACTTTACTCACAAGATTGCCGCTCAAAAACACAAGTGATGAGTGTCCTATTTAAACACAGCATAGTTTTATAACTTAAAACAATATTTCAAAATGATGCCTCGTGCAACAGTCCTCGAACTTATTGATTCTGAAGCGGAATTAAGTAAACGGTTTCCGCACCATAGCTTCGTGCCGCATGCCGGCAAGATTTCATTTTCTGACTTCGATAATTACATTTACTACTCACGAGAGAGATGCATGCGTGACCTCCCAAACTCATTTAGCATGGGCCAGGCAATCACATCAGCTATGATAATGCCCTATTAATACTGAACAGTTTTGTGGTACACTCTTCACCTTTGGCGCTTTGTTCCAGATCGACACCCAAACCCAGTCTAACTTTTTCGCCGCCTGCATGCATTTTTCTCGCTGCCTGAGCGATTTAATCGCTTCCATCGCTAAGGCGGCGAAAAACATGCATGCGGGCGGCGAGAAAGTTAGGCTGGGAATATTGTTCGAATGTTATTTGGACGATGAATAGAGTTTGATTTCTTATGATATGCCTATGAAGGTCTGGCTTCTTTCTGGTAGAAAATATTGTTTCGTCAGTGAAACGAGGAAATTTTTGTCACTCGTCAATGCTCACTCTTTCTATTTTAACTATAAGAAGCTCTATACGTACATACTTACGCTCAAGCAAGCAAAATATTGTAATATTCAAATAAAAATGATGGCAAAGATAGCTGATTAAAAAATCATTTTAATTAGTGAGCGTTTCGGCTTCAAGCTCAAGCCATAATCAACACCTGTAAAAGATAATTGAAATACAGAAAATAAGAAATGGCTGAAGAACAAAAAGAAGACTTAAAATGGAACAAAAAATAGTAAAAAAAAGGAATGGAGAGATTAAACTGCAGTTTATTTTTTTCAAATCGGGCTATTTCTAACAGGAATGATAACAACATTGAATTTAGAGCTGGTTTCAACTGTTTAATGTAAAGGGATTCTAGTATATGTAGGTAGTTTTTATTTGCACAAAAACTTAAAATAGAAAAATCAGATTTGCTTACTATTACACTACACTGCTCAGCGTGATCCCTAATGACAGAAAAGGATGGCTTAGCTAAATAGTACGCAAATAGTGTAATAGTAAGCAAATCTGATTTTTCTATTTTAAGTTTTTGTGCAAATAAAAACGACCTACATATACTAGAATCCCTTTACATCAAACAGTTGAAACCAGCTCTAAATTCAATGTTGTCATCATTCCTGTAAGAAATAGCCTGATTTAAAAAATGAATTGCAGTATAATCTCTCCATCTCTTTTTTTTGTACCATTTTAAGTTGTATTCTTTTGTCCTTCAGCCATGTCTTATTTTCTGTATTTAAATTATCTTTTACAGGTGTTGATTCTGGCTTGAGCTTGAAGCCGAAACTTTTACTAATTCAAATGATTTTAAATCAGCTATCATTGCTATCATTTTCATTTTAAAACTTGCAAGAGTGCTCCAGCCTAATTTAATTGTAATATTCTTCCTGAATTTTTTGTTCATAAAGTTATTAAATAACTTCAAAACTTTAAAGTCCCTAATAGTAATATCCATGACTCTAATTAGGACAGGAGTTTGATACAACCACCTACATCAAACTGATAACAGATTGGGAAAACTTCGATTCAGCAGAACACAAATAAATTGTAAATTCAAATAGACGTGTAATAGGATACGTTTATGATAATTTCGTAGAATTTACCTAAAAATTTTCATACGAAAATAAAAATAACTTGTACATACACTCCTATTGTTACGGCAACACAGACTAGTTAAAATTTAATATTTGTAAATGTTGTTTGTGACAGAAATTTTGGTAAACAAAATTTCCGTAAACAGACTACATACATTACTGATGGATAAGAAGTTACAAGCAAAACGACGGAGTTCCATGAAAACTAAATTTGATCCAATGCAACACGGATGACCATCAAAGCGATTTGGCTTCGCTTCGCAGCATTACATCACGGGTGCGTGGGCTGAGAAAATGAACTGAAAGAGAAATCAATGCGCAACTCTTTCTATTTGAACTTCACTTTTTTAAAGTTTTTTTATTTTCGTCAGGCAGCATCTCGTTTACTAAACGCTTGGCTCTCAAAGCATCCCTTGAAAAAGAACAAGAAGCGGCTTTGTATTCTTATGCAAAGGAACCTCGATTGTTTCTTTCAAGCGCCGCGAGCTCAAAGAGACTTCCAAACACTGAGCTCCTAGAGATGAAATTCTCTTTTTATGATTAGCTGAATATTAAAGCGGTGAAATGAATAGAGAGCGAAGCATTTAGCATGTCCCTGCTTGAATCCGACCAGTGATTTCCCAATACAAGGTTTTTATGCAAAACTTGAAACATTTATTACTGCTTATCTATCATCGACGGATTTGTAACATTTTGAAAAAATACTACGAAGTATCCGTAGGAAATATTTCTAATCAAAGCAATCAAACGCTTCATCTTAATTGATGCTTGATGCTATAGCGGTTTTGAAGAGATTAATTCCGTGATATTCGATGTCAAGATAAGGCAACTGATTCAATGCGCTGAGTAAATTTTGGGGCAGAATGAAACAGGAGCAGAGAAACATGAAATGAATTTCTTTTTCTTTACGTAAATCTGGTTATGGATGCCGAGAGCATTTTACAGTTACTTCTAAAAATCTCAAGTTGCAGGATATTCAAGCAAACTAACAGGAGATAATTTTTTTCTAGAAAATCGTACATAGCTATAATAAAAGAGACTTACATTTGTTCAGCAATATTTTGGTCTTTGTTAGAAACAATTACTTTCGTTTTCCAGCGGTTGTGCCTATGTTTTCAAAGCTCAAACATTGAAATAGTCATGAGAGTTTTCGCAATGATCTTCGAACCAAAATACGACAACTTTTTTTCTAGATGCGTAAACTTGAACATTAAAGCGTGAAAAGGCTATTTGATCAGTCAGAAATTTTTGTAGATGACGTAACGCAATTTTGGAATTCACAACTACCCGGCAAGTAGAAGATATCCGAACATTAAAATTATTGCAGAACATGCAATTTTATTGTTCAATGTCAAGTGCATATTTATTATAGAGGTTTACTGCATACGACCAAACTCCAGGAAAACTGAAGGCACAAAGCATTGGAAATTTCGAAAAAAATTATACAAGGATTTTTACCAAGCCTTATAGAAAATCAGAGACGTCTCAATCATGCGCTGCGCAAAATGTCCGCTCAATCGCAGCAGCAGCGTTTATCGCAGATATGCTGCAAAAAAATAAATAGTTTTCGCAGCCAGGCGGCGATCTTAGATGCTGCGGCGATCTGCCCTCACACGAACGTTGCTGCGCTGAACTGCGCTGCGCGGGTCAGACTGCGCTAGTTTGCGTGGACGCCAGCGCTAGTTTGCGTGGACGCCAGCGCTAGTTTGCGTAGACGCCAGCGCTAGTTTGCGTGGACGCCAGCGCTAGTTTGCGTGGACGCCAGCGCTAGTTTGCGTGGACGCCAGCGCTAGTTTGCGTGGACGCCAGCGCTAGTTTGCGTGGACGCCAGCGCTAGTTTGCGTGGACGCCAGCGCTAGTTTGCGTGGACGCCAGCGCTAGTTTGCGTAGACGCTAGCGCTAGTTTGCGTGGACGCCAGCGCTAGTTTGCGTGGACGCCAGCGCTAGTTTGCGTGGACGCCAGTGCTAGTTGGTATGGACGCCAGCGCTAGTTTGCGTGAACGCCAGCGCTAGTTTGCGTGGACGCCAGTGCTGGTTTGCGTGGACGCCAGCACTAGTTTGTATGGACGCCAGCGCTAATTTGCGTGGACGCCAGCGCTAGTTTGCGTGGACGCCGGCGCTAGTTTGCGTGGACGCCAGTGCTAGTTTGCGTGGACGCCAGCGCTAGTTTGCGTGGACGCCAGCGCTAGTTTGCGTGGACGCCAGCGCTAGTTTGCGTAGACGCTAGCGCTAGTTTGCGTGGACGCCAGCGCTAGTTTGCGTGGACGCCAGAGCTAGTTGCGTGGACGCCAGTGCTAGTTTGTATGGACGCCAGCGCTAGTTTGCGTGAACGCCAGCGCTAGTTTGCGTGGACGCCAGTGCTAGTTTGCGTGGACGCCAGCACTAGTTTGTATGGACGCCAGCGCTAATTTGCGTGGACGCCAGCGCTAGTTTGCGTAGACGCCAGCGCTAGTTTGCGTAGACGCTAGCGCTAGTTTGCGTGGACGCCAGCGCTAGTTTGCGTGGACGCCAGAGCTAGTTGCGTGGACGCCAGTGCTAGTTTGTATGGACGCCAGCGCTAGTTTGCGTGAACGCCAGCGCTAGTTTGCGTGGACGCCAGCGCTAGTTTGCGTGGACGCCAGCACTAGTTTGTATGGACGCCAGCGCTAATTTGCGTGAACGCCAGCGCTAGTTTGCGTGGACGCCAGCGCTAGTTTGCGTGGACGCCAGCACTAGTTTGTATGGACGCCAGCGCTAATTTGCGTGGACGCCAGCGCTAGTTTGCGTGGACGCCAGCGCTAGTTTGCGTGGACGCCAGCGCTAGTTTGCGTGGACGCCAGCGCTAGTTTGCGTGGACGCCAGTGCTAGTTTGCGTGAACGCCAGCGCTAGTTTGCGTGGACGCCAGCGCTAGTTTGCGTGGACGCCAGCACTAGTTTGTATGGACGCCAGCGCTAATTTGCGTGGACGCCAGCGCTAGTTTGCGTGGACGCCAGCGCTAGTTTGCGTGAACGCCAGCGCTAGTTTGCGTGGACGCCAGTGCTAGTTTGCGTGGACGCCAGCACTAGTTTGTATGGACGCCAGCGCTAATTTGCGTGGACGCCAGCGCTAGTTTGCGTAGACGCCAGCGCTAGTTTGCGTAGACGCTAGCGCTAGTTTGCGTGGACGCCAGCGCTAGTTTGCGTGGACGCCAGAGCTAGTTGCGTGGACGCCAGTGCTAGTTTGTATGGACGCCAGCGCTAGTTTGCGTGAACGCCAGCGCTAGTTTGCGTGGACGCCAGCGCTAGTTTGCGTGGACGCCAGCACTAGTTTGTATGGACGCCAGCGCTAATTTGCGTGGACGCCAGCGCTAGTTTGCGTGGACGCCAGTGGTCACTCGTAACTGGGACGTAGCGATTAAAGATAACGAGGGAAAATTCCAGTCGATGTTATTACAAGATATGCCGTGGTTCTCGAATGTCTCTATACTGGGGTGCAATATTTTGAATGTGGTTTATTACCATCCTTTTACTTGCGAATGGAGAGAAAAAAGTAAGAGATGTTTAACAGATGTTCCATGTCTGTCTGCTCATGAATGTACTAATCTTCATATCACACATTTCTACTTAGTTTTTTCTATAACTGTCCATCCTCTTCATTAGGCTTTTGATTGTAATTGCTATCACGTGGAACATTGACTAACAACGTCCATAAATCTCATCGTAAATACTATACTGATATACTAGAACTTGAAAACTCTGAAAGCGCGCTGCTTTGAGTTTCTTTATGTTTTACTTCAATGATCTAAAATTCACGACACGAAATGGAATGCTAGCACAGCTACTGGTAACGCATCGTTAGCTTTTAGGAGTTGACTTAAGTTCACTGAACCAAACTTTTATCCTATTTCTGCTTCTCATTGAGACCGCAATCCATCAAATGATTCCATGTATTACGAAATATTTAGTTGCATTCGAACGAATGTAAACCCTGGTCTCTAAATAAACGTCGCGTTCAGTGCTCAGAAAAGTGTATTTCTAAATGGGATCGTTTCTAGTCAATCTCCTTGATGGTCCGATGTGTCTCGTCAACAAAAATCCATTCATTTCTTCAATTGGCGGTCGTTGGAAAGGTTTTCAAAAGGTAAATAATTGTTTATTCAAAAAAAGGAATATTCATGTCGCTGAAATACCACACATGATTAAATTCACTCATGTTTTGACGACTCTCATTGCTCTCTCGAGAGATATACATTTGGTGTCGCCAGCTTTCGCCTGCACGAGATACATGTGTTTTTCTCCGGAGAAATTCTCGGGACCTAATCTCATTTTAGGTGGACTAAAGAAACAGGACTCCGAGAATATGAAGCTTCTTCGAGGTCGGAAATGTAAGGGGCAGATTAATTCCATGAATTCTTCGGATTTCTTGTAGTTTTTCAGTGATAGAAAATAACAGGCAGCTGCTCTGCTAATTTTTTAAATGGCAAAAGAAAAAAAAATTGTAATGAGAATTTCTGCAAAACGAAATATGGTTTTTGTAACATCCAAAAATTGTAAATACTGACTTATCATAATCAAATTTACAGTTTTATTGGCCATTTTCCTATTGGCACAGGCCTTGAATAACTTTAACTGCTAAAAATAACAATTCAAAAAACTTTCTCAGTTAAAGTTTGATTCAAAAAGTTATTATAAATGATATTACATAGAAGATAAATTTCAACAAACAAAATCTAGATTAATGAATTTCTATACATTTGTAAGTATTAAAATTTATGCTACACAACGCTTCTAATTTAAAATTTAAGCTCAAAAATGACATAATCTAATTAAAATAACCTAATCACAACCTAATAAAAAATCTATTAATATTTAATACCGAAATTGCATTCTAATTTCATTTGAAAACACACTCATTTACATTGACCAAACGCAATTTCATAGTGGTTGTTTCCATTGTGTGGCAACACTGCAACACTCTCACTCCGGCGGTTATGTTGCGTTGTTAAACTGTGAGTTGTTGTAGCCTGCAATGTCTGGGTAGCGTTTGCGGTTTGTTTATGAGCCGTCGACCGCGCGCAGCCACACTCCATTTTGGGAGCTGAAAAGTTTTCTCGGCTTCTCTGTTTTACAAAATTAAAACATTACTGCAGACTTTTTTACCGAGAAAAATAGAATAAAAAACACTGTGGCCGCTAAAGTTTGACAAATTTCAGTTGCGAATATTGCTATTTTATGTCTGGCGTCTCTTTGTTATGAAGTATACAAATGGTGTCGATGAGTTTTCAAGTTTCAACCGCTTATTGCTGAAC
This sequence comes from Morinoia aosen, assembly GCA_030386875.1. NCBI lineage: Eukaryota > Metazoa > Arthropoda > Malacostraca > Amphipoda > Talitridae > Morinoia > Morinoia aosen. The sequence goes on from CM059577.1 coordinate 33,014,793, forward strand.
CAGTTGGTTAAGCGTCTCATTGTACACTTTCAATTTTGAAACATAGGGAACAAAATCAGCTATTTGTTTGACAGATAGCTAAGTATTACTCATACAGGTGATAGTAATACAAAAAGAGTCTCATGTATGACGGTTAGAAATCAAATCTGTTTTATTTCAAGGTTTTGGCTTTCCAAGCAGGATCTTTCGGAAGCTCTGCAGATAAGTTTTGTTCTAGTTCATTTGTTTCTGTACTAAAATTATGTTTGCGCACTAACATTAAAAAATGATAAAAGTTCTGTTATTTGTGTTCTTTAACGGGTAATTTAAAACTCTGCAATAACCTCTTAACATAGAATCCTACGATAATTTACGTCCAGCTTTGTGATACAACTAAGTTTGTACGAAACCGTCCTGGCGTGTGACTCTACATGAGTCATAACTGTTATTTTTTCACCCCTTTGACTCTTCAGTGCATTTTCGAAGGCAGGGATTTAAAATGAATTAGCGTTCATGGCTTATGATGAGAAGAAATGAATACTATATGTAAAAATGAAAGTATAGCGCTTGAACAATGGTGAAACTTTATGAAGGTCTTGAAATGCGACTGAATGCACACAGCATTAGTGATTTTTAATGAGTCCTTTTAACAAATTCATGGCATAAAATCATTTTGAATAATCAAAGTACGAGTTGAATTTCTGAAGAAGAAGACAAGTTCATTTATTAACAAAATTTAGTTTCAAGGTACCTATATTATGACTTATGCCGCAGTAAATCTTGCTAAAAATCCTCAGTTCTCATCAGAAAAAAAAATTTGATGGCTCATATGAGAAAGAAATAAATCAAAGAGAAAGAAAACTGTCCCAAGATATTGAAAACCCTCGTAAATATAGTAAGATAGAAATGTGAAATGTTGCATATTACTCACGGCTTTTAAACTGGTAAGAAAATTGAGATTATTTACAAATCCCACAGGTGATATTAGTTTCCAATTGAAATTATAATCAAATTCTTCAAAAACGTTATAGTTCTTTCGCAGAGAAACTGGAAAAGTCTTGTTAACAGAAGTTCATTTGCTCTTTGTCGAACTGCAAAGAAATAATATTTTAACCTGAACGAAAAAGTAATACGCTAAGGTAGAGGGAGATTTGATATCAAAAGTCTCAAGTTAAAAGATTCAAATCTGACTTTATTGAAAAACAGAACTGGATTTCAGTTCACAGATATTCGTTACGTATCTAGGATGGAGGCGCTGTCTTTTTACTTGCGTATGGAGGTTGCGTCTCTGAGTCCAGTTTTTCTGACATGCTTTTTTCCCGGTGCTCGGTATATGTAAAATCCATACATGGACTGCGCTCTCCCAACGGTTTGTGGCAGCCTTTTTAAATATTTTAACTACACTAGTAATTTATCAGTTCATTGCTTGTGAAAAGAACAGTGTTTGCAAGCATATGTTCATCGAACTTTTACGCTGGGCAGATAGCGAAATAACCACGAGCTTGGCCAGACAAAGAAAATTGATTTCTAAACATCTTTTGGTTCAGCCGTATAACTTGGATATGTTCCTACTTCCTAAATAACTAATTTATAAACGCATTCATGTCTTTCTACAAGAAATGCGCACTAAAAACTGAATTTTTTTTCTGCTAGGGAATTTATCAACTAAAATAACGAGGATGAACTTGCATTTGCTGAGTGAGATACAAAGCAATGAACTTTTCTGCTCTTCCAATTTTTTGTCAGTTCATGAACAAATCTTTGGCAGCGATCTGCAAAAGGAATTTGAGTAACTTTGGCAGCATTCTTCTATATTTTCTTATTGAAGAATTTTGAGCGAGGAAGCGAGCGAATATTAAAAAAAGTATTTTTTTAATAAGTTCGGGGAGGATTTAATTTGAAGCTTTGTGCAAGAAACACGATGAGCTGCGTCTGTAAATCAATACTTCATGTAGGAAAGATACACATACTTACAGTCGTGTGCTATTCGGAACAGAACCGATGCAAAGTACCGTTTGTCGTTCTGGAAATTGTAACATGATTATGCTTTCAGTTGCGTTGTGAATACGGGATTGCCGGGCGGTATTCAATTAGAATACGAGACAAAAATGAGAATTTGATTATAGTTAATCGGAATTAATGAATTTCACATTTCACCCACCCAATTATCACTTCCTTCCGCGAATGAGTGTTTTCATCGCATTTCGGTCGTGAATATCTAAGGGGTCAATTATTTGCTTGCAATTGGGCATTTTTTCGTACAAATCGCAAGAGAGCGGCAATCCTAATAGGAAGAACTCAGCAATGGATTTGTTTCGAACGGGTCAACAAAAAGAAGTCATTAAAAACGGTAAGTGACATAATGTGACCATTGGTACACCCCCACATTGTCTCACTACGCACGAACAGGACTAACTTCGTTAAATAGCGAAGACATGCTCACCATGTTTTTTAGGCTCACTATCTTTCAGAAGAATGAATCAATTGAACAAGGGGATCATTCGCACGGAATTTTATTTTTTTTGAGTTCCGAAGACAATTTTCGCTGCAAGTCTTTAAAGAACACGGATTTAAAATTCTATTAAAGGAATGAATTAACATTGGTCTTCCTTGATTACAGTTCACGGCATGATGCTGTCTACCAAAGTAATAATGAGGCTCAATGCTATTTGTGGTAGTTCACTTATGAATAAATAAAATTCCTAATATAGATGTTTGATGCTTTTGTCCTCTTTTTCCTAAATTCACTTAAAAACTAGCATTCGTCATTAAACCTGATCTTCTCCGGGCTCATTATTTTCTAAAGGTCCTTTCCATTATCTTTCTTCTAAAAGTTTGTGTAATGTAAAAGAGAGGATAAAAATGTACGTCCTTCCAATCTAATTTATCTCAAAGTGTTTCTCCAAATAATATTGATTTAAATATTCATCTTCAGCCTGGAGAGTAACAGCATCATGTATCTTCCTCCTATACATTTCATCAGTTCACTTACACCTGCATCTGAGTCAGGGTAAGACCTGCGAGAGCGGATCTCACTCCATGGCTCAGTGAATTCAGGGCTTCCACAAATTCACACCAAAAGGCTTTTGAAAGTTGAAAATGATGCATAGAGTTGGCCGCACACTCTCTTCTACCCCACAGGCTTCTTGGTTCAGTGTTGGAAGCTGGAGCTTAAAGGATTGTGCCGCTCTCTTGCGATGTTTAAACAGACGTCCTCATCAAAAGGCAGGTTCCCTTCTGCTGCAGCTGCGGTTGCGAATGTTTGATGTTGGATTTGAAAACGAGTTTAATATTGCAAGAAAGTTCCTGCGAACGTTACTCTAGAAAAAGGAAGTACGGGAAGAGTTTCACGAACAGGGCTCGGTAAGCTTTACACGTGTGGTGTATGAGAAGAATTTAAAAAAAATTTTCTTAGCACATTTACTGTACTTATATTGAACATTAGATGCAAGTCGAGCAAAATTTTTCCCATTTTTCACGAATTTTCTTTCAAGTAACACACGTTAGTGATCAAACAATCCTGGGTTGAAATTTGTTTAATGATTCTTAAACTGTCCGTGAATTTCATTGTTTTCAAATACGAGAGTAATGAAAGGTAATCGAGGACCTCGTAAGCGCTATCGCATGTATGAATTTCTGTGTAAACATTCGAGACACGAGCTCAACCTTCGCTGAGTTTATCGTGAGGATAGCTAGAAACTATTGAGCATAGTGCCGTGACTTAATCTCGTAGAGAGCGTGTCTTGCAAATTCAATGTGTTAGTCTAGGAACAGCTCATCAATTCCATATCATGCGACCGTAGCCTAAAAAATTTCTAGCAGATATCCTCGGCGCAACAAAATCGCGCTTACTCTGCACCGTTGGAGTTGTCATGCACAGTATGAAATAGAACATCCCTGTTGCTTTGCGAGGCTGTGATCAGCTTGGGGTTAGTAATTCCCTACCTCAGCTGAAGGAAATGATGAGGAATAACAATTAAGTAGCAGAAAAGAACATATCAAAAAATCTCACTCAATTGAAATGAGGAATAACTAGCAGCCCAGGAACACCTTTCAAAAAGTATCACTCAATATCTAAAGCTGAAACAGAACTACATAGTTTCTGAAGCACAACTAGGCATCAATAAGGACTGTAGTCGGCCATAATGGGTCACACTAAACGTTTCGTAGAATAAGGTTCGATAAAATCTAATAAAATTGTACTTTGAGCCATACGTTGCCTGAAAAAATATAGACCTGATATTAAAAAAGAAATTAGTTGATATGTATGTAATTGTTTTTTCATGGTGATCTAAGACTTTTAAAGTCATTTAATTATTTCATTAATTCGTTCATTCTCCATCAAATAGATTACATCTTAGTATATGTTTTATTGTATTTTCATAGCGGTGTGGCGCTAATTTTACAAAAAATTCTTCGGAGGGTGAAGTGCGCGGTATGAGAGACAACTGAATAGGGTAATCGTTCTTCAAATTGGCAGTTATTTCCCCACATTTAGCATTCATCGAAGTAATTTCTTAATGTATCTTGTAGCGCTTACATTACAGTGCCACTCCACTCCTCACTAAAGATTTCAATAGTAAACAACGATGTAAACATATTTTTTCTCAACCCTGACAACTGCGTACAAATACAGAAATTATTCAGCCCTTTATCATAACATCAGGGCAGCGTGGGAAATCGATACAGAATTGACTTTCATTGATTGACTGTGTAAGAACTTAGAATATTCAATCGCATGAATAAGACAGAGAAATTCATGCATCGTTTCATGTAGTCCGAGTGCCGTGAAAACGTTTTTCTAACAACGACCGCAATCCTAGTATCGGTCGCAAACACTGTGAAAAAATGGTATTCACGTTCAAGAGCTGTGACACCTGCTTGCTTGATCACAGTGGCCTCACGACGGAATAGATCTCACACAGATGAAAAGCGACGAATTACTAGGGGTGACCTCATTTTGATGGCTCGATTAGGTGGAAATTAAATCCAGGCTTCGCTTTGCAGCGAAGACGAGCTCCCGGCACTGCGCGGTCGCTGTTGCGCGACCGGAGAGTCGCCGGTACAAGTTGGCTGAGCTCAGTTTACCTGGTGGGAATCAATTAATGTCTCCCAGGGCTTGATGTTTTGTTAAGGAATAAAAGTCTAGAACGGTTTTTTGAATTATTAAAATCTGTTATTGCGTGATGCATGTCTTTTTAATCGACTTAGTGATCGCAGCAGTTCGTTCTTTATTTACATGCTAGTTGAGATGCAATCTAGAAATTTAAAGGTATTTTAATGAAGCCCTACGCGAAATTTGTTGAACGTGAATTTACTCTCTAACTGTTCTTTTCACAGTGAAAATTTTGAATTCCTAAATGTATGAGAATTTAATTGATTTATGCAGCTATGATGTGAACAGTTTGTTGCAGCTCGATGCTGACCAATCTGATATTGAAATTCTTCGAAAATATTAACGATTATCGGGATGACAAATAGAACTTTGAAATACCGAAGTCACCGATGAAACGTCTTCGTAGCGTCTTCGGTGGTGAAACGTCCTATATAATAATAATAATAATAATAAAACTTTGAAATTACTGTGCGATTTTTTGCCTACTTAAATTGTGCACATAATTGCTGTCTTCAATCTCACTTGTCTACACCAATATTGTCTGTGTATAGATGGCATCTTTACCATTCCCTTGAACTCTTTTTCTCCATTGCACCCATGAAACATAAAAGATATTTAACACATTTATCGTGATGGGTTAAGTTAAAGTTAAATTTTCATCTCAAATTTAAATTCCATTGTAGAAAAACAGTTATGAAAAACTAACAATAACTGGATCGTGTTTTCATTTAGCTTTGATTAAATGTTTATGCGATTGAGTGTGTGACTACTGGTCGGTCAGCAGCATTATAAATGTTCCCTCTGTGTACAGTGGCACTTCACATCGCGACCAACGCAGCAAAACGATAGGTAAAAAAATAATTAAATGATCATGGATGCTCTAAATATTAATTTACCTGCCGGTAAGCATTTTCGCAGTCATCGCATCGAGCCATTTTATAAGCTCTCAGGTCCTTCCGAAATGCACTGCATTGCTCTCTTTTTTTCTATAAATAACTCAAAAAAATAAATTGCAAAGGGAGAAAATATAGGATAGGGTAAAATAAATTACGATAAGAGGATTTCATCCCCAACATCAAAAAAGGAAAATACATTTTGACATTTAACAATCATGGTTGGAACATTTTTTATTCCATAAAAAACGAGATTGTTGTCTGAAAGATTCGTGATAACTGTAGATGAATAATCATGCTTCTAACTAAAAATTAACGTGCACTAGCAGGGCAGGAAATGCATCAGAATACATATTTTTTACAAAAAATTCTACGAAATGGTAAGCAAGACGCATACAGCTACTGCAACTCTCATTTCTAAGGCACCGCTATCTGGAACATAAAAACAAAACCAGTTGACGCATTAACATTTTCAAATCGAATAGCAATGACTTCCGATTCAATTCATACGTTGAAAATCGGTTGAGATTTACAGCTTTATTTTCTGTTCTGTTCTGTTCTCAGTCGCATGGGAATACAATCCTTGTTTGCCCAGCGAATCATATATTAAAATTTCATTTGGCAGTTCCCTCGATCCTTTTGTCAATTTAGAGCTATGACAACAGATTTTACCCGCTCTGAAAAATTTGCTTAGAATGTGTGCTCATGAAATTGTTCGTTCGCAAATTGAACATAGTAAGCTTAGACTGCCCCAACCAGCCGCAAAAAGAATGTGGGCTCAATACGGGACAAAATCTTTTGCGTTTCCCAAAATTGATGGCCTCGAACCACCATGATTGGCCGAAGACCATCCAATGAAAAATCTTTGATGTTCATGTTAGCTTCAAAATCCAAGCTCAAGCAATGACAATATTTTCAAAGCCGAGTAAGCGCGGCTTAAAACAGGGGACGACGTGCGTCTGAGTCTCTTTGGTCTGTTTTCCTGTGGTCGTTAAAACGCTGCGTTTTGAAGCTCTTTGGTCGGAATCTTCCATTGCTCACAATCGTCCGAGCCACGGAATGCAGCAAAAACTTCAGTCTACCGCAAATTGACAAGCTTGTAACACAGGTTTTGAAGATCAATTTGCAACTTTGAGTTATTTATATACATGATATTTTGACGACATTTTTAGTTCAGGTATTTTTCAACGCCACACCTCACTTACCTTGTGATATTCGCTACAAATAGTAGGAAAGTCAACGTTGTGCAGTCAGGAAACTGATATCGCTCGTACGATATTGTCTGAGTTACTGGGTCGAAAGGTGGAAAGAATACGTGGGCAGATTTAAAAGCAAGAGCACACTTTTTCTCTCCACCAATACACTTTCGCAATGATTTTTTTGTAGCAATTGAGTTTCCTATCAAATGCGACTTCAACGTGTATTTATTGGACATTTCTCTAAACTTCATAAGCCAGTATCAGGAAATTGAAGCATTGTTAATCATATGATCTTCGTTTCCTCGTATTGTCTTAGGTTTCCTAGTTTTGTAAGAAATGGCATTGAAGTTTTGTGCTTTACAACATGTAGCTTCCCTGAGTATAACTCACTCGCTCGATTATAGTTAAAATAAATGTTCAACGTATATCTACTTTCAAATGGTGTACTTGTAATTATTTATATATGCTGAGAAAAACATGTGTACTTAGGAACAGCATATGGATCAAAAGTTTCAATTTACAGTGTTTATCCATCTATATTTGAACATTCCACTGAAAGACGGGTTTTAGAAGCTCACGCATCCTACTTTTTACTATGTTCTCCAGAGCAGGGTAGATTATTTAGGGAAGATGAATGATTGCAAAATGAACAAATGTTCGGGCAGTTTATCTGACTCAATTACGTTCAGTTAATAACTATGAGTGTTAAAGATTGTCAGAGACAGATGCGCGCAAGGGGGATGCAAAGAGCTGCATTAGTCAGCGCTGTGCACCGCAGTGCTTTCACTTAGCTTTCAAAATGACATTTAGAAAAGTGAATATCAAACAAAACTTATATGAATGATCTGGTGTTTCCGTTTAGTAGTGATTGGATAATAGACGTCTATTTTGAAATAAAATATAAGCAATTTCCATACATCTGAGAAGGTTGAATAATGATATGCGTACTCATTACACTAACATTGCTTGATCTGATCGTTCCATAAGAATGTTGAAAATCCATCTTTGGGACTTTGAATACAAATATTCTGAGCAAATCAAACAGATTGCATTATTTACTTTAGTTGGGCCGTTGCTGTGCCTTGAAATTCTCCATACTGAAGTGATTCACATGCTTTATTGCTTGCGTGGAAGTTCAATATTTTGGTTCTCAATGCTTTTGCTTTCGGTGCTCCAAACACGGCCAATGGAGTGTCGCAAAATATTGAGTCTTGCTCGACTCTCCAGTGTTCCAAGAAAGACCATCGGGGTTTCAAAGAATACCAAGTGTTGCTTGACAGCCGATGTTTCAAAGAAGGCTAACGCAACACTGTGATGACGAAGCCCGAATGTGAATGGGAAATATTTCGTTCTTCTCTCCCGGTTGCGGATATTGGGAGCCGTTTTGAGAAGTGTTTGGGCCCGCCGAGGAAGTGCTTATTGAGTTACTTCTTTGCGCCACACTCAGAAGCGACCCTCCAATGATATTGCGGGCTGTTCAGACGACACACTCGGTGCCCTTCAACAAGCAAGCAACTTGAATGCATCACGTCGCAACAAACAACTGCAATTGTTCCAGCTACAAAAACAGCCACGTTCTTCGTTTGTTCTGTCAGACAAACTCATCCAAAATTTAAACGAGACTTGTGATGACCTCATTTTTCTCAGCTACCTTTTTACTGGCGAGAGAGAAAGAAGTCTCGTAACAAGGCGCATGACATCCATGGTAAAATGATTATGAATTTTTATATGAAAATTTACACTTTGAAATGCGATGACTTAATTTTGAAAGGCCAAAGAATCATCATTCTGAAGACAAGTCAGATGATGATTTAGTCAAAAACTAGTCAAATTTTAACGTCAAATATTTGATATGACCCTTGCGGACGCCATACGCTAAGAAATTGACTACCACTTAGAAATAAATTTGTAAACTGAGCAGTTCATGGAAGCATCATATTTTATAGGAAATAAGGGTATCTGAGACCTTATTTTTGCAGCTTCCAAGATCTGGTAAAACCTCGGACAACGTATTTTTAGAGCTAACATCCAAGATTGCCTTAAAAGTTATGAATGGCTATGAAAATCGCCGAAGAACTTGACTACATTCTTTGCTGGCGTGCCGGTTTTGCAAGACTCGCATGCATCGTATACCACTCCCGAGTGCCTTCAAGTGCTTTTAAACTGGATTGATGGCTGTGCCAGCGGCATCTTGCTCCATGACTTGAGTTAACTTGTTTCTTGGAAGTTATAAGCCTTCATAAATCTCTCTATGAGCAGAGACCTTTGCTCTCAAACCGACGCCACTACAATCAAGATTTAAAGCGTAAAATTCACAAGCTAGTTTTCCCAGCTTCTGGGAGAAATGTTTTTGCGTGAAGAATGAAATTTTTTGGTAACAACTTATCCAAAAAGCTTTCTATGAATGCAAAATTAATTTAACGTCTCTGTTAGAAAAATCCTGGTTACACATTGAATGTAATGCCTATGGAAGAACTTAAAGCGAAAGCTACACTCTGTCTCACAGATTAACTTGCAAAGAGTGAACTCAAGTCTAGCTATACTAGCAAAAGTGTAGCGCAGGAAATCTAATAAAGGTCTTCTCTCTTCACGCATTGCTTATGTAGTCCAATGAAAAAAGGGGTGGTAACTATACATTTTTCGCCAGAAATAAAATAATTTATATATTTTCACCAACATTCCTACAGTTAACGCAGCTTAGAATAACTTGGGAGCATGCGCGGATAAAACGGACTAAAATATCAACTGTCTTGTGCAAGTTTGAAAAAAATCAGAGGTCAGAATTTCTGATATTTTTCCTTCTCCAAAGTTCTATAAGTAGACATTGCATATAGCCCCTTTTGCCTTTATTATTATGAAGACGTACTTAATAATGTAATTAGACCATGAAATTTTGCTCAGATGGTTACGAAAGCGTTCTGACTACATGTCATGTTTGCTGGACTCTGGATAAGAGATTTGTGCCAGTGCCGTCAGAGACGTAATGCATTTGAAATGAAATATATCTGTGTGTTCTTTTTTGCAGGGAACTGACAAAAATAAAAGACACCGTGTAAGAAGATTTCTCCGAGTATGGCATTTTACATTTGACAAGAAATGAGACTTTAATTATTCCACGTTAAGGAGGGAAGATTAGTTGTAATTACCATCGACTGGACGACGTAATCAGGTTACGTTAGCTTGGGGCTCATGACGTACTCAAATAGATGGCAACAAGCTACTTTCAGAAGTAAAATAAATTTTCAGATTTCTATGAGAGAATAAGCACACCGAAAGCATCCGGTTACTATTGGTTCGGTTAGCCTTTTGAGTATAGCCTATATTTCTGCATGCTGCTGCTGATAAAGTTGCTTCAAAACAACCGTAGAAAAATCACTGTTAATCGCTCCAACTTATGCAATTGACTCGCACAAATGATTTTCCAGCCTCGTAACCTAAGGGAGTGAGTAAAATGCAAGCAGAGAATAAAAGATTATTTCCCTCTCTAACCTGTTCTATTGATCTGGTTTGTTTGCTTTGAGAGTCTCTGACATTTTTGCTGGCGAGTTGACTCTGCAAGAATTTATTTTCAAACTTCCACGTTTGAATTGTAAGTGAATGTTTAGACGACGTAATTTAATTTCCGTGTTATTGGCAGACTTTATAGGTATTTATTTTGAAATTTCATTCCAACAATATAAATTCACTTCAACTTGTTGTCAGTTGCATCAGTCAGAAACTATACTTTGTCCCATCGCTACATCGCGTTTTAACTACCAGTTGCCTGCATTTTCCTAATTCTTCTCATAACACGACGCTGGGGCCTAAAGTTCTCTTCACTATTCTATTCCCAACTCTGACATTTGATAATACATTTTTCTTGGAAGACAGCTAATTAGGCAGCAATTATTTAAAGCGTTAGCATAGCTAAAACAATAATATTTTATTCAAGGACAAGTTGGGTCTGATGACAAACAGAAAGCAGAGAGTTCAGATGGAACTCAAATGGTGATGAGTGAGAGCTTCCATTTTTGTGAAAAAAGTGTCGGCTACATAAACGTATTTCAAATTAAGTGAGGTGGTATTTAATTAGATAGCGAAAGTAAGTAAAACTTGAATTAATATTCAATACAGATATTACTGTATAATCTCCGCTTCTAGTTTGTCAAACTTAATTCTTTAGCTACTGATGTTTCAAAACTTTACCAGCAACAATTTTACGTGCTTTAATTGCATAAATTTTCGGGGAATCTTATTATTCTGGATGAAATTTGTGAGTTGTTGTTAGCTCAACTGACACATGGCATGCATGTTTCAGAATATTTACAATGTTTGAAAAAAGTTCAACTAGTTTTGAACTAACTGGAACATGACGAAGAATTAACTTAAAAATTAATTCAGAATAACGTGCTTAAAACTAACGTAAAACTATCGTTGAACTCACATTGAGAGCAAAATAATACAACACGATTAAACCGCCAGATATCACATTTTTGAACCACGTAAAATTGCTAAAAGTGTAGTGGTCACAAATATCTAAAAAACACAAATATTTAATAGGAAAAATATATAGGAACATGTGTAATAAATATGTGAACAAAAGTTTGCAATACCAGACTTTTTATCGATATTATACATTAAAATTATTGAAGGATTACTTCCGTATGTTTTAATTCATTCTACTATTTGGCGACCTAACTTTCGTCAGCATTCAACTCCAATAACGAGTCATTGGTACAGCAGCTCGCGTTCTGCATGAATGGTCGTAAGCATGTGTAATGATAAAAACATCAGCCAAGACGTTCGCGAACGTATTGTGGAGCTCCTTAATGAAGGTCTGGGACATCGGAAGATATGTGCACAAATGTGTGTTCCTATAGCAACGGTTGGAACCATAATAAATAAGTGGAAATTCCGGAATACGACTTTCAGCTAACCTCAAACTGGACGTTCACGGAAGATTAGCGACCGTGCTGTTCAAAAATTGGTCTGAACAGTAGTGCAGAGGCCTAAAACTACTCTTGAAGAATTGAAAGATGATCTCAAGATATCTGGATTCGAAGCCAGCAAACACACGTTCTGCAGGGCACTACATCGTGAAGGTTTTCGCTCTCGCACCCCTCATAGGATTCCTCTTCTCCAGAAAGGTCACGTCAGGCTGAAATATGCCAACGACTATTTGAACATGCCAGCAGCGTTTTGGAACTCAGTTCTGTGGACAGATGAAACCAAAATTGAACTATTCGAGAGAAACAGCAAAAACCATGTTTGGAGGCAACGAAATGAAGCGTATAAACCAAAATGCACCATACCCACTGTCAAGTTTGAAGGTGGCTCAATCTTGGCGTGGGGATGTTTCAGCTCAGAAGAATTAGATGAACTTCACATCATTGATAGAACCATGAATGGCTGGAAACATCGTGATATATTGGAAGTGCAACTTCTACCTTGAGCTTGTTTGTTAAAATTTAAACGTGGATGGACCTTGTAACAAGACAATGATCCAAAGCAAACGGCAAACGAAACCAAGGAATGGTTGAGGATGAGGATGATGAACATTTTCGAAAGACGAAGTCAACCCCCGGACATGAATTCGATCGAAAACTTGAGGAGGGAATTGAAATAGAACATTTAGAAGAGTGTTCTCATTAACATCACTGAACTCAAAGAAATTTACATGGAGAACTCCATGGGGACTAACACAGAACTAACGTATTTTAGTGCGAACTAAAATTTCACTCAAGACTAAGCCAAAGAGCAATATGATGACCAAATTTCATACCGCTAAATTTCAGTATATTTTTCCCCATGGAGTTCCTAGGTAACACTTCTTCAACGAAGTGCGACTTGTTCTTTTCCTCAGATAATTAAAGGAAATATCAGCAGGTTTTGTCATGCTTTGGTGATTTTCCATCTTTCGCTCTGGAAACTTCAGTACACCAGAGTACTTCAGTACAGCAGGGAACTGTAACCCCACGTCTAGCTTTGAGAATGATCCCCGACCGCGTAGTATCGCGCTTTATTCAACTTTTTTTCAGCTTCTAATTAAGCGATCAAATATGGTAATACTTACTTCAACTGGATTATGTTTCAAAATTTACGGTATTTACCATTCCTTTTTATATTTGTTTCTTACAAGTATGCTTGATTGTTTCTTCATTCCCCTCACACGATTCAAAGGACAATGCTGCACTACTTTTTTTTAATGAGTAAATTTTGGGAGCAATAAACTCTGAGTCAATATAACATTTTTCTCTGAGTCACTCTACGAATGCTTAATACCTATGTTTTGAATTAGTTAGATTGCATTCAAAGGACCATTAATGTGGAATTGTTGATAGTGATATGGAAAGCGTTCCTTATTTTTAAACAATTTGTCACTTTTAAGCATGTTTAAATTAAGATAGAATGTTTTGAACTGGAACACCAAATTTTTGACGCATTTTCGATGATTATTGAATAATTGAGTAATTTTTTGACAGGGCGATATTCGTAACTGCTGGCATTATTTCTTAATAAAAGTTTATGTAATTTCTGCAAGGCGGTCGCCTAAAATCCTGAAAATACTGTAAACTTCTAGCTTGAGAAAACCGACCAAATCGATGTCATCAAATAATCATGAAAGATACATTAACCTTATTGAATGAAAGAGGTCACTGCATTGCAAATTCATTATCTCAACTGTTACTACAGGTGCGAGCGTTTAAACCCAACTTTGTAATGAATGTTTCACGACGTTACTGCGGCATTTCTACTTAAAAATGTAACACGAGCGTTTTAAAATGATTGTCATGTGTTCCATAGGTAATAGCTACGTATGTACACGATATATCCTGGAAGAAATTTATGTATCGAGTTACTTTTTACATTAAAAAAATCTTAAGCAATTTCGTCGTTGGAGTAACCGACAAATAAATATTAAATGCATTTTGCAGTCTAGAGCTGCTCTGGAAAACGTTCTCCAATTTGATCTTGTACAACGAAAATTCTGCTTGTTTGCAAAATCAGTCATCCATTCGTGAAGTGTTTCATGTGATCATTTTCTTATGAAGAAATTGCACAAGATGAGTATTTCAAAAGAAGAGCACAATTTGTTCGTAATGATACCCTATTCACGCACTGAGTAGAACATCTAAATTTTAGAAATTCCTACATGGGATGGAGACGATTGGGGCCGATCTCTTAGAGAAATGTAAATTAACACATTTACTAGCTCTAACTTTATATCAGCAAGGGGTAAGTACTTGTCGTAGATATCTATGCGATTATTGCAGAGTTTCTCTTAAAACATGTAATCTGTGAGAGGTACATAATATCAATAGTTTATTACTTGTTTACCGATTTTTTTCATTAATTTTGTTTTTAAATTAAAATGAGTAAATATTGAATGTAGGTGCTGGAAACATAGTGCAATTTGAGTGACACAATTCAATCAGAGTTCAATGTCCGTGTTCATCGATCATTTCAGGCCTGAAATTACGAGGATAAATTGCTCTTCGTCAATTTACATAACAATTTCATAATCATTCCTAACTGTATGCATTTACCATCACAGAAAGGAGAATTTCATCATGTCCTTACTTCAAAATAACCTTTTAAATCCTTGTAGAATTTAAGCGAAAATTTACCTCTTAAAAAAAATACCAAGTTCGCCTCTTTGAAACATTACCTGCTCAAGAATTTAATTTCAGCTATAATCGTAGCTTTTTCACAAGCTAAGAAATTTAATTCAGCAGATAAGTTTACACTTGCGAAGTGAAGCTCTTGCTGAGAATTTCCTTATCTTCGTAACACATGTTGCCCATCCTGTCAACTCCGCGGCAAGTCTCACGTCTCGGCACAACTCCTCTCAACCAAAATAATGTTTTTAACGTTGAAAAGGGTGTTCGTGATGGATGAACTGAGCACGAGTTCACGGAGAAGAGATATTTTGGGAATATTTCCGAAAATTGACGCTCTTCCCAGAAGAGGAATGCGTTTTGTGGTATTGAAGGAATACATAGCGAAGAGTCTCAGTTGACCTTAACATATAGCGCAGTACGTTAGTACATCCATTTACATTCTTGTACTCCATCCATGTACGTTCATGTGCTCCATCCATTATATTCATGTACTCCATCCATTTACATTCGTGTTTTCAAACAAATCCTAATGAAGTCATTTTCTTTTCGGAATGTGATCATTTAATTACGAAATGCGAAAATTCATCGTCATAAAAGTGTAATAAATTCAACGTTATATCATTCTAATAAATTGAAGACAACTTCAAGATAAATGACAAATTAGAATGATTAAGTAGTGCAACAGAATGGATGAAAGAAAATATTCGTATTTAAAATTAAATAATGAAATGCAGAAGACCATCACTTTGTTACAAGGCGCATCGTTTTTATTAAAACTTATGACGAAAAAATTGTTTAATTTTTTACTGGTTCGTTATATTAGAGTTTGGTTACAGCTCATCGTTCATACTAATACTGTGGTTATGACGTCTACATGATGATACCTAATTTTGCATAGAAATATTAAAAGTTCCAAATGGCATTCACGGTGAGCATCCAAATTGCCGTTCAAAGTATATTCTACTCGTCATAAAGAATCCACTATTTATTCCAGCTTTATGTATGCAAATTGTATCAAATTTGATTGCAATTTTTCAATTTTTCATTAATTTCATTTCGTGTCGTTCTTTTCTTCTTACTATTATCATTAACTATTATTATTAGTAATAACTCGGATCTATCCCTCTCCACACGACGATACCCTGAGCCTCCTTCATTGCTCAACCAAAATTGATGACAGTGGAGAGGAACTTAATAGGATTTTTGAGCCACCCAAAACTTTTGGCTGCAATCTATAATTCCATCATGATCAAATTGACGGAAATTCACCTAGATTCGAAATTATTACTTTGGGTTTCAAAATGACTTTAAAATTTTATTATGCACCTCCAAAGCAATGATTTGGCTTCTACGCCTTCTTGTTTCAAACCGATATTGTTTTTTCTTACAAGATTTTTTTTCTGAAAATTCTTTTTCTTATAACATTCTTGTTATACCTTGACCATCAACTTAATACCTGCTGCCATTTAACTTTCATTTTACACTATGAATAAATTTCCCTGCATAAAACCTGAAAGAAAAACTCCACATCATTACACTTCCTGAAGAAAATACTCTTTCGTCACACCAAAGCAGTTAGGTTTTCATCACGGAAAAGGAACCTTCCTTCATCAAACCGAAGTTCTTACACTCACGTACTTCAACTTTTATCGGTGCACCGAGGACGAATTTCCCGTCCAAAAAACAATTAAACTCAGCTTTTCGGTTGCGTTCAGGTCTACTCGGTTTTGTTTAGTTTCACACACACACACACACACATTGTGCGAGCAATCTTCCATCACGCCTCTGAAGAGTTAAAATTCTATTCCGTATTTTGAAGGGAACCTTCAAAGGCGACTGCCCATCTCGCCGGCGCTTTGTTCTGTTCTGCAATCGTGGGTATAATTGAAAAACTTCTGTGGGTCACAAAATAAAAGCTCGCTGCTGGCACGCTCCGTGTCCGCGGCCCTGGTGGGCCTGCCTTGCTAAATTTCACTTTGCAGTATCGAACACGTAGGGAAAATATGTTATATTATTTATCGTATCGACTTTAGAATAATCCCCTTAGGCAATTCGTAACGCTACCTTTTTAGCATGGCTTTTTGTCTCCTTTGTTCCCTCATTATGAAAAGCTTTAATTAACCGGGATAATGTTAGGGTGGGATGGACCGGCCTTTTTGACGAGGGCATCTTGGCGTTAACAATTAATTTCTTATAGGGAATGGCTGTTGAAAGGAGATCTCACAACTGGCGTTCTTTTTTCACATTCAAGCTGTCACGGAATTCTCTCGCATTAAAAAAATAATTACGACAATGAATCATGTTTGCGACACTCGAAAATGCATTCAGAACTTAACATACTGCCATTGATTCTGAACCCTAAATTCATTTTGAATTCCAGTAATTCGAAAATTTTGAATTTCATGAAAAATACTGTTCGTTTCCATGTAGTCTCTCTTAAATACGAAAAACTTTATTATCCAGAAGTTTTATGGAGAAAATTCGCAAAAACTGTCATTTTTTAAACACTGAAATTGAAATTAATCATCGAGTGGAAATTTCAGTTCAATTCTTCTTTGACCTCAGAGTTAAAGCACAAACTAATAGTAATTTTTTAAATAGGGAGGTTGTGGTGCAAAAGTGCATGAATATTTTTTCAAAATTTCATCGATCACAAGACTCATTTCTTTCAATGTGCCACAAATCATGTAACTGCAACAAAGCTCACCACTGCCATAAAAAAACAGAAAATTATTTGGTGCTCTGGCACGAAAAATATGAAATTGGTTCATAGAAAAATATTCTTTGAAAAACTGGATTAATACCACTGACAGTCGTTACGTTTTTGTAGTTAATACATTAATAGATGCAAAAAATGCCTCATGCAACGAAAATCATGTTTGTTACGTGCAAGTAGTGTGTTCCAAGCCCTTTCAATTCCAGCTTGAATTCTTTCGAGATTTTCTCTTATGCAGAAATTCTCGCGATCTATTTGTCAAGCAAACAACAACCGTGGCCGAGCTCGGGCTTTCACAGAAAATGTATTTTAAAGTTCTTGAGCGGACGTATTCGTTGATAGTTGTGAGGAGAAGATAAAAACAATAACTTTGGTCTCTTGGAGACATAGATTACAAGTCCCAGTAGGATTTTCATGAATTAGCTAGGGTCTGTTTTTGACGGAATTTTCTTTTAAAAGAATTAGTGGAATCTGTGTGATTAATTTTATACGGATAGGTGGAATTCCAAAGTAAAATTTGGTTGATATTGAATCCTGAATTCAACTTGAAATTGTTCTCTGTAAATTTTTTCCGCTCTGTAAATTACTTTAGAAAATTGTAAATGAAATTTCTTGTGTTCCCTATCTGACACAATTATGATTCATCTCCGCTGGTAATTTTTTTTTGTTTAATAGAACATCGAAGATACTAAGCACACCATTCAAGAGTAAAGCTTGTAGAAGGCTGAAAGATGCAATTTTCGATCGTCCACGAAGAAGAGAAAGGCGAATGAGTCATCGTAAATCAACGTTCGTACTCAACATTGTTTGAAACCAATCTACTAGGGGACATTGAGCAACTGGGCGTGCATTTAGGATAACATAAAACATATTTTAACCCCCCCCCCCTTCGAATATCTCAACATTCTAACAATACATTAAATGTTTAATTGAAAAGTGAAGTTCGTAGAAGTATTTCTTATTGATTAGATGCATTTGCGACATAAAGAATATTATCTTCTCAATTTCAAGTTTAGATTTTCAGTCCTTCCAGTTTCATCGATGTTTATGTTACTTGAATAAAGCTTCTATTACGTTTCGTACAATCGCATGGTTTTAACTTCAAAGTTCTGAAATTGCAAAAGATCTCAGAGGAGCTTCGAGAACTCAGCGTAACCAAAGTAACCGAGTTACAATTAAAAAATTGAAATGAAAACAACCTAATCTTTTGGAATACGATCTTGCATCAAACAGGAGAAAAGAGCTCACGATATAAAAGTGTCTGCACGCAAACTTCCAGAGACCAGAGAAAACAATGGATTTCGATTCGTCCAGCGATTTCTTACGGGACTTCAAAAACCAGTCGTTGTTTCTTTTCGTTTCCAAGTTTTCTCTTCGTTTGCTGTCGGTTTTATATTTTTCGGACGTTACACACCGTCCGGTATAGATAAAATTAAAATACCTATAGGTTTAGCTTTTAACAATCGTCGGTTTAGAACATTTCCTCGAATATGAATAATTATTCCAGGCGTTCGGTTTATCATGAAACAAAATAGGAGATCATCATGGTCCTAAAAGTACCACTTGTGTCGAAATAGTTGATGACCGCCATCGAAACAATCATGTTGTTTAGTACTCTTCCAAATATTTCGGTTGTCCACCTGTAAGTCAATTATTATAAATGGATTTGAAGTCCCCTTTAATCATTGAACAAAACTAAAATTAATCTGCATGAAATGCTAAAACCCGTTCTATATTCGTTCGTACTAAATAACTCTTTAAAAACAAGGGAATTATTTCAATTTTCAATCTGCATTGTACATCCTCGTAGAGAGTCCATTAAAGCAGGATAGAGCAATTATTGTTTCTAGCATTCCAACACACACGCAACTTCATTCAACGCGTTTTAAATTTCATGTATCGAAAAAGGCAAAAAAAAATTGAAACCGACGCTCGTCATTCTCTATGCATTCACTGCACCTATGGGCTAAGCAATTTGATTTCTTTTCGGTTACTATGAAATCTCTTTGTTCTTCGCAGTCCACCAGCAGCATGAGCTGTAGCAACACACAATGCTCGCTTCTTTTGAGTCTGTGAAGCCAGTAATTCGCAAGTTGCGAGGCTGTAGAAGGCTGCCCTCATCTGCATGCTCCCACAATTATTGCAGCCCGGATCCGCGACCGCCTCTGAGTGATAGCCTTGCTTACCATTTGCTCGGCGATTGCACGCTCCCAAGATTTGGTGCTGCCGACAAGGCTTCCGCTTCGTCAAAACATTCCCTTTTATCTAACGTAACACGAAGGTTTGGCGTAACTGCCAATCTTAGGGTCCCGAATTTTGTAGAGCAATGAGACATTTAGGTGTGAGGTAATGCACGTCGAATTTACGAACACTTTACGATGCACTCGTGTGTAACAAGCAAACAAGGAGGACATTTCTAACAGTTAATGTTTTTTTGATGGATAAATTTTCATGTCTACAATCGATTGTGTTTCAGGCCTGCTGTTGTGAGAGCAACATAACCATTTTATTTTAGTAGATACTTTCGCTTTGTCTGACACTTTTTCCTGTCGTACACTTATGTATTTGTGCCTCTTTTACAGCACACAGACATTTCCAAGAAAGGAAGGAACTAAAATAATAACAAAAGTTTAAATATTACGTGACTGTTACTTCTCAATGTTTTTTTACGTGTTCATATGAAGCAGAAGAGGAGAATATGTGAGCTTAATAATTCGGTTTGGTGTCGATAAAGTAATCAACTACCTTGAAGTAAGAAAAAAGTTGTGTCTGAGAATGACAGTTTAAAATGTCAATTACAATTACAGTCTAATGATTTGCATTTTATTACACGTAAATTTATTATCCAACTTTATCTTCTACCATGAATTCAAACAAGAAAGGTTTTTGTTTCCATTTCTACCAATCAATATGAGAAGTGACACTCTGACATGGCACATGTGCTGAATTTGAGCCTCACGTTTGATTTAGCCCATATTTATGTTCAAATAACAATGAGTTAAATTCGATTACAACCTGTGAATGCTATAGACCCAATCCGCATGTTTCAATATCAACTTCTATGAAAATTCCAGTTGAATTTGAGTGGGAATTAATATCGAATCCATTAGATAGAGCAATGTTTCCTAGCTACCATAACTCAATTCACAGAGCCTGAACTCATGAAAGCGGCTCGCTTATATTCCTTTGGAATAACACGAGGCCGCCAACAGCCTGTCCCGAGATAACGGCCAACTTAATGCGATTTTCAGCGGGAAATTTGAATCAATGGATAGAATATAATCAATTTAGTGATCGCAATCAAATGTAGCTGAACTAATTCCATAAATGCCCTGAGTTGGATGAGTTTAGTTATCGAAGGACTAATCGCGTTCATATATAGGAAATTTTTGGTACGTTCACGATTTTTGATTTTGAGTGAATTTTCAATTGATGTTAGTTTTTAAATTTACTGGTTTCGGATTCCGAAAAATTAAGATATTAGTCATGATCCCTTGCCAAAATATAACTTTTAGAAATATTATCTTCAGAATAAGTCTAACGATCCTTTTACGAATAAAGTTCCAGGTGTACCAGCTAGAAGCTATGAAGTGAAATAAAATAATTAATAAATAATTGAAAACATAAGAAAAAGAGTATCAATTCGGGCATAAAATTTGTTTACAAGCACTAAAGTTCAAAAGAGTAGAATCATGAACAAACTGTAAAAAAAAACGGGTAAATGAATGCAAAATGAAGAGTCGTGGGGTCAAAACAAAGCAAGACTCCTCCTGGCTATTTGTTGTCAGATATCTGTGTGATTCTCAACGTACATACATCTACTGAAATTCTCAGTAATCTCAATGCTTTTTTCACGCGTACAACAGCGTCTGGGTTTATTGCTGAGCTTACATCATTTCTGACAAGCATAGTTTAGCTCAATGTTCACTGTTAGTCCACTTGGATCGAGGGCGGTGACTGTCCTGGTCAGAGCGGTGGCAAGTTTCATTCCTGTTACAGTCACCTAATCTCATTAAAAAATTCAGAATCAGTTGCTGCTGATAGAAATAAATTAGTCTTTTTGTTTTATTTTCAAAATCCAATCACGACTCCGAGTGACCCAAATTCATGCAATCTGGATCCCGACTCAATATTTGTTAGCACGTTCAATGTTTCTAAATATTTCTCTATTTTTTGAATTGTTTTCGATATTTTTCAATGTTTTTTCACAATTTTTAATCATTACTATATTATTAATATAGAGCGTTCATCTTCAATATTTTGTAACGTTTGTTGTTATTTCTGCACCGTAACTATAGTTTTCACGAATCCATAAATCTACGATTAAAAACAATTTGAGATTTGGTAAAGATAGTAAAAAATACTTTCTCTGCAATGACGGGCCGAACATAAATTTCTATCAATGGCATTGATATTATTTCCATCATAATTTTGTTCATTGATATTTTGACTATAATTTTACACCAGACAGGGAGACATAGTTCAGTCATTCGCTCAACTGATATGAACATTTTAAAAGGTTTAAATACCATTTCATTACAAAATAAACACAGGCTGCTCCTATCGCGAATTTCGAAGGGGCTCATGACCCTTCTTTGAAAATATTAATGGAGAAAATTAATGGTAAAGTATTTTATCACTGGGGAATAAAAATTTTAGTGGTATTTATCACACTGATTAGAGAGGGCATTACTTAGTCCCCAAAGTTATGAACAGTTCGTAGATATTGAGTGGCTCACGAGCAATTCATTCAGAATTTTCTATACTCACAAACAACCCACGAAAACTTAAAAAACTAGCTAAAATTACTCTATTAAATGGAACGTCAAAAATCGTTTTATGAGGGAGACTGACGCGGGTTATTGTACGAATATTTCAAATTCTTATAGCCACCAGTCTGTTTGATTCTACAACGGTAATATGTAGTCCCATAATCGCATTAGCTAAGAAATACTCAGAGAATAATTCAAGAGTTGGCTTCAACAAAGCTAAATTTTGTCCTACGAGTCCTACCCGACTCGCCGAACATTATTGCCTGGGGATCCTTTGTATTCTTTCTTTACGGTCGGAAAAAACATCGATAAGATATGGGCATCCGTGTAGCCAACATTATCGTGAAATATTCGTCGGCGAATGCCTTTTTCGAGAGCTGCTTCTATCGGTTATGACTGACTTAGGACTTCGTTCTTTGAAGCCCGAAGTTACTAATATCTCCGCCCAGTTGGTGTTCACTTCAGCGAAAGAAAGCGATGATATTTTCATAGAGAACCAATGGTTCGGGTGCCGTTCTGCGAGCTAATGTGAACACTACTCGCATGGAAAATGGTTAATGTGAATATTACTTGCATGGATATGGTTAATGCTAACACTCCTCGCATGGAAAATGGTTTGTGTGAAAATTACTCGAATGGAAAATAAATAGTAAATGGAGTTGTAGGCGTACGGCTCGTAAAGCTCTATCAAGTGTGTTATTTAGCGTTTTAATATTTGAAAGGAACAAACCTTCTAGGATTTGCATACGTTCTATTTTCATTTGGCGAGCCTGGAATATAAGCTCTCGATCTATCTTATCATAAAAAGGAAACAAGTTTTTATTTTGTTGAAAAAGGCAGTTTCATTTTTGCTGCTAGAACGTGAATTGATAACAAAATATTAGTATTTGATACTATAATGTTGGTATGTAGGAGGATTTTTATTTATTCAAAATTAGCTGTATATACCCAAGGATTCGCAACTGTTTTCAATTGAATTAATTATAATTATCGGAACACTTTTCTTCCTTCAAGTCGCTAGGCAATCTGGGGCTGCTCCCATAGATCACCTGATTTAGGATTCATCACAGAATGCTAAGTTAAAAAACGTAATAAGATATAATGAAAAATGCGTAGCAAAAATATGATACTGAAAAATAGGTTAATCTCTATCAGAGTGAACTCTGCTGTGAACTTAAAATGCCGCATACTCCAGCCTTCATGACTAGAATTCCGTTTAAATATGTCCAGGCTTTTATTGATATTTTCTTTTTGAAGCTTGTTCAATAATTTACATTTTGAAATTTCCGTTTCTGAATTAGTTTTTGAACATCACGTATTTTTATCTCCAATTGGAAATTGTAGTGATATGCTGGGCTTAAGTTATTTTTTCTTCTATCAGTCAGACAAAAATATTCATGGCGGATTATTTGATTAGATAGGTTTAGCAGTGTCCTACATTTGAGAAAGTATCAAGACTCATTCAGATGAATCGTTCAATAAAAATATCGGCTCGTTCGTTTTTCTCTCACACGAATAATTTTGATGAATTATATAGTAAATATATTCACGTACTGTATGTTAGCAGCTACGTGGCACAAACACTAGGTTTTCTTTACAATTTTAAAATGCAAGCCGAGCTTCTGATCGGCCCTCGTCAAATTTTGTTACTCATCGATAATTATAATTTAGCTAATTGAAAATACTTTGCAAACGATCTTTGTTTAGGTTTTGTTTTAGTATAGCGAATGTTTGTAACAAACGCAAACATGGGGATGCTCTGGCATTAATTCGTCAAATGAGTCACATCGCAATGTCTGTTGCATTGAAGTGAGAGCTTCTTTTTACGTTATATTATGTGATAAATATTCTATTTCATCATGCATCTACCAAGGTGTATAATTTGTGTTGTAATGTACGAGTCACGTCGGTTCCTCCACCACACTTTGAAACCACTCCAAGATTGAGTCCCTAGAACAGATGTATGATGTAACTTCTCGAAAAAACATCTTCAAAATCGCATGTGAGCATACAGTAATAATAATAAATTATAATTAACCCTGTCGTACGCATATATGTATATAACTCAAAATTTCTTCTTTTAAAATCATACTGGAAGTTAAAGAAAATCGGCCAAACAATTTTTGTACAGTGATACATACTCACCTTTTTGCACATGGATTTTTATACATTTTTGAATAATTAATCAACTTCGCAGCTTCGAACTTGAGCTACTATTTAGCTTAAAGGTTAACACTCGCTCAGGATTCCTTCTGAATTGTTGTTGAATAGTTTGCTGTTCTCTACATAACACTTTCGCAAAAAAACTCTCCACAAAATTACCTAATCATCTGAACTTTTAGATGTTATTGCTTAGGAATTATAACCTGAACTATTTTTTATCACCGCAATGTAAGGTTTTGCTCTTTAGGACATGGGATGGCACCATTGAAAATTCACAAGCCGGTGTCATCAAAGCTCCCAGATGAGTTTCCCTATCAAAAAACTCACGTTCGTTAGAAAATGAAGCTGTTCCATCAAACCATTTAGAAGCAACAGTCGGGGCACTGGAAACCTCTCAAGTTCGAGTAATAAAAGAGGATTATTTCGTCTGTAATTTAAGTGAGCCCTCAATTTCGGTGGGGACAAACTCCACTTCGATCGCCTGGAGGTCAGGCCTATCACGCACTCAGGAGTACACAGGCCACCATTGGGCGTGATCAAGTGCCGCTGCTGCGACCTTCCGTGGCCCGGCTGCGTTTGGGCGGGTCTGCAAGAACTCAAACTTGGTCTTACTTTTTGCATGAAAACTCAATAATAGTTGGCGCTTACTCTGAACCGCAATTGATGGTGTTTTGGGTTAACAGTAATTAGTAGCAGTTTGACGTTACTCTTAACTGCAATTAGTGAGGTTTTGGGTTAAAAGTAATTAGTAGCAGTTTGACTTTACTCTTAAGTGCAATTAGTGAGGTTTTGGGTTAAAAGTAATTAGTAGCAGTTTGACTTTACTCTTAAGTGCAATTAGTGAGGTTTTGGGTTAAAAGTAATTAGTAGCAGTTTGACTTTACTCTTAAGTGCAATTAGTGAGGTTTTGGGTTAACAGTAATTAGTAGCAGTTTGACTTTACTCTTAACTGCAATTAGTGAGGTTTTGGGTTAAAAGTAATTAGTAGCAGTTTGACTTTACTCTTAACTGCAATTAGTGAGGTTTTGGGTTAACAGTAATTAGTAGCAGTTTGAGTTTACTCTTAACTGCAATTAGTGAGGTTTTGGGTTAACAGTAATTAGTAGGAGTTTGACTTTACTCTTAACTACAATTAGTGAGGTTTTGAGTTAATAGTAATTAGTAGCATTTTGACTTTACTCTAAACTGCAATTAGTGAGGTTTTGAGCTAGCAGTAATTAATAACAGTTTGAACTTACTCTGAACCGAAATAAGTGACGGTTTGAGCTGGCAGTAATTATATCTCTTTGAGTTAATAGTTGAACTCAATTAGTAACGGTTTGATGTTACTTCTAACCTCAATTGGTGACGTTTTGAGCTTTCAGTAATTAACAGCAGTTGAGTTATTTTAACCTCAATTAGTGAGGTTTTGAGCTTTCAGTAATAAACAGCAGTTGAGTTATTTTAACCGCAATTGGTAAGGTTTTGAGCTTTCAGTAATTAACAGCAGTCGAGTTATTTTAACCTCAATTGGTGAGGTTTTGAGCTTTCAGTAATTAACAGCAGTTGAGTTATTTTAACCGCAATTGGTGAGGTTTTGAGCTTTCAGTAATTAACAGCAGTCGAGTTATTTTAACCTCAATTGGTGAGGTTTTGAGCTTTCAGTAATTAACAGCAGTTGAGTTATTTTAACCGCAATTGGTGAGGTTTTGAGCTTTCAGTAATTAACAGCAGTTGAGTTATTTTAACCGCAATTGGTGAGGTTTTGAGCTTTCAGTAATTAACAGCAGTTGAGTTATTTTAACCTCAATTAGTGAGGTTTTGAGCTTTCAGTAATTAACAGCAGTTGAGTTATTTTAACCTCAATTAGTGAGGTTTTGAGCTTTCAGTAATTAACAGCAGTTGAGTTATTTTAACCTCAATTAGTGAGGTTTTGAGCTTTCAGTAATTAACAGCAGTTGAGTTATTTTAACCGCAATTAGTGTTGGTCTGAGCTAGCAGTAATTGCAATAGTTTGAACTAATAGTTAAACTCAATTAGTAACGGTTTGAGTTAGCAGTTTTTGAAAATGGTTTGAGTTAACAGAAATTAGTGACGGTTTGAGTGAAAAGTAATTGGTAACACTATCATTTAACAATTAACTGTAATTTGTAACGGTGTGAGTTAATAGTATTTAGTATCAGTTGAGGTAACTCTTGAGGACAGTAATTGTCATTTGAGTTAATAAATTGCTGCAATTAATAACACCTTGAGTTCCAATAAACATTAATTGGTCTCTGTTTGAGTAGACGGTTTATAGCTCTTAATAGCAGTTTGAGTAATCAGTTAACAACAGCTAGTTGTAACATGAATTTATAGTTGATAGTACTCACTTGTAGATTGTGTTAATAATAGTTAATAACTGCTCATGTTCGCAGCTGTTAAGAACTGTTTGCGTTAGAATTGTTAACAAAAGTGTGGGAAAAGATTAACCTTTAAATATCAGTAAGATTTAATGCATGTGACGAATAAAATTGATATTTTATTTGTAGCTGCTGCATGTAATTTCTTCACCAATTAATTTCTCCCTGGATAGCTAACGCATGTGGAAGAGCAAAGTCAATGATGCTACAGTGGGTAATATTAGTTCACATAATTTAGATGTATTTACACTAATTTGTGTTACTGGTAGCCATTGAGAATAATCAGAGAACGTTGCGTCATTTGTATTTTATCGGGCATCTTCAGTGAGTTTTGATGGTTGCAAAAATCCATGGGTAACTTTGACGCAGGAATATTGAAAGTTATATTCCTGTGGTACTACTTTACTAATACTTCAGATGGTTCTTCGGCTACTTAGTTGCGTTAAATTCATGAGAGCAACTATTATTTATGAACAGGATATGTACTGTTGATGTTGTGCGCAAGAACTGCGGCTTGTGCTCATCAACTGAATTCATTACTGGTCAATTTCTGCCGAAATTTCAATTTCTGCCGCGTGAAGAAACTTTTAAGTGAATACTCTATGAGCTATAGTGATCATTGGAGAGTCTAGGTATTTATGGAAATAAAGTCCAAAAAAATGATTTTTATCTTACTTGTTCTCAGTTCAGCTCGACTGGATTTTGTAGGTATTTGTCTAAATAAACTCCAAAAAAATGTTTTTATCTACTCTATTCACTGTTGAACTCAACTGGATTTTGTTATCCTTTTGAAATTTGAACGGGCGCAATTTAGGCTCAGTTGGTACGAATATGTTTTTAACGAATCTGTCATTAATGCAATTTACGTAGTAAATTACGTTCGAGTTAAGCCTTTCGTCGCATGTCTATACTTTCAACATTTTGAAATACTTCATGTAAAGTTCTGTGAAATATTCATTTCTATTTTATGTTGATTTTCATTTTTGTTAAGGAGTACTGACGTTGAAAAAGTGTGTATGACTAAAATTGTGACCTGAGTTATAATTTATATTTAACAACACTTTGAATGGGGCAGGTTAAACTGAAATTCAATTGTATTCTCATATTAAACCAATTTTAATATATTTAATATTAAAATTTTTTATTTTGAAATAAATTAAATTAAATTAAATTTAATATTTTTGAAATAACGCACATTGAATGGATCATTTAGTTTCATGAAGTATTTATGAAAATTAAGTAGCGTTATAAAAAAAAATCGTTATAAAATCAGTAGCGTTATAAAAATCCTCTCCGTGAGCACAGGTGGCTCACATCGTAGTTGATATGTTAATATGTAAAAGCACATAAAATCCCACGCTCAATGACCTATTTTTCTCAATTAACCCACAAAATACCACGTTAAATCCCACACTCAGTAAACTATTTTTCTCAATTGACCCACAAAACTACACGCAGAGCAGCACCTGCTGCTTTGAAGCTAAAAATGGTTGGGTTGGCGTACATTTTATATTTTAGAAGAGCTATACGCTTATCGAAAGTCAGTATTGAGCCCTGTATTCAGAGCTAAAAATATTCGCTGAAAGATTGCAATTCTCTGGCATGAAAAAATTTCAGTATGTTCATCATGATCACTTTTAAACTTTTCCCAATAAATTGCGAGATTTCAACATGTCTCGTATTAAAATTATTTAAGCTGTAAAACTTCTAGCAAAGAGTTCCAAATATTAGGCTTCTAGCTCACAAAATATCGGACGTAAAAAGACGAAAAATTACCATCACTTTGAGTAAAGTAATAAGTTTACCTACTCCCTGAAGTTCAGTTTAATTTAAAGTTGGATTACTAGAAAACTGCACTCATTCTTAGTAAGAGGTCAATAAATCGATGAAGAACTTCGATTAAGTTTTGATTTGAGCCACTCCCCTGGCCCGCAAACGGCAGGCACCTCTTCGAAGGTCTGTGATTCGCGTGTCGCCGTCTCATTAAGATATGGGACAGAGATAAGTATGAAATGCTGCCCAAGTTTTGGGGTCGCAACACTTTCTGCAGTCTGTTATAAAACAAGATGGAGACCTCAATAACTTAAGGTTCAGCTCGACTCTGTGTAATACACTGTCGGAAACGCTGCTCCATTTCAAAATGAAGTTAAATTAGAAGCTGTGGCAAGGAGCTCGTTTCACGCAGTGTGCCACTGACTCTTGACAGCAAATCAAAACTTTTTCTGCCCCGAGTTTTGGAGTTTGAGGACTTAGCGTCCAAAATAAATAGACACGCTTCAAAATTGCTCAGAAGATAACCAAGATAGGTTTCTTAGTTGGCGCAAGAGCGCCTGCATTGTCCAAGAGACGAACAAGCTGAACGTCCTGGGAGCGTTTAGAAAATGTACAAATAAAGCAGGTCTTCATGTTAAACCCGTCATCTTTTGCGAGTCTCAACCTATGTAGATAAAATCTTGCTGCGGTTATTCTACTAAAATGATTCTTGGTTCATGTTTTGAATTACAGAGAAAAAGAGGGAATAACTGGGACTTATTTTCCTCCGTATTCATTACAGATTGCAGAAGATGAGTTTGACTTCAGAATTGAGTGTATAGTATCATCAGACTAACTTACTTTTTGTCTACAATGTATCTTGATAAACCTGCAACTGCAACAAAAGCAGCTGAGTTTTACACGATTTAATGGTTTTTAGTAATAGCAAGCTTCTCGTTTTCGTTGAAATTTAGGTTAAAACGTAAATTAGATACGCTGATTACTGAGAAGAAACTTGCAACTAACTCGTCGGATATTCCTAACTGCAATTAAACTATCTCAGATGAGAATCTTCGAATCTCTTGCTAGAAAGCAATTCGCAAACTTACTTGTAGCTTCTGCATGAGTTTCTTTTGCAATTAACGACTTGAAGCACGTCTTTCTAGTCGGTGGCCTAAATTTATGCACTGTTTGCCTTCTCGAAGCTCGTTTCAAATGGAAATGACTTCCTCCATTCGTAGGAAACTAACGGCTCTGCATGAAAAGTAATGAGTCGTGGTATAAATTTCGAACACCGTCAACGAGAAGACGTGATCTCCGTTGGGAATACATGGGTTACAACTTAGTGAAAGATCTTTTTTATGCTGCTGCTGATAAGTGGAGATCGTTCTTCTATTTTGGAAGCATACAAATGATATTATCTGAGAACGTTCGTTTGTAGACTTCTGATATCAGCTCGTATATTATTCAAATGGTTTGAGTTGAATTCTAATCAGGACAAGCACCTGTTTTAGTTTTTTTTCCTAAACATTCGGAAATTATCGCATTAAATATTAAACAATTCTCTCTAGGATCAAAAGGTCGATGCTTTAGAAAAAATGAAATGGCTGGTAAACACTTCCTACTACGTTTCAATAAAATTAGTTATGTGAGAGGAACATATCGCACGTGAGCCAAATTATTTGTGAAGTGACGCACAGACATGACCATCAATTACAATGAGAAAAAAATCATACAGCGTATAAAAATATTTGCGTTAAATAAAATCATTGTTTCCTCAGAGTAGCTTTGATGGAAATACATAATGTAAAGTTCAGGTGCAGATGTGCGCTACGAGCACAATTGTGAATGTCATCGTTAAACAAAGCAGGAGGTAACTAAGGCTCTGTTTTATAAATTGGTTCTTATACAGTAACATCAGTTGTAACTGCATTTGAGGAAATAGTAAAACAACATCAGTGAATGATATAACATCATGAATATAGCGCAAAAATAAAATATTCACTGAAATATGAAATCTTGGTCTACTTGAGGCAAAATTTTTTTTCAAGCAAACGCAAGTGAATTGTAAAACAATTCAGGAATAATTAAAAAAATTCCTTATCTTACGCTAATTTAAAAATTTCGAAAAATTGCAAAAAATTATAATAGCCAAGTAATCACAAAAAAACAATTCGTTGGCCGAAAATTAATTATAAACATTGAATGATGAAATATTGCACACATTTGTCCTAAAAATCGCTCCTAACTTTCTTGTAAGAGTTGGTTTTATAAGATGGTTTAATAAGAATAATATCCTAGAAAGAATATTGAACAAAGTCATTTAATATCCATTTGATCTTCATACACTCACTACGCATCGCGATAATATTGCACAACATTCCTAAAGTTTGAAATAAATAGAAACGTAGTAGAGGAAACACGTGTTCAGGCCTCAGTGACTCTGAAACAGAGCTACAACTGTGAGATGTTGTTCTCAAGATGTGTGTTAACTGAGCGGACTGCAGCGAAAACTTAAAACGTTTTCTCTAAGCTTACTGGAGCGACATTGCCCAAGTCCGATTATTCCAAGAAACAATTCAGGGTTCATAAAAGAGTAAAACTTCAACGTCGGCTTGTGAAAGACAATCAGACTGAATTTTATTTTATGAGCATAAATGAAATGAAAGGAATGCGCTCATTTTCCAAAAGGGAACCGAGCAGGCAAATGTCTTACATGAAATCCAACGTTAGCGGACGTGAAGAGTAAAGTTACCCACTTCAAAATTCATTAAAACGAACGAGTAAGCAAGGACGCGCCATTCAAGTTCAGCTGCTAAATGGGAAGTCACGGAAAGGTAAATTAGAAGGTCATTGCTTTCATTTCCGAGGGACCTTAACACTTGTAATTCGTGCAGGTTCTTCTTGCCTATGCTAATTAATTGCCTTGACACGGCAGCTGAAGCCCGTCTTGTTGCGCTGCGACGACCAAGTCTGCCATAACTTCCAGCTTTGACTGCCGCCTGCCCGAAGGTTGCAAGGAACGCTCGGCAACTGTCGCCCGCCTTCTAGAAGTCAACGCTTAAAAAAGAGCTCAGTGAGTGCAGAAATTACGCTCAGGACTCGTAAAGTCGTAGTTTGTTTGAGGTGATTTCCTATAAAAATAAATATCTGTAAATAAATTTTCGGAGATGGGATTCGCTTCTAGAGATTTCTACAAAATGTAAATCATTGTAAAAAAAATGTCAAGAGGTTGGATTTTTTGGGGTGATTTTCTCAAAGAAATATCTGTGACGGGCGTTCTAAGAGTTGACGACTGTAACGAAACAAGAAGTATGTATGAATTGAGGCTAGGGCTCGTGAAGTCAGAGTTTGCACGGAGGTTGGTGCAAAATATAAGCTAGAGGAAAATAAGCTCCAGAGGGTGTCAATTGACGAGAATAGCTGAGTTCGAGAAAGTGCATCAATATATCTTGGACTTCAAAAGGTATAAAATTTTCCCCAATGACTATACATGAATGAGAATGAATTGTACCTAGTTTTGAGGAGCATGATGTAAGAAAGAGCAATAAATGTTCATGAGTGACTGAATAGATAAAATGCGAAGTCCTGCACTCTGTCCTAATAATTCTATGATGGAATAAAACTTTCGTTCCAGCATAGAATAAAACCTACAAAAAAGTTTTTAGAGGTATAGAAGAGATTAAAACATATAATTATAAAAAATTAACTCGAAATGCTTTATTCCGTTGTCTGTAGCGAAGGCAACATTCTGACGAAGACAAACTTCTAAACCAATCTTCCAGAAAATCATAACATAACCACGGAAGACGAAGAAAGTCTCCATCGCTGATTTTTTCAAGCAAAAATACAGAAAATCAAGATGGAGCACATAAAAGCACATTTGGTTCTAGGATTTTAAGAACTAAATATTTGGGTGAAGCATTTTAAATTTTTCTCACGAATTGAGATGTATGCAGTTTTTCATTTAGTTGTCAGTAGTGTTACAAACACACGTACAGTTCACGCTGATTTGAATATTACTAATGTGTACATTCTGCACAAAATAAAAAAGTTTCATTAGTTCCCTCTTGGGTTTCACAGCTGTGTAATTGTTACGTTTCCTGCAACTTATCTTGAAATTAGGTATTCGATTTTATTTGTACCACCGGAAAAATTTCAAACAAACCTGCCTCTAGAAACGGCAATGGCACGTTCTTGATCAAAAATTATAGTTATTGAGTCGTATTGTTTTATTTTTCTGCTTTCTATTCTGTGAATCGAGCAATACTTGTGTTAGGTTGAATGAATTTCATTTCATATCGGCGATGTCAAATTTTTTTGCCTCTGGAAATTTTCTCAAACTAAAGAAATCTTGTAAAATTGCGTACCTTATTTTTTAAATATATTATAACAGATTATTGCACGCAATTTAATGCAATAATCGAACACAAGAACCAAATGCGTTGTATTTCTTTCTTTCTGATTACTATGAGATCAAATAGTTAACTATTTTTATTCCTCTCTCCTGCTCAGTAGCTGGTAACAGCCGTACCCAGCATTTCATAATTACTATTAGGCTGGCGCGGCGTTCCTATCTGATACACTTGGGCGATGCTGGAAGTGCCGTGGCGCCT
Source organism: Morinoia aosen (assembly GCA_030386875.1). Taxonomy (NCBI): domain Eukaryota; kingdom Metazoa; phylum Arthropoda; class Malacostraca; order Amphipoda; family Talitridae; genus Morinoia; species Morinoia aosen. The sequence continues at coordinate 33,047,981 of CM059577.1, forward strand.
AGAAATTTTAACACTGCAGATGTGTTTCAACTCCCTGACTGAACATGTTATTTTTATTTTCAAGTGAAATTGTATTATGGAAGGTAAGTATTTTCTTCGTGCCAAAGGATGCTTGTTTGACATTTTCGCCAAGCAGAGATCAGATAGGGAACGATTGCACGGAATGAAAGTCTGCTGCCTCGAAAGCGCAGGGATGCGTGAGGCAATATGAGTGCCAGAACTGTTATGTGAGCTCAGCAGCCCTAAAAATGTGCGCCCAATATTGCAGTCAACGATCAAAAACTCAACTGGAGATGGAGGCACAAACTACACTGTTTGCGAAGACAAGAAAACGGGAGAAAGATGGACAGAAATGCCGCACTGCCGAGCGTTCAAGTTCATTAAATGGTGTGACGTGATGTAATCAAAGATCACCTTTCTGGATAAAGAAATGAACACTGCAAGGACGTGAGCGTCTCAACTGGAGGTTGGCAGGGCGAGAAAAGCAAAAAGCCAAAACAGGGAGAAATGATTACGACACATCTAACGCTAGTTATTACAACGAAATAAATATCGTGCTTAAATTATTACAAAGAAATTGTTTGTGCAAACAATTCGTGTTTTAGGGCATGAAGAAATTAACTGAGAACCCAAACAAATCAATGAGTTAAGTTTTAATTTGAGTAAAAGTACAGAAATAAGCCTGTTAGTTTTCTCTTTAAGGATATACTCATTTGATTTATCTTTGGAAGAAGTCTGGAGCGCCAAGCTGATTTGGGTTTTTAACTCCGGGGTGAGCTATGCCTAGGAAAGAATAATAATGAGAACCCTCTTTTTTTCTTAAAAAACTTTGGGATATTTCCTGAAAGACATCACGAAACACCTGACTTTACGGTAATAGCAAGTTCAACTGCATCCACAGAAATTTTCTTAGGGCTTAAATTTTCCTTCATATTTTTACAATTGAGGCAAACACAAGACGGTGAACAATAATTCCAGAATGAAACACTTCGTTACTTTATGAATTATTCTCAAATTATTTACACGCCCATTAACACCTTGGCACATTATGTGATGACACCAGCCTGCATTTCAGAGAGTTTCTTCGAGGACGAGAACAGAAAAAGAATATGCAATGTGAATAAACTAACAAGATATGTTTCACTCCCCGTTAGTAGCAAATGCAACATTCTGCCAAAGACGAGCTTCCACTGCAGTTCTTGAGGAAGTCATAAGGGTAATCGAAGAATGTCTCTGCACACCGATTTATTCAAACTAAAATGCAAAAATCCAACGGAATTCAACTGACACATGTACAGTCATCAAAAACACCTTTTTCAGCACTTTTTCAGAACTTTTAATAGAGATATATGGTATTTGCAATGGTTACGAATGAAATTCCATTTTGCGAATGCAAAATCTAAGCGCATGCTAACACTTCGGAAATGGAAATTAATTTGTCACATATCATCGAATGTTAGCTAGACAGTCTCGTACTTCCCATTTAGTCAGAAATTTCAAAATGATTTTAGCAGTCATATCAGCTGAAGCTAATACGGAAGCTGTCAAATTCTTCCAACCCGACGATAATTTTCCAATGGAGAAGCGAGTTCCAGCTGCCTGGAACTAGGAGGCGGGCCATGTTCGTAACAGTATCGTAACAGTTCACGCGCTGTGGATGATGCTGTGGTCCCTCGAAACCTTGTGACCACAATGGAATTCACCAATGAATTGTCAATGGTGCACTCATTATATTATAGTGTAGTATTCAAATCAGCCCCCCATCACCTCCCAAACTGGATTTTAACCCTAAACCAACTTTAGTCGGCAGCGCTTTTGGTTACAAGTCATGCTCTTAACGGAAGCGCTTCGAAGACTCATGCTGAGTGTTGTAAAAAGGTGAAGTCGATCCGTTTTAGCCTCATCGCGAATCCCACCCGTCATCGATTTCCTAGAAAATATCTTGCGTTAATTGGATGAGTTCTCCGATAGAGCGCAAACGACTTCGCTCATCACTGACAAACACAAATGTACGAAATCTGCCTCAGATAAATTAATGATGGGTGAAGCGAAGAATGACGTTGAGAATCATATAGTTTATCAGTTAGCTAGAAGTTAAAATAAAAATTGATAAGTAGCGTAACATTCATTAGCAATGCATGGAAAAGTTATACAAAATATATCTTCGGAATTTTTCAGAGTGATATTGATACAATTACAAGCTCTTTTCTTGCGTGGAATCATGGTGCGAGGAAAAAAAACATTTGCAGCCATTCTAGCTACGGGAAAGCATCTACGTATCCCTGATCTGCTAGTTTGTTGTATTGGCTAAAAGAATTGTTTACCTGCCCTGTAGATGAACGATGACCTTTGGTCTTTGATTTTGAAATCACCGTTCCTCTAAATTTTGTTATTAATGTAAATCTTTTCCCATAGCGAGACTTGTGACCGTTAAATAGAATGATGACTCCTTGCTTTACTTTGTTCTCTTCAATCTTCACATTTCAGCCTTTATTACAGTGTAAAGAAGGTGCAGATAACGCTAGCTATCCCACCCATTATTTTACCTCGGTAATTTTAGAGTGAAACTGAACATTTCACATAAATTTACTCCCAGGAATTAATCTTGCTTCTAAAATTATTTTGTTTTGACATTCATCAAAAATTCCTAGTGAACCGATCTGTTATTTTCAGGTACGTTGAGATAATTAATCTTTTTCAGAAAACTCGCAACAAGAATTCGAAACATTTTCTAAATTTTGATTCATGGGAAATTTTTGCTCTCGGTTCATAGTGTTAATAAAACTTAGATATTTTTTTTAACATGTGAATGTCAGATTTATCTATTTGCACGCCGACTTAACGTACTCTGCTGTACATACATCTTATTCCGTGTAGCTTCACTACATTACACGGTAATGGCATGCAGTACGAACACTGCAGCATATACATTACTAATACTTCCACTTGTGCAGTAAAGCACTTTGCACTGCAGCTCGTGGTTTAATACAGTCATATCGTAGTGCACGCATTACTGCTGAAGATAAAGAGTACTTGGAAGAAAAGAACACACACGTATTTCTATAGTACAATACTCACGGTACAATCAGTGCCCACACGAGAGGCTGGGATGAACCTTATTTTCTGCCTGAAATTCATAGCTCTGCTTTTGCATGAAATATATCGAACTAAATTACATTGTATTTGCAATACAAGCTTCCTTTCTATACGTGGGCGAGATCCCAACAAAAGGAAACGTATCGTCTTTGAGAGTAATGGGTAGTTGTTTTCGGTAAAATATACAGCAAAATAACATTGAAACACAGAGTTTTGGGTTGCTGCCAGCTGGATCATGATGTACGATTTCCGTTGGCTGCAGATAACTAAAATTATATTTGTGTAGCTCGCTCATGTATGCGTTTTGGGCGGCGCGGCGTGCCTATCTGATACACAGGGCGATGTTGAAAGTGCCCTGGCTCTTGAAATTTTTAACACTGCAGATGTATTTCTACTCTCTGACTGAACAGGTTATTTTCTTTTCAATTGAAGTTCTGTTTTTATTTTGAAGTTTTGTGAGTATTTTCTTCGTGCTAAAGGGTGCTTATTTGAAATATAGAAGTATCGTAAATTAGATACGCAAGTGGAATTATTTTTGTCAAATGTAACGTTAAACCGGCTACAAACGATCAAAAACTTTCAATTTCTGGTAGCTTTGTGCTTTGTTTTGGTGAAAGTGAATTACATTACCTTATGGTCAATAGCTACGTTGATGTGCGTGAGATAGTTAGTAAATGATCGATCACATTAATTGAGATGTACTGACTACACTCTCCTCTGACCATGATTGTTATCCAATACTTACCACTCTACAGACTCAGCCAATATTAATAACATCTTGAGCAACTCAACAATGCTCATAATTTCTACTGATTCTCTATGAAATACCGGCAAGGTTTGTTATATTTTCTCTACACCAGATGGTATTTGTTCATTTATTTCCCTAGCATCTGGAGTGAGGCAATTAGAAGAAGCTTTGTCCGAGGGGCCGAGGGGGAATCTCTATAGTGCGACGCCCGCAGTGCTGAGAATTCTACGTAGCTGAAAACGAAAACCAATGTTAAAATGCACATTGTTTATTGTATACGTTTTGGAATGCTAGAATCCATCTTCAATGCTGAAACATAAAAGAAGAAGAATGAAGTCAAACTTAGCGTACACAAAAAAATGAAAATAAATAAACATATCTGTATAAAAACCGAGATCCTAACCCTTATTCAAGCTTAAGTAGAACCGACGCGTGCCCTCATTCGCTCACTTACACAACCACGCACAAGTCGATACAACTACACATATCCTCACGGAAACCTCACATACACAGACGCGCTTACACACACATATACGCATATATGCTCAGAAATGAGTCAGAAGGTTGAAGCAATATAAAGTTTGACCGCACTTAAGTCTTTATTTAGCTTAGGCGCGTGGGTAAATATGAATAAAGACTCCAAAATCCAGAGATCTTGTTCATTATTTGCGGTATACATAGAGTAGAGAAATAAGTTTTTTCGAAGGAATGATTGAAATGCTGACAATTTTCTAGAGTTGCTGAATGAGAAGAAAGGAGAGTGTGAGACCGGTTTTAAGGGAAATTCATGAATGTTGGCTAGCTGTGCGTAATAAATTGTTGAAGTTCAGCATTACTAACATAAGTCTGCGTGCAGCAGTCAGTTTTATAGATATAGGTACATCCACTCCCCACGCACACCTTCGGTCGTTCCTTTCTCCTTAAAAATGATCCAATTTCAAAACTATTTATGTTAAACACTGAGAGGCCAACTGCAATAAAAACCTACACATCAGAGATACGATTTCACTCTTTAGTTCCGTGCTCAAATAGCCCCAAAATATACAAAATACGTACAAAATCGATTTTGCTAAGCTCATTGTGTCAGGAGAGGGATAGTATTTTTGTCTACAGATTTTCGAATAGAAATTATCAATGAAAAATTTAGGGTACTTATTCCTAACCAATAATTTCTTATAAATTCAATATCAAGGTATATTTGAAAAGTACTCGATATACGGTGTGCACGATGAAGTAAACTGTTCATACAAGATTTGACATATATCTTATAAACACAGCTGAAATAGTTCATTACAAGACAAGTAAATGCTGGCTGCTTGTAATAAGAAGTAATGAACCTGGAATTTGATTTTGTTTACAATGATATCATATATAATTAATGTAAATTAATTTTAAATTTTATCTGGATTTCATTAGTTTGATTTTATTTCAACAATGACATGAGCCACAGTCTCTAATAAAAGCTAATTCCGTTTGTTAACTAAAAAGCTTGAGTATTTTTATCGAAACACTAAACTTAATTTTCGTTCCTGAGAAAAATTCGACTTGCAGCCATTACACAGTCAGTTATGTCAATTGTGAGAAAGTTAATCCTATTAATTTTAAGTCGTTCCTGTCAATTTGAGAAAGACAAAACTGTCAATTTAAGAAAATAAATCCCATCAGTTTTGAGCAAGTCAATCCTGTCTATTTTGAGCAAGTCAATCCTGTCTATTTTGAGCAAGTCAATCCTGTCTATTTTGAGAAAGTCAATCCCGTCTGTTTTGAGCTCAACATGGCTTATAGTATACAGTCTTCATAATGTCCTAGTCCTTCATATCGAAAGTGGGAAGATGTTAAATACTGCATTTTGTATTTAAAATTTATTTGCATTCGTCAACAATTAACGACCTGTTATATTACAATAACAAAATTGGCATTCGAGCAATCTTACAAGAATCATAACAGAGTTCTCTTCAATATCTTTCATAGGAAGGAACCCCCATGCCTACTTTTCCCACTCTCCATCACATAGATGTAAGCATATTAAATGTATAAATTTCTTTCATTAGACCACCATGGTTATTTTTCAATCATTCCTTCATATATTGAATATACATCTACCGATACCACCCAAAAATTGAAGGAAAGCTGCAGCAGTATAAATACTTGGGTGGTCAGGATGCAACTTGGCGAACTCTTTTCATGTCGCATCTTTGTTCACGAATTTTCTTTGGACCCAGGCGGAACCAATAACTTCTGTTCCTCAGGGAACCGCAGCCCAGCTAGCCCTGTCGTAATTCGCTGCGCCCGCTGCACCAATAAGGGGCATTAATCGATGCAGCACCAGCTGCTGTTGCCAACAATCAATATGAAGGCTAACGTTATTCAGCTGCCGCTTTCAGAAATTATGTAATGTTTAAATTAGGACCGGTGGCTGTCGAGGGAACTTCCTCCCAGTTATTCCATATGGAGGCGAGGTGCTGCTTGCTAACGCTGACTCCTGCAATGGTGGGCTTTTTGGTTGATGATCCCATTGCGCTCGCTACAAATTGTGCCGTGCTGTGTTTTGGTGTCGTTGGTCTGAGATACTTGCAGGAGATTGTGTATTCATTTACTTATTGGTGAAGGATTGAAAGTCGATCATAAAAAGTGTAGCAACAGTTAAATTTTAATAATTTATAATTTTAAAAGGCATTCCTTGTTGTTTGTACTTTTAAATATTGTTGAGAAATGGTTCAAATTTGCAGACCACGTCAAAATTATGTGCCACTTATGTATGCACAATAAAAAACATGCCACATTGCTGAATTAGGCACATGGCACATTGCTGAATTGCTTACATAATTTTTTTTGAGGAAATTGTCATATATTTGAGAATTCTTACGAACTCCAAACTCAGAACCTACCGTCGCTCTGCACGTTGATGAAATGATATCACTATTTTAGACCTAAGCTGCAAGCGATATCACACTAAAATTTTGTGATTCGAGTTGAAACATGCCATAAAATCCCTCAGACGTGAAATGCAATGCACGTTTAACTTCCGTCTGGCATTCAAGACTCTTCTGAAGTATTCTTAATTACTCTCTTCCAAAAATTTTGTTGCCTTGTTTGAAAGAAAGAAAGAAAGAAAAGAAAGAAAAAACTTTATTTCCAATAGAGATTGTACAATATTACAATCATTGGTTTTTAAATATCTTAAAGTTAATACACTTAGATGATACACACACATGAGTCTTGTAATACCCATGTCACTAGTCGAAAAGAAATGATTGAGGGCAATGTACTCCTAATCTTGCTTAATCTACATTTGATAATACATGTAATGATAATTATAAGAGATAACACAATTTCTTGGACGATGCATTTTCATTGTGGGGTGAAAACACTTTTGACAGTTTACATGTACATGACATAAAACTTCGCAATTATTTATGCCAGGAAATAATATATGAATCGCTTGTTTCGGCCAATGTTCAAAAGTGTCATTTTAAGGAAGCATGAAAAAAAAATGTATATAAATACATATCCATATACATATATATATATAAATATATATATATATATACATACATATACATACATACACACAAACATATATATATATATATATATATATATATATATATATATATATATATATATATGTACGCATAAGCATGAGGACCAAGAAGATTATAAGTTTTGTATTTCTAATTCAACAATTTTAACATAGCGGTCGTTAGTTAGTAAGCATTTTATTTAAATATAAATGGATGATCGCACAACATATGTATAGTTTGTAAATGAATGCTTTACAATAATAAAGAGATAATAATAATATTATCACCAATAAAGAGAAACAATGGCTCGTCACGATTAAAATAGCTGTGCACATTCCATTACCCTTTAATTTATGTACTGCTTTCCAAATTTGTGCGATTCCAAACTACCATGCAGTCTGCGAGACAGGCCAAAGTGAATGCTGTCTTTTGCAAAAAATTATGTTGAAAAGTTAAAGAAGTTGGTTGAGTTGGCGATAAGCTTTTGGAAAGTATTATGCAAAATGCTAAAGTTTCTTATCGTGTGCTACGCTTGAGTCATCTCGCGAACGGTTCCGGTTACGCCTCCTCACAATCTTCATTTCTTTTATAAACTATTCGCATTCAAGTAATTTATTGACTACACATCTTTCCGGTAGCCAGGAGAACTGAAAAATAAGGTATTGGCTTCATACCTTCCCAGCAGCAGGAGAACTAGAAAATTATTGATATAAAATATATTTTGTACTTTTTATTATCCCTCATCTGTACAGCTGCCGGCGTTGGATTTTTGAAGCCTGCGTATGATATTAATGAACTGATGTGATTGGAAGAATTATTATGGAATTGTAAAGTGCTCTCGTCATGAGATGGAACGTCTTGGTCGGTCACCTAGAAAACGTTTCAAAACGTCTCATTTTATTAAAAAGGAATTATCCCAATGAATTTTTGTCTTTCTGGAATACAATGACGAGAAGTAATTCTACATTCATCACTATCCATCGCAACTTTAAAATATTTGCAATGGAATAAACATAGTCCCTGAAATTATTCTATTTTATACTTAGAGAAAAAATATATGAAATATTTTTAATCAGAAGCATTTTATCGAATTTGAATTAAATCTGAGTAACAAATATGGACATTGTAGATTTTATTTCATCACGCCAATCTCAAATTGCTGAAGAACTGTGTCATAGACATGTAAAAATACAAGTAAAAGATTCACTTTCAAATTTTTCCATGTTTCAAGAAAATTATTGTTATTATTATTATTGTTATTCAAAGTTCAATTTGAGCATCAAAATTTGCACCAATTTGAGCATCATCACCCTAGACTGGTTGGCATCTGAAAACGAGCTCTGCCGAAGCTTGCACGTATCAATAGGACTCATGATTTGATTGCCACTCTCAAAATAGTGCACTAAGCTGTAGTCTTCAGCTGGGTATCGGCAGCTCAATCGCTTCCTGGACAGCTGGCTGGCCGGACAACTTTCCTCAGGACTACTGCCAGGCAAGGCAAATGCCCCCGGGGTTCAAAGATAATTCTGACCGAAGATTTTAATTTCATACGCTTAAAAAAAGAGTTTCTCCTACATTTTTTACGGTTGGTTATTCCGTTTTCATTGAATAAAAAAGAGAATTTGAAAGTACGTAAGCACAAAGAATTTCGTACTGTTAAATGTAGAAGGGTAGTTCAGCCAAAGTGAGGTTGAGTCACGTTAGGTTGAATTTTGTTTTAGTTTAGACAAGTAATGGTAAGTTTAATTTGGTATGTTAGCATCGAGTAGGAAAGATACAAAGTAAATAAATTTATAAAAATTGTCGCTCGAGGATTATTTTGAGGAGGAAATTGGTCGAAGGCAACTGTCCTGAGGGGGCAGTTGTCTGGGGCAAATGTCCGGGGGACAGGAGGTGTTCTAGAAGCCCTTAAAGGTCAAGACAGGCTTACAGAGCATACTGAAGCAGTCTTTAAGCAGGGCAAAATAATGGTGGACGTATTTGAAGGCGTTCTTGAATTTCATATTCATTCTCCTCGACGTGAGGGAAGTTATTGTTTAGGTGCTCTGCTCACTGCTTGCTCTTGAATTAAAAATGAACCTTTTTAATTCCATGTTAAATTGCGGAACCAAATTTTTTGCCGCGTCAAAATAACCTGAATTTTTCAAGTGGCTGTTTAGTTCGAGCTTAAAAAGTAACTATTTGATATCGTGGGAGAAGAAGAAGGACGTGAAGAAAAAAATATATCTATTTGGGGATTAATTTTTTGGTACGTATGAGAAAACAGTGGAGTCAATTTCCACCGGGCCGTCAGCGCGCGCATGTTGTTTACAACTCACCGAAATGTTTAAGCACATTTCAACACACACGTGTTTGCGCACTTAAATTCAGGATACACATTATTTTTATTTTATTCGAAAATATTTAAATTTCACTAATCGATGGACAGAAAACAATTCAAACGAAAGGCATGATCGAGCTAATCGGATTTTTCTTATGTAAGAATGAACAATCCATGACGAAATGATCGTTTCTATCCCCCCAAAAATAAATTTCAATGTCCTGTAATTCTCAACAATAAAGAGAGGGGTAAATTGCATGCTAAAGCTCGGCTTCCCATCATAAAATAAGTTCACCCTCAACTAATGAGGGTCTCAGATGGCCGGTGCCTTAATTAGACACATACTTATTAACGCTCGCACTATCAACCTTCGTAATTCACTGTGTTTGATTTTGATTTAAGAGAGAGGGAATAGGTATTTTTTAGGGCAATTGCAGAATAGAAGCTAAGTTGATGGTATTTGTGTACAGTTTACACAAGAATAATCTTTCCTCATCAAAGTATAGATAATTTTTTCAAAAATGCAATTGATGACCATTCATGTGCAATTTGCGTTCTTAAGCTTTAGGGGGAAGGGGAATTTCCTATGATATGATTATTGAAACAACACAAGTTTGTTAACGAGATTGAAGATTAAGCATTTAATCGCATAGATCCAGAGGGAGTGAGTTATTTTGCTCTCAAGATCCAACCAAGAACAATGGAAGATCTAAATATTTCCACGCCGACCAGAAGCGACTCGATTTTCAGAAGTCTCGACTAATCCGAAGTAATTGGATGAATTTCCAGGATCGAACGCTGTTTGTGGGTTTTTACCTCTCATGCTAACACACATTACTGCTACCCTTCGTGAATTGGTAAATAATATCATCGACACATTCTTAGTTTTGAAAAATAATACCTACAATCCTACGTAATGATCATAATCTAAAATATTATTCTTTTTGTCTGACGGAGACTAACTTGGGAGATGTTGGTATCCGAAATATAAGTTCCTGTTGCACTGCGACGTTCATGTACACCGCTCGTGAGCAGAATTGCGACACTCTAACGTGCCTACAAAAGTTGGCGTAAATTTTTCTCTTTTGTGGAAGTGCGGACAAAGCATGTGCATTAGCACTAAGGCTCGCGAATCTTAGATTGGTTTATGTACGGTAATGTGGGTGCAACTTCACTGTTGTGCTCTGGTATGTGGAATGCATTCTTTAATTCTGATATGCGCCATGCGCCATCCATGCCCCTCTTACCCCGTTCGCCTCAGAGGTCTTATAAGTGGTGAGCTCTTTAGGGCCCGCGCATTTGGTTCGCATCCCCGTCCTGTTAACATCCCTACCAGTAAACATCGCACGTAACCAGCGTATCTCTAACCTCTGTCTGCCTGTATATTTGGTGGCCAGTATGGGGAGGTACTCAAATATACTGATAGGTTGCCAGCTATATATACTGGTTGCCAGGTATACTGATAGGTTGCCAGCTTTTCGCATTGGTACACTCACACTATGTCAAAAAGACATTTACGCAAAAAATAGAACAATTTAATATTCACTGTGTACATAAGTAAATTTAATATCCAAATATTTACTAGGGGCCTGGGGAATCCCTATCATGTAGATTCCCTGTAAAGTATCATGTAAATGATGCTAGCCACCCTCTACGTGAAAAGAGGAAAAGGCTTGGTATATAGAATATAGATATAGATATATATAGACATAAGTAAATTTCAGACTGCATTAGTGAATTAATTGTGCATAGTAAAAAATTTGTGCTTAAAAGGTGATAAAGTAACCCTTAAAGTTGATCTACAACTACTTTGGAAATTAATGACATCTTTTCATTTCCACCAGCACTTTGAGAATATATACGTTGAATGGAAATTATTATTTATTGATTATGAATGAGGAAGGGAATGGAGCTGATTCCAACATTAAGGAGAACCAATATAGTGTCATCATTATAATACGAGTTGAGTCTTCTATCACTTTAGACCGTGGTCGATTACTACCCCTCATAAACACATGATGTTATTTTCTAGCCATGGTCTCCTAAGAATGATTACTAATAATTAAAACATAGGAACGCGTTCTAAGCATTTGTATAAATCTCGTCTTGAATCAACGTCTGGTAGAATTAGAACGCCACTGTTTGTACAAAATGATTTCATTGGCTGAAAAGAAATACTCCAAATTCTCGTGGAAAAACAGATCGAAGCGATTCGTGTTCCAGTCGGGAGATTCTACAGGTGGACGCACTTCAAAGTCGAACTTCGATGAAGACCTCGCGTAGAGTAACAAGACGAGAGTCTTTCACGGACAAATTACGGACTTCTGACAACACAAAAACTGAGGCATGAATGTTGAAATCGTTATTGTGCGTCGATTCTCGCGTTGACTGAGGGGGATTGATGTCCAAGACAGACACTAATGAGTCATAAAATATTCCAAGTGATCCTAAATTGTCTGAGTGCCACAATTCTTGGTGCTTGGAGTAACGAACTCACTAGTCATAGAAATATATTACTGAGCGCAAAAGTGATATATTTCTATCACTATAGAGTTCGTATCCCTAAGTTCGTGACCCTAAGGTATTCCTAGCGTAAGAATAGTTACTTATGCTCTCAGTAATATTTTTCTATCACTAGTGAGTTCGTAACCCTAAACTTCGAGAACTGTGGCACTCAGACAATTTAGGATCATTTGGAATGTTTTATGACTGTTACCAAAATAGTATTTCAAATAAAAAAATTCTGCTAGTGTAAAAAGACTTAAAGTCTGTTGGATACCGTAAAATAGAAAATGCACAAAAGCACTTGTAGTGAAAATAAAAATCCATCAATGATGAAAATCGGTTCAGCTGGTTTTATCAAAATGCTCAATAAATGACAAATTCAACGTGAATTATTTTAAAGCAAAAATCTTATTTATTCACTAGTTGTGTACGAAGACACTGCTGTTCTGAACTGTTCGTATATAGGAACCAAATTTAATAATTACAAAAATGAAGTTGCCGAACAAAATAATCATGAAGCTACTTTAACTTTAGCGTCACTCATTTAATGTGAACAAATCGATTGTTTTGCATCTAAAAATTTTGTGTATTTTCCATCGGTTTGATTAAATACTGTTCCCTTCTAGTGTAAATTATGCGAAGTTGAAGAAACATCTAAGCGGATTAGAAAAACCCAAAGTTAACTGAAAAAAATCACGTAGCGTGACATTCGCATGTATGATTCAAATAAAGGATTATTCTTTATTGCTGCAAATCTCTGTAACACGGAATAAGTATTTTATTTTCCATATTGTATTGTCACATTTCGACACGCATAAAAGTTATATGCAAGAAGACCAATCACTCAGCAGCGCGTAAGATGTCTGGAAAAGTAGATAATCAGGTGTATTGGCCACCCATCTGTCACAATTGTACCTACATGCAAATTGGATCGCGTATTTTCAATAACAGAAAAAAGCAGCACGTGAATAAGAAACTATACTAAAACAATTCTCGGAGTGATTTTATGCGAGCCGTTATTCTTATTTGGGTTATGTTTTAATTCTTTTTTTCACGAAATTATGTGGACGATGAAACGCAGATGTGAGTGACATTGCCATGGCCGTCCAGTACTCAGAATAAGTATACAATGCATTAGAGCTGTAAATACTTTAGGTACTCTAAGTGTTTTTACATTTGCGATGCCAATTTAGCATCCTTAACGTTTAATTTACAGCGAACTGAACTCATTTTACGAACTGAACTGATGGAGTGCTCTTGGACACTTAAACGATCAGTTCTTATCATCACTTGAAAGCTCGAACTCGATTTGTGTTGATTTCTGAGGACCGATTCTGAATATGCTTAAATTGATTTTAGTTATTTTCAATAACTGATCATGTCCTTTTTTCAGGCTGTTTAGGAATTTCAGCAGCTGCTGAAGATTTCATGCCAGAAAATTTGTCAGTTGTTACTAGAATATGACATTTTTTAATTTCCAAAGGAATAATTTTAAATGAAAAAGTGCCCTGTCGTTCCACCTTAAAATCTAAATTGAACATCAAAATTCAACATCAGTTAATTGTATATCAAACAGGGAACGAATGTAAGCTTTCATTATGAACAACAAAAATGATGTGCGGTTAATTTGAAAAATAGTGACAAGCACGATTGGGTGGACGTTGAATTCAAGTGAAATTAGGCTTTTAGAGGAATGTATGATCACTAGGAGGTGAAGTACAAATTTAAATCGTTGACAACGAAGTCTGTCTACTATGTCACTAGTGAAGCCAGCGTTCCAACATTTCCTGTGGCTGAACATCGTCGTGTGCACGCTGGCTGTGAGGCGCCACCACCTCAAGGCCTACACAGATGGTGAGTACAGCATGATAACAGTCATTGAAATTAATTTATATAACTAATATAATGATAACAGTCCTTGAAAATCCCTAACCTAATGACAACAGTCATTGAAATCAATTTATATAACTAATATAATGATAACAGTCCTTGAAAATCCCTAACCTTATGACAACAGTCATTGAAATAAATTTATATAACTAATATAATGATAAAAGTCCTTGAAAATCACTAACCTAATGACAACAGTCATTGAAATCAATTTATATAACTAACATAATAATAACAGTCCTTGAAAATCCCTAAACTAATGGTAACAGTCGTTGAAATCAATTTATATAACTAACATTATGATAACAGTCCTTGAAAATCCCTAACCTAGTGACAACAGTCATTGAAATCAATTTATATAACTAACATAATGATAACAGTCTTTGAAAATCTCTAACCTAATGACAACAGTCATTGAAATCAATTTATATAACTAACATAATGATAACAGTCCTTGAAAATCCCTAACCTAATGACAACAGTCATTGAAATCAATTTATATAACTAACATAATGATAACAGTCCTTGAAAATCCCTAAACTAATAGTAACAGTCGTTGAAATCAATTTATATAACTAACATAATGATAACAGTCCTTGAAAATCCCTAAACTAATGGTAACAGTCGTTGAAATCAATTTATATAACTAACATAATGATAACAGTCCTTGAAAATCCCTAAACTAATGGTAACAGTCGTTGAAATCAATTTATATAACTAACATAATGATAACAGTCCTTGAAAATCCCTAACCTAATGACAACAGTCATTGAAATCAATTTATATAACTAACATAATGATAACAGTCCTTGAAAATCCCTAACCTAATGACAACAGTCATTGAAATCAATTTATATAACTAACATAATGATAACAGTCCTTGAAAATCCCTAAACTAATGGTAACAGTCGTTGAAATCAAGTTGCATCACTAACATAATAGTAATAGTCCTTGAAACCATTACCTAATGATTATAGTCGTTGAAATCAATTTACATCACTTACCTAAAGGTGACAGTCCTAGAGATCAATTTGCATCCTTACCTGATTATAAAAGTCATTGAAATCAATTTATATTAACAACCTAATGATAAAAGTCCTTAAAAATTACTAACCTAATGGTAACATACGTTGAAATGAATTTCCATAACTAACCTGATGATAACAGTCGTTAAAATTAACTTACATCACATACTTAATGATAACAGTCCATGAAATCAATTTAAATTACCTACCTAATAATAACCGTGGTTGAAATAAATGTACATCACTAAATAACTCATTTATTTTTTATTTTTCTCAAACTAAATCTCAAAGTTTGTTATGTTTCATTTTATGAAAGTTTTTTGGTGAAATTAGAGTTGAAGTATTTTTGCTCTACAAGCATTTGATTACTTAAATAAAATTTTAAATAATTGTCTACCTTTTAAGCCCTAATTGGGACGTTACGGGACTTTTGAGACAATCTTTTATTTTGAAGAACTTTATCCGTTATTTTGTAAAGTTATAACATCTCAATGAATAAAATTATACGTATTCATAAATGGCAATAGCCTATACAAGTTGTGACTGAAGCAGTGTCAGAAGGGCTCGCTTGTCTTATGCGAAGCAATTAATCCCCGAAAAAACAAATGTCTTTTCTTATCGATTACCATATTGCATGTTTTTTAAATCCATCTTGCAATAACTACCAAATATTATTAGTCAAAGTGAATTGTTATGCAGCTTCCTCCATAAAGATGAGTTACATATAAGATCGAAGAAGCGTATTTTCAGGTTCAAACCTGTTTGGGAGCTCAATGGGACCATAAGTATTGAGTGTACTTCAGGAATCGGCAGTTTTGTAATTCTTTTTACGAGAGTTTAGGAATTAGTTGCTATTGAGTGTATTGAGTTTACCATAGGTGTTGTATTTATTTCAGGAATCGGCAGTTTTATAATTCTTTTTACGAAAGTTTAGGAATTAGTTACTATTGCTCTAGAGATCAAAATATTCATATGAATAGCAAGATTAGCGATACTGGTATTTACATTGACTTAATTAATCGGTGTTTATCATCGGTACCCGAACAACAGGAGAACGCAGGACCTGGCCCCTGATATGGGGATTCTAGCGACCATAAGTCAACTAATGTGCGATGCTGCTCTGTATACTTTTTGCTCAAAGTAAGGCATCGTAACTCATAATTCATTCTAATTTTGGGCTACTAATACTGAAATATAGTTTAAATTACCGAGAGAAAGAGTTACGTTGCGTTTAACTTCATGTGAGGAGATTAGTTGCCAATTTAAAGTCAGAGATAATGAAATTCGAGGCGTAATCACCTTAGGTTTTATCCCGCAGAAAACCGCTCGGGACCGCTGACTCTAAAATAGTGGTTTCATTCCCGTAGATTTAGAATTGCACTGAGGGCTTACTGAAGATAGGCTCGAATACACAAAATATAACACGAGTAGCCAAAAAATAGGGTCTGGTTTCGTGGACTAATTTTATCGTCGGTGATGTTCAATACCAATTGATGCATGTTCTCGAATAAACTCCAATATTCCATTCAAAACAAGAATGTTTTCACGTTAATATTTGCTAAAGCATAGATTGAAAATTAAAATAGACAGTTGAAACTAGAATAAAATTAATCGAATTGAAAAGCATTGTTCCTATTGAATATGATGAAGGAAAAGGAGTATGTACTCGTATGATGCTGGTATGCTGCTGTTAATATTCTGCAAATAGGCGATCGTTAAGAATGTTTTAACACACCATAGCTCGAAGTGATTGCATTAAAATTTCTCTACGGTTTCATGATAAGCAGCTAAAATAAAGCGGAATTTCTCTGAACGATATCTTGTAACATTATTTACGCTTTCAAGTCTCAACAGTTGTTAAAAATAATCATTGATTCAAAAGCACAGGATCAAACAAGCTATAAAATATTCTCCGTTCAATGAAGCTGACTGAAGGGCCTTCATTAAATATTTCTTGAGCGATGGATTTTGAATTGAGATTTTTTTAATGCCACTTCGTTATGATGGTCATCACAAATCTTCTAAACTGAAAAATCCTCCAACATTTGCTTTTCATTTTGACCTGGTGCCAGAAAAATAACACATCATTACACCCGTTGCTGGCACATCACTTGTAGTCAGAAATGCGTGCGTAAAGAATGCGTCAACGCTACAACTGAGCATAATTCTCCTTCTAGTGAACGCACTCATGCCCACGGATACGAACACACACGGCAGGCTAGCGGCACAGCTGAACACATTTTTGCGATTAACGTATCGTTAGTCACGTATGTCCAGATATAAGTTCCCAAGTGATAAATAACCAATATAACTGAAAAATATGGAATTAAGGGACTTCTTACAAGTCTTATGTCCAGAAATACGGTAGCGCACGGTGGGTCAAGGTGAAATTAAACAGAATTATGAGAGTAATGTGTGTACGACAAAATATTTTCGGGTGAAGAAGTTGTGCTCAGACCAGCTTCATTTCGACATTGGAAAACTCCCCTCTTTTCTGAGGGAGCACAAAACTCTCGAATTGCAAGGGGAATAAATGAAGAGAAGACTGTTTTTCTGAGCCCCGGCTCTGGGCGCATTAGTGGCAAGGAATTTCCATTATTTTTGTGCACCCAAGTCTGGTCTGGATTTGCTGCAACGAAATTCTGTTTACAAGCGAATTAAATCTTGTTTAAAAGGTACGTTCCAAAAGTTTGTTGCTCTGTGATTTTAATGCATATCATCGATTAAATTTGGATCAACAGTCGAAGCTTGGAATCTAAATTCTTCCGTTTCACAATACGTCATTCATTCGCCCGTAAAAAGTTATAATGAAATTCTCAGGTTTTGTGAAAAATTTTACCATAAGGTTCAATTAAATTAAATGATTCCCAGTATCGACCCCATTATCATCAGAAAGATTTATTTCTCCCCATTTCACATCAGCCCACTCAACTTTTTCTCTTAATTCCCGGAGTGTTGTAATTTGTTCTCTCAATGCTCTCAGGGAAATGAAAAATATTAACAAGCAGCTCCTCTCAAAATTCCAATTATTTCAATGAAAAACTTAGTAAAAAATTTCAAAATGTATGTTCAATTTAGAACGAATAGTGTAACTTCTAAGAACTTCAGATTAAAAAATGAATTTAGGACGAATTTTGTAACATCTAAGAATTTCAGATTAGTGCCTCAGTTTTGAATTTATGTTTTATTTCAGTTAAACCATGAGTGGTGGATTCGAATCTTGTGAACATTGTCGTATCGAAATTTACTGAATCGGAATAACTAAGTGGTAATCAATTTGTAAATTATTCAAAATTATTTTTTATCTGCAATTTTCCACAAGTTTTTATTGGGGGGACTTGTGGAAAATTTATTGGGGGAACTTGTTTTTATTGGGGGAACTCGTTTTTATTGGGGGAACTCGTTTTTATTGGGGGAACTTGTGGAAAATTTATTGGGGGAACTTGTTTTTATTGGGGGAACTCGTTTTTATTGGGGGAACTTGTTTTTATTGGGGGAACTTGTTTTTATTGGGGGAACTTGTGCAATTGGTGTACATTGTCGATCACGTGAGTGGGGATATGCTTGCGTTGGCGACCATATGATTGTTTTATGATTAAAGCCATTGAAAAGCTTTCGAAATAAAACATTTTTTAGTGAGACAGTTTTTTTTTGCACCAATTGCACCGCTGAGTTCAGTTTAGGTTTCGTAAACTAGAATAGTTTTTCGAGTAAATAGGTTCACAGAAGTCAAATGAAGGTAATTATCATCACCGAACATATTCAGTTCTGTTTAGTTTCAGTTCAGTTCACCATCCGAATTAAAAAATTAGTTAATGAGCGAATGCAGCTCAATTATAAAAAAAAAAATTTTACTTAGGATCGTCTGTGTTTTTTTATTTGTGACGATCTGATTTAATTGCTACAAATATAAGTTTTTTATGTGATTCAGCAGGGTAATTAGGTTTTTAATTGTGCTTGCACTAAATTATTAGTGCAATTAGTTAAATTGTGGTTATTAGTAATTTTTTATAAGTAATTAGTTTAAATTGTGCTTGCACCCAGAGCTCAATATATGAATATATCACAAATTGAAACGTTTGCTTCCATCAAAAATTTTCGTGACATTAATTGTATTTTATCATATAAATGAGATTTCCACGACAAAGACCTATTTTATTTAATTTACCGCGTTGTGTTCATTTCTTAAAGTGTCCGTAGCTATTTCTATTTTTATGAGGAAACCAACCTCTTGATTTATAAAACACAAGCTCAGTACCACTCCGGGAAGTCTTCCATGGTAATCCCTTTCTCTGTTTACTGCTTCGATATTCATTGGATATTCGGCAATGAATTATTTAATCCAAGATACTGCTGTTTTGCTGTCAGGAAGAAATTCTTCTGCTTTCATTCCATCGCCCACTTGGCAATATTGGGCTGTTTTTGATGCATGCCTGCAGGAATTGAAAAGTTAATTTCGAAGCTTGGCGGTCATTCGCGTATGCCGTTGTGCTTTCGTTGTTATTGCATGCGGAAATTTGATGAGACTGTTAGACTGTGAATGATGACCCATTTTTTATTGATTGATCTAAACAACTCCACATTGTGCTCTCCGTGGTACAGTGGTTAAGGGATCGGGCTCGTATGTTGGAGTCGCGGGTTCGTATCCCGGCGCTGGCGCGCAGGTTTTCCCCGTTGCGTATAAGGGAAAGCTCAAGCACAATACCCCACTCAACCCAGGTGTCGGAAATGGGTGCCGGCTTTACGGGGGAACCGTCATGGTGTCCTATATATAGGGTTAGTTATAAGACATTTGAGAAACCAATGCTAAGATCATATGTATCAGGCTTGGTTGGAAATAAAGCATCCCAAAGATGCCGATGTTAACCTTTAAGAAATTTCTTCAGGTTTTCCAAAACTGGTTTGATGCAATTTATATGCAACGAAATACTCGAGTGCCAACTTTATTGTAAATTGTGGCACTGCATAAATAACAAAATAACATTCTTCTAGTTTTGACAATAAATACGCGGAAATGAAAACGAATTATCTAAAGTTGATATTCCAGTTAATCAGTAGTGTGTTTAGTTAAATTTAGGCAAATCAAGTGGGCAAATAACTTACTGATTGACAGTTGATAGACGGAAATCTTCTCAACTGTTATAAGGTCAATCAGTTATGCTTAAGGAATAATTTTTTATTTTTTTCAGTCACAGTAACCACTAGAGCTTTCAATATAAAACTCGAACAGAAATCCGTTGACTTGCAAAGAACTCTACATATATGCGTAAATATTTCAGCTAATTAATGAGTTGTTCAAAAACTTCGAGGGGAAGAAAAAACGGTTTCTTTTGGCCAAACAAGAATGAGGAATTAATGCATCCCTATTCAAAATTACCAGCGTATCAAGCCTGTTTGTTTGTCAGCAGACGAAATGTACTGAATCTTGAATCATGAACACCAAAGGTCCTGGAACTATGCAACTAAAACTTTATGTTACAGCTGGAAAGTACCTCCCAACATTTTTTCCAAGGAAAAGATGGTAAGACTTTTTATTCAAAAACGTAAAACTTCAGGGGAAATTTTTTCTCTTATAAAAAATACTCGACGTTCTAAAAACTTGGAACGTTTCGGCGATGCATTTGACCGCTCGAAATATATTGTTAAAAAAATTATTTAAATAATTTTAGGCCAGGAGAACTAGAAGAACTAATCACCATAGCGCGTAATTGGTTACAACTTAATAGCAAACTGTATAAATGCCCTCAACTTTTGTAAAACACTATCTGAAAAACTCAGTTAATTTGAGTTTAAATTAATTGAGACACTTAGGCGCTGCAAGCCGGTGTTTGTGAATGCAAAATCAAACAGTGATCTTACTGAGCTTTAATTTGGACGCTGTGTCGCACTTCACGTCAGCTGTACGAAGACATGGTACATGTCTCGTAAATAATAAAGTGCCAGTGTCTGTCCCTGAGCTACCTTTGTTTGGACGCACTTCAGAAATGAAGCAGTCATATTAAACTGTTCCTAGCGAACCGCCTGCCATGATTATATACGAAATACATGCATAGACTATGCCGATGTCTACGCTTATTCATAAATGTTCAAATAATTTTATTATGGAAATAACCTATTCTATTGGACACCTGTAAATAAAATGGCAGTGCCCGTGGTGCACTGAAGGTGAGCTTGACATCTGGCATCCTCACACACCTGCAGATGAAAAATTTGAAGCGTAAACAAAGTACTGATGCGAGCGAAACAATTTTAGAGTTGACAGAATGATGATCAAATATTGGACTCGGTGAACGAGTCAATAGGTGAACGCTCCATTAGGCCGCAATCACGTTCATTAGGATGATATTAGATGCATTAGGCAGGAATTTGTCTCGAAGTTGTGATAAGCATATAGCTGGGCAGTTGGTAGTAGTCCACTTTACCAAGTGTCCGTACATAAATCATTTCTAGTGATCAATTACAGTATTGTTTCAATGCGGGCGAAACTTGAGCTAGACGCCGCATTATCGTCAGTTGAAACATTTATTGTAGTTACTATAAATGATTGTAGGTATCAGTGTCACTTTGCTTCGTGTATTTGTTCCAGTGTGTCTCCTCAGTCTCCGTGCTGATAAAATATGATATTTTTTTACATAGGGAGTTATGTGCACTTATAAAGTTTACCTGTTTGTAAGATTATAAACGTCAAAGACAAAACAGATTCAAAAAGTTTGAGGAACTCAAGTCATTGGAACACCCCACTGTCTGTATGTTATCTACCACCCTGTTTAAAATAAGCCATTTGAAAGGTAAATTTTCGTCAGGCATTTCAAGGCTTATATTACCAAACAACGCGTACGCCAGGTGAAATCTTGCTATGTTTGAGGGTGGAAAAATTACATTCCTTTTCTGCATAAAATCCTACCCATCATTGGATACTTGGAACACCACCTAGCTCGTTAATGACGCGAGTTTACATTTATGTCCTTTTTTAGATGACAGAGATTTGTGCTGCAACCTGCTATTACGTGACGAGTTAAATGGAGCAGAATTTGTATCAATCAAAGCAGGTGTGGTTGGCCTTCAAGGCAATTCCATGCGATTTTCATCGGTCCAAACGAACATTTGAAAATCTAAGATTTTTTGGGGTGGCTTCCGGGGAAATTTGTGCTGAAAAGTGTAGCAGTCATTAACTGTTTAGTGATTAGGCCGTTTTTTAATGAGCCAAGCAATTGTAGCCGTAGTGGTGCATTACACACACAAAACCAGAAAAGATCCAAGCAATTCTAGGATTTCAAGAGTCCTTCAAAAGCCATGCATGCTATTCGATGTATTTAGGTTTTTATTTATAAATATTCAGATTTCTGCTCCCACTGATCGTCATTAAATGACTTGAGAAAATGAATGATACTTTGCAAGTCCTATTAATAACATCTATGTAAATGGTACTTAACGCTTAGTAACCTACGAATTGTATGTCACGCTTTATAGGTGGGAAGAAAAAAGTAGATTTAATTTCAGATTTTTGTTTTCATTTTTATTCCAATAGAAGGGGCAATGGAAATTTCATTTAATTTAAGGAATTCCTTTCTGCTCTGTAAAAGTTGAGTACACACTCTACTTGAACGACAAAACAGAATGTCGTTCAAAAAAAGCAAAAATAATTTTCGTACGAAGAATTGCTCTTGTTTTAGATTCGGAAACCTTTAGAATAGTGTCTTTGGTTATTAAAATGCCAGATCAAGCCGTGACAACTACTTTACCTATTTTTGTTAACAGCATCATCAATACATGTTAGTGACATTATCAAGGCTAGACTGCATCTACTTGCATATGAGACATTATGATGGCTAGTTGTGTCTACTGTATGTCGGTCAGCTGTATCATTTTCATGGATGTAGTACAAAAGTTAGAGTAGAAACGGAGATAGTAGCCCGCCCCTTCTAGAAATTCACGGTAAAGTTGTGAAATAAACAAGAAATGTCGAGCGAAATACATTCTTTTTAGCGAAGTGAAAGCACCGTTGCAAGTGTTTAGTAGGTGAGTACGATAGTTCATTTCATGTGGTATAAGTTAAAATCCCACATCAGACCCCTGAAGAAAAATCATCGGGTTTTGTGCGACCATCATTTTTCAAGTCAATTTCTAAAATGAATGGAAAAATCTCCAACGGCTCTGATATCCGAGGTGAGAAAAGATCTGCTCCGTCAGAAAATAAATTCTTAAGATCGTCTCAAGATCGAACTCAAGCTACTCAAAGTGCATAGAAAACCGAAAAAAACGTGGATGAAAATGCTCTTCCTTCAGTATCGTCGCTCCTTGGAAGATACTCAGCAAAGTCGACGAACATGAGCTCTTTCAGTTGTATAGGGCATTCAAACACTCTCAAGTTCTAAGTTTGGGCGAAGTTTTCAAGTTTCAGAGCCTCTCGTAGATGTCAAGAGGTGATCTTTCTCTATCGCTTGACAGGATCTTACTTTCGCTGATGGTTGGGCATAGTGAGCGAAGTGGAAAGTTTGCGAGATGTGACAGCATGATGGGGCCTGCGCAGCTGAGCAGCTCCTGACACACCTCTCACGCAGAGCAACGCTTAAATTATGGTAACGGCATTGCGTCTGCAAATTCGTCTGCTGAGCGACGTGTTTCACTAGCTCGATATTAAGGTCACTGACAAGGTGTTATGCGCTGAAAAATATGTGTGGTGTCATGGGGTCTACGGCAAATGATATATTCAATATCTTTTTCTAAATAAGTGCATATATAACCGTACTTATTTTACTGGATGAGAAGGTCCGGAAAGAGAAGCGTGAGTTGCGCTCCACACATTTCATTGAAATTAAGTACTCAGAGATATTTAAAAGTATGTTTCCTGTTTTTTTTAATAAGTGTGCCAAGAAATGCGCCACACTCGCAATGGATGTATCGTTCATCATACATTTAAATGCCGTTCTACTTAGATGGATAGAATTACGCACTGATATTGGAATTCGTATGGTTTAGCCTGGCTTTTTCGATCAGCGGAATGAAAACCTTCAAGTAGTATTGTATACACTGGGGTGTTCTCTTAGCGAGTTTGCAACTTTTCAAATTTTTCAATTGCTCTGGTAGTTTTCCTTCCAAGTAGTACGGCATGCTGCGGCATCACCCTTAGTTATTGGCCATGCCTTCAAAAGGTACAGCATTCTATGGTTCTCTATCATTTATTGGCGTAGCCTTCAAATGGTACGTCATGCTGTATCGTTTCTCCTCAGTCGTTGCATTCCCTTCTGGTAGATTCAGCACATCAAGGCATTTCCCCTAAGTTATAAGCGAAGCCTCCAAATGGTACAACATCCTGTGGCAACCCTCCATTATTGCGTAGCTTTCAGGTAGGTATAGCATACCATAGCATTCCCTCAGTAATTGGAAGAACCTGCGAGCAGGAAAAACATGCCACAGCATTTTCCTGAGTTATTGGAGTAACTTGGGAGCAAGGAAAAACATGCCATAGCATTTTTCTCAGTGATTGGAGTAACCTGCGAGCAAGAAAAACATGCCATAGCATTTCCCTCAGTTTAGGCGTAACCTGCGAGCGGGAAAAACATGCTGTAGTATTTCTCTCAGTTATTGGAGTAACCTGCGAGCAAGAAAAACATGCCATAGCATTTCCCTCAGTTTAGGCGTAACCTGCGAGCGGGAAAAACATGCTGTAGTATTTCTCTCAGTTATTGGAGTAACCTGCGAGAAAGAAAAACATGCCTCGGCATTTCCCCTAAGTTACTGGCGTAGCATCCAAATGGCACGGCGAGCCGTGACTGTCCACATTAGGGAGGGCATCTCATGCCCTCAAACAAATTTCAACGCAGAAATATTCGACCTTCCGCGGTTTCTCGCACTCGGGGCTCAAGCGATCCTGAGTAAAGATACTGAGCAGGAAAAGTATATCATTATGCAAAGTTTATGAGAAGTGAAGCCTCTCTGACATCGTTAAGATCGCAAAACGTCGTCTTTGGAGATTTGGGGCGCTCAAACCGTTATTCATGATGCGCAGGCTGAGAGGCGAGGGCTTGCAAGATGCATCAACCTTTGCTGCTCTGATTTGAGTGATAAAAAATAGCCTCATACGCGTATGTTTTTCTGAATTCATAAAATGGACCGTCCACTTCTGATTGTATATTAACTGATAATATTGAAGAAGGGTTGGTATCTGTATTCATCCAAAGCGAAGCTTTTCCTAAAAACTCTCACATCCGTTGCTTCTGTGCTCATTTTTTCAACGGAGTGCCGTCAAAGCGTGCACATATTTAAGGCTAGATTTAAAAATTATTTTCTTCTTGCAAATTTCTATGAAAATAGTCAACTGCCTGGAATTTATTCTGAGGTTCTCCTCGTCATTTTTTGCGGACTCAAAAAGGAAGAAACGATACTCAATATTTACTTTAAATTTCATCATATTTGTGCTTGAACTCTCGGGGAAAAGTTCGTGAGCAGAGTGCTTTGAAGTTGGAAAAACGTTCTTAACTGGAGCAGATAAAAGTTTATTCAATAAAAATTTCAGTTTTTCAACACTTTTTTGCAGATCAGTCAATAGTATTCACGAGTTTACAGAGGACGACCAAAATCAGAAAAGTGGCTCTATATAAACAACATAACGAATAGCTTTGAGAACTTAGCATTTACTCGTGTACGAAACAATGCACAAGTTTGAGCATTTCGTGACAGATGAGTACTATAAACCTCCTTTCAAGTTCAAAAAATCTCCTATGTTGAAAGTAACCCAAACCCTTCACGATGTACAAACAACCTTCGCCACCAAATTTGACATGTCCAAAGCTGCGTTGGAGGTAGAGCATCTACAGAAAATTCTCTCTTAAATGCATGTTACGCAGAGTTCGTGTTTGTGGCTGCGCTAACTTTAATTGGCGCTTTGCTTGCCTTCGTTGAGAATGACAGTTCCGAGAAATGATTCCGAGCCGTTCTCTAGAAGAACGAGGTCGGATTGTCACATCAGATGTTGTTTGATTTTGGGGTTGTTTGGTTGAGGAATGGTTGAGTACTTCAATTATCTGACTACCAACTTTCAAGTTTTTGCACAAGTTTTTCGATTCGATAATCAAGTTATTTGAAGTCGAAGTTTGTTGTTTTTGATGGAAAATAAGTTAGATATTATGCTCTGAAACTTAGAATTAATTTCTCCCGTGGTAAAATGCTTGGTGCGCGAAATGTGAACGCAAAGAAATATTTGAGGTGAAGACTTTGGATTAAACTTCTAAAAAATACAACGAAATGATCGCAACTCATCCCAGTAAGGAATTAATTGAAACAGTGAAGTATTGAATTATCTAACAGCACTCTCATCCTCTATCACAGTTACGTCAACAATGCATTGGAAGAAAACTTACGTATGCTGCATCATTTCCAATGGTACATTGAAACGCTCATTTCGATGCAAATTATACCTCAAACTTTGCGTAGCAATTATTCAGAAAGATCATTGCAAAATAAACTCGTTCCGACTGCAGTTTTGAAGTTCTCGTTAATCAGGATCCTGTTTCAGTGCAAGCGCAGGTATTCTTACTCCCAGTAAATGCATTCAGTTAATATTTCATCACGGATTCTATTTCATTCTACCACAAGTCCGACGTGGTTCTCCTGCGAATAAATCTCTTCGAACATCCGTACCACTGACGGATTTTAAGCCTTACTAGTACATAGCAGAAAAATAACAGAAAAGCAGCCAGCATCATTTCGCCTCTTCGAAACTTTTATAAGGGCTTAAATTGCGCCTATTCGTCTTGTTGCAGCTTCCAGTTCGGGTTTCACTCGACGTTTGCGAACAATTAACTGTTGCCGGGGGCATTCAGGAGGAAAAACGGTTTTCTTTACCTCTGAGTTATCTTTGGGAACCAGACTAACTGTTTCCGCTACGCCGCGCTCCTTCATGGGAGAGGGCACAGCTTGGGAGAATTCTCGCACTTGGAAGCCAAAAACAGAAGCTCCACTTTACGATCTTTAATTATAGTTTTTCTAGCGTATTATTCTGAAGTGCCTTCTTGCAGTATGATACTTTTGAAATTGCTTCTTGCTGTTATGTTGTTCACGGCTTGACAATCATCACTTGATGAAAACAATCAGGGTCCTTTACAGCGTTGGATAAGTTTTTCAATTCCTAATATTGTTAAAAATACTTTAATAGTTCAAATATTACAAGAATTTAAAGAAGCCAAACAAAATTATTACGAGCTTAGGAATATATTCATTGCTAAAAGGATCGATCACTCGAATTGTATACAATCGAAATTTAGTAAGATCGATATTATTTGAGAATGCCCCATGAATTTTCTAGATGATTTCTCCAGATGGCTGCCTAGAACATTTCTTCTCATGTTAATTCAAAGCAATTTGTTTAGAAACCGGTTTACCGGTTTGTTTACCGGTTCAACCCGAGTATCGGGTTGTCCGACTTGCCTAAAAATAAAAAAAAAAAATAAAAAAAATAAAAAAAAATAAAAATAAAAAAATAAAAAAATAAAATAAAAAAAAATAAAAAATAAAAAAAAATGAAGAAAAAAAATAAAAAAATAAATAAATAGTTTTCTGAAAATATAGACACCAGTGGCTTCAATTTAATACCTCACTTGACCATATAGACTCAGCCAATTTTCTAAACGGACTCGGACAAATTTTAGTTACTGAATTAGGTATATAGATAATGTGGCCAGCGACTTACCTGTCATGGAAAGCGGGAAGAATACCATATAAAATACAGAAAAAGTTATGCATAAAGATTTTAGTAAAATTAAACCCCAAAAATTATCAAAAAATAAAAAAACAAAGCGGAGATTTCAAATCCTGTATTATGTTTGACATCAGCATTAGTTATCAAAGGAAACTATAACAATATGAGAGATTCTGCCTGTGTGTTTTCTGTATATTTATAAATGTGTCTTTGTGATTATGTGCATGCATTGACGGTAGTTTTTCAGCAGCTGATTAATAAACATCCAGTCAAGTTCTAAACAAAAATATTCTTTTAGGACACAAACTATAAAAATTCCCAGCTGTGCTGGCTGCAACATCGAGAAAAAGGTCAACATTGGTTCCTAAAAAAGTCCCCAAACTAACACCAGCAATCCTGTAGTCCAATATACCAATGTTTACGTTAAAACCGACGCAGAATTGCTAATTTAATATAATGATAACTCTAGGTGAAGGGGAGGTGTACCACACAAAGGAGGTGTTTGCTTTGAGAATTATTTTTCATTCAGTTCGTTGAGCTCATCTAATGTTTCTCGCCCGGCAGACAAAGACGTTGCTGCAACTCTCATTGTTTCGCTAATGGAAGAGCACATCAGCAGGTTACGCTCCAGAATGAAAGACAAATCGGGGAGAGTAACTTTGCCCTTCCCCAGACTGAGCGAAAGAGCACCTCATTTTTTCGTTGCTTTTTAGAGCCCCTGGGAATAGTTTCCAGCGGAGCAGGTAGGTGAGAGCTCCCCGCTCAGCCGTGTTTTAAAGGACCACCCTCTGTTCATTATTTACATCAGAACAAAGATGCTATTAATATATTTCCTGCAGGTCAGAATGCTGACGTGCGGGTGTACGACAATGTGCCAGTTGGAAATATCTATGAGGCTAAAGCTTCTTACGAAGCTCGACTCATGCAAGGGAAATCGTCGCTCAAGTTTTAAGACACATTTATTACGAAGAGCGGACGTGAGTTCTCTGTGGTTGGGAAAAATGTTGCGTGCTCTCTTACATACAGAAAAGACTCAAACAAATTTAAATCATGAGAGTCATCAGAAAATAGAAAAACTCAAAATACTATCAAAAGAGAAAGAATAGCAGAGTTAACTTAGTTTCAATTTATTCTCTGTAAAATTCAGTATCAAATGCTTCGGCCATGAGCTATCAACTGAGATAAAATGTTCATTAACTGAAATGCCAGCACTGATGAGGCTGTGTGGTGAAAACGTCACGAATAAGTTTTTTTGACTGTATCAGCAAACTTACTCGTTGTGCAATTTTATTGCATACGTACAAATTTGATTTCATAACAGATAAAAGTGAAGAATACTTTCAATGTTTGAACTGGAATTTTTTGTTACATGAAATTATACTTCAAATTTTGTCGTAAATGTTCACGCAAAAAGTACATTGAAATTTTTGGTTAATAAATGATGTATGGTCATCTGTATTTTTCTGTAGAGGCTCTTGATATGCGTTCAAAAGAAGCTTTTGGAAAGGAATCAAATGATTTTTTCATGATAGAATGTGAACACAGCAGGACTCATTTATTTTTTATCTCATTCTTCTAAATTCTCACCTCATATTAAAAGATTACGTTCGAGATGCAAGTTAAATGCCTGAAAACATCACTTCTCACATGATTGCTCACTCACCTTTTATGAGCATTGTTGGACTGGACTGTAAAATTAAACCAAGCTTTGCTAGTTTTTTACATGTCAAGGATCTTAGATACTTGTTTCAACTATTTTGAAAAAATTAAAATGTTCATGAGAAACAGTACACATCCACAAACCGGTCAAAATCATTCAAACTAGGAAATGTAGACTTCTTTTTCTGTTCATAGGTATTACCTTGAAGAGCTTGAACTCATTTTAATCGAATAATATTGTTTAATATTATTATTGACAGTTCCATTTACCGATAGATATTTTACTCGAATAAAAATTCAATGAAAAAGAGGCTAAAAAAGAAAATAATGAGGTAAGTTTAATACATCTCCGTAAATGTCACGGTTATTGTAACTGAAGAAACTTTGCCGGTAGCCTGAAAAAAAGAAGTTAATTTTCAAAACGTGAGCAAGGAGCGATGCAGAAAATGAAAAGCTACCCAAGAAATAAAAATTGAGTTTATACCTGCCACGTACGCAGTGTTCTCATACTTCGCTCCCGGTGCACGCGCGCCTGCGTGCCCTCAATACACAATGATCTATTTTTCCATTTGCTGTGAGGCATCATATTTTAAACTTGGCATTTCTTACTCCAAAACTTCTCTGTCCAACCTTAATTGCTAATTCACTTAACGATTTTTTATTACTCGACGTTCCTGCACAAGAAACGAATTATAGTTCTTCCGATCCACTTTTTTTGTTGGAATGATTCATCCGAGACAGAAATGTTTCTGCTCTGTGATGGGTCTCATGTCGCTCTTGTGCCGTCCACGCGAAGTTGCGCAGGGAAATAACAATTTGAACAACGAGGTACCATTGAAACTAACGACTAAGATAAAAAGAATATGCAAAAACTTCCCTAAGTCCCCAAGACCCGAAACACCATGCTGTGTAGAGTGGGGTTTTGAAAAGTTGTACCCTGGAAATTTGGCGTAGAATGATGTGTAAAACAATTTCCATTTAGAATATGGCAATGTATTTTTATTAAAAGTAAGAAAGATTTTGCTTAGTAAGCAACTTTAATAGAAAGTTAAACGCAAATCCCAAAGAATATAATGTTGTTTGAAAATTTGAATGTGGTCGATGGTAAAATGAACGTTTCGGGCCTAGACCCAACATCTGCTGTAATTAAGATCTGCCAAAATACACAAAAAATATGAAAATATTGACAATATAACTGCACATATTATTACACAAGACGAGAGATATTTTTGCACTACAGTTATTACGAAAAGACGGTCAAACCCTAGACACTGAACACAGGTAAAGAGAAAATGAACGAGAAGCCCAACGGGACGTTATTCAAATGTAAACAACAGACCGTTAACTAAATTTGCTATAGTTGCCTAACCAAAAACAAGGGATGCCCACTCTGTATTTGATTATGAATGGATTTGTACTTATGTATGAAGAGATTCGAGAACAATTCTAAGTTTCATTACATTGCGAATAGATCCTTAAATTAGTAAATTAGAATCGGAAATTTTAACATCACTCGGGTTCTTCGCATGAGATCTAATGGCAGAATGTAGCGTGCGACAAAACCGATCTTAATTGAATTTACGTAAAGGTTTACGTGTGCATTTTCTGAGGCTAAAAAGTCCTGACGTTTTCTTCTCGTACGCAATACCTGTGAGTAAATTCCGTCAACAAGTCAAGCTCAATGTCTATAAGGATTATTGTTTTCTCAATTAGAGCAATTTTTAGGTTAAGCAATAACCATCGCACAACAAAATAAATTCAACGGCTTTTTAATTTCGAACCAAACTTCAGCGGCATTTACTGCCTCTAAAATTGAATGGTTTATTCACAATTCATGGGTAACTGCATCTCGAACTTAACTTTCATAACACTGCACTAATCACAAACAACGTGTAAGAGATTTTCAGTATTATTTGTATTTCAGTCACAATGGTGTACCCTAAGTGATACTCGAGGCTAGCAGCTAAAAAAATTGTATTAGAGAACGAGAGCAGCCCTAATTTTTTCTCGAAGAAAAAATACATTTATATTCCAGTTACAGGACGGCCATGTTTACGTTGGACAAGAATACCGCGGTTGAACAAATCCTTTTAAAACAAAGTCCTTGTATGTTAATTTCCTGCCTACGCACACTCAGCTCAGTTCGAGTTCCATTTACCGATGGTTCTAGCTATTTTTGTGTCGAGGTTCTTTGAGGATGTAAAATTTCTCTGTGCACGTCATTCAGTTCGAGTTCTATAAACCAATAAATCGATTAATTATTGAACTGGCGTGGTAGCGTCAGGGTGTTTGAAATAGTCGACAGCCCTGTATTTCCTGTGTACGCCTCATTCAGTAGGACTTCTATAGACCAATAAATAAATGTTTTTTTTGCGTAAACGTGATCGTGTAGGGGTGTTTTAAAAGGGGCGATAGCACTGTACTTTCTGTGTACATCTCATTCACTTGGGGTTCTACAGACCAATAAATCGACTGGTTTTACAAACGTGATCATGTCAGGTGGTTTTATAAGGGGCGATGGCACTGTATTTCTTGTGTACACGTCATTCGCTTGGGGTTCTACAGACCAATAAATCATTTGGTTATACAAACGTGATCGTGTCGGGGTGTTTTAAAAGGGGCGATAGCACTGTACTTCCTGAGTAAACGTCATTTACTTGGAGTCCTACAGACCAATAAAATGACTGGTTTTTGTGCATACGTGATCTTGTCGCTTTGAAAGGGGCGATAGCACTGTATTTCCTTGTCCTCATCCTTCACTTGGAGTTCTTTGGACCAATAAAATGACTGGTTTGCGTGCATACATGATCTTGTCGCTTTGAAATGGGCGATAGCACTGTATTTCCTTGTCCTCATCCTCCACTTGGAGTTCTTTGTACCAATAAAATGACTGGTTTGCCTGCAGACGTGATCGTGTCGGGGTATTCGGAGGTGGCGGCGGCCCCGTACTTCCTGTCGCCAGGCCACCGCAACATCACCACCTCCCGAGGCCACACCGCCTACCTCCACTGCAGGGTCGCTTCCCTCGGAGACCAGGCAGTGAGTATCCAAATTTTTATGCTCGATGCTACTTAATGATTAGTGTTAAGATAACTTTGACTCAACTGTCTCGATGGTTCTAAAAATTGTCATGCTCGATTTTAACTAAATAGCGTTAAGCTAACTTCGACTCAAATGTCTCAATGGTTCTAAGAATTTTCATGCTCGATGTTACATAATTATTAGTGTTAAGCTAACTTTGACTGAACTGTCTCAATGGTTCTAAATGAATACCGGTAGCTTCCTTATTCGTCAGAAATACCTTTCATCATATTATCGACGATGGAATAATACCTAGGCGTGTCATTGCCACTGATATCGTTTTTGAAATAAATGAATGGATCGTTTGACATATTGCTTTTTGAATTGACGTTGTCCTCGGTACCACCTAAGATTTTATTGATTACATATGAATACTGTCTACGTTCAGTGTCTTATCATTTTAACAGGGGCATGAAATATAAAATGATCTCGTTCAGCTTGAATTGAACTGGTTGTTTGGTTATTAAAGAAAATGTGATATTATCATAATGATATCACATTAAATTTTAATATCCCCTCACAATAATTCCTACGTGATCATTAAATATTTAATTAGCATGATGGTAGAGTAAAATATAACATTCGTGTATTCAGGAATCAGTGAAATGCCGACAAAGACGAAAAGAGACAACTAAAGTTGTCTGATTGGCTCTAGTGTGATAAAAATTCTCAAATTTCTCATTCATAGTTTGCTTTACTCTGAAAAATTAAAATCTAAAACGTTTGGTCAGATATAGGCTGTTTTGTAACCCTGGGTCTCCCGAGTGCCCATAGATATTCCAATGGCGATGTGGGCTTTTTGAATGTGCGCTCGTGAAATATTGCTGAAGAAATAACGCTTTTTTACGAATTGACCTACCACCATACTGTTATTTTCCGAATAGCTATTAAAAACATAAGTCATTATTCTTGTGTTAGTATGATGAATATATCTGTATTATCTTTGTCTGTATCTTTCTGACGATCGTTCCTTTTTTCGTTTTTAAAACAATGCGACTTGAAGTCTTATTTATTTTTTATAAGTAAATTTGATTGTTTCATCGATCAACCGGGATAGACTCACAGGTTCAATTTTGTTCTAGGGCCACGTCTGGTAGTGATACAAAAGACCAGTACTTTGCTTGGCCCACAGGGTAGTATTGGTGACTATAAGATAAATAATTTCTAAATACATGATGATATTTAATTCATGGGTCTAATAGGCATTAACGTACAGTCTTGTAGCAAATAATTTGAAGGTTTTTTTTGTGGCCCTCAACCGAATTTTAATCAATAAGTAGATGCTGTTCGAATGGTTAAAGGAACAGCAAAAATTGTAGTTCCAAGAGCGGGGATCATTATTCGTTAGAAATTGATGTATAGATAAAAAATTATAAACTTAAATGTAAATTTTCATATTAGTGAACAATTAATCTGAGAATGGAAAGACGTATATCATGATCAACAATAGAAATAACTTTTTTGGAGCTAATTGTGTAACAGCATATAATTCGATACAATCACAGTTTTTTTAACTTATTGAACTACGAAAACAAATAGAAAGTCAAAATAAACTTCCTCATAGAGGTAATTTTACGCGACTGAAATAAGAACAGAAAAATCGACCTAATTTTTTTCAAGACTCAAGAAGTAACCTTTTAAGAGCTACAGAACCCGGTAATATGCATAGATCTTTGAAAATGTTGAAAAATATTTCCAATGAAGACTTAAGCATAATTACCTCTTCAATTGTTCGAGAAACTCAACTTCGTACACCATTCTAAAGCTTGAACGCCAGAGCAATGGATACACACATTTAGGTGAGTTGATTTTCACTTTTTCAAGTTAATGATAGTTCTCATCAGTTTCTTGACACGCTCTCTGACATTGGAAGTGAGTAGTCAGACTGTTAGCTGCGTGCACGAACGACATTTCACCATCGCATGCATAAATGAGATTCAAATTCGCGTGAGTGTAACTTTGTGAAGTGATTGGACTCAGGTGGTCCAGGTGAGGCGCACCCAAGCAAGAAGCAAATTAGGGCGACGCCAATTTGCTCTTCCAGGTTCTGCTTTGATCCGAGATTGCGTGGCAGCATTTACTTCTTTTGCGTGCTGCTCTTGGAGTTGCCAAACGGAATATTCTCCGCTGAAAGTCATCCTCTTTGACCTCAAATTGACGCTCAAGGTGTCATCAGGACGGTTACCATGAGTGCGATCTGAAGCCTCTGACGTATGTTAGGTTTTTCATTTGCAGGAGTAATTTCATAGTCGTTGAATTTCCTGTTGAGAATTGAAAGACACTAGACAGTGATTTTTGACAATTGTATTTCCACTTTTAATAAACTGATGCGAGACCATATATAAATTTGGTAATAGTACCACAATTCTAATGTATATCAATCTCCAATTTTCGTGTAGGTTAGTAGCAGAGAAAGAATATTTTCTTTTCTTGGCTATTAGGTGGAAAATTGGATTTTCACTTGAGAATGAGCTGACACTCGACCGATGTATTATTAACAAAATCAAAGAAATAAAAAAGCAAAGATGTGTAATCTACTGAACTGTTCGCAGGTCAAACGGTTCGTGGAAACAGACTACAAAATAAGCATTCGCTCCCAGCTGCTCTGAATGAATACATTCTTCCTTAATAGTTATGCTGAGCTGCCCGCCTTCCGTTTGGTCATTTAAAAAACCTCTTCTCTCGAGCAGGTCCTACCCCTCGGCGAGCAAATATAAGCAGAATGCCTCTTTTGTTCCCTGTACATCTTTTGTTTTTGGTCGTGAGCAAAAGTAATACCTATTGTTGTAATGATTACGAAAGCGACTTGAAGAATTATTGTCAAAAATACTACTGATTTAACAGACGACCTCCGTTGTCTCTTGGCCTTTAGAGTCATAAAAAAATTTACGAAAGTTAAGCTTTGAGATGCAATACACTCGAAAATTAATATAAATAAAACTAGTACATTCCCAGAGCATTCTATCTTATTTTTTCGTTCTCTTCAACATACAGTGTATCCCTAAGACGCGCACATCATTTTCTTGACTGAACTGTAAAAAAAAGTTCGCCCTTAAATACAATTTAGGTTCAAAAATGTAACGCAAAGGATTTATATCTCGGCAACACTACGTTTGATGCAAAATCCTAACATTCTCTTCAGAAGACCAAATTAAAAAAAGTTATTTCGGAGAAAAAGGCAACCATAGCCATTTGATCTTCGAATTACAGCTCGTCATTTTCTGCTGGAAGCAATGCATGGACTTGGGGATTTCCTGTTAGTGGTGTTGTTTTACAAGGAAAGTAAAAATGAACGAACCCTTATTCAAAGGTATCAGGTGCAGGTGTTCAGGAATACCTTTTTCCAACGCAAGAGATTTTTTGGAACGATTTAAAATTTCAGGTAACCCTCTCTGTTGACTTGTTTCCTTACTAACACAAGGTAAATCCATTCTTCACCGCAAGCTCTGCAACGATATATATTCACAAGTCGAAATCCAATTTGAGATGTGAAAAAACTCTCTCTTTGGTTTAACTCGATCATGTGCAAATAACTCTGCGAGCGATACGTTATTTCATAATCCCTTCTTGAGAACCTATTTATGAGTGCTACTTTTCTTATAATAAACACTGAACCGCAGAGTGAATTTTCTCAATATAATCAAGATAGTGGATAGATAACAACATTCCAAAAGTTCTGATTTTACAACTGAGAAACCAATAAATCACACTTAGAGTTTCAGTTTCTTGACTTTACAGCAGTTCTGATACTTTTTTCACATAAAATATGAAGGGTCGATTCACGATACTTTCGAAGCTCAAGCTGCAATTCTTCCTTTCCAGCTCATGCCGATGATTTTATTAATTGAAAATTCATTGGTTCGAGGCTTTAAATTGTCTACAGGGATTTTTTTGCCATTAGCTTCCTTTTGATTATCACGTGCTAAAAGAATTTTGACCAAGAGTCAGTCTCGATCGGGGGGACAAATTTTTGTTGTCTAGTTGCGGTGCAACACCATGATGGCCGATGATAACAGAGTAATGAAAGCGAGAAGGTGGTGTTCTTTACCTCAGGTATAATCAGTACAGGTACTCCAGTAGTTTTATTATCAATTTATACGTGCAATAGCCATTCTGCAAAATTCTAGAGATGAAGTTTTCTCCTGTGAAGCAAAAGCTGCAACGCTTACCTTTATCAACTTTGTGGGTTTTGCGATTTGTTTCGTGCTCCAGGGGTTATAATTAGGGAACTTTTGCGTGTAAGTGGCATGATAAGTCGTACTAATTATTTCTTGGCACATAATATCATTTTCCTCCGACTTAGACCTCTGCAGCAAACTTAGTACATGAGCAATTGTAATTTGACAAAACATCACTAATAATACGCCTAAGAAATTATTTGAATGAAAATTAAAGATGCAAACTTTACAATTTGACAAAAATTTATTTCAGTATGAAGAAACTTAATTTATTTTTACAAAAAATGCTGTTGGGGCTTACGTTGTACATCTAGCTACACATGCTTGAAAAACTATCCTGAAACCCT
The DNA here is from genome assembly GCA_030386875.1 of Morinoia aosen. Classification (NCBI taxonomy): domain Eukaryota; kingdom Metazoa; phylum Arthropoda; class Malacostraca; order Amphipoda; family Talitridae; genus Morinoia; species Morinoia aosen. The sequence goes on from CM059577.1 coordinate 33,085,051, forward strand.
TGCATGGGGGCACCAGCTACCACTAATAAAACTCAACCCTTACCGGACCTCATCAGCAATTGCTAACTTTATCGAAAATGTCCCAACCTTTATAGTTCGTGTACGGAGTTGAAGTGCGAGCCGGCCCGTGGTGGTAGAGGCGCGAAACACGGAGCTTCTGTTGATCTGAGGATGCAAAACGATATCTTTTTCTTCTTTGTGTTCGTTTTTTTTATGAAAGCTAACCTCTAAGTAGGAATTCATTGAAATTATGGTAACTGCTTGCGTGATATACCTGCTTTAATCGCGGCTATATAGTCTGTTTTTTTACTTCTGACTGTTCAAACCCCTCAGCAACCTCTGCTTGCAAGCATTTCGACTCCAATATCAGCATACATTACTTTTGCACATGAAAACACTATTAGTTTTCAACATTTTATAATTTATGAACAATCCAAAATGCATCTCAATCTTGGAGTTTGTTCATTTGCGTTTTTGATTACATATACAAAACAGTTCTGGTGCCAATGACATTTTACGAGTCTACTTGCTGTTTAAAGAGTGTGGTAGTAATTCAAATACTAGTCACTAATTGGTAAATGTTGTGTCGCTTAATCCAACTCTGTAAAAAAAACACAAATTACATTCATCTGATAGATTTTTCTGTAGAACGCCTTGATTTTATAGACTAACATTGGAGCGGGAATAATATGTTGAATGATTTTCGTTTTATTCATACGTGAAAAACCTGAAATCTTAATATCATCGTGAATTATAAATTCAATTCCTAAACTTCTGCTCAGTTTTTCTACCTAGAACTCAATTTAAAAATTTTGTACGATGTCCAAACTTGCTAGCAGCTGGGGCACTGAGCTCGACCTCTTTTGATCGTCTTTTCCGGCCAAAGAGGCATTGCCTTTGAAAACCGCTTCCTTTGTGACGCGCCTTGAATGAATTTCAACTATCCTTGTATCATGCATGGATGGAATTAGCCATAATTTAAATTGTCTTGTGTAGTTAAACGGGAACGTTCACCTGGGAAGGAGATGGAAGGGAGTCGAGGAGAAATTTCAATTATTGCATAAAAATTGGATTTACCCTGAAGAACCTTGAGGTTGATAGTGTCTGGTTAGCTCGGTACACAGTAGTCGAATGAAGTGTACATTATTTGTGTAATTCTTTGCGTAGTTAGTAGCGATGCCAAAATTGCAATTTGATTATCCTGATGACGAAGACTAGATGCTTTCGTGTGCAAGTCGTGGATGAAAAGAATCCTTTTATGTTCATGAAAATGGGATGGCTGTAACTGGACATCAGGTTCGTAAACTGTTTGCATGTGAAATAGTGAGAAAAAACTTCGAGAAAAAGCTAGATCCACAGTAATGTCCTTTAAATATTCTCGGGGTGTTATCTAAACTATATTTCGCAGCCAAAAACTCCCTCAGGAAAGTGCAAACGTCCTGAAGATGTTGCGATGTTTCCGTGCATACACCGCAGAAAAAAGTGTCCTGACTTCTGAGGAACATCACACTTTTTTATCATTTATTTTCGCCAAGGAAACCATTTGGTAAAAGGCTCCTTTTGCCGAAATAAATGGCTCTGTCCGGGGCAGAAGATGAATGGGAGTCGCGGAGAAATTTCAGTTCTTCCATGAAAATTGGATTTATTCTGAAATAACTTGCGGTCGATGGTGTCTATTTCCGTTTAACGCGGCACCCAACAGTCGAAGGCTGTGGCCAAGGTTGCGTTGCAGCACATAGCTCGGCCGTTGCGTGAGTGTTGTGGTCACTGGAGGGGGTGTATTCCCTCAATTGAAGTTCTGTGGACTCGCTGGAAGATAACACACATCTATGTGATATACTGTAGACTCACTAGTAGGATAAAACGCATCTACGTGGTAGACTGTATACTAGCTAGAAGATAAAATGCATTTACGTGATATACTGCAGACTCACTAGTAAGATAATACACATCTACGTGATATACTGTAGACTCACTAGTAAGATAACACACATCTACGTGATATACTGTAGACTCACTAGTAGGATAAAACGCACCTATGTGGTAGACTGTATGCTCGCTAGAAGATAAAATGCATGTATGTGATATACTGTAGACTCACTAGTAAGATAATACACATCTACGTGATATACTGTAGCCTTACTAGTAAGATAACACACATCTACGTAGATACGTAATGTTTTGTAGACTCACTAGTAAGATAATGCACATCTACGTGATGTTTTGTAGACTCACCAGCAAGATCATACACATTCGAAAGATACACTGCAGACTGACATGTGCTCAATTGAAGTTCTCTCAGCAGCGAGACGGGCTGCACATCTCAATGTGATGCCGCTGCAACTTTGAATGCTTTTCACTGTGCGTACGCCATATTGCGTGTAATTTAGCTTCAGTTCTAGAAACCGTTCTGAATATTGCATTCGTTCGTGTTGTATTGTCTTGTTCTAAGCTTTTACAGCTGTGCATAGATTATTTGTTTAAAGAATGAGATTGTACCTGGAGCAATAAGTATAAACAATGGTGTAATTATTCAATCCGCAATAATTCAAAGTTCGGTTGGCCGCAACAATTCAAATAATTCAAAGTTTTTATAAAGAAGACTTCATGAATGATGTTTTTACCCTCCTTGATTATTCTGTTTTCAAAGTTCGGTCAGTGTACTTTTTTTTACTATATGTGGATCCTGAAGTATGATCATCATCAGGATGTTAAGATTAATAAATATCGTTAAGACAAATGCACTGCTACAGAACAGGAGCACATTCCGTTTTTAATTATTTTACGCAGGTGAATTGTAGTGCAATACGAAATGTTGTTCCAAATGAATAGTTAAACCTTTTATTCACCATTCCTATTAACATTTAAGGATGAAATGTATTCAAATACATTGTCGATCCTCAAAATGTATATAATCTTACTGAATCTTAAGCTTACTCTTAAAAATAAGTCACAATTTTTCAACTGATGCAAAGTGCTTGGTTAAAATGGTATAGTGGGAATAACAAACTATAACGAACTAATTTTAATCCGTATCCGATAAAATTTACGTAAGATAATATTGTATAGCTCTGAGATCAATTGTTTTCGTGTTTTTTTTTGTCTACGACGACGAATTTACCGGCGAAGACTTTTCTTTTCAACAGACAGACTCGATGAATCCAAGCAGCTTGCCATTTTTCGCAGGGCTCGGACAGAAGAGCCATTTGATCAGGCGCCCCGACCAACAGTAAATGGCTTGTCTCGCCGAGTCTCCACCTTCCCAATAGAAAACCACCTCTCCCTCGTTCGAGCATCAATCTGGTTCTTTAGAAAACCTGGTTTAGGATTTAAAAGTGTAGCTGGATCGGGAGAGAAAGCGAAAATTAAAGGTCTACAGTTAAGAAACACTGCGCGAGTTCGGTATTGTTGGAAAAATTCTCCGGAAAACAGTTTTGCTTTCGGAAAGTGAGGAAACGTCTACCTATTTCGTTAGTATATAAAGTTTTTCGACGGATAAAATATAGACTGGGTGTCTGGATCCTGCGGGTTTCTGATTAATCGAATTACTGAATAAGAAAATTTTCAACTGGTGTCTCTTGATTAGAAATGAAATTTAGAAAAAATGTAGCTGAAGAACTATCTACAAGTGACGTTTTTAGTAGATGATCAGATATGATGAGAAAGTTTTACTACAAGACTTTTTCTGCTAAATCACAATTCCTCATGGTAAATTTTGTCGAAAAAATGTTACCGTTCATTTACGAACTAATCTTGATTCGTTCTTTGTTCATTATACAGAAAAAATGAGTTTTTGAGGTAGTAAATAATGAAGATCTCAGCATTGGAATGCTGTGAGTATTCAGATCGCAGTCGTTGAATCTCAGAAAATGTTTAGTCTTTTGAAATTCAGGAAGTAAAAACCGTATTTATCTATTTTTTGAGAGTGGCCATTTATTTGCATATGTGAGTGCGAAGCCGATATTTATTAAAAACCACTACTCAGGTACAAACGATCAAATAGAGTATAAATGAGTTCAGTCATGATTCTCCATGTGGAATTCGATCAACGATCGATATTTCGGTTATTTATTTGCAAAATTTCTAACTAATACCTAATTCTGCTATGATCATTTATTAGCTGTAAAAGGCTAGGTCAATGCTCTCTGGGGAACCAGCTTCTAAATTAGTCCATTCATAAGTTTATTAAAAAATTTCTTGGTAGCACGATCGCAAGTTTTCTAATTCACTTTGAAGATAACGAGTACAAAGAAAGACTTTCAAGCACCGAAGAAAGTATTAGCGTTCGTTAGGAATACATTAGTTAACAACAATGGGTAAAAGTTTCGAACAGATCTTTTCAAATCCTTCATTACATTCTAGCTCAAAGGAGGTTTATTTTTTTGAAAAGTTGAGCACGGAAAGTTTCATGCTTGAAAGCAGCACGCAAAGTGTATTTGCACCAGAGCGAAACTTCCAATTTAGTGAAGGAAAAGCACCCTTTGTTTTATGATACGTGGGCTGGAAAAAAACTTTTATAATTGACACTCGTTTGCGTTAATACAAAATTTTTGTTTCAAGTTCAAGATAAATATTTATCGGTTGTAATTTGAACGACACCCCAGCATGACCGTTTCGTTCGTCCAAGATTTTATTTCCTAATTTCCAATATTTCTTAATTTTATTTCTTCCAATGTTAATTACAGTGCACACATGATGGTAAAGGTATCATTTCAAGAACACTAAAAGACACATCACATAATTAAGTAACATGAATAATGTGCTGTGAATAATTACATGTTCACTGAAGAATATCATTAAATTCAATAATGTTTTCACAGTCCCCCGCAATTTTGCTGCTGACGATGGTGAAATTCCATGAAAATGCCGTTTGCCTGCTGGATATCTAGCGTTTAGAAAAGTCACAACATTTGTATCATGTGGCATGTCTTATTGGAATCATATATCAAAATGCATGTATCAGTGAAAATGTATAATCATGTAACATGTTTCATTGAAAACATATAATCATGAAACGTTTATTATCGGATACATATAATCACATATAACATTTATTATTGAAAACATATAACTGTGAAACATATTTTATTGAAAACATGTTATCGAGTTATATGTAATATTGAGAACATATTTCACAATCTAAATTATTTGCAAATATCTTAGTCACTGTGCCTTCAATACCCAAATCATATTTAGCACCAGCATGAAATGGCAAATCCATTATCACATGTAATTCACCTTTTCACCTTACGTTTTACTTTGCGATCTAGCGTAGAATTCGAGGAGCTCTCGTTATTTGTCACAATTTAAATGAGAAGATTGGCGGAAATAGCATTTGAATTCTGAGTGTTATTCAAAATTGATCATGATAATTTGAGCTGTGGTCTGTCAGCTTCTTTTAGGCCGTCAGGGATTATTAAAGCCTAACTTGGACGATTTCTAAAAGTTCTCTTATGAACTTCATGTGAAGTTCCTTTCGAATGAGGTTAATTCTGGCGTTAATTGTAAGACTTCTTGCAGTGCAGTTTCTGTTTATTATGTGTTGGCTATCATTTGTTTGTTTGTTTGTTTGTTTGTTCGTTTGTTAGTTTTTCAAATTGAAGTTGCATTTCAACTTATAAGACTTTGCACTGATGGCCAGACTGAATTTAGCTCTTGTGTAGACAGTCTCTATAAAACTGTTGGAGACTAGGACACGTTCATTCTTCAAACTCTGTTTCTTTAACATTTTAGAGCTGCTTTATTAGAGTGCCGGCCCTTCGTGGTCCTTTAATTGTTAATATTTATCCTATACGTGCTATCCACGTCATGAAAATGATATGATGACACACCTTCGCTCATCACAGCCCTACCTGTGCGATACAACATTGTAATTATAACTCGCATTTCCCACTCAATTGGCATTTATCAAAGAACTTAAGGCGCTGATTTTTCAACATTCGTAGATGCCTTTTACCTTTGATATTTTCAACCTTGTTATCGTTATGTTAAAAAGAGGCACATATGTTGCTGTTGCATTACTGAAATAGCATTTTCCCAAGAATACTCCAGAAAGGAGCAATGTTCGTTTTGCGCGGAGGTAACATTATTCTCCTGCAGAACCAAATGAGGAAGCGTTGTGAAATATAACGCTTCAACCGACCCGTGCGCCGCCCTTGTTTCTGCTGGTTGGCAGAGGGAGAACAGAGCTGGTGCTTGCCAATTACTGAGTGGTATAGCAGATAGTATACCACGTTCACTGAAGTGCATTATTCAATTTAAATTTAAAGTAAACCGTAGACAGTAATTTTCAAAATAGCGAAAATTAATCGAATCGTGCCCACTTTTAGTTTTGATTAAGTATTTATAAAAATTGAGTTTGTGATAACTGGTCGGTCAGCAGCAATTCGAATATTCCCGCCGTGACCACTGGGGGTGGCTCATGTCGCGGTGAAAGTGTTAAATCTTAGTTTCTATTACTAAGATGTTTTCACTGAGAAGAGAGAAGGACCATTCCGTACGGAGTTAAGAATATGTGGATGCTGGGCACAAAGTATGTTCCCTTATAGTGCGATAAAGTGCGCATATAAACAAATTTGGAAGAAATAGGGATAAAAAGCAAAGAAGTGATAGCGTAAAAGTGTATCAAAACTGAAAGAAGCAGAACGAAAACGCCGTTCATTCGTTGCGTGAGAGTAAAATAAAATTCATGGAGAGGAAAGGCATCGGGAATTACTGATAAGAGCTATACGCACACTTATACTCGTTAAAGCTCACAAGCCTAAGTTAAGCAAACAATCAAATTGATTACTGAGTAGAGAACTGACTGAGAATTCGTTAAAAAATTGTCAATATAAGAAAAACACTGGTTGAGTAAAGTCCTATTAAAATTTTTATATAAGCGGTTTCCTTGAATGAAAAGGGACTGAGTCACAAAATCAAAGTGTTTAAAGAATAGAACTTCTGCACACTGTTCCGCAGAAAAATGCTGCTTATTCCTACAAATTTTATGGCAACATTTCGTTTTTTATCTCAAAATAGCGTCGGAGCTCAGCCTTAACAGCCAAACCTCCTTTGGCTACCAATTTGTTCTTCTTTTCCGTCTATAATTCCGAAATCTCAAAAAATATTGTTTTGAAGGAATTAAAATAAACGTTAAATATTGGAGTACAACATAGAGCTTTTTTACGCTTTAAAAATTTCGAAATCATGAATATTCCATGAGTCTGAAAGTCGAATTTTTTTCGGTGCCGCAGTTTCCGAGTTTTTCAAATTTCATTTTTACAGGAGAAGACGTAATTTTATGTTAACCCACATAACCATTAAAGTTTTTTGGGGACTTGCGTAGATACCTTCAAAGTGTTGCTCGGAAACGTGTTTCTATAACTTACTTCCTTCAGGAGCAAACTGTTTTTTTTTTCGTCTTCTTCTAGCTCCTTATTATTCCGAGCATTTCAATTAATCAACATGATAGACTTTTTTGCACCTCACGCACTTCTGTTTCACTAACGAATAAAAATTAATACAATTAATGAGCTTCTAAAGAGTTCATTAAAATGAGCCGTGACGTCTTTTTTGAAGGAATTTATTTAGTTCTCTTTACAAAATTCAATTCTTTACGATCAACAATAAGGTACATAGAATTAGTTTGCGCACTGATTAAGCACTGATTTCTTAGTGAATCATTATCGTGTGCGTGTGAAGAGTATGAACCAAACAGAAACGTCAATCTAAAAAAAGCATGCATCATAAAGACTCGAGCAAGTCTTCTGCTTTGAAAATTGGTGCAACTCAGTTGACTTTCAATGATTTTGGGAAAAGGGTTTAAGCAATGAACTTCGTGTACTCTTGGTGAATTAATGAAATCACCGAATTCCATCACTGAATTTGACTGAAATTAAATCAAAATCTCTCAATTTGAGCCCTTGCGGCCGAAAAATTTAACCGTGTGTTTACACAGTCAACGTTTTATAATAAAGTTAGAAGCATGACATCGTTCGACGCGCGCTAAAATAGGACTGAATAAGTTAGTTCTCAATAGGGCAGACTCAGCTACCGAGAAGCGCCACTTACAACTTTGTCGATTCAAGTCGTGTTTCTTGTATCTTTGGCTGAGAGACGCCATGGTGGCTCAATCTCAGAAGTAGGCCATAACCCGAAAAATATATTCTAATTACCCTGATATACAGATCTCGGGGGCGAGGTTTAAAGTGAAAAACGAGAAAGAAGTTTAGACGGGTTGCCTCAGTGGAAAATTTAGACGTTTGAAGCCCCGCAGTTATAAAATGGACTAAATGGATCGGAGTTATGTTCCTGAAATAATTATTTGAACATTTATGACCCATACAATTTTTTTACAATACAATGTTACTTTTCTAAAACAATAAACGATGACGAGATTTTTCTCTAGAAATAATTTTATAGTTACTGCAACTAAGAACAATGAGAGGTGTTCTGCTCTATACTCTAAGTCATCATTTCGTGAGTTATTAGCATATATGGCAGCAAATGTGGTTGTGTAATTGTGTCTACGAAGTGATTTCGACGATTCATTTACTTAATGAGTGTATAAATGAGAACATGAAAAAGTGAAATGGGAGCACGCAACATATGTACAAAGTACAATGCATTCTGAACATTTAAATTTGAACAACCTTGGAGCTTTGTATAGATGGTTGCCAGAAATGTCAAAAATACTTTTGTCGATAGGTTTAGTATACGTGGGAAATATTTTGCGTAGATACGAACATTTACTTCTACATAGTACATGATATATACACTTCGTTAACGGCAACGCATCTCCAGACCAGTTATTTTCAAACTAAATACAACCCACCAACAATTGCAACTCCACTTCTTCACTTGAAGATGACCGCGAGGTTTATTAGCCAGATGACAGATAGTGCACCCCCCGAGTGTTAATAATTAAACAGCAAGCCAAGCTGAGCTCGAAGAGGGGGAGTCTTCCACTACATTAAGGCATGAGAACGGCCTGGCAGTGTACGAGGTACGTACAGCGTCACCAAATAGCAGACGTTGAGGCGGGTCTCACAGATGGAGGCAATAATGATGCAAGCTCTGGTCCTGGCCGCTTCTACTGCTCATTTACAGCAAGAAAAGACCGCAAGATCGAGCGTGTTTGCTCAATCTTAGACTCGGGTGCTTTTGCTATTGGCTCTTATGCTTCTCCCACTATCAACCACAACCCAGATAAGGTGTGAAAACTAGCTTGGACGTCAACGCAATTTCGATTCGGGCTTAGTCGGTGTAAGTGAATACATAATTTATCTGTTGTACTAAACCTATAATAAATACTGTGCAAATTTGAACTGAAATTTTGGTGTTGTACTAAACCTATCAAAAAGACTGCGCGAATTTTCGTGCTAAAATTGGAAATAAGACTGCATTATTTATGGTATATTTTACTGTTAGATGCTGACTTAGCTCATGCCTGATAATTTGCAAACGGAAAAACTGGCCGTGATTTCTGCGAGAGACACTCGTCCCGCTTCATTAATTTGCTCTTGATCCAGCGCAGACCCTTCCTGCTGCCTCATCAGCTTTTCGTTCTCATCGGGAAATATTTTGACTAGGGGGGCCTCATAATTTGTTGAGTAAACGAGAATTATTATGTGCACTGCTCCATTCACGTGCTCCACGGGTCTCTGTAAAAAAATATGGATTAATAATGGGTGAGATTGTCTGCTAGCTATAGATGGTGTGTCCAAAAAAAAAAAATTGGAAACATCTAAATAATCCAGCTGGATTAAATTCTAATTCACAAATTCTTTTTTTGTCGCTAATTTCCTGCGACGCATCAAAACTTACTTAATGTCCTAATCGACTTTAAGGGTTAAGAAATACAATATTCGCAACCAGAAGATTTTTTAATCGATTTTCGTTTTTTTTACAAAACTTTTTAGGGGTTCAAAGAGATTCCCGCTTCACCAGAATTTCTCCTCCTGCAGGTGCAAACGAATAACTAATTACATTAAACCGATACAAATGGTACTTCACAATATTACAATATGTCAGCTGTTAACTCAAAATTATACTTCATTCAATGGCTACACCACTCTCCCGTAACCGTCCACTTACTGATGGCACAACAGCTCGGCGCCCATCAATACAAGAATACCGAGACGTAGAAAGCACGCAGTGCGCGAGAAGTTCAAGTTGAAGAATACTTTATTTACAAAACCCAGGGTTCGAACGTTATCCCCGCTGGTTGAGATACTGAAAAACCACAGTATCGTTAGGAACCAAGCTTTGCAGCTGCTCGTATGACACTTCATTTAAATTTCACTTATTACACAATTAAACACTTTAAACCTCGCCTAATGCTCACCTTCAACTTTAATACCATTGGCACTGGCAAGATGAAGTTAGCTCGGGAAGCTATTTTAGGAAATTAGGAGGAAATACAATTGAAGGAACCTATCCTCGGTATAGGACAGGTAGAGTTGTAAGCGTTAAGCTAATCGTTGCGTTAGGCATTGCCCGAAAGAATTAGTTTATTTAACTTTCTCTTAATTTAGAGCAACTTTCAATAATTAAACATTTTAGTAAAATTATGCAAGATGAAAGTTTACTCTTCAAGTGAAAAGGACACAGTCCAACTTTTGAATTAAATGGTTAAGTTGACGTGACTATAATGTCACTCTTCCAGAGACCTTGGTCACATTGGAAGTTAATATTTCCTTTAATTCATCATTCAGATGATTATTTTTACATTTAAAAGTTCGTTTATTTACTCTCCTTAATTTTACTTCATTAAGAGAGAAGTTAAAAACCGAGGTAAGGTAAAGAAGTAACAAAACGCCATGCAGAGAAAAACTAAATGAACGAAATTGAAATAGTGGCCACTACAAATAATAAATAGGAAATTGAGAGCGCAGCCAATGGAAAATTAACTGAAGAGGCTTCCCAGCAATACTCTGGTGCTAAAGGCCGATTCAAAGAGCTGCCTCTCAGTCTCCTCCACTCTGTGCCGCCCTGGCTCTGTTTGTTTTTCGGTACTTGATCGGGACCTCGGTTCATACCGAGGCTCTTCTTTCGTCGTCGGAGCGAAGAACAACGGATGATTCGCGACATTTTATCTTGAACTGAATCGGCTCGTTCAAGTTTTTTAGGTATAAAAAGAAGCCGAGACTCATCTACGCAGATCATTTGCACCGAGAAATTCTAGGAGAACTAAAAAAAATTATAAATTAATTTTAAAAAATGATTACGTTATTTCTATGTCATAAATCATATCGGAAATTACAGAACACTACTTTGCTAGAATGTATCCGCAATATTTGTTTTGTAATCGCTGAGGATTCTTAATTTTTTCACGAAAAGAAGCTCCTGATAACTTGAAAAAATTAACACAGCAATGCGTGAATTTCTGGACCGGTAGCACAAGATGCCAAACTAAAACCACTGAAAACAATTTTGTTTCCTGTGTATTCCAAATGACAATTGAAATTTATTCTTATACTTGGATTTCAAATAGTCTCGACAGGCATCGAAACTAAATTGAATCGATAAACTTGTATTAGTTGAATGAGTCTTCTCCTTAGTTGTTATTTCGTAACAAAATTCACGATTCTGGTCACTGAAATTGACTCCATGCTTGAATCGAGTGTAATAGAAAATGATCAACTGTAGTGCATAAAAGACTGCCATTCACTTAGAGTCACCAATCAAAAATAAACTAGGCAATTTTACTGCTAAAGAGAGCAGCCCTTACCATATGCGTATCATTTTGAACGGTAGAAATTTAACGGTAATTAAAATATTTGAAGACGATAAAAATATTTTAAGCAAATTTTACATTATTCCAGCACATTGCATCTCTGAGGAAGAACGTAAAAAGTGTGATGTTTCATGAACATTTATTTATAAGTTATATGGCAAGGGATTAGGACCTTGCAACTACAGGAAGTGGATTGCTGCCAGGACTGATTTTCTCAACGGAAAAACTACCAGAATCGTGTATATTTTATTGTTTCCATCACAAATGCTCACGAAATCGATTAATCTTTCGAAAAATTCCCATCTCCTTATAATCTCATTGTTCAAAAATACCGAATGTCTTACGATCGATTGACTTTTCTTTCAACGGGTATTGGAAATTTGTTTTTTATTTAAAGCGCTCACTAAATAAAATCTTACGTTTGATGCAAAGGGATATAGTTTAATTTCCTGGTCGAGATTGCCTGATAATATAATTAATGCTCCCTAAGTAAAGCCACGCTCAATTTATTGCTAATAACAGCTCTGTTCGATCGCACTAAATTGTTCAGAATAGAGCTCAAATTAAAAAATTGGTATCTGAATTATGACCGCACGGCAATACGCTTTGTTTGAATGCGCGTGGTTCATTGGCAGGCCATTGAATTCGTTCGTACATGGGTGCAGCTTCTGTCATTAATTTTTCTGAACTCCGATTGGGCACGGAAAGCTCTACAGTGTAATACGTCATAACACATTAGACAAGGTAGTTATCTCCAAAGCTCTGTGGCCTATGAGTGCAGGTTCTGTGCTTTCTATAGAGGATAAACTGCACGAAATGTTGGAAGAATTCCAATATTAAATATGAACGTAACCCATACTCATGTGCTAAACTGATAAGAGCTCAGGAATAGGCTTGCGACTTCGAAAATTCTTCCAAATTGCGGCGGTCTATTTTTTGTGAAAAAAATAGAATCAAGTTTAATTTATTTGTATGCTCTTTGAACGAATTTCCGAACATTGCTTGATGAATGCTTGAGCATTGACAGGTCTTTTATTAGGTTTGTTACGCACGAGACAATGCTCAGTTCATTTACTTCTACAACTTTTTAAAACTTTAGAAATTTCCCTCTCAGTAACAAAAACAATGTGCACAAGCTTGCAGTACCCTATAGCGAAAATTTGAAATCGCTTCGGCATGTTTTCCCTTCATCCTGCGTGAAATGCAACAGGAACGAAGTCATCAATTCAGGAACGAAAATTTTAAAATGTCAGCTGGTCATCATTTCAGTTCTCCCAAATTATTCCAAGCCATGTCCATCAATTGCTCTGCACTAACTTCCATGTCTCATAACATGGTTGTCCGAGTTCAAAGTCTTTCCTAATTTAAAAACTTTTTGCACGGCTCGTTCTAATGCGGCATTTGGGATGGCGAGCGGCAGGTTCTCCTGCCAACTTTCGAAAATGTCTCTTTAGAATGGCGATCCAATATTCAGCGTCTGCAGTTCTGATATCATATAATAAGGTTTCAGAATCTGTAATTTGTACTCGCAGCGTAACAAAAATCTTTAAAGTATGAGACCTTTCCAGTCTGATGATTGAGTGACAAAATATCAATGTAAGTTGTATGTAGGGAATCCCATTCTTCAGCACGGGTTATAAGGTAGGCATGTTGTTGAAATAGGGCTTAACACGTTAACCGCCATGAGTTAAACTTGAGTTCAATAGTCAACTCAAATTTAAAGTCAATAATAGGAAGCAAATCTGAAAATATCGAACATCAACTGGATTGTGCCTACATTTACCTTTGATTTTGTATGAATGAAACTTGAGTTTGTGACTACTGGTCGGTCAGTAGCATCATGAAAATTCTCTCCGTGTACCACCGGTGGCTCACATGGTGGTTAACGTAATAAAACGACAGCACAGACTAAAAGCGTGTTTCGGAGCTGCAGTTTCGCTCGAAGGGGTTCAATTATTAGATAGTGTATTCTATTCGCGTACCAAAATATATTTATAATCAGACGATTTTTATTCAATCGACGATCTCAGCCCGTGAAGACCTGTCCGCTGCCTGCTGAATTTATTGCTCACCTTTGTCTGCTCGTCTAGCATTCGTTGAGGAACTCTTGATAAAATTCATACGTGTATTATTCTGTGACTCATGTACACTCAAGCCAAGTTTCATGAGTTATTGTTTCTTTGGTTGGTGCTGGCACTTGAAGCTCTGCAGCGTATTCTGCCTGCTGGCTGGTAAGGTGTCTTTTTAGCTATCAATTTGATTACAGTTTATAGAAGTTTTGAAATTTTGCGAAGTTTTTAAAATAAGCATGTCATTAAATAAGTTCCCTGACGTCGCGGTAATGATGGTTTAAAACCAGACAAACACCTATAGTTTTCACCATCCAAATGTAGCATCAACAATGGGTTGCTGAAGTGATACTTGCTGTTACTACGGCCAAAAAGTTTGCGTAAGTTTGAAAAAAACAGTTATAGTGAATTCAAGGTTCATTATTTCCTCAAATAGACCTCTGAATCACAAAAGCCATTTTTAAGTAATATGCATGGGGCACACGGGTGAAATCGAAGCCTTCTTTTGGTACCGAAGCCTTCTAAGCCGAGGCAGATTTTCCGCTGACATCGCGCAACATTTCTTCCAGTAATTTACTATGAGGGATTATGAAGATCCGGGGATGGAAGTTGAACATCCTGGCAGGCTGAAGATGCTGGCCTCATCACTGGCACAAAATATCTGATTTTATGCGTGAAATGCTTGAGAAACTTTTTAATATCATCGTCCTTCAATGTTGTTGAAAACCCGATAACTTGTTATGAATATTATTTCAAATCGTAATTATCTATCGTTTGATAACTCGTAAAAATATTATCGATCACAAGTATGAGGTGCAGGCACAGGTGAACACTTCCACAGTTATTCAGAGCTGGAGCCTGGCACCCAAAATTTTTGTCAAACACACGCTTCATTAAATGAATGCGGCATTTTGGATGGCGAGCGGGAGCTTCTCATGCCAACTTTCGAAAATGTCTCTTTAGAAAGGTGATCCAATATTTAGAGTCTGCAGTTCTGATGTTAAATAATAAGATTTTAGAATCTATACTTTGTATTCGCAGCAGATCAAGGATTTCTCAAAGATGAAAATTTTCCAGCCTTATGATTGTGTGACCAAAAGTCAGTGTAAGATGTATGTTGGGAATTCTTTTCTTCAGCACTGATTATAAGGCAGCACGTCGTTGGTGTAGGCTTGCAATGACAGCAGAGACCAACAGCGTATTGAGACTAAATTTTAGTTTCAACATTCAAGTCCGAATACTTCTACAATGGAGAAACGCACGAGATTAAGCTAAGAGCAATAGTTCCGTAATTCACTCTAAGCACTGTAAAATATCACTGCTGTTTCTGCCGCGTCAAAGCACTTAGGGATTTACATTCCCAGATTCACATGGAGAAAAGCACTCAGGGGCCGCATTGGACTCGGCGCGCTGTCTATTTATTAAAAAAAAAACTATGTGCATTAAGTGTAGCCCGTGCCAATACACGGCTGCAATTTGACACAAAGGATGACCCATCATGTGCAGAAGTACAGAGGGCTAGGCCATTCCGCAGAGCTGCTGCACCTCACTACGGCCCGGCGTGACAGACTGCCAATTCAAGGGAGTGGCGTAACTGCCAATTCAACAATATGGCGTTTCAATGCCGGGGCAGTTGATTCACTTTATTTGGGGACTTAGAGGTAACCGTTCCAACGCGCTGCAGCTTCTAAAGGTGTAATTTACAGTTGTTACACCAGTATGCTGGAAATGATTCGCTCGTACAATAATTTAAAGCTTCAAAGATTGCATACATGTGATGTTTGCCGCGCATACGACCATTCAAAATGGTTACGCGTAACTGCTTCAAACTTTCAATTCTCGAGCGATATTATTATTATTAAGGGTTTCAGAGCCGGTTCTTTTCGACTCTTTGCTCTTCATCACTATTATAAAAAATAAAAGTATCCGCGTCCGTCCGTCCGTGTAACCTCCTCTTCTAATCGATAGCTTTAATAGCAACAAGGATGAAGCTTAAGAAATACAAGATCTCCTTCTATTGCATTATATTTCTGTGGCGATTGAATTCCCTTTCACTTGAATTATTATGGTATCCAGAATACGCAATCAGCTTATTTTCACAAGTAGAAATTTTCTTTGGAGCTTTCTCTGTTGAAGTTCATCATGTTGCTTTAATATTTATAATTTATAATTCGAAAAGGAATGTTTTAAATTCATTTGAACAGTAACCTGGCTACCACTTAGTATAAATCCCAAGGTTTTGGAACTTGAGTTATTGTTTTCGAAATTGTGATTTTCTTGAAAAGCTCCGAAGAGATAATAGACGACATTTCAGAATGAAATTCCGGCAAAAGAGGCCTCCATGGATAGAAATGTGTTCAACCGCAAAAGAGAAGTAGCAAGACTTCGACAGCAAGAAAAATGCCGAAGACGATCGACGAACAACGCGAAATGGCAAGACGAAGTAATGCTGTTCGCCAACGAGAAGCTAGAGCTAAATTGACCCTTGACCGGCGTTTGGAAATTCTACGGAATAATGCAGAGCAACACCGAGTAGCTAGAGAGAGCTTAATACAGGATAGAAGCGAGGAAATCTTCGGCATAAGGGTAGCTGCACACCAAAAGATTCGAGGCGAGAAAGCGAGCAAGCTTGAATCGATATACATGTATTCCTATGGGAGTGCGTACACTGCAAGCAAGCTAGCGAGCGAGTGAGAAAGATTGAAGATTGGCTGCAGCGAGAAAGCGACTTGAAGATGGTTTCACGCTTGAAAGCTCCAGTGAGAAGCCTCTGGCAGTGGCAGCGCTGCGTCTGGCAGTGCGCGGCGAGATGTCGAAGGGAGAGGTGTGCTACACAATTTCTCCAGCAAAGACTGAACTCCTTAAATCCAAAGTTCATGCTGTACTGTGCCTTTGGAAGTCAAAATATCCAAAGCACAATGACAGATAACATGTTTCAAAGCAATGGGACAAAGTATGAATGATACTCAACGTTACAAACACATGCTAGTTCCGCTTATTTTTGTTATAAACCTCTCTCCATGACATTTAGGAGCAAACTGGCTATCTTTTGGTGTGTGATAGATCTCGCCAAACATCTTTCTCTCTCGCTTGCTTTGTCTCTTGCCGTCTTTTGGTGTGCAGCTACCCTAACGCTGGGCAACATCGAGTGGCACGAGAGAATTTAACTCAAGAAAGAAGGGATGAAATTCTTCAGACTAATGCCGACCAGCACGTGTGCACTAGTTCATCATAAAGTAAAAGCAGCCTGCCATTTTCAGCTATTTTTTTACAGTCTTTTTTCGAACACATCAGCCATGAACGCATCGAATGCATTTTGTGGCATCAGCCCTCTTTTTTCATCAGTTGTCACGAGATGTTACTCCCCCTTGTTAATTTGTTTTAACATGGATACAAGGATTTACATTTCATGGATTAAAGGGAAGGCACAACACCACGCAAACGTACAAATGATAATGCAATTTGCGCGAGTAAAACATAAACACAGCATTAACAAAACAAAACCCCACAATGAACCCATAAAGATTAAAATTATTAAATAAATTAATATGATAATAAAAATTCACCAACTTTATGTGACATACAGACTTATATCTCCATGACCCATTTATCTTAGGGTTTTTCTAAGGTCTTGTACACAAAGTACAGGACCTGTTCCCTAAAAAGGCATGCAACATAATAAGATTGAAGACTTAGCCAAACTGTACTCTCCCAAATTATATCCTTTTACACGACTGCTGTCCTTAGAACATGCAATTAGGAAATATTATACCCCAGTTTAAGACACTTCTGAAATCTTAAAATTGACCGGCCAATTTAATTCCACTGCTACAAAGGAGATATTGAAATGTGAAACTTAAGTACCGTAGACTTTGAGCACATAAATTGGAATATTACCACAGAAGACAAACACATTCAGAAAATCAGGCGCCCAATGATTGCAACCTTCCCACAATATATTTAACATTTTAATGCCCCGTTTGAATGGTAATTCTGTTTAATTTTATTCCGATATAAGTTCTCGATTTGACAACGAGATGATAAATTTTTCGAATGATGTTTCCTTTCACAACAGCCATAGTAGAAGCAACGAAAAGAAACAAACAAGCAATACGACTTGTAAGCAAGAATGCATTCTATTTACCATCTCCGTATTGTTTTCTTGAGTGAATATTTTGATAAAACTTCATTTTATCTATTTGTGAGATATTTCAGATTTTCTATCTTTATTATAAGAACTTTTAAAGCTAGTTCAGTATGATATTTATTCTGGAAATTCAACCCTACTCACCAGACCCATGTCTGTATTTTAGATTTCTTGTTATTAATTTAGATGATCAGTTCTGACCTTTCCGTGTTGTTTATTCTGTGAAAATATTTGTACTAGTTAGTTTTATTAACATTTATGCCACTCCATACTCATTGAGCATTCATTTACTTCATTGATTGTAAATTTATTTACCTTTACTTATAAAAGCTACACATCGTTCATTTGACCGATTTTTTAGCTCTGAAATTTTTTATTGAAACAAACGGAAAAATAAATGAGCGTTCAACGACGTTTCGACTTGCCACGTAGCTACTCACGACTATCTTTTCTATGCTGGAAATTCATTTATTAAACACTTCCGCGCGACGAAATTTCACTGTATACACGTTCATTTACGAACCACATTCAAAGAGTTCGCGCATAATGATACTCGCAAATTCTGACAGTTTATGCCAGGACGACCTTTGCACCTCATCATGATTAACAAAGTCCAATAAGCTCGTTTCTAACAGGTACCTCCCTTACTTCTCAACTTCCTCCGTCCTCTTGCACATATGTAGGTGGAGAGACCTACATATTTCTCTATTATTTTTTTCGATTTATGAGACATTTTAATGGCCTAGGCCAATAACTAAAGGTTGAGACACAAACAGGCACAATGACCTATACCCCTACGTACAAGGTCTGGATGATCGCCTTATTCTTGGCGAAACAAAATCTCCTCACAGGGCTTTTTTCGGAGCGATTCCCATAGGTTTATTACTTAAAAGACCTGACACAATCTGATATTTTCATATCATTTGTCACATAATCCTTTTTCTTAGTTCGTCTTGCGTGCACTCATCAGCAGTGAATTATTTTTACGCTGTACAAAGACTTTAAAAACCCTAACACCACTCACCTCTCTAAGCTGAATTTCACCTAACTTAGCCTAAACAAACAATTTCAAATTTTAGTGTTTGGGTACTACAATTTGTTTCATTGAATGATGGTTCTTAAGCTTATCATTGAAGCTCTAAGAGTATAATGCAAGGTTTTTAGCACTATACTAACACGCTGACCGCGATGGGTTAAACTGAAGTTCAATATTCAAATCAAATTTAAAACCAATTGTAGTGAGCAATTTTGAAAATAGCATACATTAAGTTGATGGTGCCTCCATTTAGCTTTGAATAAGTATTTATGAAAATTGAGTTCGTGACTTCTTGCCGGGCAGAATCATTATGAAAATTCCTTCCGTGACTACCGGTGGCTCACGTTGTGGTCAATGCGTTAAGCTAAAGCATTCATGTCCGATGTTTAGGAAGCGAAAATCTAAATTTCATGACGTCAGAATTATCCGACGCGTTCGCCTAGATCGTGAACAATTCTCGCAACGGGGGTACTTATTTGGTGACGTTGGATGGAGGTAATCATTCTGATACTATAATTACCATTTCTAAATTAAAAAATAATGAAATATTAATTCCTCAGCCACAGACATTAACTTGAAACCCTGTTTCTGGTAGATATTTTACGAACTAATTTTTTGAAACGTCATAGAATATGAATTTTCCGCAACTAGATTCAATGAACGTCTTATATTAATTTTATTCGATTTTTCAATGTAGTTGCATAATTTGTTCATGAAAAGCGAAGAGAAGCAGCTTGGTTGGGTCATTAGTTTTCTTTTTAGAAAGGGGGAGTATAATTGTTTCGAAATTGTTCAACCATTTCCAATGCTTCAATGAGAACTTGAGATTTGAATATATCCTATTGTTGAAAGCTAAAACTTGATTTACGAAAATTGTCAGTATTCTCACTCAGTTTCAAATTCTTTCCGGAGTAAAAAAGGCTTGGAAGATAAAAATAAGCCCACATATTCTACGATTCAGTGCCTCGTGTCTCCTACAGTGGCCACGAAGCTAAAATGCAGAGCCGAGAAATTGAGTTTCCATCTCACATGCGCTGCCTGATGCTGTGCAGCACTGCGTCTTCTGCGGCCCCATGCAGAGCCTTGTGGAACTCGGTACTCATTATAGGCAGTGACTTATGTTGAATGGGCCCTATTTGTCTCATTAAATAGCCTATATTAATAGCCTATTTCCCTTCCATATTTGCTTCTTCATATTAAACTGATTCTTTGTATGGTCAACATGCAATATGATAGTGATTGAATTTTTTTTTTTTTCGAAAGAACTGCAGTTGTATTCATGAAGTGTGAGTGTCTTGGTTATTTGATGAGAAGACATACGAATAAATATCATGAAGAAATAACTCGTATTCTCGGAGCAGGTCTGTTGGATGTAAAATATAAAACTAAAAAATATCTTACAATTTTATATATATAATTAAAATCTCAACAATCTTTCACGCTACTGATCTGTTCACTACTTGTAAATACAAAAATAAACAGAACTGTGTTTTAATTTTACTCGATCGAATAACAAATGAGAACAAATAAGTTAGGAATAACTGTCAAGTAAGGGGCAGAGGCAGGAAAAACTTATTCGTCCCCATTCTTCTAGTTGCAACAGATGGAGAAGAACAGTGGGATTAGTAATCATCTCTCTCTAACCTCTCCTTTGTATTCTGAAACAACGAGATTTCGATAAAAATCGTTTGACTCTCCATAAGAGTTGCGAGTTTTCCTAGGCCCTAAAATTTCGCTCAGAGCACTATAGTTTTGAATTTCTTACGTTATGACGTTTTTAGTCTTCAAGTTTTATTGCAGTAGTTTAAAATATACTTATCTCTCAAAAAAACGAGAATATAAATTGAGGCTGTGATGCAAACATGTAATGCAATAATTAGCCGCAAAGAAAATAAAACACGGAATGTTCTTCTCGTAACTCAATATACGTGACACAGTTCTTAAAAAACTGAAGTGTTCTCATAATTAAGGCAAAAATATGTTTACTTTTCCTATTAGGTATTCTTATTAATTTTAAATTTGATATTGAATGGTCTCGTTTAGGAGTACCAAACATTTTATTTGTTTTCTGATTTACGCTTCGCTATTTTAATGTGAATTATAAATATTTTACAAGGATAACAGCATTTTTTTATATTTTAGAGCACTTGTATAGGAAATCTTATTTATTTTTCTCTAAACCAATGGCAGACTAATTCCTGATCCCTACAAAATCAGTGTCTTTTTAATATAAAACGCTACGATACGAAACAAACTGAAACTTAAAATGAACTGGATATCCAAACGAATCCGTTCAAATTTTACAGAACCCATGCTAATTTAAGAGAACCTCATTCAACAGTACAATCCAGTCCAACAAAGCAATGCTTTAGTTTGAATGAAAATAAACCCTGTGTTGAGGGTAACAATACTTGAGCGTTCACTGAATAGATGAACAGGAACTCTAGAAGGGCCAACATTCTCGAGTAACATTAGAGGATCCGCAACGATGGCTGCATTGTTACAGAAGGCATTGGTGGTTTGCCGCTCCAGCTTCAGACACTGAGTTCATTTCAAGCCTAACATCCCACATGCATGAAAAAGAGACGTGAGGGAACTCTATGGCCATGGAGTGACTTTGAAATAGCTTGCGCCAACGCACGGAAATTCCCAGCAAGGCTTTCTAAATTGTGCCTCAAGCAAGACTTGCCTCTGGAAACAAAGTTGAAGAACGCATGAAGAGCGAGTGCAAATTAGCACGGAAAGGTTTACAGATCCTGGAGCAGAAACGGAACAGTGATTCCAAGATTGTGCGCGTGTATCAAATTGATGGAAAATAAAATACAAGTTTGCTGTTCGATGGTGTAGGTAAAGTTTCAGAATTTTTGTGGCAGTGTGAGCAAATCCACTATGTTAAAGAAATATTGCTTGATGTAATGCAGTGAATTGCAGATTTTGCAGAGTTTCCAGTGAGTTTTGAATAATATTGAACACTCTAAATAATACCGAACGCCAACGCTGGAAAGCAGTACATCCGTACTACGAAGATATGAAGTAGTTACATATATAATCTAATTTCCTGCCCGAGTTGTTCATTCTCCGCGCTTAATAGAGATTTGCAGATGTATAGTCATTGACTCCAATGCATTAATTTCGAAACATTTTCTTCAACATATGAAAATTTTGAATGATGTCAGCAAATAAGAAACGTTAGGTCGCAAGTCCCCAAAAAATAAACTTGTTTAATTAAATATTACGTTCTAACTTGCATTCAGTGAAATACAACTTGCTGCAGTGATGTTAAGCTTGAATATGGATATGCGGAAAACACGGCTGAATAAAAACCTCGTGCTTCATAACATCGACCACTTGAAGCTCTGCGATGTACTTGAAAACAATTATTATCTAGAAGAATACTGCCATGTTTCAAAAGCATGCAAGCTGCCATGTTTCAAAAGACACCCAACCAACGATGTTAATAATATTTCCATTTTCACTCTACTAGAGTACAAATGTAAAAATGCTTTCGCATCTCATTTGCTAGCACCAAACAGTACATTTTGCGTATCAAGATCCAAATTTTCGTCGAAGCGGAAAATTTATGCTGTAACTCGTATCAAAATAACGTGTCTGTCATTTTCCAGTCGCAATGGAAGAATATTGGACACGGCTCCTTCGTAACCAGTCGCATTTGATTATTCATGGACCTTGCATCAATCATCCCGAGTTGAGCATAGTGTGGAAAACAACGGGGATGAAACGGATCGACTACAGGCATGAGCGTAAAGTTTGTTAGTATTATATTTGTACTCTAATCTATGCATTTGAAGGTTCCAAGCGTATTAAAAAGAACATTCGCCGACGCACGTCGATTTGTCGAGCGCATGTAGTTTCATAAACAGTTGATTAACTTGAACAAACTCAGCAAGTTTCGCATTTTGAAGACATAATACTTTGTGTTGGGCTTCCAGCATCCGAGTAAGTTGTAAATATTTAATGAATGTAGACGCTTATCATGTGGAGAGCTAATAAATTCCGAAGGAAAGCACATCATATTGAATGAAGTGTTGTCAGAGGCTGTGCCATTGTCTGCAGTACTGAGGCTAAGCTTACTATCAAAATATTGATGGAAGTGAAGCAGCAAATGGATGCAGACTTAGATGGTTGGCATAGTGCCTCATTATTTCAGCACAAGTTAGTTCATAATAGAATACTAAGAATTGATGAACACTGTTTGGCATAATTTCCAAACGTATACCCTTTCACGAAGTTATCTTGAATTTTCATTTGATGAAAACAAATCAACGAATTGATGGTAATTATTCCTCTTTGTAGTGGGTTTCGTGCGTTTACGTAGGTTTCGCTCGTAGGTGATTTCACGGTTTTAGGACAATTTTCTCTGGAAAACTACCCCCAGACTGTTGCCCCTATATTTTATAGAAAGAATCAGTATAATTTCAGGAAGTAAATATGGGAGGCAGATAGGCCTCCCATATTTATGGGCTATTTCAGGAGGCAAATAGATATGGGCTATTTCAGGAGGCAAATAGATATGGGCTATTTCAGGAGGCAAATAGATATGGGCTATTTCAGGAGGCAAATAGATATGGGCTATTTCAGAAGGCAAATAGATATGGGCTATTTCAGGAGGCAAATAGATATGGGCTATTTCAGGAGGCAAATAGAGCCCATTCAACAGAAGTCACTGCCTATAATGAGTACCGAGTTCCACAAGGCTCTGCATGGGGCCGCAGAAGACGCAGTGCTGCACAGCATCAGGCAGCGCATGTGAGATGGAAACTCAATTTCTCGGCTCTGCATTTTAGCTTCGTGGCCACTGTAGGAGACGCAAGGCATTGAATCGTAGAATATGTGAGCTTATTTTTCTCTTCCAAGCATTTTCAACACTGGTAAGAATTTGGTTTTAGATTGGAATTGTGACTGGTTTTTTAATCAAATTTCCGCTTTCGATAATGCGATGTATACAAATATCACCATGCTTTGTCTGTGTTCGTCAAATCTATTTTTATATATTTAGGAAATTATGCAACTGTCTTGATGATAGACAAAAAATCTTATGAATCCGTTTACATGAAAGAGAGCGTTTGAGAAATCCCACATCGTTCAAAATGGTAGGGAATATAAAAAAAGGTTGTGCTACTGTTCCATGTTTTCAACTCTAGCCAAACATACCATGCGACCGTCAATATTATAGACACTTTCAAAGATATGTTTGAGCGGCAAAAATGGTTCCTATTCCCTTCTACTGTAAAGGTTTGACCGCTGTTCCACAGGGCATCCCGCCTAAACAATATAGAGTAGCTGTCTGTGAGCAAAGCCAGCTGAGTTTTGTTTGGATTTCCACGCATTTCACTGCTAGAAATTAGTACCTCAAAAAGCTAGATCGTGAAGCAGAAACGTGTTCTACTCAACTGGAATCATTATTTTTTTAAATTACTTTGATCTGATCGTTGTTATGATTACGTTGATCTGATCGTTTTTACTAGTTTTTTTTTAAAGTTATCTATATTTTTAGCACCTCCTTTAACTGTGAAACACGGTCAGATTGATCAGTTTTTTCTGGCAGCAGTGATTAATTTTAACAATTTTTATCAGTTCACTCGTTTAATCATTGAAACTCTGAAAATTACTTTTACCACTAAGCGTGTGAAATAAATTTTTCTCCAAATATTAAGCGAACAAATTTATTTTATGCAAGGTATAAAGTCATTTCTGCATCGTCGAGGGTGATATTTTATTTTGATAATTAGACAATTTTTACAAGAACTTATTACAGCTCTTGAAAAAATTTTGAGCGATCTTTCCTTTCCAACTTCAATTTTTTGTCCATATCAGTCACTTCATAGAGGAGCTTTGCGTTGTGAGGTGCACTGCAAAGCACACAACTGCCTTCCTAACAAATCGCATCCGTCCTGCTAAAGCGCTTGAGGAAGCAAAAAAGAAGAACCGTTTGTAAGTCCTGCTTCGAGCTCCCTCACGCCAGGCTTATATCTTCCCTCGGAAATTTTCAGTCTGGAGCGGGTATCCCTGAGAGGGTTTTAGATAAGCGTGGGGTTGTCCTTTGGGAAACTCACGATAATGGCAGTTCGTGAGGTAATTTAATGTGCCTCTGAAATCGAATATTATGAGTGCATTGTAAGCCTCTCAACTCGTACACCTAATTTACTCTGTTTTCAAGCTTGTGAAATATCCGGTCAAGTTCTGAGGTACTTTCCAATCCATCTCAGGAATCAGCATGTATTTAAGTAAAAAACGCAATGAAATTCGTACTCTGTGAAACATGATTGTTGGGTGCGTGAAAATTCAGTCACTATAGACTTTATGTAAATTCAGTCTTCTCTGGGGACGAACTTGGGATTAAGAGTAAAGTCGCTTCTGATGTAGGGAAACGGCTGCAAAGTTTCACCGTCTAAAGTGCTGGAAGCGACCGTAACTCCAACTATTTACATAGGAAATTAAATTGAATCACCAATAAATCTTTTCATGCCCTACTTAAGACTGTGAATACAGTTCTACTGGCCACTTTCTCCCTGGAATGGAGTGTCGAAATTCAACAGAAAATTTAACTTCATTCTCTTTTTGCCCCAGATTTCCTGGATCGGGGGAATCAGAATGCTAGGCAGGTCATTTGTTCCTTGTGTGATGATTGACATCTGATTTTTTTTCTGGGATCGAACATGATGCATTTACTGACCTCTCGTATAGCGTGCTAGTTTTTACTCTTAAGGCGTGTAATAAATGAATAGAAACACTCGTTTAAGGAAGTTTCGCATTCCTAAACAATTGATCAGTGGCTTCAACGTGAGCTTAATTCATCAGTTCATCCAATTTTTACCAATTTGTGTAACCGAGATTTCCAGTTTGTTGGCTTTAGTTCCCTGTTCTGAATATTTTCTCCTGCAAATAAGCTGACGATTTTTTAAGATCGTGAACATAACTTCTAAATTAACGCGAAAGCGGTGCGCTTGAGACGCTGTTTTAAAATTCATTCTATGATTGAGATTATCTAAAATACAGCTCTCTTATACATTTATTATAGGGAGAGGAAATAATAATGGTAATTTTTTACAAAATAAAAAGTTAAATATTCATGTCTTATTTCATCTTGAAATGAATTAATCATAAAATTATGTGACACTAGCACAAAAAAAGTTCATTCTAACTGGCTGATTCTTAGAACATAAATTGGCGTAGAAAAATGCAAGGGTAGGTTATTTCATGGACCTTACGTCTACGTGCATTTGACCAGTTGTAAATTATAGAAATTGATTCTTTGAGTGCGTATTAGTCCTTGTGCACCAACAAATTTTTGTTCTGAAACTTGATGAGATATTGAAAATCAACGAGAAAATGGAAACTAAACGAGAAAATGAAGACTCAATGAGAAAATAAAACCTCAATCAGAAAATCAAAACTCAATGAGAAAATCAAAACTCAATGAGAAAATTAAAACTCAATGAGAAAATGAAAACTCAATGAGACAGTGAAAATTCAATGAGAAAATGGTTCAATGTTTCATAATTAAAGTCATGATTTCTACCAAAACAAAAAAATTATACCCCACTACCCACCAGCATGGAGGGCGTCATCCTTTACGATCACACTGACACATCGAGTCCGAACGTTTGATTTGAAAGTTCCTGGTCTCTGATCCTTTTGATGGCTGATGGATTTATTGGATAAAGGAAATTTTGATGGGATTTAACTTCTGCCGAAAGGATTTAGGCACGCAGTTAAGTTCAATTACAGGATCTGTACGACGATGATTTTACGGCCCAGCACGCAATAAAAACTAAGCAGAGGCATAGCAGAGGTAGAGAGGAAGCTCTCTGGCCCTGACTCCTCACACAGCATTCGCTGGCGAGCTTTATGCCGTCATGCTAAATTTAGGCCATCGTATCACCCGTTTTATGAGAGGAACATAAGGGTTCTAAAAAAATTCTCGTGTACTGATAAATGTAAGATAGCAAGTTTCAGGCCCTCATTCAAAATTCAAGCCATCGTATCTCCCGTTATTTGAGAGAAACATAAAGGTTCTGAAAAAATTCTCGTGTACTGATAAATGTAAGATATTTTACTGAAAGTCATTTGCATAAACTTTGGGAGGAACATTGAAGCGTTCGCAAGAAGTTTCATAGTTGCGCGAAGACTTTCATGTTTGTAATGTTACGAGTGTGCGCTCTTAAATCTGGGAGAAGAGAAAGTTACAATAAGACTATTCTTTCAAGAATTCAATAAAATCTCGAAGGAACTTGAGTTTGCAAGGATATTGGAACGCATGTTAAGAACGAAGTACGCATTTTGGAGTAGCTGGAAGCCTATGTTGCCTGTAAAGTGCGAAGATGTTTTATCACTGACGATAAGGGCTTAAATCCTACGAAAAGAAAGATGAACCATTCTATCTACGCTTTATGTTTAGAATTCTGTCGAATTCAAGGTTCAGCCATGAAGTTTTACCCCAGTTTTTTCAAACTTACAGCAATTGAGTTCACTATCCTATTAATGGACCAACGATTTGGAATACGAAAAGACAAAATTTCAAGTCAATGAGGAAGCAAGAGTAATCTTGAGCTATTTTCGTTTTTCTAACACATTCCTGTTTCATTTTTGCATTTCTCTATGTTTTCATGACTTTTTCATAATTCATCATCATGTTTCTGAAAATTTTCATCATTTTTTATAAGTTTTTTGGTCAGTTTTCATAAGTTTCCTTACCTTTGAGAAATTTTTAATATATATTTGCAAGTTTTTATAACATTTTTATGGGCAATCGGTGGACTAAGAATTCTATCGAAACATAGGGTGGGATCCTCGGTTCTCTTTGAGTAGCGAAAGCAGCGCGGAATTAAGAACGTGAAGTTTTATTTCCACCCACCAGAAACCGATGGATATTCAGATTGCTTCAATTAATTTTTCCTTGTTTTCGTTCGGAGACCCAGAAAAAAACTTCCTTTCTTGTTCGAATTTGAGAGCAGCACCTGAGCTCAGAGGGGATCGCCAGTGCTGCGAATGGGGAACATTTTTCATCGAAACGTAAAATTAAATGGAAAGTATTAAAGAAATGAATTCGCGAACGCTACTAGTGAATTTTAAAGAAATTATGCAAAGTTGTGTTTTAATTAAAAACAACTTTAGAATTTCTGGATGAAACTTAGTGCCATATGGTAAATCAAAACGTTTTGTGCTATAGAATGTTCCCCTTCCACTCTTTTCAACATTGAAAAAATGTCAAATATTTACGTGAAAGTTCTAATAAGATTAGGAAAATGAGTTATATTACTTAAGTGTCTTAACATCATCGAAAACGTTGTGCACCATGAGCACTGCAAGATATGAATATTAACTTTTATAATCAGTTACACGTTAAAGGGGGCTGAAATTTATTGAATATTAACTTTTATAATCAGTTACACGTTAAAGGGGGCTGAAATTTATTGAATATTAACTTTTATAATCAGTTACACGTTAAAGGGGGCTGAAATTTATTGAATATTAACTTTTATAATCAGTTACACGTTAAAGGGGGCTGAAATTTATTGAATATTAACTTTTATAATCAGTTACACGTTAAAGGGGGCTGAAATTTATTGAATATTAACTTTTATAATCAGTTACACGTTAAAGGGGGCTGAAATTTATTGAATATTAACTTTTATAATCAGTTACACGTTAAAGGGGGCTGAAATTTATTGAATATTAACTTTTATAATCAGTTACACGTTAAAGGGGGCTGAAATTTATTGCTGCTTAAACTTGATTTTCACGCTAGAAAGCCCTATGATCATTTCAATTCCCAAATTTCTCGTGGTTATTGTTGATGTCTTTTGAATCATTACAAATTAGTCTCTCATTACTCATGCCATCCCCGCAAATAAAGGGTAAGTTATGAATTACCAGCAAGAACTTCGTTATATTTCCAACGGAAGTTATTATTTCGTATTGCTCTTAAAATGAGGGCCAGGTGATTGTTCCATTTGTTTACCTTAGAACCGGTTGGTGGGAAAATCCCATCAAAAATAGAACATCTGATAACATCTTGAATCAACAATATACAATCTTCAAAATTTTTGGGCAGTCTTTAAACTTTTATTCCAACAGCCTTACATTTAATGAAGCCATAGCTTTTTCGACTTGACATAATTGCATTAGAAAAGCTTTAAGTTTATTCCAAAGGTGAATATTGGGCCAGTATACACAACAGTTTTTTTATTGCTAATTGTGCATCCAACAGTCTTCAAAAGTTATTTATTAGCAACAACTCTTGATTCAATTCCTTTGCTTGTTTTTGAAATAAGTTCTGTTCCTGTTTTATTTAACTACAATAAATATTTTGTGCCAAGCTATTTTCTTGGTCATCATTATCTGCACGCAACCCTTCACTTTTCCCACGGAATATCGCTCCCAAAGTTTCAGTTTAGCTTCTACTCAAAGAACAAAATTTAGTCTCATTCACAACACGCGTGTTCTTGATTGTACATGTTGCATCCCATTAAATTGATGTTCAATTTTTTTCACGTCGATTGCACTCCTCCCTATTTATTTATCGTCAGAAAAAATGCTGATAGTTTTAAGAAGTTTTTTTTGTCCACAGCAGGTGTCGTGGATCCGGAAGCGCGACCTACACGTCCTCAGCTCAGGCCGCGTCGTATTCGCGACGGACCAGCGCTTTGGGGTGAGTTGCGCGACTTCTTCTAGGGCAGCAGTTCTTAACCTGTGGGGAAGTCCCCACTGGTGGGGAATGGTGGAGTTGCCAGGTGAAGAACCAAGTGCATTTGTTTCCACCCTCAAAAAATCGACAGTATTTCAAAATCTAATACATTACATTCAAATGTTGACATACTTTAAAAATAACAACCATTCACAGACTTTTTTAGTAACAAAAACAACCATAATGAGGTATTGTATGTCAGGTTTGGGTAAAAGTGACAACACTGCTGTGTTAGGAATTTCACAGATAGGTAAAAGGAAGATGCTGCGGTGGGGAATGGCGAGTTGGCTCACTAAAAAGGGATGAATAATTGAAGAAGAAAGGTTAAGAACCACTGTTCTTGGGTAACACTTGGTGGGGCATGTAACCGCGCAGCTAAGTACCGCAACAATCAACAGGTAAAATCATTTAAAACTAAGTAAAATAACCTGAACAAGATATAATTCAAAACGAGTCATCTGTAGCACGCCAACTAACGATTTGAAGGAGTGGGATGACTTAGAGCTCAACTTTACAATATATGATAATTATTTGTAGAAATTGATTTAAGAAATCGTGAGTAGCGTATCCAACTACTGATTGATTAACAACGTTCGTTGTTGGATGTTTATTCACTGTTATTTCGGTCCTGGGACGCGTGGGCACACACACACCCGCACACACACACACACACACACAGACACACAGCACACCCAAGACACAAGGTCTTTTGTTCTCTCTTATGACGTATCCGAAGAAGCTGTTGAATATGAAAGCTAACGAAGAAATACGGGCTTCCACTCGTCCTCATTATCTTTCTCTACCTTACTTTACATCAGTTATGCTTGTGAGTGTGCGTGTGTGCACTGGGTCCCTCACACGACACGGAAAATCTCGCTTAAAGCTGCAATGGGGCGAAATCTTTTTTGCGTTTGTATCATATTACTGATTGGACCGGAAAATGAACTAGAATCCAAACTTCTTTTGTTGCATCTCCTACCGTCAACATAGGGTCGCCATTCGTACAAATTACTGCATGTACTCGCACAGACGCTGCTGTGCACTGCTGCAATATCACCAGTGGTCGTATGTATCAACAGAGACATGCGGTGACTGCTGCGTTTGACCAAGAATGTTTGCTAAAGCATTCTTTTACACTAAAGCTCTTCGCTACTTGGTGGCTGTCAGTTGTGTCACTCTACACCGCACCAAAGAGTTGCTTCAAGTTCTACAAGAGCTGACATTCGGAAGGGCTTTTAAATTAATACTCCTACTGAAAATGATTGATTGGCATAGACGCTAGAGTAATTGTTGTTATGCAACGTATTTAATTTACGACTGATTCTCTTATATATTCATCTGTTTGGAGACCACATGGGAGATCTCCAATTTGTCTTCAAAATTCCTCCAATATTTCATTATTATGATGATTTCAGCTCGTCATCATTCCCCTTGGTTAAATTTCCTCGCCTTTTCGTCTGTGTCGCGTATGTGAGGTTTCAATTTGTTTTTTGTTCGATCTTTGGATTGCTCGGCAAATTTTTCTTTGTTGTACTCGCCTGTGAAGATATTATTTCGTCCTGTCATTCAACTGTTGTCAAAAGCACTGCGTTGATTTCTCTTGAATTGAGCTAGAGGCTGAACAATTCTTCGCAGAGTAACTTTAAATATTCACGTTTTCATTCATGCTCAAACGCTTTGGGATAAACTTTTCAAATTATCTGTTAAATCGTGACTTCGTGCATTTCATAAGTTATAATTAAGCAAATCTGGAAAATAATTGAATTCCTCTGCCGTTGTAGAGCTCATTAAATCGCGACGCTTCCTTTTTTGCCCGTCACATCAGTGTACAGCTTTTCTCGCTAATAATTATTTCTAATTACCGGGTGATGGTTCGCCGCCTGCTTTAAAGTGCGAAGAGTTCATTAACAATATTTATAGGCGCGCCTACTTCACGTACAATGGAGAACTGACGTCAGGTGTATAGGCGCGCCTACTTCACGTACAATGGAGGACTGACGTCAGGCGTATAGGCGCGCCTACTTCACGTACAATGGGGGAGTGACGTCAGGCGTATAGGCGCACCTACTTCATGTACAATGGGGGAGTGACGTCAGGCGTATAGGCGCGCCTACTTCACGTACAATGGAGGACTGACGTCAGGCGTATAGGCGCGCCTACTTCACGTACAATGGAGGACTGACGTCAGGCGTATAGGCACGCCTACTTCATGTACAATGGGGGAGTGACGTCAGGCGTATAGGCGCGCCTACTTCACGTACAATGGAGGACTGACGTCAGGCGTATAGGCGCGCCTACTTCACGTACAATGGAGGACTGACGTCAGGCGTATAGGCGCGCCTACTTCACGTACAATGGAGGACTGACGTCAGGCGTATAGGCGCGCCTACTTCACGTACAATGGAGAACTGACGTCAGGTGTATAGGCGCGCCTACTTCACGTACAATGGAGGACTGACGTCAGGCGTATAGGCGCGCCTACTTCACGTACAATGGGGGAGTGACGTCAGGCGTATAGGCGCACCTACTTCATGTACAATGGGGGAGTGACGTCAGGCGTATAGGCGCGCCTACTTCACGTACAATGGAGGACTGACGTCAGGCGTATAGGCGCGCCTACTTCACGTACAATGGAGGACTGACGTCAGGCGTATAGGCACGCCTACTTCATGTACAATGGGGGAGTGACGTCAGGCGTATAGGCGCGCCTACTTCACGTACAATGGAGGACTGACGTCAGGCGTATAGGCGCGCCTACTTCACGTACAATGGAGGACTGACGTCAGGCGTATAGGCGCGCCTACTTCACGTACAATGGGGGACTGACGTCAGGCGTATAGGCGCGCCTACTTCACGTACAATGGAGGACTGACGTCAGGCGTATAGGCGCGCCTACTTCATGTACAATGGGGGAGTGACGTCAGGCGTATAGGCGCGCCTACTTCACGTACAATGGAGGACTGACGTCAGGCGTATAGGCGCGCCTACTTCATGTACAATGGGGGAGTGACGTCAGGCGTATAGGCGCGCCTACTTCACGTACAATGGAGGACTGACGTCAGGAGTATAGGCGCGCCTACTTCACGTACAATGGGGGAGTGACGTCAGGCGTATAGGCACGCCTACTTCATGTACAATGGAGGACTGACGTCAGGCGTATAGGCGCGCCTACTTCACGTACAATGGGAGACTGACGTCAGGCGTATAGGCGCGCCTACTTAACGTACAATGGGAG
The DNA here is from genome assembly GCA_030386875.1 of Morinoia aosen. Lineage (NCBI taxonomy): Eukaryota > Metazoa > Arthropoda > Malacostraca > Amphipoda > Talitridae > Morinoia > Morinoia aosen. The sequence continues at coordinate 33,117,965 of CM059577.1, forward strand.
ACTGACGTCAGGCGTATAGGCGCACCTCGTCACCAGAGAAACTGGAGCTGATCTTAAAATTGCTTCTGATCACAACACGATACTTAATTAGCTTACTGACACTTTTATTTTTGGGTAAAAAAAACAGAAAATGAGTGATGTCGGATTACTAATTGTTCTAGATGTTGAAATTCACTCGCAACGAATGATTTTTTTTCTAAAAAATGGAAGTCTGTGTTAGTAAATTATCTACACAGTGTATATTTTCTAAAATGTGAATAAATAATTTCGTTCAAAACGTATTCGTCTCGAAAATATTGAGTAATATTTCGCCACGTGGACTATTTTCTCACCTACGGCTACATGAACTTTCCTTTATTTTTACAAGGTTGCGCTGTAAAGTGTTCGAAGACATGATGAGCATTATTTCTTGCTAAATAAAGTTTTTCCGTGTTCTTCCAATTAAACAAAGCAACAAATTAATTTTCCAGCAACTCTCAAGGTACAATTTTATTCTAATACCTTTTTAAATTTCAAAACCTTTTGACTCTTCAACGAAGCATTTTCGACCACATGTTATTGAGTAAATAGTGCATCTTTTAACGGTCCCAACCTAGCGTTAAAGTTTGCTCGGCAAATTACCAGTCACCCAGCATACTTTGAGCGTAAAAATAGCTATCAATAGAATACTGGGTGCCCATCTCTAAACCTCGCTGAAACGTTCTGCAACAAACAGCAATAGCACTTCTGCAGCAACCAGCACGTAACTTATGCCGACGAGTTACTAATATTCATCAGAATTAATGGGAGCTTCACGCTCTGGACATGGGAGGCACTGTGGACTAACTGTCTCAAATGTCCTTCGGAGCTCGGCTCGGAATGGATTAAAAGTTTGTAAGGGCCATTAAAACTATTTTGAAGGTAGGGATGCCTTCGACTTGGGCTTGCTTACCTTGGCCTTCCTTTATAGCCTGCAGCGAATATTGTTTAGGTAGGCCGGAGGGCAAGAAGTGTTTCAAAGAGTTATACAAGGGAGTTTGGAATTAGTTTAGCAATATTGAACACCAGCGTTCATCGGATATGCTGACCAAAACGGTATGGTTAATGTTTTTACAGGTTATCGATACGCATTTGCCTTAGAAAATGCGAAGGTATTTTAATCCCGCTCTAAACTTTCAAAATTCATGTAGACTGAAAGATTGCACTTCATTATTAAATATGCGCATTTGGATCATAAAATGCTAACGTATTTCGATTCTTCTCAAGCTTTCAAAATTCATGAATGCTGAAACTTTACACTTCATTATGGATGTTCGTTCAGTCGTAACGGTTCACGTACGTTTTGCGTTCATTTTTGAGTTGTTCTGACATTATTCAAGTCAGTCATTGGAATCAATCTAATAATAACACATGATAAATTCAAGCTAATGGAGAAAGTTAGAAGCCTCGTAATCAACACCAACATAATGGATTCAAATCCAGCTAACCGCGGTACACCGATAATTTCAACGCTCGTGAAAGACTCGGCTGTTATATTAAACAGAACTGAAGCTTTGTTAGAAGTACACTTGGTTTAGGAATGACTGGAGGGGAACGCATAGTCACGCAAGAGCTGTATTACTTATTTGTACGGGAATTACAAGCTCTTCCACGAATGATTCGTTCGTGCACGAGCCTAGAGTCATGTTTTTGTAGGAATAAAAATTTATTGTAAAAAAGCTCACGGTGGAATAATAAATTAGTCACCGCACGAACTGGAACGAATTTTCCGATCAGTGTTAAAATCATTCTTTCGCATCGAGGTATTGTGTCAAACTACTTATTTTGTACAGTGTTGAATAATCTGGCACTTCTGAGGGATTGATCCGTAATTGATCTCTTCTCTGAACCTTCTGAATATAGTTCAAATTCGTCAATTTATAGGAGTTTTCACTCAAAAATTTTTAGTTTTATATTTCTCAAAACGTTTTTCAGTGGATTTAGCATGTTAACAATGTTGGATTTAATCATTAAGAAGTGCTCAAGAGAAGCTAATTTGGGCACATGAGCTAGACTTAGCTGCCATTGTTTGCTGTCTGCTGGTGCCAAGTTTTGGTCATTGTGCTCAGCTATCGGCAACGCACGAGCAGCAATCACAAGCAAGCAATCGATGTCGTCGTGAGGTAGAGGCGGCAGCGTAAGTCCTAAAAAAGTTTGGCTGTGCTACGTGAAGTGGCACTTAGCGTAGCTATGTTGTTGACTGGAAGGCCTTACGCTGCCCTGCTACGACAACGTAAATAGCTGAAAATTCAGGTTCCAAAGGATTGTTGGGCTTTTGATTTTTTCTTTTATTAGGGGGATAAAATATAGTACAAACCTAAGGCTTGTTCACGTTGCGGCGTGCTGAGTAGTTATAGTATTAATTTTGAACAGTCATGGAATTCATCGATATTGCTTTTTTAAATATATAAGCACCCGCATCCTTTATTGAACACGAGTTTATTGTACGAGTAATGATAGATTAACTGATATCACTGCCAATTAATTTTCACATGTAGGCTATTTATACACGTTCTGCATTTTGTGAAAGTGATCCGCAAGAAATTATAGTTAAATTATTATGAGCCATCAATTGCAGTTATTGCAGAGTAAACATGCAAAGTATTAATGTAATTGAAATCACATTAGCATATGATTACACAAAAACATTACCTAGCATGGCGATAAGTAAAAACTGAAGACGGAAACCGTTCATTTAAACATTAAATTTTTGCTGGAAGAGAGGTTATCTCTCATTAGATAAGTTGGCTTACATACTACATCAAATCATAATGACACCGCCTGATTATTTCGAGCTGTAATCCCAACATCCATAAATTATCCATAGACTTATTTGCGCTTTGTATTACGAGGTTGTCGCCTATCCAAAAGTTCAGCTTTCCTCTGATGAATTTTTCATGTCTCAATAAGATTTTCCCATTTTATTATCAAGAAAATAACTTCGTTACGCCCATCGTTTAGCGAGGAATTATTAAAAGGTTTTACAGCGCTCTTTATCAGTTCAAAGAATGAAGTCCGCTATACGTTCGAAAAAATTTCAAGGTACTCGATTTTTTGGTATCGCTTTTCGGTGCAGGACCCTAATGACTAAATCCCTGAATTACCCTGATTGCTCTAAATGGAAACTCAGCGCTAATGTGGGGATGCAATTAAGTATTTTTGCAATTGGTTTTTGCATTTCATTGATCATCAGAGTTCAGCTGATAATTCTAAACGTTTAGAAAGACCTGTCTCATATTTGTAATTTCATTTTAATTTAAGAACGAACAATACACTTTTCAACATGACGCAGATGATAGAAAGATATACATACACCACTAACTGTACGTGAATTTCATTCCATATGTTGAATCCAGCAGTAAATGCGAAGAAAAAAGTACCTTTCATCTACACAAAGGGACTCCAATGTACACTAATGTTACTTTTCCGATTGTATGAGAAGCATTCAAGTTTATATTTCATTCATATTTCACGCATTTTGTCGATTAGGTGGCTAGTTCCTGCTGTTCTTAAAATTTTTGTGATTGTAGGATGGATTGTATCATTTATTTGAGCAGCGACGATTGTAGGATGGATTGTATCATTTATTTGAGCAGCGACGATTTTAGGATGGATTGTATCATTTATTTGAGCAGCGACGATTGTGGGATGGATTATATCATTTATTTGAGCAGCGACAATTGTAGGATGGATTGTATCATTTATTTGAGCAGCGACGATTGTAGGATGGATTGTATCATTTATTTGAGCAGCGACGATTGTAGGATGGATTGTATCATTTATTTGAGCAGCGACGATTGTAGGATGGATTGTATCATTTATTTGAGCAGCGACGATTGTAGGATGGATTGTATCATTTATTTGAGCAGCAACGATTGTAGGATGGATTGTATCATTTATTTGAGCAGCTACAATTGTAGGATGGATTGTATCATTTATTTGAGCAGCAACGATTGTAGGATGGATTGTATCATTTATTTGAGCAGCAACGATTGTAGGATGGATTGTATCATTTATTTGAGCAGCTACAATTGTAGGATGGATTGTATCATTTATTTGAGCAGCGACGATTGTGGGATGGATTGTATCATTTATTTGAGCAGCAACGATTGTAGGATGGATTGTATCATTTATTTGAGCAGCGACGATTGTAGGATGGATTGTATCATTTATTTGAGCAGCAACGATTGTAGGATGGATTGAATCATTTATTTGAGCAGCAACGATTGTAGGATGGATTGTATCATTTATTTGAGCAGCGACGATTGTAGGATGGATTGTATCATTTATTTGAGCAGCAACAATTGTAGGATGGATTGTTTCATTTATTTGAGCAGCGACGATTGTAGGATGGATTGTATCATTTATTTGAGCAGCGACGATTGTAGGATGGATTGTATCATTTATTTGAGCAGCGACGATTGTAGGATGGATTGTATCATTTATTTGAGCAGCGACGATTGTAGAATAGGTTGCATCATTTATTTGAGCAGCGACGATTGTAGGATGGATTGCATCATTTATTTAAGCAGCGACGATAGTAGGATGGATTGCATCATTTATTTGAGCAGCGACGATTGCAGGGTGGATTGCATCATTTGTTTGAGCAGGCACGGTTTACTCATTGAAGTTGGCGCCAGTCCACATCGGTTGGCAAAATGAGCCTATTTACCCGTTCACCAATGTTACACAAAGTGATGAAAATTTGCGTTACAAAATACCTGAGAAATTTATTACTATCGTTCATTGAACGATAAAACTACTTTATAATAATGTTGATATTTTTAAGTACTGCAATTTTGAATTGGGTATATTTTTGATGCATCATTTCAACACATTATATCCGATTTTTTTTTATCATGAAATGACAAAACGGTATTTCTAGTAGTTATATTTACCCCTATTAAAATGCTGCCGTCTTTGGCATAACGCTTCTAGGAGACAGATCACCTAACCTGCGGGCCTACGAAGCATACCTTCAAAAAACGCCCAAGGCAAAGGTTAACATCGGCATCTTTGGGATGCTTTATTTCCAATCAAGCCTGATACATTACTATCGTTACTATCGTTACATTACTATACATTACTATATCAGCTTATCCTCAACTTGATGTTAGCTTAACCTGAATCTATACAAATGTTTAACAGATGTGTTTGTAAACATTTATGATAGGTGTATGTGAACTTTTGCAACAACGCAATCAGCAATTTTTACCTCCCAATGTTACTGTGATTTTTTTTTCATTTTTTACCACTAAAGTTTTTTTTATTACGCGTAAACCATATTAGCTGATTATATCATTGTCATTAGGTGATCCCCTAAATTCCCTAGACTAGGTGATCCCCTAAATTAGTCAATTTCATTTTCATCCCCTAAATATGTCAACTTCGTATTAATTTAACCTCAATTAGGTATCATGTCAGTAAACCTCAACATGATGCTCGTTCAACCTGAATCTATACAAGTGTATAACAGATGTGCTTGTAAACATTTATGACAGCTGTGTGTGAACTTTTGAAACAACGCAATCAGCAATTTTTTACCTCCCAATGTTACTGTGAATTTTTCCTCTTCTTAACCACTTAAGTATTATTACGCGTAAGCCATATTAGCTGATTATATCATTGTCGTTGTAATCTTCTTATAATCTCATAATCGCTTCTGCCCTCCACTGCCATCGTACAACCATATTAGCTGATTATATCATTGTCGTTGTAATCTTCTTATAATCTGATTATATCATTGTCGTTGTAATCTTCTTATAATCTGATTATATCATTGTCATTATAATCTATCAGCAATTTTTCACTTACCAATATTACTGTGAATTCTTCCTTATTTACCACCACAGTTATTATTACGCGTAAACCATATTAGCTGATTGTATCATTGTCATCATAATCTTTAAAACTTATTCCCTCTTGTATGTGAACTTATGAAAACGCCCTCAGCAATCTGTTTGCACCAATGTAGTGATATCGAACTCCAATATTATAACAAATAAATAATAGATGTGTGTGTAAACATCTATGACAACTGTGTGTCACATTTTGTAACATCGCCATTAGTAATTTTTCACCAACCAATGTTACTGTGAATTCTTCTCTATTTACCACTACAGTTATTATTACGCGTAAACCATATTAGCTGATTGTATCATTGTCGTCATAATCTTTAGAAATTTATTACCTGTTGTATGTGAACTTGCGAAAACGCCCTTAGCAATCTGTTTGCACCAATGTTGTGATATTGAACTCCATTATCACTCGCTCATGGACTGAGTTTGTGTGTACTCACGAAATCGCGCTAGATTTTTCTTTTTTACTCTATTCTCTCTTACTTAATAAGCTACTTTTTAGACTGAAATATCCCTTTAAGCTTGACTCTGTATTTCGTCTTAAGCTCTATAGTACCTAATTCTTACTTTTACTTATTTTAAATGACTGATCACCCTGTAATATTTGAGGAAATCGATCCAGATTCCAATCATTTGAACAGAATATATCCAAACCTAAACGACTCTCAAGAGTGTAGGTATACTAATATATCAGAATTCAACGAAACTATACGAATAACTGACCGAGATTTCTCACTCCTGTGTTGGAACTGTAGGTCACTCTATCCAAAATTGGAAGAGATACAATGTACTATTACTGAACTTAAATATAACCTAGACGTGATTAGCTTCACCGAAAGCTGGCTAGATGACTCGACTAAAGACATGATTCGATTTGAAAATTATCATAGTTACCATTCGCTAAGAAAAAACCAGCGGGGCGGAGGCATCAGCACATATATATCTAACCACATAGACTCGAGAACCATAGCAAGTGCAACCATGAATCAGGATCATATAGAATCACTCTTCGTAGAACTTTTTAGAGATGGTAAACGCATTGTGCTTGGAACGGTGTATAGGCCTCCTACAGCCTGTCCTATATCCTTCCTGAATGAATTGAATCGGATTATTTCTCAGTTCAACAGGCCCTTATACAATGACATAATAATATGCGGTGACTTCAATTATGATCTACTGAAACATGAAAGCCATGAACCAATCTCTAATTTCCTAACTACCTTTCAGTCTCAATCCTTCCTTCCGATCATTACAAAGCCTACACGAATAACCTCAGAGTGTGCTACGCTGCTTGACAATATCTATAGGACAGACCCTAGTGATTTTCTTGCTGGAATAATTACTTCTGACTTATCAGATCACTTCCCAGTTTTTCTTATTAAGAAAAATGTCTATATTGCTTGCACCAAGGCACGGGCTGAAACTTACTCATATCGTAAAATAAACGAATCAAATCTTGAAGAAATGCGCACCGTTCTAGAAGAATCAATGCCTACATTGCACATCTCTCAACAAAACAATAATACTACGAGCATTGATGAAGCAGTAGTAAAGTTGACTGAAACTATAATGACCGCATACAATCAGTGTTGCCCAATTGTAACTCGTACAGTTACCCCGAAAAATAAACATAAGCCCTGGATTACCAGAGACATCGTGATAAATATAAAGAAACGTCAAGCGTACCTAGCCCTCCTTTGCGAAGGACGAATATCTAGAGAAACATATAACCGATTTAGAAACTATGTAACAAACCAGATAAGAACATCAAAAAAGAACTACTTTACGCTCAAGTTTACTCAATTCAAAACTGACGTTAAAAAGATTTGGCATCTCCTTAACTCCTGCTGTAAACCGAATAATGCCGATAAAAAGAAAATTGAATATGTTGTTCAAGATAATGTAAAATATCATGAGAAGAAAGAAATTGCTAATCTCTTTAACAACTTCTTCGTAAACGTAGGGAAAACAATAGCTGATGGTATTCCAAGTGAACCTACTGATCACCTGGAATTTATGGATCATATTCGAGAACCCAACTCCTTTTTCTTTACGCCTACAAACTCCTCCGATGTAATTACGTGCATAAACAACATGAAAAATAAATCGAGTGGGTTACAAACGTTTCCGACTAAAGTACTTAAAGTTATTGCTGACATTGTAGCCCCACTGATATCAAATATTATTAACCAGTCTCTCTTACTAGGCACTTTCCCGAACTCCCTCAAAGTTGCTAGAGTAACCCCTATCTTTAAAAGTGGTGAAAAAACCTGTGTAAACAATTATCGACCTATCTCCATTCTACCAATTATTAGCAAAGTATTCGAAAAGATTGTGTATAAAAAAGTGTACTCTTATTTTGAACAAAAATCATTTCTTTACGATAAACAATACGGTTTTCGCTCTAAAAAATCAACAACACAGGCTATATTAAATCATTTACAATTCCTCTATTCTAATATAGATGAAGGAAAGCCTGTCTTCTCTGTATTTCTTGACTTCCGAAAAGCATTTGATTGTGTGGACCATAAAATACTATTATCGAAACTACACTGTTATGGCATTCGAGGGATTGCCCATGATTGGTTCAGATCATACCTAACAAATCGGAAACAATACGTTGTCATTGACGACGCAAAATCAGACCCACAGACAATTAGCCATGGAGTTCCACAAGGATCTGTTCTCGGGCCTCTCTTGTTTCTGATTTTTATCAATGATATTGTAAAATCTACATCATTCTTCAAATTCATACTTTTTGCCGATGACAGTACGCTTTCTGCGGTCCTTCCGAACCAAAATCCTGCTATGATTGTGGGGAGTATAAATACTGAACTTCACAAGGTTTCATCGTGGCTCAAAGCTAATAAAATAAGCCTAAATATCGATAAAACAAATTATATTACTTTCTCATACAAGAAAGATGTATCTCTCCCATGCATTAAAATTGGCGAAGGTGAAATCGAAGAAACCAACTCATGTAAGTTTCTGGGCATCATAATAGATAAACATCTGACCTTCAAAGAGCACATCACTCATATTAGTTCTAAATTATCAAAATCCATCGGAATCCTAAATAAAGTTAAAAATTTTCTGCCTGAAACAGCTTTACAAATGCTCTACCGAACGCTCATTTCTCCATACTTGCAATACGGAATAGAAGCATGGCACGGAACTGATAAAAATAAAACCAACAAAATTTTTACTCTGCAGAAAAGGGCTGTCAGAGCGGTAAAGAACCTAGAATATAATGCTCACACAAATGATTCTTTCAAAAATTTACAAATACTTAAACTTTCGGATCTATACAAAATCTCCATCTGTAATTTCATTTACAAAACATTAAGAAATGATGGCGACAATAGCCTAAGACAATTATTGACTGCGCAAACTGGTCATCACGACCATTTAACCCGAAATAGAAGTAAATTCATGCTTCCTTATTATTCAAAGGCCAGGTCGCAACACAGTATTCTCTTCGTTGGAACCAAAACTTGGAACTCTATACCTGCAGAGATCCGTGAATGTAATTCGTACAAAGTATTCAAAAGACATCTTGAGTCTCACTTCCTATCAGAATACTAGTCGTGTAAGATCACCGTGTCGAAATCTTGCCTCCTACATGTAACTAATGATAATGTCATAATGTAACTTGCCTTGTGTACCATAACCAATCTTCTCTCTGCTCTTGAATCGTTTTATCGAACATACTGTTAAATATAGCCGACTTGTAAAATATCGAGTTAATCATCTCAATGATCAGTCTAATGCGAAACTAGGTTAAGTGAACTAGGTTAAACTTTTGTACACCCTAGAATAGCGTGATGGTAGGATGCCCTAGAAGTCGCTGAACTTATTCGGGCCCACAGGTAGCTATACTCAAATTTGACCATTGTACTAGACTTAAGTAAAACTCTACCTCTGTATCACCTACCTCTGTATCTCCTGTGGTAAATAAATTGTTTAAATTGTTTAAATTGTTTAAATTGTTTAAATACATATGATCATAAGCATTGGTTTTTCAAATGTCTTATAACTAACCCTATATATAGAACACCATGACGGTTCCCCCGTAAAGCCGGTACCCATTTCCGACACCTGGGTTGAGTGGGGTATTGTGCTTGAGCTTTCCCTTATACCCAACGGGGAAAATCTCCGCGCCAGCGCCGGGATACGAACCCGCGACTCCAACATACGAGCCCGATCCCTTAACCACTGTACCACGGAGAGCAGTAACCCAATTTGAGCAACGACGATTGTAGGATGGATTGCATCATTTATTTGCCTTACCTGTCAGCCTAGTCTAAAATTGACAGAAAACCAAGACAGAAAATCTGGTGTGCTCAACGCATTTCGCGACTCAGCTATTGAGCATTGATTTACCTTTCAGGGGTGATCGACGCCTAAAAATGCTGGTGATCCCAGCAAATGTTTTTGGTAGACGTTAGTTGCCAACGAAGCTTAGCAATAATATAAAAAATTGTGGATGTTCCAGTCCTAATAATAAAATATAATCTAAAAATCAAATAATATATTAAATGTGTTGTATCAAAAAAAAAATAATTTTAATGAAATATAATTGATAACACCATAATCTGCAGAAATAAAATATCAAGATGGATCATTTGTTAGATTTTTGGGTATTTTGATGGCTGTGCAGTGAAAAGGAAATTACAGAAGTCTCCCTGAATCTATGTAGAGTGGATTTGCGATGAGGCAAGTAATAATATTGTCCAATTTTTTTCTTCGAAATTAACCACATAATTTCATTCAAAAAATTAGATTGAATTCACATTAGGACATGTAGGGTAACCATAGGCAAGCAATTTTCAAATTCTTTCGAAAGTTATGAAATAAATCTAGCCCTACAACAATAAATAAAAGAATCAAATCCTTCCTCCTGTAAAAGGATATATGCTGGAATGGCTTGTCCTGCAGCCACTAAACATCTGTAAATTTGCACTAGAGATCTTAGTAACAATGGAAGTGAAAATATAGGTAGGCCTATCAATCAACTAATAATAATAAGGGTGTAAAAATAAATTCATATTTTAAATAGGCGATTGTTTGCGTAGGATTGAATCGCGTAATAATAAAGGTCAATACCCTTTCGTGATCTCCTTGACTCTATTGTTGTTCAAGCGTTTTTAACTTCTTCGCATAGGTTCGCTCCAGTCTTTGTCTGTCCGCAGCTAAGTGTACATATTTTTCTTGGTAAGTCAAATTTGTGTCTGCAATTTTTAGCAATGTCGGCTTCCTTGGCCTGTCAGGAGCCGACCTCCTTTCTCGCAACTTCAGCCTTAACTTGTAGAGTTCATTTGGTGCAATATCAGTGCAATAATTTCATAACCTTGTGATCCTATTTGGTTGCAACTTACATGTCTATGACTTTAATGCCGTTTTAGTCATGTGAAAGTTTCTCTATCAATGGTGCTTATGTGCGTTCTTGTCTCTGCGCAGGAACAATAATTGGAGCTTGTAATAAACTCGATTCAATCCCAAACGTTTGACTGATGGCTCCATATGTCTCCAAATAAACCCGTATTTCAATTGTTCTGGGAAATACGTTACAGTTCCAAGAAAAATATGTACACTTAGCTGCGGACAGACCAGTTGTAATTGTAATAACCCTGGTGTCGCTTTCGAAAAGGCCATGGAGCTTTTAGAAAGCAAGTACGGCAACTCGTATGTCAGGTCTCATGCGTACCTGAAGAGAATTGAAGAATGGCCAAAGATATCCAACGGCGATGCTAAGGGATTCGAAGAATTCTCTCTGTACTTGACAAGCATCGCTAACATGATGCCAGGATTTGATGAACTAGGACAATTGAACAATCACAAGGAAATGAAGATGATCATCGATAAGTTTCCCTTTGACGTGGTGAAGACTTGGAGGGCACACGTCTGTATGATCCAGGATAGAGGTGAGGCGGTCGTGTTTTCGCATTTAGAAAAGTTTACCTCTCAACAGTCGCGCATTGTAAATCTCCCAGTTTTTGGCGATTTGAAGCCAAGGTCAGCAAGTGACTCTGCTCAACTTGACGCTCGGGTGAAAGATCGCAGGGCCTTCCCTACTAGTATCGTAGAAGAGGCGAATGGCACTGGTGAAAAGGATTCTTTATGTCCCTGCTGTAAGAAGGATGGCCACAGTTTGGACAATTGTTATTTTTTTAAAGGCAAAATCTACGAAGACAAAGTAAAGTTCGTCAAGGAGAAGAACCTTTGTTTTGCTTGTCTTGAGTCTAATCATCGGTCGGCGTCGTGTAAATCTAGGTTGAAGTGTAAAGAATGTTTTAAAAGTCACCCTACGAGTTTGCATAGGGCACCAAAAGCCTTCGTCTCTTCGAATTCTCCAGAAAGGCATGTAGAAACTCAGCATGAGCCAGAAGTTTTACCACACGTATCTTACCCTGCGACGTGCGTCACAACGTGTCAACAACCGGAAGTACGAGGTGGGAGAGTAGTTGGCGCTGCTGTACCGGTAATGGTTTCTCTTTCTGGCGGGAGTCGATGTATTAAGACGTATATGGCACTGGATAGCTGGGCAACGGATAGCTTTATGTCAACGGAATTGATGAAGAAATTGGGGTTGACAGGAGAATCAACTTCTGTGTGTCTCACGACAATGGGGGAAAAATCTCGTAGCATCCCGGTCCAGAGGATTGCGGAGTTGAAATTGTGTAGTCTTGAAGGCCATAAAACTCACTCGTTAACGGATGTGTATGCTCTAAAGGAGTGGCCCTTCAAAAAAGAAGATTCCCCCAGCAAGCAAGATACAGAAAGTTGTGCTCATCTCGTGGATCTGCAGTTCGAGTTTGTGGACTCGGCTATCGAAATATTAGTGGGTACGAACGCAGAATTACTTAGACCTTTGGAGTGCGTAAGTGGTGAGGCAAACCAGCCTTACGCTACGCGTCATAAATTCGGATGGGCAATAAATGGTCCAGTGGCTTCCTCACTTACAAGGAATTCCTGCCACCGAATTTCATCAGAAAAGTTGGAAAAGACCGAAGAGGATCTGGATGGACTATTCAGGCAGGATTTCGTGGATCCAGCTCCAGGTGAAAAAGCAATGTCGTTGGATGACAACACATGGCTGGAGGAAGTAAAACGTAGCTTGAAACGCAGAATCTGCGGCCGGTACGAGATGGCACTTCCTTGTCGCTGGGGGGCACCAAGGTGCATGAAGCGGAGACAGTTAAGGTGCTCGCAGCGAAGGGGGAAAGGTGAGATTCAAAGCCCAACATCTCGTCTAATTGCATCGACTTCTGATTGGGCAGAATAGCTCTACAGGGCTGCGGCTTTTCAGCGAATAAAGTTGTGGCTCACGGATGGCAGCGTTGAAAAATCTACGTTTTCGGTAGAGTTATCCGACGCAGAGACAGCATTAGCTATTCGTTCAGGTGGACGCTTTCTTAAAGAACAGACTCCTCATTTGTCTTTCAACGGATCCAGAGGACGTGAGGCCTCAAACTCAGAGGCACCTGCTTATGTTGCATGCGGTCCCTGGATCGCTACCTCCCGGGCAGTTTTCGACGGATGAAGGCTACGCTCTCCGTTGTTAGAGGCACGTGCAGCACATGGCGTACGCGTTTTGGCAGCGTTCGCGCAAGAAATATTTTCGTCTCTCACAGCATCGTAGGAGGTGGTCCGGGAATTACGAAAAGTTCGCGGTCGACGATCTTGTCCTGCTTGTTGACTCTTCACTCCCTCGTAATCAGGGGAGCATGGGACGCACAATTGAAGTGTCCAAAATTCTGGTGGTAAGGTCGAAGCGGCGAAGGTTAGGACTTCGTAGTGCGATGCGGGTCGCGTTCCTTCAACTAAGTGCTCGGAAGTTGTACGTCCGATTGTAAAATTAGTTGGTCTACTTGGTCATGGCGTTGGTTGGAACGATATAGAACGTTGACCTCCGTCAAAGAGGGCCGGTGTAAAAATAAATTCATATTTTAAATAGGCGATTGTTTGCGTAGGATTGAATCGCGTAATAATAAAGGTCAATACCCTTTCGTGATCTCCTTGACTCTATTGTTGTTCAAGCGTTTTTAACTTCTTCGCATAGGTTCGCTCCAGTCTTTGTCTGTCCGCAGCTAAGTGTACATATTTTTCTTGGTAAGTCAAATTTGTGTCTGCAATTTTTAGCAATGTCGGCTTCCTTGGCCTGTCAGGAGCCGACCTCCTTTCTCGCAACTTCAGCCTTAACTTGTAGAGTTCATTTGGTGCAATATCAGTGCAATAATTTCATAACCTTGTGATCCTATTTGGTTGCAACTTACATGTCTATGACTTTAATGCCGTTTTAGTCATGTGAAAGTTTCTCTATCAATGGTGCTTATGTGCGTTCTTGTCTCTGCGCAGGAACAATAATTGGAGCTTGTAATAAACTCGATTCAATCCCAAACGTTTGACTGATGGCTCCATATGTCTCCAAATAAACCCGTATTTCAATTGTTCTGGGAAATACGTTACAAAGGGGTTTCAGAACACTTGCACATGCACTACTCCTAGTCAAAGATTTTTTTTAATTTGGTCCTATTAATGCAGACAAGACATCATGGTTTGCCACCGTGGGTGGAAAGCTAATTGCGTGAATTGCAGAGAATATTCATTGCTTACGATACATCAACTATTTTTTGAATGATAATGAAAATATACTGTACAATATCATTGGGAGGGATATTGCACGCTTGCTTTTTATTTGCTATTATTGACTTTTAGATGCCACATTAACTGGGAAACGTTGTTTCCGATAAATAAATATTCTATAACAAAGACGTACCAGGCCCATGCAATAGCCGCTGAAATGAACAAATGTTTGACCCATTAATTTTAAAAGCCCTCTTTTACACGGAAAATTTATGCTGCAAATTTTATCATAACTTTCAATAAATAACGTTCACTAAATGATTTGCAGAAATAATTTTACATTCTAAATGTTTCGTTTATAACTGATAGTTATTTATCTCATTAGAAGCTAAAATGGGCAGATTAGCTTGCATTTACCAGTATATCAATCTGAATTAAAAGGGGCTATTATGTTAGAAAAATTTTCAATATTATTTGTTAAATTTGGCAACTAAACGCCAGTGATAATCTAAGTAACATTTTAAGAAGTAATATAACTAAGAATAAATTATTTCACATTCAAAAAAAGATCATGTTCAGAAGTTAGATGGAAATGACGGAAATACTCATTTCATATATAATGTCTTTGCAATCATGCTTGAGTAAAGGAATTTGCAATAAATCCCATGAAGAAACGAAAAAATGTGACAAATATACATATATTAAAAATACAACGCTGAAAAATGCACGCTTGCTATAACTTGAACATTTCAGTTTTATTTTAAATATATTGAAATGCAATTGAACGTCATTTTTTATCAAGTAATTCAGTTGAAACGATCATTCATTAAATCATACTTCCAATAGGACGATTCGTAGAGAATCTTACTCGTAGAATAAACAGAAGAACCAGAGTAAAAGCAAACATTACGTTTATTGCATACGTTTCGGGGTTTTTAAAATTCCATCATCAGTGCTGAAGTAGGAGAAAACAGAAAAATTTTCTTGAGATCCTAGTGAAAACAAATATATAGATATTCCACAAAATTCTCTAATGTAAGAACCCTAATTTGTATTCATTCATACACAAGCAGTTGCATGCTCATAATTCACGCAAGCACACATGCACACGCTAATCCAGATACACCCAGTGAACACATACTATGCTTACACACACACACAACACACATACACACACACAAAATTACGTCAGTAGGTGGGATTCAATAAATCATTTCCGTGTCAAATGTACTACGGACAATCCATTTTATTTGAAGTGCGTCGAAGAAGCGGCTCATCTCATTTATCGAATACCAGAAGGCTTCTTTCGTATTTTTAGAGTGAAAATCACTGGTAAAAAAATAATCTCTGCGGTGACCCATTTAATTCGAGGCCACTCCAGCAAAAAGCGTGCAACATGACACCTCTGAACTATTTTCTGCAGTTGGTTTGTTGAAAGCTCGGCGACTTGCGGGCAGAGTTTCCAATGTCACCACAATTTACTGCAAATAAAGTTAGCTTCTGTGTTCCTGTTACAGCAGCTTCTGCTAGATGCTTTCAACTCCACTCAAATGGCGGTAAACTCATTAGACGCACGCGCCTTTCTAGCGTTTGGTACACTACGAGCTACCGTGTCCAATGTGTGCTGAATAAGTGTTGCGTTTTTTTTTTGATGGAACCACTAGGATAGATTTTTTGGCTGGCAAAAGTAACGATTTCAGTTCAATTTTTCCTGCATAAAACATTGAATGCGTCAAGTGAGTTTTATCGAGCGTCACATTTTTAACCTCAAATTTAACAAAGTAATTTAGAAAAATTTGCTGTTACCTGTTTTCAAAAAATATTCGAAAGGATATGTACATATATCTATTTTTTTAGTTATTACTCTACCATATAAAAATTTTGCTGAAATTCTTGAAGTTGCAAATCCTTCACATGAATGAATCGCGTCCCGGATGAACGCATTTCGACGGGCACTTTACCAACAGCATGCTCGATTGGCATGCCGTTTAATCCCGTTAATTTAACATGATAGGGAACCAGCAATAAAATTCACAGTTTGAGAGGCATAGACTATTTAAACTCATGAATCTGAGAATATGAAAGTCATTGACTTCTTGCTATGAGCATGAAACAAGCTTTCTCGCATCTACATGTATGAATCACACATTGGGCTCTCCAATTGTTCAGGAATAAACATTTTTGATACAGGAACCAAATATCGACATCTCCACTTTGATAGAAATAGACTCTGTAAATACAGAAATCTGTTAACATGAACCATATGTTGACCTTACTCCTTTGTAGGAAATAAATCTAAAAGAATCTCAGATATGCGTGCGCTGGAGATGGTTGTGTGTCATATAACCTGAGCTTAATGGCTCTCTTGTCGAGGCGGATTTCAAGCCTAAGAGAGCTGTCCGACTTGAGTTTTCCTTTCTCGTGAACACTGGAAATCCTGCAATTTGTCAGGCTTCGCGGAAGTGGATAGGAGGATCTGTGTCTCCGGACCTATTCGACATCAATGCCTCTTGGTGACGCAGAGTTACTGGCGACCCTAACTTGCATGACACCTGATGCCTTCAACGCTCCCTTGTGATGTTCGTGCCCTCATACCAAGATCGAATTCTTGAAATCAAATTTTTCCCTCAGTACTTCTTCTGCAGATCTATACGTTATTTAAGGTAATGATTTGTTACTCTTTTAAATTTTTGTTTGTTAAGTGTTTTGGAAAGTACAAAATAAGGGAGAATATCAATATTGTTTTAAAAACTTTTGCTTTGAACAATAAGTTTTTCTACGCTTTCAGTAAATCGATCATTGTAAAGTGGTTATTCAACCGATTTTCGACAACTTAAATTATTCGAAAAGGAAACAAAATTTTATACATTGTGGAAAAACAACAATTAAAATATGTTGATTTAAAGCGAAGATATAATCAATTAAAAAGTCAGGACATTTTTGTGAGACACCCGATATATTTGAGATTCATGCTTCTATTTCACAGCCCTCGAGCACAGACTTCAGAAGCTTTACGCGCAACTACGCGTGTAAGGCTTGAGTAGTTTTTTGGCTCCAGTTTCAATTTGTTTTTTCGAATTTTACAGCAATTCGAAAAGGGAGCTTCTCGGGTTCGTTTGCTTTTTACTTTCGCCTTTGAATAGTGCAATTCTTGTCTCAGAATTGAAGTGCTGTTCATTTCCATCGAGGTTGTGATTCTAGTAATAGTTTTCCATTCAGTTTAATTTTATGTCTTTTAAATTAACATGGAATCGTTTGAGTTTGATCTTTCAATTGGGCACAGAGGACAGTGTCTCGACTTAACCTGCTGACGCTAAAGTTAAAGAATCTATTCCGAGTCTGCTTGAGTACTTCAAGAAGGAGAGCAGTGCATGAGTGAGTATAAGTGCAGGAGAAAAAGAAAGGACACTTTCTTAATACACACAAAGCTCTCGGTTGAAAGCTTTTTTTGATCACATATTAGCAAGAAAAACCAACTACTTTTTCTGAAGTGACCACTTAAGATTTAGCAGCCCTCAGAGAATACTTCATATGTGATATATTTCAGAATTAAATTTCTAAGGTGAGCGAAGGTATTTCTTTGAGTATGAAAATAGATCTTACGAGCAAGAAACCTAAAAATCAAAATCACTGAAACGACATAAAGATGTTAAGGGACGGTATAGTTCAGCGGTATAAGAATAAATACAAGCATTTTGAATTTCTCCACTGGGATCATCTCAAAGACTTCATCGCTCGAATGGAGTCACAAAGTTAATTTGAGCCCAATAGTGTTTCTTTTGCTCTTAATTATATGATATATGAGATCCAAGGGATCATTAGACGAACCAAAAGAAGGGCAGAGGAAGCTTCAGGACTTTCAAAGCATATTGATGGTGGGACGCGTATTAACTGTGAATGGGTTTTCATATTATCTGTGCTAGGGAAAAATTCCTAAACATGGTCTTTAAGTTTAATTTTCAGAATTCAACAAATGGGAACGAGGGAACTTCAGCTGTTGACACATTCCTCAAAGTTTACTAACTTTTCGACTGCGTTAGGACAGCCATGAACTGCGAGTCGTTTTACTCTACATTCACTGGTATAAAAGCCACTCATGTGAGATAATTATAAATAGAAAATTAAAATTACTTCCTCAAAGTTCATTGCTTCTGTTCTGTTGCGACAACTTTCAAATTTTCAAGAAAGAGTTTCTATTGCCATTTATGGAAATTTTCTAAGATTAAGGATAAGATAGAATCAAGGACATCTCTGGTTCGAAGGCTTCCTCTATGAACCAAGCATGCAATATTAACAAAGTGTATTTAAAACTTCCTCAGTAATAGGTATGAATATTAATGTCCCAAAAATTTTACGTATTTTTAGTTTGATACGGTTTATTTCACCTTCCCATTCTTTCTCTGCTCAAGTAAAGGAAAGCAACTCATTGTGCAGTCGTGTCAGTAGTTCACTGCAATTCCTGATTTCAAAGACAAACTTTCTCAAAATTAATTAACGCAATTTCATGTCTTCCGACTGTTTGTATTCTTTTCGCCAATAATTTCCAGTAGTCTTGTTTAATTAAATCAGAACTTGGGAACTTTAGAATACCCTTCATTTTACTCCTCTCTTCATTTTCTGCATTCCGAATCCTCCTCTGTTCGTTTTTCTAAATGGTTAGAATTGTCGATTAAAGACATTATTTCTTGGTATCTTCACCGAGATCCCTTTTTGTAGCGGAATTTCTTGCGGAATCTTCTTATTGCGTTTGATATCTGTCCAACACAACGCACGCCAATGGATTCATCTCTGATCACTTACATCGTTCTGCATTTTGCAGTAAATGGATATAGTCGCACCAGCAAATTGTCAGTCATTCTGCCCTGGGACGGTCAATTGAAGTTTATTCTGCACTTATAACTATTTTAGAGCAGGTTTACAATTTTTTGAAGGATGCTTTCTTTTTGTTGATGTTCGCCATACACATTGCTCATATACCGTGTAAACTATTTCTAAGTTTCGAGTTTTTCGAGCGTTAACATTCTGGAAAAGAAGGCATCAAATAAGCCTGTAATCGAAAAAAATTCAATACAGAAAAAGTTATGTTACTTTGTCGTACAAATATTTCTTCAGCAAATTTCCGCTGCATTTATTTATCTAATTCCTTGCAAGATCGTCGTTCTATTTTCCCTAGTCGAAATGCAGAGTATATATATATTTTTGTTTCTATTGTCTTCCTACAGAGCCTTTCTGAATCGCAATTAGGTTGCCCTGATTAAAGGAAGTATTTTGGTTAGATCCAAACAAGTAAAAGCTAGTTTTTTTTAGCCTAAAACCGAAATTTTCTCCCAAATGAATGCTGTTTTTCGCAATCAGATTCCATGACCAGCAAATGCCCAGATCTGTGCCAATTCCCAGAGTTTCATTTCCCAGAATTTCCTGGATGCGATCGTTTACTAGCGAATGGCATATTTGAGATAGCTGAGCTTAATCAACGAGATTGGATAAGACCGCAATAACACGGGAATAATTGTACATATGTGGCCTTGTGATATCTGAAATTATTAAATTAATGTTTTGGTTTCTCTGAGATTGCCACGTGTAGTGATGTGTGCAAGTTAGCTAAGTGATATTTTAGGATTAAACTTTTGTTTAACTGTATCTTGACTCTGTGTCATTTCATCACACTACAATGATTTTCGTCAAATTTCGCATCACAAAGGATGAGTGTCGAGCATAATGCACTGAGGACAAAAGGGCCACGACATTTAACAATGCATGCATAGTAACAATGACTAATGACTAAAAGAGTCTTTTGCTATTATGCAGTCAATATTTTAAAGGCTAGACGAGTTGATAGCGCTTGCACTACTACTGCTCATCCTCACTTAGTTCGTTCTTACCCTAATCATAGTATCAGCCATAGTTATTTCTACTTGTCGTAATATTCTGGTACCTAAAACAGTAAAAAATGATAAGGAAATATATTTTCAGCGCTATCACCTATAACCTGTCAATCAAATGCTGCAGTGATCGACATTTGTGCGAGCGTTCTCATTTGACTTTGAAATGTTCAAGATTTGGTGATTCGAGTTACTGCTCAGATAATACTCAAGGTTCTATGTTGTCGATATATCCATAAGCAAATAAAGTTTTAAATCACCAGATTATGGAATGAAACGTCGGCAATGAACAGTATATTTTGAAGGTAAAACTTTTCTGTTTCAGTGCAGGAAAAGCATAGAAGCTGCTCTTTTCATGGCGACTGGTCTCATTAGCTGTGATTTTATCGGTGTAATGTTCTCTAAGAGAATAGAAAGTTTCAGTGTTACGCAAAAATAAAGAATTATCTGATATGAATGCGAATCAGAACTTGTGCTTCGTGAAAATTTAATTCTCAGGGTAAGAAAAACTTCATCTTCGAACAACAGAGGCTGCCTTGTCAAGAGCACTAAGTCAGTCTCACCTTATAAAAAAGCAACTTACAAATTCCGGCTGTAGAAGCACTTGTAGGAACAGAATTGGGCATGCATTTGTCTTGTGGTAGAACCAAGGACTACGGTCTGTTTGGCATCTAATAATAATTATAATCAAACGGACCTCAGCCATCATGATTGCGTTGGGGACCTGTTAGCGGTTGCCAAGAAACACTCCGGTTTGTTTAACGTCGTTTTGCAACACCATGAACTCTGAATTACTTGTTGTAATTGTTGCCCAATGTTGATGCCCAATAAGAACGCAGTTAATGAAATTGGAAGGATAAATTATTACATAAAGAATTACACAAAGAATTGCATTGGAAGGAAAAATAATAATAACATAAACGAAGTTTAGATGGCGTTGGGAACCTGTTAGCGGTTTGTTTAACACCTTTTTGCAACACCATGAGGTCCGAATTACTTATTGTCTCCGTACTCGATTCCTCTACGCAGAAAAATGCTGCATGCTTTGGTTTGTCCATATGCTATTCAAATTTACTTCTGTCATTCACATATGACAAATAGAACAAATTTGGAATATGGCGAATTCTTTTTTGCGGTCTCATTACTCAGTACTAAAAGTGTCCGAAATCATTTGGTAGATGTGCCATTATTATGAAATCTTTTGAAACAAACCAAATTCAGCAAAATGAGCACGCACTGCGTGTTCGAGTCTTGTTCTCATTTTCATTAAGCTTGGCATTGACGAGAAGAATAAGTTTATTAGGAGAAAATTTCTTTCGCAGTTTCACTGTTCAGTACCGAATACATATGATACCATTTCATGGTAATGCCATCATTTTGAGATTCTTTTGGAACAAAACTACGGTCAGTAAAATGGGCACTCACTGCATTTTCAAATTTTGTTCCTTTCTTCACTAAGCTTTGCGGTAAAAAATCTTCTCACGCTGAAAACTCGCTTATTGTTAACAAGGAAATGTAAGCCGCAGACCTGGTTTGAAATGTTCTTTGGAAACTTGTCTCGTTATTTCACAAAAGTTACGCGGAGAGTCTCAAGTTACCTATTAGCGTTCCTGTAACTCGCATGTTTCATCTTGAGATACATTTGCAGAGTTTATGATCGATCATGCATGAAATTATAATTGTGATTCGGGTCAACCGGATCAAATATTGTATTTTTACCTGAAGATAAAGATCACCCACTCCAAAAATTAAAGCAGTTCCCTAAAATTAATGAATGATCACCCACTCCAAACTTAAAGGTAGATGTTCATTTTTGTTTTGTACTGAGATTTCTTAACTTTAATGATCCTGTGGAGTTTATACGCTTACTGAAGTTCATTCTTCAACTCAAATTCGAGTTAAATTTCGAGACTCATTTCTAAAATAACGAACTTTAAATAGATCATGCCTTAATTTTTTTCATTAAGTATTTATGAAAATCGAGTTTGTGGCTGCTTGTCGGGCAACAGCATCGTGAAAATCCCCTCCGTAGCCAGGGGTGGGTCACGTCGCAGTCAAAGTGTTAATGTGCCCAGGACCTCTCAAAACCGTGAATCTATCTTGCGTCTGGTGACAGTGTGATGCTCGGGTGCTTCTGTTGCGCTGGATACTGTGAATGTTTACTGTGGAAAATGGGATCACAAGATCATGGCAAGCTTTTACCGACCAAATATAGCATTCCATAAATTTTGCTGAATACTCGTAATGGTGACGAGTGCAAAAATAAATGACGGTGACGAATGCAGAAATAAATGACGGTGACGAATGCAGAAATAAATGACGGTGACGAGTGCAGAAATAAATGACGCTGACGAGTGCAAAAATAAAAAAAACATGCACGCTATCATTTACTTTCGAATTTTGCAAGGAATCAAGAATTGGACAGAAAACACTTGAATTTTGCGTCACTTATTCGGTTCTACATGCTGTTTTTGGTGAATTGATTGGAATTTACTGGAAGCAGCGTAGAGAACGAAAATTTGCACAAAATGTCTTCAAAAATTTATCATGAATGAAGCTTGACGTATTTTTTCTTCCACACGTTTACCAAATCCATTTCTGCAATTCACAAATCGGCATCGAAAGGGATGGGATTGTTTTCCGTTTTTTATTATAACCCAAAACTCTGCGGGAATAATCAGCTCAGCGCTAACTAATTTTACCGTAATAATTATCTAATGGATAAACATGTGTAAATTTTGTAATACATCGAGGACAAATGGGAGGCCTTGATTCGATTACTTCTTCAAAAGTTCGATAGACCGCCTGTGTATTTCAGTTCCGCTATCGTCTTTTATCTTTTACACAACTCGTCATTACGACATGTTACGAGTTTTTGGGGGCGCAGAGGTGCTCTTTGCAAACTTTTGACCACAATCCTCACTTAATTTCATCAATGTAATCGTCTTTCCTGTGCAAAAAAATTACTGCAACACGCAAAGCTGGAACAAGAGTTTTTTGTTCTCGACGGGAAGTTTGGGCGAAGGCAAAACTTACGGCTATCAGTTACACGGGTGTCATTTGCAGAAACTTTTTGTTTAACAGACCTTGTTTGTTCTGCTCCAAGTTTTGATTACTGTAATAACCGACGATGCTGTCCAAGCACTCGCCCTCAAGTAGAAAGTGAAACGGGAGGTAAGAATAGAGAGGGACCATCTATTGAAAAACACGGGCTTAGGAAAGTTTTCCCTCCTTGACTGGTCATGAATGTAGATTTGGTTCACTGTTGATTGGGTTGTTCAAGCTGTTCAATGATGATATAGTTTGGCCTAAAATGTGAGTAGTGAGACGAACTTTTGTTCAGTTTTTCGATAGAATTCTGCTCTTCGATTCTATTTACATATTTATTCATATTTTTTCTTTGCTTCAATAGGCTTTCATTGACAGTTTCTTGAACCCATCCTGCACTTGGCAAACAATTATGTCTTCATCATATTTACAGAAAAATGCTACAAGTAACTCTTGCTAAAGTTGATCTAACTGTACACTTCCATGGAAATATTAATGAACTATGAATTTTTCCCATGTAATGTAAAATTTCATGGGCGAATTCAATTAACTCAGCTTACAGATTAACTCAATTTTTCTGAGTGGAACGCCTCTGTTCTAAGAGTTTAATGATCCGACATCGGTCCAATGCGAGGTCTCATTTCTGTGTAATTTTATTCTGACGAATGTTATTCTTTGATTTGTAATCAGCATTGAATTTTTGCGGTTTGCTGACCACACAAATTGCAAATCACGTACAATCCATCACGGTATAAATTAACTTTTCGCTGAGCCAAAAAGATTTTAATTAACACAGAGCAATCAATATTGCAATCGATACCAAATGTTTTCTTGCCCTGATAAGCTAAATTGTGAACTCTGCTAGTATAAACACACGTGAATGTTTAAATCGAAAAATATTTCAATTTAAGTTCAATGTTTTTATTTTATAACAATTATAAATTCTACCGCCGAAACGTAGAGTTAAAACTGTAAAGTTTTATTGCAGTGAAATTCTTAATACATGACGTTGAAAGGGCGAAATTATTTCGATGTGTAGTGCCTGTTAACGTCGTTTCTGCAGCCGTGATCGTATATCAAGTGTGAAATTAAGCCTATTTCTATTTAATTGATTTTGCTGAACTTAGGCATTGCAAAAACAGTTGATCAATTATGTGGTTTTAACTTGAGCATATAAGGTTGAAATTCGCGTTTAATGCAACAAGTGTAGTTACTTTGAAATATCGAGCGATCGGTGTTTAACAATACTCGTGTTTTTTATTCGCGCGCGCTTATGCTTAATGTGTACTGTCTATAAAATGTTGAGAAGTAAAATTTGGTTAATATTTTCACATTGCCTCTTTTCTAACATTATCTCTATATTATTTGGAAAATCCTACAATACCTGTTGAAAGAGAAATAATCATTTAAGATGCGCCGTTCATGAGCTGTTATGACAAAATCCATGTTCTGAATGATCCAGACAACAAGGTGTTAGGGAGGACAACTCTAATTTCAATGCAGTAACTCAAAACTTCATGTCCATTCCCGGTCAAAAGAGTTTTTTTCTGAACCGTCTGAACCTTCGACCGCAATCTGGACCAAGCAATGCATAAAAATTGTATGTATTTGAGTAAAAAATTATACGTATTGCAGTAAACGTTATGAGTTCGTTAATTCTTTAATTTTACATCCTGAAGCTTGAGGGCTCTAGAGAAGAAATGTACATATCAGCGCAACTGTGCTCGAAGGTATAGTAGACTTTCTTAAAGAAATCCCGATTTGATTATGAATTGGATTCATTGCATGCGCTTGTAGAAATATCCAATGTCTCTATTCGCACAACTAACACTGCTTTTCAAATCTTTTAATCTCACTTCTATCAAATCTTTCTTTCCCACCGATGGTTACGAGAGAAAGTGTAGAATCACAATAATTTGGAGAGAAATCTTTGTGGCAGGTTAGGCAACACTGTGCTCGTTGTCTATGAGCACTGCAAAATTCTTCGCATATTAAACTATTAGACATTGGACACACTTTATTACTTATATAGGAACCATGAAAAAAGTCATGAAAATATCTTATAAATGGCATTTTTTGTGAACACTAAGCTTGGATTTTTTTGTTTGAATTGTTAAACTTATTCGGAAGCTGAAAACCAATTATAAGAACTTTTAATAACGCCGTTCCTTAATCAAAGACTGAGAAGCCATTATTAAACTCATTAGTAACTTGGTCTTTTAACCCAGACCTTGTAACCCCATTAGAACTGCCTCAGACGAATTTTATTCGCACTTTTAACGGCAAATTTTGCACACGAATTGAAATCTCGGTGAACGAGCTGCCCTCGCCTCCAACTTTTGCAGTCATTTCTGTGTGTTTTTATGGAACAAAACGCCAAGAAAATCGCCATGCGGAATTTTCTCTTACCTGTCTGGTAGATGCTATATATAATATACGTAGAATAATCCACAGTTCTTTTATTCATCTCCTGCGTAAACCATTACATTAATATTTTTTCAACGGTATAAAAAAACCGTATGTTTGGTTTACTGGATTACTCAATAAAAAAATACCTTGAGAAACTTCTTTCAGAAAAACTAAATGCGGCTTTTGTATCATGGGAAGGGGGCGAAAAATTTGTCATCATTCTCTTCATTTTTAGCTGTGTCCTCAATTGGGCATTTGAGAATAAATCGGCATTCGAATCCAAGAGGGAATGCATGTAATAATAGGTTTTAATTTTGCTCGCTAGACGAAAAAAGCAAAAAAAATTAAAATTTGTTAATAGTTTTTAAAAACTCTGCTAAAGTAAAAAACTGAAGTGATTAATTTTCAGCTCTGATCAAGTAAATCTATGCCGATGTTGAAACTAGGAAGCAATTTCTTTTGCACGAACCTAACAGTTTACATCATGCGGCAAAGAACTGGATGCACTACGCTTTGCCAAATTCACTGGGCAGAGCCTTATTTTGTCATAATTCCCGAACGAAAAAATACGAGCCATCGCACCAGATTACTGACACTGGCTTCCGGAAAGAGCGCTAAGTTCCTCTGTTTTAGTTCCCTACCGAGCTTCGTATGGCGACCGCACTAACAACTACGGTTTGTCATTGGCAAAGTTTAGCAGATTGCTCTTAAAACAGTTTTTGTTTGAATATTCCCGTAAAGGCAGAAATTATTTCACCTGTTTCAGCCTGGATGCTGGATAATGATAATGATTGAAGTATAGTTTAAATTCAAATACATTGTGTGTCAGAAAGTATAAGCACTAGAACACTGTAAGGAAATGTACAGCATGAACCAATATACTCGTAACATTAAATTTCTTTCCAAGTTTTCATCTTCTTAAGCTAAGCACTTAATATATCACCGTTATAATCGATGCCAACATTCCTGTAACTCGATTTCTAAAACACTTGGCAGCGGCCTCGTGGTATACACACGGATGTTCTGAAAGTCATGAAATCTTCTTCCATTTTACTGGCATTTGATTTTTGAGAAGAGGAAAAAGTCACATGGGCTGAGATACTGCGGCCGTCGAATCTGGGGCACGCTGTTATGGACCAAGAACTGATGAATAAGGTGCGCTGAATCAGGAAGTGCATCATGGTATATTTTCCACTCGTCTGGGAGCTTGGAATTCTAGCTTAGGCAACAAATAGCCTATTGCACACATCGCTAAACGTTACAGCAGCACCCTTCGTATACTGTTCTGTGGTGAAGATTACCCATTTCAAACGAACAATACTCTTGAAGTAGAAGAAGACGATCAACCGTGTCTGTATGCTGTCTCTACCGCAAGTCATGATACTTTTATGTCACACCTCGTATGTGACTCCTGGGCTGAAATGTCTCGAGAATCAATTTAATGTATAAATGCAAATTAAGAATTTCGTAGTAAAAATTCTTTGAAACAGTGACTGTGCACTTCCATTCTAAATTTTTCTCAACTTAGAAATAAATTAATATCTAACTGCCTTTCATGGAGAAATTTTCACTGTTCCCCTCCAACATAAGGCGTACAACTGGTCCAATTAATCATTTCAGTCCGGTATCATTTTTGCATTCATTTGGAGTTGCCACAATGATTGTTGGCGGACGCTTTCGGCGGGTCTGATTTAATTTGAAACCAGAATGAAATCCTGACATTTAATTACGGGGGGGGCGTTGAATTAAATTCGAAAATAATATTCTTTGCAGAGCTTTGGTCGAGATTGCGTAAAACGTCCTCTACCGAAACATATTTAAAAAAAAAAATTAAAGCATCTAGGAGTTCATCACCGTAAATATATTCTAGTCTTCATGTATTAATCTAAAGATAGAATAAACTAGCATTTGATTTCAGATAGCGTGGAGGGAAACGGGTTCTGTGTATTGAAAAGAATGTTAGTCGTACTCCTGACTAGCAGCCTGGTCATTAGGCGATTCTTTTACTACCGTGTTTTTCGCATTGTCTCTGTTAAGTAAATATAATTTCCAATTAATTCATACGTAATTTTCCGTTAAACGTCTCCTCCTGTAAGAAGATTTCAGCATTCGCCTCTCTTGCTAAGTTATGTGCTCGTTGGTTGAGTTTACTCACAACTCGCTAACAACGCTTGGCTCTGCTACACATAACCAATGAAGTATAATGCATCTTTCCTTCGAGTATTTTTATTTATGGTAAATTTAAGAGCGCTATTTGCAAGGACTGTTTTAAATGTTCAGGACGAACGTTGATTTAAATATTATCTTCGTTTCCGTTTGCAGGTGATTCACTCGGATGAGAAGTCAGAGAATTGGACCCTGCAGATCAAGTTTGCTCAGATTCGCGACTCTGGCATTTACGAGTGTCAAGTGAACACTGTGCCTAAAATATCAATGGCCTATCAACTCAATGTTGTCGGTAAGTCATTCTTTAATTGTTTTTTATGTCGTTTGTAAGGTGAGACGACTTCTTTTTTCTATGCGGAGGCAAAATGAATTAAAGAAAAAATTTTCTGTAGTACTTATATTGTCGCACAGATAAAAATTTGTTAGGAATATTCCAAACTTTTTCATACATTCGTTCCTTCATAATTTTCACTCGTTGCTCACCGACAATCATTTAAAATTTGCAATAATGATCAAGCGACTCAGTCTTGTTTTCTTTTGAAAATTCTCCCTGCATGAAATGCAAGTAAAAACAATAGCACAATGGCTCGTAATGGCGAACAAATTTCGATATTCATGTTCGTTTGTCAAGAAAGGAGCCACTTATATTTTTAGAGCGATCTGATATATTATTACAGCGCATGCTCATCAGGGTCAGTGTAAGCTTTTTGCCTGACATGTGAGACAGGCTACTTAATTATAAAATTTTTGTAGGCTTAATTATCGCTGGTATGTTGAGTTGGGCGGATATAAAATTCTTTTTTTGTCAGTCAGAGCAAATTTACAATTGCATATTCACGCAAGTTAAGAGTATCTGCGCAAAGATGCCATGTTCTTTCCCCATGTTATTATAAGTACGGCTTTTATGTCGAGCTGATGAATTTTTGGAAAATTTATAAACGTGAAGAGTAATTTACATGGACTGATCTTGAAGTTCGAATGAATTACAGAGTTTAATGATGTATTTCACACGGGGTTGCTTACCCAAGGTATAAATAGGTATACTTTAGAATGCCTAAGGTATTGCTGTTATCTCTCACAGTAATTTTTTTTCAAACCTGAACGATTTATTTCGTAGACCATTTTTAATTTCTGAATGAATTTTGATATTTGATGGCACAGTTTGATGATGGATTTTAATCCTAGATCAATATATAAAAATTGTATGTATATTGAAATATCCAATGCATTGCTGTTTTCTTTTACGGGAAGTTGCGGTACCTCTGAAACCTCGAAGACCAAGTCCGTACACTATTCCTGAATTTTTGGATAAATTAGAGCGTTCGATGATTTAATTCGTTTATGGCTGTTCCCAATGGAGCCCAAATACGTACCCAGTGTCAATTAATAGTAGCGGGACGGCTGTTGAAATTATATCATCGGTGTACTTAGCGCACTCTTCTGCTTGATAAACTGAAATGTTCAAGACAATACTCATAAATCAAATTAGAAACCACTTTCTGACTGCAGGAAATTCAGCGTTATGGCACCATTGAAAAATCGAAATGAGGGAAATGGATAGTTGCTGTCACAATAATGAAACAACTAAACATAAAATCTGACAATTAAAATGATATATGATGTACGGAAAAAACCTAATGGGTGTTATTGCTGAACTAAATTGATGCATGGGGGGAACTTCGAGAATGATATCCGACGGCAGCCCATCTCAAAAGCGTTACTGGAAAGACTAATTCAAATTTTGAAAAATCGAACCCAAGAGAATGAATTCGGATTTACCTCGCCTCTTTTTGATTTGTTAAATGTAACAAGAGTTGATTGGGCTGGGAGACAGCCAATAAAATAGGAGCTGTAGCCAGTTCCAAAAGGTTAGGTTAAAAGGTTAACATCGGCATCTTTGGGATGCTTTATTTCCAAATCAAGCCTGATACATATGATCTTAGCATTGGTTTTTCAGATGTCTTATAACTAACCCTGAATATAGGACACCATGACGGTTCCTCCGTAAAGCCAGTACCCATTTCCGACACCTGGGTTGAGTTGGGTATTGTGCTTGAGCTTTCCCTTATACCCAACGGGGAAAATCTCCGCGCCAGCGCTGGGATACGAACCCGCGACTCCAACGTACGAGCCCGATCCCTTAACCACTGTACCACGGAGAGCAAAGTGAAACACTGGTATGAGTAATATTTTTATGGAATGAATTGGCATCATGCGCATTTATTAGGACACGCTATCACATTTGAAATGTCATCAATACTGGAATAATGAGAAATACGTTAAGTTACAGGGTTGTTTGGAGGAAGAGACCTGAAGGGAGTAATGTATACTCGTAGTTATCACAAGTCTGAAACACAGTACACCTTCTCGTGGGTGGTAGGTTCCGAGAGGTCTTTGTAGCGGGGGTTGCAGAAAATAAAAAAGATTAATAGAATTGAATTTATTAAAGAGAAACAGACTAGGACATAGCGGAGTAGAGTTAGGTATAGAGTGTACCAAAACTAGGCTGAACAGGGCAGAACAGAACATAATGTAGCAAAATAGGGCAAAGCAGAGCAGAACAAAGTAGAACAGAGCAAAATATAGCAGAACAGAACAGAAAAGAACAAAAAAAAGCAGAAGAGAGTAGAAAAAGTAAAAAAATCAGAATGAAATTAAATTGAATGCGACAGCAACATTGAGCCGAGGGGTTTATTTTCGGTTTACTCCCCAAGTCCTAAACAAAACAGTCAGGCACTAATCACTCACAGGGACTTGGATAGAAGTAAAGGATAAATAGGTGCAGTTAACATCAAAGCCATCAACTACACACACACATCAATATGATCGTTTTAACAATTGAAGAGCCCATTTTATCGAAGTTATGTTCTATGTTATGTCAGTTTTCCGAATTGTTAGTCATATCAAGGTTGTTGAACGGGTCCCTTCCGTGTTTTGTGGACGCTATGCTCGAACACTTTCCAAGGCATTACAGATGCTTAAAAAAAGAGGACGATCAAGAGTGAAGTCGTCGGAGCACTGAAGCGAGGAATCAATCCCCAACACACCGTTTGCAGCGGGCTTATTTACGAACACATTTTGAGTGAAAGGAGTTTCGCGGAGGATTAAAGTACTCGCGACTTGTTCGGTCAGGTACTGTGTCGTTGCAGCTTCCAACCACAGATGAATGGATTTGTTTAGATAGATGGAGATTAGGGGAGAGTAATATCTGGTAATATCAGACAGGTGTAAACGAATAGATAGATGATAATAGGGGAGAGTAATATCTGGTAATATCAGACAGGTGGAAACAATATATAGATGATGATAGGGGAGAGTAATATCTGGTAATATCAGACAGGTAAAACAATACATAGATGATGATAGGGGAGAGTAATATGTGGTAATATCAGACAGGTGGAAACGAATAGATAGATGATGATAGGGGAGAGTAATATCTGGTAATATCAGACAGGTGGAAACAATACATTGATGATGATAGGGGAGAGTAATATCTGGTAATATCAGACAGGTGGAAACGAATAGATAGATGATGATAGGGGAGAGTAATATCTAGTAATATCAGTCAGGTGTAAACAATACATTGATGATGATAGGGGAGAGTAATATCTGGTAATATCAGAGAGGTGGAAACGAATAGATAGATGATGATAGGGGAGAGTAATATCTGGTAATATCAGAGAGGTGGAAACGAATATATAGATGATGATAGGGGAGAGTAATATCTGGTAATATCAGACAGGTGGAAACGAATAGATAGATGATGATAGGGGAGAGTGATATCTGGTAATATCAGACAGGTGGAAACGAATAGATAGATGATGATAGGGGAGAGTAATATCTGGTAATATCAGACAGGTGGAAACGAATAGATAGATGATGATAGGGGAGAGTAATATCTAGTAATATCAGTCAGGTGTAAACAATACATTGATGATGATAGGGGAGAGTAATATCTGGTAATATCAGAGAGGTGGAAACGAATATATAGATGATGATAGGGGAGAGTAATATCTGGTAATATCAGACAGGTGGAAACGAATAGATAGATGATGATAGGGGAGAGTAATATCTGGTAATATCAGAGAGGTGGAAACGAATATATAGATGATGATAGGGGAGAGTGATATCTGGTAATATCAGACAGGTGGAAACGAATAGATAGATGATGATAGGGGAGAGTAATATCTGTAATATCAGACAGGTGGAAACGAATAGATAGATAATGATAGGGGAGAGTAATATCTGGTAATATCAGACAGGTGGAAACGAATAGATAGATGATGATGGGGGAGAGTAATATCTGGTAATATCAGACAGCTGGAAACAATACATAGATGATGAAAGGGGAGAGTAATATCTGGTAATATCAGACAGGTGGAAACGAATAGATAGATGATGATAGGGGAGAGTAATATCTGGTAATATCACACAGGTGGAAACGAATAGATAGGTGATAGTAGGGGAGAGTAATATCTGGTAATATCAGACAGCTGGAAACAATACATAGATGATGATAGGGGAGAGTAATATCTGGTAATATCAGACAGGTAAAACAATACATAGATGATGATAGGGGAGTGTAATATGTGGTAATATCAGACAGGTGGAAACAAATAAATAGATGGAGATTGGCATTGAGTATTACATGGTTACATCAGATAGGTGGGAATAAATATATAGGTGGAGATTCGGAGGGAAGTAATATGTAGCTATTTCAGATGGATGGAGATAAATAGATAGCTGAAAAGAGGTACATAGGTAGATAGATGGAGAGTGGTCTGTGCCCAATGGGAACGAACAGTGCGTGGACAGAGACATGCAAGCAAACAAACTAGCCAACACAATTTTCTGAGTTTTATATGTACGTACGTAATTCAGCAAATTTGCTCAAGGTCAGTTTTATACGTGTGCGATGATTTTTGTATTTTCTGCCATGCTCCTCTACTAATATTCGTAACTCAAACATTGTGTTTTGCTTATCCATAATCACATGTCTTTTCTTCAATTGAGCATTAGTTTTGAGATAACTTAAATTTCCTTTGAGTAGGTAGGTTTCAAATGTCCAGGGATTTGACTCCAACACGTCCTTTGAAGGCTTGCGGCGTTTGAGTGTGTACAAGCTACGCTGCTTTTCCGTCGCTCACATAGCCACTGGATAGCTGGAATTTTCTAAACGTACGAAAATATTATTGGTTTCACACCTCATTAACTTTATCCATATCTTAACTCACAAAAACACACCTCGTTATCTGTAAACGAACTGAAAAAATGTCAGAACTTTATAAACAATGTAAGAACTTTTCAAAAAATGTAAGAACTTTGTGAGTGAACTTCAAAGTTGTGCAAATGCAAGTTCAAGAAAACAATCACGTAGCCCTGTCATTTAACAAAATAACTGGGCTGGACCACTACGCAAAAAAGACTCAGCGTTCAGAAAGCAAGACACGAGTTTCCCGCTCTCTACCTCTCTGAGAGTAATAATGATATTGCAACATTTCTTCCACCCAATATTCTAATGAAGAAATCCCAATCGCAAGACCGATGTCTTACTTTGCCTCCAGACATCTGACCTGGGACAAAAAGCTCTCTCAGTTCCAGGGGCTCAGCTGTGGAATAAGCTCCCCAGCTTATAAGAACTTTCCAACAGTTCAGGATTCAAGGCGAACGTGTCGCGCCATTTCACAATTTTGTCACAGTGAACTAAACACTATGATATCTCGTCCTTCAACAGCGCTTATCTTTCAAACCAAGAAATTCCCAATAAATTAAAACTACTCGTTGCTATTCTAATGTTAATGTATTAAATTCAGTGAAGCTGAACATGCTATGTTTGAGTTAATGTTTAGCATACTTGAAAGCTTTTATTTCGTTATCATTTCCGAATCCATATTTCTAGATCACATTTTTAAACAGACACACTGCGAAGACCGTACATGATACCTTTATAGTGCAGTTTATAGTGAAACCACACATGGTGCACATTTTCGCCCTAAACTTACTCTGGGTTTTTATTTGACATTTGTCCAGCACATTTTTTCAAATCACGACACTACCCAAGATGAGAACATTTATGATGCAAAGTACCTACACTATAGAATACCAGTACCACCGTGCAGGTACAAAGATCTTTTATGATGATCAGCGAATTGTTCTCCCATCGCCAACGGTGGCGGCCACGTGACGTCCATCATATCAATTCTTCTTCCTTCGTCAAAATATAACGAATGAAAAAAACACTCTCTCAATAAATTTATTTCCTTTTCCAATCCGAGATGGGTTATGGAATAGATGTCGTCTGTTGCAGAAACAAATTTTAATTCTAACTTGGAATAAAATGCACCATCACCGCATTTCAATATTCAAAATTTTAAATAACTATTCATATTCATTTACTCTGATTTCTCTGCATCCTAGTCTACGTATATTTGTGTATCAAGAGTTAGCGCTAAATCGCTGAACCAATTATTCTCTTTTTTAATACGAAAGTAGATATTTTGAAGCCAGTTGTTACTTTTAAGCGATTTCAATCTATCATTGATCATAGGCTAATGTCTCTATATCTTAGAAGGAATAACAAGAAAAAAGAAATTTACAACGTTTCATGTGCACAAACTTGGTTTTCCCGATGTTTCTATCTAGAAATCAGAAACAAGCTGTTTTTGTGGTTTGAATTTCAGTCAAATCTTTTCTCTAACAGGAGAAAAACAGTCGTGAATTTAATGTTGCACAATGAATTTTTTTTTAAACTGAACTGAAAACTGAAAAATGTTACAACTACACTCATTAAGCGCTCAGCTTCTTGCAAATAATGAATTATAATTATAACCAGAAATTAATAATCAAGAATACCTTAGGAATTTCAATAAATAAAATCGGGACGCTGGCTCACTCTTTCAAAATTACATTTATTGCTACCCCTGTGCACTTGTGCTTCGGTATTCCATAGTATAACTGCGCATGTAAATGAAAATAAAAGTAATCGATGGCTTTAGATTTATAAACCATTCACCTCATCCATTTTCGCAAATTGTGTAATGTGTAAGCATTTTAATTTATTTCAGCTTGAAGGTTTGTTAATATCTTTTAGAAATCGGTATTGAACCGAATTGTTTTGTGAACAATATCGCCAACTCATTTCCATCACTTGAAAATCATTCGTGACATTTTTCTTTGGGTGTGATGTTTTCAAGCTATTCACACGGTAAGCAGTCCACTCTAATTAGTGCGCTCCATATTTCTCGGCTAAAATCTCTAAGCCTTATGATTTATATGCGCCATTATTCGTTGTCTTTCATTGTACTTTGAACAACATCAGTCTTTACGGGGCAATCATGCATGCTCAATTGCTCATGGATCAAAGTAAAGGCTAAATCCTACAATGCATTTCTGCATCAACGTCTCAACGTTTTCCGTGTTCAGTCAGTAGAGTGCTCATGATTTTTCTAAATTAAGGCAAAAAAAACACAGTACATTTTTTTTTCCTCTTAGTTAATTCCAAATCGGTCAATGAAATAAACACACTTATTTGCAGTGTTTAAACTAATCAAATTTAAGGATCTTCTTAAAAGAATTTTAATCCAATTTAATACCGTTTTATCAACAGGTTGAAAACAGCCTGTTTTTTTCTTCCTTTCTTCCCTGCTGTTTATGTTCTATCTAACAAAGCTTTCACTGAAACACTGAAACAGCATGCAGTAGATCTTAAAATAACTTTCATAGTTCTAGGAAGAAAAACTCGTACATTTCTACGACACAGCTGGCAGAAGTCGACTATGACCCTGACCTGCATTGCTGGACCACGCCATGCCCCAATGCTGTTCACGAATTTCATCACCCTGACGTGTTCTTGGTGCTCTTTTTCTGCAGAATCTGAAGCAGTGATCCAGGGACCCGAGTACGTGAAAGCGGGCTCGACCATCAACTTAACCTGCACCGTAAACCTTCCTGACACCCAAGGCAAGTTGGAAAGCTCAACTTCAGATTAATGTACGGTGCGCTCTTAACTTCAAAGCTATTTTCTTTAATACGCCGTTGGGTGTACTGTGGATCTCGTGTGTTTCGCGTGTTTGTTATCCTTTGCAATTTACTAATCTTGCGAGGATTATCGATATGAGAAAACGCGCCTGATCAAAATATATTTACTTAGAGTTCCCTCTGGTCCATTGTTCCTCAAGGCCTCAATGAAAACATTCCTGCAAGCTCTCCTGTCGTACTGGGAGAAAAATAGCCTTGTCAGGCCTTTGGCATCGACGAACAAGAGTTTTACGAGTAGAGTTTAACAGACTGCTGACCAGGCTACTTAAGGCTTCAATATACTGACCATGACTGACCTACGCCCCACGTAATTCATCGATTTTCAGTGATTTATTCAAAGGGCGTTGGGTTTTTTAACATTTAATCGGTAATTCGTGCATCAGTATCATCTGTTCTAGATACGACACTCCCTTTCATTAGACGAACAAGAAGGTGATAGAATATTACAGGGTAGTACATAGCCACTTCTAAAATTTATCGTGGAGTATTTTGGCACTAGAGGTCACTGCCAATTTATCTCACATGCATTGCACTTAACTTCCACTTTAACGTTCATATTTCTTCCTCAGCGACGCTCTCACGGCTGCCTCACCAGCCCGGCATGCGTGATCTAAAAAACTAGCTTAAAAAGTTCGTAATTCTTTTGTATAAATACCCATAACACTGTGCTATGCATCAGTGCATGCTAACGTTTTCTACCGATGTCGTTGAGGGTGAAAGGAAAATGAATTTTCTTCTCCTTATTTGATTTTAAACAATTATTAGAAAATTAGAAGGGACAAATTTTATGTTAACTAATGAAACGAAACTCTTTCGGATTACGCTGATCGAAACCAAAACGGAATTAAAGTGAGTTCTTTTTAACAATTACGTGACATGGTGCTGCCTGCCTTATTGGGCAGTACTTACCATTTTGATATAAATATTTTTAGAAAAGTTTTTAATTGAGCTTTACTATTTGAACTAACGCAAAGCTTGGTACGTCGATCTGATGCAGTGTATTACTGACCTGGACTTAATTCTCATAGTTTTCTTGATCACTGCAGTTTCTTTTATTAATGATATCTTTAATATTTTTTCAGGGTAAAACTGCTTTGAAGTTTGCATTTTTTTAACTCATTACATATGCCTAATTAACTAGAAGCTCATCATACTATTTGTTTATATATATAATTATATAAATAACGTTTTTCTTGAATAAGTATTTTTCTCAGACGCTATTTTGGGACGATGCCATAACATTTTTAAAGTTGTGTAACTTCGCCTAATGTGGCCACGTATGCGGTGTAACTTATAGCGTAGCCTCAAAAATGAGATAATGAAGTGCATTTAAAAAAAATTAAGTCACGTTCGTCAATGGGAAATATTTTCTCTTATTAATTACATAGTACAAGATGACGAGCCCCTGAGTTGGCTCACGTTCTCTCAGACGACGATGGCGTCAAAAGTTTCCGAGCAATAAATTTCGTGTTGCACATTACCAACGTTTACTTTTGCTCTCGCAGTTACTCGTAAAAAAGCACACACACAAATGAGATGGCGTTGCTCCAGCACTGCGTTTTGAATGATGGATGATGATGCATAACTCGGTCGAAACGTGACTTTGAAGTTATGTGCGGCTTTTAAACCTGGTCATTGCCAACACCTCACTTGCACTTCGACCATCGGTGCTGCAGCGCTCAAATATAGGCATGGGGGATCAGTAGCAACATGGATAATTCAGCGATAAAATCTGGAGTGGTGAAAAAGAGCTATCTACCTACGTTATTATGCAGTGGTTTGTTGAAAGTTGAGTTCACTTCAATCATTGTTATGTGCACACAGGGACGCTAATGTGCTTATTTAGAGGTGAGTATAGACTTGTTAAATATTCACGTTAAAATTGCCTTTGCGTGCAGTAGACCACTAATGTACGGAATGACGGATAATGCACAACTTTCATTTTCATGCTAATGGCTGATAAAAATCTGTGTTCATTTCGTTACGCAAATTATTTTCCGCTTTAAAGTTACTCATACCAAATTTACAGAGCACGCTAGTTTTTACGTTCGATATCCGTAAGTAGAAGCAGCGCTGCAATGAACATACCATGTTTTATTTGCAGGCTCTCAGCTCAAGTGCTGAAAGCGCACGTGGTTTTGAAATATTCCTCACAAATCATATAGGTTACCACAACTCAAATGGAAGTATTGAACTCAACGCTCCAGAAGGGAGTGTGAAACTGTTCTACAAATTTTAGTTTTTTTTCTGTCATTGTTACCATTGAATTATGATACCATTGTTTTACGAAGTGTTCATCAACCCTGAATGGTTGAATGCATGGGAAAAAAAATTTCCATGCGTTTTGGTATGCCCCCTGTTTGGCCTGAACCAACAAATCATACGACCGATCGCAATTTGAAGAAATCACTATGCTTGAAGAAAGGAATTAATACGCAGAAGAAGAGGAATATTGAATTCCCTTCGATACCATCTATCATTTGCCCGGTGGCCATGGAGAAGGATTGCCAAGCACCGATCCCTGGCTAACATCCCGGCAGACAGTGATATGCAGGATGATGGAACTGAACTTGCTGAGTTAGAAAGTGCTCCAAGCACCAGTGATGCTGATTCATCATTAGAACCGACGCGTACTTCCTGTTACGTGCACAGATCCCACAAGGTGAACTTCATGACCAGATTAGGGATTCAGAACTCCTAAAGAATAAAGCTGGACTCGTTGCCTCCAGATTAGAGCAGTGAAACCTCATGGAGGATAAAGTTAAGATATCTACTCTTCGCGATCGCCAAAAAAAAACTATCTTCATTTTCCAGCTGTGACGATGATTTAATACTTTGTAACGATGTTGAAAGTTTAAAGCTGAAATTGAAAATTTCGTCCATAGCAGACGATTGAAGATTGTTTAGAGACGCCTCGAAAACAAGCTTGAAGGCTGTGGTATGGCTTAACAGTACTGAAGTCATTATTAATCCCTGTTGCTCATGCAGCCTTAGGTCAAAAAATTAATCAATGTGTTCCTTCTGAACCCTATAAACTAAAATCAGCATAAGTAGATAGTTTGTGGTGATTTAACACTTATAACTATTGTGTTAGGCTTACAAGGTGGGTACACAAAGTACTGTCGTTATAGATGTGAGTGGGATTGCTGCGCGATGCATACTCATTACAAACAAATGGAATGACCTATACAAACAGCTTTCATGCCTGGCACTAAAAAGATTTTATACGAACCTCTAGCGAACCCTAACAGTATTGTCCTACCATCGTTGCGCATAAAACTTGGACTTATGAAGCAATTTGCCGAGGCCCACAACGAAAATGCTCGTGCATTTGAATACCGATGCCAAAAGTTTCCACGCCTAAGCACGGTAATGGTTAAACAGTTTTTTTATAGGACCCCGGATAAGCAAGCTTTTGTAAGACAAACTGTTTGAATCAATCCTCAATCCTAATGAGGTACAAGCCTGGCATTGTTTCCGTAACGTTAGTACACTATTATTTGGAAACTGCCGTACTGAAAATTAAAAAAAACCCTGGTGGAAGAGCTATCGTCTGCCTATAAGAAAATTTGAGGCAATTTTTCACTAAAACTATTCTTCATACATTCATACATTGATGTCTTTCAAGTGAATTGCGGAGCTTTCGTTGACGAACAAGGAGAGCGATTCCATCAGGACATTTCAGCCTTGGAACCGCCATACAAAGGGAGGTGGTCAGTTCCCATGCTAGCAGATTTTACTGGATGATCCTCAAAGATTCTCCGCATGTTCACAACGAGCGAAAGGCCAAAAGTCAATGTGTGTTGCATATTAAATAGAAATGCTGAAATAACTTGAAAATCTGAGCAAGCAAGCTATTTTAAGTGTTATTTTCATGTTAGGCTACCCGAAATCTATAAAGAACTGGTATTCTCATCTGGTATGTATAATTTTTCATTGTTGAGCAGTATTGTGTTTATGGAAACAAAACATATCAATGTTTACCAAGTTCTTATAGCGTTGCAGATTTCAAAATTACCTTACAATTAGTTTTGAGCCTCATCATCAATATTTTACGTTTCTGCGCACATAAGTTGCATGAGACTCTGTCTGGACGAGACTGCGCATTGCAAGCACTGACACTGCATGAGTAAGTCGATGACTTCTAACATTCTGATGAGATAATGCAGGCTGCACCCTCCACAGCGCCTGTACGGCCAAGACAATGCCGCAATACGGTTTGGAATTCCTGTATCCATCTGTGCCTGCCTGGTCGTCAGTTGAGCGCATTCTGCAGCGCTGCACTCGAGACAATGATGTCCAACAGAGCGCTTAATTCGCATGCCATTACTCGGATCAACAGAACTGCATTCAAGCTCATGTTGAGACATCTGACTCCGAACGTGGGGGAATTGATTATACACGTTCTAAAATAATTAATGAGTTGAATTTGCAAACTGTGAGTTGATATGAATAAAAATTGCACGATACCCTGCACTGCTTCATTTATGCCAAATTATAAAATGGGCCTATACGTGCGGTGTGGAATTTTGTATTCATAACCGAACATTCATGGTATCTAAGCAGTTAAGTTTCAGTTTGACGTAAACAATAATACTTTCAAGACATACCTCGAAATCGATGTCAACGTTTCCTTAAGATCAATTTCTGTTTCGTAAAATGCGCCTGATTTCCACACTTCAGTTATCCACGTGGAAACAACACTACAAGCTAGTCGGTTAATTCCAAGACATCGTTCTGGGATCTCTTCGAATGAAGCTCTCGCAAAGTACTGCTGGAAATCATGCCCCTGGGTGTAGTCTGGAGACTGCGAAGAGATTCTTCCAAGTATTATGGATGGGTTTCAGTGGAAGAACTTATACTAGTATCGTGGCTGGGTGCTATTTGCATATTGCAGACAATAGCAAAGTTATCCATTTTTAAGGACGTTCCGAAGTTTGAACGACTTCATCAGTTAGATTGGAATTAATGAATATTTCAGGGTAACGCCTATGGATATTGCTGCATGACATTCGAAATTGTATCTTTAGAACTCAAGGAGGATCTATAAGGAAGTTGCGTATATCGCTTCTCGATATGCTGCAAAGACATGACTTTATACCTGAGATAATTGAACGTTTAAAGTGTGTAAATTACTTCTATTTTACGATTCTATTCGTCTCTTTAGACGCTGATGAAATGTTTTTTCAATTTGACCGAAATGGCTCATCACATGTCACTTTGCCCCAGGTGTCAAAACTCGTGAACACTCACTCTCTATTCGAATGAATGGCTAGCTTAAAGTGGCTAAGTCGATTGAAAACGCTGTACCTCACCCTATTTTGCTTCAGATTTTAATAATACAAGATGATAAAGAAAACCTGTTGAAAAATGCAGTGAGATTGTTCATTAAAGAATAAATGTAGTGAGTTCGCTCGTAAAGGCACTGAATGGTGATAACAAATCATGTACAAAGGTCGTTTTCGTAAATTTTGCAGTGGAGAAAACCATTTTGAATGCATTTATCCGAACGGTGACATATTATTTTCTCAAATCTAAAAATGCATCTCTTGTTTGAGTGGCTTACGAGCCATGATGATGCAATGGAAGGGAATG
This sequence comes from Morinoia aosen, assembly GCA_030386875.1. Classification (NCBI taxonomy): domain Eukaryota; kingdom Metazoa; phylum Arthropoda; class Malacostraca; order Amphipoda; family Talitridae; genus Morinoia; species Morinoia aosen. The sequence goes on from CM059577.1 coordinate 33,159,564, forward strand.
GCGATAGAGAATTTTCACGCAAGCCGTGAGGGGAACATCAATCAACACGCTGTGCTTGAGGCAGACTAGATCAGTTGTTTGGTTATATCTTGCTTTCAACGGCAATTTTCAGGCGTGGAGCCATAAATTATTGCTATGACGCCTCAGTTCTCGGAGACCGAGGATTATTGGAGCGAGGGCTCAGGGAATAATCGCTTGTCTTTTTCTTCAGGCAACACTGCCAGCGTAAACAGACCGCCCGTTGAAGCTATAGGGGGAGAGTCAAATAATGAGTGTATTGGTCAAATTTTCGATTAATGCGAAAACAATCTTTGTTGTTTGTCTTGGCGATGAAAAGTGTTGAATACACGAGCGTATATCAACGTGTGGTAATTTGGAGCTTTCCGCAGTAACATATGCTGACCGTCTTACGTACTCGCAATTTCTCGGGTCATAGCAATCGCGCTACGAATGAATTTGAGTGAGATTTCATAAGCTGATGCTCATCAAGGCGACTCATCAAACATTTATGTGGAAAACCGTAAATTCTATGACTATTGAGAGTATACGACTTTCACAGGCATACGTGGTTACCAATACAACTGTCACTACAACTATTCAGTTTTCGTGGTCCTCATGCGGTTTTGTTACGCAGACAAATGGTGCTGGGTGGCCTCGATATATTTGAACGACTAAAATGAGAACGAAGAAGTGAATGAAGAATGGACGAGATACCCAAATGATCTCTTTTTCGGGGGACTAATTTAATCACTATCCCGTGTTCGTATCATAAGTTCCACTTCCATCTTCGAGAAACTAAAATTTCATGTACAAGCAGTTGGTTTCAAGCTACTACCTTTCCCTCAGAAGTCTTCACGGCCGGGACATCCTCTTCTCAGAATTGCTACTCCCTCGGACAAAGCCCTTCACAATTTCCAATTAATGTGGAGATTAGCAAATTAATTGGTCTTCGCGAAATTGCAGTTGGGTGTGAAGCAGTGACGAGGATTCTGTCTCGCATGATACGATGAGCAATGGCGCAAAGGCACTTCAGTACCTTAAAATAGAGAGAGTCAAGCAGAATGATGACTAGCTCGTGAAATACTAACAAAGTTTTGAAGTGGGACTGTGCGTTTGGTCAAATGACCTTATAGTGCTTTTTTGGTGGAAAATTGGAGCAGAACTTCCACGATGCGTCGCAATCACCTGGTGAAAGTTTGAAATTCAAATTTGTTATCATGAAAAAGGTTATTGTGATGCTTCATTAATACTTTGTTGTAAACATATCTGAAGATCAAAATTGAAAAAAAAACGAAGACGAAATGGAAAACCTAGTTGTTGGATGCTCGTTCTACATGAAGTGATCTTTATTTTTGTTTAAGCACATTGAAGAAGAAGTAAATTAATGAATGACTTCAATTAATCTCGTGAAAAGATTTAAACAGGATATGTTTGATTAAAACACGACACTGGCCTCAAATAATTATTGACAACTATGTTACATCTAATACTGATCGTATAGTGATAAATTCAAGATATCTCTGTTGATATTTCTCTGTAATATGGCAAAACTTGCATTTTCGCTAGATTGTTACCTCTAAAAAGTTAAAAAGGAAGAATTTTTAGAATAGAAATACATAAAAAAATTGTCATCCAATCTGCTTGTTTTAACAAGTCCTGTACATCGAATTGTATTGAAGTTTATTCAATTCGCAGTCCGAAACACGAAAATCTAAAAAAATCAAGATTTGCGCATTGACTGTATAGTTCATGTTCAGACGGTCACTTCGGACTGAATAAAATTTACAAGGTCGATTGGCGTTGTTTTTTTCAGTTCAACGGCCCTTTTCGTAACATTTTTTCGAAAGAGATCCGCATTTGGCGTTTCCGTGAGCACTGACTCTAAATGCAAATCTAATTCAACCTCGCGCAGAAAGACTTCCTTATTGGCTAATTTTATGAGCACGTCGTTTAAAATGAAATTCTTGACCTTAGTTCAGAGTACCGGGCGAGTTCGATACGAAGTTTGCCAAAGCGCACCACGCTCGTTGCACTCGTCCTATTGACTGTGAAGATAAAACAACCATGCACTGGGCAAACAACACGAGATAGCGTAGCTTGAGCTCACATCAGTACTGATCAATCCACTTTCCAATGCCCCGAGCACAGTAGCCGCTCATTACGTCGCCCAAAAAATACACTTGAATCCCATGTAGCGGAGCCCAAACGACACGAAGGTCGCAGTCTCCAAGGGAAGCTCTGTTTGCTTGCCCTGGATCGAAGAATTCACCCTAATCACCCGACAGCTTTTGATGAGCATTAATGGATCCACTTCGAATGCAATCAATTCACTTGACTTATTCTGGCGTTCAGTTTTATTGGCACTTGCAACAACATGTTTGCCATGGCTGCAGATTCAGACTAATTACACACATTGAGCGGCCTTCGATGATTGCACGTGACAACTGCTCTTCTATTTGGCCCACCCGAACCTGAAGTATGCTAGTGCACCAATTCCACAAAGATCTGCAGTCCACACCTTGCTGGAATTATTTATTTACGGTCGCTCTGCACTTTTGTCTGTAGTGCTGGTGGTCCGGAAATAATAGAAACGATGATTTCGCCGAAACATCTGTTCTTTTGTCTGCAAACTTGAATGCTTTGTTTCAGAGCTGAAATATTCAATACCATAATAACCAGCTTTGGGATTTGACGTGGCTCAGTTAATTTCATACTTTTGAGGGAAATATTAATTGTTTTGTACATGAAGTGACGTTATACAGACTATAAAAAAAGGTACCAGCATTTTCTCCGCCCTGAAGTCTTTATTTGAGAGCTCTAGAATAATTAAAGCCTTTAAGCGCTTACGATGGTTAAATTCAACGTTAAATTCAATGACATTCAAATTGAGGGTCTCTTCGTCTTATAAATTCTTTAAACATTCGGTAAACGAGACAGTAATAATATTTTTTTCTTGAGCTGAAATGTAATCAGAGAGTTTCAAAACTCCTCTCTGCCAAATGATAATGAACATGTATTAGGGTCTCAGGGATATACTTCTGGATTGTGGAAAGACGGTGCTGTGAATTTCAGATGAGAGCGCCCACACACAAAACGTTTCAGGTTTGGTTCCCCTATGACCTAAAATTTGTTTTTATCAGGCATGACTATTACCATTTTTGTAGCATAGATACTCATAAGCTTTTAACTGGATTGTAACAACTATCAATACAGCTTTTATTCGTTCTTTAGATGGAACTTTTATAATTAAGACTAAACACTAAGAGTTTTTGTCGCTATTAAGATTGTGTGTTGGGACATTCATGCAGTTGTGGATCGTCATTCAACAAGATCTCGAGTCCAGATCTTGTTTTGCAATTTTCCGAACATTCCTTAAAATATCTATCGAAACACCTGTTTGTTTAGAAAAATAAAATTTGGCAAGTAAATTTTCCGTGACAAATACGACTATCCTGCAGTTATTTATAGAAGAGCTTCTGTCTGTCGTTGATATTGACAGAGGCTTACAAGACAATATTTGTGGCATAACAACTCCTATGTTAGTTATTGCACTTGACTTCTCAGGCTCTCATTGAAGACATTTTCTGTCATCTCGATGAGCTCGCTAGTCAATTATTCCTTATTACATCTGAGATGCCTTTGCAATTACTCGGATGAGAATGTGACACGGGAAGTTCTCCCATTATTAAATAAAACTGCGATAAATCATCTTGAAGTCCTCGTCTTTGAATTCATAGGTTCAAGATTTTTAACGACGATTGATGAGTCATGTTGATATGTGAAAAAATTTCAACGGAATAGCAATCTTCCAGCCACCAGCCCATAGAATATCGCCCATTTGTCCATATTTTCTGTCTTACTTCTACCTTACCAACGCTTCATTCATTCTAATTTATGAATTTATTCCCTGAAAGTTCTCATTTTAACATTTTCTCACTCATTCTTCTTACTGAAACACCTTTCCTTACAGTTTTTCTGCTTATTTTTCAGCAGTTATGTTTTTTTTTTCGCATGCCATCACGACCGCATTCATTGCAACGTTTCCACTTTCTCCGCAACAGGTCTCCTCTTCTGGTACCACAACTCCGAGATTCTGAGCTACGACGACCACCAAGGCAGCGTGCACATTTACACCAAAGAGGATTCGAGCGGCGTGACCATCTCTCAGCTGACCATCGAAGGCGCTCAGCTCGCGCACTCCGGCAACTATACCTGCTGGCCAACGTCGGCTGTGCCCAAGTCCGTCATCGTCAACGTCGTTCTGCAGGGTAAACATACGTTTTTCTCGTGCTTATTTCGATGAAAAATATGATGTTTGAACATATTTTGTTTTTAATTATTGAAGGTGCCATTCCACTATCGAGTTTTTTTTGCATGGCAATGGATTTTTGGAGTTAAGCTCAAGATGTGGTGAAATTGAAGCTCAAAAAGTAGGAGGTTTTTTCTCCCATACTTTCCCCTCCTCGCCCTTAGATGCTTTAGTTTAGTTTCAAAGTTGAAACGTGCTCAGAGGAACTAGGAAGCTATGAGAAGCTGATGTAGAATTAACCATATAAAAATTAGCCGTTTTCCCACGGGTAATTTGCGATTCCCAAAAACTTAAATGGAGATGTTAAGCCTTGCTAGCAGATAAACAATGCAAAAACAACTCCGTGGATATCCTATCGGGAAAACTTTATCAAAGTGAATGCTGTACAAAGGTTATGTTCATCACTGCTTCTGAGGAACAATGAGTTTCGTGAAGGTATCATTTTCAATTGAAGTTTTCGAATTTTTCGCTGAAGTGGAAGCCTCGGGGCATATGAAAATGTTAATTTCTGGCATTGGGTTGAATGAGATAAATTAAAACTGGGATGAAAAAAAATAAATTAAAAATAACACAAATTATGACAAAATACGCCTATGTTTTAATTTTTATGAAATTTTGCCACCCACTGATAACATCGCTTAATCTACCATGTATAGTACTTCACAGACGCTCCAGAATGAAGTATTTTATCTTGAGCAACTCTTTTGAATATTTGAAAAAATCGTACATTTGTCTCAAATTTCAGTGCCTTACATACAGTACTACTGCCCACTTACTCGCCTTTTCATCACTTCCAAAGCGACGTTTTCGAGACTTTTCAAGATTTCGAGACACTGAAGTCAACATGGTTACAAACCTTGCGCTCATTTACTCTGCATCTAATTGATTTGATATCACCCCTCACTCATTTTCTCATCAATTTCACAGCAATGCTTTCAGGCCCATTTACGCCTAAAACAACCATGATTACAAACCAAGCGCACATGAATATCAAATACACCGATGGAACGTCTTTGGATCGTCTTCGGTGGTGAAACGTCTTTTGTAACAATAAAACCTAGCACACATTTATCACGCATTATTTCATAAATTTGATACCACCCGCTCCGTCGTTGTCTCATCCCTACCACAGCAAGTCAATTCACAAGAGCACTCATGTTTGTTGACAGGTGAGCAGCCAGCTGCGATGCAGACTGGCGTGGCAACCATCCTCCAGACCACCAACTTGTCCAGTTTTGTGTCCGCCGCTTGCGCCGTGGTGGCGACTTGGTGGCAGAGCTTCGTTCTGTCCGCCGCAGTAGACGCTGGTTTCCTAGCTGCCTTGCCTCAGATGAACAGGAGATGATATGATCCTCAGAGCGTTTTAAAAGTGTAAATATATCTGTGTATAATAGTGTACATTCAAGGTAGGTTAGAGCGTTGGCCTGTTTGGGTGTACGGTGCTCGGGATGCCAACGAAACGGGGCTGTAGTCAATAGCTGTGAGTGGATTCTGTTGATCGGATGTATAAATACAACTAAGGGAAAAATGGTTTGTGTAATTTGAGTGGTTCTTTCGACGTCTTTATCTATTTTTTATTAATAATATCATCATCGACAACACGTATTCATGAAATGTGTTCTATCGTACTTTTCAGCTAACAAATTGATTTTAGAAGAGTAAGAAATTTCCCATGATAAAAATATCGCCAATTTCTGACTACCCTTCATGTTTTTTTGCCTCTATTGTGTGTTATATATCTTCATAAAGTTTAAATCACCGTCAGCTGCTATAGTTTCTCATGGTCAAAGTTGAAACGGAATCATTTCACATCGTGCACTAAGTTGTGATGGAAGGATGCACCACAATCTGAAGTTCACATTCGTCGTTGTAAAACTGCCACATCATGACCATGATAAGACCAACTCAGTTAAGAAATATAAAAATTTGAGAGCGAAGATAATCCGAAACACTACCAACAAAGTAAAATTGAAATCTGTTTCAGTTTAGACCTAAAAAATAGATGAATTCGTCTGTTCCTTCATCTTTTTCAAGTGGCTCGTTCTTTTTTCATGGCGCTTTATTGAGCGGTGAATGAATATGCGGATTCTCTTCAAATGTTTCCGGTAGGTCGCAAGCCCATTTCTGCTCCTCTGCCTGCACTTTCCATCCATAAGAAAGATACGACATCGCAAACCATGTTTGAGTGCCCCAGAAATATGATAGACGAAAGATGCGAGGCGTAGGCTGTGTAGGTAGGCAGGACGTTCTAGCGCCTGAAAACCCAATTGGTTGATGGCTTCAATGATCTGGGGTGCCGTAAATGGAAGTGTGTTGTCATGCAGCAACGCAACTTCCTTCGACAATTGATGTCGACGTCGGTGCGAATTGCTGCCTGGTGAGAGGCATCCCTCGAACATGGCACCTGGCCCACTTTGCCATCGGAGAAAAGGGGTCGCTTCTGTTTTCAAAGTGATTGTACATTTGAGACGAAACAGGCGTTGACAACAGGAGAAAGAAAAATGCGCGCATTATTTTCGGTTTATTTTGATTAAAAAATCAGTGAATTATTAGGTTATTACTCGTTTCGGTGTTACTTGTTAAGGAGTTTGTCCTGTGAGTGGGATTTGAATCACAAGATTCAATTTAAAACTGTATGTAGAATAAGAATATAAAAAACGAAAGCGTCAGAATTAATTCAAATCGGATCATGAAATGCCATTTCCTTAAACTCGCGTAATTTCATGTCATAATTCACGGTCGAATATTTCCCGACATATGCAAGAACTACGTTGAAATTTGCTCATCGTAAATATTCTCAACGTATCTGACAATCTAGGGATTATCTGAAGATTAACTGACACTTGACCTCTTTTATAGAGAGCCGGCAAACAGCTTGGGGCCGTTTTCTAGCTTGATTAACGCATTGGCCGTGTCGTTCCCTTGTTCTGGTGCGGTCGTAAAAGCTTGGATTGTTGGCCCCAACTAACAGAAGACGCAGCCTGGCATAGCCTGATTGGCGGCCAAAAGAACAAACTTTAATTCAGCTCAGCATTGAAATGAAATTGAAGCGCGTTGCAGTACCAAAAAAAAACACTGTTCACCAAATTGGTACTTTTTGGAAGTCCCTCGTCTTCATTGAGGATGGAAAGTAGTTAATCTCAGGCGCAATTTTGTCGCTGAAAATAACGTTTTTCAGCTAGCGAATTTTTGGTTTTGTTTAGTATGTACTCCAGATTTTTAGGTGGAATTGAAGTTTCGCAATAATTTTCTATAAATTTGAATAGAATGAAAGAACCGAATAAAACACGTGAAATAATGTTCTAATAGAATACATATATTCACACCGAAGTCGTGAAAACAACAAATTAATTAAGTAAGCAAATTGCGCTTGCGAGCTGCATTGCGTGGGAAAAGCCCTTTGTTTTTCGTACAAGCGATTATTTTTCCTTATACTCGTAATGATATTACGGATAAAATAATGTTCTTGGAATTTATCAAAATCTTTATGAAACAGCAATTGGAACAGTGATGAAAAAATCGATAGAACTTAAGAAATTAAAAAATTAGTGATCACTTAAAAATATCATTTGAAAGTGGTTTTAAAATATTCTTGTAAAAGGACTAGTTTCTGGTTTGCAACACTGCCATTGTAATTGAAAATTTTTCGGTGAATTTGTAGAGATAAAAACAAGTATAGCGTAACTTAAGAAGCATTCGCGTTATAAATTTTGTCGACCGTGTGAAATCTGTTTTTCTGTTCTATGACTGCACTCGAACGCTTGTCCGTACCCATGTCAACTTTTTGGGAATGTTTGTGCACAAGACTCTTGTATGATAGTTGAGCACTTCAATTTCGTTTTGCGCTTGCAGTACCGCTCACAATACTTCTTTGTTTTCGCTTCACTTTATTCTATGAATAAACTGTATTATCTTTAAATTTCATTTTGTATTGTTGGAACAATGATCATTTAAACCCAAGATGCTTAATTCACTTTCAAAATACGCTGTATTTTGTTTACTGTGTTCACACACATAGTTTTGGTGGCCGCTTAAGATTTAACTCATTTCATTTTCTTAAGAGAATCCACAAATTTACGGAATAGCGAATATAATTTTTGATTTGGTCAATCGACCACGTGAAGGCTTTTATTGAAATAATGTGGTAAAATATCTTTCAGCTCAGTGAATGAAAAGTATACCACATGTGTATATGAATGTAATATATGTATGTGTGCATATGCTTATTTATTTTAATACATAGATGTATGCAAATGAACATGTGTATGCTTGTATGTAGGCACTTAATGCGCACATAGACGCATGAATGCTAGTAGATCTACACATCTGAAGTGAAACATGAAGTATAAATCTAAAATTACCTGGTTTTCTATGACGGTGCGATCATTAAAGAGGACTGATAGGATACGACGATAATAAAATAACAGTTCAAACATTTCGGAGCATTCCGTTTTAACAATAAGGAAAAAAATAAAAATTCAGGAAAAATAAACACCTCTACACTAGAAAGAAAAAACATGTGTGTACAAATACCTTGTTCTAGACATGACACCGGAGTAGGTCCTGATAAATTTTCATTGTTTTCCTATATTTTCATGACAGTGACCGTCGACCCTTCGGTAGCTCAAAAATTTGTGTTGCTGTGAAAATGCAGAACGCTAAATGACCTGTGTGAGAAGTTGAGTAAAAAATTTGATCTGAAGGATACCTAAGCCAAAATTTGATTAGAAAGCAAAGTGTAACATTAAAGTTAGATTAGTGAGTGGTACTTTGTTGTTGAAGATGAGTTTTTTATAGCAGTCGCAATAGCAATGCATATTACCGAAATTCGCCACTTCCAATGGTAGTGTTGCCAGGATTTTTGTGCTTTGCCTGCGATGAGTTAGGCGAGTAACTCATATCACATCCAACATAACGAACTAGGTTCAAAAGCTAACACAGCGTTACGAATTTCTTTACGTTTACTTTGCGAATTTCAAGATACGATAAAAATGCTTTGTTTCTTACTCAGGTTCTGATATTATTTATTCAATTAAATTACCAGTGAAAATAATAGGTTAACATAAGTTTATAATTTTGTATTATCTTCGTTGCAATTTTTAAGTTGAATTGTCCACTGGCTCAAGTAACTAAAATTTCTTCACCCAATTGAAAATTTCCAGCTATTGTTGAGCAATGTTACGAAAAATCCTTGGGCGACAATTATAATTGTACTCGAATGTGAGAAAATGATTCAACAGAAGTCGTACCTCTTTGGGATATTTTGTTGGGGGAAGACGAATTGTTTCCCGGTATGAGGGTATGCTACGGAGGAGAGACTGGATATGCGTGTTGCTGGTGTCGAGCGACTGCATCTCTTACCATGATGCTGAGTATCCGTGGTTGATCGTTACACACCAAATTTTGACGCTGGTGTCTGTAATAGAATAGCACGCAGTGAATCGTTTTTGTACACCATTATTTGACATCCACGCTATTGTGCCGCTAGAGGTGCGGCCTTGGTCGTGGTAATGAAACTCGGAGACGTTTTCTTAGGTGTTTACTTGAGGAGGTGACGAGAACGATAGCCCCAGGACTAAGTTGTCTAGTGCTTATAAAGACTCCGGTACGCATGGATGGGGGTTGCGCGTACACTATTCATTGTTGGGTTTGTGTCAGAATTTGACACTTACGCAACTTATTGTTGGGTTTATGCCAGCCTTTGACGGTCACGCATATAATCGTTTAATTTTTGTCACAAATTTCCTTTCCCTCAACGAATTGTTTTGATAAACCATTATATGACAGTTACGTACCTACATAATTACGGAATATTGCGAAGATTTGCCAGTGACGGGTAATTGTGAGGCATGCAGAACGAATTTTGACACCCGCATGTCTTACATTACTGTGGTAGTTGCGCAAAAATTGAAAGGTTACGCTTTAATAAAAGCGATGCTCTGTGTCTTTCAATGAAAACTACTGTATGTCTTTGTTTACGACTCTTTATGGCGACAAATGTTCGACGGTCATGCTTACATTAGAGACGATCATCGTTACGTTGAGGAGTTCTAAGGAAGATTACGCTTGCAATTCCATTCAATCAACAAACTTCATTGTTTGTGTTTGTGTTTGACTAGGATGTCCTAAGAATGCTTGTATTTGACAGTCGTGCGTAAACAGCCACCATTTGTGACGGTGGGATTTTTCTATCTTACATCACGCAGATGAATGTTATTGATTCAAACCGCGCCCTCTAGGGAAAGAAAGCTTGCGAGAATGCATTTGACATTGACGCAACCAGCGGTGACTGTATCTTTTTGCTTCACTCCTGGCAAATGACGACTTCAAAAGCAACCTAACATGAAATATAAACTATGATTCATCAGTCATACGTTGTGCTAGAGAAAGGTTATATGTACTTGATTGATTAGGCTGCTGTCAAAGCAACATGTTCGAAATCAAGGCTGACAGAATCAATCGATCTCGACTGCGTCATGAGAATAAGTCCTTCGAAAATTTCACTCCATGATTCAAGTTCCGCTATTTCCTCTTAGTTTCTTTGATTAATTTTGTTCGGGTGGAAACAGCATGCGCAATTTTTCAGAGTAAATTAATAATGGCGAACATAACGTGAAGTCGCGGAATTGCATTATTTTATATACATATTGTAGTTGGGAGAATGGAATGTTAAAATGTATATAATCTATGGACATGATTCTATGTAATTATTAAGGTGTGAGAAAGCCCACGTGATGTACGTAACGCTGTTAAGTAACATGTACTGTATGTTGTTAATAAACGATTATAGCACTTTGTGAAGTTTTATTAATACTTTTTCGATATAACGATAAAAAATTTTCTCATTACGATGAGATAAAGGAAAATATTTTAAAATATGTAAATTTAAATTTCTCAACAGCGATTGGAATTTCTTCTAATGGTGTACCTTGTTATGAATTATAAAAATTGCAACTTACCTCCCTCGTAGCTGCTGCTGATTACCACACACTGACTTAATTTGAAGTACCCTCGCGCATTGTTACGCACCTTGATTAGCGCTAATTGACTATGGGTATTTCTTTCACCGGGGTTTACATGTAAAAAATAATTCATTATTGATTTCAATAAGTTTATTGTAACATGTATTGCATGATTCAACTTGATATTTTGAGCACGTCTGCAAATTAAATAATTGAAGCCTGTTTAAAATGAACAGGAAATTAGGACTCACCCTCCGAAACAGGACCTGTGTGCTTCATCGAAGAGAAAAAAGGAAGACGTCAGTATTAATTTTCGGCTCACTTTCTAGCCCAATGCGGACCAGTAACAAAAAATAAAAGTGGCTATCTGTGCCAAAGTTAACCGAGACAGTGCAGTGTGTTAGCAGGGAGTAATATGTAATTAGGCGTTGTGTTGCAGTGATCAATAATATCTTATTATTCTGATTTTGAATACGCGTTTCTGACTGGAATTTAACTTGTCTATGGGATATCTATGAGTCACAATAGTTCACTACCGTGTTTTAGAGGTTTAAGCCCAAGGTGCGGTTTTAAAATAACTAATTTACAACCTCCCTAACACGAGTGATGGTAGAAATGGAAATATTTTATCAACAGCCTTTGGAACCCGGTTTTCTTACTCTCAGGGGTACCTAAATACTGTTTCGGACGCGTTATCTGATTCTTTGGAAATTATTGCTGGCTTTTAAATCTTTTATATTCGTGATGGTGTAAATTCGATTAGATTTATGACCAGCATAACTGAGGTTATCCTTTGATTGCTTTTCTGATCGTCAGACATAAAGTGATGAAATGCTGACAATTTTTTCTTACGTTATTCCTACAGCAAACTTAACTGTGACGGAGGCAAAATTCTCTATTACGATAAAACAAATATATAAAAATAACTATTGAAGATGAGCAATTATACGGCTCAGGGACATCACGAGCTGGAGAATAAATAATTCATGCAGAGGCAGAGAACGACAAGTGAAAAACACGTAATTTGCTTATTTCAAAACTAAACATTGCTCTGAACGGTCTGAAAAAATACAAGAATAACTTCATAAAGGCATTCGTTCTGAGTATTTTAAAGAAACTGCTTGCATATAGTATTCAATTTTTTTCCACATTTTCGCAATAATGAATAACAATATGAAACCTATGAGCCCAGTCTGACCTCTCATAACATCGGTTGCTCATATACTGAAGCTTCCAGAGTGTTCTATAATACTTCACATGCTAGGTAAAGATACCCCTCTGTATATTTAATAATGAAGGCATCTACGGATGCTTTATTTCCAATCAAGCCTGATACATATCACCTTGTACATTGGATTTTCAAATGCCTTAGAACTAACGCCAGGACGCCATGACGCTTTCCCCCGGTCAAGACCGGTACCCATTTCAGACACCTGGGTAGAGTGGGGTATTGTGCTTGGAATTTTTCTCCTATACCCAACAGAGAAAATCGCCACTGCCAGCGCCGAGTTTCGAACCCGGGTCCCGGCCGCACGGCGGCGGAACCTATAGCACACGGCTATCGCGAGCACTGAATTTCTAATTATTCACTGAAATTATTTTCAAGTTGCCAATCTACTGAAGCTTGCAGATATTCAAATACTTGAAATGATAGATAAATTTACCTCTATATTGCTGCACTAAATTTTTTCAATTTTATGTCTTGTCATAAATCTTCTGAACCTCAGTGGACGGGAAAGTCAAACAGCCCTCAAGTGTGAGAAAATAGTGCGAGGCATTAGTAATGGACCTTTATAGTGAACTAGTTTCTCATACTATGGTACAATTAAACTTTTCCCTGTAATTACTCGTAGTTTTATTTATTACTTGAGAAGTATACGTGCCGTAATATCAGTCAAAAAAAATTCCTGATCAGAAGCTCAAGGCACTCACTGCTCAGTTTATGTGTTGCGTCTCCAGTTACTATTTCAAAGCAAACATAAGCTTTAAGGGGATTAAAAGGCCTAGTTGATTAATATTGTTCTCAAAGGCCCTGGAAATGAATGTACGATTGCTTTGAGTTAGCAGCGTGAATCTTGAATTAGTAAAAATCGCAATTTTATGTTCATGTTTCTCACTCAAATATTAACCGAGAAGTATTAAAGAACACTTCACGACGGTGGATAGCTATAGAAAAAATCTGTTCAGTTAGTTCATATTAGTTTTAATAGAAAACAAGGTGTTGAATGAACATATTCAAATTTTACTGTCTACCGAAGAAGCGAGCTCAAATTTCTTGCAAATACTCGTCGTAACATGAGGGTATATGAAATTGTTCTAGTTCTACGCGTGTTAAAATACAAAGATAATCACTTATCATTTTTACTGAAAGAACACTCAATTGTATTCAGTCTGATGCAGCTTAAGTTTTCAGTTTACATTTGTTTTATCAGTGTGACTAAATGTTCTTCTGTATTTTGTAGCCTGATGATGATTTTCGAAACGTCGAAAATTTGCCTTATAGGGACTGACAGTTACAGAATTTTAACCATTGAGTGTTCTTTTAGCAAAAATGATAAGTGATAATCTTCGTATTTTAACACGTGCAGAACTAGAACAATTTCGCAAAGTTGAAAAATTGGAAAGAAAAGTTTATGAAATTATGATCTAAATGGTGCATGGTTGGTTTTTCGTTGGGTATCATGTCGAGGAGAAGCCTTATTTCAAAGGTCATGAAGAAATCTAAGCAAACGAAATAATTACTCTCAAAATTCATAGGGAGTGCAGCTGTTCATTTTATAAAGCAGTGTACTTTAGAAGAAAAATTAAAATTTAGCATTTTGTATTTTTATTGAAAAGTAGAAATTTATATTGTGGTAACTCACCCAGAGGCAACTAATTTTTCTATTTAGCAACAAAAATATCTGCTGTTGTTGGGAATTCAGCTCATTATTTATCTGTTGCTTAGCATGAACTTCATAAAATTTCCTGAAGAGAATCTGAATGGTCTTCTCTGAACATTTTCTCAGTGGTTGTTTTCTGACATTAAATATGTTTAAAGAAATGCCTCTTGAAACTCAATTATCGAAATGAAATCACGCAAGGCTTGTAAAAAAATACGATAGAACTAAATCGAGCATTTTATTTAAGCCTCAGATCAAATAACAAATTCAATTACCCGTAAAGCGAAAAAAGATGCTGTAATTCACACTTTTGCCGTTGTGCTGATTCATAGCGTGCTAACCACGAAAACCCTTCATTAAATTTGATCACAATATGAGAAACTTATTCAGGTATTTGTGTAAGATTGTCTAAATGAGATTCTCATTTTTTGATGATACCTAGCAAAATGTTTCCATTATCTCTTCGTGAGTTTTATTCCATTTTTTTATTCATTATATTAAAATATTCTCCATTACCCCCCTGTGTGAGTTTTATGAAAGGGACATTCTAATTAAATCTTTAGTAATTCTCCTTTTTTTGAAATAAATACATGGAATATCACTGTTATATGCAGTGCAATGGCCTCTTTTTTAAGTTATATGCGAAGAACTCATCTGTTAAAATCTGTACAAAAACTTGTTGTTTAATAAATGAGGAAAAACAAGGCAAAATACTGTGCAAATCTGGCTTGTACAAGATATACATCCAACTCAAAAAAGAGAAAAGTGGGTTTTCTTTATTTTTAGTGCTTTCAATTTGGAGCAGTGCACAGTAGCATTCAATGGCCTGATTCAGAACAATGACACTGTTGTACTTCAGCCGACTGCATTTGGACGCCAAACCGGGAAGCTCCAATCCCAACAATCGAGCTAAAGCGAAAATTCGCATGCGTCCAAATAGTTTCTCAGAGACTTCCTTTTTGGCTGGGTTCGCTGTGAGAAAATTCAGCAGCAATGGCGGTCCAAATTACCGCTTACTGAGCCTTATTTCGTGCTCGACAGTCTTAGCATTAATAAGCCCGCCCAGAGAAGAGGGCTAAGCTGGATCAGCCCTTGCTGAATGGAGGGCAAGAGACATAAGCCCTTAAATGAAGAGTTAAGACGAACATGAGTGAAATTTTTACACAGTGAGCAAAACAATCGAGGGAATTTTTTCAACTCGTTGCGCATCCTCACGTGATATTGTTTAGCTTTCGCCTCATAGTCGCTGTGAGGTGTTAAGACCAAAGTTTAATTTCGTTAGCTTGATTAATAGAGCCTCCGATCCCTTGTGTCCAACGCTACTCTCTGACTCGCTAATGAAACGTCCAACCCGTTGCGTCAATTTATTTTCATTGTTTGCTTTGATCCATGGAATATGACGGATACAAATCAAGAGCTAAATATAAAATCTGGTGTTTTTATCTTAGAACTATTATGATGTACGGTGTTCTTATTAAGTTTTGTTGCTTATTGAAACTCAAGTTGCATAAAATTTTAATCTCATGAATATTTTCCCACGAGACAGAATTAATTTCTGTTAGCTCTAAAAGAATGAGAATTAATTATCAGTTTTAAACAGCAACTAATTAAATCATTAATTAACCATTTCATTACACGAAGGATGCATTGGAATTAATATAGGCAACAAAAATACAAGAAGAGAGCCGCAAAGTGGCTCCCGTAGCGATGCAATGTATCCACTGTACGTTTAAAATTTGACTCGAACAATTGCGGCACGGGGTCTGTTAATGTAAATCTGTAATGTTAATGTAAACAGTCTGTTAATTTAAATGTTTCCTCAAAATTGATTTTCTTTCTCACTCCAGTCACTCATTGCGGGATCATGTCTTGCTTTTGAGGCTGCTATTTTGAAACAGAAAAGGGCAATGAAACGAAGTATTTCTTTGCTCGCTCATTAAATGCTGTTAAATTATTCCCTATAGTATCCTCTTGCAAGTTTCAGAGCTATTTAGTGTAAGAAAATTGTGTTTCTGTCAGAAAAATCCACTAAATACATATATAGCGAAATTTCCAAACATTATGATAAGTTCAGAATACATCACATTTTGGTTACTCATTAAGTTGTACGACAAAGGTGAGTGGAGTTGCTATCATGCTGAGGTTGCTGACAATGTCGCTTCGAAGCTTTTCGATGCGCGATGATGTTTCTCTATAGCTTTCAGATGGAGCAAAAATTCATATCCCAAGCACTCTCAAAAGGAGTAACTTCAGGTCACTATTTTGCTTTGGCACCCTAACCTCCATTTAAATAAACTATAAATTTTTAATCGAATTTTCTGAAAATTTTACAGCTAAGTCCATGCCCTATTTTACACATCATACCGCAACTAACTTCCAACGAAAACCTGAGCATTCTACGAACTCCCTACGAATCTTTCTTCCCCTACATCGTCACTTTTCTAAATTTCCAAGAACGAAGTTTTGATCCGGGAGTAGTTGTTCAGATTCAAGGTTATAGCTGGAGGCTATCTAGGAAATCCGTAGTTTTTTCCTCCTCCAGAAATATTGACGATTTCTGCGCCACAGCCACGACTACAAGAACCGCGGAGGCAAAGAACAAGGAATAGCATTTCTTCTGTGAGAATTGTATAGCCAATATCAGCCCTCTCCTACAACGAAGAAAATTATATGATCCGTAAAAAAACACATTTGCATGAAAGTCTACATCCGTGTAGACAAAAGCTCGTCCAATACCAGCGCATTTGCAGAGATCGCGTGAGCGCCAATTCCAACGCCCTAAGTTGCGTGTTATTTACCAGATCATTTTGCGCGGTGTAATAACACAGCACATTTCTTGTTATTTACCTGACCATATTGAACAGCCTCTGTAGAAATGCTTTCGCCAGCCCCTAGTGTGTGTGTGTGGGGTGAACAACACTTCGTAGAGCTTATGTTTCTCTTCATACGGTTGCAGGTTAGACAAGGTTTGCCCTCTTAGTTGTGTAAAGCGGTGCGTCGCTGTCGACAAACAGTCGTTACCGAAGCCTCCGAGGCGCCTCAGGGTGCGTGTAACGACCGGATTGTCTGCAAACAATTCGGCTTCCTGGGAAAGACCATCGATTGATTTTTATGAGGAGAATTGTGTGAGACTGAGGTGTCTTGTTCTTTTGGAAGGAAACGGAAATCTGGAGTTAGGAATGTACGTTTTGTATGTTCATTGTATTAACAATTTTTTTACAATGTTGCGAGCTTGTAGTTACAATAAAGACATCGGAACAAAAATACTGAAAATAATTAACGTTAGATCTAGTTTCTACTGAGTGTATGCGTTTGAAAGGCAGCTACTGTGTTTTTAGTGAGTGCATTTTCCGTTTGGGAAAATATATGTCATGAAAAAATCCTGATTTCAGTTCTTTCAACTTGCTTCATCAGAATGATTAAAAATTTTCTAAAATTGATTATAATTCTTTTAAAAACCACAACAAAATAAAGTAACATAACGATGCGCATACGACTGTTTTGCTGTTGATATCTCAAATATCAACAGTAAATTTGAATATCTGTTGACGGAAACATTTAAATTCTCCTTTGATGCATCTGAACTTCTTGACACATTAAATTGTAATAAGGCTTCAATTAGGTATAAATATATTCAGTACTGCGCTAAGGAAGATTCATGCATTAACTCAGGAAAAAGAAAAAAATTGGCTCCAAAATTCTGGTCGTCTGAGTTGTGCGACTAACATTCATGTGATTTGAAAAATATCCACATTTAGAATAATTTTGTGCGTTGCTAAGATTTGTTGCCTCATTTACTAGCCGCGTATAATGAAATACTTGGAGAACAAGAGATAGTGACCTCAGGGTCCATTAAATTAAATTAGGAGATGATTCACTGTAGAAGCTAAAACTGTGTCATGAGAGCAAGAAAAGATGAGAAAAAGAAAAAAATATATACAATGAAGTTGATACTTCAAATGTATAACGCTGGTTTCAAAGAAAGGAAGAGGTTGAGAAGAGAAAACTGTTTTTTTTCCATTGAGGTATAGGTAATGGTAAAAGGAAAAAAATAAAGGTAAAAAACTAGCTCGAAGAAGTTGAGAAAGCCAGAATATTTTGCGCCTAAGAAAACTGTTTTAAAAAGAGAAGTATATTCCTTATTAATAATCTTGAAGAGAATGACACGACACACTGGCGTTTTCTTATTTGCTGCACTGAATATCTACACAAAATGCATTTTGAAAACACTTGGGAGTTAATCATCGATCTTCCCGATACAACTCGCTCACAAACAAGAATTTTACACTAAATATCATATCCAATTGTTTAGTGTAATTTTAGAATAAATCATGAGTTATATGCACTTTTTCGCACGTTCAGCAATGAGAGTTGGGAAAGAAAAATGACAAAATATCTTTGTTTAGGCTCCGAACCGAGTCTAAAACGTTGAAACTGACTTTGCGGTGCTAGAACTGACTCTGCAGTCATAGAACAGACGCTGTAGCCTTAGATAAGAACAATGTAATTGCTGCACTGATTCTACAGCTATTGAAATAATTCAGCAGTCGGAGAACTGAACCTGAAGACGTATTACTGACTGTATATGTAAACTGTCTCTGCAACCGCAGGACAGACTCTGCAGCTGTATAAAGGCCAAACCCATATCAGTTGTGAATCATATGAAAAAAATAGCCTTTAATTTCTGAAAGATAATTAGAACCATGATGAAAGTATTGTCGAACCTAGATATTGATATCGTATTTAAGATTTATTTTACAAACATAGATTGTTATCAAAAAAATTTGATATTAAATATAATTTTTTGTTTTCGACTGCCATTCACCGACGACATTCCTGAGAAATGCGTGGAGACAGACTAGCAGAGCACGAGTTGCCGTGTTGACCTGCCAACCTAATGAAGACACGCACAATTGGGACATTCACAGCTCGCCGGGAGCCTTGGAAATTTGTGTTTAAATTCAATGCCAGTGCAACATCAAACCAATTTCTCTCTTGATGTTCATGAATTACATTATTTTTTCCATGCTCATGTTTTCTAGTGGGTATTTGCGGCTTGTTTTTTTCAGATGAAGGATTTTCAATCAATTGGAAGATGGAGATGTAAGTTTCGTTTTCTTAACCAACCGTTTTTTGTTTAACTGTCGATACAGTATTTATGGCTCATTTTGTGAATCAACTGCTTACGCAGCTGTTTCCCAATTAACTGTCAATTGGGTATTTAAAGCTCGATTTTTTGATCAACTATTCGATTGCTAACATGTCCAAATCAGTGTTATAAATGCCCTGTTCACTACAAAGGTCTTACAAAAAATAAAGATGGAACTTTGTGCGTCACAAACCATCCCAATGTTATGTTTGGAGAAAAATTATATTCAACTGTGGATCTTTTGTAAAATTTGCATTTCTGGAAAATAATGTCATGAAAATTTAGTGACTCGCATGTGCTAAAATAGCTTTCAAATGTAACAGAAAATTCATATCAACGGCGAAGTTAGTAGCAAAAGTTAACTGCTTTATGTATTACTGGGGGAAAAAAAAGAAAAGGGAAATCGTTACAAGCACAATTTTTATAAATACTTAATTAATGCTAAATTAAGCATGATCCAGTTAATGTTTGGTATTTTCAAAATTGCTTCCTAGAATCGACTTTATGAGAGCTGAAAACGACCGGGAGTAACAAACAGGTAGTAGTACAGGTGCGATAAGTATAGTAGTTGAATATTGAACTTCAGTTTAGCCAATTTTGGTCGAAGTGATAAAGATCAGCAAATTAACCCAAACTGCTCCGTTCAGCATTTGATCTCCACTTGAATAACAGGTTTAGCAAGCCACTCAGTTCTCTAAGAGCAGATTTAAATTACCCTCTACGAGCGGCACTCAAATTGCTCCAAGTTTGTAGCACCAACTAACTCGCTGGGGGAAAGCACATCGACAGCTTCCTATAATCCAATCTCGTCGCTCGTTGATGCCTTTCAGCTGCATAATCTGAGTCCCGAGACCCTGGTGGCCCGGGCTTAAATCTAAGGGCGCTGTCTCAACTTGCTCACTCCCAAACTCTGACACAACCCAGAAGCCTACTCTCATGAAATGCCTGCAAGTTCAAGACTTAAGTTTCTAGCTACTGTTGAGATATGTTCCTTAGAATCAAGGATGAGGATTTGCATGATGACACAAAAGCTAGCATACTCTTTGCAGGTGGTGCGTTGGAGATGGAGCCATAAATAAGCAAACTTCAAACTGTGGGAAGCACTACAATTGAAATTTTTCCCTGCGTTTTTGCACTTTTTTATTTTCATTTTATAAATAGGATGAGCAAAACGAAGCTGTAGGGAGCGTTATTGACCACAAACTTAGCGTCATGGGAACGTTGAAGTGTAAATGTCGGCAGTTCTTAATTGAATATTTTTGCTAGAATGTTATGTACATTTTTTAGACATACAAATGAAACACGTGTTTCCGTAAATGCGCCACCTGCAGAACCGAGATATCAGTGAACGGTCATTTGTTAAAATGAACATCTGCGAAGACAATGCGAGTTCCGCAATCGTGCTTCCTTCGCCAGCAAATAAAATGACGTTCAGTTTATCTTTAGAATTTAACCTTTTGATGTTGAGTCGAGAACTCACTGAAAAAACTTCACAGTCATAAAAGTCTCACTCATTCGTTTTCGTGGGACATAATTCTTATGATCATTTATGATACCTTAATATTAACAGAGAATTAATTTAATTATCATCAACACACTATATTGGTAATTAGTTTGGAGGCAAAGCAGAAGAACAATATGGCAAGTTTATGCTCGAGTTTCCTTGTGCGTAAATGTTTTGTTCTGTCCCAATTTTCTCAAGCATAAAAATGGGATTTTTGAATCCCAAGTTCCGGGTTAAAAATTTTGAATTTAATTTACTTTTCTAACCACATGATAGTGAAAAAAAAATAAATACAAATATAAGGAAATAAATCATGAATAAATTTATCTATTCAGCGAGCAACTAAACAGGCTGCAAAATGTAACAAATCGCCGTACAATATATTACTCAGTTTTGGTATTGACGATGATGATCACCAGCATCTTCTGCTAAGAAACTAAGTTCTTTTTTTTTGCACAAGCCTAGGAGTGATTAAGGTTTTCGGAGTATTTTATCAAACAAGGAACCATTTGTTCGACTCCACGAGCGAAGGTACTCCGCATTATGTCAAAGGATGGAAGAGCGAAGGTATCTCAAAAGCTCTTGCAATTTTGCACGAGTAAATGGAGTATTCACTAAAAGGGCAGGAACGCTTGCATCCTCAATTTTCCTATCGACAAACTTCCCCACGTATTAGGACTCTTTCAAAATATCACTAAAAAACCGAAGGTAGTTCGTCTTCTCAAAACATGACCGTATGGACAATATTTTATGCACGAGAAACATGAAAACATTCGTGCAGCATTTCTTCACTGAGATCAAAAAATCTTTTCGTTTCGGTTCAGCGCACAAATTCAGCGGCAAAAACGCAAATTAGTTCGTTTTCATCGTGAACTTGACAGATTTTTTTCGTCAGAAGTCCGTGTTTTTTGCGCGAATTGTAGGCATTGGTTTTATTTTCCCGTAAAGTCATCAGAGATTTCCATCAAAAAAAATGTCATTTGAGTAAATTTACATTCTGCGGAGTGTTAAACTTGTTCACCGAAAACTTTGATATGCTAATACTTTTGCTCGGTAAGGATTCCTCATCTTCCATCTCATATTATTATGAATCATTCTATTAAAAGCAAATCCTGAGCTTAAAAGCATAACAATTTGTGAGGACGATGCAGTTGGACTGTTTCATTAATGCTCTGCATTTTTTTTATGTTTATGTTTGAGAATTTTCGGCACTCAAACGAACAGAAGGGAATTTTAATTTCTTTGTTTCTGAAATATTAGTATTGAAATATTAGTAAATATTAGTATATTAGACTGTCGCCGTTGTGCAACCTCCGCCTATTCGTCTGAATGCGCTGCTTCAGTAACTTTCAACTCTCAAGATTATACAGAGAGATCGGTATTATACAGATGCAATAGTAAACTAGGGCGATAGTACACAGCTGGGATAGAATACAATGCGATTATATACATACGTGTGTAATAGTATACATGTGCAATAGTATACAGGTGCGATGCTACGCAAGTGCGATAGTATACAAGTGCGATAGTGTGCAGTTACGATAGTATACAGGTGCAGTAGTACACAGGGACGACAGTGTACAGGTGCGATAGTAAACAGGTGGAACAGTGTACAGGTGCGATAGTATACAGGTGCAATAGCATAATAGTGAACAGGTGCGATAGTATACAGGTTCGACAGTTTACAGGTGGGACGGTTTACCGGTGCTATAGCTTGCAGGTGCGATAATATAGAAGTGTGGCAGTATACATCAGAGGGGCGATAGATACGTTACAACAGAGCAAGGAAAGGTCATAGAAATTGAGTTAGACTACAATACGCACTGTGATCTCTTTCATCAAATAGTGTTTTACAATAAAAAATTTCAGAATTATTTTGTGATTTGTAATTTCCATAAAAAAAGTGCCAAGGATTTAATTTTCATGTTAAAATTAGTTATCTTCGATTGGCTATAGCGTTTTGCTACACTATGGAGGTAAAACAAACAATCAGATGAGTTGCACACAAATACGTGAAGAATTTCTTCATATTCTGCTTGAATAAATATGTTTTGTGCGCTTCCCAGGAAACGTGTAAGTTCTAAGTTCATTATCATAGTGACTTTTTCTTTGGCAAGACAATGGAACTTTTACTTGTGACGATGCTTTAGAACATACGTTAGATCAATGAGATTGGTCTCGGTAATTGTCGCATGAGCAGAATTTCCAAGGCGAAGTACATGCTGAGCAAAGCATCAAAGCATTCTATATTACAATTGAGTTAATTAATTTCAACAACTTATATTTCTTGTTCAAGAAACGGCTGTTGTTATTCAGCACAAGCTAAGTTGAATCTTTGTAGTTGAATCCATTACTAAGTTGACAATTATTACGTTATTACACGATTTCTTGGATGATATCGAAGAGTGGAAGAACACAGGATGGACTTATCAGATAAATTTCTATTCATTTCTGCAAATATTTCCAAAGGAAATTAATGTCGTCCCTCGGAGAAGGAATTCAATTTTCCAGGAGCATGCACAGCAAAGGAATCGCAAACGGACTTTGCTGCTAAGTTATTGTCTCAATGCTCGCTGTCGCTATGTGATCTTCAATATGAGGCTTCTTCATTGCAGTCTTTCAAGATAATAATTGTAGTGACTCAAGACCTTACAAGCTTGTGCTATACGCGACCTCGTCCGGATTTGCTCAGAGAACGTTTCTGATGCTGCGATTGCTCACTATAAATGTACTGCATTCCGTTAGTTTTTCCCGCAAAAAAATTGTAAGTCGGTAAATTTCTTAAATTCATTTCGTAAACGCAAGGGATTTCGACACCGGCTTATTTTTTATTCTAATTGAAAGTTAACAGAGAAAAAATTCTAAGCCGAGGGGTTGCATTTTTTAATTTGTCATTCAAGAGCACAACTTCATGGGGACGATGTATTTAAAGAACGTGAAAATTTGAGGGCACCCATAAAAATATAATATAAATCAAGGAATTGTGTCTTGAATTTCTCCCACATCGCCTTATAATTTTTTCATTTCAAAACAAATTTCAGGTAACATCGCATATTAACTACATGCATATGAAAGCGCGTGTTTATTTTTAAGTCAGATGGTAGTAAACCAAACATCCGAGTAATGTGTTTGAGCAAGGATAGGGGAAAATTATATAACACTGAAATCTTCATTGTTTTTTTAGATTATATGGCAACCCAAGATTAGCCCAAGCAATACTTGTTGAAATCCTGTGAACCAAGCCGAATATTTTTTAGGGAATTTAGATTTACGCCTCGCAGGCGGGTGATCAAACTAGCGTGAGGAAAAATTTAACCTGCAATGCTTAAAAAAGTCATTAATTAAGTACCACTTACTTCGATTTACTAATGAAATGAAAAATGATGCTTAACGAGTAAAGAATTACAAGAGCGAAATTGAGAAGCGATTGGAGATCCAGAAAACATAAGAAAAATCAATAAAATTCATGACCAACAAAGTGAAGTGTGTTGGTTCCCAAATGTCTGAAATTTAACTTACCGATAAGAACCTAAACTGTTCCATTGTAGTTCTACTCTTAAAAAAGATGAGAAATAAACCTTTGAAAAACTCGTATCTTTCGCATGCGATTAGTTACAATAACATTCAAAGCTGCAACACCAGCGGACAGGTGTAGAGTGTTGAGTTTGTAATTTAAAGTTGAGTTTGCTAACATTAGTGAGCAAGCTCTTTCTCATGGAAGTAAACAAGGCTAATGCAGTCGAAGCTTGTGGCAAGATATGTGTAAAACAAATGTAAGAAGAGAAAATAGAAGCAGTTCCCCTTAGGACATCCACTGCATGGTGTTGCCCCAAAGTCACTTTACGAGCATCGCGTGAGTAATGGTATGGTTTATTAGCGCTTTGCCATGCAGTTTATCACTAGCATCGGCCATTCACACCTTCTGGTAGGTGCGCTTCAGAATACATGCTGTTATATTATTGTTTTAACACTGTGAACACTGAGACCAGGCGCATGGGCTGATAAGTTGGTTTTGAGGCCATGCCACGCGTTATAACTACACTAGACACCTGAACTTTCCGAAGCTTTACTGGATGTGTCAGATACGTCATAGTTTAGACGAGTGGTTGACTTAAGATACCAGGAACAAAACATTGATTCCTCTCATTGCAAGAAATTTACTTTCTGTTTTTGCCACGTATGGGGTAGGGGGACCATGCAAAAACACAGATACACATCCGTGTTTTGAAATTGAGTAACGTCTGTAGAAAAGAGCTATTGGAAATGAAATGATAAACAATAGATTCTTTGGTACCCAGTTATTATGGAGAAGTATAGCACGTGTAGGCCGTGTGTTCTACAAAGCGATGACCCTCGAGCAAAAGAAATTCTTCAAGGGTACGTTACACGCAGAGCTGTTGTGTGTCTCTCACTCACCCTCAGTCCCACTTCAAAAAGTCTATCGAGACTACATTACTCCCGCAGGAAATAAAAATGTTATTGGTTTTACGTCATGAACACACATTATAATTCTAAAATACTGAAGAAGATTTACTTAACAGTCGATATGGAGGGTACTTGTAAATACGAAATAAAAACTTTTCCCATCGTAAAAAAGATTTGATGCTTCGCGCTGACTCCCACAGTATTCGATGCATCAGAAAACCGAACAGGATTCCATATAAACGTCCATAAAAGCAGATTTTTTTGCTGGCATTTCCAGCGTTGGCACTCTTTATGGATGCTCGAGCCACATCAGAAGGCACCGTGAGAGCCCTGCGCAGTATTTCTGGAGAAAAATGGCCTTTGTATTGCAGATGAGATTGCTCGTGTCCCAGGGCTGGTCTGTTTTGCTGGGAAAATTTAAGTGACTAGTAAGCCCGAAAGAGTCCATTACGATGGAATTTAT
Organism: Morinoia aosen; assembly: GCA_030386875.1. Lineage (NCBI taxonomy): Eukaryota > Metazoa > Arthropoda > Malacostraca > Amphipoda > Talitridae > Morinoia > Morinoia aosen. Next base: position 33,185,258 of record CM059577.1, read on the forward strand.
GAAGAGATGTGGTATCATTGCTCCAAAAGGGAATTATAATTCGCTTCTATACGGAGAGCAGAAACTTGAAGTAAATCATGATGAGTGTGTTCGTATAATGCACTGAAGTATGATGCGCTTCATATGAAAACAACCTACGTGTAGTTCTAATGATCTCAAGGAAGATTCATCACATTTCGTATGGTTATTTTACTCTTGCGAAAGCCACGGGCAAATTTTGTAACCTGTTAAGCACTGAATATCGTGGATTTCATTTGCTCTCGTAATGTATCTTTCCGCGCGTCTTAATTACACCTATCATATCATTTCCTCGCAACAATCCCAAAATATTTAATGAGTTATCCAGCGCAATATTGTCGTGAAACTCAGTAATCATCACAGTTTTTTCACTAAATTGCAGTTACCGTATTCATAAAGACTCACTCCTCTGAAAGCAGTCTAGTTTTGAAATGAAAATTTCTTTCGTAGTTACCGTCAATAAAAGAAAGTAAATTGAACAAGATTTCGAAAACACAGGTCATCAATTCATTGTTTCGAACTCTGAAGTTTTTCCGAGTCTGGGTGAAACATGCATAAATTATTGCCATTTTGAACTGCAGTCGTACTTAAAATGTCTTAAATGCTCCTGGCGACCTAAGACTGATGCTGAGTAACTTTGAATTTGTGAGCAGCGTAGAATCATTGATGCTTTTTCATAAAATTAAAGTTTGTACGAAATTCAACTTTCTCAGGGCTTGAAACAAGTTTCAAATTATGAAATCCCTTAGTTTGACGTTTAATTTTCACAATATGTTCAAACTTAATTGTTTTTCTATTCATATACACATTACCTCACAATATCATTACACTCTCTCCGCGAGAAAATGCTTGCAGCCTTCATTCAGCAAGCAAGTGTGAATTTGAAATTAATAAAGGTCAAGAGTTGATCGCTCGGTTCATAAGTTTTCATGAATGCTCTCAAGAAATTCACGATTTTCAAAGGGGATCAACTGTTCAGACATGCATGAGCTTGGATAGACACAGATTCAGAATGAGCAGCATTCCAGGAGCTCGAAAAAAGCTTGCTGTTTTGTTATAGGATGTTCAGTCGGGGGAATCCGGGTCAATAAATAAATTTACATAAATCAGTGTCCTCAGAAGAGTTGACGCGTTCATCAGAACGACGCTATGCGGAGAAGATTGAGAGAGAAATGACTGAACGTCAAATTAGATCCAAATACAAATCATCTCAAATTTAGAGCGAACATTCGGAAATGACGGCCTTAAACTTAGACGAGGGTGAGAATTTTTCTTATAGATACGATATGACATTTGAAACTTGAAGTGAGAAAAGTGTTTGCATACTCTATGCACTCTTGAATGAAGTGTGAAAATGATCTACGTATTAGTTATCATATATCAAGTTTTTCTTCGAGCTTTTTTCGAAACTTCTCCTGTATACTTAGGAAGCTTAAAGAGGAGCTATCGATTCACTGCTGCTGCTAAAATTAATGAATGTAATTTTTTTAGTAACGTTAATCAATATCTCTAGCTCCCCATGCATAAATTTTGAACCTGGGTGACACGTATGATTAAGCAGAGATATTTACGAACAGGTTGGCTGATCTACTTTTAAAACCTCCAGCATATTTTGAAAACTTGTAGAATTAACAACAAAGCTTGCTTTTAGTTGAATAGATTTTATGTTCTGGTTTGACTTCAATTTATTAGGAGAATGAAAATTACATATATAATTCAAAAACGTTCCTCCTAAGCACGTTAGGTTTCTATAAATATGATTCAGTTTATCTGAGAATGATGAGGGAAATGATCAGACCAGTTTGTCAACATGAAATGGTCAGATATTGGAAGAACTTTCACATTAACACAACGTAATTGAGTTAAATTGACTGGAACAGATTCAATTTTTTTAACCACAGTCGTTGCACGTATAGAGCGTAAACTTCTGATAGTGAACTTATGAATTACATACTTGCAAATTGATGAATTCTCCTGAAATGTGCATTAATTCTATTTCTGATTATGATATGATAACAGCGTAAAGCTGAACTATTTCAAATGTTTTTTTTTCATTCACTGTCTCACTTGTTGTCGAGAAATGACATTTTTAACTGTTTATTTTCTACACACTTGACAATAATTAATACTATAATAAATTCTTCAGGTGTTTAATAAATGTTCTCTGGCATAACTACTAACGTCTTCTAAAAATTTCTAACACTATCGGAAGCCAGAGAAAATTTGCGTTTAAAGATTTTTTTGGAGCTGAAACTTAAAGGGACTAAAGAAAAATTGTCATAGTACTATTGAGCGCTGAATAAGTGAAGTCAATTGTTTTAAGTGTGAACAATATCTCTCCAGATAAGGTAAATTGAAATTCTCGGTATGAATTCTTCGCGTACATCGATGATATGTCTCAGGAAATGCAAAAAGTGAAGGCTACCTCAAATACCAAGCTCTCTCGACCGTGTGACAGGCATCAGTTCGAAACTCAATTTACGAGAAAGTTACCTAACATTCGCTGAATAGCTGAATGCTCACCAACTGCTGCAGCGGAAAGAACATTTTATGGAGAGTCCAAAATAAGTTTTGTTTTCAAGTAACGAAAAGTTAATCGAAAAATGATGCGTCTGTGCTTGCCGAGCCCACGTAGAGTTGGAGGATGCATTGGAGTGTAGTTCGGGACCAACATGTCACTACTGGTAACATCGAGCTATGCGCTCGGCCGATAAATCGTGGCTTAACTGCTCGGTATTCATACCTCCACATGCTGCGATGAGAGACACAAATGAAAAACAAGAATTACCATTTTGAAATGCTTTAGACATTTTAGAGAAACTCGCGTGAAACCCGGAAATGGGTATTAGAAAATGTTGGGTTGGGACATTTTAGAGAAACTCGAGTGAAAAACAAAAATGGTAAGTAGGAAGTGTTGGATTTGGACATTTTAGAGAAACTCGCGTGATACTTAAGAATGGTAATTTAGAAATATTTGATGTGGACATTTTAGAGAGACTCACATGGAATATAGGAATGGCAATTTGGAACTATTGGCCTGGAGATTCTAAAGAGACCCACATGGTGATTGGTAATTACACAAGAATGGGCAGTTGGAAATATTGGTTTAGGGAATTATGCAAAGAACCACCTGAATCACCAGCATGACACTTTAGAAATATTGACTTTGGACATTTTACAGACTCGCATGAAAAGCGAGAATGGTAATTTCGAAATATTTTCCTGTTCGTGAGTTAACATTTCCTCGCATATTTCAGAGCTCTGTGCAATGACACTCACCTCGTTCCCTAAAATCGACCTGCCACGATAGTCAAGACAGGTCTTACGTTTAAGTCGGAGGAGAACAGGTACATTTTATTTCGAGATAGAAAGAGGAGCTTGAGCCTCTTGCTACTCCTGATTTTTTATATAATAAAAAGTGCAGCAGAGATTTACTGCAACGACAGCGTTCCGCAATTATCTTTCTCCGGATCGCACGACGTTGGCGGCACGTAATATCACTCGACGTTATTTTTGTCAAGTCCCGCCTCGCTCAGCCCGTAAGCCGACCAACTCATTTGGGAATCGATCATTTTATCCACACTATCTCACATGCCGCTGATTGGGTATGATCGTCCTTGGTTTGAAATATTGTAGTGCGAAGGTAAATGGAACGTACTGGTACTCCAAATTGCTGCAGTAGATATGTTTTTCATTGTAATTGAGGAACCTAAGACGTTACAGACATGTAACTTATGTCTTCTCGCTTTTTTTACGAAGACTAAGAAAAAACTGTTGGTCTGTTGATGTTCTGCTTTGTGAGTTAGTTGGACAATGTTATCAACAATACCAATTCCCTTTTCATCAACAGGAATTTCATATTCCCTTGGAAAAACATGCAACCACAATTTGATATGATGATCAAATCCTGATTTAATTTCTCCGTAAGCCTCGTTAAACCTCTTAATGGCACTCCAATCCTAAATTCCGCTCACCGGAAAGGAATTCATCGCAATGTTTGCACTCTGTCTAACTCTACACCCTCAGATGATCATGGCTTGTTTTTTTATCACTTGTGCAGGAGCCTGAAGCCTGTCGATGGCCCTCCATTCTGACAATCGGCTCACATCGTGCGATTTTGCTCAAATATAAACCACGCAGAAGCGGGCCCCGTAAAAAGCACTGGCGCTAGAAATAAAAAGATATGTATATTAGTTTATTGAAAAATATCTCGGTAGAAATATTTGAACAAGTATTATTCGTCAGCAGTGAACAAAGCAGACAGTAATCCACAAATATTAACGAATATTAAAAAATTTACTGGTTGGGGTTAGTAAAAAGCATCATTCTTCAGCAATAAACAATACACACAAAGTGATAGGCGCATTAAAAAAGAAGATGGAAATGAATTTTGACCTGCCTCCAAAATTCACGAACGTAGACCATCCGTTGGGTAGCATTATGATGCGATTACGCAAAATGGAAGTGAAATTGGCATGTGGCGCTCATCTCCGCCGCTGAGTAATTGGTATAACATGGAAATCCAATTATCCGTACCGGAGCTCACGAAAACCAATCACCGTGCACAGCAAAGCGATAGCGCTGATTTATACAGCGCCCAGAACTGGAGACGTATGCTTAGAAGCGGCGATGTGTCCAGACATATATTATTGAGAATCGCGTTCCGTGTATTTTGCAGTGAACTGGTATTGAATAATTGGAATGGTTAATGCATTTGAACTATAGTGAAAACTCGTTAGCAGGAATTACAATTTTCCCTCTCGAAGAAAGAATACACTTATTGTCTGAATCTCAGATACGGTATGATAATCTTAAAATAATAATAATATCAACAATAATAGTAATAATGATAATGCAACCAATTAAATTTAGATTAATCGATGATATAATTAGATGATTAATTAACCTATATTTTTACGCAAAAGCTTCTAAGATATTTGTTTTGGGCGTTGACAATGTTTAGCAAATACTGAGCAATTCATGTCATCAACGCTGAACTTAGAATTGAAACGTACTCTCAGATACGTTAAACAGAAGTTAAAATCTTGTGCAATAACTTGGAAAAAGCGTTAAATCAGTGGCTGTTGAAATGATAATCGATTCCAAGTCCAATGAAAACAACGAAGACCAAAGTTTGACACCAAGTTCACATATCGTTCTTACTCCAATTTGACAGACTTCATAATATTTACTCTTTTGAAAATTCATGGAGGTTTTGCATCCTCTGAAATGATTACGACGAACTCTGATGAAAATATCAGAGGATTAAAGTAAGTATAAATGATTTTAAATAGAAATCGCTCACCTATTTGCAATGGTCATTCAGGATCGATCACTCTACAAATTTCTAATGAATAGGAAAACCTGAGGATCGTAAGATAAGGTACCGAAGCAAGATATGTCCGTGGAGCTTAAAGTGTAATTTTTCGTGAAAACCCGCTCATTTAAAACTCCAAGAAGGTAGAATAAACTAAGCATTGGTTTGAAATCAGATCCCCTGAACTTTACAAGGTATCATTGTAATGACGAACTTTATGTTACGCTATGAGCGCTGCTCTCATTGCCAACAGCACGACTCGTTTCAAGTCCCCAACTCGCACCGCGGTTCCGGCGTACCAGATTCATCCCGTGGATTAGCGCTCTCTTGGCGAAAATGAGACGGTAAGCCTTCTCTTATCGAATGAAAGGTGCAAATTGTCCCCACATTCTCCTCGAAAATTTTTCAACGTTTTGGAGTTATGCTTTGAGGTACTAAAGAGCTTTTCTCCGTTTCACGCACGTACATTACAAACTCACTGAAGGTTTCTTCTACTTACGAGAGTTCATTAGTAATCTTGTTGAGTTTGTTAGAGTGAATGAATCAGTTTATCATAATATGAGAATCTTTTGGTAAAATATAACTTGCTTTTCGGACGTTTGGATGGAATTGAAAACCGGAAATCCATTCATGCTGAAGCTGGGTCAGGCAATATTTTACTCCTTGATGATTTTGTTTCGAGTTTACCAAAGGACAGAGAAAGATTTTGAGCTTCGTAATTATAGCTTACTAATGTGCTGTAACTTCTCCCGTGATGAATAATTCCAAAAATACCAAACTGTATACGATGAGAATTTATTAATCCTAGACTTTCACCTTAATTTCTCTGAAGTCTCAAGTTGCACGATAGCTTACTGGAAGTTTAGAGCCAAACTTGAACCATTCATCCGCGAGACCTTCGTTAAAAGTTTGTGCCAAAAGAAATACCGCTAAACTGATTAAAATTTTCTCATGATATATCCTGATTTTCGCTCCCAACATTTCCCGTTGTTGGTCGATGCTTCGTTTGCCTTAAATTGTACCCCAAAAAATTTGTGCTTACCTTTTTCATTACGAGCCGTTTTACATGAACACAAGTACTATGACGTAATGTTGTTTACGAGTGGCTTAAAATTACAAGCCTTTTTGCAAAACCCTCTTTTCACGAACGATTATTCCAAGTTAAATAAATGGCTTTAGCAATCAATCTGTCTAGTTCTAGGTAAAAATAATTTGACAAAAAATATCAAGTATGAAAAAGCTGGTGTGTCACTCATTTTTTCTGCGATTTCTTGTTCGTGCCAGGAGTTGATCAATAAATTGCTGGATGAGGTCTTCTTTTAGTGAAGCTGAGTGAGCATTTTTTTAACCAGTTACATCGGTATATCAGCGCAAATCTGCGTCACGTTCATTTTTAAAAAGATATTAGTTCCCTTTATTTTTATATTTTAAAAGGATCATTATTGTTACCAATCGCAAACTCTCTTCCCTCTTAACATATTAAAAATTATGTTATGAAAGTTGGAAATCTTTGGAAAATAAAATGTCTTCAGTTAGGTGTCAGATATTTGAACGCACCCTTTAATATTTGGCGGTAAACTTAATATTTAGAAATGATGTGCAGAAAGAGCTCGAATACTGTAATAAGATTAGTTCCAATTAAAAAACTAGCGCTACAGGAACTTTACATTGTTCTCTTAGCAAAACAAACTTAGTTTCTGCCTTCAAGAAAGTGTTTCTTGTTTACTGAAATTGGATAGAAGCCCACCCACGGAAGCTCCATCTGAGAGGAACACATGGGAGTGGATTAGTCCATCCTATTCATTTCTATTCATTGCTCGCACCGTGGCCGAGTGGTTAAGAACGCGTCCTTCACCGGAAGGCGTCGGCAGTTCGAATCCCGGCAGTGCCGCGTGGTGATTTCTCCCCTTTGGGAAAAGGGAAACTCAGCCACAATTCCCCCACTCTACCCAGGTGTCGGAAATGGGTATCAACTTGTCCGGGAGTAACCGTCATTGCGTCTTGGTGTTATTTAAAAGGGATTTGACAAACCAACGTACGAGATGATATGTATCAGGCTTGATTGATTGGAATACAGCATCTTTTTTTGCGTGCAGGGACATTCCCTTGAAGGTGTGCTGAGGGCCACAACCACGGTCCTACATTATTTCGACCTCACACCTCCGGTCTAATTTGAGGTAAATTAAACCTGTTTTTACACATCTATGAGAGCTTTAGTGTCACAAAAATACTTACGTATAACATTTAACTAAAAAGCCTACAGGAAATCCTACACAAAGAAACAGAGCGTAGCCAAGGGATGCCGCTTTAAATTACCCAAGCGAAGACCGCAGATCACGCAGGGCTACGGGGAGAATTTGTGACCTGGAAATGATTGGTCAGTGTTTGTTTTCCCTACACTGCAGTAATTGTTTTCCCTACACTGCAGTATTTGTTTTCCCTACACGATAGTGTTTGTTGTCTCTGCACTGCAGTGTTTGTTTACATACACTGCAGTGTTTTTTTACCCTAAACCTGCAGTGTTTGTTTACCCTAACACCGCAGTGTTTGTTTACCCTAAACCTGCAGTGTTTGTTTACCCTAACACCGCAGTGTTTGTTTTTCCTAACACTGCAGTGTTTGTTTTCCCAACACTGCAGAGTTTGTTTTCCCAACACTGCAGAGTTTGTTTTTCTACACTGCAGTGTTTATTCACCCTAACACTGCAGAGTTTGTTTTCCTTACACTGCAGCGTTTGTTTTCCCTACTCTGCAGTGTTTGTTTTCCCTACACTGCAGAGTTTGTTTTCCCTACACTGCTGTGTTTATTCACCCAAACACTGCAGAGTTTGTTTTCCCTAGACTGCAATGTTTGTTTTCCCTACGCTGCAGAGTTTGTTTTTCCTACACTGCAGAGTTTGTTTTCCCTACACTGCAGAGTTTGTTTTCCCTACACTGCAGTGTTTGTTTTTCCTACACTTCAGTGTTTGTTTTCCCTACACTGCAGTGTTTGTTTTCCCTACACTGCAGTGTTTGTTTTCCCTACACTGCAGTGTTTGTTTTCCCTACACTGCAGTGTTTGTTTTCCCTACACTGCAGTGTTTGTTTTCCCTACACTACAGTGTTTGTTTTCCCTACACTGCAGTGTTTGTTTTCCCTACACTGCAGTGTTTGTTTTCCCTACACTGCAGTGTTTGTTTACCCTACACTGCAGTGTTTGTTTTCCCTACACTGCAGTGTTTGTTTTCCCTACACTGCAGTGTTTGTTTTCCCTACACTGCAGTGTTTGTTTTCCCTACACTGCAGTGTTTGTTTTCCCTACACTGCAGTGTTGGTTTTCCCTACACTGCAGTGTTTGTTTTTCCTGCACTGCAGTGTTTGTTTTCCCTACACTGCAGTGTTTGTTTTCCCTACACTGCAGTGTTTGTTTTCCATACACTGCAGTGTTTGTTTTCCCTACACTGCAGTGTTTGTTTTCCCTACACTGCAGTGTTTGTTTTCACTACTCTGCAGTGTTTGTTTCCCTACACTGCAGAGTTTGTTTTCCCTACACTGCTGTGTTTATTCACCCAAACACTGCAGAGTTTGTTGTTCCTACACTGCAGTGTTTGTTTTCCCTACACTGCAGAGTTTGTTGTTCCTACACTGCAGTGTTTGTTTTCACTACTCTGCAGTGTTTGTTTCCCTACACTGCAGAGTTTGTTTTCCCTACACTGCTGTGTTTATTCACCCAAACACTGCAGAATTTGTTGTTCCTACACTGCAGTGTTGGTTTAATCTACGCAGGAGTGTTTGTTTCCCTTCCATAAGAGTATCTCTTTGCTCACCACTACAGTTATTGTTTGACAGTATTTGCGTGTTTCCTGTGCAGTGCACGCTCTGTTGACTCTGCACTGCACGCTTCTGTACACTGCATTACAGTGTAAAAAGTTTTCTACATTGCAGTTCACGCTTCTGAATACTGACTGCATAGTAAGAATTCTCCTCATTTCAGTGCATGCTGTCTTCATTATGTAGTGCCCATTTTTTTAAGAGTGCAATGCTCACTTTCTCTGCACTGTATTGGACTCATTTATACCTGGTAAGTTTTGTTGTGAGTTGCATGGGATGCTCTCATACCGAAAATAGATATCATCCATAATTCATCTTCATTTATGCTCGTATATTTTTTGCAAGGTTCGATTACGTATTTTAAGATAACCGATTCTGAGTCTTCAACATTAGAAACGGAAAAGAGGATTGTGTCATTCCATCATTATGACAGAAAATTATCATACAAAGGTAAAATTCGTTCCTACTTTTCCAGGAGACAAACAAGAATTTTTCGAATTTTTTTTCGCCTTGCCATGAAAATGTCCATGTACCATCATTAATGTTTTTCTTTTCCAATGGGCAGAGAATATTTTGTGCTTTACATACGCAATGATGGAGCTGTTCTACGAAGCTCTTGTAAGCTGGGAAGATTACCTGTGAATGATTGATGCAAACGCGTCGCAGAGTCGCGTAGAAATGACAGTTGCTTCACGGCTTTGGCCGTGAATTTATGTTGTAAAGACTTTGTTTTATTCATGGTGCAAAGACTCTGTTTTATTCACGTTGTGAAGACTCTGTTTTATTCATGTTTCAAAGACTCTGTTTTATTCACGTTGTAAAAACTCCGTATTATTCATGTTGTAAAGACGCATTAAAATAAAGGTTTCCTTAGCCAAGTTCTGCATATTCTCTGCTCGCACATCAAGCGTATATAAAAACAACAAATCCTTTGTATTTTCGTCGATGCAACCACGTAGGATCAGTGAGGGTATTAAATAAGTGAAATTTAAGGAAAGTAACCGTGAAAAACTGAAGTTTATCACTAAGAAAACGAAGTTAATATAAGTGCTAGGACTCAAATGAATATGCCAAGAAAAGGTGTACAGAAGCAAGGCTGTATGTGAGATTTTCTGTACCAGAAGTAGCATGAGCACTGCATTTAATGAAAAATTCTTAATTCATAAAACTATGTTTTCATCACAGTTCAGTGTAACGTTTCGACAGAATTTTGATATTACCTTCATCATGTAACTTCGAACAATCAAAACAATAATCGAGGAGGAAGAATTTTCTCGGGTTACATTTTATGCTAAGCGAAAACAAAAGGTTACGTTCGAATCATGCCTTGAAGTGTGCTCGTCGTAGCCGAGTGGTACCCGCCCTTCCGTGAAGGTATCGAGGGTTCGAATCCCGGCGTTGTGTGGCGACTTTCTCCGTTGGGTATAGGGAAAAAACACAATACCCCACTTTACCCAGGTGTCTGAAATGGGTACCGGTCTTGACCGGGGGAAACCGTCATGGCATCCTGGCGTTAGTTATAAGGCATTTGAAAAACCAATGTACATGGTGGTATGTATCAGGCTTGATTGGAAATAAAGCATCCTTAGGTGACGATGTTTGTTTGCTTGAGTTAATGTAATTTACGGAACGTAGCTCATTGAAGGAACGAAGTGCATTGAAGAAATCTTAAGGACAAACTAATTTCGATTCTCCTGTAATTTCAAACATGATGATACTAATGGAAATATAATCATTTGAAAATACTAATTGAGGCCAGTAGTAATAAAATCATTTTGAAATACTATTTGAGACCAATTGTATGAACATCAATCTGGACGGTCCTGACGAAGCTTAGCAGTTGGGAATGTAAATATTCGAATTATTTTTTGAAATAAGACCGAAAACTTAGGTGCAAGTGAAAATAAGAGACCACCCATACATAAGAGAAAAATGACTGCATCTTATTGAGCAGATGTTGACCTGAAACACTTATCCGAAAGACTTTTGGTAATTGAAAGTTTGTGTCAAAATGATTAAAATTTTCCCGTGATGTATCCTGATTTTCGCTCTCATCATTTCCCCATTGCTCTTCAAGTTCATTGGGTAGACTTCCATTGTGGTTCGGAAACGACAGAATAAAAAAAATTTGTGTACAATACAAGCTAGAAAAGTAATGTAAAATATAAACTAGAAAACTTACATTCTCGTGTTCGATAAAAGCTTCGTCCGATTAAAGTTTGCTAGAAGTTATTCTTAATTTTGTTTTAATTTATGATTCCTTGAAATTGCATTCATTACACTGTCGAGGAACTATGAAATACGTTTCTTTTGCGCAAATATGAAAGTTACACAGCTTTTCAGATATTTAATATTTTTCAATAAAGCCACCGCCGAGCAGTGAAAACTTTTAGCTTGTTATAAGCTAAATGAGTGTCGCAAAATCTAGAGCATATTCATAATATCTCCACAGGATATTTAGTCACATTCTTTTCTTGTAATAGTCGCAGACGCTCCGATAATTTTCAAACGGCTTCATTGCGTAGTCCAAAAAGTTTGCATTAGATGTCATGTTACTCATAATATATTCATTTAATATATTGAAGTTCATTCTTAACAAAGCCACAGCTATTCTTTCTGGTACAGTGAAGAAGCAGAGAATCATTTCACACTAGACATTAGCATCTGTGTGAGTCCTAAAAATCACGAAAAATTAGGAGCATTTCCAGTACAGTAACTCCGCTGCACAGACGGCTCTAAGTCCCGAAGTCGAAGAGGAAAAACTTGCAAGAAAGCAACCGTCATTGTTGGCACATGACTGGCACATCTGTGCAAGCTTCTCTCTCAAGACTCCAGTGAGACGCTAAATGCTACCTAAGTCAGAATTTCGACTTCGTCGAAAAATTTCTTTCTTCGGGAAATCATAAAAATTCTCATCTGGACTGAAATTTCTGTGGGAATATTCTGAAGAAAAATCTTTGCCTTCGGAGTTTCATAATTTGTTTGAAGTGAACCTCGCGCAAAGAAAGAAAGAAAGAAAGAAACACGCGCAAATGACATTCAATATCAGACATTGTGATATGAGCTTAAATTACATTAATTCTGCGGTCTTGCTCAGTCAGTATTGCTTATATCCTAACAAAGAGAACATCTCGCCACACAAGTATACATACGCAACGCAGGTACATCTGACGTCACAGATGCTTGTAAGATTAACGAGAATACAAATGAGAAAGTAAACACATTGTTCATTTCCACACTCTCACGCGGTAACAACTTATTCGAATTCTCAAAGAGTTGTCCAGTCTTCAGTTACAGCTTCCTTCTACGTTTTATTATGAGAGTAATTCGACTTTGAAATAAGTCACTCTCGTCTTTTTAGGCATTGTTTTTCTCGAGAGAACATGTATTATAAACAAATCTCTTATGCTGGTGTTTATTTCTCAAGCATAACTGCTGAATCTTTTCGCTAAGCTAAGAAAATGAGCAAAATTTCCGTTTGCCTTATCAATTCACTCCATAGAAAATTAGTTGTTTCTCTGAACGTCATTTCAAATTGAACCTCGTATTCATAACAAGGAAAAGACTATAAGGCACTGAAAACATCAAGAAATTTTACTGTTGAACAAGAAAACATAGTTGCACAGATCGGGTAATCTTTCACTGTCTTCCAAAAGGATGTCAGTCTTAGATTCGTGTTTCTTATGAGAAAACATTTTCAAAATATTTTGTAGTATTTTTCAATTGTACATCGGAACAATACGTGGTATGTGTACACTGAGTGTACATTGTCGTTAGTACGTGCGTAGTCGTTATTTTGTGCTCAGTGTAAATAATTCAAAATTACTCGGATTTATCTTAGAAAAATGACTATACTACCTCGCTGCTTCACAAAAAGATTTAGCGCTACGCTCGCACGCTTCATACGTACCTGAATAAGAACAAAATAAATGTAATGTAAGGTTTGGCATTTAAAACATTTTGCCTTATCTATTCTCACACATTTCTTATAGGAGAACATGAGAGTTTATTTCCAAAAAAATGTTTGTTTATTTGTTTTCACTGTACCTCTTGTAGAATACTGTTTGTAAATTATGTTTACCAACCTGTTCTAAATTTCTGAAAATTATTTGCGACCGTACAATTTGAATATGGTATTTTTCAATTATTTTTTCGATGAGCATGTTCACTCCGCTTAAACACAATCACCAAACTATATGCATCATTTCTATTTTCTCTCCCCAAGCGCCTTCAAAACATTGGTCATTACCGTAGAATAGGGCAGGCTATGTCACGATTGTCATATTATCGTGTAGGCTGTGTCTTTCCATGCATTTCTGCATCAACGTCCCAATGTTTCCCATTTCTCATGTCAGTACTGCGTCATTGGATTTTTTATTCGTTTTCTTATACGTAGCAAACAAAACTAGCACATTTTTTATTATTTCCTCTCAGTGGCTTCAACTGGTGCCGTAGATATAAATGTTTTTAATTGTGGTATTTTCATCACTCAAATTAAAGTGCATGTTTTCCAAGAAATTTAAAATCAAAATGTTATCCCTAAGAACAAACTTTTTGGAAATATGCGGATTTTTCTTTCTTATTTCTTTCTCGTAGCAAATAAACTTCTGAGAGCAAGGCAGACTAGGAAGCCTTCTTACAACGCATAGCCCTAATATGTCGTTTTTGCTGAAGTGATCGATCGATCTTTTTCGGCACGCATTGTTGCCTAAAGCAGCCTCGCAGTTCTTGCTTCCGTGCTACGGCCTTACTCGCTGGTGCGGAACGCCAAAAATAATGAGCAGAACTTGCAGAACTTGGTTGTTGCCCCCACCAAGTTTCGAGGTCACTAACTACGCGAAGAACCAGGACAACTTGCTCGGGGAACAGCGTAAACATTTTTAGCCTGAGTTATGTTCAATGAATTGATTTAACTGTTCGAGAAATTAGCGTGGTATAAGGAAAATTTGAAGGGGTTTCATTTCGATATCCAAAATTGGCTGCAATGATTTTAAGAAAATATGTAAATTCTGGGACAAAAAATGGGCTACTTGTTTTTTTTCGTCTGCGAAGTACAAATTCATTTCCATTATTTGACTTCGAAACATTTTGTGTTTTGGTTTCGTGAATTAAAGAACGCAAGGAACTGCTTAAGAAAAATCAAAAAGTACTTGTTACTTCCATGCACTATAATCTAAAAAACATCAACGACTTTAACCATAGCTGATGTGTGAATGTAAGAGGAGACTATCTTCAACAGGGCTTACAGTATTTATATGCCAGCAACTCACGTACGTGTCTGCATTAAAATATCTAAGAGAATAGATATTACTTTAGTTTATCTCAACTATGTATTCAACCTAGGATACAGTAATTGTCTAATTTGTACAGTTTATCTATAAATTAACTACCTTTAGGTTCAGAGATATTTAAAACCCAATCGGTAGTGTTGCATTTCATGTCTCAATACTTTTTATATAAACGCTTTTTTTCTTTCCTTTCCTTTTGACAGTACAAGTGACCATGATTGGCATTTAGTGCGCTGCCACTATCCTTTTTAGAGGTAATTTTTAGAGGATTAGAAACGAAAATTCTATGTATTAATAAATGTACAAATGCTGAGTATTGCTCAACGCTCAATTTGAGTATTGATAAATACCTGTTTGAAAAGCAATTTGGGCACAAATAATTAGAGAGGAATATATTGAGAAAATGTCCGGCAGAATGTGAACTTATATATGATTCCCCAGCTATATTCTTCATCACTACCATAAGTGATAGGTTACGTTGTTTTTGAGTATTATGTCAAATTTTAACTCTTTAAAGATTTCAATGATTTTGTACGGAGCTAACAGCTGATTATTGTTTTTCCCTGATAAATTGTACTGAAAATGAACGAAATTTTCCGACTTAATAAAAACTTTGTGGATTTTGTTCCCAAAGACACTGAATAATGTAACAAGGGTGCGATATAAATAAAATCGATCCTCACGCGTTCTTAACTCGTTACTAACCTTTGCTTTTTGCTCTTCATTTTGTTGAAGAACGAGTACATTTATGTTGGAAACTCATTCTTGTTCTAAAGCTGAGGAATAATACTGGTCTCAGAGTTCATGCATCGTAAATAGTACAGGAGGAAGACGAGGAATATTATTAGCCGCAATATTAGGGTATCAATGATGACATCTTGTGAGTTTCTGATGCAGACTCGGTCTTTGAACTGCTCATTATCAAGCAAAATTTTTGTATTAGACGTATTTTGTGAATCCACTCGGTACTGATTCGGTATTGTACATTCAAATGATCTTTGAAGTTTGATACGCCTGATCTGAAATGTTCAGAAATATATTTCGAAATTTGGACACCTTTCAAATTTAAAATATTAATAAATAAACAATGATTCAAAATAATTTGCCTTCGTTCAAAACAATTCAATTGCATTTTGGAATATTTTTGCAATGAAAACCACAACGAATGAATAATAATTGAAATACTATTTCACTCATTATTCATTCCCGATTTTGAGGACCCAGATGAAAGCCGCGCAGCAAAATAAGCGCTCAAACAGGCACGGAAACCTTGAACACAAGCCCTGAATATTCACGACCCAGAAAACATCCCCCGAGATTAAGAAAGTTAACCTTCACCCTCAGCCCTTAACGCGAACGGAACAAAAATAACGGCGTCGTCCATCACCACATTACTCCTTAATCCGACCGCAATACGTCATGCCGGCCGTCGAATGCGTGTTGTAGATCTTGCAGAGGCGGTCATCAATCTCAAGTAAGCTGTTCGGCCGAGTTGAGAGAGAGTGGCGCCTCACTTGTGTGGCTTTTGTGCATATGAATGGTTTGTTGCCAAATCCTGGAGGTCATCGCGACAAACCCGTCATGTTTTGCTAAGCGAATATCTGTTGTGGGTCGTGTTTGTGGCGTGTAGCTTGAGTTATAACGCCACGAAAGACGATTTATGCAGCTCACATAAGTGATGACGTTGTCGGAAGACCTGAATAAAATTTGGGGTGATAGTTTACGAAATTCATTGCGTTTCCAAAATATGAATGTGTTTATTGGAATGCAGGCCCTGAGAAACGAATATGATGAAGTATTAAAGTCACCATGTGAGCATGATATTTTGTTTGAGGATACAAATAAAGTTAGAATGAATCAGAAAATGATTTTTGAAATGGATTCTAAAATTGAACGGAAATCATAAATATTCTGGCTGTAATTGAGTATGGTATTTTCAACACGTTCGACCAAATTGTTACTGAATTATTGACGCTGTAGAGATTTTCTTCTACCCGTGCGTTCGTGGAAATCATGGAGCCTTAGATGAATCTAATTTGCGTGATGGTTGACGCTTCGTATTAATTTGGGCCCCCGTAGACATTCTCACGTCACTGGACCGGCATCGTCTCTCGGTGTGTTGGTGTAGCGTCAGGGAGGGTGGCAATTCAGAGCGACAGTCTGCAGCGACAGTTCAGAGCGACAGTCTGCAGCGACAGCACAGAGTGACGGTTCAGAGCGACAGTTCGGAGCTACATTTCAGAACACAGTTTACATCGACATAACAAAGTGGCAGTTCAGAACGACAGTTTACAACGACAGTTCAGAGTGGAAGTGCAGAGTGATAGTGCAGAGCGACAGTTCAGAGCGACATTTCAGAGCAAAATTCCAGAGCGGCAGTTCAAAGCAACATT
The DNA here is from genome assembly GCA_030386875.1 of Morinoia aosen. Lineage (NCBI taxonomy): Eukaryota > Metazoa > Arthropoda > Malacostraca > Amphipoda > Talitridae > Morinoia > Morinoia aosen. The sequence continues at coordinate 33,202,083 of CM059577.1, forward strand.
CCAGAGCGGCAATTCGCAGCAACCGTTCAGAGGTACAGTTCAGAGCAACATTCCTGAGCAACAGTACAGAGCAACATTTCAGAGCTACAGTAACTGTTCAGAACAGTAGTTCAGCGACATAGTTCAGAGACACAGTTCAGAGCGGCAGTTCAGAGCAACATTCCAGAGCAACAGTACAGAGCAACATTTCAGAGCTGCAGTAACTGTTCAGAGCGGTAGTTCAGCGATATAGTTCAGAGATACAGTTCAGAGCGGCAGTTCAGAGCAACATTCCAGAGCAACAGTACAGAGCTACATTTCAGAGCTGCAGTAACTGTTCAGAGCGGTAGTTCAGCGATATAGTTCATAGATACAGTTCAGAGCGGCAGTTCAGAGCAATATTCCAGGGCAACAGTACAGAGCAACATTTCAGAGCTGCAGTAACTGTTCAGAGCGGTAGTCCAACGACCTATTGTCCAGAGCGGCAGTTCAGAGCAACATTTCAGAGCGGCAGTTCAGAGCAGTCACAGCAGCGCTATACCCTCGTCACGAGAGCAACATCAAGGCACCACCGGAGAGATGCCAGCCAATAAACTCGTAAAATAAGATTTCAGCCAATGCCGGAGGTGATTGGCCATAGGGCTGCGTAAATCCATTTTTTCTCATACGGTAAGTATATAAATTCCTCAATAGGTATTTTTCGTCGTCGATGAAGTGTTAACTGAAAATCAGTTTCAATGATAAATATATAATTCATTGTCCTAGCAGCTTGATGTTCTGTTTCACTTAAGATCACGTACCAAAACTTGTTAAAAACGTTAAATTTGTAGATTTCCTCAACATCCGAGAAGAAATTAGCTCAAAAATATACTTTTTATCAACGATGCTTTGCCAGATTTTTCCACATTCGTTCAACGAGAGGTACTTTCCTGATAGCCATTAGATTATAAACTTCATGTAATTTCACAGTCCCGGAAACTATATTTGCATTTTAAGTAGTTACATGATTTTATCAGATTAACCCTACCAAGCTCGGTAGGGACATTGCTAAGCGCATCGATACGACTCTCAGTTTTGGGATCTTCTTCACATGTAAGCTATGGAAACGAAACTCAAATACAGACTGACTTGCCTTTCTGCATCCCTGCGCAGAGCATCCAGAGGCAGCAATCCGAGCGAATGATGCCAGGCATAATAACAAATAGGTCGTCGTTCATTTACACCCTCTAGCAGAAGGGCCAATAACACAGCCTTAGAGCTCGGTTCATGAGAGAGAATGTTTCTGTTCATCGCGAGATGTTGCTTTCGCAGCTCGTAATAAAAGGAGCAGGTCACTGACTACTGATTAGATGTTTGGACGGGCGTAGCGAAGGACATCATACGGGGAAGGTTATTTCCTTTTGACACCAGAGTAGCAACTGATGCCAAGGAGTCGTAGATATTTGACTTGGGTAGTGAGTGCGTGTGAATAAGATACGATTCTGAACAACTGGCTACTGAGCTGCGACAGAATCGTAGATTGATTACTTGGGTAGTAGATGCGCGAGAATAAGAGACGATTCTCAACAACTGGCAACTGAGCTGCAAATGAGAAGTAGATTGATGACTAGGGTAGTGGGCGTGTAAGAATAAGATATGGCTTTCAAAAATAGCCAACTGAGCTGCAAAAATTCGTAGATATGTGGTCAGGGCAGTGAATACATATTAATAAGAGACCGTACACATTGGTGTATTATTTTTGGAGTTCGACGATGTAAATGCGTTTAAAATAACAGCTGAAAAAAAGCTTTTTGGACTTCGTAGAAAAAAATGAGTATAAATCTTTCGAAAGAGCAAGAATTTGGTTTACCTATATCAGACCGACTCTGATTTTCTTTGAGCATCAAGTTAACGATACAAAAATTTATACCAAAATGTGGAGATGTAAAATTGATTTCTGACTTTGACTAATACGAATGACCGTGGAGAAGCGGATCAGCTTTGTGCGTTCGCTTTGAATTACATTCAGTGCTTGAAAAAATAACCTCTGGTAAAGTTATTTTCTCGTAGATTATTGCCATTATTCTATTTTTTTAAATACTTTTATTAATTTAAGTAGGTCATCGAAATTAAGAGAAGAAAAACCCACCTCGATTAGAGATACCTGAAAAAAAAAGGATGGCAGCTATGAGGCCAGAAGATAGAGAGAGAGAGTGCAAGCTTCTTATATTTTATAGCGACATCTTATAGCTCACTGAACGACCGGAACCGCACAAGCGCCGTATCGCACATGCTGTGTCGTGTATATTGTGCCGCTTTGCAGCAGAATAACGGAGGATGGTTGAATTTCTAGGGTAGTGACGATGTGCTCGCTGAGGGAACACGCTACACTTGAAAAAAATTACTCGAATCACAATGCGAAAAAGAATCGCAGTTTCATTCAACCACGTTTGCCAATTTTGTGTGAAATGGAAAGCTATTGAAGTCTAACGCTAAACCAGAAAATATGAGAACGGCTAAGTCTGAATAAAAACATGGGTGTGTTAATATGAGACAAATCAGCATGCAATAAAATATGACAACATGCTGAAAAACCAATAAGGACAATTGAATGTAGCGTATGAAAACATTGTTCCAAAGCACCAAAAATGTATTGAAACTGCTTCCAACTCAACCTTAAACTAGCGGTGTAAGAAAACAAGTTCCTCGCAAACGAAAGATGCTCTAAAATTACCTCAAGTTAAATATGAAAATGTTTTTACAAAGACCAATCATTTGGTTTACATTTGTAGTAACATTTTTCTATGACATGCCAGCTTAAACTTTTCTTAAAATATATCTGAAGAGAAAACACACCGGAGTTTTCCCGTCCATACAACGAAGTTCGATTCTCTTTCGAATGGGTTCATAAAATTGAGTGCTTTTGTAGTGAGCTGCATTTCAAAATTGAATTTTGATTTATCGCTCTCGAAAGGCACTGGAGGAACTCCATCATCGTCCTCAGCGAGAGCTTCTGACGCTTGATGACTTATAGGTGTAATTCTGGCCAGCTTATTACGACGCGGTATCACTTTCGAACCTGACGAAAAGAACCACTTATTATGGTTTATTTATAAACCAGTTTTGGTTCTGAAAATAGGCAAAGATATTTCGAGTCTGCCCCAGTCATTTCATTGGGAGAGTGGTTAAGATTATGGTTCCGAATCCCGAAAAGAAGTATTTCGAATGGTTTATTTCATAAACCAGATTTGCTTCTGGAAATAGGCATAGATGTTTCGAGTCTTGCCCAGTCATTTTATTGGGAGAACGGTTAAGATTATGGGTTCAAATCCCGAAAAGAAGCACTTAGAATGGTTTATTTGCGAACCATCTTTGCGCTTGGAAATCTGAGAGGGTATTTTAAGTCTGGCCATACATTTTACTGAGAGAATGACATAGGAGAATGGTATAGTTCCTTGTTCATGGAGGGGTATTTTAGTTCTGATTCTGCCTTTCGCTCAGACCATCAGCATTCCACAATCTTTTTTATTCTAAAAATTCTGTCTAACGTTTCAAGCATGAAGCTCTCTCTTTCAATGACCTATTGCTAAATTCAGGATTTTAGAAAGTTCTAAGTACTGCAAATATTATTAGTATATGTAAAACAGAGGGTATATTAACAACATATTTTATTATAACATTGCATCACCAGAATACTCGCTTTCATCATTTTGTTTCAATAAAACAAACCAATAAATATCTAACCACACGTCATTTATAAAATTAAAACTCATATCTATCTATAAGTAGTGATTGGATCCATTATTTTTGAGTAAAAAAAGATTTTGCCCTCGTAATCAAGCAAAAAATCATTCAGTATTCTTCATTCAGGCTCAGATCTCGATTTAGAATTCACTTAAATAAATTTCAAATTAGCGTGGTAAGCAATTGAACACCTCCTGCAGTTCGTTCATGTGACATCGATACGACTCGAAGTGGACATATCAAATAAACATAGCCGTACTACTAATAGAAGTTCTCAAATCCCCATGAAAATAATTTTTTGGTAACACTTCATGTAAAATTGACTCCTACTCTTTTTTCCGTTGACAGTGAGCGCTGATTTGCTTTCCTATCGCTTGTTGAAATTAGGGTCAGCCAATTTACAGAGGTGGTCCAGGTTCCACGGAATTTGATTAGATTCTTCACACTCATTTTTCGGCTACATCAGCTCCGTGTATCTATCTTCTCAAGAAAGACGAGCACCTCCTTGGGACAAAATAAATTAGATGTTGCATTTAAACTCAATGTTTTCAGGTAATCTCCTTGACCGATATTCTATCGTCAAATAAAGTTTTGACAAAAAATATGAAACGTCTTGTCGCCTTTGGCGACAGTGTAAATTAGAAGATGCATTTAAGCTCTCAAAATTTCCACATAACCTCCTTCACCGATGTTTTAACTTCAAAAAAAAGTTTTTGGTAAAATATATACAAGATCATGGCGACTCCAATTTCCTCTAAGCAACTGCGCACTCAAGTGTGGAAACATGGAGTGTCGAACTTAATTGATGGCTTCTGCTTGTTACTCTTGATGTCAGTGTATGAAACGCTCAAAAAGTCTAAGTTTTGGTTCCTGTAAGAATCAGCACATGATTTTTTTGTGCCAGACACTAAGCTTTGCAACTTTTTTTAATCCCTCAAATTCGTAAGAAAGCTTTGGAAACGAAAAAATAGGGTGTCCCATTGGACTTGGCATCAGTAGATGTTTCGCGAACGGTATCAATTTCTGTAAGCTTACGTTTTTGTGGCTTTCATGTATGTCTACATAGTTGATCTTATGATCAGTTAAATAACTTCATTGTTGTACCAATATGTTTGAAGTTAATTATATTTTTGTAGAGCTTGAAGTCGCTTTTAAAAGTAATGATTACATGTTCTTTGATTTTTCCTCAACTACTTGCAGTAACTTAACTCAAAAATGGATGGAAAAATCTGATTGTTTCGTTGCTGAGCAATTCGACTGATACTGATCCTTTTTAAACAAGTGGGACTTAATGTTTTGTTTAAAACTATTTCGTAAAATTCAAAACAATTTATTGCCGCACACTGACATGAGGGAAACTCAACATAGACAATGAGCGCTCGAACATTTTACCCAAGCATTTTTCTAGCCGTTAATTTCGTTATATTTTATTCCTAAAGGATACCTTCAATGATTAAAGGTAACTGACTTTTGCACGACGGGAAAGATTGGAAGGGATAAAAAACCAGCACTTTTGAGCAGTTTTTAGAATTGAAAATGCTAGTAGAATTAGACATTAATAATCATGCGTCTATGCCAGTAGTTTTTATTCTTTGAAACTTATTTACTGCTTTTTAAAAGACAATCATTCGAACGAACGCTTTCGAGAAACTAGTACACAATCCAAATAATGAATACATTTTCTGTGCCATTTGACCAGATTGATTTTTTGGTGGAGTTGACCAGATTGATTTTCTTCTTCGAAACTTCACTAATTATGATGCAACGTTAATAGAAAATCGCATTCGCTATAGGTGAAACAGCATTCAATGCCGGACAAAATTTAGTACGAAACTTATTTTTCAAATCCAAGTGTTCAATTTCGCAGCAGTCTGACGTTGGAAGAGTTGTGTTTGTACGCGAAACGTAAAAAACGCGAAACCACAAAGGAGTTGAAAAAAAGCAATTTGATGCTATGTCAAATAAAAAATCTTATTTGAAGTTCTGCCGAACCTCTGTGCCCGAGAGCCATGTTCCGAATTCAATCTTAACTTTGTCTCGCGTTCGTCAATTTACTTTCTTGTTGCTCATAGAAATCCGATTGCGATCTAACCGCAGACTACATCTCGGGGCAATTATCGAGAGCGCTGCTTCAAACTTCAAAGTTAAATGAACTTTAGAACTTTTACCCCTTGCAACCTGTGCTGGGTAGAGAACAACTTAAGGGTGAAAACAGGAGCCTTATTTGAAGTTTGTGCTTGAGAAATAGTTTGTTCAGGATGAGGCAAGAGTTTGCCGGGCCAAGCTTCTCTCCTTCCATTATATTTGGTGGGAACAGATTCCGTCCAATATTCTGAAATATGAAACTTTCTTTCTTCAGTTATTCGTTGTAGATGTGAGGGATTTTCAGAAAATTACTATATATATGTAAAGCCATTACTCAGTAAACGATGGGCCCGTGCTTTAATTAATTAAGTTGGAGTACGTAATTACAAAGTTTAACAAGTGTTTAAACTGGTATGGGTTCCGGCGAATGAGAACATTAATGTGAAAAAATTAGATAAAATACTACAACAAAATACTAAAAACTTACTTGCCAGAAGTATTCTTTTCATCCTTGTTTTTGAGTCATCGAGTCCATTGTGGCGAAGAAGTGAAGATCGCGAAATTGAAAACAAATCAATCAAAATGAAGGAACGGGAGGAAAGTGAAGGGACGATGATGAATTCAAAATGAATTTTTCACACTCACTATTTGTTCTCGCTTTCATTCATTCATTCTTTACATCATTCATTCATTCATACGTTTCGAATGAATTTTTAGCTCACATTAGAAAAATTCGGGAAGTTTGCCAGTGTACGAATTCTAATCACACACGCTGTTCATTCAAGCATTGGTACAGTGAAAGTTCCTTATCCCAATAAGTCCCATGATGCTCAGAAGGCTAGCAGCGTTCAAATTTTCCGAACAGTTGACTTTTTCAGAACTTCAGACTAGGAACGGCTACTGATGGACCGTAACGAAGGACAGAAACAACATTGATTAAATTGTATAAATTTTTTAAATTGTATATTTTTTTGTTTTTCGTTATTGTTTTTGACATTGTCATATGATTTATGAGATTTTTTTGGTTGCTTCGTAATTTTCTTCCTGATATAGAATCATAATCGTGATATAGAATCATGAAAAAAGAATAAAAACAAAATAGATGTTTCATTTGTTCTATCTCCCTGTTGCTTTGTTTTTCGTCATGTGGAGACGTGCTGTCTATCCCTGGCTACAAAGAGAATCGCATAATAACAATTAGAACAAGCAACAAACTTTACTCCATTCATTACTCGGCAGAGACAAGTCAACAAAAAGTGTTTTATTTGCTTTCGAGCGAGTAGTGTGAAAATTTTACTCCTCTTGAAGATGATGTACAAGGTTGCGGACTGGTAGATTTAATAAAATTGCGACTAATTAATCAACGGTTGCAAAGACTCGCTGCTTAGAGTTTTTTTCGCAATGTTTGTGTTTAAATCCATTGTCTATTCCTTCGAAGATTATCACTGCCATTTTTTGAATCGTGATGACAGAAAAATTTTACACCTTGCGATCGATCATCGACATGTAGCGCCAAACGAATGCGAGCTAAATCTTATTCATTTTCTGCCAAGGTAAGAGTTGTTCCCCTTCTCGTTCCCATCACCAAACCAATTCGATGACAGTGAGTGCTCAAGCAAACTCTAAAAATTAGGGAAATGGAGAGCAAATATTCTTAGAATGAAATTTCGCATACGATGAGGAAAAGTGAATAACCTCACAAAGCAAAATCTATGTAGATCTTCTGAACAGTTACCCGAACTCAAGATTTCCTTTGAGAAGACTTGTCAATCAAATCACATCTAAAAATCTCTTCAATATAGTTGTGAACGCAGAGAGATTTTCCATAGCTTATTCAATTGCTAATTGAAATGAGGGGACTTAGTGCAATTTTTTAGTGCAATATATCATGCATGTCGTATTGACTTCTGGACCCGAACAAAGCTTATTACTCAGTTCCTTTCGAAACGATGATTTGTCTCATCATGATTCACTTCTAAAATTGAGGCTTTGTTGTGCGTAGTATTTTTAATTGCTGGCAGATTTATTTGACGTTCAATAAAGGATTACTCTTTTAAGTACTCAAGAGTCATGAATTTAGTGTCAAAAATTGCGGCAAAGTACATAATGTGAAATCATCATAGATTCTCTTTCTCTGGTGTTGACTAATGACTGCCGTTGAAATCTGTATAGAGAACAAGCCCGCCAACCTTTGAAGCGTGTAATGGCTTTGTTCTTAGACTAGATCACTTTTATTTTCAAAATTTCCCCCAATATTTTTCCTCAACAAGTCTTAATAAGTCTTAGTTCATAAAGTCGCCCGAAGTAGCGAGTCCTCCGGAGACTCCGGAGACAAGAAGGCGATTTAACCCGCTGACAACGTATTGGCACGTGTGGGTAGCGCCAGATAAATTGCTAATTTACGCACTGGTATAAAAAAAAAACACTACTTTAATGATTTCCCTATCTTTGTGTAGAATATATTTTAGCGCACGAGGTGAAGTATCATCGTGCTACTATATTTTTAATACTTCTTAGAAAGATGGAAATGTATTAGAAAAGTGAAGACGGTATTCAACGCTGCTCCTTGCACCCTAACTTAACAAACGCAGCGACCGCGCCAGCGTAGTCAACGTGTTAACCAAAAAAAAAAGCTATGATTGAGTGAAGTTAAATTTCTTTGTCATGGAACTTAATTTGTTCTAATTTGCCGGGACCCAAGTCGTGAAAGTCGCCGTGAGGACGGAACGGCAAAACGAAGCACCGCGTTCGTCTCTTGACTCAAAACCTGACACAAACAAGGGCAAATCTGAAAGGATTTCTCGAGAGAATTACACTGTTTTCTACCATTCCGGCCGCCGTGGTCCTATGGTCGTTCTACCTTATTCGGGCGAGAATTGAAGCTCTCGTGGATTTCCTCTGATTGTTTTCGGTATTTTTAGACCACCTCGGAGTGTGTGATTGTGGAAGACCGAGGAGGTAACTAACGGTCAACGTTGAAGACGGATGTGTTACCTTGGGGCTACACTTGTCCTCATTCACGATTGTATGTCTTGTGGTTTTATATCATAACTGTGAATGGAAATGAAGACCGAAATACGTAGTTGTTCTTTACGGAGAACGAACTACTTTTTAGGCCAGATTTCAATAACAGATGCCCAAAATGAGATGAATCATCCTAAATCGAATATACGAAGTGATGTTTTGGGGATTAGTAAAAATTAATTCGCAAACATAAAAACTAATTTTCCAGTTTTCCGAACATAGGACGTGTTTTAAAAAGAACTTCCCAAATCATTTCTCCCAGCTGAAGACTTTAGTCTTCACCTTTAAATGAGGAAGTCAAGTTTTTTCTTTGAATCTGCCGAATCCTCCAAGCAAGCATTCGTTTTTGTTTTCAATAAAACATATTGTTTGATGTCAGGGTTTGAATACGGCATGCGTCTCTTTTGACATTCTCTCAGGTATACTGTGCGAAATATAGTTGCTTCTCGAGAAGACTTGGAAATCTTGCTATATTTTATTAATGATAAAACTTGGCTAAATAAGTGCAAAAAAATTCCTGGGAAATTTTATTTATTCCTCTAATTTTCTTCTTTTTTATCTTTCTTCACCATGTCTTTTCAACTGTGTATCTCTCACGAGCTGTAGGGCTCGTATCAAGAAACTAATTTATACTACGTACTTCTTGGCAGGACGATTACATTTAACGCTCACGGATGCCTTTACGAAAGAAATCCAGACGTTTCAAAGAGACCCATACCGTGTTCCTCGCCCACTTCTAATACACAGAGCCCCAATGGCTTTTCTAGCAGGAATATTGTTGGTTGGTATTGATTTTCTGACCATGGTTCAATCATAGCAAAATTAAATGATTTTTTTACTCGTTCTACACGTTACTATATTACAAAAGCCTGTCCTCTAGTGTCGTTTTTAGGCAAAATCGTTGGGACTTTAAAACTCTCAAGAGAGAAAGCTAAGAGCTGTTACTCATCCCAGCACCATTCAAGTGTAGCATCCACTACATTTTCTAGCTGTTGTATAATAAACTGTAAATTTTTTGACGAACGTTTTTCGTAATCACTTCAAATGCTCTTTTTTGGGCTTCATTTCTCTAAAGTTTTCCTTCATGCTTCGATTCCTCGCGGAAAATAACGAACGTAGCTGCTCTCAACTACAGGTTTTATGCAACGACACTGACGCAAAAATGGTAATTTATAAAACGAAAATCGTTCACCTACGCTTAACGATATAGTAATAATTTTATTCGTAGAAGGTAAACTGCTAATTTTTATTTATATTTTAGCACATTTTATGGCCCGAAAAAGAGTTTACGAACATGGAAAAGGGATTTGATATTATTTCGTTCGTTGCGCGCCTGACTCCAAATTAATTACAGACTTCATTGCTTTGAAGTCAGTCACACGTGGACATCAAGGATAGCTGAATTGCAGGATGCTTTTCCTTTCAGCAGCGGAGTTCCTAATTTTCTGGTCTCTCTTGAATTGAAGGGAAATAATTACGTAAAATTTCTCACAAGCCCATCTGAAAATTAAATTATAAAGCTTTTCCTTCTTCAGACGGTCGTCGGTAATTCTTTTAGAGAATATTTTCTCCTTGTGATGCGTGCTCTTGAAATTGCTCTTGGCTTCTATGAAGGAATTTTCATTTCTTGATTTTGCAATCATGTTAGCGTGTTTTGAATTTGACATGAGTGAATATTCTGAGCCAAGTAATTCATGATGCACTGCAAAAAAACTTCGCACAAATCCTGCAAAGACCCGAAAATTTTAGAAAAGGAAATGCTCTGGTGTTAAGGACGCTGCAGGAATTTGAAAACAGGCTTGATTAATTTAGAGGATCTTTTACGTTTCGCAACTCCGGATAACTTTTGATCTTCTTAAAATTTTGTGATAAATTTTGAAAGAAAGTAAACTTTGAGTAGCAAGTAGTCGAGAGATACGCAACCAAATGTTCATATGCAGGATTATTCTGATTTTTTTTCATATAATAAGACGCGACCAGTGTTTTGAAAAGGCTTCTTAAAAAAGTGGTCTTTCAGAGTCTTCAGAAACTGTAAAATATTTCGTATAACATTCAAACAACTTAAGTCATGTGAATATCAAGGAAATTCAACGTCTTATGTGTCAGATGAAATGATATGGGAAATATGAAATTTTACAAAATGATATGTTAACTAGATGAAATTTTACAAAATAATATGATAACTATGAAATTTTACAAAATCTTGAGACGAAGTAACCCAGACTACCGATTTAGCGTCTTGCTCTCACAGACTTAATATAAGAAGTAGGTATACACGGGTCGGTGAATTGGGGGGCACGCAATTGCAGGTCCGCGTACAATTTTTGACGCAAAATTGAACAGTTCATCTCAGAAGGATTGGCAGGTCGCTTCAACCCTTAAGCTTGGCACCGCACTTTATGGTATGTACAATTTGCATATGTAAATCAAGTTTTTTGTTCGTTTTACAGATTTTTTATTTAATATTATTATTTTTTCAATTCAATTGAGTGATAAACCGCATTCTCTGTAGGACTGAGCTGATTTTACACAGTGGAAGCTTGAATTTACTCCGTTCAAAATTACCTTTCATAAGTCCCGTAACTCTTTCCCCATTTTGGTGTGTCTCAAAAAGCACGAAGTTAAAAAAGTTCGTGTATTGAGGAGGCACACCGTGAAACACTAGGAATTGTTACTCAGAGCTGCTCCCGAAGCTAGTAGAATACTCGTTGTAGGTTCCGTCTACTTTTGACAAAATAATTCATGAGATTAGGAACTCGTTATCACTGAAGAGAAAAATCTCTAAAGGCTGTAGACTAAAAACAGAACGAAAAGACAAGACAGATTTTTGATTAAGGCGCAGCAGTTACAGTTCGAAATTTTTTAAAAACTTTCAGTGAAAAAATGAGCCATTGAAAATGCGAGCAAGATGTTTTGTGGGTTCTAGAGATTCTAGAGATTCAAAATTAATACCATAAAGTTATTATTAAATCGTGCATTCAATATCTGCATCTGCATCAAGAGTTCTCTTTTCTTTAAATTCGCTACGAAAAAGTGGGTATCCTTCTTCCATTGTCAATGTTCATATTAAAAAGTTTGTGGCTAAGAAACATTCAGTCACTGATGCGGTTATAGAACCATTGAAACGTCTAGCTATTGCGTTTCCCCAAATTTCGAAGAAAACACTGATAAAATGCCGCTAGATCTGGAAATTCTTTTTAAACGTCATTTTCCTAAGGCAAAACTGTGTGTTGAGTCTGTTAATAGCCTGAAAGTTTGCTCATTTTTTCGCTACAAGGACGTGATTCCTTGACAGATGCGGACATCCATTGCGTATAAGTTTAGTGGTGCACAAAGTACATCTGGCTATGTCGGCATGACGACTTTGCCATTCTACCAACACTGTGGAGTCAGCTAACATAGCAGAAGACCTCTGACCCAACCGCTTCATTCATCCAACCGCTTTCACAGCGAGCAGTGTTATGGTCATATAGCAGACGACAATTTTCGATTGTAAGTTCAGCCGAAAATGATTTAGACTCTTGCAGTTTAGAATCTCTTTATATTTCCAGAGAAAAACAGTTTTCAATAGCACCAATAGAGTTCATATCCTTTGCAAATTTACGAGTACATGTTGATTTTATTGTGTCGTTGTATTTTATGAAATGACTCGCTGTAAATAGAGTTCCAAACAAACGTCATTAGAAATTTTTCTTGCGAAGGGAAAAAGGCGCTGCGAAGACACACAAAAGAAAAGCTTTCAACATCGAATAAACAGAACTTTATTGACTTTCAATACTATAAAAAATACTTCAAATTCGAATTTATCGCGACAGATGGGATATCCACACACCAACCCCGTTCTGGGGCGACCGGCTCTCTATTGAGACAATAAAACTTTCAAACCGCTTCGCCACCCGAACACCAAGCACCGTGGATTAAAAGATAAGCTCCGTGAGTAGCGTAAAAAAAGGGAGCACGAAGAGCATAAGAAAATTTTGTATTCCACCATATCAATAAAAGAGAATGCACTGAGAGTATCATATTTGCTGGTTAACCGTACTGCTGAGGGTAAAACGTCATTCACTATCGCCGAAGAATTAATCTTGCTTTACACTAAAGACCTATGAAGTGAATTTGTAGGATACGTTTCTTTTAGAAAGATAGTACATTTGTCATTGCTGGCTAGCACTGTGACTGGGCGCTTCAAGGGAATAGCCAAGACTTTGAAACAATTGTTGGAGAGGATTAGTACATCACCGTAGTTTGCCCTCCAGGTTAATGAATATACAGATATCGAAAACAAGGCAATACTTCTTCTTTATGCGCTTCATCTTCATCATGAGAATGTTCATGTGGATTTTTTACGTGCACTATCTTTCCCAACCAACACCACAGGAACAGAGCTGTTCAAGTCGCTGGATTATTATGCACCAGGACAACTAAAGTGGTCTTTTTGTGTCGAAATATGCTCAGACGGAGCTGATGCCGTGCCCGGACGACTGTCGGCTGCACCTGCGAGAGAACCTATACATTGTATCATTCACAGGAAAATGCCGGCAAGCCAAAAAATATCACTGGAATTTTACCGCCCATAGAATGATGTCGTTAAAGATATTAACCAAATCAAAGCTAACCCCTTAACTCGCACCAGTTTGAGCAGGTGAACGCTGAGTACAGACGCCTTCTCTTGTGCATAGAAATAAGATGCAAATCCCGAGTCAAATCGCTAACCAGAGTGTTTGAATTACGAGAGCCATTACAAAGATTTTTCTCAGAAAAGAAGTTACCGCTGGCAGCACATTTCATAGACAAAGTATGGGTCGTAAAACTGGCTTATCAGTGTGATATGTTCAGCATGCTCTATGAGCTCACTCGCTGTCTTCTGGATAACTTTTTTCTAGTTGACAGACAAATTAGCTGTATTTAAATCCCCGCTGGGGTTGTGGTGACAGCGTGTGAACAGAAGCATTTTTGACATGTTTCAAACGTTAGCGGGATTTTGAGCTATAGGCTAAGCATGAGCCTTTATTTTCCCAATTGGTGCATGATCACCTGTCTTTCCTTTTACACCAAAAGACTTCGAGCACTACTTTCCAACCAGAAAAGACCCACGGACTCGCAACAAATTGATCTGCGACTCATTTGTCAATAATTTGTCTGTCTAAGAAGAAGATCAGCTGCTGGACATCGCACATGACGGCGGCCTTAATCGCGATATGAGAAATGGGTGGTTTATGACACCCTTCCCGGACGCTTAAGGGAATCTCAACCCCCGCAATTAATATTATTACACTTTTATGTATGCGTACACCTGTATAACAGACATGGAAAACAAAAGAAATGAAAGATTAAATGGATTTTATTTTACTAAAAACACGTGGAAAAAGCACAGGGAAATATATGAACGCAATAATAAAATGGGCACCAGTGCACTAATGCAAGATGCTCATTACCTTAAACAACATGAAATTTCCATCCGGTACAATGAGAAAGCCACACTTTGGCTGCATAGACAGACAACTGACCCAAATCGCACTTCGCGCACGCTTCGTGCCGTACTGAATGGTCCAGCATAAGCATGAAATAAACAGGGTAAAATATAATATATTACATCAAAACCTTGCTCACCACAAAGTATTCAAAAATGAGGAGAACGCTTCGCATTACGCACAACATGACCCTAATAAATTTAACACGTGAAACCAATTGCATTTTTAAATATAGCGCGCGAATATGACCGCACTGTTCCATGTGCTTCTTGTATTTTAACTTGAACCACCATAACCAATTTAGAGCTCTTGCTACCACAAAAAGATTCACGACTCGACATTTCTGTCAATTCAATATTGATTCACTGCCTATTTGCGGTGGCCGTTGCTGGTGTACAGGATCTCTGCTGCCCGTTGCTGCTGCTGCGGCTGTAGAGGCTTCCCCCGTCGCCATCTTGATGTTGCCGGCGTCACTTGCTTCGTTACCGGGCAGTTTCTTGTGAGTTTGGAGTTGACGAAAGACATTTCGAATACCTTCGGTAGAAGCGTGGACCTGTTTGTGTCACGAAACTTTGCACAGTGTTGCGTACGTGGCGCTGATCAGGCGCCTACACTGTGTTAGTTCGAATGGAGGACTCGAAACCTCCTTAGTAAGAGGGGAAAAATGAAAAACACAGAGCGGAAAACACAGAAAGAGGAAATGGTAGAACAGTTGGGAAAAATAGAGAAAGTAACTACTGATCTGCTCACCCACACCAATACCTCAGTTCAACATGGGAAATGAAACACTCAGTTAATGGTACATTATTGATTACTTTATTTCGAGTTAGTTAATGAACACGAGAAATCGTACGTTAAATCGATAACCAGTGCATGTTCAGACATATGTGTGGCAGAATGTGAGAAGTTTACCCTGCAGCAATGCCCAACCTTTGCGTTACACATCACAATACCAGGGAATAGAAATGTTGTTCCCTACCAATGCCAAAGCGCCCACTGCAAAGCGTATCGTGTCACACTGCTCCAGCTTACCCCTACGCGCGCGCAATCAGCCTGCAACTTTCCTGTATGTAGACGACCTGCTACTCAGTATGTGCACTGAGGTTGACTTGATGGAACTTGAGTCGACCCTCAGATGTTTTGCTATCCCGCTCAGCGACATTTCGCTGAAGGTTACCCCCAGGCTGCCTGAGATTTGAGAGCTGCAGAGGGCACCACGGCTGCCCAGCTGCAAGGACCGCTCGGTTGCCGAGAGAGCCCCCCGGTAGCGGAGGCCCAACTCAAACCCAACCCGCCTGCGCAGAATAATCTTATTAAGTACCTAGTTCCACTTGAATCTTTATTCCTTGCAATGCCCCTACTTCAAATCGAATTTATTGAATTTTACTCCCCTTTAATCCCCAAATCAATCATAAAATTTATTTATTTTCCCTCTAACAAATCACAAAGCACTCTGTTTCGGAATCAAATGAAAACCATTTAGCCTACACTTCAATAGTTCAATAAGACACGAATCTTCTGATTTCCCTTTAAGAATAATGTAATACTTACTTCATTCCCCACATCAAAGTGAAACTCTACACACGAGAACAATTCAAGAACAATCTAAAATGAAAACCCAAAGAACTTACTTCAATATTAACAATGAAAATCCCTGCGCCCCACCTAGACAACAACTTCAATTGCAATAAAAAATTGTCAACCATTTCTATTTGAATCACTCCACTCTTTTTATGAACACAAATTTAATAAGCTGCATGAGGATCTTCAAAGAACAAAGAACAATATCTCACCTCCCCCTCGAAGAACTCGTATCCCTACATCCTGCACTGAGTCAGTAAATCGACGAAGTAGAACGGCTCGCCTTCTCTCTGCGTTATTTATACGCCCCTTCGAACAAAGAATCCGCTCCGTGGGCTTTGCTAAACCCGCGAAAACTGAAAGTGACGTAGCGTATCGCGATTGGCTAACCCTCAAGCGTCACCTCACTATACTGACGTGTCCCTTACTTCACTATATTGCTACGCATATATCTCTAAAATAAACCCATAAACCTTTGATTTCCTGACACGTAGGCACTTCAATTTTAAATCCACTATTTCCTGTGCTATGTTGTTTATTTACAACAACTCCCGTATATGTGATGTATTTTGGACTAGCTCTCGAAATAGCTTCTACCCCCCTTTACCTACTTCTCCCTGCTCCTGTACCCCCTATACCTCTCGGGCAGCCTAGCGTCGACCTGCCGGTTGTCGCGCTTATCCTCTCTACGTATATAGATAACTTTTGTTGAATATATCGTTACATCCCCGCGCCCTTCGTAAAATTTGAGCCAATGCAGTTGGTTCAAATTTTCATATGAAAATATTAAATTCTTATCAGCTGCAGCTGCAAAGTTTTCAATTAATTCAGTGGAACGCTAGCCTTGACACCGTGTATCACACAAGCCGTAAAATATCATTCGTACATTGAAAACATACATGGATACACAAAAGGAATGAAAACACACACATCATATTATTAAGGCACCCTAATAAAGAACACAATGCTCTTGAGAACCGCATCTGTTTCATATACTCTTACATACTCCCAAAAAAAAGAAGAAAACTCGCATCCGCTATGTATAATCTTCCATTTGCAAAACGAAGGAGACTCTCATCTCTTACAGATAATAGACGCACAACGACATCGATAGAAAAAAAATCCAACATTATCCGCTTGATTTGTCTTCATAAATTCAGTAACATAAGCAGAGGAAAGAAAACACAATGCGCTCAATTAATACAGCGAACTTTGCACAAGGACATAGACATGGTAAATCATTCCTTCACTTGGCATTCACGTAGAAAGATCTCAAAGTTAAATAAAGTTTACTCTTGAAATACCTTATTCTCGATGAATCTCGTTGATAACTTCCATCTTGTTATTTCTGTACAAGTCTTTCGGGGGGGTACCCCTGGGTCTCAGGTGATCAAAATATAGCCATGCTCCAAAATTCCTCATCCTGCGTGTAGTCCATCACTCCTGTGGTATTATCGGCGACTCGCGTTAATACGCTTATAGTTCCTTTAGGTGGGCTCGTCAGCCTGTCTCCTCGATGAAAGTTGATCATTTATAATTATCTACAAAGCCTTCAGGTTAGGACAACTCATTTCCCGCCGGCTGGAAGTGCAGTTTAAACCCCTGAGGTTTGCATATATGACATCTCTATTGACGGTACAAGTCTACTCTATTGGAGCAGAAGTTACCCATGAGATTTCCTAAGTGTAGCAATAACTTGGTATCAATCAGCGACAAGTTTAAAAAAAATAATTTTCAATAGTGTCGCCTGACCGTTCATTACTGCACACAAATATATATTTCGTAATACAAGTAAAAACACATGCTAGCATTACAGTGACATTGCGAATGGGCCCCGATTTTTTTTTTCGATGCCTTTCGATCACAGGACTACTAAAATAAATAAAAAAACACACATTTAATTTCACATACATAATGACTTGCAGATTGCCAAGAGATCTACCCACTGGGCCGAAATCTTGTACCTGAGAACAAGTACACAAATACATGTAATATTATGACGTTGGTCAGACGTGTATCATACTCTGCTGTATACAGCCTTTCAGACTTTGACGTTGATTAGACGTGCGTCATACTCTGCTGTACACATCATTTCCGACAATCCGACCAACACACAAAAAAAATTATGAAGTGCAAGAATATGCATTGTAAACATCAACCTGATCCCAGCCCCGAGACTGTACTCTTCGTCTTCATTCATCTCTCTAGATGAGAGGTACTCCGTATTCCCCTAACAAATTTTCTGTATATACAACGTTCGGGTCAGCAGAATTATATGGAATCCGTTAATTTAACGGCAATGTTTGTGTCTTAAAAGCTACGTGTGATTTGCATATCCTTCAGTTCGGAGTATACAAACATTCAGTTACCTCAATCACCACTGGTGCGGAGAGTCAGCGAATTTTAAGTTCACACCAGATCGTCTTAAGTACCAAAGTTAAAGCTCCAATTATGAAACCCGGGCATAGTATCAACTGCCTATTGTTTCCTTTAAAAGATGGAAGTTGTGATGCACTTGCAGAAAAACCCAGACATTGATACTCGTTCCCTTCGCCAGTGGACAGTCCTTGAAACACAATCGGTAAGTTTACCACCCACAACCACTTGCTTGGATACGCACAAGTATGTTAGTTATGAGTAGGCAAAAACAAAAAGTCACATTCGGTAATTAAATCACAGTTCCTATGTTAACCCCACAGTCAATGCTCACCAGGCGAAAAGCAAGAAAATTCCTGATGACACACATGATAGGTTAGGGAATCAGGAACCATTCTTACACTATAAATATAATACTTAGAATAAATGAAAACATCCTAGCACAGTCAAATCACGAGATCAGCTCAGCCAGAACATGAGGCAAAAGACACCGAGCGAACCCTCCTGAATTTCAGCGACCAGGAAACAATTTTCATTTGCAACTTAAATAACTACTCAATATGTTTTTGAATTATTTACAAATATTCATGCGTTGACCCGAGAATTTATATTTTCTATATGCTGCCTAGTTGTACCACTCGACGTCTGATCTATCGACCAACACAATCCTAGCAACACAATTTTATTATTTGCTCTGCTCCTTTCAAAAACTGACACACAGGGTATGGCACGCAGAACACTTTTCAAATTTAATAACTCGTAAAGGGCAAAGCAAAAAAAAACGAGTCACAATTATTTCAAGTGAAATCCCGGCCATTTAAATTTACATACATATTTTCAAATTTTACTCATCATCAGTGTTACTTTTATTTTAACCTATTGCGCTATCACATTCATTCGGCTCGTACGGGCCTCACTCTTGACCTACTGACACAGACAACGAGTGCCCTAGTGCCCGAGCGCACTTTTATGATCCTTGCGTAGAACAAGTTGTAAAATTCGAACACACCCTCAGCTTCACTCGCGGTTATACACACTCAGTTACATCCTGCTATCAGCCTCACAGACACAAAGATATCGCTGGAGAATATTTTTGCCTGCCCAAGCTGATATGAAACACTCAATGGACACATTACACTACATGTATAGGAATGGTCACTTCAAGACAGTATAACACAAATACAAGGCATGAATTCATCTTCCCAATAGCATTCCCGTCAATTTTAGATTCCTCTAAATTTTTCAACGTAGATAAAACAATTGCAACATACCTCTCACGTGTTCATTAAACTAATCACTAAATTTAATTAAGACTCCTTCCTCATTTCGAGGTAGATCAATGAGATAAGAAAATCCTACATTTACTCGCCAATGCACGGTAGACATTCTATTGACAGTTCTATTTTTAACGTAAATTTTTATTTATAATATTCTGTGAAGGAGCATTACTTCTACTGCAATTCACTTTGGTAATTTAACATTAGCAAGAAGTGCGTAGTTTCTCCATCCACCTTCCAGATAGATTCAATTTCAATCTCAACAAAATTAAATTAGTTTATCAATCAAGTTCCGCAACAAAATATTTGATGACTTTTAATTTCTTGAGAAATTCTGTTGACTTTGCCAGATGAATAATTAGCATCTCGTTTTCTATACAAATGCTTAGGAATTATTAAGCTTTAAAGAAAATTTTGTATGTTTCATGTACCTAAATGACAATTTCACAAGTTGTCAACCGTGCAATAGACGTTAACCTACACTAAGGCACTAAAATTAAGCTTTAAGCAGCACGAGCAACATCCTAAAATGCTATCACATAACTTGTGAAAATTTACATTCCCATGTCACTGATTCGCGCGCTCCTACATAGATCTATTTTCCGTGTCTATTTTAATACTTCTGCAGCCAAATGCCGCCTAATACTACTTTAAGATGCCTAATACTACTTTAAGATTGACATATGTGATTATCCAAAAATATTTTGAAATTGTGCACGCAGCTCACTATTAAGTAAGGTCTGTAGATAATCTCTTTCTATTTCAATGCCCACGTGCTACGTAATATCATCATCTAGTCTGAGAAGACACATTGCATTACTCAAATAAAAAAAATTTGGCAAGCGGTACTGAACACAGTAGAGAAAAATAGTTTGAGTTAGACATGATGTACAATACGATTTTAGCAGCTATTAAAATGTTCAACATAACTTCTCTACTTGTGCAAGGCTTCCACAGGCTATGTCTGCTTGACCCACGCTCCTGATCTCTGAGACCCGTCGTCTGCGGTTTGTTTTATTGCTCAGGAATTTCTTTGACTCTCATGCTCGGACAGTCATCTCACAATGTAACACAACGGAAGGTATTTGAAACAGATTCTTGCGCACTTCAGAAAGGTTACGTTAACACACATTTGCAAATGCATTACACTGAAAATATTTCTAAAATCATGTTCACTGTACGTTAATTAGTTTTCTTTTAATCAACATGATTTGTGTTAGGTGTATGAATGTAATTACCGCTCCTGGCTTGGGAGCTTGCAACAAGAAGTTGACAATATAAAAGAGAGAAATGATTGACTTCACCGGCATGAGAGTTCACAAAAAAAAACACAGCTTAGAATGCACATAAACAATAATTACAATTTGCAATGCATTGACTGAGACTCGGTATTAACTGCTCAAAATACTGCATCATTTTCACAGAAAAATTGCTTGACGTACACATATTATCTACCACCCGCCAGACTCATGATATCATTCGAGCAAAATTCAATTTCTGTTTTTCAACATTTAGAGAGAGCAAATTCAATTTCTGTTTTTCAACATTTAAAAAGAGCAAATTCAATTTCTGTTTTTCAACATTTAAAGAAGATAAAAAAAATCACTGCTTGAAAATACTGGTCACACTGAAACACGCTACCTTACACATGCTCTCACTTAGCATTATTCACTGAGCCATTGCATACTTATGCCACTCAAACCTATGTTATGTGCGCGCTGTAGATGCCTCTACACTTCAAACTTGAATTTTATGGAGCCAGCTATGGAATGCACTGAGATCCAAACAGCTCATTCGAACAGGAAGCCAGAAACCGCAAGCTTAAGCCGCTGCTTTACTGCACTCTAGTCTCAGCATCCACTACAGTTTTAGAGTGCTCGACTGGCTTTAAAGAATCACTTTGAATTCGAATCACTTTATTTGATGAATCACTTTGAGTTATTATTAAATTTTTATCAAACAGAAAGAATTACGACACAAAAAAAAATTCCCATGTAAACCGAAGTACCGGGTGGTTAGCAGAACAGTAAATAATTTAATTCAGTTTGAGGTGTCACGAAACTTTGCACAGTGTTGCGTACGTGGCGCTGATCAGGCGCCTACACTGTGTTAGTTCGAATGGAGGACTCGAAACCTCCTTAGTAAGAGGGGAAAAATGAAAAACACAGAGCGGAAAACACAGAAAGAGGAAATGGTAGAACAGTTGGGAAAAATAGAGAAAGTAACTACTGATCTGCTCACCCACACCAATACCTCAGTTCAACATGGGAAATGAAACACTCAGTTAATGGTACATTATTGATTACTTTATTTCGAGTTAGTTAATGAACACGAGAAATCGTACGTTAAATTGATAACCAGTGCATGTTCAGACATATGTGTGGCAGAATGTGAGAAGTTTACCCTGCAGCAATGCCCAACCTTTGCGTTACACATCACAATACCAGGGAATAGAAATGTTGTTCCCTACCAATGCCAAAGCGCCCACTGCAAAGCGTATCGTGTCACACTGCTCCAGCTTACCCCTACGCGCGCGCAATCAGCCTGCAACTTTCCTGTATGTAGACGACCTGCTACTCAGTATGTGCACTGAGGTTGACTTGATGGAACTTGAGTCGACCCTCAGATGTTTTGCTATCCCGCTCAGCGACATTTTGCTGAAGGTTACCCCCAGGCTGCCTGAGATTTGAGAGCTGCAGAGGGCACCACGGCTGCCCAGCTGCAAGGACCGCTCGGTTGCCGAGAGAGCCCCCCGGTAGCGGAGGCCCAACTCAAACCCAACCCGCCTGCGCAGAATAATCTTATTAAGTACCTAGTTCCACTTGAATCTTTATTCCTTGCAATGCCCCTACTTCAAATCGAATTTATTGAATTTTACTCCCCTTTAATCCCCAAATCAACCATAAAATTTATTTATTTTCCCTCTAACAAATCACAAAGCACTCTGTTTCGGAATCAAATGAAAACCATTTAGCCTACACTTCAATAGTTCAATAAGACACGAATCTTCTGATTTCCCTTTAAGAATAATGTAATACTTCCTTCATTCCCCACATTAAAGTGAAACTTTACACACGAGAACAATTCAAGAACAATCTAAAATGAAAACCCAAAGAACTTACTTCAATATTAACAATGAAAATCCCTGCGCCCCACCTAGACAACAACTTCAATTGCAATAAAAAATTGTCAACCATTTCTATTTGAATCACTCCACTCTTTTTATGAACACAAATTTAATAAGCTGCATGAGGATCTTCAAAGAACAAAGAACAATATCTCACCTCCCCCTCGAAGAACTCGTATCCCTACATCCTGCACTGAGTCAGTAAATCGACGAAGTAGAACGGCTCGCCTTCTCTCTGCGTTATTTATACGCCCCTTCGAACAAAGAATCCGCTCCGTGGGCTTTGCTAAACCCGCGAAAACTGAAAGTGACGTAGCGTATCGCGATTGGCTAACCCTCAAGCGTCACCTCACTATACTGACGTGTCCCTTACTTCACTATATTGCTACGCATATATCTCTAAAATAAACCCATAAACCTTTGATTTCCTGACACGTAGGCACTTCAATTTTAAATCCACTATTTCCTGTGCTATGTTGTTTATTTACAACAACTCCCGTATATGTGATGTATTTTGGACTAGCTCTCGAAATAGCTTCTACCCCCCTTTACCTACTTCTCCCTGCTCCTGTACCCCCTATACCTCTCGGGCAGCCTAGCGTCGACCTGCCGGTTGTCGCGCTTATCCTCTCTACGTATATAAATAACTTTTGTTGAATATATCGTTACATTTGCACTGGGATATTATCACCGCGGAGCTGCAGTTCTTTGAGCGTTCTTCGTTGCAGGTTCGCTCCTCGCCGACTGCTGGTTGCCTCGCTTGCTACGCGTTGAATTCTTGCTTTTTCGTAGAAAATTATCAGCATCCACTCGCACAAACGTGTTTGCAATCTCGCCATTCTTGCAGGAGTCAAATGTCAGCGGCGCTTTTCCAATGTAGATTTAATTTTGAATTGTAACAAAAACCGGGGAGCCCCGGCGTCTAGCCGGCTCACCGATGTGGCACTCACTTTTGTGCGTCTCTCTTGTCACGAGTCCGAGAGAAAATAACCTCACGATTTCTCATGTCCCCTCCTTTTATGTGTGTCACCTCTTTCTTTCAGGAAAGATCTCGATTCTTCCAAGCTACAGAGAAACTCACTCAATTTTGATTCGTTGGACGCTTGCCGGTTCTGACGTCTTGCACTCTCATTGGTACGCGCTCGACTCATTCAATCACGTGATCCCTACGTGAGCTCTTGATTGGCCCGTGTGTTGCGGCCTTCCCCTCTCGGGAACCCTCGCCCGACGCTACCATTGTTTCGGCCTCGCTGTTCCCACGCCTCGCCTCAAGCGGCACCGGCTCAATCGTCCGGCTCAACCGTCTGACATTCCATTGTCGTAGCCCAGCAGAACGTTTACATTTCTTAAATATGTTGTAGATTCACGAGATTTAGCCCCAAAAAATATCATGTAAAATGAAAACAAATTACCTAACATGAATATAGCTTTACGTTTAAAACTGCGTTCGAGACAACAACTCTGCCGGTGTTATGGATGAAAGTCTTGGTGGAATACCCTGGGATCACCATCACGACACTTGAAATCCTATTGCCCTTTCCGACACCTCATCTCTCTGAAGCGTTTTTTTTTGCAGTGACACTCATCAATATATAACAACAGAATAGACTGCACAAAAGCAACATAATTTGGGTGTTTTTGTCTTCTGTTGCCCAAATAGAACCATCTCATTGTAGATAAACAAACTCAGAGGTCTCCTTGATTCAGCGTTCTGAGTGAAATTGTTCATGCACTTTCGTTATTATGGTGCATCTGTATTTCATTTTTAAGGCATGTTTAATCAAGCAAATAAATTAAAATAGCTTGTATCCCCGTTCCCCGAGCAGCGTTAAAATTGTCAAACGTTGAACGGCCCGCGGCGGTAATAAGGTTAGGGACCACGGCTCTACGGGATGAAATGGAGACCCGAGCTCGCCAATTTCTACACAAAATTCGGAATCTATTTGACTTGTGTATCACATTCATGTTTTAATGAACGTGACCTATGAGAACTTGGGATGATCCCCAGGGCACGTTATATCTCTCTCCATCATCTCTCCCCTTGCAAATACCACTTAATTGCTGCGGGAATATTAATCATTTCTCCGGCGCTCTAATGCAGCCGACGCAGGTGCCAGTCTTTGATTAATAGATTCTGCCCCTCGGTAATTCTGCATCATCAAATGAGGCTCCTGAAATAATATTCGCCTCAGAGGATGGGAATTAGAAGACGTCATTTAGCTTAACCGAGATTGCTCGCCCCAGCGGACGTTGTAAAGCGTAATGCATTTTGATGCCGACGCTTGCACTTCATCAGTTCCCTTTTCCCCCCAGTTGCATTTTACGAGGCTGTTGTGAAGATTACGACCAGTTCCTCGGGATTTGCGTTGTCCGTATATGTACTACAACCACTCCTGTCGCTGTTATTACTTAATGAGGTCCTTTATGGGCTGTGCGAAGTGCATTGAAGCACTGGGGAGAGAAGGATTACAGATTGTTGATTCTCAGAGGGTATTGTGAAAATACCATGTCTCCCTGGTTTTTTGCTGATGCACTTACAAGTGTCACGAATTGTATAATACTTGAGGTGTGTAAAAGTAACGAAACATCGTCCAGCAATTCTTTCACGTAATATGATAAAAATCTTGAAAAAATCACATCAGATGTAGGTTTCTAAACTTCGTACATAGATAAAAATTTGCAGTAAAACTTCACTGATGTTCACCAGTGTTGAAGTTCTTATGAACACTTTGCTCATCCAGTGATGCAAGGCTCGGGAGTCCTAAAAAAGACAAACATTCATTAAACGTAGTTAATTGATATGTAATTCAGTTATTGATAAGTAATTTCTTTTGATGCCATTAAAAGGTGGTCTGTTAAAGTATTGTCTGAGCATCTGGCCATTTTTCCCGTTGTAAATTTCCAGATACAGCATAGTTATTTAGAAGAGATCTACAGTTATGTGTGCAAAAAATAATTATTCGAGTATTCCAGGATGAAAATCGTTTTAACCATGCGGCGCTTATTATTTTCCATCTATTGTTTTTGGAATGTAAAAAAAAAAGTTTTGGGTGTCAGGCAAAATAGGTTTAACCTAACGCTCGTTTTTGACCATTATAAAGGTTTCAATCAAGATTTGTTTTTAGCATAGCGAACCAAATGTTAAGATTACGAGTCTTTCCGATGGAAAAACTTTTGGCTTTGAGTCTGGAGCGTATTGATCTTTTTGTCCCCGAAGAAGAGTTCGCTAAAAGTTCTCTTGTACGAATCTGAACATTTCTTCAATGCTCCAGTGTTTCCCTTCGAAATCCAAACTTTTTTCGTTGCCAGAACGTGGGTGGACTGCTCACAAAAGAAGATTTCAACTGTCAATGATTTGCCCATGCGCTATAAAAACGCATAGAAATACATATAACCGAGTCAAACTCACGTGGTATTTTCGCATGCAAAAAAATTTCATTTAACAACAGGGGCTTTTCGAACATAATGGGAGTATAATTGAATATTACATATTCTGTGCAAATAAAGAAAGCAATTTAAAAAAAGCAATAATTATTCACTTCCTCAAAACACTGTCTTATTCAACATTGAAGTTCCTAGTGACATTATGAACGAACTTTTGAGCACATTAGTTTAGCCTTTTTTAGATTTCTTTCTCGCACCCAGCATGGGAGTTGCTCGCTCTCGTTTTGCCAGGCCGTTGATAGCTCGAATTATGGAGGTAGTTTGTGAAGTAAATGATTTACTCGGTTCACAATTTTGAGGATCTTTGTCGTCTATTATTTAAGTTTGGTAGTTATGAATATATGTAAGGAAAATCAAGACCTAAAAGCACTGCAGATGAGAAAAAAAGCTTTCTTAGAACATTTTAAAAAGACCTCATTTACATTGAAAAGCTTATAATTATAAAGGGTCATTCAAAGTATCCTTGATAATATCTATCCTGTCGTCATCGTAAGTTAAATTATTCAAGTTTGTTCAGGTACCGTAATACAAAAAAATTCAATTATTTTACTCACGACTAGAATTAGGACAAAGTTGTTTAAGTTACAGAAAAGTAGGCAGAGCCTTACTTTAGTAAGAAAAACTCCTGCTGATGTTGGTAGTTTTAGACAAAAGAATCGCTTAGCCATAACAAAATGTAGAGACTTTACAAGAGAAACTTCTGATTACTCTGAACCAAATATTCTTGCCAGACTCATGAAAACTTATAAGTAAGAGGTTGATTGAGCGCCATGCACGTCGCCGAAGCAGGCAAGTTCCAAATAACTCACTCAGTTTGACTAAGCTTAGGTTATGGATATTTTATTTACTTAATAGGCAAACAATAGTGATTCAACTGGGCCGCAAAGGTGGTGGGAATAAATTAATATAAACTGATAGGAGGAAACGAAATTATTTTCTGCACAGTGAACTCTATAATGATAAGAGGACGTTTCTGAGCCGAGAGCTGCGTTTTAAATACAATCGAATCTGCAGGTTGAATATCCCCTCAGTTGAAAGCTTAGCTTGGCACAGTTACGAGTGTGAGTGATTCACAAGTCACAAAATAAAAACGCAAGACTTAATTCGCGTGATGTTCTTATGGTTATTTTCTTGATAAAAGTTCAGAATTCACTGTCAAATCCAATTTCGCAACTGGAAGTTATTTGAAGGGAAGAGCTTAATCGATGTTTCATATTTCAAAATAAAATCGATTAATGAAGCCTGATTAAATTTAGGAGTTGAACGCCTTTCTCACGCCGTCTCTGTAAATAATACTTTTTAGAAATATTGATATGACGTGCTGCATTTCATTCAACGAAATGATTTTTGTTTTAGAGTAAATTAATATGGAACTACTGAGCGACAATTCTTTGCCAGACAGCGCAGAAATTAACAACTTTTTTCAATGCTCAATTCAATGCCGATGTCCGTTTTCAATTTTCAAATCTACGTTTTCCATTTTCACATGCTCTAATGATGCAGAATATGCAAATCATTGGATGGCTAGATATAGCTCAAAATCATTGATTCATTTGATTTAATTAAATCTCTTTCGACCGCAGCGCTGTAAATTTAAATTTTACTTTGTATTGTTATCACAAAATGAGATATAAAATACATTGGAATTAGGTTGAAATATGAAAGAAAATCCAGAAACGATTTTTCGTACAAATGATGCATAATTTACAGGTTGTCTACAAACCCAATAAAGTTTGGTTCTTTTGATGCCAAGAAGTACAAATGAAGGATATATAAATTTTCATCGTATTTTTATTAATTTTGGGAAATAGTTTGATCCATGCAGATTCACCTTTACATTTTGCATAGAGTTAAGGATTATGATTGTTGCATTCAAAGTTTGATTGTTATATCATTCAAGGCCAGTTGCTAAGTTAAGGAATTAAGCATCCAAAGACAATGAATTTCTGGAGTTTGTAACAGGTAGAAATGTAGCAAAAGTTTAGTCAATGAAGTAGCAGGGGTTCTGAAAAATGAAAAGGATGTTTGTTTATAGCTTCAGAGGAGCTTCCATGCTCACGAGCAATGAAAAAGGTTTTAAATTACTCTCTTAAGCTGATTGCCTCAACGGCGGATAATCTAGAATTTCAAACAGTGTAATAATATTCCAGCACCTGATTCTTACTGTAGAATTTTCGCGTTGGATCACTTCGATGATGTAGCGGCATGAAAGCATTTAGATTTAGAGAAGCATTACTTGATCAAAAAAGAATATCTGAGCACGAATGAAGTACTTGTTAGTTTAATTTTAATCAAGTCGGAATTATAAACACGTACACCATCGTCATATCTGAAGATAAAAATTTTTGTAGGTGAGCTGACCGAAGTGCCACTGCAATCAATGGGTAACGATGCGTATCATCGTACCACGTACCTTAGGAAAAAAATTAATGAAAATTGGGTGCAACGAGAATAGAAAGTTCTGTGATCGATTCTTTTGTAAAATTATTTTTCATTTCAGCCATCTTTCGATGTAGTTACTCGTGCATATGTAACTCCCATCTTGACAAAGACGAAAACAATACTGAACAATAGAATATATGCAGTACAGTATTCGAAACGATAGTTTTTTGATGTCCTTTCACCACATGCTGTGTCAATCCTCTAAAAATGTGCAATGAATTTTAAGACAGAGATTCAATTCTGGCTCAAAACTGAATAGTCTTTCTCCTTCTTAAATCTTAACACTTTTCAAAATTACAAGACTTATTCAACAAACAATAGGGAAGCATTATTTTTGTGCCATAAATGCAGTTTTAAGATTTTCCATACGTTTCTAAACATCTAAGTTAATCGACAGATTCAAGTTAAGGAATACCGGATAAAATAAAATATATTCTTGACTAGAACAAAAACTTAAACTGTAAAATGAAAGTTTCCTTTAATCATCTTACGGCTTAAATTTGATGCTCACAAAGTGATATTATATGGGTGTATTAAATTATAAGTGGAAAAAGCAATCTTGATGATATTTTTGATGATATTTTTGCAATACTCATTTATTTCTGATACTCAAGATAGCTCTTTGAATCAGGGTAGACTTTTCCACGCTCCATCCACTCACACTGCAGAACGGATATGAGTTCTATGGACTTAATCAAAGCAGAGCTGGTACGCAAGACTGGAAGCTCGCGAACCCCTTTCAAATTCCATAAATAGAGAGAACTTAGCTTCATACCCTTCTCTATTACCGGACAAATTACCGCTTAAAAAATTCTAGCAATTTCAAGTTACGTAATTTCACTGTAAATTTGCGTGAGAGTTGCCGCTCATATAGCCAGCATCATACGTTGTGAAGATCCTCTTTGTTATCAAGCAAGTCCCATAAAGCGGCAAAATGCGTCGATACTTTTAAATCTCGGTTCATTCCCTACTCCAGAGTCTGGAACATTTTGCAGTTGATGCAAGGCTCAGTGATCTTTGTATCTGCTTCTAGGAAAGCAAAAAGATTTGACCCACTTAAGACCTGCAAAGACGGTCTCTTTCTTGGGTGAAGCTATTGGGCTCATTAGCATTTAGATGGGGTCTTTGTAGAGAAAGATTTTCTGGCGAAATTCAACGGATAACTCACGAGTGAGGCTTTTAGCGTTTTTTGCTTTTAGGGTTCAGACACGAATTTTATGTCCATTTTTTAATCAAAGTAAATGAGAGAAACACCGGCCGTTCTCAAGCTCGAGGCGCCGGTGCTCATTTTCAGAGATTAGCAAAGCCGCGAGGCAAATTGCTAGTAAGCCGAGCCTCTCTTACTCGTGTCCAACTAATATTTCTTTACTGAAATTTGCAGCCCTTTCTGATGAGTGCAGTAGGAGATGATGCATGGGAATGTGCGTAAATTAACTCTAATAATCTGATTAGGGAATGGCAGTTCTCAAAATTAAGTGATTTTATATAATTTCGTAATTCATATGTTCCGGAATCTTTTGAACCATGCTCCATATGAAATAGTTGCGTATAGAAGGTGTGAAATTTCATCAAATCAGCGATGTCAATATCAAGTTAATTTTCTTATTGTTTTTGCCAATTTGGCATCTCAAACTTTGCTCTCAAGTGAACACATTGTTTCACTAAAATCGAAATCTAAACATGATTTTCAGAACTTCCGTCCCAAGTGACCAGATTGATTCATTAAAAACATGATTTTCTGAACTTCAAAACATGAAAATCTAAACACGATTTTCATAACTTCTGTGCTTTTAAACTGATGGCAGATTCTGCAGAAGCAATTACATTCTCCGTATTATGACATAACGCGTCAGTTGCCACGGTATAAATCCCACGGACGGCTACACAGGAACACCCGTGGCTCAATTGAAGGGCTGGGCGGTGTGGTCATTAGTGAACTCATAACTCCGCAACGAGTTCGCCGATAGACAAACTCCAGGTTTCTCGTCACTGTCGATGGCGATACTGAAGACGTGCTGTTAAACATTACGTTCCGTCCTCATGGAAGAATGGAAAGACAGCTGAATTTGGAGCAGTTTCGAAGCGATGTTTTACGAGCTGCGTCGGACGTCAGAGCTGTCAGATGCTATGGGCTGACTTTACGAGAGCGTCGCATGGGTGCTTCTCTCGCGTAACAGATGCTTCGCGAAATGAAACGTGTTTTCTCTTAAACCTAAAATTTAATGCTAAAGATCTCTCGTGCTGGATAACAAAACGAAAATGTAGCATGAAATGCTATATAAAGCGCTACCGTCTCTTCAAGTACTATTGGACCAGGTTGAAAGATATTATTTTTGCGTTTTATGCGCCAGAAATGAGGAGACATTCAGGTTAATGCTGTAGTCTGATTAAAATAATCAGAATTATCTAACAAGGAGCAAAGATTCTAGGCGTGTACGCGCGTAAGTTTCATGGGAACGAGGCAACTCTTCAGATTAAAAACTTTTGTTAAGAGAGATGATTAACTCGTGATGGTCTTTTAATTTTGAAAGATTAGAAGATTTCCTAAAGCATCCTTCCAGGGAAGCGGTGAAGTTCAATCATCTTACCGGAGTCGCTTTCCACGCTATGGATGATCAATAACATTAGGGTAATTTCGAAACGTAGTTTTTGAGACTCGTCGTATACACTAACCGAGGCTGTAATGACTATTGAGTGATCCTAAGAAGTAACTTACAAATAATATGAAATAATATTTATGTTCAGTAAAGAGAAGTAGTGATCCCATATGCACAAGCTATAAAAAAATGGGTAAAGGTTGAGGACTTGACCATAGTTAATTTTCTAGTTTTAGATGCCTAAATATTGTTAATGAGATCAAAATAAATAAGTTTTCTTCAATGCACTTTCCGTCGGAAATGAGTATTTTACAAGTTATAGCGGTAAATGAGTTAACGGAACTCCAGTGTTTGAGGCGGGAAAAAATACACCGCGCGGTCCGACGTGAAAGTAAACAGGCGTTGCCGCGCGCCAACCAAGCCGACTTTGCCATAACTCCACTGTTTGAGGCGGGAAAAAATAAATAAGAGAAGCAAACCCCCTATTACAAACGTAAAGAGGTTGGGTCGTGAGGGGTAGCCACAGTTCTTTTAGTGAAAATTGTAAAGAAAGGTTGTAACCGACCCATTACGTCGAATGATACGAAACACATGTTGCCATCACCGCTGCTTCGACGTAACTGGCTACTGGTAGCCTTGAGATGACCGCAGGTCCGTCCGTGACTTCAACCCCGGTATAGTGTGGGTTCGACGTATCTGGGAACATTCGAATTAAGTCTTTCGCATCGACAATATAACTCGTCATCTCATTAACTATGTTTATGCATAGTAGAATTTCAATTGAGATATAATTTTCACTAAAAGAACTGTGGCTACCCCTCACCACCCAACCTCTTTACGTTTGTAAGAGGGTGATGCTTCCCTTATTTATTTATTCCCGCCTCAAACACTGGAGTTCCGGTAACTCATTTACCGCTATAACTTTTAAAATACTCGTTTCCGACGGAAAGTGCGTTGATGAAAACTTGTTTCTTTTGATCTCATTAACAATAATTAGGCATCGAAAATTCGAAAATCAATTATGGTCAAGTCCTCAACATTTACCAAAAAATGAAAACCTTATAAAACTTCGGTGGGATGTCGAGTAAGGGATTACAGAAAAATTGAACAAAATTTCCATTGAGATTTAAATCAGCAAAATTCTATTCACATCAGTTTCAAGCCAGATAGAAGTTTTGGTTCACGCGACGAATGTAGAGTTAGTTCCTATGTAACAAGAACAACTTGGAAATGATCAAATAACTCGTACATGCTACATCCTCATTCTCAATGAAATTATTTACACGAAAATATAAAAACCTAACCTTTTTCAAGAGTATATCCTAACTTCACCGGTTGTACATTGAAGTATCGGAAATTCTGCTTATTTATTACTAATGATTCATAATCACTGCAATGAGTGCTTGTCATCCCCATATCATTCATAAATACCAAATTCATAACAACTTTGAGCTTAGACACAGGAGCCACATGAGCAGCATAAAATGCTCGCTATAGTTGTGAAAATTCATAACGCGAATCATTTCCATACCACTCCTCAAATTTACTCGATAACATTTATAAGGTAAGCAGAGCAAATCCTGCTGCCATCTAGCGTCGACATTGAGCGAAATATTTACAAAATGTTGCGAGCACCAGGATCTCCATTTGTTACTTGCTTGTAGTGAAGCTTTTCAACCCCTGGTGGGTAGCGCCGACGGAGAGCAGCGGCCTGAAGCGCTGGGGCGAAAGAGCTGCGTCTCGCTCTCGGCAACCAAACGTTACCGTAACCAAACCACGGCTACCAAACGTTACCGTAACCAAACCACGGCTACCAAACGTTACCGTAACCAAACCACGGCTACCAAACGTTACCGTAACCAAACCACGGCAACCAAACGTTACCGTAACCAAACCACGGCTACCAAACGTTACCGTAACCAAACCACGGCTACCAAACGTTACCGTAACCAAACCACGGCTACCAAACGTTACCGTAACCAAACCACGGCACCCAAACGTTACCGTAACCAAACCACAGCTACCAAACGTTACCGTAACCAAACCACGGCTACCAAACGTTACCGTAACCAAACCACGGCAACCAAACGCTACCGTAACCTAACCACGGCTACCAAACGTTACCGTAACCAAACCACGGCCACCAAACGTTACCGTAACCAAACCACGGCAACTAAACGTTACCGTAACCAAACCACGGCAACCAAACGTTACCGTAACCAAACCATGGTAACCAAACGTTACCGTAACCAAGCCACGGCAACCAAACGTTACCGTAACCAAGCCACGGCAACCAAACGTTACCGTAACCAAACCGTGGCAACGAAACGTTACCGTCGTCGGAGAGCAGCGGTCTGAAGAGCTGGGGCAAAAGAACTACGTCTCTCTCACGGTAACCAAACGTTACCGTAACCAAGCCACGGCAACCAAACGTTACCGTAACCAAGCCACGGCAACCAAACGTTACCGTAACCAAACCGTGGCAACGAAACGTTACCGTCGTCGGAGAGCAGCGGTCTGAAGAGCTGGGGCAAAAGAACTACGTCTCTCTCACGGCAACCAAACGTTACCGGAACCAAACCACGGCAACCAAACGTTACCGGAACCAAACCACGGCAACTAAACGTTACCGTAACCAAGCCACAGCAACCAAACGTTACCGTAACCAAGCCACAGCAACCAAACGTTACCGTAACCAAACCGTGGCAACGAAACGTTACCGTCGTCGGAGAGCAGCGGTCTGAAGAGCTGGGGCAAAAGAACTACGTCTCTCTCACGGCAACCAAACGTTACCGGAACCAAACCACGGCAACCAAACGTTACCGGAACCAAACCACGGCAACCAAACGTTACCGTAACCAAGCCACGGCAACCAAACGTTACCGTAACTAAACCGTGGCAACGAAACGTTACCGTCGTCGGAGAGCAGCGGTCTGAAGAGCTGGGGCAAAAGAACTACGTCTCTCTCACGGCAACCAAACGTTACCGTGATGCTTGCGAGGTAAAACAGAAATTATGTTTCAGAATGGACTGAACCGATCGAAAGATGTCATGAAAATTGGAAATTCTGAAGGTGTACGCGAAATGAATGGGTGTGGGTAGATGTAAGTGGGCTACTGCTCCACGATTAAACTAAGTCTCTTGAGGCAGTTTGACTTCACATTTGTGTAACGTGGTCATAGAAATAAGATATACTCGTATATCTACAATTAGGGTAGCTGGTATGAGCTATTATTAATATTAAGCAATTATCGTCGGTAACTTGTAGTGAATGCTGCGAAATATTTCAGTTTTCTTCAAGTAATCAAATGAATATTGTTTCAAGTCTTTACATGAAAATCCTTATTATGCAAGAATTCGCATGGTGGAATAATCAGTTCCTCAATCTTACTGCTCTGTTTTTGTGTAAAATATTTATTTTTTAATTTCTTTTATTTCTTGATTCTAAAATTTATATATTGGACTATAAATGAACAATTTTTATGGTTCTTCCCATTATATTTAATTTTGTTACATCAGAAAAAAGCGTACTATTTTCAGATCAGAAGAAATTTGTTTGCCTTAAAAAATTCATTATGGGGCGAATATTATATCTAAACTAGAGCTGTTATATGACCCAATGAATTGTTTGAAAATGACAGAATTTAAACGACTTTAATGCACAATTACACGATGAAAATCAAGAGGAAAATTTGAAAACGTTGTACCTTTAAGCAGCCCTGGCAAGCAGTTTACTTTCGTTTTTGGTGAAGTTCTGTGCCAAATGGACTCAGGGTAATTTTTACGAAAAAATAAAATGATTTCCAAACCGTTAGAGCGGAAAGTTCCTAATGAAAAACTTCCATCCTCAGTTTCCCACACATTTCTTAATATTTCAGTTTTATTTTCATGGTTTCGCTCCACGCGAAAATCGATCTGGTTATCCGCGGTTACAGGCTAGCAGATGAAGGCTTGAGGACCATTTGATCAGAATGAATGAAAGGAGCTGGTTTCTAAATTCATATTTAATCTTGTTTTCGAATTTTCATGCTTATGAATTTATATCTCATTACACGAGAATAACGTCTTTACAGGCGGCGACCTGAATGTCTCATAGTTAATTTCCTTCGAACTCATGTCGTCTAATGAATAATTCTTGCCTGACCTGTAGAAATTAGGATTCCTAAATGTTTTCAGGGTGAGCACGAAATTGAGTAAAGTTATGTTATGTGAGCAGATTTACATCAAATTAGGAATTGCTCGAACATCTGGGACATTCCTGGAGGCTATCTCGAGAAATTTGAAAAAAACGACTTATAGATCGTCATCGCTTAAAATTTTCTTCCCTATCGTTTTGTCGCGGAACCGTGAATCTTTTTAAAACATAACTTGCGTTAATGTGATATCTGAAATTTCGTTTAGGAAGAAATTCCCTGATTTTAAGTCATGAATAACTGCTTTCGGTTCTGGACGTAAACGAAAACTGGAAATGACCATTACATCTGTTTTTTTACTAATAAAATATTTTCTTAATTCATAATTGAGATATTTCAAAGCGTAGTCAATACTGCTAAAACGACATAACAAATTTTCACTCATGTCCCATCGTCACAAATTTTATCTAAAATTCCTCCTCACACGGACATATTACTTCATAATGCACTATATTTGTTCGAGCCGAAAAACTCATCGACATTTTTGAATTGACACAACATTTCTCATGCCATTTCCGACATGGTAGCTCTGCCAGCAACAATAGGAACCCCGGAGCAGAGAAGCTCAAGCAGGGCTTACGTCCGCTCCCGCCTCTCAAACGTTCAATAATATTAAGGGAGAACGTAAGTTGTTCAGCCGACAATCTCGCAAAGGCTGACACATTTATAGCCCGGACGGCACCGTAGAAAAACATGGCCAGCTCCGCCAATAGCACTCAACATAATTCCATTTGCCGGATGTACTCGAATTACAGCGTCTTGACAATTTCTGCACCAAGACCCCACTGAGAATTTCTACTTTAAGGCCAAGGCTACATTCGTCTTGAAATTTTCGCTCTGCAAAATATGAGGTTGGAATACCAATAAGGTCAGAATGGAAGCCTGCACGAATAATCAAGTTTTTTTGGAGCCCGGACTCAAAAACGACCACGAAAACAATCCCGGTATCGTGGATATAAAAAAATATTTTTACGAGCAGCTACTACTGCTATGATAAATTATTTACAATAATGGATATAGTAATTTAGTCCTGAACAAATAGCAATAACGCTTGCGGCCTGTCGCTTGAATTGAGGTAATGCCAAATTTATTCTGAATGTCGCTTGGACCGAAAAAAAAAATCCAATTCAATTGACTTTTTCCAAATTATCAAGATGCTATCTGCGATACCAGACGTACCTGTAAATTTGAAATATGGGAAATTGTTTGATTGAATTTAAGAAAATACCTAACAGATATATATTGCAGAGTACAATAATAGCAATAATGGACATCGCTTGTAACGTAGAGTGCAGTAGAATATGAGAACTAGAACAAACCGAGTAGCCATTTTTTGGTTACTCCGTAAGCTCTCAACAATTACGCACTAGTCATAAATTTGAGTTAAAGAGGTAAAAGGCAAGAAGTCAGAGAACTGATAAAATTGATACCCAACACTGATCGGGGATCATCATTATTGCTATTGAATACCCTTGCATCATTACAGGGAAGAACCAAAAATTTACGAGGAAAACTTATTAAAACCACACAATCACAATTTCCCAGTTGTCCATACTTGTTCGTTGTGATTGTGATATGAATATCTCTTTAGTGTCCATGATTCAGTAGGAGCGTCTACGCATGAAAGTAGCTCATTGGTTGCGCCCCTTTTCATGTCATCGACTTCCTTCAAGGCAGTGACTGCCATGGGTAAGTGCTCAACGCTGGGATCTTCTCGGTTTTATATCTGTTACATATTATGATCGTTTTTCCAAATTGTGCACACCTGAAGAACTTTAAACGTCACGTGATACTCATGATGCAACACGGTTTTAAAGAACAAGCATATACGAGCTGAAAACTCAGCATGTTCAATGCTGAATTAACCACAGTTAAGTCACAAAAACAGAGTGACTGAACAAACACGAATCGGCTTAATTAAAAACACGGAATGCATCACGCCGTTGTACCTAACAATATACAGATGCTTAATGACCGTATCTGTGGTACGAGTTTCACCACTGCACAAGTACAAGAACATTTTAATCGCGGGTACCATTAACATGGATATACTTGTTTGTCATCCCCATTTGGATTTTTTTTAGAGGAAAATATAAAATCCCGTCATTTTTGACGAGTCGTGTACACCAGTGAAAGTATAATCCTGGCTAGATTTGTACTTCAGATACTTCAGACAATTTTCACTAAAATAAATTGCGTTCATCAGATTCGAAGCATCGTGCAATTAGTCTCCCACCACATAAATATACATAAAAAATTGCACAAGGAAAGGCAATCGCATTCATTCGAGCTATATTGCTGCGTCTCCTAAAGCTTCTGTCCGGACAAAGCGTTGGGAGGACGGCACAATTCATAGAAGTTAGCCGTATAAAATAGGCCGGCGAATCAACATTGGACAAGTACCAGTAGTAACACGGTCGGAATCGCTGACCGCAGAGCTCTTATGGTAGCGGCCCATTTCCGTTCGTTAGCGACAAGCTGCAGGTCATCAGTTCTCATTAGCAAGAAGTTCTTGCGATCACTCCCCCTAATGAGAAGGCGTGCCTTCGAGGCGCCGAACCCCCGACGACTTTGTCGTCTCGATGAGTTCAAAGTGGACTTGGTAACTCCTCCCATGAGCTCTTCTCTTGAGCTCTTCGACAGAAGCAAGTATTTTACGGAGATTTCTTCAGTGGAAAAACGGCTTTCATCTTTCTGAGCGAGTGCTGCTAGAATCATTTTCTTAGCATTTTCTTGGTAACCTTGATATCGTTCGCCTATAATCAAAGAATATGTAAGTGAAATTGAGTGGCAGCGGTCAATAAGAAGGGCTCTATTTCTGAACCAATTAATTCCTGTTCTTCTCAATATCATGATAACTGCGTCAGTAGAAATTATTTTTCTACTCATGAAAGGATTATTTTCTATGTCTGCTTTCACCTCTAAGATGCTATTGTGATCCGTTTCCTGTTTCAAACAAAGGAGCTGTGCGAATAATTGCATGCATTGAAAGCAAAGTAAAAAGTCGTTGATTTCTTTTAATGAATAACAAGGAGAAAAGAGGCTGTGAGAGGGCAGGCACAGTCGCATAGCAAGCCTGAGAAAGCAGAAGGAATATCCTGGCATTGAATCCGAAAAAAATGTATCTGAAAAGAAAGGGAACTGTATGTGAGTGTTGAGACACACTCACTGCACCGCACTGCAAGAAAGGGAACTGTATAAGAGTGTGGAGACACACTCACTGCACTGCACTGCAAGAAAGGGAACTGTATAAGAGTGTGGAAACACACTCACTGCACTGCACTGCAAGAAAGGGAACTGTATGTGAGTGTGGAGACACACTCACTGCACTGCACTGCAAGAAAGGGAACTGTATGTGAGTGTGGAGATACACTCACTGCACTGCAAGAAAGTGAACTGCATGTGAGTGTGGAGACACACTCACTCCACTGCACTGCAAGAAAGGGAACTGCATGTTAGTGTGGAGACACACTCACTGCACTGCACTGCAAGAAAGGGAACTGTATGTGAGTGTGGAGACACACTCACTGCACTGCACTGCAAGAAAGGGAACTGTATGTGAGTGTGGAGACACACTCACTGCACTGCACTGCAAGGGAAACTGGGAACTGGGAACTACAAGGGAACTGCAAGTAGCACATAATCACAAGAATGGCACGTATTGGTATACACGGGAGTAAATTTTTTGGTAAAGATGGTGTGCTTGAGGAGTGAACAACGAAAAAAAACGATTCAAATAATTATCCAACGTTACATGGTACAAGCAAAATCCTTCCTCCAATACGGACCAGAAAATGGGGCTGAAATAACTTTCAATATACAAAACGTATCAGATGGGAAAAAATACGGCAAAATTACTTCAATTGAATGAGTACTAGTCAATCGAATGTACTTTGTCTGTATTATTTTGAATTTTGCCCTTTATAAACTAATTATTCATTCGGTAAGACTATCATTGAATTCTGTTACAAGTGTGACATGAAATCATATGCTTCCTATTTAATGTGACCTACACACTTTATGCAAGGGCTTGGACAGTCTGAATATATTCTTTCACTTCACAGATTTTGTGTAGAAAACAGTGAAACACATTTGAGCAGTAGTAACGAATATTTTATCTGATTTTGAGCCACAAGCTTGAATTTTTAAACTTTCATGCACAAGGTCAAAGCTATAACAAGCGAGTTAGGGTTGCACCTAATGACTGGGTCATAAGGTGGAAGAGAAGATGCTGCTGATCTGAATACACGCGTCACAAATACATCAAAAAAAGAGCTTCAAGCCTTCAAAGCGTCCCAGAACTTCTCTCGCGTCTCACGTCATGAAAGTGGTTCAAGTATTGCGTACTGTGCTATTCAATGGGGTAGGGAGAAATATACAGAGAATTGGTGGCCAATTTTAGATGCGACTTTAATTGGATTTCAAACGTAATTAATTTTCAAAGTGTTACTGAAAAGTTGAACTAGGAGTTGTGTGGATAAACATCAGTAATATCTTGGTCAGTTGTCAGTAAGCATGGGATGATATTCACGGCCGTTGCAATAGTGGAGGACATGCATTCATCGATCAAACTAGTGTGAGAATGACACTTGAAACATCTTAGGTTTGAAAATCTTTGAAATTTCCAAAATATAATTGATAATAATGATTGATATTATGACTGGGAGAAGTGTATGCCGTTACAGATTTTTGATCACTCAGTTGTTATTTTGTACCAAATTTTGTTATGTATGATTTATTTCCAAAAGCAATGTACATTCGTCACGTCCAACTAAAAATCTTCGCAGACTTAGACCCAGTGCACATCATATTTGAGGTTTAAACAGCATCACATCTTTGTAACTCTACTTTTTATGAAGCTAAGTATTTTCACTAGGGTTGATTTTGAATGTTTCTGCTTTTTGTACGTTACTGGTAATATTAAAAAATTTGTACCTTCTTCCCTGGGACAGCGGCTCAGAACTTAGCATTTCACTATCTTCAGGTTTAAACAAGAAATTTCTTCAAGATTCTCATTAGAAGAGCCCTGGAAGAGATATAAGTTTCTTAATGCTGCAAGTTCGTGGCAGCTCTTTTTGAAAATGTAGTTACTATTCATTTTGATTTTTGAAAACGCATTAATAGCGAGTTAATTCATTCTATTTTGATGGACCTAGTGGATTTTATTTCATTCATGTTTGTGGTATTACATCTGAAGAAGTTCAAACTAAGGTCTTAAGCCCTTAATTTAAATAATAGAAGAACTTAAAAGATTTATTACCTAATCAACTCACATATCTCTCTGTGGAAAATGGCTTTAATTTCATTAAAGTCAGAACATATTGACATCATATTCAACAAAAACACTATTTAAAAACAAATATTGTCATTCAATACGACTAATTAACAGCAAGCCCGAATATAGCAAACATTATTTTTTATCGAATAATAACTATATACTGAACCATAACTACACGCAGTTGAACACCAAGTAAAATGCTTAGGAAACAATAACGACTGGCATATTCCAAGCAAAATGTTAAGGAAACTCGTATACTCGACGGCAGCTTGAGAAAAAGTTCTCTAGTGCCATCCCTCGTACAAATTACCAAGATCCCCTCGAGTGAACCATCTGGGAGCGATAATAGCTAAAAAATAGCGTTGCTGTGCTGGCTCTCAGAAAAACTAGGCCTCCATTCTTTTCCAACCAAGGCTATTGCTTAGAGTTGTTTAGGAGCACAAGAAATTGTCATGCTCGTTGTAGACTTTTCTAAGTCCCAGCACGGAACTTTATCACAGTTCCCTAGAAAATGAAGACATTCATAAAGGTGGTCCGGAATGTGGGTCTGTAGCATTGCCACGTTTTCTACGCAGGAATAATTATTGTTCCTT
This sequence comes from Morinoia aosen, assembly GCA_030386875.1. Classification (NCBI taxonomy): domain Eukaryota; kingdom Metazoa; phylum Arthropoda; class Malacostraca; order Amphipoda; family Talitridae; genus Morinoia; species Morinoia aosen. The sequence goes on from CM059577.1 coordinate 33,243,273, forward strand.
CTTGTTTCCTTCTCAAGCGAAGTGTTTATGCACGTCGTAAAAAGCTGCTAGTCTGGCTCGATTTTGACTCAGCACTGGAGTGCAATGTGTGACATCGCGGGCCAGTAGAATTGCCACGTTGTGTTCGCACAAACTGTTTCGTCTTGTTTCCGTCTCAAATTAGTTATGCAAATCGGAAAAAAGAACAAATTTCACTCGCTTTTGAGTCAGCACTGCAATGTAACATGTCATTAACTGTGAGTCTGTTTCACTGCTATATTATCTTCATACGTATTGCTTCTTGCTTCCTTGTCAAACGAAGTAATAAAACGAAGAAGTGTTTATGCTTATCGTACAAAGCTGTTATTTTGGCTCGATTTTGATTCAGTACGGGATATCACTGAAGACTTTCACAAAAGCTTGCACTCATTTTTCAGAATAGTTTGATGTCGAAATAAAAGAGAAAGCATTTGTCTCCCAATAAGAAAATAGAAAGTGTACTAACTAGTGATAAATTACAAATTCTAAAAGAAAAATGAACTAATTTAAAAAATACTTAAGCGAAAGCTATTGCTCATAAAAAACGAGAGAAGAACCTGCCAAACTTTATATAAAGACGTTACCATAACTGCGATCCCGCAGTCGAAAATTATCTTAGCTTATATTTCACTTCTCAAAATCTTTAGATTGTAATAGACTTTAGTTATGGGTTGTAATCAATGAGTTTTTTGTTCTTCTTCTTTCAATTACTTTCCAATTTGATATTAACTTTACAGCTCAGTGAGATGAGATGTGTATTGCAGAACAAGCCGGTCAAATATATTATTCGCTGTCATTTTTTAAGCTCATAATTGTAGTATCTCAATATAGGCCTCGCAGCCGGATGTCCTTATCACATTTGGTTTGGGATATCGCGGCACCGGCGGAAGCGTCTTAACCGCAGGGCGAAGCTGACGGAAGCGCTTGTTGCGCATTGCCCTATGTCCTTATCGTACTTGGGTTCGGATGGGTCGGAAGCGCCCCGACCGCAGGCGCCGGAACCATGCCTTGGGGCGCATCGCATTGGTATGCACCGGAAGAGCATTGTTTAACTTCCGAGCGCTATAGCTTACAAGCAGAGTCGGTGTATCGATGAGACAGTACAAGAATAGAAACCCAGCTGAGAGTTTCCTTCTTCTACTCCTTGAAGTTAAGGCTTCTGATACGGTAGTTAAAGCTACCGATACTGTAGTTTGCAGCTACAGTTACTAAACCTCGTATCGTGATGAAAAACTGCAATACTACAATAAGTTAAATTGTGTTTGAATAGGAGTGAAGGTTTATCGCCTTGTAAATTGATCACCTGAAAGTACCTTCAAAACTAAGACACAGAAATATCCACTTTGCAATACATTTATCTTACATAGTGAACTTACATGAACAAAGAATTAATTGCAAAACAATAAGCAAAAATAAGTCAATTTCTAATTAACTGCAACGAAAAAGTTAAAAACGCAATATCATGATTTAATATCAGACAGTTTTTCAAGGAAATATTTGAAAATTTAAAGTAAAAAGATATATTGACAGAATGTGCGAATGCAGAGTTTATTAAGGTACGACAAAAAAGAATTGAAGACAGATTCCTTTCACAATAATGAATTCTGGTATATGAACTAGTGGATGCTTCTTCAAGTGTGACATAAAATTTAAATTAATTTTATAAGTTTAATCCCACCTCAAAACTTTTCTTGGAGATTATGAAAATATATTTTTGTTCCAAAGACTGTTGTTAGAAAAGCAAAGCACACCAAAATATGAGGAAGAAAAATTTGTCTGATTTTAATCACATCAACTGGAATTTCAAAGAGGAAGACTGCATGCACGGGAACAACGGTAGCGACCTCAGCTAAAGTTAATGTAAATTCTCTCAGCAAGCCTTATTCGAAGATAGCTTATGCGTCTGTCTCTTATACTATTGCGACTGAAAGTTAACTGAACTTCGAAGGTTAGATAAAACTACATGAAATTTGTTTTATTGTTTACGCATGTAAATCAGGACAGAATGAACTCTCTAATGTGTGATTTGGATTCTCGAATTTCAGACTCTCTTCAAGTGAAATAAAAAAGATATAATAATATTGTTGAACTAACTATTCTCATCTTCAATTACCTCATTATATTTTTTACTAAGTTCTAAGATGATAAGCCTGACCTTCTTCTAAATTTTAAATACGTCAAATAACCATCGTAATCATATAAAAATTGGCCCAAAAGTGCACTCAACTTTACAAATACTGCATTTGTAATTATCATTTTTAACAGCCAATTCTCCGGTATGCCTTGCCAAATGCATGACGAGGAGCTTGACTAAAGAGAACAAAATCTGCAATGAAGATCTCATACAACGGGTGTTCCGACTTTCAACATGTCCCATTTTTCTCCACACCTGCCTCTCACTTTGCATCATCGAGGCCCCTATTAAAAATCATCACTCCACCTTGAGCGTATATTCATCACAACTGGACTGCAAGTACGGGGGATAGCGGTGAAGAATAAAGGCCATAAAGAATAATGGTGGAGAATTACGCCGGCCTGCCTCTGTTATCCAGGCTCTGGAGCACATTAAGACGCCTGTTTTCGCGCCAGCTACAGCACAGAGGACACGGAACTCGTGTCTTCGGTACAATTGTGTTGCCTCGCCCGGCAGAGGCGGCCAGCTGCTGCTGCTGCTGCAGAGACTGAGAAGAGAGGACTGTAAGGCTGCTTACCTATAGAGCGTCCAAGCGGTTAGTCTATGTACTACCTGGTTAGTCCAAGCTGCCTTGTTTCACGCTCGTTGTGACAAAATATGTCACTGTATCATATAATCAATGCGGACTGCATGTTAAACTATGTCATTATAGAATTTCACTCATTCTCTGCTTGCGGTTTTTGTTTTTGATAATAGTTATCCAAACAGGAGTGACATCACTGGAGTCGTTGCCCAGGAAATATTTGAAAACAATTTTCTATACATGAGAGTGTGTGTTTTCTTTTATTTTTCACAGCCCTTTTTGTACACAAAATAATATTATTTGCGCCCGTAGTATTGTTTTATAAAAATAGAATTTTCTAAGTTGAATTATTCCCACGAGTGGAACACCATAGGATTTTAAGGGACGAATCTAAGTGATATCGATGAATTACTCAAATGTAAATAGAAACCCTGTCACAATAGTCTACATTCATGTCTCATAAACCGAATAAATTTGAGAAATAAAACTGCATGGAGTAGTGTTGGTGAATAGGTAAATAACTATTTGCTAGTTAAGAATAAGATAATCTGATAGATAAATTATCACATATTAATTGACATGTGTTTCGGTTGAATTTTAGTATATACGCAGTTTGAAACCACCGGTGAACCGGTGAAATAATTTTCCCAACCGTTGGCTGAAATTAAAATACATAGTCTAAATTAAAACGCAATCATATTAAATATCAAGTGTTACTCTCTGCGATCAAAACAGTTGCTGACACAACTTTTGTAACAAATTGAAGCTTAATCATTTGAGCAGACAACGGTAGTCTATCTTTTTTGACTTGTGTGAGATTTCCGGCTCAATAAACCCATTGGCCTTAGGATATCGAATGAACTTTCCAAGTCTTTTGACAAAATTCTACAATACTTGTTTCCCGCAATACGAAATATTGTTACAACATTTTGGAGTTGGTAATTCAAGTTTTTTATTCTTCGTTTCTTCTTACATTATTTTCCTTCGTTTTACAATGATAATATTATTTATTATAGTATTTGCAGAAGATTGTTTAGCTTCTGAAACCTCTCGTATTATCTGTTGTGCATTTAGCTATTGAAAGAAACACTGAAAGCAAAAACTGCATCAGGGATTTTATTTAAGATTATTCACTGAGGCTCTGGGAATAATTATAGGGTAAATTTGATTATCTTCATTAAAAATAATTGATCGTTTAATTTTTTGACGGTAAAACTGAAAGGCCGCATTAGTATAGCTGATTGAACTCTATTTGTTGTCGAAGTTATGTGTAGAAAATAAGAGTATTTATTCCAAACATTTCTAGTCTCACTACTGAGAAATAAGAAATACAAATTTCTATTTTTGTAATTCTATTTTGTGCGATCTTTAGCTAACGATTTCAAATGTGAGTTTATCTCAGGAAAACGATGTTTTTCATGTTACATAAATCTCTAAATAAAGGATTCAGTTATTGACATTTTTCCCATTCTTAATTTTCAAATTTTTCTTTATCATCTTGTCTAGTTCTTTATTTCTCTAAATTTTCTACAGCTACTGATACAAGAAATTATTTTTCTCTCACGTCCGCGAAAAAGCCGATTTAAACTTATACGAGGGTGTTATTTTTTTTCTTTACTCATTCCATATGTTTCTTGCAATATTTCCTGAATAAATTTACAGTAGCATTATCTTAGAGTTAGGTGTTATGAAAAATACAACCCTAAAATCAGAAAAAACGCTGGTATTGCAAGAAATTACGATCATTTCACCGAATTTTCAAATCTAACTCGGAGCCACTGACCCTCCGTTAAAAAAATCGGGAGCCCGATGTACATTCCTCAATCTCCTAAAAGCACAAAAACTTGAGCTGAACTTCGTGATTCGCAGTGAACGATAAACCTGTTTGTAATTTACCTCTTCTGCAATACTAATGGGTTCATGCAAATTATGAAGAGTTGATAAAGTAGAGGGTGTGCTTAAATTTCAAGATCTTCAATCACTTGGACCACCTCTGGCAATGGGTCAGCAAGATATTTAAAATTATTCCATCTACTAATGACATTAATTGGGGCATCACTTCTGGACCTGTTGAACTCATGCCAGACAATTTCTGCTCATATGACATCTCGGACCATCTATGTTTTCCTATGACCTGTTGCATAGGTACGCTTGAAAATTAGCCCTCATTATACATCCTCGCACTTTTTAAATAGTTCCAACCAAACATATTTATAGAACAAAATCTTTAAAATTAGCTGACGTTCATAATGCGCGAGCAGGTATACAGGATACAATTGTTACTTAGGCCACTTTTCGCTATGCCTTACATTTGTGAAGCCTGTCACATGATTAAAACGACTAATTAATAAACCAAACTGTGTCACTGTGAGCATAATTAGCTCTTATTATAATAGGCTTGTGGACGTTGACGATATGCACACGGTACTTTGGCACGTGTTCTTGATGAATTGCTTCGCTGGCTGGCCCGCTTTTGTCTCACGCTGTTGTGCCGTCGTCCCTTTGTCGACTTGCGAACTTGTCTTGGCAGTTGGTCGGTTGTGCAACTTCTGAGCCCTCCTGGTCAGCTGTGCAACTTCTGAGCCCTCCCGGTCAACTGTGCAACTTTTGAGCCCTCCTGGTCATCTGTGTAACTTCTGAACCCTCCTGGTCAGCTGTGCAACTTCTGAGCCCTCCTGGTCAGCTGTGCAACTTCTGAGCCCTCCTGGTTAGCTGTGCAACTTCTGAGCCCTCCTGGTCAGCTCTGCAACTTCTGAACCCTCATGGTCAGCTGAGCAACTTCTGAGCCCTACTGGTCAGCTGCGCTACTTCTGAGCCCTCCTGGTCAGCTGTGCAACTTCTGAGCCCTCCTGGTCAGCTGTGCAACTTCTGAGCCCTCCTGGTCAGCTGCGCAACTTCTGAGCCCTCCTGGTCAGCTGCGCAACTTCTGAGCCCTCCTGGTCAGCTGCGCAACTTCTGAGCCCTCCTGGTCAGCTGCGCAACTTCTGAGCGACTGCGTAACCCTGTACAATACTCATCTAACCTGTGAAATTGATCTTCTGTCGAATGCTCAGAGAACTTAGAAAAATATAAAAGCGTTGCTTCAAAAATAAATACAAAAAAGTAGCTTTAATATACATGTTGAATTATTTGGGGAGGGAAATCTGAATTGGTGGTTGTGAAACTAGTTCAGGTTATTTTAAACATGCGCTTGATCGTGTGAGTACGCTCGAAATGAGTTACTTGCAACTGAAAGTAAAGATTTGATGTGGATTTTCATAAGCACTTAAAAAAAAAGTATCGCTGTTCATTTTCCCAAACTTTGAAATGTTGACCTAGAAATTCCAGACTGGCATTGAGCTGTCTTCGTCATAAACGTGATTTTCTTGAAGCCAACTTGAAAATGAGGGACTTGCCCATTCACTTTTGTTTCCTGCATTGACTTGTGTGGGCTTGTGTAGGACACGCGAGTTGTATTGACGTGTATTGATCACATGACCTATGTTGGCCTGAATTGAGCGTACTGCCTACACATATAAAGCGCATCACCTGTATCAATCGTATTACTTGTGTTGACTTACATTGAGCGCATTTTTTCAAGATGAGAAGTTATTCAATGAGCAACACTGATCCATAAACTCCAAAACTTTTGCCCATCAAATTAGTTCTCTGAAATACTTCACACCACACTGCTCGTTTACCCACCTATCGCTTTAAACAGAACTCGACTGAATGCCCTGCACCTTACACAAAACATCTCCCAAAAATGTTTGATCCGCTGCCTCACCTCTCTGAAGTAATGAGCGGGCGCTGAACTTGGCGCGTTGTAATCAGCTTTAGCAGAAGCCGGAGTTCATGGGCAGGCTGCTGAGCGGTAACTGCTTCAGTGGAGTTCGGGGCCAGGTTACAAATTTGATAATTGACGACGCTTGAAGCCCAGGCTGCCCTTTGCTTAACTTTCTGGCCATTGCGTGCCTTGGCCTGGTGTCTGTGGGCCCCTCAACGAGATGGGGATAGCGGAAGGGGATAGTACAGAAAAATGCAAGAGGAGTACCTCCATTTTTACTCCTAGACTTTTAATTGAAAAGTCTTTTACACTCTGCGGTAAAAACCTCGTATGGCTTCTTATGATTTCCATGATATCTGCACCTCAATGAGACGGGGGAAGCGAATGTGGATAATACGGAAAAATACAGTAGGAACGACTTAATTTTTACTCCAGTTTTTTTAATTAAAAAGTCTCATAAACTCTGTGGCGAAAACCTCGTATGACTTCTTATGATGTCCATCATGCAAGCTGTATCCGATTATTATTATCAGTCCACTACAGTTTTTCACACAATTGTAACTGCCACTCCACTTCAATCGTTTGTTATTTCTTTGAAAAAAATTAATTTTGCTCCTACGGTGTAGTTTTTTATCAGCCCACTTTTGGAGTTCATAACTCCCATTTCAAATTTTTGTTTTTGACTCGTTATTCACGCACATCAATACTATGGGCGTGAATTTTCAACTAAGAGCTTATCGACAAGGACATTATACATCAATCGTATGCAAAGAATCCATTTTGTTACAACAAATAGCACAACTTATTGACACTGTCGATACTAAGCACATTTATTGAACTCGTGATCGAGGGCTGACCTCGTTTTTGGACTCGTGATTGAGGGCTGACCTCGTTTTTGGACTCGTGATTGAGCGTTGACCTCGTTTATTGAACTCGTGATTGAGCGTTGACCTCGTTTATTGAACTCGTGATTGAGCGTTGAACTCGTTTATTTATAACTTGTCGATTGAAGTCATGATTAAGTGTACATCACTCTATCACTATTGAAGTGTAATGTTCATGCAGTGACGTCAGTGATTCTGATTACAACATCTTGCGGTGGTCGTGCTCACGTTGCTCTGAACGAGGGACTCAAGCGAGCAGAGGCTGAAATGTAAACTCTGGGGAAAGCTGTACTCTTTTTCTGTCTCCTTCTTTCTGGGTATTTTGAAGACAAAAAGCTCATTAGAGTTAGAGCTTAGCTGGATTATCTCTGCACAGTCACTAGTGCGTCAAATTTCTTGATGAATTAACTCTTTCCATCTGGTTATGTTGAAGATGAAATGCTCAGTAGGGTTAAAACAAAGCTGGATTATCTGTGCAGTCACTAATGCATCAGATTTCTTGAGGATTTAACGAATCGAAAGTGTTTGACATTTCAAACGAGAAAAACAGTGACGAAAATTGCACTCTGTGGATGTTGAAGACTCGTTTCCACCATTGCTTGTGATGGCTCTGCATCTTGTGATGGCAAAAAGTTCATTTTTGTTTTCACAGAAAAAGTCAAAATCGATCATAAGGCATTTTTCATATTCCTCAGTAAATTTTTCCGAGTTATCAAAATGGGAAAAATGCTCTGAATGAATTACTCGGGCTTGGAACATTTACGCTTGGAAATACTTCCCTGAGGGCAGTGAAAATTTACGGCTCACGGTTTTTCTGCTCCTAGCTTTGTACAAGTTAAATAAATGATTCGACATATGCACTTTTTAAACTCGATCAGTACTGACGAACTCATTTTCACTCACCATTGTCACTTGGAGCTTCGTTTCAATTCGGTCAGTGAAAAGTAAAATTTACTTAACAAATCGAGTCGTTGATTACCAATAATACATTGTCACAGTATGCTACCACATAAGAATCGAGAAATAAATGACAAAATTTCAATATGAAAATCAAAAATTTCCTTAAATAAGTGCTAGAACAAAAAAAAAGGGTGTTGTGAGAAATTTTCCTTCATTCTTTCAGGCTCTCCTCTGACTCAAATATTCACCCAATTTCATTTGAACGTTGGCTGATTTCGTACTCTCGCACTCTACATCATCGCTTGAATATATATCACTCTGAATGGGAATTTCTATCTTTCCGTTGAAATCTGTTACGAAAACTCAAAATGTCACTAAAATCTCACTACTGCTCACTGGACCATTCCTTGCTATAAATAGTGATTCTCGCCATTGAATTTGGTTCTTGACGCAACAGAAGAGTCACCAAAGGTGAAAGAAAGATATATTCATTATTTTCATTCCCTAAATTTCGTTGTTGTAATAATCTCCGATTGTACTTCCTGTATTACCGTAGCCGAGTGAATAAAGACTTCTGTTTTCACCATCATTCCATGCCCAAAGACACACTTTACAACTGCTGGTACCTCATTTTTTTCAAGTAGCGTGATTAGGATGTGACGATTGCCTCATATCTTGGATATTCAAGTGTCACGGGCTATCCGATGCGAGTAAAAGATTTGAAGGATTTCTTCATCACAAGCATGACATTGTTACTCCCAAGAGAGTTAAATTAAATAAACGTCATATAAAAGAGTCAGCAATATTAGCATTGGTGAATTAAGCTTCAGGGCTTCTGTATGAAGCCAACCAGAAGAGAAACCAATTCTGAAGTATAAGTTGTAAATTAAACTTTGTGTAGGTTCTTGTGTTTCTAACATAAAATCAGTTAATCATGCGATACAAATATTCTTGAATCGAAATAAACACGAGAAAGTTTGATAGTCTAGTTAGTTTTACTTCAAGTTTCTGATGAAAATTGCTTATTTGTGTTAAAATTAACGCTGATGCAAGGTTTTTATTCTACAATACACTTTCGCAGACGCGATAGGTAAATCCCAGGTACGCTGTTTCTAGCTTGGACGTGACTGATTTGCTAACGAAACATCCTAAAAAAGTTCAGTTTGATACTCCTGAGCCACCCTCATGAAATGTACGTTCGACCTGTTAGTTTATGGTTCTAGTTCATTACTTCAACTTAACTCAACGTCGGATAATATGATGTTGACGCCACAAATACAGAACAATAAAAAAAATTTACTTCTTATTACGTGAGCAATTTTATGCATGAGCTGCGATTTTGAATAAAAGAAAAATCTGGTATATTGTTTTATTGGTGCACCTCACTTGTAAAAATCACACCATTTCCAGGAAATGAATAGAAGCTGAATTGCTAAGAGCAGCGCGAACTAATCTTCCGGAAAGGTTTCGCCAAAGCTGGCTTCATCTCCCGGATATTTATAACTCTCTCCGACTAATACACTCTCAGGATTTGTGTTTGTCTGTTTGTTTTGTACTCTTAACAGAAGAGGCCGTATTAGCAGCCCTGCAGTAAATGTTCGACACCTACATATGCGACTAATTGCGCTGCTCTCTAATTGCCCGTTTTTTTCTTTATTTGCGCGGCTTTTCAATGATGGCCTTGGTTTTCAATAATTGCTATGCTTTTTGATCGAATGAATCGTTTCAGATGGATCAAAAATAAGAAAAAACAGTCATGCTTCTGTGCGTTTATCATCAATAATTGCGAAAACATATATACTCCACTCGTGAAAATGCACACATTGTATGAAACTTAGAAACTTCATTTTTAATTTTTGAGGTTAAGAATTTTAATTTTTTCTGCTTTTTGTATCTCTCAATCTTCGGAGAGACGCTCAGCTGAGATCACGCAACAAACACAATGACATTTTTTGAATCTTGCTTTTTGCTTTTAGTTTTTTGACGTTTCTCAGAACAAATTTATTCATCAAAATAACGTTTCAATCCTTCAACTTTGCCTATAAACATCATTGTACAATTATGAGACAAAAATAATTGTCGAGCACTCATGATATAACAATTATCAGCTTTTTTCGATATCCTTGGGAGTGCAAAAGTTTAATTCGTTGCCCTGTAAAGGTAAATCTTCCAAAGCAATAAATTCACCTTTGCTGACGAATACTTGTGTGTTATATGCGTCAAGCAGAAGTTAGTTTTTCCAACTTTTTGTGAGTTTTTAAAACGCTAAAACCTAATCAGATAGAATCTCAATTTTCAGTTAACGTTTATTCATAATGATTTACCTCGCTTGAGGCAATCCCTATTGTGTTTGTTAAATTCTTACAGAATATTCCAAAGAAAGGTTTATACACTATTCACGGTACATTTACTGCAGCACAGTACACAAATGTCTCTAACTAAGCCATATTATGACCACGAATAAAAGTGAATAACCCTACTCCATATGCGAGCAATGATGTTGCACCCCAATAAAATTGAGAAAATAATTATAACTTTAAATTGTTTAAATTGTTTAAATAACAAAATGAAAGTGCAGGGACAAAAGGGCTCTAGAAATACACTGCATCTAGTCGAACGCTTCATCCTCCTATAATTTAAAAAGTGTGCATGAGCAATTTATTACATGCAGAGGCTTTCGTTCTGCAGCATTTACATAGAACTTTCCCCCGTCAAACCCCCCCAAAAATAAAAAAACTGTGCAAGTAATGGAAACTAATCTCTCAGATCTCCAACACCGTCGCAAAAAATTAGCCTTCAATGTTTTATGATCGCTGATTGCAATCACAATAATGATAGTGAAAGATTGCAAGAAATGCAATCAGAACAACTAAATATTAGGGAAGTTTATCTCCAGCCGACGCCAAATATCCATCAATGAGTAATTTAGGACCTGTGAGTACTCTTAACTGTCGCTCTGAAATATACATCATCTTTCGATTTTTTCCTATACAAACAAATAATGTGTACTGAATTTGAGAGTGTCATTCCCAACCTCCAATCCAACATCGAAAACAAAATTTTTTTATGTCCTGAGTCACCAGTTGAACCACAGGAACAGTTATTTCAAATGAGGCTTTAGCTTTAAATCGTTCCAAACATGGACAAAATTTTCTATTAGTATTTAGTAGAAATTCCAATTTGACTTTCTAGTTTCCTCCAGAACTTTTAATATGAGAGAAATGTAGAACGTTTCACCATTTCAATTATTATGATGTTCTGCGTCTCCTCCCACCCACAAAAAACACAGCTGAAAACAAAGGATTGCTTTCCTTTGAACATTCTGAAAACGCTGTCTTTATCCTTTCATCTACTTCTTTCAGCGTTAGTTGTTCAACATGAGAAAAGCGATCTTGCAATCTGAGAACTCCAGTGATGGTATTTTTCATGCGAGGAACTCACATTCTTCCCCGAGAAGATGCAAAAAACATGGATGTCTGCACGCCAATCAGCCAGCCCCCTGCATCCAGTGGAGCATTATCTTGAAATAGAGAAGCATTTCCAAGGAGCTCCGCATTTATTGGCCCCCATGCAAAGGGTTGTTCTCAGGTCCAGGTAGATTGCGCTTGTTCCGAACTCTGCATCAATTTCACGCCCTATGCTCGCAATTAGAAGTGAGCTCAGGACAGACGTTCTCGCATTGCTATACCAGTATCTGACGGACATCTCTAGTGCCAAACTAAACGGACTGCACGACGCAGTACATGACCTTGGCTATAGACAAGTCTCGTCCATACAAGTCGGATGTGTCTCGGGACAGACCCGAGCGATGCCCTCAATAAATAATGTTCCAGCGTCGGAACGAATTTGGCGCTTTGTCTGCGTGCAGCAGTGGAAGAATGACGCAGAAATCTCCGAGACGCATGAAGCTATCCATCTTCCGATAAATGAGGTGTGATGAAGTAAAGCCTACCCTTATGCTTTTGGCCGAAGGTGAGAACAGACGGCGTGGAAGCATGAAGGCTGCTGGCTAATGCTCTTGACATCCTGATCTCCTAATTAGCAAGTAAGCTTGCTCATATTATGGGAGCTCGGTATTTCGGCTTCTTGGACGTCTTGGGCGCGAAGGTTGCATCGGCAAAGTTGCATAAAGATTTTTAGTTTAAGAAGGAGCGATGATCCTTCGGAGGCGAATTGCAGTCTCATGAAACTATACGCAGCGAGAGCTTACGAAATACCGAGGTTCAGTAATGAGAGGGTTGAACTTCATCCTGATTTGGGTGCATAAATTATGTTAAAAATAAAATGTTGTTGACGTCTATTAAGGTCAAGAAATTCTGGGTCTAAGACCTGTGTGAATATTTCAGAATTTAATGCAAAAAACGAAGGAATGTTGGATCGTATTGTACATAAAAAAAAATATCTTTGTTCTATTGGTTCTACTGAATGAAATAGGAAATTATTAATTAATATTTTAGCGATGAATACGATCTAAATCTAGCTTTTACTTTCATTTCATGAAGCAAACGATGAAACTCAATCAAATGCAAGGAAAATAAATTTTCAAAAGGATGTTGGAGATAAAATGTTGAGTAAAATAGCTCAAATGCGTCTCACCATTTTTTGCACTAACTGAAAGCCGTGAAACAAAAACTTAACTTAACCTAACGTAACTTTGACTTAACATAATTTAATGAAAAACTTAACTTATATAACTTAAAGAATAACTTGATAGCCCCTGTCGAACGAATATGGAAATAATGCATAAGATTTAAGAATGAAATTCTACCTTCAATTCTATTAGAATACCGATGATATCCCAAAGCTTTTAATGCTTCACAAGACCAGTGATAAAGTCAGTTTTATAGCAGCTAAGCATGACAGTGAAAAATATTTTCATAGCAAAATAACTTTCAAACGCAACAACGAACGATGTAATTAAAACGTTGTTTCAATACGTGTCATTTGCATTCGTATTTTGTTGTTTTCTCTTCGTTGGTGAGGATTGTTATTCTGAACCATTGCTTATTTGTTATCATGGACCATTGCTTGTTTGTTAGGAACCAGTGTTTATTTGTTATCGTGAACCATTGCTTATTTGTTATCATGAACAATTGTTTATTTGTTATCATGAACTATTGCTTATTTTTTGTCATGAACTGTTTCTTATTGATATCGTGAACCAATGCTTTTGTGTCTTCATGAACCATTGCTCATTGTTATCATGAAACTTAGGCCGCCCGCCCACTGACACGATGCGGCTGATGCGACGCCTTGCGAAATCGCACGGTTCATTTGCAGCACCGTAGGAATAGCACTGTGTTGCCTAGCCTCCCGCCCACTGAGGCAGTGCGACTCCGGCCTGCATTCCTCCTCATTTGTCTGTCGCACCAAAATGTTGCATGTAGCATTTTTTGGGCGACGAGGCGATAGTCACTAGCTTCTGTGCAGGTTGTCATAACGTCATTTTGGTTTCATTGTGGATGAATATAAAAATAAATAATAGGGAACTATTTATGGGAATGCAAAAAATTTAACATGAATAAAAGAGGAAAGGGAATCGCTTCAATAGAAATCATATTTCTTTAAAAAATATTTCAATAATAAAAAAACATTTCGACGAATTTTTTGGTCATTATCAACTATCTGAAAAAATACAAAAACCGAGTTATAACAAACCGAGCTTAGTTTTTCTGTGATGGACTCCCAACTGTAAATGGACACAAGTGAAAAATTGATATGCCTTATTCAGGAACGATCGGCGCTGCATGATTCAAGTGATGTACTGTACAATGGCAGAAACTTCCAGGATATGTTATGCAAATGGGTATTACAGAGCAGAGCATTACGGTCACTAGAATTTGTATACATAAAATTTCCCGCCACGCAGCTCATTAGCAGGTGAGCGATGCAAAGCAGGGCTCGTGTTGCTCCCAGATGCAAAACGTTTATTGGGTTCTTATGCGATACGAGTTGCTTCAGTGGGCGGTACTGATGCAATGCGTCGCATGCGATTTGATGAGCTCGGTTTTCGTGCGACGTCTCATCTATTGCATCGCCTCGGTGGGCGGGCGGCCTTATTTGCAACTTAAAATCAACTTCCAATAGAGTTATGTTTTAATATTCAACACATAGTATTCTTGTTAACTTAACATCACGAAACGTTATGATCGAAAATTTCCGCTTATAAAAATAAATTGCTTTTCATTTCTTATTTGAACTTATAATCTTAAATTGTAAACAACATACACTAAGTACTTGGTCAACCATGGTTGCAATCATTAAGAAGTGAGAGCATATTCTAAAATGAAATTCAAGAGGTGAAACTTGAAGCCGTAATATACCGGCTTTTAAACATCTTCTCATTTGATTCGTCTGCGAAACTTTACTCTTCCTAGCGATTGCAAAACATTTACTTTCAACGACATCTGTTTCTCAGGTTCACTTTTTCTTTTCTGAAACTTTTATATTCACATAACTTGAATCATTAACCAATAATTGAACTCAATTGAAAAACTTATTTCATTTTTCTAATCAACTTGGAAATTAGTAACATCAAAAGTACCCAGGGAATCCTTCGCAATAAAATAAAATTTCAGGACATATCTTGAAAATTATTCATCTTTAAAAATGGATTTAAAATTATTATCGCTGTGGAATCAATCAAGGCTCTTTCATTACATTCTCAACACCTCCATATAATGATAAAATCTAGTATTGTCGCTCCGTGTTGATAATAACAAACGTTCGTACGTATTGATTAAACCAAAACACAATTAGTTACTTTTTAGAATAAATATACTAGAACAAAATGAGGATTCCATAGCATCATTGATCAAAGCAACAAAACTCGTCGGCCACAAAATGCAGCGTGACAACGCTCTTTGCAACAACTGCTCCATACCAATTTTTTTTGAAGAGCCACGCGGCATGTACGAAAATTGTCCATTTATAATCGTATGAAGATAAAATAATCCATCTCTCCTTCCCATCACCGTCGAAGCAACTTCACGGGCAGCTACATTTACATGGTCTACACACCTGAGACCAAAATTATTCATATTCAAGCAAATGCAAATGCTGACGCTATCAACAATATAATGAAGTTTGCACTTGATATGAAGACATTCCCATTTGCAGTCATCTCTTATTCGAATAAAACATTAGCAATCTCCTCTAAGTACACGCATAGAGAATCAATCCCAAAGAAGCATTTTTACCTCTCCTTTTTCTGCTTGCTTATTCCCCTGTTCATTTTTAATCGAATCTTCATGAGCACAGGGCTTAACTGATCCAGCAAACAGATCCTCGGATCTATTTAATATTAGCTTAAACCGATACATCTTTGTGACTGATACGAGCAAAATTCCCATCAGAAAGGTGCAACTTTTGTATTTATTGTACCCATGTGTGCTTCCCAGGATAAAAATGTGAGGTCCCGAGCTGACGGTGAGGCAGCCAATTTTTTGTTTAAATAAACTAATTTCTAATTTTGTTACATATCATTTTTTTCGGTTTACTTCCACTTTCCGCCAACTTTTTTCTTGTTTTATAACCTTCAATTTCTCACTGTTTTTATACGCAGTGGATCTTGAGTGGGAACACACCTTTTGCATTAATTTTTAATGCAAAAGTTCCTTCAACTCGATACTAAATGATACCTTCATCCTTTCTGTCTTTGTATATCTTTGTCGTGGAAAAGAAGGCTGCAACTAACTTTTAATCTAATCTAAAAATAAAAATTTTTACAAAGTGATTCGCTGTGTTTACTGTGAAGCTTTACGAATCAACAAATCACCGTACGCTGTGCCCATACCATACCCCCGATGCAATCACCACTGATGGTGTAACCACCGATACAATCACCACTGATGGTGTAACCACCAGTGCAATCACCACCGATGATTTAAGTACCGATGCAGCAACCACCGATGCAGCAACCGATGCAGTAACCGATGCAGCAACCACCGGTGCAGCAACCGATGCAGTAACCGATGCAGCAACCACCGATGCAGTAAGCGGTGCCGCAACCACCGATGCAGTAACCACCGAAGCAGTAACCACCGAAGCAGCAACCACCGATGCAGTAACCGATGCAGTAACCATCGATGCAGTAACCGATGCAGCAACCATCGATGCAGTAACCGATGCAGCATCCCCCGATGCAGTAACCGATGCAGCAACCATCGATGCAGTAACCACCGACGCAGCAACCACCGACGCAGCAACCACCGACGCAGCAACCACCGAAGCAGCAACCACCGATGCAGTAACCACCGACGCAGCAACCACCGAAGCAGCAACCACCGATGCAGCAACCGATGGAGCAACCGATGCAGTCATCACCAATGCAGCAGTATGATGCACACAGCAGCTCGCAGCACTCACCGATGCAACAACCGCCGATACAACTCCCGATGCAGCAGCATGACGCACACAGCAGCTCGCAGCACTCACCGATGCAACAACCGCCGATACAACTCCCGATGCAGCAGCAGCAGGACGCACACAGCAGCTCGCAGCACTCACCGATGCAACAACCACCGATACAACTCCCGATGCAGCAGCATGACGCACACAGCAGCTCGCAGCACTCACCGATGCAACAACCACCGATACAACTCCCGATGCAGCAGCAGGACGCACACAGCAGCTCGCAGCACTCACCGATGCAACAACCACCGATACAACTCCCGATGCAGCAGCAGGACGCACACAGCAGCTCGCAGCACTCACCGATGCAATAACCACCAATACAACTCCCGATGCAGCAGCAGGACGCACACAGCTGCTCGCAGCACTCACCGATGCAGCAACCGATGAAGCAACCGATGCAGTCACCACCGATGCAGCAGCATGACGCACACAGCAGCTCGCAGCACTCACCGATGCAACAACCGCCGATACAACTCCCGATGCAGCAGCAGGACGCACATAGCAGCTCGCAGCACCCACCGATGCAGCAACCGATACAGCACTCACCGATGCAGCAACTGATACAACCCCCGATGCAGCAGCAGGACGCACACAACACACAGCAGCAGGATGTCAACAGAGCGCCACACAGCGGAGTTAACTAAGGCAAACAGCAGAGCGACGCTCCAGGCGCGCTGCTGCCGCTCGTCCTGAATACAAATGACGATAACAGGAACATTTGGACCGAGCTGCAATGGCGATCTGCCTCGAAAACTTTCAGCGTGTCGTTATTGTAGCAGAATCGGTTTTCAAGAGTTGCTTTTCTATTTACAGAAGGGCGCATTGTGTGAAAAACTAACTGGTTCAGCAATGCAAGGCGCAAGTCTTTTCGGTTTCATGTGAGAGTATTGTGAAATTTGAGTCGTAATTGTCAAATGGTTTTTAAATGGTAATTGTGGAAATCCTGTACCGATGCGTAATGTGGGTTTTTAGTTAAGAATTTATTTATTGAATGACAAAGTTGTTTTACATAGTAGTACGAATTTTCTTCATACGATCGTTACGTCGTTTTATTGAATAATAACTCTAATCAAAGTCTGAAGAAATTGCAAAATTTTGTGTTTCAATCATAATCATATTTCTTGATTAATGTAAATAAAATGTAGAGCCAAATGTTTGTTGAAATTTTACTACGTCATGTGTTCAAATCTGAAGGTAGGTATTCGCCAACAATAGACTTAATGGAAAATTTTATCAAGCTAAGATGCTGTCTAGCTCTCGGGAAATTCTTTAGTACACATTCTGTTTCTTCAGCATTGCTTTAGTAATTTCCAATGATAAATCATCGAGTATTATCTAACCACGCTTTTTAAATCATGACCTCTGTAGGAAAAGGCTAAAATTTCCATCAGTTTCATCAAATATTTCAAGTTTGCGGGGGAAATATCTTGAATTCATTCATATTGGGGAGGACTACTGTATTTTTCTCTGGTGGGGCCCATAAATTCCAATTATCACATGAGGGACGATTACCGACCAACGTGCAAAACGGTAATTAGAGCGGCAATTTATCACGACAAGGACCTTCGCTTACCAGTACACGTAATGTTCTACTTAGCGCCATTAGCACTTTTTATGACGGTAATTAAGAGGACAGGTTAAAATTTGCTACTTAGGGCCAGGGAATTGCGCGAGGAGTCATGGTTATTGCCAAATGAAAGTCACAGCTTGATGTATCGCTTTAATTCCGAAAGATACATGGAAAGAGTCAAGTTATTTTGCTCGTAGGCCGGAGGCTGGGAATGCAAATGTGAGGTCTGACGATGTCCCAGCTCCTCTCTAGCTTACGTGATCAGCAGGAACCAAACAATTTTCTTAAATAGAATTCGAGTAGATTAAAATTCGACTTGCAGCAATGAAATGCAATCAACATTTTTCGAGAATCGCACGTGGTTTTGTACGATAAATATTATTCATAGAATTGTAGACTGAGAAATCAAAATTGACCAACAAAATCTCCTGCAGAATTTTCTAAAATGTCATTTGTTTGTACACCATCAAAAATTTATAGAAAATTTTAGCTCATAAATCTCTCAACGACAATTCACCGATATATTTTTCGCCCCTGTTGCTCTCTTTTCGCAATAATTTTCTGCTCGAAAGACTGGAGTACAGCCTGGGATACATTCAGATGCACATCTGCCATGTGCTTGGATAATATTGAAGCATCTTTGGACGATATAGGAGGTAGAAAATTTATTGGTTTTATTGGTTTTATTTTCATGGCGCTCTGAGGCAGACGCTATGCAGTCCAAAGTGCAGCACTGGACGTAGCATGGCACGTTGATGATATCGACACTTCTTGGTCACTGAGGGAATTTCCATAATGTATGTGACCCACCCGAGGTCACTGAGGGAATTTCCATAATGTATGCTACCCACCCGAGGTCACTGAGGGAATTTCCATAATTTAGGTGACCCACCCGAGGCCAATGAGAGAATTTCCATAATGTAGGTGACCCACCCGAGGTCAATGAGGAAATTTCCATAATGTAGGGGACCCACCTGAGGTCAACGAGGGAATTTCCATAATGTAGGTGACCCACCCGAGGTCACTGAGGGAATTTCCATAATTTAGGTGACCCACCCGAGGCCAATGAGAGAATTTCCATAATGTAGGTGACCCACCCGAGGTCAATGAGGGAATTTCCACAATGTAGGTGACCCACCCGAGGTCAACGAGGGAATTTCCATAATGTAGGTGACCCACCCGAGGCCAATGAGAGAATTTCCATAATGTAGGTGACCCACCCGAGGTCAATGAGGAAATTTCCATAATGTAGGGGACCCACCTGAGGTCAATGAGGGAATTTCCATAATGTAGGTGACCCACCTGAGGTCAATGAGGGAATTTCCACAATGTAGGTGACCCACCCGAGGTCAACGAGGGAATTTCCATAATGTAGGTGACCCACCTGAGGTCAACGAGGGAATTTCCATAATGTAGGTGACCCACCTGAGGTCAATGAGGGAATTTCCATAATGTAGGTGACCCACCTGAGGTCAACGAAGGAATTTCCATAATGTAGGTGACCCACCCGAGGTCAACGAGGGAATTTCCATAATGTAGGTGACCCACCTGAGGTCAATGAGGGAATTTCCACAATGTAGGTGACCCACCCGAGGTCAATGAGAGAATTTCCATAATGTAGGTGACCCACCTGAGGTCAATGAGGGAATTTCCACAATGTAGGTGACCCACCTGAGGTCAACGAGGGAATTTCCATAATGTAGGTGACCCACCCGAGGTCAACGAGGGAATTTCCATAATGTAGGTGACCCACCTGAGGTCAATGAGGGAATTTCCACAATGTAGGTGACCCACCCGAGGTCAATGAGAGAATTTCCATAATGTAGGTGACCCACCTGAGGTCAATGAGGGAATTTCCACAATGTAGGTGACCCACCCGAGGTCAACGAGGGAATTTCCATAATGTAGGTGACCCACCCGAGGTCAATGAGGGAATTTCCATAATGTAGGTGACCCACCCGAGGCCAATGAGAGAATTTCCATAATGTAGGTGACCCACCTGAGGTCAATGAGGAAATTTTCATAATGTAGGGGACCCACCTGAGGTCAATGAGGGAATTTCCATAATGTAGGTGACCCACCTGAGGTCAACGAGGGAATTTCCATAATGTAGGTGACCCACCCGAGGCCAATGAGAGAATTTCCATAATGTAGGTGACCCACCCGAGGTCAATGAGGGAATTTCCACAATGTAGGTGACCCACCCGAGGTCAATGAGAGAATTTCCATAATGTAGGTGACCCACCTGAGGTCAATGAGGGAATTTCCACAATGTAGGTGACCCACCTGAGGTCAACGAGGGAATTTCCATAATGTAGGTGACCCACCCGAGGTCAATGAGGGAATTTCCATAATGTAGGTGACCCACCTGAGGTCAATGAGGGAATTTCCACAATGTAGGTGACCCACCCGAGGTCAATGAGAGAATTTCCATAATGTAGGTGACCCACCTGAGGTCAATGAGGGAATTTCCACAATGTAGGTGACCCACCCGAGGTCACTGAGGGAATTTCCATAATGTAGGTGACCCACCCGAGGTCAATGAGGGAATTTCCATAATGTAGGTGACCCACCCGAGGCCAATGAGAGAATTTCCATAATGTAGGTGACCCACCCGAGGTCAACGAGGGAATTTCCATAATGTAGGTGACCCACCCGAGGTCAACGAGGGAATTTCCATAATGTAGGTGACCCACCTGAGGTCACTGAGGGAATTTCCATAATGTAAGTGACCCACCCGAGGTCAATGAGGGAATTTCCATAATGTAGGTGACCCACCCGAGGTCACTGAGGGAATTTCCATAATGTAAGTGACCCACCCGAGGCCAATGAGGGAATTTCCATAATGTAGGTGACCCACCCGAGGTCACTGAGGGAATTTCCATAATGTAAGTGACCCACCCGAGGCCAATGAGGGAATTTCCATAATGTAAGTGACCCACCCGAGGTCACTGAGGGAATTTCCATAATGTAAGTGACCCACCCGAGGTCACTGAGGGAATTTCCATAATGTAAGTGACCCACCCGAGGCCAATGAGGGAATTTCCATAATGTAAGTGACCCACCCGAGGTCACTGAGGGAATTTCCATAATGTAAGTGACCCACCCGAGGCCAATGAGGGAATTTCCATAATGTTAGTGACCCACCCGTGACCACTGGTCAAATTTTTACATTATAGGTGACCTACTGGTGGTGAGTGAAGGGCTTTCTATAATGTAGGTGACTCAGCAGAGGTCACTGAGGGGATTTCAATAATGCGGATGGCCACTGATCGCATTTTTAATCATGGTCCACCAAAAACTAACTACGGAACTTTTCAATTCATTTTTCCTCATTTGAAAGTTGAATGTTCACATCGAGTTTATGTCAAATTGAACCTTAAATTTTAGTTCAATCCGTCACAGAAACGTATTAAACAACGATGAAACGAGTGGTAATAGAAGAATTAAACTTATAAAATAATCCCTACATTTTTCTTAAAAATCTAATGAACAATGCACTATATTATTCTTGAGTCATAACCAAATCCCACGTGAAGTGGTGCTGCTGGGTTTGTGTACCGCGTGGAGTGGTGCTGCTGGGCTTGTGTACCGCGTGGAGTGGTGAGCTGCTGGGCTTGTGTACCACGTGGAGTGGTGCTGCTGGGCTTGTGTACCGCGTGGAGTGGTGCTGCTGGGCTTGTGTACCGCGTGGAGTGGTGCTGCTGGGCTTGAGTACCGCGTGGAGTGGTGCTACTGGGCTTGTGTACCACGTTGAATGGTGCTACTGGGCTTGTGTACCACGTGGAGTGGTGCTACTGGGCTTGTGTACCGCGTGGAGTGGTGCTGCTGGGCTTGTGTACCACGGGAAGTGGTGCTGCTGGGCTTGTGTACCACGGGGAGTGGTGCTGCTGGGCTTGTGTACCACAGGAAGTGGTGCTGCTGGGCTTGTGTACCACGGGAAGTGGTGCTGCTGGGCTTGTGTACCACGGGAAGTGGTGCTGCTGGGCTTGTGTACCACGAAAAGTGGTGCTGCTGGGCTTGTGTACCATGGGGAGTGGTACTGCTGGGCTTTTGTACCACAGGAAGTGGTGCTGCTGGGCTTGTGTAGCACG
Organism: Morinoia aosen; assembly: GCA_030386875.1. NCBI lineage: Eukaryota > Metazoa > Arthropoda > Malacostraca > Amphipoda > Talitridae > Morinoia > Morinoia aosen. The sequence goes on from CM059577.1 coordinate 33,265,637, forward strand.
GGAAGTGGTGCTGCTGGGCTTGTGTACCACGGGAAGTGGTGCTGCTGGACTTGTGTACCACGGGATGTGGTGCTGCTGGGCTTGTGTACCACGAAAAGTGGTGCTGCTGGGCTTGTGTACCATGGGGAGTGGTACTGCTGGGCTTTTGTACCACAGGAAGTGGTGCTGCTGGGCTTGTGTAGCACGGGAAGTGGTGCTGCTGGGCTTGTGTACCACGGGAAGTGGTGCTGCTGGACTTGTGTACCACGGGATGTGGTGCTGCTGGGCTTGTGTACCACGGGAAGTGGTGCTGCTGGGCTTGTGTACCACGGGAAGTGGTGCTGCTGGGCTTGTGTACCACGGGAAGTGGTGCTGCTGGGCTTGTGTACCACGGGGAGTGGTGCTGCTGGGCTTGTGTACCACGGGAAGTGGTGCTGCTGGGCTTGTGTACCACGGGAAGTGGTGCTGCTGGGCTTGTGTACCACGGGAAGTGGTGCTGCTGGGCTTGTGTACCACGGGGAGTGGTGCTGCTGGTCTTGTGTACCACGGGAAGTGGTGCTGCTGGGCTTGTGTACCACGGGAAGTGGTGCTGCTGGGCTTGTGTACCGCGGGGAGTAGTGCTGCTGAAGGAGGAGAACTTTATGAAATCCGAGATCCAACGCGCAAATCTTTATTTTGCCGCATGCGAGCTACAAATTAAGTTCAGTTACCTCAGAAAATTTTTATCGATGCTATCTTGACAAAGAGCAGCCCGTGATTGGCAACCTCGCTAGTAATAGAAGTTTTATTTATTGGTGCGTTCAGTAGGGTATTATCTATTTTTTTATCCTGGTGTAGGTGATATGTCATTTGTAAAGAATTCGAATGATGAATCAAAGTTTTAGTTCTTTTGTCACTGTAACTCATTTCGTCAGCATCAAAAGAGAGGAAAACATATTTGTGAAGCCCTTGCTCCTCGTGCAAAAATATACAAAAATAATTATAATTAAATATCACGGACTTAGAAAGCGACTAAATTTGAAATCCCTCCCATCATATCCAACGGTGGAATTTTTATGATGTTTTACTCGTAAAGTTTTGATAACATTTATTTTCCAAATGCTCCGCACGGTAAAAAAACTCGCCATAATATAGCGCTCACTTGTTGATGAATTAGAAACCCGGAGTTATTTCGGTTCTCCTATTATGAGGGAGAGTCGCAAACGTAAACAATAGCCTGGCAACTTTTAATAGGGATCATGAGAGCCAACAAATCAAATCAAATGAGTGCTGTTGCAAACAATCAAGGGAATTTAAATAAGCAGAACCTCAATACGGATTTACTTAATTTCACGGAGTTCGTTTATGTCATGACACGTAAACAGATAAAATTGGAGAGCTTTTAAAAACGATTCAGAGACCGCAGATGCTGTCTTAAAGCGCGAGATGGAGGATTTATTGGACTGCAGTTCGGACAAACGCAATGAGCGCCGCAGTCAGTATTAAGTAAGAAAAATACAATCCGACAGTCCTCGTAAGCTTGCGGTTTATGAATCTAAGCTTAGCGGAAGAACACAGGTTTCTTTGGGTCACAGAGTAGGCAATATTGTTGCAGAAAACTTGCAAGCTAACGCACTTGAAATCTTGAGAACAGGAAGGACGCTACTTCTGCGTCTTTAATTGAGTTTTACAAACGAGGCTTGATTCATAGAGGTAATAAAAATGAAGCTTGCTCAATTCGATCATTACGAAAGTTATCGAACTTTCCATTTTCAACATTCTTCTCAGCTTTACTTAATGGAGCTACGCATTTATCCTCGACGTTTCGCAGAGGTAAAGACCAGGTGTAGTCTTGTAAATAGTGTAGTAATGAGAAGAATGGTGTCAGTACGTTTGAAGAGAGCTATGTGCTGTTTTTTTTAAAAATATGTCATCTGCATCACTTGGTAATAGTTGATGTATGTTTATTTTACTTGCAAACATGTTCACAAAAATCTACCATGTGACGCTTTCAGTCTTGAATGTGGTGAAATTACAAGTTTTAATAGTTGAACTTTATGAGACCATCGTGACAGTCCCTTTCACTCACCTAATTGCGGTGTTTTTTTATCGAATGAAATTGTTGTTTATATTAAGGGTAATATATTAGTGCATATTTATTTTAGATTTCCGCATCTGCATAGTTATATTGGTAAAACTCGTGAGGTAGCGAATGCATTTTACAATAAATAATCTGATAAAATCATTTGTGTACTTTATTGAAGAATAATGTTTGCCGTCTTTCTTGACGGACTACGTACAAGAGTACTAATATTAATGGTTAGGTGAAACATATTTCAAACTCACTCAACATTACTCCCATTTTCTTCAGAAGCTAGCTCATAAATTAGTAAACAGCAAAGACAAACAAAAGTAAAATAATTGATACAAATTTCTGGTGTTTGTATTTAAAATTTACGTACTTCCAAATGTAACACCATCACAAAATAATTAATCTGAGTCATCTTCAATGTAGGCCTAGATCAATGCTGCCATCAGTGACTATATTTTCTAAACAGTGTTTTCCGAAAATTGGATTTTAATTTTATGCTACCAATATCGTATTATTTAACCTAATATTCCTTCATTTGAGCCCATCTCAATCCATGATGCGAATAAGAAAGGCATCTTGTCATAGCAAATAATGATCATACTCAAGAAACTATACTTGAAAACTCTTTAGCCTGACGTGTTCATGTCCAAATGGTAATTATAAGGAAATATTTTCTTTGTAGATGCATGAAAATCAGCGTTTAAAAGAACGCGTCTAGTACTGTAGCATCTACTTATTTCAGCTAGAATACAACAGGCTGGGATAATCTAAAGCGGACGATGGAAGACCAGCGAAGATACCGAACGTCAGTCATCGACAAAATGCTTCTCAACAAAGTGTAGTCATATTCACTCAGCCACATTTCGCCATTGCTTGACGACTTTAAACACGATGATCCTGAAGCTCCTGCTGATAAATCTGAGCTGATACGACGAATGAGCTTACCATAATACCGCGCAATGTCATTGACGCATAGCCCTTTAGGCCGTTATAAATACATTTTTTTTGCCGCGCACAGCTCGCTCTACTCACTGCAGTACCTGGAGAAAGGGACAAAACAGAATTTCAGTTTTTTCGTTTACGAATTATCTTCCCCTGGTCTTTTCCGGCCCCGCGCTGGGAAATCAATGCATGAAGAATTTTCCGTAAAGCGAAACACTGGGATTGTGATGTACGATAAATCAAATATCCCATTAAAAAGAAAAACAATATTCATTACCGTGACTGCGCGTAATATGTAGTTTGCGTCAGAGCGTTTTCTGCCTATGTATTATACCACAGCTTTAATTTGTAAGTTAGATTAAATAACTTCACCAGGGAAGAAGAACATCAACCGGTAAAGTTTTGAAAAATTCTTCTCCAAATTTACGCCTCAGAATCTTGGTTGCTGGCTTTCCGGGGTTAGTTCAAAGAGAAATGACATTCCTTTACAAAACCTGGTTTTAAGTTATGAATGGATGAAGAATTAATAATATACACATCGGCTAAATAACATAAAATCTTAATGAAAAATTAAGCATTAAGGTAATTGATTAAACAAAAAAAATAGAGCATCAAGTTGATTGGGATAGAAAGAAAAACAAAGAATTGCTGTATTAGGTAGAAAGATGAGGAATATAGATGAAGTTAAAAGATTCAACAATGAAAATAGAAAATCAAGTTAATAAATTGAATGGTAAAAAATAAACTCAAAAATTAAATAATATAAAGTGAGAGGTCAAGGTTATGTATTAAAATAATTAGCTATCGGGAGTGAATATAATAAATTAAACAATGCTGCCAATATAGTGTACATCGGTTAGAGACTTTGTTGTCAAGCGTAAGTGGATTTTATTTTCAAATGGATTTCGAAAGCAATTGGTTAGTTCTTCCAAGACACAAATTTTTGTTGAATTTTCAGTTCGGAACTTGTATTTGTAGGGAATTTTTTAAAACTTTTTACCATTCCAATTCAATAAATGCACTAAGCTCTGAGTCCTTCAGTTTATTAAAATTTACAAAATTTATCTCCGCCAGGAAATAGTTTATTCTAATTTTGAACTTATGTATTTGTTTGTGTTGCTTAAATACCCTTGCTAACATGATCAATTACATCCTCATAATTGAGAAACGTTAAAATACATATACATAAAATAACGTTCAATAATAAAATATATGAATATAATAATATAAATATGGTATATGGGATAGGTATATACCAAGCCTTTTCATCTTTTTAGTAGAGGGAGGCTTGCATCATTGACATGATACTTTACAGGGAAAGTACATGATAGGGGTTCCCCAGGCTCTTAGTCACGCCCAAGCTTTAGGCCTCATTTTCCTCTCGCTTAGTGCTTAGGTAACATTCCTTGAGGACAATGCCCACACTGCAGGCAACGACCTTGATTTGCCGCATCAGCGTTTTTCACAACTGCCGCTCACAGGGCTCGAACCCGGGCAGGAAGCACAGAACGCAAGCGTTCTGTGCACTCGGCCACTGCGAGGCCAATATGAATATACAAATATAATAATATAATAATATTATATTTTGAAATGCGGTTTTTATAAAAACGTCTAAATTGAGAAACGTCTAAATAAATTCACATATTCTTTATAAGTTGAATTGCACTCACTATCACACAGCACAATTTCTCGCATCTCAAGCTCAAATAGTCATGCAATCCAATCAGAAATGTATGGAGTTTTAACGCAGGGAATTTAAATTGAAAATCCATTCTCACTCCATAAGATTTTTCCTGTGCAGAAATAAGTCAGCTCAAAAGTATTGCGCTACATTTCGTTACAAGAATTTTCAGCGTTGAGTGTATCTAGTGTTGATAGTACTCTTTTAAAGAGGGTAGCTACTGCAAGGGGAGCGCCGGTGTAAAGGGTTTTTTAACTATATTTTAATCGGTATACTGCGGGAAGTAGATAAGTTTCCGCTGCATATAGAAGAATATAGAAGAATAGAAATATAGAAGGTTATTTCCATATCACGGAGAAATTACGACACGAATGAGTTCAAATAAAGAACAAGGAGTTTAACTCCCGAAAAATGCCATAGAAGGAAGTAATAATGTTTCATTCGAATTTTAACTTCGTTCTATAAACTGTGAGACTTTCTATTGCTGTAGTAATTATTGGCTTTGAAATAATTCGAAAAACATATTCATTTGCATATCCAGTATGTAAAAACAAGCGAGACGATATTTACAGGCTTCTAGAATATTGCTTACTGTATATCTATTGCGTACTATTTTCCTGAGCATTTTTCATAATGTATATTTATTGCGTACTATTTCCTGAGCATTTCTTAATGTACATTTATTGCGTACTATTTTCCTGAGCACTTCTTAATGTATATTTATTGCATACAATATTTTTCATACACTATACATTTTAAAGAATTAACGACTCCGAATTTTTTTGGCTCAAAAATGTTAATACAATGAAACGATAGAAAATAATCAATACTTCTACAACTCCAGGACTTTGTGAGCTCTGAGTAAAAGATTTTTATGAGCCGTGGTTGCGAGTGGAGCTGGCCAGCAGCAGGCGGCTCCAGGAGAGTCGGGAAAATTTTTCGGGGTTCAAACAAGGCAATCTTAAATGACAAAATGATTGCGTCCTTCAAACAAGTAGGAGAAAGTTAAATAAAAATTGATTCGTTTTCTTGGGTTGTTTTTCTCTCATTTTCAACTGTGATGTATTTGCTCTTGAGAAAATTACCTCTCACATGCAATAAATGAGAGTCCTTTTGCATTTAGGCTGTATTCATTAATACTTATATTTCAAACAAAGAACTCCTCATCATACTACTACTTGACCTCCATAGTTTCCGCTATCCTTTATTGAATCAAATTGAATCTAATGAAGATTCGTGTTAACCTGACATGCCACGGTGTACATCCGAGGCTTTCCTCTGAATTGCATCTTTTTTAGACGCTATAGAGACGCCCGAGATGAGGATGCCTAGTCAGCTCCATCATTGCTATTAGGCTCGGCTCACAATTGGGATAATGGTGGTCACGATTACGTCAGGGATTATGAGATTTGAGCCGTCCAGGCCAGCTCAAAATGCAACTTCAAGGGCCGGTGAATTGACGATGCTTTACGAGGTGCTATGCCGACACTGGAATTCTCGCTCACCATAGTCATCACTTTGATGTATAAGGATCATAAATTAAGCTTTTAAGTGCCTCCCTAAATCTTGATCGATCGCAGCGCCGGAGGACGGAACCAGCCAGCGGGCACAGCTCAGATCCTGCAGCGATGTCTTCATTGCACGCCTCGAAATGCCGGTGCCTAAATCAATGCAGCTTCTGTCGTCCACGCGGAATAGCTCGCCGAGGTAACAGAGTTGTCTCCTGCCTCAAGATGTGTTAAGGAAAACGTTTTGCGTTGATGAAGCTTGAAGTTGTCGTTTGCGAGTTGTTAATGAGCAATAAGTTTGCTGGCTTTCAAACGTGACTTGCATTTTTTAAAGAATGTTATTCCCAAAATAGACGCAAGTACGAGAAATTCTCATTGTTCTGTTGTACTAATAACGTACTTTTTCTCTTGAATCTGATTGGTAATTTATTCCTTCAATGTTGAGTGCAGAATATTATTTCGAAGGATATTGATCGAGCCATCACTCAAAAATTGGAAAGATGATAGACTTTGGGCGGAGAACTCTTTTACGTGAAAAAAGGGTGGCTGCAATAAGTGTTTTTTTTTGGGGTGATGTGTATTTCCTTTCGCATTGAGTACTGAATCTCAGGAGCTGAAAGTACATTGTGCATTATGGGACAGTCTATGATGGGCATAATTATTTTTTTATATAGCACATACTCAAATCAACTCAACTTCCAAACCTCTATTGGCTCCAAAAACCTTTCAACTTGACTAAGAAATATAAAAATCCCTCACGTTATTCACACCACATAAAGAGCTACTCCAAGTGATAAAGCGGTGTGAAAACTCCACCAAAATGTCCCAGGTAAGTTAAATGTTTCAATTCTATGTCCCAGAAGTCTCAATATCATGATGACTACGAGGGTTGCGTGCAGAAGAGACGATAAGCGACCGTGTAATTTTGCTTGAGTTTATCTCTAAAACACACGCAGTCATTTCGGAGTACGAGGTAGATTCAATTTCTAACACACTTTTCCCGAGGTATTAAAACTGTTCCAAAATTTACGACAGTTAGGCCTGTGCCGGAGATCTACGGTTTGCTTCACACACGACATGTTATCTTCCTGGACAGACCGTCCTCTAATTGCACGGTGGAAACGTAAGTATTCCTTCTCAAAGGGGGGGGACATCTGAAAACCAGTGGTGTATATTGGCTGTCTAATATTTTGTCCTCAAAGGAGGAGGACACCTGGAAAGTATTGCGTATATTAACTGTCTAATATTTTGTCCTCAAAGGAGGAGGAAACCTAAAAACCGTGGTGTATATTAGCTGTCAAATATTTTGTTCGCAAAGGGAGAGGACACCTGAAAACCATCTGGTAAATTAGCTGTGTAATATTTTGAAGAGAGAGCACACCTGAAAACCATGGTGTGTATTAGTGATCTGTAAAGGGGCATTCTAATACGCTTTTAGTACCTGTGTTCTGTGAATAAAAACTCTACGCCATTGAAGCTGAATGAAGCAGAATTGGATATTGAAGCTGAATTTTCGCTATAAGCTTCAATTTACAAAAATGATAGGTAGAAGTACGTAGAATATATCATATATAGTGCTCAAATACCATCAACACATGCTAGTAAGTCACTTTCGATCGACAACTCATCCTTAATTGTTAATGAAAAACCATGAGGCATGTGTGACGCACATGGAGTATGAAACATGTTTCATGTTCATTAGGCTTCCATATTCTCATTGGAATGTCGCTGCACTAATAGAATCTTGAGCATGGGTGAATGGACTTGAAGTATTCAACTACAGCTACACTGTTTAGACGTCCAATTCAGCATAGGCATAGCAAACGTAATCTTATATAGAACGTCTTTCAAAACTTCATCATAGCTAATTCCCTTTGACATAGAGTAAATAAAAACCGTTGTTTGTAATGCGGTTTTGAAAGACAATAATTTGCATTGTTGCAAGTTTGTAAAATTTTATGTGGATGTACAAGCATGCAAATTTCCTACTTTTGTTGCGTTAGGCCTGGCAAATTTAGGCTTTCCATCTGAGAATGAAACCAGCTGGTACTGCGTGCAAAGTCATTTTTAACTTCCATACATTCTGCACGTGCTTCTCTTCTCGAATTTTTAACTTGATCTTACAGTTATGAGACCAATGCATAGGCTAAGTCTCCCTGTGTATATTCTACAGTCACTTGAGTGGGGCAAAACATACCAACGAATTTTTTTTAAATCCTCGATACGCTTCTACCACTCTTGTGCTCAGCAATCTTTTATTATATACCTATTATTTTATGTATAATGTGTAGAAATAAGTTGTATTAAATCATACTCTGGCATTATAGCCATCAAACCTACTACAAACCATTGTGCTGAACAATTTTGAAATGAGCGAGCAAAATAAAAATTCTGTGTTTTAAATTAAAATTCAAAACGCTGCTGCAAGTTTGGCTAGGTAATTTGTTAATACAAATGACTCATTAAATTCTAGCTTGAGAGTTTTATCAAGGTTTTGAACTTGCAGGTTTCAAATTCAAATGCATTATATGGAAAAACAAAACTAGGCTTCCCTTTTGGATAACTGAACTCATAACTAACTTTTCCATCAAGTAATTCGAATAGTCTGATAATTTCAATCCTATTTTTAAAACTTGTGCTTCTTGTAGCTCCAATTAAGTTCCATGAAGAGAGCGAAAACAGCTTTTATTTTTCAATTCATTCAGAATCTTTGAGTTTGAACTTCCGTGTTTCCCCGTCCAGTTGTGATGCTGCCTCGGCTTTCAGGCAGCTGTGAAACAAAGAGACAAAACTCGTAATTGGGTAATTAGTCGTTGTGGCTTTCAGTGGAATGTACCAGAAAATAAGCAAAATGCCATGCCTCACAAATTGAGTTCATTCCTCGGAACAAAAGTCGCTTTTTATGCTGACGAGAGCCGTCACTTAGCACTGTGTTCGAAGCAAGCATTTTGAGCAGTCCAACTCAACTTCAGAATTTATCACTCTTGTGCTAGCCTTTTTTTCCGACCGTGGCTCGATGGCGAGGTGTCGAATGGAGAAACATTGTGTCTGACGACGGAACAACACGTAAACGTGACGAGGAAAATGAATCGAATCAAGTACAAAATTCAAGTTTTCAGCACTGGGATCTCGAATGAAGTATTTCCTGGCATGCAAGTCATCAAGGTGAATATTTACATTGTTATGAAAGCGACAGGAAGGCTTAGATGTGGCTCTTTCGTAACATCAGCTTTTCCCTTTCCATGAGCACCGAACTCTCAGAGGGCGTTCGCTAGCTCCGCACGAAGTGATCGAAATTCGCATAGCATGAGTAGAGCAAAATTCATCAAGTCCTTTCCCGGAAAACAGAAAGTGTGGGCGCGGCGTTGCCAAATCTACTTGCATTTTACCTGATATTTAACGACTGAGATTCTTTTTGCGCAAGGCTCCAGTGGACTCTGGACTGCAATAACGGCGAAGGGGCTTCAGGAGAGGACTGGGAAGTATCCTCCTGACATGAAAAATCGTTGATGAATGAAGGATAGGAGATTACCGGCACGATATATTGTCAGACTGCGTGTTAGGGTAAGGGAAAAATTAGATGGGAATAGAAATATCACACGGGAATGAAGCCACTGACAATACAGTGATATGCGGGTAGGAATAAAGTATTTCAGCTATAGAAGCTCTTAGAAAATTGTAAAAGTTTTTCTGCCGGTTGAAGGTTGGGTAAGGAAATTAATAGTGAACGAATCACTTATGGGAAATTCTTCATTAACCAAATACTGGTAGCAGAAGCTTTTCTCTTACCAATAACATGGAAGTTAAATGGTTGTTCCGTCAAAATACGGTACAAAGTATTTGAGTTTCTTATGTCAGAGCTGCCAAACTATATGCCAGACTGCACCCCCAAAATCTCTTACCATGTTTAATTAAAAAACCACTGTGCTTCTCTGAAAATGGAAGCTTCAACTGTTACTCTGCAATTCATCATCCATTAAAATGTATTTTTCAGTTGAATATTTTCCGTCCAAATTATGCATCGTAAAATATATTGAGATAGATTTCTAAATTCTCAGCAGCGTTTTTCGTGGACTAAAACCACAACAAACATGCGTAATGTCTGAGGTATTTCTTTATCAGCTGCATCTGCTCTAAGATGGCTTCGGCAAAAAAATCTTTTCAGTAGATCACACACATAATTGTTTTTTTTTTAGATGAATTAAAATTATTTCCAGCATCTGCGATCTCATGCAGAAGCTTGCGAGTGCATATAACCTTTAGCTGGGCAACTCATCCATTTATTTAATTTATTTGCTTGTCGCAATTTCAATAGGATTAAAAAATTAAGTACTTATTGCCAAGTGAATTCACAACGTGTGCAGAAATGTTATCCACAGATGCATAAAATTACACTCAAAAACTATCACTGGTTGAACATAAAATTACACTCAAAAACTATCACTGGTTGAACATAAAATTACACTCAAAAACTATCACTGGTTGAACATAAAATTACACTCGAAAACTATCACTGGTTGAACATAAAATTACACTCGAAAACTATCACAGGTTGAACATAAAATTACACTCAAAAACTATCACTGGTTGAACGTAAAATTACACTCAAAAACTATCACTGGTTGAACATAAAATTACACTCAAAAACTATCACTGGTTGAACATAAAATTACACTCGAAAACTATCACTGGTTGAACATAAAATTACACTCAAAAACTATCACTGGTTGAACATAAAATTACACTCGAAAACTATCACTGGTTGAACATAAAATTACACTCGAAAACTATCACTGGTTGAACATAAAATTACACTCGAAAACTATCACTGGTTGAACATAAAATTACACTCGAAAACTATCACTGGTTGAACATAAAATTACACTCGAAAACTATCACTGGTTGAACATAAAATTACACTCGAAAACTATCACTGGTTGAACATAAAATTACACTCGAAAACTATCACTGGTTGAACATAAAATTACACTCGAAAACTATCACTGGTTGAACATAAAATTACACTCGAAAACTATCACTGGTTGAACATAAAATCACACTCGAAAACTATCACTGGTTGAACATAAAATTACACTCGAAAACTATCACTGGTTGAACATAAAATTACACTTGAAAACTATCACAGGTTGAACATAAAATTACACTCGAAAACTATCACTGGTTGAACATAAAATTACACTCGAAAACTATCACTGGTTGAACATAAAATTACACTCGAAAACTATCACTGGTTGAACATAAAATTACACTCGAAAACTATCACTGGTTGAACATAAAATTACACTCGAAAACTATCACTGGTTGAACATAAAATTACACTCGAAAACTATCACTGGTTGAACATAAAATTACACTCGAAAACTATCACTGGTTGAACATAAAATCACACTCGAAAACTATCACTGGTTGAACATAAAATTACACTCGAAAACTATCACTGGTTGAACATAAAATTACACTCGAAAACTATCACTGGTTGAACATAAAATTACACTCGAAAACTATCACTGGTTGAACATAAAATTACACTCGAAACTATCACTGGTTGAACATAAAATTACACTCGAAAACTATCACTGGTTGAACATAAAATTACACTCGAAAACTATCACTGGTTGAACATAAAATTACACTCGAAAACTATCACTGGTTGAACATAAAATTACACTCGAAAACTATCACTGGTTGAACATAAAATTACACTCGAAAACTATCACTGGTTGAACATAAAATTACACTCGAAAACTATCACTGGTTGAACATAAAATTACACTCGAAAACTATCACTGGTTGAACATAAAATTACACTCGAAACTATCACTGGTTGAACATAAAATTACACTCGAAAACTATCACTGGTTGAACATAAAATTACACTCGAAAACTATCACTGGTTGAACATAAAATTACACTCGAAAACTATCACTGGTTGAACATAAAATTACACTCGAAAACTATCACTGGTTGAACACAAAATTACACTCGAAAACTATCACTGGTTGAACATAAAATTACACTCGAAAACTATCACTGGTTGAACATAAAATTACACTCGAAAACTATCACTGGTTGAACATAAAATTACACTCGAAAACTATCACTGGTTGAACATAAAATTACACTCGAAAACTATCACTGGTTGAACATAAAATTACACTCGAAAACTATCACTGGTTGAACATAAAATTACACTCGAAAACTATCACTGGTTGAACATAAAATTACACTCGAAAACTATCACTGGTTGAACATAAAATTACACTCGAAACTATCACTTGTTTGATCATAAAATTACACTCGAAAACTATCACTGGTTGAACATAAAATTACACTCGAAAACTATCACTGGTTGAACATAAAATTACACTCGAAAACTATCACTGGTTGAACATAAAATTACACTCGAAAACTATCACTGGTTGAACATAAAATTACACTCGAAAACTATCACTGGTTGAACATAAAATTACACTCGAAAACTATCACTGGTTGAACATAAAATTACACTCGAAAACTATCACTGGTTGAACATAAAATTACACTCGAAAACTATCACTGGTTGAACATAAAATTACACTCGAAAACTATCACTGGTTGAACATAAAATTACACTCGAAAACTATCACTGGTTGAACATAAAATTACACTCGAAACTATCACTGGTTGAACATAAAATTACACTCGAAAACTATCACTGGTTGAACATAAAATTACACTCGAAAACTATCACTGGTTGAACATAAAATTACACTCGAAAACTATCACTGGTTGAACATAAAATTACACTCGAAAACTATCACTGGTTGAACATAAAATTACACTCGAAAACTATCACTGGTTGAACATAAAATTACAATCGAAAACTATCACTGGTTAAACATAAAATTACACTCGAAAACTATCACTGGTTGAACATAAAATTACACTCGAAAACTATCACTGGTTGAACATGAAATTACACTCGAAAACTATCACTGGTTGAACATAAAATTACACCCGAAAACTATCACTGGTTGAACATAAAATTACACTCGAAAACTATCACTGGTTGCCGGGAAGTATGCGAAGGTATATCATCGACATTAATGCATAAATCATTTAACAACATTTTATCATCGGCATCATGGCGTTTTGGATATCTGTAGTTCAAATTTTAATCTGAGTAATCAAGAGTTTATTCATTAACTCAAGTGATTGTATGGAATACGCATTTATTCATAAATGAGAGTTCATCAAACTTGCATGAAAACACTCGAACTGAGTAGTTCGAATTACATCTGATCGTCAAAAACTGAATTCATATTCTGTATTCAACTTCCCTCATGTCATTCAGAATATCATAAGACATTTTGAAATCAGGATACGAAAGCCGTTGAATCTTTTAGGTAAATGGTAATTTTGCTGCAAATATTTTTCTTTGCAAAGATTAATTTTAAGGATGAAACACTTTTTGATGCAGTTAGCTAATTAATTATTGGTAAACAGTTCAAAAAGTGTCGTCCTCGTGGATAATCGCTTTGAAAGTCTGAGCGAATGTACGAGCATTCTTTCTTTTGCAAGCACAAGGTCACTAATTAACAAAAACTTTTGATATTTTTGGAGCGAATGGTGATATTTTTCGGAGCTCTTAACCTAGGAAGCAAAATAAAGCCTGGCGAGCAAAGCCTTAAAAATGCAGTTAATCAGTAGCATTGCTCATTTTAACACCTTTAAGAAAAAAAATCGAAAATTAGTTCTCTTCCTTAGAGCCGCCATTATTCATTTGATGTAAAAACGCCCGCCCGGGAAGATGAATGACACTTATTTTTACTCATGGAATGGAACTGGGGGCCGAATGAAGAAACCTCCGACAATGAAAACGCCTTCCCAGCTTATAAATTAATCATATTCTGGAAGATGGTGCCATCTATTTTACGCGCTCAACATGCGTCCTTGTTATCTCGGGAGCAGCGCAGCGAACGTTTGCTTGTATACGAGCAGGTGTGCTGGTGATCACGCCGTATTTTAGGTGGGGATCGTGATCCTTTGTCAGTCGATCGCTAAAATTCTCATCGTCCTTTCATTCTCCTCGACACTCTGTATATCCCGACTTAAAAACGTTAACGAGCAATTCAATGCATGGAGAATTGTTTTGCAATAACTGAGGAACGGATAACACGTGTGGGACTCTCATGAGTGCGTGTAGGATGAACATATTTGGTCTCAAAATAATTTTGCATATCAAGTTTCTGTGGTTAGCATTGACTTCCTGAATTCCCATCTTACAGTTTACCAATCCTGGAACTTTTTTTAGAAATAATGGTTACAGCCATTATTAATTTAAACGAACGCTTGAAAGTAACCGTATGAACTAAAAATTGAGACATCAGGCGATCAGATATTACCTTAGTTACACTCTTTGAATAATTTATTGATAAAAACTTCGGATTTTATTACTGAATGCTCAAACTTATTTTTGAGTTAAATCGGGAAGTGAAAGACATAAACTATTCTTTCCCTTTTTCTTTCTTTCTCTTTTTCTCTTCAACATCTTCTACGAACAGCATGACAACTCTAACTTGGAAACTTAGGCTTGCTAAACCAGCCAATACCTGACACCATTCTCAGCAACTTAATATGTAATAACATTCAGAAATCAATTTCAGCCTTGAAAATTAACCACAACAGATGAGGAAAAATGAGACCCGGGTTCACTCGTGTAACAGAATACTAGCGGTCTGACAAAACCCGGGTTCACACATCTAACAGAAACGGTCTGGTAAACCCGGGTTCACACACCTAACAGAAAACGCGTGGCCTGACAAACCCGGATTCACACATCTAACAGAATACTGGTGGTCTGACAAACCCGGGTTCACACATCTAACAGAATACTGGTGGTCTGAAAAACCCCGGTTCACATATCTAACAGAATACTAACGTCTGACAAACCCGGGTTCACACATCTAACAGAATACTGGTGGTCTGACAAACCCGGGTTCACACATCTAACAGAATACTCGCAGTCTGACAAACCCGGGTTCACACATCCAACAGAATACTAACGTCTGACAAACCCGAGTTCACACATCTAACCGAATACTGGTGGTCTGACAAACTCGGTTTCACACATCTAACCGAATACTGGTGGTCTGAAAAACCCCGGTTCACATATCTAACAGAATACTAACGTCTGACAAACCCGGGTTCACACATCTAACAGAATACTGGTGGTCTGACAAACCCGGGTTCACACATCTAACAGAATATCGCAGTCTGACAAACCCGGGTTCACACATCTAACAGAATACTAACGTCTGACAAACCCGGGTTCACACATCTAACCGAATACTGGTGGTCTGACAAACCCGGGTTCACACATCTAAAAGAATACTGGTGGCGTGACAAACCCGGGTTAACACATCTAATAAAATACTAGCGGTCTGACATCCACAAAAAGGAGCCGCGCTGTTCTTCCATAGCCAGGCGGTCTGTGATTCAATATTCATCTAACGTCACTTATCAATTTTTCCGGGTCCTCTTCGACACTTCTGTCGGGATGACAATAACCATAAATCGGAAAATCGGTCCACTGTTGCACTAGACACTACAGAATTCAGTCATCGAAAGGATCGCAAGTGCTGCTGCCGAGGCTGGAACGTGGGACCTGATAGTTCAGGTAGGCTCAAAATTAAACGGTAGCCTACACCAAGGAGAAGATAAAATGATGTGAAATTGTAAATTGTTCAGAAACTCGCAACAATGATTAGACCGCTTCCATTCTCTACCAAGATCATCGCTCCTAAGATGATCATCACTGCTACAAGGATCATCGCTCTTACGATGATCACCGCTCCTACAAGGATCATCACGTATACAATGATCATCACTCCTACAGGGATCATCCCTCGTACAATGATCATCACTCCTACAAGGATCATCACTCATACAATGATAATCGCTCCATTGTCGCTTGAGTTCGATGTGATCCATACCCTCTCCTGCACCAATAAGGTGAGACCTAGTAGCAATCAGGTAATCATCCCTGTTCAAGTCAAACGACTCTACACGTGCGCGTAGACACTGTGGAACGCGTTACAGAGCTCAGCAGGTGACTGACTATACTTACTGCGTGAGTTTTGACCGAGATGAGCGACGAGAACATTGAACCGACCCCATGCAAAATCGTGAACGTTGTTTAAGCATTCAAGTGTGAATTTTGTAGTCGTTATTGGTAGTTTGCATGGAAATATTACCACGTACGCTTGATTTGAGAGAAAACAGACAACTGCAAGTAGAGCCAAACCTCTCGAAACATCTGTAAATGGATTGAATTTTATATTGCAAAAGCCGCAAAAAGCTTTGCGGTGGATGAGCACCGGGAAAATATTGACGAGAGCAAATGAAATTTCCTGTAAAACTGTTCTTGCATATCCCATGCATTGTTTAAGTAACGCATATGAACACATTTTATAATGAATGCAATACCAAAGATTCGAAGTTTTATATATCCTGTAAAATTATCTTCATCTATAGAAAAGAAGTTCAAGATATGTAACCTATGTGTGTTCATATGAGCTTGAGTACCAAATTTTAATTGAAACATTTATAGAATTGTGAAATGGATACACAGAGAATTGCACCACACGACATCTAAACATGCAGAAAGGCTTTGAAGGTTATAAAATTTTTATTTTGCTGTGATGAGACAAAAAATAGGGTTCAGCTAATATAACGTGTTAAAAAAAACAATTGAAGAACATGAATAATTTCAAATAATACATTAGCATGAAATAAAAAATTTAACGGTTCATTCAGCTAAATAGGACGGACAATAAAACGTATTCGAGCAATGCTTCTGTGATGTTTACAGCGCCTTATAAATTTTACCCGGTCAAAATTGTTAGCAAGGTAATCATTTTTCTGTAGGCAACATAAAGAACATTTTATGTTGAGAATATTGCGCGGTAAAGCGCAGTAGTTCTGACATATTTCTGTACTTAGCTGTTCAATTTTCTCAAACTATTCGTAATTTCCCTGACAAATTAATAGTACAATTTGACATAAAAATTATGAAGAATAAAATTTCATAGCTTATGGGTGTAGTCGGAAATTCCACTACTGAATACCACCTTGAAAAATGCCTCTCAAAACGCTCTTAGAACAACCCCCGCTGTGTCGACATCGTCAATAGTGGCTCTCTGCGCTCTAGAGCGGCGTGAAGTCTGTGCATGGAAGCGAAATGATTAATGCAATTGGCTCCTCTCCTGCCCTCGTAAGTCATAAAATAAGCGCGCATTGCACGAGATCTCTACCTAAACTGCGCCCGATAACCATCCTCACCAAACGAGCGCGGCGAAACAGCGTCTATGATGGGCGATAAAATCCCATACTTTGCCCCTGGAAGTCGATGTCTGAAGTTCTTTATCATGACTAGGTCTAGCAATTGTACGTGTCACTTAGGGAGGGTATTATTGCTGTTATATATGGTGTCTGAAGTTCTTTATAATCACATCACTACATCTAGCAATTGTACGTTTCAGTTAGGAAGGGCATTATTGCTGCAAAATATGTCTGAAGTTCTTTATCATCACATCACTACATCTAGCAATTGTAGGTTTCACTTAAGAAGGGCAATATTGCTGCAAAATATGATGTCTGAAATTCTTTATTCTCCATACCTCTAGTAATTGCACATTGCATTTAAGAAGGGGTACAACATATCATTGTTTTTGCAGCCATGTACAACAAGCCATGTTCTGTTTACGGTGATATTTTCGGTGATTTCCGAGGTCTACATTACACATCGCAAGAAGAAATATTACGAAAGCAAGTAACAATACTTTTTTCGTTCAAAATTCGTTGGATCAAGAGTTTCTTAACTGAAATAAATAGAAACTCCTGACTAAAAAACATATCTTCAAATTAAGTCACGATGAAAAAAAATCGCACTCGTCTGAAATTTGGCGTCGCTAGAAGAATAAAAAATTTTTTTCCGTTTACTTAAAAAAACTTTCATGTTTTTTTATGGGAATTTTCAGACCTTCTAATTTGAATGCAGTTCTAAAAATATTTCCAGCGCTAATTTTTGCGATTCAATTACTAAATATGTATTAAATGAACATTTATTGTGAAAGCGTTTTTTGCCACAAAGTCACTACTGTACGAGTTAAACATGTAACCTCCAGTTCGTTCATTTCTGAAGAATTATAGAACCGATTTCGAACCCTCAGATACGACACCCAACAAAAAATTGGAAAAGAATAAACTGCTACCTCGAGTCCACCAGAGCTAGACAAAAACAATGTGGAATACCTTGAAAAACTTCAATTTAATTAATTTAAAACTAGTGAAATTTTTCTGAACTCGCAGATAGAGGGGCGCCCAGGGTTGTTTAACTGAACACCACACTTTAGAACACCCAGAGTAGATAAAAATGAAGGATAAAGTTATGGAGAATATGAAGGTGGAACCTTGATAACAGTCCTTACCTGAACATAGTATGAAAAAACACAATCATATTTTAGTGCACCTCAATATCAAGAGCCTGCTAAATGTAGTATGGATTATCAATATCTCGTGGGTTTGTGATTAAAATAAGATAATCAATTCATTTATTCAATGGGAAAGACTCTATACATCCACGCTCGGGCTTTTAACTATTTTGTCTGCCTTGAACTAGCGCTTTCTAGCTTTGAAATAACGCTTTCCAAGCCTTGAACTGACGCTTTCCAAGCCTTGAAATAACGCTTTCCAAGCCTTGAACTGACGCTTTCCAAGCCTTGAAATAACGCTTTCCAAGCCTTGAACTAACGCTTTCCAAGCCTTGAAATAACGCTTTACAAGCCTTGAACTGACGCTTTCCAAGCCTTGAACTGACGCTTTCTAGCTTTGAAATAACGCTTTCCAAGCCTTGAACTGACGCTTTCCAAGCCTTGAACGACGCTTTCAAGCTTTGAAATAACGCTTTCCAAGCCTTGAACTGACGCTTTCCAAGCCTTGAACGACGCTTTCAAGCTTTGAAATAACGCTTTCCAAGCCTTGAACTGACGCTTTCCAAGCCTTGAACTAATGCTTTCCAAGCCTTGAACTGACGCTTTCCAAGCCTTGAACTAACGCTTTCCAAGCCTTGAACGACGCTTTCAAGCTTTGAAATAACGCTTTCCAAGCCTTGAACTGACGCTTTCCAAGCCTTGAACTAATGCTTTCCAAGCCTTGAACTGACGCTTTCCTAGCCTTGAAATAACGCTTTCCAAGCCTTGAACTAATGCTTTCCAAGCTTTGAAATAACGCTTTCCAAGCCTTGAACTGACGCTTTCCAAGCCTTGAACTAACGCTTTCCAAGCCTTGAACTAACGCTTTCCAAGCCTTGAAATAACGCTTTACAAGCCTTGAACTGACGCTATCCAAGCCTTGAACTAACGCTTTCTAGCTTTGAAATAACGCTTTCCAAGCCTTGAACTAACGCTTTCCAAGCCTTGAACTAACACTTTTCAAGCTTTGAACTAACGCTTTCCAAGCCTTGAAATAACGCTTTACAAGCCTTGAACTGACGCTTTCCAAGCCTTGAACTAACGCTTTCTAGCTTTGAAATAACCCTTTACAAGCCTTGAACTGACGCTTTCCAAGCCTTGAACTGACGCTTTCTAGCTTTGAAATAACGCTTTCCAAGCCTTGAACTGACGCTTTCCAAGCCTTGAACGATGCTTTCAAGCTCTGAAATAACGCTTTCCAAGCCTTGAACTGACGCTTTCCAAGCCTTGAACGACGCTTTCAAGCTTTGAAATAACGCTTTCCAAGCCTTGAACTAATGCTTTCCAAGCCTTGAACTAACGCTTTCTAGCTTTGACATAACGCTTTCCAAGCCTTGAACTGACGCTTTCCAAGCCTTGAAATAACGCTTTCCAAGCCTTGAAGTGACGCTTTCCAAGCCTTGAAATAACGCTTTCCAAGCCTTGAAATAACGCTTTACAAGCCTTGAACTGACGCTTTCCAAGCCTTGAACTAACGCTTTCTAGCTTTGAAATAACGCTTTCCAAGCCCTGAACTAACGCTTTCCAAGCCTTGAACTAACGCTTTCAAGCTTTGAAATAACGCTTTCCAAGCCTTGAACTGACGCTTTCCAAGCCTTGAACGACGCTTTCAAGCTTTGAAATAACGCTTTCCAAGCCTTGAACGACGCTTTCAAGCTTTGAAATAACGCTTTCCAAGCCTTGAACTGACGCTTTCCAAGCCTTGAACTAATGCTTTCCAAGCCTTGATCTGACGCTTTCCAAGCTTTGAAATAACGCTTTACAAGCCTTGAACTAACGCTTTCCAAGCCTTGAACTGACGCTTTCCAAGCCTTGAAATAACGCTTTACAAGCCTTGAACTAACGCTTTCCAAGCCTTGAAATAACGCTTTCCAAGCCTTGAACTGACGCTTTCCAAGCCTTGAACTAACGCTTTCTAGCTTTGAAATAACCCTTTACAAGCCTTGAACTGACGCTTTCCAAGCCTTGAACTGACGCTTTCTAGCTTTGAAATAACGCTTTCCAAGCCTTGAACTGACGCTTTCCAAGCCTTGAACGACGCTTTCAAGCTCTGAAATAACGCTTTCCAAGCCTTGAACTGACGCTTTCCAAGCCTTGAACGACGCTTTCAAGCTTTGAAATAACGCTTTCCAAGCCTTGAACTAATGCTTTCCAAGCCTTGAACTAACGCTTTCTAGCTTTGACATAACGCTTTCCAAGCCTTGAACTGACGCTTTCCAAGCCTTGAAATAACGCTTTCCAAGCCTTGAAGTGACGCTTTCCAAGCCTTGAACTGACGCTTTCCAAGCCTTGAACGACGCTTTCAAGCTTTGAAATAACGCTTTCCAAGCCTTGAACTAACGCTTTCCAAGCCTTGAACGACGCTTTCAAGCTTTGAAATATCGCTTTCCAAGCCTTGAACTGACGCTTTCCAAGCCTTGAACTAATGCTTTCCAAGCCTTGATCTGACGCTTTCCAAGCTTTGAAATAACGCTTTACAAGCCTTGAACTAACGCTTTCCAAGCCTTGAAATAACGCTTTCCAAGCCTTGAACTAACGCTTTCCAAGCCTTGAACTAACGCTTTCCAAGCCTTGAACTGATGCTTTCCAAGCCTTGAAATAACGCTTTCCAAGCCTTGAACTAACGCTTTCCAAGCCTTGAACTGACGCTTTCCAAGCCTTGAAATAACGCTTTACAAGCCTTGAAATAACGCTTTACAAGCCTTGAAATAACGCTTTACAAGCCTAGAACTGACGCTCTCCAAGCCTTGAAATAACGCTTTCCAAGCCTTGAAATAACGCTTTACAAGCCTTGAAATAACGCTTTACAAGCCTTGAAATAACGCTTTACAAGCCTTGAACTGACGCTTTCCAAGCCTTGAAATAACGCTTTCCAAGCCTTGAAATAACGCTTTACAAGCCTAGAACTGACGCTCTCCAAGCCTTGAAGTAACTCATTCCAAGCCTTGAACTGACGCTTTCCAAGCCTTGAAATAACGCTTTCCAAGCCTTGAAATAACGCTTGACAAGCCTAGAACTGACGCTCTCCAAGCCTTGAAGTAACTCATTCCAAGCCTTGAACTGACGCTTTCCAAGCCTTGAACTAACACTTTTCAAGCTTTGAACTAACACTTTTCAAGGTTTGAACTAACTGTTTTCTCTCACCATTTCTCTCACCTTGACTCACACGTTTTACTTGTTACTATATACTTAAGAATAATCGAAAAACTGGGAAGGTGGAGTGATACGAATGAAACAACTTATTCTTTTTATTTCTTTTTTGAGCGAATTTAATTTGAGGCTGAAGCTGGAGCTCCAGTCTCATAAAATCGTGAAGTAGACGGTTGTTAATACTGCATTACCTCACCGTTAGGATCATGATTGCGTTTATTAAAAATGCTGAGTCTCAGACACATTTGTATGTAACCGGATAACCTCAATGCTTTAAAACTCCACGAGAACTCTGTTGAAGAAAGGGTGTTATTTCTTACTTTACTGGATATACCTTGAGTAAAACTTGGCAGATGCTGCGAGAAATGCATAAAGCCATGAGTCTCTGTGTAATTACGTTAGGATTCAAGTGAAGAAAAATTCTATAACTCTGAAGTTAAATACAGCATCAAGGTACTGTTTTGTACTGTATTGCTATCGTAGCTTTTATAGCTCAGTTTACAATCCTACCACAGAAATGAATAATGATTTTCTTCGAAATTCTGCTTCAATTTTCGTGTCCCCTATGATAAAATAGTTAATACCAATTTTAGGTGCTATAGTCTATCACAAGTAACCGAATTTAAATATCTCATGAGAGACTCGAAGAAAACAATGACAGTTTCTTTTTGTGATGTCCTCGTAGACTAACCCTCCAATCCCCGGATTGACACCCAATCTTAGCGAGGATTTAGAAATTCGCGATGGAAGTCCATACAACTCTACTGTTTCAAAACTTGAAATTATTGAATTTAAATTTTTTTTTCAGAAATTGGTTATAAATACTTTTAAAACCTCTGGCCTTTTACGTCGAAATCGATAGACATCTCACGTTAAACAGGCAAAGCTACTTTTGGTGCGGGTGAGTGGAATGCCATTTTTGTTTCAACAGATCCTTTGGAGAATGGTCATTTGTTTCAACAGAACATTTGAGAACATTTTCTTTCATCAAAGAACGATAGTAAAGATTTATTTTAACCTACATTCAATTCAAAACTCCTGCCAATACCTAGCTGGGTCCGTGAAATTGGAAGCGGAGAATTATCCAAGAAATTAAGAAGCGGAGAATAATGCAAGCATTTTTATTAAGCATGTATGATCAAGGCGATTCTTACTCGCAACTGCGATGGTCGAAAAATTTAGATAACCACGAGATGGATCATTTAGTTCGCAAGATTAAAAAAACACATATCAGGTGAATATAGCACCTCCTTAATAAGTGCTGCCGTGAAAATACAAAATATATTACGTTCACCATCATCCTTCTCCGTTCACCATCATCCTGAAAGAAGTAAAGGAAAAGCAGATACATACTTCATTAACGCCTTCATTAAAGTTGGTTCACCAGCTAATATGTATTTATCAACTCATTGACGAACATAAAGATCATATCTTAACAGCTAATATTTATCTTATTGACGACCATGAAGATCTTATTTGAACAGCTAATATATACCTTATTGACGACCATGATGATCATATTTTAACCGCTAATATTTACCATATTGACGACCATGATGATCATATTTTAACCGCTAATATTTACCATATTGACGACCATGATGATCATATTTTAACCGCTAATATTTACCTTATTGACGACCATGATGATCATATTTTAACCGCTAATATTTACCTTATTGACGACCATGATGATCATATCTTAACAGCTAATATTTATCTTATTGACGACCATGATGATCATATTTTAACCGCTAATATTTACCATATTGACGACCATGATGATCATATTTTAACCGCTAATATTTACCTTATTGACGACCATGATGATCATATTTTAACCGCTAATATTTACCTTATTGACGACCATGATGATCATATTTTAACAGCTAATATTTACCTTATTGACGACCATGATGATCATATTTTAACCGCTAATATTTACCTTATTGACAACCATGATGATCATATTTTAACCGCTAATATTTACCTTATTGACGACCATGATGATCATATTTTAACCGCTAATATTTACCTTATTGACGACCATGATGATCATATCTTAACAGCTAATATTTATCTTATTGACGACCATGATGATCATATTTTAACCGCTAATATTTACCTTATTGACGACCATGATGATCATATTTTAACCGCTAATATTTACCTTATTGACGACCATGATGATCATATTTTAACAGCTAATATTTACCTTATTGACGACCATGATGATCATATTTTAACCGCTAATATTTACCTTATTGACGACCATGATGATCATATTTTAACCGCTAATATTTACCTTATTGACGACCATGATGATCATATCTTAACAGCTAATATTTATCTTATTGACGACCATGATGATCATATTTTAACCGCTAATATTTACCTTATTGACGACCATGATGATCATATTTTAACCGCTAATATTTATCTTATTGACGACCATGATGATCATATTTTAACCGCTAATATTTATCTTACTGACGACCATGATGATCATATTTTAATAGCTAATATTTATCTTATTGACGACCATGATGATCATATTTTAACCGCTAATATTTATCTTAATGACGACCATGATGATCACATTTTAACCGCTAATATTTACCTTATTGACGACCATGATGATCATATCTTAACAGCTAATATTTATCTTATTGACGACCATGATGATCATATTTTAACCGCTAATATTTACCTTATTGACGACCATGATGATCATATTTTAACCGCTAATATTTATCTTATTGACGACCATGATGATCATATTTTAACCGCTAATATTTACCTTATTGACGACCATGATGATCATATTTTAACCGCTAATATTTACCTTATTGACGACCATGATGATCATATTTTAACCGCTAATATTTACCTTATTGACGACCATGATGATCATATTTTAACCGCTAATATTTACCTTATTGACGACCATGATGATCATATTTTAACCGCTAATATTTACCTTATTGACGACCATGATGATCATATTTTAACCGCTAATATTTATCTTATTGACGACCATGATGATCATATTTTAACCGCTAATATTTATCTTATTGACGACCATGGTGATCATATTTTAACCGCTAATATTTACCTTATTGACGACCATGATGATCATATTTTAACCGCTAATATTTATCTTATTGACGACCATGATGATCATATTTTAACCGCTAATATTTATCTTATTGACGACCATGATGATCATATTTTAACCGCTAATATTTACCTTATTAACGACCATGATGATCATATTTTAACCGCTAATATTTATCTTATTGACGACCATGATGATCATATTTTAACCGCTAATATTTATCTTATTGACGACCATGATGACCATATTTTAACCGCTAATATTTACCTTATTGACGACCATGATGATCATATTTTAACCGCTAATATTTATCTTAATGACGACCATGATGATCATATTTTAACAGCTAATATTCATCTTCTCGTTGACGGCAACAATTAAAAATATTTTAGCCTCTGATATTTACCTTCTCAGTCACGGCTTCAATGAAAATATTTCATGCACTGTGATTAACGTTATCAATTGCGGTCTCAATGAAAATATTTTAGCTATTGTTAATCCCCTGCTCCATAACACTCTCAATGAAGATAATATTAGCGACTGATATTTGCTCCCTCATTTGAGTTGAGAAATATTTATAAAACATCCTGTTTGCTGCTTTTCCATAACAGTATTTACTCTCGTCTGACTCGTGATCAATGAGATGATCGTCATAGAACTTTGATTCCTTCAAAGATCACGTATCCAGCTTTAATTTCTTGTTCATTTGATGCTGTGACCTGAAAATAGCGATAATGCTGTGGAAAGGGCAGTCAAAGGTTTTATTGAAAGAAAACCTAACTAACACGTACAATTTTATTGGGTCTGTGTCATTGTTCAACAATCCATTTAGAATGTAGAAAATGATTGTATCGCACATCGACTATGCCGGAGAGATACTGACTGCCATTTTTGTCACCTATATAATATCAGCTGGAGTTGGGGTGAACCGATAGCGCGTGTACTCGTTAACCTAATTTTAACACCACGCTTGAAGCGTAAATCAACTAGGTTCAAAATTTTACGCCTGCAATCGATTGGTAATAAAATGAATTAATTTTTTATAAATTTTTGTTTTGCGCTGAAAAAAAACTTCAGATGGAGGTACGTCAAATTTTTGTCATTGCGTTTTGTGTGACGTCAAATTTTGAGGTACCGAATGTGGTTCTCAAAAATATGACATGAATGCATCTTGTGCTGGGATTCTGAAAGCAATCGTAGAAGTCCAAGCTAGATTGTAACTCACGGAGATTTCTCGTGCGATGGGGAGAATTCATTACATTGAAAATAAAAAACATGGAACTTGAACGGGATAAATACGACAAATTTGTTAAAAGTTACTCTCATGAAGAGTGTCCTAAAATTGCATTTTATGTAATGACACAGTGAATACGGGAATTAGGTCAGAAAAAAATTTAATTCTCTCCGATATAAAATACATGGCGGAAAGGCTGCAAAGGATTTCATTGCGAAGCTCTCTTGTGGAACAAACTAATTAGAGCAGTATTGTAATTTTGCCGAGTGATTACTGCCGAACTCTAATTTCGAAACGTTAAAGTTGGTACAAAAGTTGGACAACAAGCTATAATTTGCAAATTCTAATGTTGGCGTACCAAAGTTGTTGATCGAATTATCATTTTCGAATGTTTACATTGATGGGTAAATTCCAGATCAAATTATCATTCCCAAATGTTGATATTAACACGCAAGCTTCAGATCATATTATCATTTCCGAAAGTTGACATTAACACGCAAGTTTCAGATCATATTATCATTTCTGAAAGTTGACATTAACGCGCAAGTTTCAGATCATATTATCATTTCCGAAAGTTGACATTAACGCGCAAGTTTCAGATCATATTATCATTTCTGAAAGTTGACATTAACGCGCAAGTTTCAGATCATATTAACATTTCCGAAAGTTACCATTAACACGCAAGTTTCAGATCATATTATCATTTCCGAAAGTTGACATTAACACGCAAGTTTCAGATCATATTATCATTTCTGAAAGTTGACATTAACGCGCAAGTTTCAGATCATATTAACATTTCCGAAAGTTACCATTAACACGCAAGTTTCAGATCATATTATCATTAACGAAAGTTGACATTAACGCGCAAGTTTCAGATCATATTATCATTTCCGAAAGTTGACATTAACACGCAAGTTTCAGATCATATTAACATTTCCGAAAGTTACCATTAACACGCAAGTTTCAGATCATATTATCATTTCCGAAAGTTGACATTAACACGCAAGTTTCAGATCATATTATCATTTCTGAAAGTTGACATTAACGCGCAAGTTTCAGATCATATTATCATTTCCGAAAGTTGACATTAACGCGCAAGTTCCAGATCATATTAACATTTCCGAAAGTTACCATTAACACGCAAGTTTCAGATCATATTAACATTTCCGAAAGTTGACATTAACACGCAAGTTTCAGATCATATTAACATTTCCGAAGGTTACCATTAACACGCAAGTTTCAGATCATATTATCATTTCCGAAAGTTGACATTAACACGCAAGTTTCAGATCATATTATCATTTCCGAAAGTTGACATTAACACGCAAGTTTCAGATCATATTATCATTTCCGAAAGTTGACATTAACACGCAAGTTTCAGATCATATTATCATTTCCGAAAGTTGACATTAACACGCAAGTTTCAGATCATATTATCATTTCCGAAAGTTGACATTAACACGCAAGTTTCAGATCATATTATCATTTCTGAAAGTTGACATTAACACGCAAGTTTCAGATCATATTATCATTTCCGAAAGTTGACATTAACGCGCAAGTTTCAGATCATATTATCATTTCCGAAAGTTGACATTAACACGCAAGTTTCAGATCATATTATCATTTCCGAAAGTTGACATTAACGCGCAAGTTTCAGATCATATTATCATTTCCGAAAGTTGACATTAACGCGCAAGTTTCAGATCATATTATCATTTCTGAAAGTTGACATTAACGCGCAAGTTTCAGATCATATTAACATTTCCGAAAGTTACCATTAACACTCAAGTTTCAGATCATATTATCATTTCCGAAAGTTGACATTAACACGCAAGTTTCAGATCATATTAACATTTCCGAAAGTTACCATTAACACGCAAGTTTCAGATCATATTATCATTTCCGAAAGTTGACATTAACACGCAAGTTTCAGATCATATTATCATTTCTGAAAGTTGACATTAACGCGCAAGTTTCAGATCATATTATCATTTCCGAAAGTTGACATTAACGCGCAAGTTCCAGATCATATTAAAATTTCCGAAAGTTACCATTAACACGCAAGTTTCAGATCATATTAACATTTCCGAAAGTTACCATTAACACGCAAGTTCCAGATCATATTATCATTTCCGAAAGTTGACATTAGCACGCAAGTTTCAGATCATATTATCATTTCTGAAAGTTGACATTAACACGCAAGTTTCAGATCATATTATCATTTCCGAAAGTTGACATTAACGCGCAAGTTTCAGATCATATTATCATTTCCGAAAGTTGACATTAACACGCAAGTTTCAGATCATATTATCATTTCCAAAAGTTGACATTAACGCGCAAGTTTCAGATCATATTATCATTTCCGAAAGTTGACAATAACACGCAAGTTTCAGATCATATTATCATTTCCGAAAGTTGACATTAACGCGCAAGTTTCAATTCATATTATCATTTCCGAAAGTTGACATTAACGCGCAAGTTTCAGATCAAACTCTCGCTCCCAACAGCTGCGTCTCGCCGAGAGCAGCGGATGAGAGCGAGGACTAATTCCAGACGTCACTCCATTTCACCAGCTTGTCCCATTAATTAGAGGATTGAAGTAAAAGTTTCGCCAGCAACAAACTCATATCTTATTCATGAGACCCCTTCGGAAATTGTTTCGAAGATTATGTTGACGCATGATCTTGAATAGGAGCCACGGTTAATGAATATGAATAAAAATGATGAAGTGTTATGTTCAATAATGGGCGAGAGGAACTGTTGTGCTTACGTTTGTCTCGAACGAGGTGAAGTGAAAAAATATTGCTGCTTAATAGTTTCATGAACTCCGTCGCTTGGTGAAGAGAAAACGAATATGTGTGGGAAGATTAGGCGAGGATTCTATTTTAATCGGATGCCATATTTACTCGTGGATGAAATTTAATTTGAAGTGAATTTAATCGTGAGAAATGGTTTCATTTTAATGTCCCTGATAATTCGAGCAATATTGTACGGATAAATAAAAAAATAAAAGCAGAAATGGTTCAAATTTAACATGACAAATAAGGCAAGCTCAAATTTAAAAGACATTGAAAAAATCGGAAATCTTTGAACTTACATTATTTTCCACTTTATTGTGACCCCCATACCCATGCCAATGCCCAAGACTCTAGGAAAAGAAGTGACGGTTCAGCAAAACTCTGGACTGCTCTACATATTAACTGGCTAAGCTACGTTTAGACCGAGTTCATGATGGAATATCAAATTTCTCTGTTGGTTTAAGGTTCTTCATCCATGAAACAAGATACATACGTGTGATTGAGAGAATGATTATCGTTTGGAATCATTAATTTAATAGAAAAAGCAATGGTCACTTACAAATAAGAAGACAGGACAGAGATGATCTGGAATGAACGGTGTATTTGTGGCAACGAATGCACAACTGTGAAATTTTGTGCTCGAAATAAATGAAAAGAATGATAACATTAAACAAAACACAGAATGAAAAATACTTCTCAGAAAAAGAAGATTCATTTATTGGATTTGTAAACATCATTGCGCGCTCTTTGTTATGTTACGTTGGTACGAATCAAACGCATACTTTATATACGCATACTTCGACCATCTCGATATTGCTCATGTAGCTCTTACTGCCCTGTAGTATAATCTATTGATTGTAATTGAAAATTATTCCACAGTTTTCTTTTTACTTGAGGGCAATAAAATGAACACGAATGGATTAGCCATTTTTCAAGTTGACCTGCTGGCTTCACTTGAACACAGAATATATTCCTCCTCAAATCATTATTGACCTTTTCTTGCTGGCAGTAGTTAATTTTTTTATAAACTGTTGCTTCACTCGCTTAAATTATATCGTGGAAAAACTTTGAAAGTAATACTGTAGACGTCAGTGTTCATGTCTTCAGCTGATATTCTAGGCTGAGGGTCTTGTAAGGAATCGCAAGAGTTGTGTTAGGTCCATGGAACGCAAGTTCTGTGACATCCACTCATTTCGGTCTGCCGCTACTGCCCCTCAGTAGGTAGTTAATGTTTTTAAATAAAACGTGAGTCGTTCCTAGTTCAAATAAAATATTCAAGTATTTTTTCTCAGACCTTCGTGGGAAAATCTTAGCAAATGAAAAACATTTTAACTTCTTGAAAAAAAATTAAATTTCTGTTTGAATCACGTGCTTGGTGTTTCCTCTAATAATTTGCAAGAGAAAAAAAAGTATTTATCATCCTGCAACTCCCACATGCTTTCTTTTATGCACACAAAAAATACACAGAAATAATTCACCCCCCAGTTGTTTTCAGGTGATAAAGCAAGGCGATAAAATCGTCTTGAGTTAAAATCTGTATAAATTTGTCATCTAAAATTAAATCCGCATTGATGCTTCTGATTCTTAAAATTAAAAGTTAGATGGACTGTTCAATTTTATTAATTTAGATTTCACTATTTGTATTAATAAAATTACCACACGGACAGCGATTTTTACTTTACTTTTCATTTTACGAATAAATTTGAAGTTAAATCTGAACTGTTTCATCCGACAGATTTATGGTTATCCATCTTGAACATCATTAGTGCTGATAGTACTGAACTCTCAGTATTTCGTCATCGTCGTTAAGCAAAGTTTTGTTCAAAAAGATTTACCCATTGTGTAAACGGACTCTTCAAGGAAATGAATCGTAATAACATGCTAGAATGTTTAACAGTTATATTATATATTACTCATGAAGTTCCGATTTTGATACGTTGATGAGAGCACCAAGTAAGCCTTAAATTACAAATGAATTTTTAGCGTATAAGTGCCCTCCTCGTACGAAAATTTGATACTAAACTTACCCACAAATGTTAGTTATTGCCGCTGAAAAACAGTGACTCATTTTCAAAAACGGAAGGAGCAAGAGATCTTAAATGATCAACAACCCTTAATTGCTGAAAAAAATACTGATCAAAGACTTGAACCAAAACAAAGAAGCTCGCAGTCGAGGCCAAACGAGCTCTCCGTAAGCTGAAGAACAAGCTGAGCACTTGACCACCAATTAGTGTTTAGAAAACACTTCCAACCTCTAAATTCAGATTTACAACGACAAGATGCTCTATATATAGATTCCCAGAATAGTATTAGATGGTAATATTCCAGAATGTGACAATATTTGCGATGCTATCAAGCCAATTTTAACCTAAATTCCTCCAGGTATTTCGAGTGAGAATCTCGAATGTTGTCCAGAACTCTTGACGAACTGTAAAAAGTGGTTTAATTGGACGTGATCGCTCAGATGTAGTTAATATTTAATCTAACTAACAAATAGTAATAACAGTCGAGACCAACAACAATCTTCAACCTAACTCTAATTGGGCTGATTGAAACCGACAAACTTCTTCACGTTTGATGTCGATCTAAAATGGTTGGTAATTATCATTTTAGAGTGTACAGTACGTAGCGATGGGTACGATAGCGTCTTTTTAGCTCGGGATCTTTTCTAAGCTCTCTTCAATCTTAAGCTCGAATTGAAATCTAAGTTGCTGTATACAAACGTCTCTTGATGAAATGAACGCGTAATAAGCTGCTGAGTTGTGGCGTTGAAGGATTTAATCGCTCTGGAGAACATCTTTTTTTGAGAAGGAAGATATGCTCGGGATAAGGTTGGAGTGTTCACGTGTTCCCAGTACGCCTCAATGCGAACAAGACCTGATCTCCTTACGTAAATTTAAGTGATGGAAAATGTCATAGTGGCAGATTGGAACTCCTTCAACAGTTTTCAATTTAGTTCATGTCTAGCAGACAATTTGTTATCGGAGAGATGAATACTCTGCGTTGCAATAAGGAGACATATACGAGAAAAAAAGAATGTGATAAACAAAATCAACTTACCCACCGTATTTAGGAACATCTGGTGCAGTATGCAACATCGCAATTAAATAATTCAACTCAAAATAACAAGAAGAAATAAACTTCTCGAACATATACTATACGATAAGAGCACAGTTCCATTGTCAAGTAGCTCATGAGCTCTTACGTCACGGTCACTTCTAAATTTACGCTGGTGACTACATGGTGTTTTTAGGTTCACTGAGGTTCATTTCCAGTTTTGGGATGGCTTATAAAGTATTTGAAGGAATAAGCGGAAATGATCAACAACCTTTTATTCAACAACCTTTCTTTTATTCAACTAATTTTTTTAAAGCTTTCTTTAGTTCAATTTCAGGGCTCAAATGTTCAAGTACATCGTCATTTTTTCACGAGGGTAAACATATTCCTCACAGACATAGTCGATTCAACTCGTAGGAGCTGGTAAAACGATGACGATATGAGTCTTAGAAGCTGCGGAGAACGGGAGCTTCTACTTCATAACTGGCTAATCTAAACTCATCAAAACATCATATTTTTCGCGATTCACATTTTGCAGCCCATCGAGTACCGTTGCTTGGCATTTAATTGCAGGCAAGACTTCTGGACCTAAGGCAAGGGAGCTCGGAATTTTTTCGCTGCCAAGAATTCGAGATGCGCGAAGACAATAAATGAGGGCCGCATATCCCTCCCTCAGCAGCAAGTCTGCCGGCCTTGGGATGTCTTTATTGAAAAACTCCTCTGCGCACGTCTTCAAATTCATCTGAGAAATGGGCTTCATTAATTCCCCAAGGGCAGGATCTCCGAACAATTTACGTCATCGTAGCTGTGCTTCTTAAGGAATTTGTTCTCTTGAGTGGATGTAGATATGCTACGTACAAAAGGTGAGTGTGACAACGTTACATTGCTGCGTCTTGCTCTGAAAAAACTACGTAGCTAAAGATTATTATTTATAAAAAAACACTGTTAACAAAGAATTATTGAGTCAATTGAAGCGACTTGAAGATTATCTTATCTTCACAAAATTTTTAGCATCTCCAGGATTTCTTGCATCTGGAAATTAACCGGAATGTCCTGGAGCTCATGCATCATCGCAAGATTGCCTTTACATTTCAGTTCTGAACTCTTCAATACTGAGAATGTTTCCCCTTTTGAACGTGCGATTTGCGCTGCTGTCTCTGATGAAAGAAGGCGCACTCAAAGCGAACTCGGCAGCAAACGATGATTCCGTCATTTTGACTTCGTTTTCTAGACTGAATTGCAACTAAGCCTTTTTGTTCACACTTCAACGAACTTTCAAAGAAGGCATCAACGTCTTCTGGAGCTCCAAGTGTCGCTTGAGAGCGGTGCATTGGAATCATAGATAAGGATTCGGTTCAGATTTTTTTCGCCGTGGCTGTGCATCTCGCGTCGGAGAAAGCATCGTGAGAGCGCAGTGAAGTGGGAATCCATTACACAGTCTCCATTGGCCCAGACAGCATTATGTTACTCGAACAATTGTGCATTACATTCAAATGGGAAAGTTCTGTAAAATACCTTCCGTAAATGTGATCTGAAATTAGGTAATAACTTAAGAATGTTAATGTTTACAATTATGGAAACTAAAGTGTTAGGATAGTTTTTTACAATTATTATGGAAACGTATACAATGGCAGTTCTGCTCACATACGTGAGCTGCCCGAAGCGTGTGTATATTATTTCACAAGCTGTGAACTATGTGTCCACATTCATAAACTAACCCAAAATGTTCAATGAAATGAACATTTTCTTTGTGTTAACTGTGAATACATCTCGTTTAGTATCAAGATAATTTTGATTTATACTGTATTCTGAGAACACCAAACATATTTATCTATCGGAATAGCACCCATGTTTAAAAAATTATAGATTTACGGCCGGGAGGTAGTGGAGGCTGTATAACAGGTGCACCCATCACGCAATTCTCAGCTATTCTGGCAAAAGAACTCAGAAGTGCTGAGAAAATAATTTCGAACATAAATATACTTTTCATAAATAGATCCTGCTTCAAGAATTTGGAGACTAAAATTAAACTACCTATAATTTTACAAACCCATTCGACGTGAATCATTAAGACCTAATCTAACATAACCAACAATTTTTATTTAAATAAGGCATTTTTTATGAGGTGTCAAGAAATGCGACGTCACCGTGACGTCATTCGGCTATTTTGCACACCGTGGTTCTAGTTGCCAATAAGTTTTTACCGTCAAGTGATATTTTAAATTCAAAATGGTGCATTGAAATTACTTGTTTGCATTTTACGCTGAAAATTGAGGTTAATCAGTCAAGTACCTTTTAAACTTTAATTGGTCGAAATTAGGGCCGTAGAGAATTTGCCTCATTTTGAGCAGCCCTGTAATGCTACAATATATATGCCGAAAGCCCTTCAAGTGTTTCCTTGTTACAAATTTAGGCAAATTAACACTTTTACTGCGTTTAATAATATTGAGTTCAATACCAAACTCAAATTTAATGCTAATTGTTGCGAGCTATTAGGAAAATACAAGACATGAACTGGATAGTGCCTTCATTTCAATTTGATTAAATATTTATTAAAATTGTGTTTGCGACTACTGGGAGGTCAGCAGCACTATGAAAATTACCTCCGTGTACCACCGGTGGCGCACGTCGCAGTCAAAGTGTTATACACGTTCGTGAACCTGATAACCTCGTTTTGTCAACTGAAAGTAGCAAAGAGAGTATGTATAATACGAAGTTTTCCTGATTTTCCCTTGCATCGATACCTGAAAATTTGCCTTAAAATCATCTCATTTTACTCTCAGATGATATTGGCATATTGTCGATGGTCAACACTGCTCTGACTCCAGTACATCTCTTGCTTGTGCTGGAATATCGGTAAACACTATTATTGTTATCATTCTGGCGTTATGCATTCCTACTTATTCAGTAAATGCGTAACTAGAACTCAATTTTATCCTCCAACGTGATTTTTCCAGAAGTAACTTCTCTTCTCTGTTGCAAGCCCACCATGAATGCTGCGAGGGTGTTACATTGAGCACGCGTATTAAGAAATACCTTCACAAAAATGGCTATTTAGGGCGAAAAAAATGAGAACTGCGAGTGATTTTAAAGTGAAGAATTCTTTATGAGAGCAATAAAATCTTACACTGCAAGTGGAATACCAACAATGGAGCCATACATGGAGTAGAACTGAAAAGCTCCTTTCCTATAGCACAATGTATACATAGACTTTTTACATCAATCAGTTGATGTAAATTTTTTTACATCAATCAGTTGATGTAAATTTCAATTTTAAATCAATTTTAATCAATTTTTTTAAAATCAATTTTACATCAGCAGAGAAAAGATTCTCAGCTGCTGACCGTGGTTGAAAAAAGCTAAAAGTAGGATGGAAGTATGTACGAAACTGCCTGTGTGATTCCGGTTGAGGATTTGGAAGAAGTAATTCATAACAATTGTCAAATTTATTTTTTTGAGATTGTCTTTATTGAACCCGTTTGTGAAAAAAGAGCTGACCAAATCTTGTTTACGTAATTTATAAATCATTCCTAGATCACACAGAAGGTGACATCTAAAATGTTAAAAAATATATAAGATATCTAATAACTTTTGATAATTAATGTTTGAACGGGAAATAAAGCTATTACGCAGTCAAATTACACTCAAGAATAGATAAATGAAATTGTGAAAATTTAAAATGTCTCATTGGATTCGACCACACTGCTGCAGTATAATCAATTATTAATTTTTAGTTTTAAGCAGTCATGTCTATACAAACATAGCTCAGCACATTCATATCGCTCAAAACATGCAATTAAACGAAGTAAACATTCTGATTCTCCTAATATCGCGTCCGGAAAGAAATGAGCATCAACTTTCTTCCGTAGAGCATTCGTTATGATTGAAATTCATTTCCTATACTAACATTCATTTTACTGAAAACATGGAATTACACAAAGTAAACATTCTGATTCTCCTGATAACACTCAGGAAAAAAATGGGCATCAACTTTATTGCGTTGAGCATTCGTTTTGATTGAAATGCATTTCTTCAGTCAGTGTCGTGTACTAGTTACCAGCGGGCAATATATAGAGCCTCGCACGCAGTTACTCGTTTCACCTTTTCTTTGCTACACAAAAGCCGAGCAAAAGCTGGTGCAGAAACTCTTCCCTGGAGGCGGTGTGATCAGATTTACGACAATGGTTATTCTTTACGGCAAAGGCAAGCTAGCCCGTAATTTACTGTGAGGAGATATTCCTTATTTACAACGGCATGGAAGTCCCATAAAAATAGCAGGACCTCCAATGTGCTCGAAATTATTACGCGAATACTGACTAGTGCAAGCCAGGTCACTGAAATGTATAGTATTCAATTTGGGTCAGAGTTTGGTCGAAAAATTTTGGTTATCACTCAAGTTCGAGGGTTCGGAATAGAGTTGTTTGGTATTTTTTCGCAATGCTTGAATTCATTGAAAAATTATTCGCGGGAAAAGCTCAACTGCACCGCAATGCACACACTCTTCGCACCACGTGCTTCAACCAACCAGGATTTCAAGTGAGATCATATAAACCAAGGATGTTAGAATTGTTATTCCAATCTCCTAGGTATAAACAATGGCCTTGAAATTCTCCAAAGAGGCTTTAAAATTCTCCAAAAAATTTCATGCAGCTTCTCGTGCATTCATATTACAGTAAATGAAAACATGCACATAGCATGCATAATTTATTGGAGATGTTAAGAATAACTACTTATACATATGCAAGAAAATTATGAATAATTCAAATATGCTCTCATAAAAATCCATGTACCGCCGCACCATGGCTATTATAATAATGGTGTGACAAATAACATTTTAAAAATCCTAAATTATATATACTTTCTGACGTGAAAATGGGATGATAAGATCAAACCGTAGCATTTTCTAAAAACCCTATTTAAGCGATATTTGACTTGTATATTGTCCTCGTTAATAGTATTTAACCACTTGAGATAAAATTTCAACAATGACACACTAAAATATAACTTTTCCTTGTCTAGACGTAAATTGCATTACTCAGTCACAAGCAATTCTTTATAAACCGAATTCATCATTTGAAGCCGAAACTGAGATTGCTTACGCTGTGAACATCGCTGAAGCTGCAGTAAAAGCCCTTTTACCCAATTGGCCACTGGAATCTGGTCCCGTGGGAAATCATAAGGACGTCTAATTCCTGAACTAGAAGACCCAGGTTAATAATGGGTGGCAGTGTAACATTGGCCCCAGGACAGTACCTGCAAAAGAAATTCAAAAAGAAAATCTTTGATGTCTTGTGGCACTTCCAGACGTGCTATTCGCCGGCCTAAAACTATATGCACAGATTTTCCTTTTTATTGTGATCGTTTCCAATCCATTCACAATTTGTAATGGCTTAGGCTGAATAATTTCATTCAAAGTAACAAAAAACATCGTTAGTGAAAATCATTTCGTGATAGCAATAAAATCAATATTTGAACGAGGAATTCATTAGTTTTTAAATTTACATCCGCTATGGTTCAAAATTTGTTCGAAACAGGTCAAACTTACGTGCTAATTTGTCCCTGCCTTACATAAATACGGTATGCGACGGTGAGAATCTCAGAACAGCTGCTAACTGATTTACGCGGGACTAAAACAAAGTTTCTATCCAATATTCCCAGTAATTTTTGTGTATGATTCTGCGGAATAATTTCAAGACATGTAAAAACATTTCACAATAAACATCCGGTAAGGATATTTTGAGCTGCCGTAACCTCCATCATAATTCAAATTCCCACCGATGGCAACGCAAAATGCACTTCATCCCAATTTCTCAAGGCTCGAAAGCATTACGCAAAAATTTGCTGAATCACTTGTTCTGGATTCCATTATTCTTTCACATGCCAGATTTACAATATGGTTATGTTCGGTAAAATATTTTGGGCCCCCGTTCTCGCAAGGATGGTTCAATCTTTCTCGCAGAAAACGTCTCCGCGCGAATCCCCGATATCTTGGGACGATAGTTGCTTGAATTTATCATCGGCCAGAGTCTGATAAATATGGCACCTCAATACTAGGCAATGTTCCCGCCAAAATAAATAATGACCTTCCTAATACGACAGCCTTACAACTGGAGCTCCATCTCGTGTTGAAATCTGCCCGCGACAGCTGATCGACGGCCAAAATTGCGTGCTGAATTCGCTTCGGCTACATCTCTTGCTTATGTCTTTGCAAACTTTTTCTCTTGCGCTGAAATCGGTTTTTAAGTGCAGTTTTTTGACATTATTTTGTATTTTATCTTCAATGCAAATCTCGGAAAAGGCATCTAGTTGTATTGTGCACGCAAAAAAAAGGCCTTAGCAAAGTTTGTGTACTATGGGCTTGGAACAAAAATAAAAGATGTTAGTGATCGTCAAAGCTTAAATGACTACATAAATTGAATGAGAAGAAAAGTAAATTATAAGCGAAGGATACTTTTATCACGGTCATTTTGATGCTGACAATCGTCCGTTGGCTCAAAAGTCTCAGAATCCCTGATTAAGATTAAAGGGAGTTTTTTAAAGGGAGCGGGAATATGAATGTAAAGTTCATTGTTCCAAATAATTAAATATGATTGTTTCGGAAAGCTATGCTGTGGATATGCAATAAATTATGCCAAACTTGAGCGCCAATGATTATTTTTATACGCATTGACTTTAACACAGGTAAGCCCATGACCGCTTCCACTCGAAATAACTTAGAGCCACTTATTAACGAAGTAAGTGTTTGTAATTTACTAGTTGAGAGTAATACAGGGGAATTAATTGACGAAATACGTTGTTGAATACCACATCAAACTTCTCATGCAGTTCTATAAACGTTTAATAGTATTACCTGTGGAAAAGCATTTGCCAGCTATCGTCCAAACGTGCCTCTTTATGACTCAGAAGTTCATTTCATCTCTCGGAGGTAATCAATGTATGCTCTATTGACCGATCTTCGTCGAAAACATGTTTGATTTGCAAAAGTATTCTAAATAAAAGCGTATTGAAAATTTTTCATATCTTTACGTATAAGTACGATGATGTGTAATAGATGAGAACTAGAAAGGCCTGAAGGCAGATCCCGCTAGCCATTTTTTTGAATTAGTCTTCAACATGGATAAGTTTTGGTCTAAAGAGCGCTTCTTATTCAAAGACTCAGTGCATTAAGCCGTTCACGCTCTGCTTGTATATATAAGCTTTTGCCTTTATGAGAATACTCGGAGGCCTCTTATTGATCTTAGGCATTATTGGTTCGAAAGAAACCAATAAATTTCCGAATGTTTGTTTTAGTCTATAGTTATTCATTCTTCGGTGCTGCTACCCTCTTCACTTTCCTTTACGTTCCTGGCATAAGGAGAATTTTTCATATCAACTTAGCGTTTTAGGACGTTTTTGCTGCCATGTGAAGTTAGCGAGCATTATGGTACTGAAAACACTTTGTGCTTTGAATCGTCGTTGTTTACGTCTCAAATATAGTCCCTAATGTGATGAATTCTTGTGTTTAAGACCTCGGTCTTGGAGTCTGCTACTGATAAGGATTTACAATTTTTTATGGCATTGTTTTAGGAGCAATTGTGTTTAGTGCCCGTCCTTCCAAGGATTGTCGCTCCAGAGCTATCACTAGTTTTAAAATTTCGCTTGCACGAATCACCAAATTGAAGAGATAGCTCGAATAACTGCAGCATAAAACCGTCCTAAAGTACAAGCATTCATTTCTGGGAGCGTCATTTCTCCAAGTTTTAGAAAAGATTCGAATAATTGTTCATAGGTAGTTGCACAAAGAAACAATAGGGACAATTTTTCACATATATGTTCCAAAATAACTACCTTTCAATCGTTGTTTGTTTATTAATTCATTATTAGATTCCGTGGTTTAAATCTGGAGTCCAGCATTACATATGATGTAAAATCTTACTTTATTTAATTTTGCTGTGAAGCTTCTGCGCTTTGTGTATCATACTCGTATCGATCCCCTTCTAACCTCATGTCCATCTTTTTCCAGGTGATCGCGCTCGAGAACTGTAAAATAAACGAATAAACGTGCAGTTCAAATATAAAACTTTTAGCCCCGCTATAATTTGACATTAGCCCACAGATTTTCAAGGCGTGCACCCTAAACTTGCAGCAACATTTCCCCGTCTTAAAATGAACAGCACTCAACGGAACGAGTTGGGTACGTATTCCTTTGATGCCAAGTGGCTAGCCGGTGAAAACGAATCAGAAGCATACCACGTGTTTTTTTTCAAATTAGATTGCCGAGAATAATTCCCTTGTCTTATTACGATGACTGATTCCACTGTTTGCGAATTCAAATTCTGGCACGTGTGATACAAATTCATTTTCTACTGTCTGCAGAAAAAAGTTAACAGCGCGATAAAAAAAATGGCTCTCACCACAACAAAAACCCACTTCCGTTGAATTTCACTCATTGTTCCACTTATCACTTTTTTCTACCTTGTTCCCCGTCGACTAAGTAGATTTTGTGATGAATTTTATGTCATTTCCTACGTCAGCGCGTTCTCCTAATGTAAGAACTCTCATACTTTTGAGATGTTTCACGTATTTATTTTTCAAGTGACCCAGACCGCAATAGAAACATGAAATTTACCGGCTTGAACGTAATCGCAGAATCTTTAATGAAAGATAAAAATTACATGACTTTGGAGGAACATAGTTCGGATTGATTCGTTCGTCTGGAATGAAAATATTGGCTTTTGTTTTTCTTTTATTTGATTCTGGCTTGAAATAACAAAGATTTGGTGTTTGATCATCCAGAATGCAAACATCATCACAGACGTCATCCTGCAGCCTCTTGCCCTTGAGGGAAAGTATAAAGTTTTTGCTCACATTCAGAAATATTTTTTGAATCATTTTGCTAAATACAACCGTCGAAATAATAAAATTTAAGAGCAAAAGGAAAATGAACATAACGTGCACTCCTTTTATTCATCATTTTTTTCTGGAGGACGCTCGTTTAATTTTCTTATTCCCCACAGTGAAGTTGATATGAAAGGTCGATTTTTTGATCAATTTCTGCGTCATGTGTGAGTGTAAGTGATTTTCGTAGTACGTGTTTCTACCATACAAGAATGGCAAAACCTTATGTTTAATTTTAGCAACGTACTTGAAGGCCAGTGAAAATTATCAGCATCAACAAGGCAAGAAGAAAGATGAAGGGATGCGTAGCGGCTATTTGAAAAAAGAAGGAAACTGAATAGGGAAGCATCAATAACCACCCAGAAGACGCCCAGCCGCTACACTATTATTAATTAATTTGTCGTGGAGATATAAAAACTTGTACTTGACGTGCGAGGCCTTTATTCGCATACCTGCGTTAGTACTGCTACATGCAATCATAACGTATTTTTCATGAAAACCACAACTCTTAATATTTTCCAAATTATTCCTAAATATTTAATTTCCTCTGTCCAAACGTATATTTTTTGCAGTCCTTACATATTGCATGAACTGAAACAACTGTTTCAAAACCCCATCAAAAAATTAACGTATTTTATTTATCATGTTGGAATGTTCTAATTTTTTATCAGTATTGTTTTGAGAAATTTGCCCCTCACCTTTTAACCTAGAGAACAAGACCTCGGTTAACGTTAAGTTCATGCAAAAAATACTCTTAAGAATGAATCAATAGTAACTATGATACATTCAATTCCATTCAGTCGCTAAATTGACAGAGGTCAACCACTGAAATACTAATTGAGGCATTCAGTTACATTTACTCATCGAATTCGGAAAAAAATTAATTTGAACAAAAATTAGGGTATTCAACCCACTCGATTGCTTGATTGGCAAGAATCCTTATATTGAAATACTAATAATGATATTCAATTACTTTCAATTCCTGAATTGAGAAGGAAACTGATCGAAGTTCTCTCAAGCACACATTTAACCCCATTTAAATTTGACCTCACTTAAAACCATCATTTTTCCAAGCCACTCATCTTAGAAAAAAAGAACAACCGGGAGTTGCTCACACGACCGCCGTCCTGATCGGTAGCCCTCAATATCAGGAAAGCTTTCAGACATGATCAGTATTTTTCAAAGCATTCTCACCAGCGGCCATTTGGAACATTATTCTGAGCACTGTTTTGAAACGAGTCTGCTTCGACACAAAAGTTTCGCAATTTTGAACTTAGTGGAGCCGATAACCAAGATGCTCCTGAAACGAGAAAACAGGATACCTCTTGGAGTTGTGATGGGCTCCATAGATTTAATATCACTTCTCAAATGTTTGTCCTTTCCATCACCTCCCCGACCCAGCACGTGTGTTGCACTGGGGAGACACCAAGGGAATCTCTCTTAAATTAACTGATTTAATTTTTGAAGATATTTTTCATCTAATATCACTAATGGGAAAATCGATGCCCATACCTTAGCACTTTTATGCTCATATCTCTTGGGTTATTGGAAATATTCAATTTAAAAATCACCAATTTAGGCATAGTTCTTGGCTGGACAACAAATGATTTTAACTCCTGATGCAGCTGTCCTTTTAGACGGAATAAAAGAAAGGTATTGTGTAACTGAAGAATATACTCTTCGCAAACCATAAGTATGATATTTCCTAAGTTCCTGAATCCTGAGCTGACCTTAATACATAGGAATATTTTATAAAATGCACAATCCTCCCGTTTCCTGCAAAAAGCTCTTCCAGTGACCAAGCGCCAATGTAACCTATATGAAATGGCGATAAACGGTCAAATTATATTTTTTGTTGCTGTGAGAAATTTTACTAGTTTCCAAAAACATTTCCGGCTTAAAAATACCCACAAAGCATCAAACATGCGACGCATTGAAATTTTAACTTTCAATAACTTTAAATTCAACTTGCTACGCTTACTCATGGTGTCAGGTTCCACCAAATTATTACAACCTGACAAATAACTGTTGGTTGCTCCTGATTCAAGGATAACAATAGATTTCGCTAAGATTTTAGAAGATAAAATTTTCTACTGGTTACTTCCATCAATTATTTGAATTTCACGGGCTTAGCAGATCTCCTGCTCGGCTGTAAATCCAACTTGCAGCAGGGATAGTGCGAACAAAATGATCAAAGGTATTCCGAAGCTTCATTGCATGA
Organism: Morinoia aosen; assembly: GCA_030386875.1. Lineage (NCBI taxonomy): Eukaryota > Metazoa > Arthropoda > Malacostraca > Amphipoda > Talitridae > Morinoia > Morinoia aosen. Next base: position 33,308,806 of record CM059577.1, read on the forward strand.
AATTTTGTTTTAAATGGTGTTCTAAACTGAATGAGCATAATAAACACTAAATTAAACACTTCAAATATCGCAACTGCTGAAAATTCGCATAAGTTGCCTCCAAAAAAGCCCTACAAGTATAAACATATATTTAATAGTTTCTGCATGATATACCGACAAAATATGACAAGATTCGAATTTCTAAACATAGATCAACTTCGATAGAAGAAACGCTATATACTATCGATGGTCAAGTTCTTGAAAAACACTTTCTTGGGATAAAAATTTTCACTTTGGATGTGATACAATGAAAATCAAACCCATTCATCTGCATCTCCCATTCATCTTTTACTAAATTCAATCACAGTTCCTTGGATATTTTTTTAATGTCCTGTCTATCCAGACTCAAACCACATTAAAACGCAAAACTACGAAAAAAACACGCGCACGTAAATTGCGTCTTACTTTTCGGCATGTTAGAATGGCTCGAAATCCAGCTGAGAAAAAAACGATGTACGAGCAGGCTGCAAGAAATATCACCTTTTCATTCTCGCAAATACTCTAACAACAGTGACAGGTGTGCTTAAAATAAAAGATGACCGCTACAGATCAAACAAGGCATATTTGCATTAACGAGAACGCTTCAGATTTCCCTTCTCGCACTGAAAGTATAATCAATCTTCCTTACTTGCTAGTAAGCTCAGAGAGCAATAGCAGTTTTCGAACCCATCTTGTCTCATTTAGCGCCAATGTTCTTATAAGGGCGTAGCTATACCCCAAGCGTGCACCGTCCTAATATCAGTGTGAGTATCGTCAGCAGCAATCCTCACTGCTCACGTTTCCCGTCTGGCTCTGCTTCCAAGTGTTTTCGCAAGGCTGAACTCCTGCTCAAAATAATCCTGCGAGCTTTGAGCGAAAAGTCTGCGTAGAAAACTTCTTGCTTTGAACAAAAATTCGATGGACGTAGCAAAGCCGTAAAATTAAAATTCTTGCTGAGCAAGGAAAACCAGCGCAGAGATTTTCTAAAATAGGTGAAGTTGACACGACGGAAACTTTAACATAAAATTAAAGGTCATTGCTCAGAAGTCTGAAATATACACAGTGAGGTAACTATTTCATGCGGGAAATGTTTGTTATGTCTATACTCGTAAGTAGTAAAAGGAGTAGCTCAATTCATTCGCTTTCGTTACGTAGCGGTCTTTGCGAGACATGCCAGTTACAAACAGGATCGCTCTCAAGGGTAAATCTTCCTATTCCCAAAGCAATTAATGAAGCTAATTTAGATCGTTACACTCTGATCAGAAGTTCCCATACGCAATCCAGCATCTGTGCAGTACACTTCCCAGAGCACCTAGTTCCTCTAGTGCTGTGGCAAACGAACAAAACGGGTAGGAGAGGGTATAGGAAAAAATTCTCACAATCAACGGGTGTGTATTTCTATTTCTCTTCATGATATTAAGAGCTGAGAATCAATCATAATTGCAAGCCCACTGTTATAGTAAAATTGAGCGATTGATAGAAATGAGTTTCCTTTAGTTGAACTCCGCTTTGCTCAACATCGTCCAGTAGGCGGCTTCTTACCTCCTCACGTACCGAGTTACCATGGACACCAAAACCGTACACTTAGCAACACTTGTTATTCTCAGCAACAGTAAAATCTTCTAATGACTTACGACAACGTAAATAAATTAATTTTCCTATCACGCATGACACATTTACCTCGAATAAGCAAAGCTCGGAAGGCATTCGTTAGCTCCAGGAATTCCACACTCATCATGGAAGCGAACAATATTGCTTGACGGCAAGTCATTCTGAACAAGACTCTATTTTCATTATGTCTGAAACCTAATCAAATTCCAGCGCAAGAAAAATACAGATGATTAAAAACATGCACTTTGAGCGTGAAAAAAAACATTTCCAACTACTGTGTGCAAAATGCAATTCTCACATAAAACACCACTATTCAGAACACTCCCCTCCATTTTTAATGGAATAAGCTTGGTACAAATCTAAATCAAATTTAACTTACTCTCACCTTGTTTTTACATGCAAATAGCTTGCAGTACGATGAACATGAAAATGATACTTTATTCCAATCAATCAAGCCTGATACATATCATCTTGTACATTGGTTTTTCAAATGCCTTTAAACTAACACCAGGACGCCATGGCGGTTTACCTCCGGTCAAGCCGGTACCCATTTCAGACACCTGGGTAGAGTGGGGAGTTGTGTTGAGTTCTCTCTTTACCCAACGGGGAGAAATCACCGCGCAGCGCCGGGATTCGAACTGCCGGCACCTTCACGGAAGGGCACGTTCTTACCCACTCGGCCACGGTGGTGAAAGTCTTACGGTGACTGAAGTCTTATTGGAGGTATGAGTGATACTCGTGCCAAGTTTTATGCAATACCCGTGACTTGGGTTCTTGAAAAGAGAGACGTTTGTTTAAAGATAAAAGAATCTCCACGTCGCCTTTCCCCATCTTCTCAATTTACTCGACCGAGGTCAACACAAATACCTGTGTGCCATAGTATAGTGTCAGCAGGAAGCTATTTATCACATTGAGATTCTTACTAACGGATTCCTATCTCAAAATCCACTCGTCACACAATAAAGTTAAGAGCTTAGCATGGAACACAACGCACCACACCGCAATACACTCCCACTCAGCAGTGCCTGTCACACACACAACACAAGTACTCTGTTTAGGAAGTTGCGCTAGATTTATTCAAAATTATTTGTCAGTTTGCGCTGCCTTCCTATCCATAATGAAGGTGTTTCGAAGCGAGAAAGGAGGAAGGTATAATATAGAGTTGAATTAAGCAAGCGAGGAATCTATATACAATGTGAGTTCCCACATGAGATCTTTTGATAGAAAAATAAAATTTATAAATAAGTTTATGAGACATGATAAAAGCTAAAAAATATAGCAGGTGGGATAATAGTCTTGCCGATTTAATACAATTAATAGAGATTTGTGGTTTTTAACTACCGTGTGTAGCAGCCGTGTGAGGTACGGTGGTAAACCAAGTAACGCGCTCTCCAATTTACCTGAAAACCATGAAGTGAACTCTGCCTGTCACTATTAACGGAGTTTATAGTTCAATCTGCTGCAAAAATTGGAAGCTCCGTCGACCAGAAAGGTTTTTTGAAGGATTAGGTGCGTTCATTTGATAGAGATTTATGGTTCTGCCGAAACTGAAAGTTTTTCTTCGAAAGAGCAGCACTCTGGAAGTGGAGTTTATGAAGAGGAACTCACTCCAATAGGCTTCAGCGACAAGCCTTAGTAGGCAGTATATTTTTACTCAAAATGATATGTAATTCTGAGCGTTCCTACGAGTTTATTTGATGCCAGTTGCTTCCAAATATGTATTTTGCATCACAGGGGCCACTCTCCTTTGTGCTCTTATGCCAAAAAATGAGGTGCTTATTCGTCTGTATGTTGTTTTAATTTACTTTAAAAAAATGATGTGGCTGCAATCTGAAAAAAAAGTTTCTATGGAAACCGAGCAATAATATCGTGCATTAGTATATAAAAAAGAATCTCTTTTCTAGCGACTAAAGAAAAACTGCGTTTCAGAATTCTCAAGCAATTTTTCAGCATTTAAAAGCACGAAAATTCCTTGAAAAATAATTCTCTTCAAGTTAATGAACCATTCTCTAACGGTTTATTACAACTGTAATTATAAAAGAGCTAGTCATCACTTGGGTTATCCACTTTTATAGAAGCTAGAATTTTTCAAATATATCGATGAGTCCTTGTGAAAAGAAAATTCTATACAAATTTAAAAGAATAGTCTGGAAAATTATAGCAACATCGTTGTTCTTATTTACATACATTTAGCTGTTCAGCGGTAATCGCAGCCATTCCCGCTTTTTACTTTTTGTTAGTAATCGGCGGTCACAGATTTTTCTTTCCTGAACAACAATGAATCCCGAGTACCTGTGATCGATGTTGAAAAGAAGTTCTATTCACAAAATCAGCTAAAAGTATTGTACGTGTCTTTGCGCCGTTTCGCATGAAATAGGTCGCCAGGTCGACTCTGGGAAAAGATTCCAGAAAGACCCATCGTCAAAGAAGAGAAGATTAGGTGTTTAAATTTCCAAGTCTAACAATGACAGAGAAGTATGGCGTGTTGGTTTTCATCCCGGTAGAAGAATGTAAAAGACTTGAATTGTCAAGCAAGTCTGTTTACAAAGTAGCTGGTCATCCTGACGTACCAAGAACCCCAAAGAATAACATTTTTGACACCCCAGCTTCTGAGGAAGTTCCGCTGAAAATCCCCCTTCTTACTGCAACGCACCAAAGTTTGAAAGCAGACTAGGTGAGGAAATATTTTCAGATGGACAATGGATTTGAGTCTCATTCCTTTCATTGATGAGACCCGTGTGACATTTGACAGACCTGATGGCTGAGCAGTTGGTTGGTTGTATTTCAGAGATGAGAGTCGTTATCATTTCAGACGTTAACAACAGGGTGGTGGAGTCACGATATGGGCAGGTATCGTGGGGATAAACTCGTTGGTATTATCAAAGTACCTGAAGAAGCTAAACCAACATGTACTGCCAATTGCAACCTCCTATAAGAAGTTTCGGGGCCTTGGTTGAATGATATACCGCTTTCGCTACTAAAGGACTTTTGGCGTCAACAACAGAAAGTGGATGATCTGCCTAGCAACTTCCTCCAGTACAAACCTGCTTAAACAACATCGTTTTATATCACTGACATCTCTTCTCACTGACATATTCATTGAATGCACAATCGCTAGACAAGCATTCATGAATTTGTTCTGGCATGAATTTCCTCCATACCCTAGGTACTTTTCGATATCGACTCTCAATACTTAGAACTGTCAAGATGAGTTTCTAAAAATAAATTGTAATTAGACACAAAAATTTCATTTCCGATCAAACTGCTAATTAGCAACTTTTATTTTATTATATATTGCTCAACATAAGATAATTGATTGAGAACATTTTTTGAACAACGTAATAAATATTTATAAGCTGAATTGTTAAAAAGATTCGAACTAGGTTCGGTCTAGACACAACATTTGCAGTATATTTCATAATTCAATTAAGAACAGAGAGTTTTAGATGCTCATTCAAAAACCCTCTGTTTTAGATGCTCAAACCCTTGAAGATTTAACACCAAAGTGCTTATTAATAAAGTATTTTCAAATCTAAGAAAAATGTTGTCATTGAGAGTAGGGTTCAAGTCATTAAGTATGCAAAACGTGGGTCAAATAATTGAGAAAAATTTGCAATTTTTTAACTTGAATGACTAGGACTAACTAAAGAAAACCAAGCCTAACCTATTAAAATAATCTTAATTTATCGCAAATTAATTACACCCATTTTGGACTTGACAAAATCATGCTTTTTACAGCTTCAATCTTGAAAGATCGTAGCTGATTTTCTTTTACCATGACCTATTCTATTGAAAATTAATCTATTCTAGCATAATTTAACTTCGTATATAAATGCTAACATGAAATATCCTAACCTAACCAACCAGTTACAACCCAACCTATTCCAACGTATCTTAAAATAACCTTACTTATCACCTAGTATTTTGAAATGATTTTGAATTTTCAACATTCCTCCTAACGTTTGACCCGGCAATGACAGTCGACTTGAGACCAGCTAGAAAATTTTTGACGTGGAATATTTTTTGAACCAGATCACAAAAAGCTAAAATTGGTAGGTCAACAAAATTTTTGCGTTGCGACTGGTACGACTATTGAAAAAATACTCGGCAGAAATCATTACGTCTAATCATCATATTTATGATACGGATGTTTGCAATAGCTGGATGAAATTTTTATTCATAAAATTACTGCTAACGGATTTTCGCATTCGTCATTGTTGAATGCGGGACACAGGAGTAAGTAGGTACGTAGGTACGAGAGTATTTGGATGCCATACAACTCAGTACATAAAATACAGTTTGTAGATCAGTTCCTTCCTGAATTTGTCTATCCGTCCCTATTTACCTCTTAAACCAGAAACACCAGACCTCGTAATGACTTGCAAATTTCTGTTTCAGCGTGCAAATGATTTACATTGATTGGTAATCATTCGAAAGTTGTAGTTATATATAAATGGAGGAATAAAACAAAAAAGCCCAGGCATTAAAATAATTCTTTCAAATTAGCTTTCACGATTGAATTTGAACTCTAATTTACGAATAATGCTGTTACTTCGATGGCATAGGAAGATTAGTGAACTGCTTACGTTAGCATCTAAGAAAAAATTATTTCATTCGCAAATTGAATTTTAAATTAGATTCAAAACTCCTCGTGAGTGAGTACAAGCTGAATTGCATCAAAACTGAGGGCAGCTGCAAAAGCTGAGCCAGACCTTGCATTTCTGAAGCGTTTCTAACATTTCCCGCATTCTTAGACTGCATATTTGGAATGCTGTCACTCGTTGGCCTTATGAGTTAGATCGTGTAATTAAGATTCCGCGTGCCAGGCATCCCTCAGAGCTGCCTAAGCACGGAATAACTTCACTCCATGCACCACTCAGCCGTCACTTGAAGCAAATGCATCAGTGAGAGCATTGCTGCGAATGGAAACTGTTACCAACTGAAATAATTCTAAATGTTTCTGGCGCTTTTTCTATCACACTGACGATTTTATGCGTGGAGTATGAACAGCTCAGCTCTCCAAAAAAAGAAAATTAGCATCATGCTGAATGTTGCGTTTGTTCATCACACATCATAACATGATAAAAGATTACGCATTTAACTTACGAAATGAAAATTGAGAGAAAAAATAGGGCGTAAGTTAGTGTAACCAATTATCAAATTTAAATGCTCTTTTCGAAGGTTGCACTGCCATGACTCATAACAAAATAAACTCTGTGCTTCATTTCGTATGGATGATACTTTACCTGAGGAAAACTAATCAACCCCTGGAGCAACATGGTTGATTTCCCCATTTAAAGATTGTCAGATTGGCTTAGTTCCAACAAAAAAATGACCTCATCAATGCCGTTTCACACCATCATATTTATATAAATAAAGTCATTCTGACGTCATCACGCGCTCGTTCATGTGCCCTTACGTATTTCTGAATATCCTATTTATTTCCTTTTATCAAGCAAGGGTATATATTTCAAGATAAAAATTAGTTTCTAAAATGGTGCTCCTAACCAGCCTGGCCTGTGTTTGAAGGTGTTAGATGGGGCCTAAGCTAATAAGGAAGCTTCAGTTTGAACCTTTTGGAATGACCTCATGGCTTGTGACGCCTAACTATTGTCTGAGAGCAGTATGAAACATACAGTATCTCACCAGCTACCAGAACGAGTCGATCTACTCCTCAGTTCTCTTCAACTTCCCACACGTTACTTTTTCCACTATGTCTGTAAGTTGATAGCATTTGTAATTATACATCTGAATAGTTCCATTATGATCATAAATAGGAGTCATTAGCATAGGATGTGCATAAGTAAGTGAACATGGACTACAAGAAATATGCTGGATGTATTTGCCCGTTGGCCAGGCAAGGGCAAAAGTACGATAAATTTGAACTGTTTACATTGATACGTTGGGTCGGTAAGGGTGTTATTTGCGAATATTATATAAAATAGTGGGAAATCTTATGTAACTTTTATGACACTCGATTAATACATTTTGTGACGATTTTACAATCATGTGGCAACTGACATATATATTTAATGAGTGCACATTTAAATATTAGTGATGGTTAAATATTTTCTGATTTTGTTTGAATTTAGAGCTAAAAATGTGTTTAGTTTGGGTATCTTATGATCATTTGTTTTTGTGATCGTTGTTGTTGTGTGTGTGTGGCCATTTATAATGATTGGCCATTTATAATGATTGGCCATTTATAATGATTTATGGAGAACCTATGCTCATTTTCATAAATTTAGTGTTTTGCGTGTATTTTTATTCTCTGTTATTGGTTTTACGGCGAAACTTCTTTTTATTTTCTAATTGACTAATTGTGTTTCAGATAACATGTCACCTGCTTTACCAGCAGTCTAGGACTAAGGTTTTGATACCGACCGACCTAGACCTGCAGGTGAAGACGACCTCTTCGATGACGTTGACATTGAAGAACCTGATTACAACCCCCATCACATGACTCCAATATGCCAGGTCCCAGCACCAGTACCAAACTCCGTAACAAAAAGAGACTGACTACCTATGTTTTTAACGTCAGCTGCCGAGCACCACGATTGATCGTCTCAGAAGTCAGAATTGCTCCAGAAATTTACAGAAAGCAGTGAAGACTTTTGGACTTGCATTATACAGAGAAACGGAGAATATTGATTAGCTAGTTGAGAGGAACGTGGGATTAGAATTAGAACATAGGCATATGAGGACAAAGACCAAGATGAAGACCCTGAATGTGATGTGGATTTTGAGGAAGAGGTATTAAAGGAGGGGGAGGAGGAAGTGCTGCAAAAAAGAATGAGAAGAAATTGGAAAGCAAGAATGGGAAGAGTGTCCTGGCAACAAGGCACACAACGGGAAGGAAGCCATCATCAATAAACCAAACAAACCTGCCCACTTACACCCACCAGGCTCCCTCCTTTGTTAATGTGCCCCTCCAAGACTTCTCCCTATTTTTCTCTCCTGAACTCGTACGAGACATTGGCAACCAGACCAACCTCTTCGTCCCACAGAAGGATCCGACCCCCACCTTATGAACAAATTGGTACATGCTAAGGTGGGTGGATACGAAGCTGGTCACGATCATTTCCAGAGACTTGGGAGTCGAGCCCGTCAGTTTTTGCCTGCGATGCGATACTCAGAGGAAACAAAGAGTAAGGAGAAAGTAAAGTGACCCATTTGTAATCAAGCATTACAACAGATAACATGTCACCTGCTTTACCAGCAGTCTTGGACTTAGGTTTTGATACCGACCGACCTAGGCCTGGGTGAAGACGACCTCTTCGATGACGATGACATTGATGAACCTGATTACAAACCCCAATGCTAATATAGGGGGTGTAGATAAGTGTCATGTTGGTTCAGCAGCACCGAACACAAATGAATTCGAAAAAGTGGTATATGCGTCTGTTTGCTTACGTCATTACTTACATCATTGACCTGTGTGTATGCAACGCGTGGCTCGTCTTCAGGCGGGACTGTGAGTCTCTAAGAGAAAGACTTATGCCATTTGAGAATTTCCGGTTGGGGCTGTTCCACCTCACCTGCAGTGGTAAACCCAGGATTCACTGTCACCCAGATCTTCAGGCTCATCCTCTGAGGAGTTTCCGCGTATTTTTTTGTTATATCATTTGGCCTGTATATATACCCTTCAAGTGATTAAATTTGGCCTGAGCAGTGTATAGGGAAAAAGAATGTGCAGATGAGGTGTTGAGAGGGACAAGTCAGAATGTATGTGAAGTTTTTGAGGCTTGTTCTGATAATCCTTATTTTTATACCTTTCGCATGCCTTTTTTATTTCCTATCTAATAAAATACTTCAGCTCTCTTCACTTGTGATTATTACCCTTATATTTACGTGTTCAATTTTGCAATACTGTGAAGTTTGTTACCCCTTACCGGACAAACTGACATATGTGACCGAGATTATTTGATCGGAATTTGTCATACAAATATGCAAAATTTGAAAAATGTCCATGACTAAAAATATCTTAGAATTAGGCATACTATCATGTTGTAGTGTAGAAATTTTGATAAACTAAGTTTTCCTGAGAGTGCCCCGTAAAGGGATTTGTGAAGACTTACGTGTAATTCGATGCTCGTACCTATACAGGGTGATTTTTAAATACTGTGTATAAGTAAGACCATGTAGGTACTTATATATAATATACAAATAGAGGGTGTTTTTTAAATTCATTCATTAATATAGGAGCTATTATATATTACGCTAGGTCTCATATTTAAAAACCCCCTATATTTGAACATAATATATGTACTTACATGTTCCTACTTATTTGCAAAAACTTGTATGTAAAGATGTAAAGACTTATGTATACTTTTATATTGTTCCACGCATAGAGTTTCAATAGTTTCCAATACCTCAACCTCAGTATCAGCGGCTGCGGGATTCTGCTAATGACTCATGTTTTATAAGACGACAAAAAAATTATATCGAGGTGTCAGGGAACCAATGAAGAAGTTATCATTAATTTTTGTCCTTGCGTACACGGCCTGCCAATAACGACGGCATGCGGTCGTGTCCCATAAAGCTCAAAAATCATTTAGTTAGATAGAAAGTCATACGAAACCGTCTTGCACTTCCACTATTTAAACAACTGTAAGTTTCTGATGGGACCATCTGTGACACAAACTTCACTGCCTCCCGAATTTTTACCATAATGATCCTCTAGATGCAGACACCTCGAACTAATGATCTTTCGGATATTCTACCATATTATTTATCCCAAAGAAATAGTGACAACTGCTTTACAAGTGCAGTTACTAATTACTCTCAACTGATCATAACAAATTTCATTGATTACCAACTGGAAAAATGCACAGTTACATGCAATCATACTTAGCATAAATACACTGCTAGTATTATTACATTGGAAAGACCCCTTAATTATTTTTAGACGCACGCTACAAATTCGGTTCACCTCAACCGAAATTACAATTCGCCGGTGACGAAATTCCCTCCTGTGAGGCGAAGTCATTTTGAGATCCAGAGGGAAGGTGACCGTTCGGAATGCGTTCTTTAATGACGGCTTCAGTAAGACTCTCATAACCCCAATTCCAGGTGTAACATACGGTGGCTCCTTGCTCCGTAATGGCATTCCTTGCGCCCTGCGAGGATTTCCTATGCTGCTCGTAAGCCAGATTAGACACGCTCTTCGGCTGAGCTGCACCAAGTGTCTCCTGAATGGTCATGATCCCACACGGCTATCGGGCAGTTTGCATCATTATAATGAAAGTAATGGCTGGAATTCCGCCTAATTAACGCACCAAACGGTCATCGAGTTAGCTCTAAAATTTAATTGGTCGAATTACTTCTGAAATCACGGAATGTTTCTGGACCCTATAAAAACGCTTGGATTTTCCTGTTTCTAAAAGTTTTCTGATATTGAAGAAAGAACTGATTTTCGCACTTTATGAGGGATGATTTTAATTCTTGTGACATTGAAAGAATTTAACTGTAGAAAATTTCATTTTTACTTCTAGGTAGATTTTATGGTCTAGTTAATTAAGTGTACTTTTTTGACAAGAAAATTAAAAGATAGACTACAAAAACAGTTTATTTCTAATAAAGATGATGCAAAAAACACATCACTAGTTTTTAAAATATTCTAAAGTGTGGATGCACACACACATGGGTATCGTAATACCCATGTCACTAGTAGAAACAAATAATTGAGCTGATACACACACATGGGTATCGTAATACCCATGTCACTATAGTGGAAACTAATGATTGAGGGCAAATGTATTCCTATTGTTGTTTAATCTAGGTTTGAAAATATATGCAGCTACAACTAGAAAAGAAGACACAAGCTCATCAGTGAGGGTAAAATTAAAAATTTCGATTAGATTTGTACACAAATTTATACCCTTCCAAATCGTGGACTTAATTCTGCGGTTACGTGCATATTGCGCAATTTGTTCCTTTCAAGGTTTATTTGCTGTCATACAGACATTTGAAATCAGAAATCACGGGACGATCTGGAAGTCTTTCTCCATAAAATATTTATTAACTTATTTTAATATATTTATATTTATCGTATTTTAACCTTTAGTAAGAAATGCCAACTCGCCGATCTCAAGAAATGCCAAACACAAGTTAACTTGAATCTTTGATTGTCGGTCTTTCAAGACTCTGCCTTGGATCTGCTTATACTCGTACTACAATATCCTCCATGCTCATTTTGCTAGGTAAACATTGTTTCCATAGCATCTTTTATTTCAAACTAAATGAGCTTTGGATCACAGAAAATGATTTTCCTCGCTCTCAATATTTTGGACTTCCCATTATTTCATCAAAAGTTCAATCGTCGCCTTCTTTAAAATGGACATCTTATTCTCAGGTGCAGAATGATGCAGTTCGCGTAGAGTGCCTGCTTGATTAAGTAAATTCACTTCACTAGCGATGTTTTATCAAAACTCTCAGTTAATTTCATGCTTATATTTCTAGTTCCATGTTCCTGTCAACTCGCAAATCAATATTCTTCGTTTCTCCTTAAAATGCAAGTCCAAAAGTCTTCACTGCTTTCTTCAAATTTCTGGAGCAATTCTGACTTCTGAGACGATCTGAGGTGCACGGCAGCTGTCTTCTTTTCAAAAATAGATTTGGAGGTGAGCTTTTTAAGTTCACTTCAGTCATTGAATTAAGTAGTGGGATTTTTCTCGCTTTATATTCTTATTCGTAGAATAAGAATAAGAACTTCCGAGGCTGAATCGTTTATATTCTTATTCGTTTAAATTTTTACAAGGGACATAGTACGTCCTTAGAGCTTCGTCTCATCCCATAACTTCTCTTCGCCCGTTCGCTTTCCATTCTAGGCCTATTTCACATGCAGATCTGGACAATTTGTCTCTTCGCTTAAGTTTTCCTTCGACTACTCACACTCCCATGACATTTGCTTCGACCATTTCCTATTGCTGAGAGTGTCGAGAGACGGCTACGTCGAAGGAACGTTCCTGCGGAGAAACGATGCATGGATCCGGACTCAGTAGCTTGCTGGCGTGAGATTTACGACCAATCCCCCAAGACTTTATGAGCCAAACAGCAGGAAAATTCGGTGAAGAACAGCTCGGATCTTCAGACGTGAAAGAACTTAAATACCGCAATTCTGAGAGAGGGAAAGGTGAATAGAAATGGACTGAATTGAAAGTCAGAAGTTGCTGGGCTTTGAATTGAAGCTTGGATGTCGAAATATGTCATGATACCTAAACTGCTGGTCAAAATGAAATATAAATGAGTAATTGTTTTAATATGTTCGTTCAATTTTTTTTCAATTGAACAAAAAGAGTATAAATCTCAACTCGAAATTACAAAACACAGATATGTCATGCGTTCGAAAATGTAAACTACCGGAGAACGTTCGATGCTCCTTAACGGTACTTCATACCATAAAATTTGGTTAAACGCTGCATTTTGATACGAATACTAAATATTCAGCTCGGTAGTGTGCTGGCAGTACTTCATTAAGTCTTGTTTTGACAAAAGTAACTCCCGATAATTATGTATGCCTATGAAAAACGTAATAATCATTTTTTTTTAAATGCGGGGAACCGTAATTATCAAATTTTGCCCAACAAAATACCTTTGATGTTGTTGGAGCGAATCATGTTATAAGCTGCAACTAATTCTGAAAAATATATTTTTTTTTAAGGGAAAGATGTACTGCATATGTTTTTTAAACAAACACTTGACGATTTTTCAGTTGTTATTTTTTCACTAGGGGCTAGTTTTAGGAGGGAAGGAAGACAGGAGGGAGGAGGATTTAAAATATGGACCTTTTGTTAAAGTCCTCATTTTATTGGCTAATATACGGAAAAATGTCAACCGATTTTTTTCTACTTTCAGCACGTTTCTTTTCAAAACATGAGTTGAACACTCTAATTCAATTTTGAAAAATCGTTCGACGAGAAAAAGCGAGAAGCGATTGGAAAAACGGTGTGTGTAACAGCTACCTGATACCACAATTAAATCATCAATTAAAAATTTGCTATGAACAGTTGCATTCAATCAATTTATATTTTTTAAATCTTTTTAGGTCTTGTAGAGACAGTATAAAATATCAGAAGGAAATTACAACTTTTCCAATCATTTGAGAAAAGATAAATACAGAAAATTTATTTCAGATAGTATGAATGCAGGCAGAAATTGGAGCATCGAGGAAATTTGAGCTCTTTCTTTTCAATAAACCGAAAAGCACTTCGTTCACTTCCCAACAGGGCACTGCACCCACTGACACAGTAAACAGACACGGCCATTTACCGTTATTTTACACTACAGAAAAATGACGCTTCTTCAAAGCTTGATCTAAATCCAAGAGATTTATAAATTCGTCCCATTTTACAATGCGGAGACTGTGTTACCTTCATGCAACAACAACATCTCTGAATCGCCATCTCAAAAAAGCAGGCAAAAAAATTACGAAGGTAGGCGCGCTGCATACTGCAGCAGGCAATTTCCGAGGCTGACTCGAGCTTGTGAATCGGGCTAGAAGGGAACATGATGAACAATACAAGACGATATTGTACAAAAGTCAGGTTTGAATGGTGCACATGGTTTTTCACTTGTAAACCGCCATGAAAAATAGATACTTGTGTTTAAGATTCTGCGAATATTTGTAGTTTAGAAGAAAGTCGACAATTTGGATAGTTATGATGGAATTTCAAATTAGTGAGACTCCCTCCAAATCCTCAGTAATTGGAGATCTGTAAAAATATAGATGTTTTTCTAGAATGAATACGAAAGCATGTTGAAGATATGTTTTCGCTTTCAATTAAAAAACATTCAAATCAGAGGATAAATTCGAATTAGCAGTTGATCAGACCCCATTAGAAAATCCTGGACAAACACGAGAATTAGATAAAGATTTCCCCGATGGTTTGGATCAGCGATTGTCCAACTCATCGAGAAGGTTCATTTGAGGCTCGACAGTGAGCGGCGTGTTGAGCCAATATTGAGCTCATTGGCTCAGCCTGTGGGCTGAATAAGCTAGTAAACTGCAGAGATGAGCTGAGTGAGCGTCGTCTGCCCTAGTGCAGGGCAGACGACAATCTATATATACATTCTATATATATATATATATATATATATATATATATATATATGCATATATATATATGTATATACATATATATAAATATATATACATATATATGTATATACATATATGTGTATAAGTATCTATTGTTAAATTCGTCACACTTTGCGGACCACCTGTCAAAGTGGCGCGGACCCCACTTTGATATGTGAACCCTTGCACTAGGGCAGAATACAATCACACTCAGCTCATCTCTGCAGTTTACTAGCTTATTTAGCCGGCAAGCTATGTATACACATATACATATATGCGTATACAAAGCAAATACATTGTATATGTGTATACATTAAACATATACATATATGTATATGTATACACATATACATATACATACGTATGTATTCCTGAGGCGAATACATGTGAGGAGGTCCTCAGCTTATTTTCTGTAATAAAATTGGTCCTTGGATGAAAAAGTTTGAGAACCCCTGCCCTAGTGGACTGAATGAGCAGATAACAGCGCTGGTGGACTTGGTGACTGTGGAGACCCGGCTCGCGGAGTTTGCAGACTGGCAGACCACGTAATTTGCAATGCATCTGAAGAAGTTGTTTGGCTTCGCCTTGTGAAAATGTTAATTTAGCAGTCCCTTATTAATTTTATAAGAAGCACGAGTATCTCTATTAAAAAATTGCTGAGAAATACTTTGAAACGTGAAAAAACAACATCTTCAAACATAGACCTATCATTCACCATTTTGTGATTATTCAAGTTTGAATTTTCACATCGATATAAAGTAACAAACTATTAGTACTCAAAATCAAGAATCACAGAAGATGTAAATTTTAACTAACACTTTCTGTAAGAAGCAAAACATTCGTATTTTGCCTTATTTTTGTAGATAGAGAAAAATCGTATTAAAATCAAGAACACGACGAGATCACCGAATTTCTCTGAGACTCCATATTCATTCTCTACAACGTAG
The DNA here is from genome assembly GCA_030386875.1 of Morinoia aosen. NCBI lineage: Eukaryota > Metazoa > Arthropoda > Malacostraca > Amphipoda > Talitridae > Morinoia > Morinoia aosen. Next base: position 33,324,460 of record CM059577.1, read on the forward strand.
CTCATTTTTAAATTAAAACTAAAAATTCAACAAAGGATATTAATTCGAAGCTAATAACCACTCAGTGTCCATACACTTCCTGAAATTATCAAGAGAGCTCCTCCAGTGCTGAATTGGCCACGAAACGAATCGACGTTGCCTCGTTTTTCATAAGTTATCCAGTCGAGTGTATTCGAAAGCAAACTTTGTTGTACCGTTGGGACCCCAATTGGCAATCTCTTTTTTGTTGTAGTAAACAAACGAAAGGAGAAAGAGCAAGCTCATTTCATTGAGTGATGAAAACATAGAGCATTTTTAGTGATAGAATAACTTTGTTTTCGTAAAATTGGACGGATCGAGCACTTTACTTAATGCATGAACAGTGTGTTTTCTAATAGAAATTCTGCGTTACGGTCGTTCAAAAATTGCACTCATTTTTTCAGTGAGAAAATGCGGACAAGAGAAGACTACGCACGACATGATGCATAAACTGTGCTTCCTATAGGTACATATTGATTACTGCATTCTCAACGAACGTGTTGTGAAGACCATTTTCTCAAGAGACTACAATAATAATGTCAAGGTAAATTAAACATCAATTAAAAATTATAATCGAAAGATTTCAAAACATCCCGAAAAAATTGAGAAGGATGTCTTCTATGGTGTAAAAATTTTAATGTAAATGAAAAGCTGTTTGTGCGTGCGATGCATTCTTCTAGCGAAGTTTTAATCTTGAGTTCGAGAAGCAAGTTTCAAATAAGCTGCTGGTCTGCTCGAAATCCTTTAATGCTCGGCCTTTCCATTTTCGACGCCCTGCTCAAAAGAAAGGACTCTATCGGACACCTGACGTTTCAAAGTATTAAGTGAATTTCGAACAAGGTCGTGTGAAGGTGTTCAAGACTTGCAGATTATCGTTTCTCGTTAAAGGTCCTTCCGATACGGGATATTTTTCACGCGTCAGGGAATTTGGCATTTGGTTTTCGAGTTTGAGGATTTGGAACTTTCGTTTCTCAGAAGGAACTTTGCACATATAACATATAGGTTTGGCGTCCGAATCGATTCTGGGCAAATTGAACTTCTAGTCCTATGGAAGTTTGGTCAGAATAAAAATGATTGTTCCACTAAATATCAATAAAAATGAAGCTGAAATGTTGACTAATTCAAATCCCTCTATCTAACATAATTGCACCTCTGAAAACAACATTCATGATGTACTTGTAAATATGTCGTACTAGCGCTGCAAAATATATGTATGTACGTACTGGCAAAATTAAGCAATTGCTCTGTCTCTGACGATGCTTATGCCTAATGTCATTGGTTGGGGGATAATTTTTGTGCCCTACGTTGTAAATCATAATAGTTGTTTTCAATGTTGTGTTGTAGCCACACTATAATAAAAGTGTGTGATGAGCGTACCTGTGATACGGGCCATATGCACTCGGCCTCATCAACTCACGAGCGATTGAAATTTTTTATTTTACGGCCATTCTTTCGTTTCGCCATCTTTATTTTTTTCAAATAATGGGGGGTGGACTAGATTTTAATAAAGTGCGCCGTTTTCGCATTTCACGTTATTGACGAAAAAGATATACCCAGTTAAACTGCAGGCCATTATTACAGAACAGGACACAGGATGCTGCTGTTGGCTTAGTTTTACGAATGCCGCGAAACGTGTTAAAAGTTCTCAATTATGTAACTTAAAATAAATGTATTGACGCTCGGATTTAGCCTACAAAAATGGCAAAAAATCTACTCCGTTCAACAACAACAACACAAATATTTTTTGAATATTTAAAAAATAAAAAAATAATATTCCACTGTTGCGTGGATTTAAAACACAACATTTTTAAATCAGAACTGTAAAGCCCAAATGAAAAACATGCAATTAATTGAAAAACCAAGTTTAAAGTTCTTTGAGATTATACACTCAGACCACTCGGAATTTCATTATCAAAGTTACCAAAGCATGAAACTAACACAAAAAAATTTGTTTATTCGTATTTCCAAGTTTTGGTATCAAAAACAAAGCGCTTAAATTGACGTCATGAGCAGATGAAACACTTGCTCATGGATATTTTAATTTATTTCTACCTTATTTATTGCTCATCGTGGCTCTCAGCGCTCAGAATGATGACAACGACTACACTAAAGTGCAAAAAATGCTCCTGCACCAGCTGCGGGTATCGGTGGTGGTCAAAAAAATTATGCCGCTTAGAGCAGACTGAGTTGAACTTTTCCAGGAATTCTTCCTAAATATTAATTCTTATAATAGAACCTATCATTTTTCCTTTTAGTTGATTGATCAGTTGTGTTTAGTTCAGGTATTTATCCCTGATGAAGGCACGAGTAATTTGGTAAACAATGAAGTCGTTTTGCACTCATGTGAAACCACGAGGGAAATTGTGTTCCTTTTTTAGTTTGCGAGTGATCTCTGTTTAAATTTGGTACAAGTATCTTCACTTTGAATATCAAATGTCATTTTCATACTTAAGGAGAAAAAATAAAGTTCCCACTCAGCATTAAGCCAACTAAAAAAACTAAAAGTTCATGAGAGGGTTTATTTTTTTCCATTTTCTAGATTTGCAAAAATTGAAAACCTATGTTTGTTTTGACATTTAGTTGAAATAAATTATAAGCTGGAAAATGAACACATAAAGAAAAATGGAAATCACATTGAAAGGAAGCAACAAATTATTTCATTTTGCGAATTCCTTAGTTAAACGAGTAGCGAATAAATGAATATTCCTTTCATCGGTCAATGGATAATCCCAACTTTCATCCCACCTAAACTAAGCACTTCAAAACTTTAGAGACTGAATTAGATGATTGCAACTCACTAACACTGTTCCCTTTCACTCACGAACACTTTTTCACGATACGATGCACCTATAATAATTGCTTACGCGTAATCACGAACAGTACGACGCATTTACCATTTTTTACATAAAATCACAGACAAAAATTCGAGCCATAGCAAGAAGAAAAACAGTCCGCTTCCAAAATTTCTCCCGAGAGAAGTTCTCGACAAACTGGATTTACCCTCTCGTTTGCGTCTCCAAATCCGCCCTCAGTAACGGGACATCGTGACGGATGAAGCGGAACACTGGCGATGGGCATTTGATCACTCCCAAGGCAAAACTAATTGCCAAAAAACTCTAGTGTCACCCAGGACTGCTTTCCAAATATCTTGAAATGAAGTCCATTAGAACTTGGAGGCTTTCTCACAAATCTCCTACGATTGCACATTAGATCTGACAAATGATGAAAGTTTTCCAGCACTTTGCCTGGAAAGATGTCATCTCCGCTTTTGCTCAGCATCGAATATTTTTTCCCCTCTAAATAGATAAAAAGCAGGCGTAACTCATACTTCGATTACCAGAGTGGGACGGACGAAAATAAGAAAATTATGAAAAAATAATTTAATCCCGTGATATAAATCCCGTTTTTAATAAAAATTTTGAGGGCGCTATTTTATTTCCGAAGTTTAAAACAGAGATAAGATGAATAGGAAAAGACATTTGTGGGGTTTTTTTTATGGAGGTAAACCCATCACGATTTCAGTAAGCGTCACTATTATCACAATAACTACGAGTTGAAAACTTCAATGGCGTTGAAACACAATGACAAATGACATTTTGTGATAATTTTTAGCGAGTCAGATTTAAATTCAATGTTGAATTCAGAGTTAATAACCAAATAGTTCACTACGTGTCCAACCTCATTTCCTTTAGTTAGCTTACATTTTGAACATACAGACCCCTTTAACAAGTAGTACTCACTTTGGGATCCTTACTTCTGAGTAATGAAAAATTCATTCGAGATTGCAGATTCACGTAAACCCTGTGTCATAGCGTCAGGAAACTGTCGGTACATCAAGCTTTCAAAATTGTGGCCGAGAAACTCGATGACTGTCTCCCTTGGAGTGCCTCCAGTGTTTGTTAAAGCCTCGACGATTTGAAGCTCTGGCTTGTGCCCCAGCATTGACAGGCCGCCATTCATGGCGTTGCAGTAACATTCTAACTCACCTTGACGCATTCCAACATTCGTTGGGAGACGCGGTGTTGCGGAGGAATTATTTTCTCGCGCAACACGTTATTGATGGACAACAATGGGCAGTTCAGCCGAGGCCTTGAACACTTGTGATTTTATTTCATAGCCCTGAGTTTGTCATTTAATATTATTCTTGAATTTGAATGTGTTATATGAGACCGATAAATAACGTATGGCCGCTGAATGTATATTAATGGAAATCTTAAAATGTTACGTGAAATATAGTTATAGTTTAAGAATTAAAACACATTCTATAAACTTGTATCAGTTTTTCAAATAATGAATTACAAGGAGCAAACATTCGTAGACGTTGTCATTCGTCACTCATGGCTCATATATGCTGGTTTTATCATACTATGAGATGAGATATTAGTACTTTGCTAAAATGAAATTGAGTGACGAGGAGTTAAATTTTAAACATTCTAACTCCTATGTATATATATATATATATATAAATATATATATATTTATATTTCGCTACCATTTATAGGTTGCGAAACATTCTCCTATCCATCGCTAATTTCTCCTATCTCTCCGATATGCACGAGCACTTTCACTGGAATCGCACTATTTTCTCTCTTTTTATCTATAATGAAACATGCAATTGATGTTTTATCACAGAAATATTTCCAATGATAACATAATAACACAATATTTTTTTACTTCCAGTACAAGTTTTGAATGACAATACAATTACTGTATAACCAATGCTGGGACGAACATGTATAAATTCAAGACACATAAATCAAATCTCAAAACGGCTTTTAAAACCTCCCTCATTGATTCGAAAATTGAAGAATTATTTAATTTAACATACCTCACGAAGCAAATTTGCAAATACTTACACGATTCCTATTCACGTAAATTTGGAACAGACCTAAACTTCAACGTAAACGGATTTCTGCTCGCAGTAAGCGTCTTCTGCAGCGAAGTAAACATCCGATTCATAAATAACGAATAGACAAGCGATGAGATGCAAAGTCATGATTTGCTCTCCGTCCCTGAATTTGGCAGCATCATAGTCCAAATCTCAACTACGATCCAGAGTGATCTTCAGAGACGATAGCGCGTACTGTTGCGAATAATTTGAAAACGCTTCACTTGATCCTGATATATAGCGTTCGAATTACGGCCAGGCTTGCAGTGCCAGGCTCTTTTGAGCGAAGCGTATTCTCCAGATTCGAATAAAGGAGCGCCAGCGTACTCGAAGGCGTTCTATGCGCTCGAAGAGTGCGATCCCTCATGCAAGTCCAATGGCGCAGAATTTATGATGAGGGCGAAACTGAAACATCTCTCATCCTGTCACCACTCGGCGTTCCACGTACTGAAAAGTTGTCAGTTTTTCACGAGTCTAGAAACTTGAGCGTTAAGAAGACTACGCTTGAATGAAGTAGCAGCTGAGAAAAGTTGTCGCAAATTTGAAGTTCTCACTAAAAATGGAGGAAGTTTGAAATAACTTGAGGTTTTAATACTAGAATAGTTTAGAATAAGTTCCATAAAGTAAAGAATCCTTCTGGCGTATTAAACTGAAGAACTTCATCTAGTCCAGTAAAATGCAGTGGAGATTTTCTCCGAAGTTTCAAAGTTATATTGAACGTAATTTGAACTCGAAAAACTCCCCTCTAATTATTTACTTAATGATGCTTACATTTACCGCAAAATGGTCACGTGTCCTGGCGACGAACGTTTAACAAATCAATTTTCTCGGCACGAATAACTCATTCGCGTGTACATGTAGGTACCTTCACTAAAGCGAGCAGAAGTTAATAATTTAGGATTTTCTCCTGAAGTTGTGGTGCAAGTTCGCAGAAAATTTTCTTTTTATTCAGAAGTAAGGCAGCTCAGTGTTGCGGAATATATTGCTGATTCTATAACTGGAATCATTAACTTGAATTTCCCACTACCTTAACGATGCTGATAAATTAATTTTAGCGCATTCATTTGCCACATTAATTTTTCCCGCCAGTGTGTGACGGAAGAACCTTTATTTTAGAGTTTAATTAGACGGCGGAAAACCTCATCGCTTGAAACATTCACTCCAAGGGCTGCCAGTCACGGTGTACACCAGAGAACAAATATCCTCCCCTGAAATACGGCAGCTAATATCATGGTCGCAAAATTTGAATCGCAAAATGAAATGTGAATTTATTCCCAGTGAGCCTAACTGACCGTCACAAATTTATTCGGAGCGTCATTTATTTCCTAAAGTAATTTGCAGGCACAAAAGTGCTCTGCTCCGACCTAACTAGATTCCAGTCCGGCATTCAATTGAATTACCTGCTGTCCGGTTACTAAACTTAATTATAAATTGGGTGAATTTAACTTGAGCTACTGTCAAAAATCCTCGTGCCATGTCGTGTCTCAGGAGAGAATTTGCGGTGCTCTGCGCAGCGAAGACCACGGCCGGTGACGGCTTCTTCCAGGCACGCTTCTTGTAACATGAGAAATAAATCACAAAAGTAGTTGTGAATAACGTTTTGCATACAAAATAATGTTCATCATGAATGATGTTTAGTGGAGAGGTATTTACTTTACAAGATATTTATTTCATAATGATAATTTACAATGAAGAACTTCTGCTAAGTGTTATTAGTAATATTATGAGGAAATAATATCCCATTCATATCCCAAAAATCATTATGATTCCCTCATGACACGTATCTCGTATTTCACAGGGAATAACTTGTGATACAAGTCAGAAAATGCAAAGTACAGTTCTTTGTGATACGTATCACAAAGTCAGGCAATGGGTAACGCTGAAATATTTACATCACTGATCTCACAGTGATTAATTGGTTATATGTAAAAAATAACTCATTATAAATACTATTGATATATACATATATACCATACATTTTATTATGAATAATAAGTCATAAATTACATTAAATTCTCATTGGCTAGCACGTTACACATATAGAACACGAAATTCACATCAACACGTAATGTAGCTCACAAATTTTCATTTGATTGACACATCATGTTGATCAAAATATTCCCATCGATTGACACGTCATTTCTAAATATGCAAAACTTAATTTACCACGCAAATAGAAGTTAGTGCGTGGGAAGTAAATGAAACCAAAATTTTGTGAAAATCCAACGTCATAAATGTATTCCAGAACCCGAATCTGCCAAATCAACGCAAATTTGGTTTTATGCGAATCATTAAATAGATTAATTGAATTAATTAGTTAAATTAAATTAAATATGTAATTAATCTCCTTTTAACCAACCAACAATTTCCGCCAAGAGGTCAGTGAGTAACACGAAGAACTAGGCAGAGCGAGCGAGAAATGAAATCAAAAAATTATTGGAAAATAAGATTATGCTACCAGAACACCGTGCATAATTATCTTAATAACTTTATCGCAAATAAAACCACAGACGTTTTCACAAGGAAATTTTCTAAATCGGTAAATCAGAGATATAGAGTGCGTGCTTTTTTCACAATTAGTATATTCATTTGACTGGGCTAACAATACACTGCATAGCAGGAATATATTTTATAAATTATTAAATAAATTTATAAACAATTATAATATAAATTATAAATTATAACTATTTATATATATAAATATAAGCAGGAAAGTTCTTATAAAATGGATTAGTCCAAAATAAATTTGTGAATGAGTAAAGCTTTCGAACGGGCGTAGACTATTATACAAAATTTTCCACTTACTACTGAACTGAGACGTTTGACATTTTTAGGATAGATATTATCGTTATATATTTGGAGTAACTATGAAGAAACACTATATTTATAACATTTTAATGACACCTGAGACACTTTCAACGATTCAAATGCTGCAAGAGAATAAATTCTAACTGTTTGTACATTTTTCATGAAAAGCACATAACTACAGGAAAAAACGCTAGAAATATTCCTCACAGAAAGTAAAACGCAACATGAGCATAAAGATTGAAATTATTTTCCCCAACTGGTATACAGCCACACGAAAAAAACGCTATAAATTCCATGAAAAGAATGTCACCTCAACAAAAAATCTACAAACATATATCGTCAGAAGAACAAAATTCGACGAGATAACAACAAAATCCCGATGACAACTTTTGCAGCTACGGACATCGTATTCAGGCTCAGAGCAACAGCTGTGAACTTGGCTCGACAACAAGCCTCAGTCTGTCACAGGTCCTGCACTCCGAGTGCTCGTACTCAATTCAAAACTATGCAAATTCTAATGGACTTGTCCGTAAATGCATAAGGACTGCCCGCACAGACACAGGGTGACGGAAGGGGACTCCAGAGAACACAGGATTAAAAATGTGTGATTTGATTCCCTTTGATTTAACACACCTAAGAGGCAGACCATGGGAGTGGAGCGACATTCATTCCACTTTCATGTGCCATTTGTCAATGATTTCCAAATGTTCTACATTTAGTGCACGTTGGTTGGAATGTATTCATTCGTTTCGGATATTTGTTTGTTCATTCTGAAACTTTATATTGTGGTTTAGTTTACTTGTTAATTTTGCCGTAGATTCTTATTATTTATTTGTGCACTTATGACACTGATTTAGTCATTTATTTTTGTTACTTGTTGCTGAGATTAGAGAAATGCTTAAAATTTTAATTAGACAAAAACCAATTAAATTAAATAACTGGAATTTCTCTTCTGAAATTTCGCTTCTTCCCAAATTTTTCTGCCCGACGATACCTCAAAGCAAAGAATTTAGAATTGTAAAATTCTCAGTCAGACGATGGTTAATATAAGGTGGTTTCAAAATAACGTTTATTTCTGTATTTTTCACGACCCATTTCTCTATAGAACTTAATGAGTACAAGTTTTAAAATTATAATTCCTTTCAACCTACGGTGCTCATATTTTCAGTAAACAAGCCATACAAAATTCAGTGAAGAAATTTAAAATTAACTAAAGAGCTTGATGAGTTTGACCTTACACATGTGTAAACTTACGCAAATATGTGATATTATTTAGTGAATAATATATACATGCGTTCATTAAAGATTACATTAAAGGTACAAATTTTGCTTTAGCATTCGGCTCAGTGGAATTTGTTGCTTACTTTCTGATAAAAATATAATAAAATTTATGTTTAATTGCTAAGTGTGCGAGCATAAGGTGCACACAATTTGTCTCCAAGCTCCGAATGATTACCAAAAGAGCAGCTGTGAATGTTTTAACCCATTTATTCAAACTTAAAATGTTAAGCCAGCACTTTTAAGGCTAAAGGACGCGTTTCTTCGTTGTCTATTAATGTATTTATGAAGAAAGACCAAAAATTCCATAAGTCATGTTATTTCACGAAAATTAATTATAAAATGGTTAATTTAGCTCTAGCTCGCCTACCTTCAGTCAGCGTCCATGCTTTACACGAGACGTGAAGTTCTCCGCTATTGGAATAATGTTATCAAATTGCTGGCAGTCGAATGATCCTACTTTCAACACATTCTCAAGTTGATTAGGACTGGTTTAAGAGTATCCTTGGATTTCAGACATTTATGAAGAGTTTATTTGCTACATTACTTCGGAAAAAGTACTCATTCCCACTTTCCCTAGATGAAAGTTGGAAAAGTTTCAAGAAAAAATGGGAAAAAAAGTAGACTCCTTGAGCCACGACGCAAAAATTGATGGCTATACTTCAGGGTCTTCAATCCTGAAGCAGGCATTCACAAAATAGCTTCCACCAAGACAGCTGACAAATACCTCAAGGCAGCTCCTAGCGTTTCAAACAGACCAAGAACCAAAAAAGCAACATCTGACTGAATGCATCAAGGTCTGCATAACTTTGGTCGATAAGATTTGTGCAGTAGTTCAGTCGGTGCCTCCTTGGAAATATCGCAGACGAGCCTCGGACGAATGATCTACTTGGAGGAATTAGGAACTCACATGTGTGTTTCTATTATATTCACACATAAAACTGAACTGCACTTTGAATTTGAACGTTGTTCATGAAATTCGTGCAGTTGTTTAATAACGGGCTTGAAAGCAAAAGCAGATCACTTGTAGTATTTGAGAATGTACGTATGAGTTGCTAAATTCAAACTTTGCGAATCAAATTAACTGGAATACTGCGAGAACATGTGCTCAACATAAAGGGTTCATTCGCCTATTTCCATCATGAAATTACTACAACATGATTGACCAAAGCGCTGCAATTGCTCAGAGTGCTTATGCATTTGAATAAAAAGTAAACCAGCCGAAAAAAAAACACGGCGAACCGTACACCTGTGAATCCAACTTGATTGTCCGACATTTGTTTGTTCATCGTACCAATTAGGAAAAACCGCGTAGCTTACTTCAAATTTGAAACGAGTGTTGTTGAATTAGAGTTTAATGACCGTTTTACTTTAAAATTCGGAGCAAATTCCCATTGAATGTGAAATTAGCTGAATGACATTTACCTCAGGCCGTTGCATTTTGGTTCATTCCGTGCAAGTTATTTTTAATAGAATAATTATACAAACATTGAAAATTAAAAAATATTCAAAAGGCTCATCGCAACGCTCCCCTCTCAATCTAAATAATTTTCTTGGTGCAGGTGAAAATAAACAAACACTTCATCTGTGAAAATAGAGGAAGAAATTCCTTTTCATTTCCTCTACGGAGAAGTTAAAAAAAAGTTTTTCCAAAATATGCTATATTTTTCTTCCTATCTCTCTATGAAGCAGCGGTTGATTACATTTGGCAACCTTTTCCTTTGCACACACACATCAACTAAGCCAATAGGATCGAGAAAATGAAATTCATCCCATCTCATTCATCGTTGAGCAATTTTAGTTACTCTCAGGTGCGTACCTGCACTTCGGATTATTTATAGAAACGTTATGTCAGACAGACCATTGAACGCGCCATATAAACATAAATTTGGATGCACTCATGTACGCCACACACAAATAAAACGCTTCACACACTAGTGTATGCACACACAAACACCACACTACTCACGTGTACACCACACACAAACACAACACTACACACACTCCCAGACCCCAGCCGAGTGTTGCTGTGCGAGCGCGGGAACTGATGAGATCAGGCCGATGATGAGAGCGATAGCAGAGCTGCCTCCGCAGTGATGAAGGTGGATCAGAAACGGACCGATACGATTGGTGTCCGATTCCGTCAGACCGATTTTCTCTGAAGAAAAGTGGCAGCAGAGATGAAGCTATTCCCAGGTGAGCATTCGCGGACGGGAAGATTTTGTGGGAAGCGAAGCTGTTTTTTTCCATTAATACTCTCGTACTGAAATAGACTAGCCTCGTAAAATGAGACAATAGGAGAGGATGTCATTGCGACGTAAAGTAATTTGCTCTTTTTTATGAAGATCAATTATATCATTATATCATTTTTGTGTTCTCGGTGAATGAAACGGGAAGCAGGAGTGTTGTAGTGCCTATTATTAGTTACAGCTAGAGGTAAAATGATGATTAAAATCTTTATTATACCGTCAACAGCATTGTCAACACCTCTCAAAAATGGCCCTGATTGTAGAGTTTTCCTATTTTGTTGTCTACTCGTTTTCAGAAAAAAGATATCAGTCATGCACGTAAACCGTTCTGTGATTCTCAGCTAAGCGCTTAATACAATTATCATTCAAAGCCATAAAGGTACGTTGAGAGCGATGAATTAAGGCAAACACTTCAATTACTTTTAAAATAACACGACCTAACTTTAGGCTCATGAACTATGTAAGAAAAATTCTGCTTCATAATGCCTAATGCGATTAAAATCGGATAGCTTTTGACATCGTTAACATGAATTCCCAGTTTAAAACAAAAGCTTCACTCACAGTTCTAAATTAACAGCCAGCCCTTTTCTGCCCGAGTTTGCAGGTTGTCAATCATCGTTGAGTGATTGCCCTGGTAAAAAAGTGGCAGGACTTCGTTTCTTGTCGTAATAAGTTCCAGCACAAATTCGATGCACGAACTTCCCGTTTGCGTTTTTACCAAAGAAGTCGAACGTCGATGGGCTCTGCAATGCACAATTCCTTCAGGTTCGAGAGCTAGTTTCCCATACAATTATCGAAATGAATTCGTGAAATTCCTTTCTGCCAAGCCTTGTTTAATCGTTAGGAGTGTCGTTACCAAGAGCATATACGCTTGCATGATCTCAAATAACATTACCAGGGAACATTGTTGTCACATTAAATCCTTGAAATCAAAATTTTTAGCCCCCTATTTTCAAATTGTTATTAGGTTCGCGAGAAAACTAAATACAATACGGTATCAATGCAATTTATAAGAACCTCAGCTCGCATCTTTTAGTTAAACAACATCTAGTTTAACGCAAAACCTTGTATGCATTCCCCAATCCTAGAAGCTAAATTTGAATCGTTGTTCTTATTTTCGGCCATTAGCAGTTCACTGTAGCAGAGCATAGCAACTGCGCCTTGAAATCTTGCTTGAACTTGCAAGAATTGTCTATTAATTTCCCGTGAATTAACCCGACCTAATTTCTTCAGTCGGACGAATCAAGCAATTTATCGCCAAAGTTGAAGGTACAATTTGCCGCCAATTCAAGCATTATTATCAGAGCAATTTGGCTCTTTAACTTTGCTTTAAAACTTGCCTGGTAACGACCGAAGTTTGGGTTGAGCACGCCTCTCAAGGCGCTCACCTCGCGTCCCTTGTACGGCCTTCTCGAATGCGCCAAAAAACACACACCGGTAATCAAGGCGATGTTTTCATTTTCATCGCTACTAACTGCTTTTCTTTGAGTTAACAACTGAATTGCATGAGAGTCTTGATTAGCTTGAATACCTATTTGAATTTATTTTTTGAATAAAACGGACAAAGTTAGGAGATGTTTTTTATTTTGATCGCTACTGACTGCCTTTACTTGAGCTAACGATTGAATGACATGAGAGTCTTAATTAGCCGATCACCGTGGATATCCATTTGATTTTGTTTTCTGAATAAAATAGACAAAACAAGGTGATGTTTTAATGTATCTCGCTACTAATTTCTTTTATTTGAATAAACCATTGAATGGCATGAGAATCTTGATTATTCTACTATTTTGTATACTTATGTGAATTTATTTTTTGGATAAAATAAGTAAAACAAGGTGATGTTGTAATCTACCTCGCAACTACATGTTTTTGTGTGAGTAAGCGATCGATCAAATTACTTGAGAGTCTGGATCAATTGATCATCGTGCACCTGCATATGATCAGGTTTGTTAAACAGTTAAGAAGGGAGGTATATGTAAATATAATAATCAGCAAATGTATTCTATTCAAGTGTGGAGTAGCTGTTTACGACAACGAATGAATTATATCATCCGTAATTTATTGTAAGGATTTTTCATTCTTTAAAAATACATTCGATCAAATAGGGTACAATTATTCTCGGAACGAAAATGAAACAACAAAGATTTTTCTTTACTAATAGTTGATCTCGTATAAGAGTGGAACAGAGGTACCAAGCAGAGTTTTGCCAATCTTCTGGCGGACGCACTTTCTAAACTTAGAAAAAAATCCGCATCGCTACCACTGTAAGATGATGAACGTTTCGTTGAATCTCCGAACAGGTTAAAGGATTGAGTTTAATTAGTTTCCCGGAAAATACATTGAAATCATTTATGTACGTCGGAGTTTTCTGATTTTTGATAAAAAGGGACTCAAAATTTTATTTTATTCAGTTGTGTTTTGAAATAAATAAATATTTTTTGGAAAAGCTAATTAGCTGCATTTTATCAACTTCGTACGTGACGCGTATAAGTAGTTGTTCAATACTGTAGGTCAGTTTGTGAAAAGAAACTACAAATCATTTAAATCATTTTGCACCTTCCTCAAGCAAATCCGTATTTTGTCGTAAGTAAGCAGTGTTTTGGTAGCTTGGATAGTTCATTTCGCTATTTCAGTTGTGTCATCTTGCTAATCGATATTACTTATAGAGCTTCTAAGTCCAAACAAAATTTGCAACTCATTTACAACGTGATATTCAACAAAAGAAGAACAAATTACACGTTCCTGCGCTTTGTAAATAATTAAACAATTTCTCCCTGTGAGTACACACAACACTAACGCCAGGTAACATTTATTCGTTACATATGCACAGTCATTATTGAACAAGGAAACAGTCTTTACATTAAAACGATAGAGAATAAGAGCTTCGTCTTAAGTTCGAAGACTTTGTCCTCAATTTACAATTAAAGGGCAATTTTCCCGACCACTCTCCTAAAGACCTCTTTCGAGAAGCAAAATATCGGAGTTAGTCTTGAACAACAAAAAAGAACTTTGTGGAATATTTATTGAATTTTTAGAGAACAATGCAAGCTGAATGCTCGCAAATGTGAATCTAAGCAGTTTTAATCTGCCAATGTGTGCATTGAGGGTGTCCCCTAAAGTGTGAAATGGACATCCAGTATATTGTTGAAATTGTGTCGTTATTATTAGAGGAAAGTCACTCATCAAGTAAAATTTCACATAGCCATGTTTATGAATGGCTGTCATTGAATTCGCAGGTACAATTTTCCTGTATGAGGCATTTAACATTCCCATCAATACTATGGTATGATCGATATATTATGAGACGCCCTTTTTAAATTCCCTTCTGAAAAAATATGTTTTTATTTCATAGATTGCTTACCCTTAACACTGCCTTAACACGGATTAAAAGCAACAAATATATAATTATTGTAGTTAAATTTTTATCGGTACAATTGAAAGTGTAGTCAAGCTTCTTGAAATCATATCAATTCTATAAAATATAGTAAACTGTTCAGGGGACTTTTGATAAATAACAGTTGAATTAATTCAAAGTCAAACTTCAATCGTTCATTGTCTATACTTATGTAAATCCCGAAGCAGAGATAAATTTAGTCTAAATTGGAAATTATGCTATCCCAAAATAGATATATATTCATATATTTATTGTATATTAAAAAGTGTGGGGTCGAGAAGGGCATTTTGATGCACAAATTAAAATAGCATTCCATTTAAAAATATTTCAAATAAAATACTATTTTATTTTATGGTTTATTGTTATTTATCATTTTATAGCTATGATATTGACATTACATTCATGAAGAATTCCTCCAACGAAAATGTAGACACAAAGTTCTTCAACACTCCCAGCAAATATGCTCGGCTAAAATTTTATAGAAGCTCATCATGACAGCTTGCACGGTAGCGTAAATTTACCGTTATTCCACGATTTCTACAATAACACCTATGAGTTTTTATTACATAGAAAAACACTCATTCAAAGCTCATTTCAAATTTAAGCAATAGAACAACACTAACTATTTCGGTTTCTGTGATTCCAAGTAGATTATTATTTCTTTTCCATTCTTAAAACCATTCGTTTAAGCCGTACGGGTGTGGAAGTGAGTCCCGTTTGATGTAGGATTGAGAACTCATTTATTTTATCTATCATTCGTTTATAAATTAATTTTTTGCAATTCATTGCGCAAATTTGTCATATGAGTTTCCTGATAATCTACGATGATAGTTCTAAAAACACCTATGATGATAGCCTGAATATTCTTAATAGTTTTAGTATTCTTCGGAATTTGACAAACACATTTGTACGTGCCACCCCATTTTTCATCACCAACTACATTGTTTAGGAAGTTTCCAAAGTTTTCTTTATTGTTGCCGCACTTGTACACTTTTCACGAAGTTCGAGCTTGTCTGCTTATTATTGCCCTGTCTACTTTCCTGAGTGCATTAAAGGTGTGCTATCAAGAATGTTCTCATGCGTGTTACACTTCTCACACTTTGGATTCGTCTTCAATTTAATATTTGCTGGGATTTTTAACTTAATTTTTTTTCATTATTTTCAGTTTCCAAAGGTTACCACAATTACGTTCAGTTCTCTGTAACAACAAATTTCCATTGAGTCAACTCTACATCTTTGTAAAGAACATTTTTGGTCAGGCTGAGCAAGTATACATGTAAGGCTAATTAATATTTCGTACTAGAAGAAGTACAAGTTTCGTAGAGAAACATTTGCCCCATTCATGTTTGCTCCGGCGAAGCCGATGACTTCCGAAGCATTTCGAGCAGAAGACTGGAATGATTCCCTTGGGCGAGCTGGAGTAATTTGCATGTAAAGTATCCATGTCTGCACGCCATAGGCAGCTCCCGAAACATCATAGTTGGCGACCAAGGCGACAATTCAGTTCAAGAAATATTGCTGACTAGAGTGCCAGAACGACAGGCATTGTTGCTGAAATACGGGAGTACGCACCATCCTGTGCAGAGCGACTGAAAACCAGAAGCTGGGTGGTGCCAAATTAGGGAGTCTTGCTCGTGGAGGTAGGTGGTAAGAGTTGAACTTTGTTCACTAGGTATACATATTTATCAGTAGTATACATATGACGGACATGAGAGCAATGCCAATGCCAAAGATATAAGCTAGGCTTTTTTTGGGAGATAGACCTTGCGGCTGCTCTTGAAACTAAACAGAGCAATACCAATGCCAAAGATATAAGCCAGACTTCATTTTGGGAGATAGACCTTGCGGTTGCTCTTGAAACTACAACTGCCGAGTTGGAGTGGAGTCAATTTTGACAAGGCTCAGCCGAGTGAGACAATTGGTGCCTGCATTGCATTATCATGTTGCATGCGAGCGTGCCGGGAATCTTCCTCTAAAACTGGATGCACATCATGAGCGAAAAACAATAGACAGTAAAAAACCAGATGACACTCTTTCCAATATTGAGGCAGGAAATAACTAGCTGTTGAAGCACTATCGCACAAACTTTGTTGAGATGCACGGGGAAGAAAATATAAAGTGGGTAAGAACATAAAATCTTAAAGAAATTTAGGGTAATGCACAGGTATTTTACGTTCGTGCGCTGTGCAATTAGATCACAAACTGGAGGGGAAAATAGAGTTTTTCACTTAAAATACATGCAAAGTTGCCTTTCAGACTACCATTTCAATTTCGCCACTCGGGCAAATTTTTCGCCAGTCAGAAGTGCAGAGGAATAGCGAGAAATGATTCGTGGCTTCACAAAAAAATTCCCTGAGGAAATCCAGAGAAGACGTTCCTGAAGAGAAGATTGCTACTGCGGTAAATTGAACTGCTAGTTTTTTTCCAAGCCCCGCAAGGATGGAGCGTTTTCGCGGTTGGAGTGTTGAAAGAACAGCACGATAGACAGATACTTTTACAGCAGATTTACCATCTTGCTAAGTGGGCTTTGCCATTCAGACAGACGTCTGGGCATGGAAGACCCTGGGAAAATTGCAGCGATGTTTTCATTATTGGGTCTTTGATTGGACGACGGATGAATTCCCAACAGAAAAATAAAAATTGGACGTTTTGTATCTATTCTTGAGATACGTGATTAAACACCTGAAAATCTTCTGCCAGTAAACTTTACGAGTGAAAACAAGACTAATATTATTCTACCCTGAAATTCTGTTTGACTGTAAACACTGAAATTCACAAATTATGCAAAGCAAATTTGAACACGAACGTTGCAGCCTCTTACGTTATTTACTGAAGCCTTTGGAAAGCATGCACCACGAAAGTGAGCAACTCCAGCAGTGGGGATACTCTTTAAATGAATTATCAGGGCATCTCACTGTTGCACGCAGATGTAGCCTGGGATGAGGTTTGCAAGCATCTGGACCCATGCAATGGTCATAAACATTGAGGTGATGCATGAACATGAAATGAAATGGTCATGAACACCCAATGGTCATAAATGGTCATGCAATGGTCATAATTAAACACCCAGTCTAACTTTTTTGCCAGAGCATGCATGTTTTTCGCCACCAAAGTGATTTAACTACTTGGGTGGCAAAAAACACGCATGCTAGCGGCGAAAAAGTTAGACTGCGTAAGAGTTATTTGTAAAATTATTCACCCACATTCTTTTTTGATTTAATTTCTTATAACATGGAGTTACAAATAATCTGTTTCCTTAACTTATAATTGGTTGATGCTATAAAATGAATAGGAAAGCGCTTTGCCATTTTATAAATTCAAGACATAAACATAGCACTGCCTGTTTTAGGAGAATTTAAAAAAAATAATGACTTTGGCTATCAATTTCATGTTTATTTTAACGAAAAACCGTCGTGTTTCAATAGACTAGTTGAAAATTTAAGCAAATCCATTATTTTTTCTTGCAAAATTTTTACGGGCAGAGTTGTGGACACCGCTTTTTACGGTTATTGGGATTTTTAAGGGAAATTAAAAATATATATTTTCCGAACTTCAACGAATATTTCCTTGCCAGTTATTTGTGCCCACTCTACCTTTGATTCCGTTCATTATAAAATTTCTATGCACACATTTAGCAAGCTATTTTTCTCAATTTATGCACATTTTATGACAAGACATCGCTGTGACTAGACCACCAATGCTCTCCATCATCAGCGCTAGCGAAAAATTGAGGCTTCTTCGTTTGAGAAATGATATTTTTGCCTCCTGCCTAAATAGCCCACGTTTATCGTCGAGACAATAATTACTATTGTCACATGGCTTCAAAGAGTTGGCTATGCAAGAGGTTTGTGGGAACGTAGAGCAAAATTCCTAAATAAGGGAGCTAAGTTACTTCCTCTCAAAATCGCTACGCTAATCTGAGAATTAGAAATAATACTTAAGTAGTAGAATTAAATAAATTATCTCTTAAATAGTAAAAGTATTTTTCTCCCTGAAGCAAGAATTCCCGTAGAATAAATACACGGTGTATATTTTCTAAATAAATGTGTTTTCTACCCCAACGACCAAAAATGAATGTAATAAACCATTTAGAGCTATGTTATTGCTGTGTTTTGTGACTTTTTCTACGAAAGTGAACTGTGGCTTGAAAGTTTCGAACAGATGTTTTTTTTATTCTTTTTTCATTTTTATTTTTTTGTTGTAAATTCTTCCTGAGTATATGAAACAGCCAGGGTTCAGTGGGCCCAGCACGGCGGCTTGTGCTATATACTATGTTGGAAAGAAATGTACAATTGACGGATATGTGCCAAAACAATGGCTTGCTTACTCACTCAAATTATCATTTCATCTAGGTTCTGTTTCTCCTAAAATACAGCGAACCCTTTTGTATCAAATAGCTACTATTAGATGAATGAAACTGAGTTCTGTCTTTGGCAATCACATGAACACCGATGTAGGAATATTTTGGAGTTACCCTACCAACATGGAGCAAGTGTCTTGAAAACTGATTAAAAGGCATGAAATTTCTCAATGCAACTACAGAAATGCGATATCAATAAAATACTAAGTTCACCATGATAGATATTACACCAGTATACTAGATCTCGATGTGGTACGTGAAGCTGGTGTTGAATTTATCTAAGGAAATGAGAAAGTATGCCTTTCGTATGTAATTTGATGAGCATTCTCGTAAGTACATCCTTTTTTAGGACTTTGGAACTTTGGCACTGAAATCAATAATTATAATAACCTAAAACAGGAAGCAAACAAAAACTTTAAAACTATTAATGGCATCTACTTATCGAATATTATATCCTGTGTGTGTTGTTGTTTGCTGTATCTTGTAAACTTACTTAGCTATTTAAGACTTTATGATAACCTAAGTAAAATGTTAATGTGCAGGCAAATTTCACTCAAAATCAGACGTACATAAAAAGCCAGTAACAAGGTTAGGATCAAAATGATGCAAGGTAAAAATTGTGTTAAAAATGAAACGAAAGTTCAGGTAACGAAAAATAAACGCTCTTAGCATTGGAAGTACTTACTTAGAAAGGAAAAATTTGCTTTCACTGCTGTCTATTCTCGTGCAGTATCACTCTTGTTTCCGAAAATATTGCGATGTATAACTGTTAAGTGTTCTCCTCCACTACAATGAATATTTTGACAAATATTGAAAAGAGTACAACTGACGATATTCCGTAGCAAGCGTAATTTGTATTGAACGATTTGCTTCTAAATTATGAGAAACAAATAAACCGAGCAATACATTAAACTTTCAAAACCTTCACTGTAAATGCAAGACAGAATCATAAACGTCCAAGCGTAGCGCAGATCCCTGCGCTCCAGGCCCCAGAAGAAGTAAATCATCAAAGCGCTCACCAGAAGCGCTGCTCAAAACATCTCATGAGGAACGCGGCTTTGGCTAGCGGCAGAAACAGAAGCATCTGAACATAATTCTGGCGCAAGGGTCTATTGGAGCGAGACTCATGGCGTACACGGCAGCTACAGTCGAGAGGCACGGGTCTCTAACTGCCTTGCCCTTTCACATGCTAATGTGAACATTTCTAATTTTCTTAAACGCCATAGCGTTAATGGAGCTTGCAACACTTCAAACGAACAACCACACTCCAGAAGGCTCTCTTGCTCCTCTTCTAAAGGACCTGCAATTGGTCGAGTTTGATGGTATTGTTCTCCAGCTTTCGGGTTTCCCTTGGATTTTAAAGTTAAATCTCCTTGAACAGTAGCATTACTGGGTGTATTACTTTAGTTCATAAGGCGGTTTCTGGCTCATAGTCTGTATTAAAATGTGACTGGACTGTGTGCAAATTTAGCTTGAGGATGTGCAGCTTTCTACTTGATGGGTTTTCACGCCTAACTTGGTCTTTGTTCTGTCTCTCAAACTATGTACTCTGAAATAGTAATAGAGTATTTCACATACCTATAATTTTTAAAGTAATTGGAAAACCGCATGATTGGAAGCATTAGTGTGAAGTTATTTTCCGGATGAAAAAACATAAGCTTCATCCTGAGGTGAAATATTTTTATAACCCTATAAGCCTCATCTTCATGTGGAGGACCGACACCGTCTCGAAATATATTTCCAGGACCATCGGTGCACGATTAAATAATTATGAAAATAATAATCACGAGCAAATGAACAAAATAATGCAAAGGATATCAGGGAGTTGAATTTCAAAATTTTCAACAAAGTTTCAGGCCATGCTTTATACGATGGTGTGAAAAAATGCAGTGACACGCAGTAGGAAATCATCAATCATAGCAAATTCGATAATTTTCCTTTATAAGTAGTCTCATTCAAAGTAACAAATTAAATGTTAGCATTTCATCGCATGCCAATAGCATTTAAAATTTGGAATTATAACCGCGCTAGTTTTCATTTTCTAAGCCATAAATTATCCGTAGTCTTTCATACTAACTTGATAAATAACCATATACAAAAGCAAAATTGGTAATACATTTCCTCATTGTTATCCATGTCTGTCGTTAATATCGGGAACGAATGTCTAGGGCCTCCACTTTTTCATTAGCTGCTTGAGCAGCCATCCATTGCTAAAGTTGGCAGGCAGGGCGGCCATTAATTTGAGAATAATTTTAGCTGGGCTGACAAATATGACAGAAATTGGGTGGCGAATCACCTCACCCGAGCATCTCATTTCACACTTGGAAAATTGAGATGCCTCCCAAGGAAGCTTCCTTCTCTGACAAACGCCCGGCGACTGCCAGGTCTTATGGCAAAAGTTCCCGAGACTTCGAAACTGAAGCGAAGAATAGCTCTGATAGGAGCTAGAGAATTAGCCGGATACACGGAACGGGGGCGAAAGAACGACCTAGAGGATTACCTGCAAGCTGTTCAAAAAGTGGGCAATCGACCTTGCTGATAAACTAACAACACAAATTGCTGGTAGCACTTCCAAAAAACTTGAAAGAAAGAGAAGGAGAGTGAGAGGCTGCCTACTGTCACTGATATGTACAATAAGCGAGCGCACCTGAGAAGTTAACAACTCAAAAAAAGTTTACATGATATCTGGTAGGTGAAGAAGGAATTTTTTAGATAAATTTCCTTAAACCAATTAATTAATATACAGAATAAACAACTCAAGAAGCGTACCTTACTTTAAATGTTGGCACATAACATTATACATGCATCGTAGCACAATGGCTTGATATGTTTTCTTTGAAGTTTATCTTGAAAAAACATAGCTGCATATGTTTCAGACAACTCTAATAAAGTTTTTCACGATGAACCAATGTCCTCTCTAGAAAAAACGTACAACAATTATTCAATTGAATCGATATTTTTGCAACTTATAAACTCTAACAAAAATGTTCTATTGCTCTAACTTATATTACAGAATTGAGGAAAATAAGGTTAAAATGAAAGAAACACATTGGTGATAGTGTAAAAATCTCACAGAAGGTGATCAAATACATTTGCACCTCGAAAAAAAGTTATGAATAATGTTTAAAAATCGCAAAAAAACACTCATTTTCTCTTTTACTACGAGAAAAAACATCGATAATAGCGCAAAATCACACAAATTATCAAATATTCTTGCCCCACGATAAAATTACTGATAATAGCGTTAAATCAAGTAAAATATCCATGAAAAAAATTATAATTGGATAAAAAATCTTGTTAAAAATCATCAACTAATTATGGATCACGAGAAAACCATCGACAATCGCTTGAAAATCAGATTGAAGATCATCAAATACTCTCGTACCTCAAGGTAAAACATATACGGTTGTTTACAAATCACATTGAAGATTATCAAATACTCTCGTACCTCAAGGTAAAACATATACGGTTGTTTACAAATCACATTCAAGATTATCAAATACTCTCGTACCACAAGGTAAAACATATACGGTTGTATACAAATCACATTGAAGATTATCAAATACTCTCGTACCTCAAGGTAAAACATATACGGTTGTTTACAAATCACATTGAAGATTATCAAATACTCTCGTACCTCAAGGTAAAACATATACGGTTGTTTACAAATCACATTGAAGATCATCAAATACTCTCGCACTCCGAGAAAAACATTGATATTAGGTTAAAATTCACACTGAAGATCATCCAATGCTCTTGTACCACGAGGGAAAAGAATATCTTAAAAACAATGCTTGAGAGTTCATAAGCCGCGTGTTGCGACACGACAGTAATCCCCAATTTGTTGTGCTGGAGGAAGCCGCTGTCAGACCAAAATCTTCTGACAAGAAAGGACGTAAAGAATAAGTCAGGTATTTATTTTTTCCATGGTTTAGCAATACAAAGAAAGAGGGATAATTTTCAAGCAATGAATGTGCATAAAATAAAGGGGGCCTGTATGTGCAAGAGTCTCGTATGGAGGAACTGGCTAATCACACACAAAAAATGCACAAAGGGTTGGAACAATTGTGAAAGAAGTTGTAAATTTATACGCAACCGTACTATAAGAAACCTGTCAGTAAAATGATTAGTGGTGCCCACCGAGTTAATGTACACATCCTTGAATTGCACTCAGATTTAGTACATTTCATCATTTTTTTCACCGTTTTCTGTAACGATTGCCTTCACAATCGGGGATAATCATGTTCTAAATCGCTTAACTACGTATACTCAAAATTGTGATGAGTAATATGAAAATATACGATTATGTATAAAACTATGTAAGCTATTTAAGTAACAAAAGCTGTAAGGTATTACATTTAAGGTATTTTAATAGAAACCATTCTTTCACCGGAGAGCATGCTTAAATACCTCAAGTTATTAGCTTAATTAATGACAGGATATCCACAATGCTGACATGGGTCGGGTGAGTTGGATAAATTGTCTGAATAAACATCATCCTGGTAATGTTGAATTGCTTCAAAAATTGGTAAGATGAAGATATACAGTCTGAAAAATCTTGAAAACAAAAATGGAATAAAAATTATTTTAAATTTGCACAAAAAAAATCTTGGGTAGTAAATAGAATACATTTTTGCTTGCTGGTGTAGGGTCGGCTCGTGGTTTATCTTTTTCACGTTTCTTTGCTTCTATTCCTGTCGTTGTGAATGCAAAATCTTTTGGAAAAGTTTGTCTTCTCGTGGTCAAATTCGAGAACTGATGTGGGAATAAAAAATTAGCAGAATGAGCATCCAAACGTGTCATAAGAAAGTTGTAAATATTGCGTATAGGATGCAATCCTTAAGAGCTTGGTTTTCTAAATGTGCTTGTTTTTTCATGTTAGCCCAATTGCAATTATTTATGTGTTTAAAGTCTACTCGCCTTTAGTTTCATTTTTCAATAGCAAAGATTTGTAGTCGAGGGAGTAAATTAGCCGGCCTATGTCAGGGTTTCAAAAATGTTACATTTCAGGCCACCAATTTTTAGTCGCAAGTTTTTCCATAGCAACCGTGTTATAAGATCCTATTGTGTGGGTACTGTGTTATTTGTTCTCAACCGTATTATGTCCCAAGCATATTCAGCAAACAGGTCCTGGCTAATGACACAGAAACCTCCTAAGAAAGTGGGTCAGGGAGATACAAATCTGTCTGTCACCAGACTTTGGTGAGTACCCGTGATAATTCTCTAATTTTTCCGCGCTCATTGTAATGCATTGTTTTGTTATGCCGTGTTATGTTTTACTCGAACGAATTGTATCATCATTAACATGTTTGTGTGGATGTGCCATTCTTCCAGTCCGAGATGCTCTTGTTAATGTAAATTAACAAAGGTCTTTTGTCTCGTGATACAATAGTAAAAACTACAATCGCATATAGATGTACTGTATGATCAACTGACAGCATAATCGAATAAGCGCTCGATTTTTGCGATCTATGATTCCTCACTTTCAAAGATAAAATTCAAAAATAACTGGTAACTCTTTAACGTCCGTACATAAATCAGGCGATGTTAAACAAGCAAAGAATGGTTATTAAATTACTCGTTTAAGCAATCCTGACGTCGTTAAGGACTGCTAACAAATAACATTTCGAGACAATAGGACAAGTGACATTCTTTAAATTTCATTGACCTGACGCAAGTTGACCTGTAACCCTCAAGCAAATGTTGGCGACAATTTTTTTCCCCACGTTTTACTTCACACATTTCGTGGTTCGCATTCCTATATTCTAATTACTTTGTCCCATATTCGCCATCAGTTCGAGTGTGATAGGTTTATCACTTTATTCTCAAATGCAGAACAATCGTAAATTCTCACGGATCTTAGCCCAATTCTGGTGCTCGTTGCCTTGATGAATTATAATTATCCTTGAATTACGATTTCTTCATTATATTTTTACTTGTCTATAAAATACAAACTCTCCGCCTGCTCGTGAGAACTCACCCTCCGCTGCTTGATATTCCTACTTTGTCAGCTGAATATTTCCTTTGATTATGTCCTTAAATTTATTTAAGTTGCAACATATGTTATGTCTTTTCAATTATTAATTAATAATTATAAATTTTGATCAATGTGTATTTTTTTCTACGGTTTTTCATTGCCCATGATTGATCTCTCCAAGTTCGGCACCAATTTGGTTGCTGTTTCATCCACGTTTTAGTACCAATCACAAGATTTGGATTTGCTCACTCATTAGTAATTAGGGGAGTCTCTTTTCGTATCGGCTGTAACCTCACCAAACCACCCAACTCATCTATAAGAGAACACTGTTTGAAGAATGACCATATTTTTAAAAATACAAATTTTAAAATTTTGGATTCAACATCAAATTTGTAAGATCTCCGCATTTTAGAATCGATATACATTTTAAAAAACCGTCCGTCAATAAATGAATGTGATACGGCGATAACTTTCCTCTGTTTGTTGATATTTTGTATAGTTTTTTGTTTCATTATATCTCATAAATTTCATTGTCTTACATCCGATTTATTCAGAAGATTTATAGTTACAATGTTTTAATACTTCCATTTATTGTATTTCAGAAAACTGAAGCTGGACTTTTTATAATCCAAAACGTGTATTTTTTATCACGATATTCTTAGCCACGTTGATTTTCCTTTTTATCCTACAAGTGAGATTTCCCAGAAATCAATCTATTTCATTCATTCGAATCTGACCTACTTAGAAAGTACCGCCTACGGACTTTGCTACGTAAACTTGCTTAGGTGTACCCTTTTCATCTCCTGGAAAGGCCAATGAGCCCACTCTCGGCTTCTTAAAAAGCATCCTCGAGATGAATAATGTTTTTGCCTGTCTATTGTAATGTCAACACCTTCAAACGAGGTCCACTTGTTGGATGAGTTGACAGTCTAAAAGTTGACAGCATAACAGTTGGCAGTCTGACAGGCAACTTTTTTTCTTACATTCTGTAACATGTTAATAAATTTTTAATTAGTATCACAAATTTTTAGGATATCAGTTAAAGAAATGATTTTCCAAAGACGTATCTAAATGACGTGTCAAATTACAAGAAATGTACTAGAAGCTCAAGACATATTTCATTAAGCTTATGACAACCCGTAACACATATTATTATTTTGTTAATACATGAGACTAAATTGATGTTGAACGGTTCCAGGATATATTGTTACCTACCTTTATCAGATGATTACTAATAATTTTTATTACATAGTTACGTTGTCACAGATACTTGTTACTGCATTGAAGGTACTAAGCGTAGACACGATGAACTCATGAGTGAGACTCGATTTTGTGACTCGTTTCAATAAAATATTATAAGCAACAAAGTCTCGAGGGAAAGGTTAATGTATCAGAAAACAATACTGTGCTGAATTGAGCGGGCTTTAAAATATATAAAAATGAAAAAATTAAAGAGTGGAATGAGGCTTTGATACGTGATGTTACATTTAAAAGCTTCACAGTTAGAATTGAATGTTTCGACTCAATGAGTCATTCTCAACCAATTACGGTGAAAAAATTGAAAACTTCCAAGGTAAATGTAAAAAGTTAGTAGACGTAAATTAAACAAAATAAATTCGCTTAACTACTTGCAAAGGAAAGGCAGATTAGGGTTAATTTAAAAAATTCTTCCGTTATAAAATATAAAGGGACTCCATAATGATCGGCGCAACGTCAAAGCCTTATTCCTCGCTTTTATTTTTGTAGTTGAACTTTGTAGAAAGGCAAACCGACATATGCTTACATACAAAAGTATGTGATAACCACATAATAAGCACGAAGCGCATTATGTAAGTGAGGGATAATCCCACTGTGCTACGCTTTAAGGGGCTAGCAAACGAATGCTAACTGCTTAATTTTTGCTCAAGAATAAATATTTACACACTTGCGACACAGTCGTGTGCAGCTAAATATTCTTCTTTGATCCAATTCACAACAGACCCTGAATTTACTCAGGGCGTAAACAGTTTTCTTTCGCTTAATTTTGAAAGGTCGACAGTTCCATTGTAAATGATGACAGTTGGATTGTAGTAGGAGTTGACTCTCCGTTATCCCATTCGCGCGGTCATCATTGTGCTAAAAATTGTACAGTAATTTTACGAGGCGAAGTAATTAGGAACTTATTCTAAGTCAGTCTCGGCTTTTGCTATATGAAACAGTGAAATAACAGGTATAAATTGAGCTCATCGGACTGTTTTTTTTTTTTTGTAACTTAATTATGAATTAATTCCAATTAAAAAATGTTTTTCAGAAACTTTAGGAGCCAGGTGTCTATGAGCAAACAATGCAAAAGAAGTTGAAGGGTGAGCTTGATGACGTGCCTAATTAGATGGTCTGCCTAATTAAAGGATATGCCTAATTAGATGATTCGCCCAATAATTTACATTTCCTCTCGATGTTTGATTTGAGTACATCGACTTTACCGAACACGACTGTACCATCTAGCGTTACTGAGGGAACACTTGCTGCCAACACCTGGTGTAGGAATACAAACAACTCCCATTTAATTCCATTATTTTAGCATTAAAACTTCTCCTTAAATCCTCTGCTACTTGTTTCTAATGTAGATCAGTGATATGTTTATTTTGTACAAAAACTATGAATTTAATATTCAAGAGCTAAATAACAGGGGTATTAATTGTTTCAATGAGTCAATGATACTCGTATATTCATGTTTTTATTTAAACGTGTCTAAGTGCGGTCAGCCCTATGTGTAGTATCGAATTTTTTTCGCAGCTTTTCGCTCATACTAATATCCACGCCATTTAATTTACACCATTTATTTAATTTAAACATGAATAAGATATTTAGACTGCAGAGAAAACAAAATTTTATTATTTAAGCATAATTTACAGTCATTCAGTCTATCACGCACTTATATAAGACAAATCGGCCCATTTTAATTTCAGCAGCTCAAAAACTTTAAATCTGTAAATAACGAATAGGATCAGTCTAATTTCAGCAGTTCAAAAAACTTTCAGCCTGAAAATCACAAATATGACGCCCTAATTCCAGCAGTTCAAAACTTTCAACCTGAAAATAACAAATATGAACACTTTAATTCCAGCAGCTCAAAAACTTTCAACCTGAAAATAATAAATAGGATCACTCTAATTCCAGCCCTTCAAAAACTTTCAACCTGAAAATAACAAATAGGACCACTCTAATTCCAGCCCTTCAAAAACTTTCAACCTGAAAATAACAAATAGGATCACTCTAATTCCAGCCCTTCAAAAACTTTCAACCTAAAAATAACAAATAGGATCACTCTAATTCCAGCTCCTCAAAAACTTTCAACCTGAAAATAACAAATAGGATCACTCTAATTCCAGCCCTTCGAAAATTTTCAACCTGAAAATAACAAATAGGATCACTCTAATTCCAGCCCTTCAAAAACTTTCAACCTGAAAATAACAAATAGGACCACTCTAATTCCAGCCCTTCAAAAACTTTCAACCTGAAAATAACAAATAGGACCACTCTAATTCCAGCCCTTCAAAAACTTTCAACCTGAAAATAACAAATAGGATCACTCTAATTCCAGCATCTCAAAACTTCCAACCTGAAAATCTGCATCAGTTTTTGCGTGTGTGTATCAACCCTCAGTGTGGCAGAATTAGCAGTCACTCGAGAAAACGGAGCTTCAGAAGCCGCTGGAATCCTTGAGGCATCCTCCGAAATGGTGACTCGAAATCAGCCGTGGAACGTTCGCTCAAAAAGTTTGCTCGCCAGCAGGCAATTGTGCGATTTTCTGCGCCCGCTAGTTGAAATTCTGGGTGTGCTTTTGTAACTAACGAGGAGGCTGTTCTTTGAACTCGACTTCTTCCATCGATGCATTCAGCGTTGCTCGAACTGAACGAGACGATGTTGAGTCGAGGCCACTGTAGCTGGTAAAATGGGTTTGGGGCCAAGTGACCCGTGAAGATACAATGAGCTACGGAATACCAAAGCAGAAGCCATTCGATTTGCCATAGCAATTACCAAACACAGAAAAGGAAATAAATTCAGCTGGATCAAAACACGAAATAATAGAAATATATTGTACAGGTCGTCGCCAATCATTGAAAAATTCATTTGTAGAATCACGTTGCGTAAAATAGTTTGAGTTCTAATTGACTTATTTAAAAAAGTACGCGATATATTTCTAAACAAGCCGATGTCATTTTTTCGGTTACGCTAAATTCAGGAAACTGCGATGAGTTACTGGAATTTGCAGCCGCTCCAATATCTACTACCGCTCGGTTTCAAGTTCTCGCAAAAACCTATGTGAGAAAGACGCGGGAGTGACAATTTTTCTGCAGTCGAGGCCGGCGTTATTGAAAAGTGGCAGAAGGTTCTTAGTTTCCGACATCCATCAGTTTACTATGCAAATGAAATAAGCCGCATCTCGGCTTGCTCGAAAAAAGAAACACAATGCATTCGACGTTTTATGGCAGAAGGCCGTTGATGTCTTCCTGAAAAGCCTGCTACCATATGCGCGCTTGAAACAGACGGTGTTTTCACTTTAGCTTCTGGACACAAATAGCTCGAAAAATCCACACCATCGGACCAGAGTCACGTGTGTGAGATTAACTTGAGAGAAAAAAACGATGAGGTAAAATTTGAGTCAAAATCACGTCGTTCCAAATATGACAACAATATTGATATCAGTGAAAACGAAACGTAAGACATGATCTGTGTCAATTGTTCTCAACCGAGCTCCAATCTTTTCATTTGTTATAAATAACATGAAGCTAGGTGGTGATTTTATTTTTATGTGGTGGATTATGTCACAGAAGACTCCATATTCGATATTTATGAATAAAATTAAAATTCATAGATTGATCTTTTTACAAAGGCACGAAAATTTCAGAGTCTCTGCGTTAGGAAAAGGGTGGCATCTCAATGATAGGAAAGAATAAAACCAAAAATATGAACAAAAGACAAGGACACTGGCGTGGTAAATCGCTTGCAA
The DNA here is from genome assembly GCA_030386875.1 of Morinoia aosen. NCBI lineage: Eukaryota > Metazoa > Arthropoda > Malacostraca > Amphipoda > Talitridae > Morinoia > Morinoia aosen. Next base: position 33,354,428 of record CM059577.1, read on the forward strand.
GGTCGCCTGCCTCTCTCTCGAGAGAGAAAGAGCAGTAAAGAATGCAAGATGTGGCCTGCCTACCGTAACCACAAATGAAGACTCCCATACCTGATTCTGCATAGAATGTAGCGTGGGCAGTTACTGAAGAGCGCTTGTAACCAAAGGATCACTGACGATGACTCACATTATCACCATAATTAACCTCAGAACTCTAGCAAAAAAAAATCAGCAATAAAGCAATTCAATAACTTTGAGTTTCTACAGAGTGCCCTCGCAAGCAGGTGATCACAACTTCGGTCACGCAGGTACCTCTGTTTACCCTGAATTTCTGCATAATTCACGCATTTAAATGTAGTTTACTAAAATGCTGCTGAAGAAATTTACCTCTTGAAATTATTCCTAAATATTACTATCGGAATGAAACTTAGTTGAAGTTAAATCTTCACATCATGATGTTCTTGAATTATTGTCCAGGATTCTAAAAGCCTTTCCCCTCAACGATCCACGATACACAATATGAGCTCTTAAATTTTGCATCTCACTCTGCTTGTGGCGTCCAAATAAGTATTTCAAAACATATGAAATAGAATATTGAACAGCGTTGGACTATATCCTCAAGCCTATAATGAACGCGTGCATAATGTTAGGAGGGCAAAAATAAAAAAATTGATTCTTGTGCACTTCTCTCGGCGGTCATTTGATTCATCGATTTTAGTAATGCTGAAAGTTGTAGGAGGGCAAGTCTACCTACATAATTAACTGTGAGTGGTTGATGGACAAGAACTCTGTATTCATTATAAAATACACAAGGTATGTGTTCGAAAGGTATACAAGATAGGTAATACACAAGGTATGTGTTTAGGTACTATGCCCCCAAAAAATGCACTAGGTGAACAGTCGAATACAAATATCAAACCTAAGCTCGTGATAAATTTTCATAATTGTATTCAAACACATGCAACAACTCAAACCTTATGATAAAATACACAAGATTTGCATTCAAATCGAAAGAACCACCCTTTACTCTCGAGACGGTACGATGAATATGAATTTAAATCAGAACATCAATCATCTAATTTTGATAAAATTCATTAGGTATGCATCCAATTAGAAACAGCAACACTGTACCCAAGAGATAATAAGTTACGTACGCATTCAAATAGAAAAAAACACGACTCTATACTCCTGATAAAGTACACCAGATACGCATCCAACTGCATCGGACGAAGCAGCTAGATGTACCTTAAAGAGCAACGGGTTCTCAGTCATTAATATTTAAATCGACAGTGCGGAAGCTTGCAGTCTGTGCAGTCCAACTAATCTCTTCGCTCTCTCTTCGTCCTGTGTGTATCAAAGAAATTGGAGAGAGATCGGCTCTCAGACGCGGCAGGCGTTGGCCAGTGTGGGCGCTACGATTCTCCACAGACGACTAACAAGATTTCTGATCCGAAAGGGAAGGTGGTAATTGGCTGGGAGTCGCTGCTTTGGAGGTTGAATGACAGCTCTTCCTCAGCTTGGGCTTGTTCATTATTGACCCAATTTCATGAGCGGCAATGGAACGACACAGAAGGATTTTCGCATTTTTAATACAATACGCGCGAATTTCAATGAATTTATTGCCACATTGCTGTTGTAATTTTCCTAAAAAAATGCAATCTTCATAATTGTGATGAAAAACAATACCCACTTCCATAAACGAAAAAAGTTATATTTATTACTGATATCGCCATCACCAAGAAAGAAGTCCATCGAAGGGCCAGTTTTAGCGAAAACACGCGCATGACTACGGTCGAACAAAGGGAAGAGTAACTTGGAGATGGAATCAACTTTGTTTGAGCTCAGAGATATGAGTAACCTAAAGACTATATTATCATTTGCTCGCACAGACATTAATGAAGATTTTCTTCCAATAACAGAAAAGACAAATCGGGAATCTCTGTGTGCCTTCGCATCTGATGTTAAAGGATTGATTTTAGGAGCACCGAAGATTTAGTGAGTTCTTTAATTATGCCTTCTGTTACGGAAGATTGCCTTAGGTAAGAGGGATGCACCACACATTACAAACTTCATGCTCCACTAGCTGGAACCGTGGAAAATTCACGGTTATGTTTTTTGCATTCTCTGGTTTGAAGTCTTTATTTTGACATACGTCATTTTAGTCAAATAACTGAGTGCTCATCTTCCATCTTGAACTCATTCTCAAATATTGATCAGATGAGCACATGTGAAATCAGACGTTTTTATATTCATTTATTTTGTACATTTTCGAGACATAGTTACCGGCCCTCTAAACGCCCGCCAATAATTTTTCTTTCCATCCACTTCTAATTGAATGAAAGAAAGCTTGCCTCTTTTGAACTCTTACACTTGACTCCTTCAATCTTGTGTATACTAGCCTGTTTTGTTCTTTTAGCGCATGTCTCTTTTAATCTTGTTCACACTTGCCTTTGTCAGGACTCTTTTACTTGTCTCGTTCAATCTTGATTCAACTTGTCTCTTCCAATTATCTAACACATCCCTCCTTTAATCCTGTTTACACGTGCCCAGAGAGTGACAGTTCTCACCCTCATTTCTATCGATTTCATGTTCTCTTTTTGTTGACTTCTCCTCCTTCCATTTTTAAGACCGTTTCCCTAATTATGAAATCCCACTAGATGTTTGAAAAAGTGCCATAGTCAAAGAGATAATGTAACGATGAAACGTAATCTCCGTCGTGAAGCTAAAAATGAGAATATTATTTTTAATCAATTTCTTGCGTACCTCACAGGAGATATACAGCTCTCTGGGAAAGGAGCTTTTGCTCCCTGGCGATCTGTGCATCAGTAAAAGGAAAAATGTTGTGCATTGTTTCATATACAAATATCGCGAGTGTGATGTTGTGCTTTTTAACAACGTGCTAAGTTTTCACCTTTGCAAATACAGGCAGCGTGTCAGGTACGGTAAGCAGGTTGGTAATTTGTAGATAGGTGTAGGAAGTAGACGGCAAGGGGATTAGAAGAGTCGGTCTGTTGGTAGATGAGTGAGTAGTAGGTAAAAAAAACAGGTCCGTAGGTAAAAACACATATATATACCTAAACACATTTGGTGAACAACAAATTAAGATTAGCTTTTTATCCATTCTCTCTGTACAATAATTAAACAAACTCATAACGACCGTCGTTTCTACATTTCAATCGATAACATATTTTTACCATTAATTAACCACTTCAGTAACATGCTCATGAACGACCACGACTTAAAATTAAAAAAAAAAAAATTTTTATGCCTGCACGTAGCTCTCAGCTGCCTGCACGTAGCTCCCAGCTGCCTGCACGTAGCTCTCAGCTGCCTGCACGTAGCTCCCAGCTGCCTGCACGTAGCTCCCAGCTGCCTGCACGTAGCTCCCAGCTGCCTGCACGTAGCTCCCAGCTGCCTGCACGTAGCTCCCAGCTGCCTGCACGTAGCTCCCAGCTGCCTGCACGTAGCTCCCAGCTGCCTGCACGTAGCTCCCAGCTGCCTGCACGTAGCTCCCAGCTGCCTGCACGTAGCTCCCAGCTGCCTGCACGTAGCTCCCAGCTGCCTGCACGTAGCTCCCAGCTGCCTGCACGTTGCTTCCAGCTGCCTGCACGTCGCTCCCAGCTGCCTGCACGTCGCTCCCAGCTGCCTGCACCTAGCTCCCAGTTCCCTGCACCTAGCTCCCAGCTGCCTGCACCTAGCCCCCAGCTCCCTGCACCTAGATCCCAGCTCCCTGCACCTAGCTCCCAGCTGCCTGCACCTAGCTCCCAGCTGCCTGCACCTAGCTCCCAGCTGCCTGCATGTAGCTCCCAGCTGCCTGCACGTAGCTCTCAGCTGCCTGCACGTAGCCCCCAGCTACCTGCATGTAGCTCCCAGCTGCCTGCACGTAGCCCCCAGCTACCTGCATGTAGCTCCCAGCTGCCTGCACGTAGCTCACAGCTACCTACGCCAAGACCCCAGCTGCTGTGGGAGAGCAGGCGTTTCGCTGATAAGCAGGACCTGATGAGACGCTGGCTGTGGGCAGGTCAGTGGCCATTAGTTGATCCTGAGGCCGCTGGTGCTCAGCTCGTGAGGCCCTTTGTTGTGCAGCGTGTTCTTCTTCGCCCTGCAGCGGAAGATATCGTCAACGTTTTCAGAGATCGAAAAATGAATAAAGCAAAAATGATTATATCTTTTATTTCAATGCTACAAACTAAAAGAATGAATAAAATAACGACGTTTTTAGAAAATGAAATAAAAAGATTGGAATGAAAATGATTTCAACCATTTTAGGAAAAGAAAAACGAAGAAAACAAAAACAATTTCAACGTTTTTATAAAGTGAATGACGAAGACACCGAAGACAATTTCAAGGTTTTTAGAAAACGAGAATCCACTTCACGTCCATTATGATTATTGATTGGCATGTTTTTGGGTGCCAATAACTCGAAATCATTTTGTCAATTTTAATTATCACCCAAATTACAGAGTCGTGATACCCAAAAACTGTTCTAGATGTGCAATTCAAAAATAAAATCAACTTTCAGGTCACTTAAATGAATGTGTACGACCGCACCACTGGTAGGTATACTTCAAATTTGTTGTCTACTTTGACAATAATAAATTTGAATAAGCATTCCAATTCTAGGCCTATATTCATGATGGAACACAAAGATGTAGCATGGTAGAACAACAATTAGTGTCTATTGATATCGCATTCTTCTAAATGTTCCCTTATTGTTCGATACTGCCATGCAGTGCTGAAACAAACTTATTATGTAATCTTCAATGTTGCCGTCAATGTGAAAAAACGGAAATAGTCAGATAAGGAAACATTTCGCTTTAAAAATCGTCTAACCGGTAAGGCTCTTTTCTAAATTAATGATCTAATTTCCAATTATGCCATCGATATGAAGAAACGGAAAAAGTCAGACAAGAAAATATTTCTCTGGAAAAAATCATTCAACCGGTGCGCCTCTTTTTTTTGCGTTTCTATTTTTTGGTGCGATAAAGCGTCCTTTGAACTTGCAAGAGATTTGACTTAGTTCACGCTTCTTAGCGTGTCAAACTGTGCAGGAAGGATGAGAGCTAGCGTAAATCTTCTCTTGTAAAAAAGTGAGTTTTTATTCGAATCTCAAAGCCGGCTGGAGTACGTTGCTGGCATAATATTTTAAAAGTAAAGCAAAAGTATCGACGTTGAAATCTTGAGCTACTTTAAAAGTTTCTCAAACTTAGATTTAGGAGCTTGTTTGTTCCGCCCCTGATGCTGCAGTTTTTGTACTCCGGAGCTCGCAAGCAAAACCTGATACGATTCTGAGAAGATCCCTGAGATGACTGCTCTTTCTTTTTTGTCTATTCCTCCCTTGCGGCTTTTTTTACATAAATGGACAAATAACTGGAATTTTTAGGGTTATTTTTATACTTTGTAGCGATCATTTCCTGTTAAACAGGAACTTTTACCGGCGAGACGGCGTCCGTACATTGCGGTTTTTCCTGTTTATTTTGTGAAAAGTCCCTAATGGCGGTGCCCATGTACACATTAAGACTTGAACAAATAGTAATTGGATGCTGGTGTAGGATAGCCTCCAGACCAGATACGCATCCTTCGATGGCGTGATTCATGAACTGCCATCCACACAAGTTCAAAGATGAACTACGTAAAATTATGTTGAAGATGAAGATAAGAATGCTTAATTTTCTTCACTCATATTGTTTTCTGTTCACTCCGCCTCATGAATTCCGAAAATTTAGAATATAATAAATGGAATTAGAGTATTATACCTTTTCAGGTTCTAAGCACATAGATTGATGTTAGATTTTCTCTCCTAGCATACATGTAACTGTGCTTATCCTGAATAACAGCGGGATATTCCGTCATTTGGCAAGCCGTGGAAATGAGTGCCTGCTTTCCCACCGCAAATCCGAACACCTTGATCATATTTCACGAGCCATTTCCACCTTATATCGCCCTGTTCGTAAACGCTCCCGGGAGCTTCACGACAAAATTGGTTGTCGATTGTAAGCTGTTAGGCAATTGCTCTCAAAACTCTACTGTCGCGTCCGACGTAAATAAATAGCCTAATCTCAGGTTTTGCCTCCAAATCTATCAGTCATGGCACGTGTTAAAAAATTGGTGTCACGCAGTGGTAAAACTTCACTGCAAAAAGGATCATTTGAAGGCTTTTCCCTATATTTTAAAGCTAATAACCCAATCACTGAGTCTGTAAAACCTGTACAAACGCATACGGGATGTGTGAGCGCTACGTATATTGTACGAACGTGAGCAGGTTCAAACTAACACAAGCAGTCTCGCACCATCCATTCACCTGCAGTGAAATACATGCAGGTGCGTAAATTCACATTCATTAAGAAATAGTAAATGTTAAATGGACTCATTGCGGTTTTTAAACTTGTCTGCAAGATTTTGACCCAACAGACGAGTAAAAATATGAAAGATTGGCGTACGAGTAAGCGGTATATGCGTTAGTGATGCTGGAAGTATCTGTTCATCAACTAAAGTAAGGAGGTCTTTTGCTGAGCTGCACTCATTGAATTTTTTAATCCTTGAAACTACGAATAATTCTTGCGCCAAATGATCTCTGAAAAATGTGTGTTCTTTAAAATGAGCCCTGAAAACTTCGTAGGAAAATGCTTTTATCGTTCGGCGTCTGAAGCAATTAGATCTGTGCACTGATAAGAATGCTCAAGTCTCTCAAGTGTGATTCGTAGCCTTCTATTTTAATTACTGATTTTTGAAAACCAAATTTGTGTTCGTCCTAAAGAATTCATGATATTTCGAGTAGTAAAATGTGATAGTGCATAGTTATCTAAAAAATAAATTCAGAGACTTGAAAAATCAAAGAATGTTTCATTCCGAATTGCGCTAGTTGTTTTTGATGGATAGTGAAAAGATTTGTTTGGTGGATTTTATACGTTTATTCATTTTATCTTTTTAGATGGAAGAATAATTCTCCTGTTGTTATTAAAATTTAACTCATGGATTCCATTTTAAATGTTCCTTCTTTATTGAAGTTGGAGAGCGTGCATTAGATATTTTTCACAATTCTTCACCAAATGAAGGCCACGAAATACTTCAAGAGTGAAGTAGTGTTTTTAGACAAAATAAACACGGGTTGTGAAGAAAAATCAACAGATGCCCAAGTTCATTTGTGAAGTAAAATTTTGCACACCGGGGAAGTTTGATCGCATTACCTGTTTATTTTCTAAGCTTTCTGAGGCAATCAACATTCTTTCACAAACCATATGTTTAAGATCGTTTATTTAACTTGAATTTTTGCGGAGATTGAAGAGAAGGTAATCAATATAGTGAATTCTCAAAACTTAATAAGGTAATAAATATAATGAATTCTCTGAACTTAATAAGGTAATAAATGTAGTGAATTCTCTGAACTTAATAAGGTAATAAATATAGTGAATTCTCTAACTCTAAGTAATTTCCAACACGCATAAAAATGTGAGCAAAACTGTGGGAAAGCTTAAGTTGGTTTTGGATGAGGAAGCTGAAAACCGCCAGAAATATTTCTGGGCTGATATGAAACACATTCACATCAGCAGTTGCCGTTTGTTAATTTTGGTTATCGCAGACATGGCAAAAATTTATATGTCAGAACAATTTCAAACTCAAAGAATTAAATAATAATGTTGTGAGTAAGCAGATAAAACAAATATAATGAAAAATATTCGTTAATATATCAACACAACGAAATCTTTAACCAGAGGCTCCTGAAGTACGATTGCGCTAGAATGATTTTAGGTTATTTTAATATCCAAAGAAATCATACTTCATATATCTGATGAAGATATTTCTCAACTCCTGCTAAAGCTACTATGCAATTTAGCCGATGTCTAATATTATAGACCTAAAATTTATTTGGTCTAGGTATCTCTTATTAGACCTATCAATGTTATTTAGTAGACGTAGATCACATCACTCATATAGTAATAGTATTCAGCAGATGTAGATATTATCATTCCTCATAAACTGTTTAGCATCTGTAGTCATATTAAGCTTGGATAACCCGTTCAGGAGGTGCAGGTCATACATGACCTAAATATTCCACTCAGCCTAGCCATTTCATATTAGACCAAAGTATAAAGGTGTCAACGAACTCACCAATGGTGATTGAGCAATGAGAGCTTCGCCAATCGAATTTCGTTCGGCTGGCTTCATCATGAAAATTTTGAAGAAACGGTAGCTTTTTGCACCCCGATGTGAAATTCTGTCTCACAGCTAACACAAATTGGCCAGGAACCGTACTTCTAATCTGATAGAAACGCCAGCCTAAAGTAGATTACCTGGCGCACGATCGAGTTTCCTTGATAGTGCCGAATGATTGGTTCGCAAATTGCACTCATCTCACAGGGATGCAAAAACCAGAAGTTTCTGACGCCAGCTGTTGTGACAGATGCGTTAGAGTAGCTAAAATACGCAATTTTATGCCGATCATTGTGTAAACGGATTTTGATTCTTCCCTCCGTTTATGTTTTCCAGCATAGGGAAAAATAGCCTTTCTAGGGGACTAAATCGTCAGCATAAGACATCGTTCAAAAGTTTTTTGTGATTTTTTAATGACCTCTGTTAATCAAGTTATGTGTTTGCTACCATGAACTTAAAACTAAGTAGCAACTTTCCAGAGCCACTCCTCACCTGAGAAATTAGTCATGTGATACCTATTTTAAAATCTACACTGGCTATTGTGTGCGAGTTTTATTTGTGAGCGATTTCAACCCGAATGCTTTCGGATAAATCATTATTGGTGGCAATGGATATATTCTCTTCTCATAAACATGCTTCTTAAATTTCAAAATATACTCGTGTTCAATTTCGTCGCAGATTTATAAGAAGCGTCAAATTAAGCGCATGTCATTTCTTGCAAGTATACTTGGGAAAAAATACCATTACAAAATAAATATATTTCAATCTACTACAACTTTAAGGAATCCTATTTTATCGCACACTCTTTCATGTGTACTTTTTGCGCATTTCCCAAAAATAATTTTGGAATCACAATACTCTACTTGCTGAGAAAAAACCACGGAGCATTAAAATTTCCGTTCTGACCCGCACTTGAGCACAACATTTCCAGAAGAAGAGACGCATCACCATTTGTCAGGAAACACGTGAATTTAATTTGGGAAGTGAATCATCATCAACAACCAAAGGTGTTTATTTTTGATAATTTCAGATAGAATCCTGGCAAGGTACAAAACAGTTTCTTAAGGTATTTTGATAAAGGCAATGTCAGAAAGGAATTAGATCATTGATTTTTGAGTGAAAGGGATCCTTGAGGTCCTGAACGGAATGAACCGATTTTTCAGAAAGGACAGCTTATCTCAGTAGGGGAGAGTGTCAAAACAGCCCTGGGATCCTCGAAGCAGCGGCCCGGACGCTTAGAGCATGATATGAAAATCGATAATCTATCTTTGCAGAGGGTGAGCCCTGAAATTTTGTGTCCGATAAACCAATAGACTTATAGGAACATTTAATAGAAAAGCGAGGGCGTACCACCTACCAATGGTGTTTATAGGAGGATCAGGTACGGAGGCTAACGTGAGATGTTTCCCAGTTTTTCCATTATATGATTAAGCACATGAGAGATTTGGGACAACGACTACTTTGTATCGATGTTAAAGCTAAAATTCCGCCAATAGTGGTAACCCACACACGAGAAGGATCATGGCGAATCATGAAGTATTTCTTGTTCGTTTATGCTTTCAATTTAAATGAAAGTGTAGAAACCAAAATGTTGACGGTGATATTTAATAGTAGCTTAAACATAATCATTGATTTTTTGAACGAAATTAAGTGAACTTGAATACGGTGACGCCGAAGTAATAAAATTTTTACGTGTTTCGTTGGTATCATTCATGCACCCTCCCTAAGTTCAAAGACTTTAGTTAGTTCTTAGAATTTAATTATGAACTTTGTTCAACAAACTCTATAGGTGTATTCGAGTACTGGGAGATACTTAACAAGTCATTGACCAGAGGGTTACAGATTAATTATTATAAATTTATGTTCAACCAACCTGCAAACAATGGATTCAACAAAATAAGAGCTCGATGAAAAATTCAAGGGTCAAAGTATTGAATAACTTGTTATTCATAGTATTTTAGTTAAATTTTATTTGACTACATATGAAAGTCAACATAGACTTCCCTCAACCTAAGTGCTTGCTTTATTTTCTGAGCTTCCATTTACTTTTTTTCATTTCTGCCAAATTAGTAGCTGAAAAAACACAAAGTTGGTGAGTGACAACAATGTGGTTCTAATGTTTCAACGCGCACAAAAAAATTTCCATTAAAACAACCTTCAGATATACGTCAACGTAAACCAGTAAGCTAATAATTTTGTCACTTGCATTACATCAATCAACTTTCGTCGTATAAAGGGTTGAGAATTTTAAAATTGAGAACAAGTTTTCTATCCACGTAATATCGCCCTTTCATAAATCATTTGATGACATATAATTGTCTGCACAGCAAGTTTCTTTCAAATTTGTACTGCTATGTTACACATGTGTATAATAAAATCATTTGAGTTTCCGGAAGCATCTTAAATTCAAATTTTTTAATGAACTTAAATTCAGCTCTTAAATTCAATTTTCTCGCAGACCGGAAGTTTTCCGCAAGCTTCTAAATTGAGAAACATTTTTTCAATTATTATATTTTCCTAGTTAAAATTAAAAGTGGTACGGTTAAATAGCAAGGAAGAAGAGCAAAATATTTGAAAGCTATTAAACTTTCCGTCAGAAACCTGAAACGTTAATCGCGCTCAGTTAGATTTAATTCGATAATTTGCCCAGAAAACAAGCACACTTCTTGATATTTTGTCGTTTATTCCCCGGAAAAACTGCAAATTTGTTTTTATTCTGATGTTTTCTCAAAGTTCCTGTGAGTTTTCCAACTCGGCTCTTAGCTTTGACTTGTTCTTTTGACAAACGGTGGAGAGAAATCAGACGTCAAACAGGATTTCAAAAGCTATGACAACTTTTCTCAAGTTCTCTATAAAGTTCCTAAATTTTTTATCGCTCCCCTGCCAGTCTAATCCATCATATTCACTTTCGCTTGGTCGACAAACGGATAATTTTTTCCGGGGCAGATTTCTAGTTTACTTTGCCGGATTTTATTCCTCTGAAGTTCAAAATATTTCAGGCTTGGATGGAACAGGCACTCGGAAGGCTGAGAGTATTTTGGTGGGATTAGATCGATGCTGTGCGGTGCAGGTACTTGAGAAATTTATCATTTCAGTATTAGAAATTAACCTATAATTGTTGGGTTCTTATCTAAAATATGCTTGAACTCTGAAGAAATGAGAAACTTTTGAGTAAAGTTGAAAAAAATTTGAATTTCATTAAATGGTTTGACATAAGATTTCTTTTGAGGTCACTTTGTCAAATAAAAATACTAAATTATGTTGTTTATTGCACTCGTAGAACATATTATAAAATTTGTAACCTTAACAGAAATTCTATTTATTAATAACATTGTTATTGAATAGTATTCATACATTTTGGAAGAGATCTTCTTCTCGCTGTATCTAAAGCTATTATGCAAATGACGTTTGTGAGGTCGAAAAGAAAACCATTAGTTGATGAAAGCTGACCTTCCACAGCAACTTTCTGACAGGAAAACCGATTATTAACCAGAAGTAAATATACAGATTATACAATAGATTTTATTGTTTAAAACAAAAATAATTTTTGGGTATCCAAAGCAAGAATGTGAGAGGCAGGTTTCGGTGGAAAAGATAACAAAAATTCAATCATATACTATTGTAAAAAAATAAAATATTTTGTTAGGGAAGAGCAGGCATTTTGATATTTTAATTATAATATATCCGTTAATGTAATTTTTTTTCACAATCACCATCGTGATATTGTCGTTCATGGAATGGTTAAGTCCAAACTGGTACATTCTTCAAATATAAATCAATTTCCGTCTTGATATATCATACGTCAGCATAGTTCATACTCCTCAACTTTAATTCAGTTGAAGTCGCGAATGAAAGAGGCCATTGAGTAAGACAATCCTCTTTTTTATTGTTCGAACCTGAAAATGATCTCACGAACTCTGTCATACATACAAGCACTTATTGATCTGACTGACTTACTCTGTGACCAGAACATGGGAAGAAATCGCTCACCAAAAATTCGAAGTTGAACTGAAAATTGAACTAAACTCTTCGAATCTAACCAGGTTCCTCCCTACAATTCCCGCCCGCCGAGAACATAGCTCCTTCTTCCTCCTGTTGCAGCGTAAGCTTCTCGTGAATCGTTTCTTCGTGGAGAACCTTGAAAAAGTCAGTTTTCGAGTACTCTCGAGTCAAAGACACTGTAAGTTTGTTGCATTATTGATGGCCTAGCCCAGTGGTATTCATTGCGCGAATCGCGATGACTCAATCCACGGCTCTCGAAAAATATATAAACTAATTGATTAATACATAGTTTCTATATATATAAATGCAGTGGCTGCGGCTCTCTCAATCGATGCGTTTTACCGATGCGGCTGTCCTGTAAAAATAAGTGAATAACACTGGCCAAGCCTTTGGCTTGACGACTCTTCCCCAAAATCTTTAGGCGGTACATGTCTCAGAACAAACTCCTTCAACGCCAGCTGGGTGAAAAATAGTCTTACTGCTGTGAAAAGGCATTTCCTTAGCAACAACGTCAATTTTTTTCTCAAGTGTAGGGTTGTTTTTGCATTTATCGACACCACGTCATATTTCAAGGGGTGAATTTATATTTTTGATGGTTTTCTTGTCCTTTAATTGGCCTTGCTGCATCTTTTTAGAAGTAACCACTTCAAAGACCACTTCAAAAGCTTTTTCGAAGACTTCAAAGAGGAGAGATCACTTCAAAGGCTTTTTCGAAGACTTCAAAGAGGAGAGATCACTTCAAAAGCTTTTTCGAAGACTTCAAAGAGGAGAGATCACTTCAAAAGCATTTTCGAAGACTTCAAAGAGGAGAGATCACTTCAAAAGCTTTTTCGAAGACTTCAAAGAGGAGAGATCACTTCAAAAGCTTTTTCGAAGACTTCAAAGAGGAGAGATCACTTCAAAAGCTTTTTCGAAAACTTCAAATAGGAGAGATCACTTCAAAAGCTTTTTCGAAGACTTCAAAGAGAAGAGACCACTTCAAAAGCTTTTTCGAAGACTTCAAAGAGGAGAGATCACTTCAAAAGCTTTTTCGAAGACTTCAAAGAGGAGAGATCACTTCAAAAGCTTTTTCGAAGACTTCAAAGAGGAGAGATCACTTCAAAAGCTTTTTCGAAGACTTCAAAGAGGAGAGATCACTTCAAAAGCTTTTTCGAAAACTTCAAATAGGAGAGATCACTTCAAAAGCTTTTTCGAAGACTTCAAAGAGAAGAGACCACTTCAAAAGCTTTTTCGAAGACTTCAAAGAGGAGAGATCACTTCAAAAGCTTTTTCCAAGACTTCAAATAGGAGAGATCACTTCAAAAGCTTTTTCGAAGACTTCAAAGAGGAGAGACCACTTCAAAAGCTTTTTCGAAGACTTCAAAGAGGAGAGATCACTTCAAAAGCTTTTTCGAAGACTTCAAAGAGGAGAGATCACTTCAAAAGCTTTTTCGAAGACTTCAAAGAGGAGAGATCACTTCAAAAGCTTTTTCGAAGACTTCAAAGAGGAGAGATCACTTCAAAAGCTTTTTCGAAGACTTCAAAGAGGAGAGATCACTTCAAAAGCTTTTTCGAAAACTTCAAATAGGAGAGATCACTTCTAAAGCTTCTTCAAAGACTTCAAAGAGAAGAGACCACTTCAAAAGCTTTTTCGAAGACTTCAAAGAGGAGAGATCACTTCAAAAGCTTTTTCGAAGACTTCAAAGAGGAGAGATCACTTCAAAAGCTTTTTCGAAGACTTCAAAGAGGAGAGATCACTTCAAAAGCTTTTTCGAAGACTTCAAAGAGGAGAGATCACTTCAAAAGCTTTTTCGAAGACTTCAAAGAGGAGAGATCACTTCAAAAGCTTTTTCGAAGACTTCAAAGAGTAGAGATCACTTCAAAAGCATTTTCGAAGACTAAGTGACCTTGTTTTAATCGTTAGGATAAACAATTTAAAAGCTGAAGCACAGAGAACAATCTAAAACTCATTATAAATTATTCGCATGAGGGCTTTGGACATCTAAAGTTTTGATTCTTTTTCGACTAACAGAGTGAAAAATCTGTGCTTTCACTATCTTAAAATATTAGCATATTAATATTTTTTTAACTATTTCCTAATATATGAACTATCTGCAACACATATTCATATTTCACCACCAAAAATACTGGTCGCATTATGGGGTACTGTAAATTACAGACTTAATCAATTTTCTGTCGATAATTCGTAATCCCTCACGAAAAATTCTGCAATTTTTCTAAACACTGCACTCGCCGTACGTGTGAAATCTAGACCCTCTGACACGCTGCCCCATCACGAGGGATCGTGCCAGCTGGTGATAATACATGAAACTTTGTGCTTCACTCTGCTGACTCACTTCTTTCCATGGTATATTTGGCTGACCAAATATACCATGGTTCGTGATTCGTGATTGTGGTGAAAACAAATATGGTTCGTGCAGATGATAGACATGGAATTTTGTTATTCGTAGCCGACTCTTTTCCTTCCAAGATATATTTGGCTGTTAAAATCCGAGAAACATATATAGGTAAAAAATTTTCAACCTGGAAATGCAGTGTTCCGTCATTTAAGCCCTCATCACATGGGAAGAAGAAAATCTTGTAAATGAAATACATTTTGACAATGAGTTGATTCATCTTAAAATGAGTAGACATGTATTTAGCTCTGCTAAAACGTTCTTTTATTCACGTTTCTTTTGCTTCTCATTTTTATTTCTTTGATTGCCTACTTAGACAAAATATAATGAGCATTCGCCTTGCGATTTTTGCTGTCTTTTCCATTTGGAGTCTTATTTCTAAGGTGGTAACTACGAGCATCAAATTCTCAATTTGATGAGCCAGAGCCTAAAATGAAAGAAAACAATGTTATGAATGCAAGCAACTGAACCGTGTTTAGCGTTATTAATTAACTTACGTTTCTTACCCGACACTCCTCAGTCAATAGTGCGCTCATTTGAAATACTGCAACGTCAAACAGAGAAAATCAATTAAGTAGAAGAGCGCTAATATTGAGGGTGTTTCAAGTAAGAACGCTCATTTGCATACTGATTGAACTTTATGAGGCACATCGACTCAGATGTCTTTCAACGTTGAGACCAAATGCACGCACAGAAGGTGCATTTGTCAGTGCATCTGAAATATAAATTATTAACAATGTATCATAAAATTATTCATTGCTGAATTAAATATCCTAGATGGTTGATTACACTCAAAAATAGCCACCAAGCTGATAGGAAGTGTGTTAGGTTTGTGACTACGCTTCTAAAAGCTGCAGAAATTGCTGAGCATGTTGAGTGTATGTTTGAATATGTTTGATAGCACATCAGTCGTAGCCTGATCATGCAAAAGGATATGATTTCCCTAACATCTCTTTGACATCTGATTATTGATATGAAGAATTTGATTACATGTTCGACAAGTCCAGTTTCAATTATTTAACAAGATTAGCGTGAAAGACTTAATTCAAAAAAGAATTTTGAAAAAATCCATCGTGTGTAGTTTAAATATTCATAAAGTTTCGCCAAAAATCATGAAAGTCAGAGAGCTCCGCTTTCAGACTGAGTTAATCCGAAATTTGTTTTTTCTGAAGCGGATAACTGCACGAAAAATCATACTGAAAGAATTGCAGAAGTAATTTCACATTTATGTAAAGGTTCCAATTGCCTGCTAGTTACAAATCATTAGCCAACGTTTTCGAGAAGAAAATTTCAAAGTTCTCGAAGTTCTGAAAATACAGAAACTATATTAAAATTATTAACTATACTTACTTCTTGGCAATTGAAGTCGTAAAATATCATCAATAAGTTGGGGATGATCGAAGTAACGAAGACGCGCGTTTTTAGAGTAAAGTTTGCGCTACGTCATTAGTACAACCCAGGACTAGGTTATCGTTTTATACTGGTAGTAATTTTGTACGTGGCTTTTTTTCCTCCTATAATTTTTCACTGCAAGCGATGCAAAATTCGCATCTCAGCATTTTTAACTGTGGGGGGTTTATAATGGCTTAGATTAGATAATACTGATTTTTATTTATTAGGAGCATTTATTACCATTTTTGGACTTCAAAGAGCTCTCGAAATTTCTTTGAATTTACATTCAAACACTTGAGCTACGTTACGAAGTTTTACACAAAGTTTTCGTCACATTTCTTCCTTTCTCAATTTTTTCTGTATTTTTCTGAGGCCGCACAAATAATGAAAATAATTACACGATTCTAATAAAAGGTATTTTGGTATCCGACTATGAAAATTGTTTTAAATTTTTTTTTCTCGTTGCCTCCCATAGAGCTTCTGGCGCCCTGCTATGCTTCGAATATATTTCGTTCGTGAGTAATAATAATTACACTGAGAAGTTCAGGACAAAGATTAGAGCACTCAACAAAGGTACGTCATTTTTAAAAATTGTACGTCATTACTATTTAGATTTCATAAATGATGATGCATGAGGGTGTAAAAGCACCATTTTTCACATTCATCACGTCATTTTCACCGTAGATCAGCTCATGTTAGCATTGATCAGTCATTCCTACCACAGATCATGTCATTTAAGCACTGATCACATCACTTTTAGCATTGATCTCGTCATTTTAGAATTGATCACTTAGTTTTTAGCATTGATCACGTCATTTTTAACATCGATCACGTAATTTTTAACATCGATCTCATAATTTTATACATCGATCACGTAATTTTTAACATCGATCACGTCATTTTTAACAATGATCAGATCGTTTTAACATTGATCACTTAGAAAAGGTTGAGCGCCGTTGTTTTCGTTTTGAATATCTGTAAAATATCTCTATACCGAATGGAGTAAAATTTGCCTTACCCGATTGATCATTTTGAATGCAATGACATAAGCAGCATACCTAGTATTTTGAAATCGATAGGAAGAATTAAAAATTAAAAATACCTAGCTATTTTTTAGGATCATCATGAAATTCAACAATTTTTTTGCTCTTATAAATAAAACTGACGAATAAGTGTGCCATATAATAACGAAAGAAAAAATATACTGTTTTTGAATTTCATTTCAAGAACAATACATGCTTTTGAACTAAAGCAAGCTGCACAAATAATAATAATAATTTTGTTCACTGTCAAAAGTCACACACGACAGGCTAATTTCGAATTTGATACTGAAAAAAAACGTTTGTAACGAGGATAAAATTCCACGTTAACCTCCCATCAGTTTCAAAACGATCTGAAATATTGGCCTGATGTAGGAAACGAGCAGTGAACTCTTGAAAATAAATTACCTATTTAGAAAAAATCAACGTCGTTTTCATTGCCTTGAAATTTCCAAATAATAAGACTCAGCAAATCCATAACTCGGCAGTTAAGGTTCTAAACTCGTTCAAAAACTGTTCAAAGAACATTTTAACCGTCTCTGAATTATTGACGTGGTGGAGACTACAGCTAAATTCCTAAAGAACGTCAGCTATCACAGTTATTTATTTCCCCCCAATAACATGTTTTATTTTGGAAGCTTTCAATAATGTTAGGTAATATTATGAACAGGTTTATTTTTTCGCGAACAACAAACAACAAATTCGAAAATTTTAAGAAACGTATGGCAAGTAAGCTGTTCGTTCGTCAAGAAACTCATATCTCATAAGATTTTAACAGTGACAAAAAACAACACCTACGAACAAAAGGCCTAGCTCTTATGTCTAAACTGCAACCCTCATTAACCGGCGTAAAACAAGCAAAGCTCGACAAAAGGAACCGGAAAATTCAGGGAAAGACGTCAGTTTGGTATGCGCTTTGGGTGAAGAGCGCAAGTAAACCCTCTGAAGATGCATCGCCGTCGACTCCTTTTGTTTGCTTGACCCGGCTCGCAGCTCTACGCTGAGGCGAGTCAATATTGGCGTATCATGGCAGTCGTGCTGCTGCCGCCAAATGCTCGTCGCTGTATTCCGTGCCGATGCTTGTAGCTCCAAATGCCGGCGCAGCGCAACTGCACAGTCATTAGTCCTGGACCTCTCCTCTCACCCTCTCTCGATCTCTTCCCCCCCCCTCTCCCTCTCTCTCTCTCTCTCTCTCTCTCTCTCTCTCTCTCTCTCTCTGTTCCTGTCCAGCGCTGTGCCTTGCTCGTATTTGTGGCACAATGCAGAAGCATTTAAAGTAAATGCATCTTTTTTTAATTCTGTGTTAAATTATGCACTTTCAGTTCGATCACTGAAGAGCTTTTAAACTACCAAAAGTATTATAGACAAAAGGTTGTTCATTTATGGTTCTCTGCACAAAATGCTTAATGTGAATTTTATTTGCGCTGTACTTTTTTATTTTCATCCCGTCACTCACGTTTTGCCTACCATTCTCGTCATTCCAATTACCTATAAATAACAATA
Source organism: Morinoia aosen (assembly GCA_030386875.1). NCBI lineage: Eukaryota > Metazoa > Arthropoda > Malacostraca > Amphipoda > Talitridae > Morinoia > Morinoia aosen. The sequence goes on from CM059577.1 coordinate 33,372,891, forward strand.
CATTTTTATCATTCCTAAAACATAAATAGCATTTGTGCTACTTGCTTTTGCTCATCTTCCTGAGCCTGTTTTTAGATTTCTTTCTAATTAGATACGATTATTTTTGCGTCGAGCTTTATCAGAATAAACAAACACTAGAAACACGGAAAATGAGCCATCCTCCCTCCGTTCCTTCCAGCTGTTCCCAGCATCAGGCGTTTCAACTTCGGAAATGAAACTGCAAGCTCATGCATGCTCACGTGCGGTGTGCTCGTGTGAGACGTGTCCTGGAGCGAATCCGTTTCTAGGTTTCGCATAGCTCGATCACGTTGGGACCTTATTGAAAAACTTCGTAGAAACTTATTTATGTAAAACACACCGAGGCTGTTTCCGTCAGGCATGCGCTACTGCATATTCAGTGAGTTAGTCTCTCCGCTTTGTCTTTCGCAGTTGCAGCGAAATTGTTAAGATTGTCTCGGTTGCTTTCGTCTTAAATGGGATATTGTTATTCATTTTATAATAGTTCAATGAACTTTAATAAAACCACCAAGTGTATCCAGAGAAAAAAAATCTTAATATAATATTCAGAAATTTCTCACAGCAGCTGTTACGCGCATCATTTTACAAGCTAGTCCTTCTCGCTCCCCGCCTGCTTTGCATATATATGAACTCAAGCAATACACTTGACTGGCAGGAACTGTAGCAAATGCGTGGGAATTGTGGCTCAGTATGCTTTCTATTAACAATCTTCACCTCCCTGCTTGCTTTACGTTAACGTCAGCGCAGTGCTGCAGCATTAGCTCTTTGATATAACGAGACACAATGCAGGCAAGTGTTTTCTCAACTAAGTAGGATTTGTTTTTCCCAGCTAGACTTTTCTGGTTCGCTTTCTTTTTATGTCGTGGAGGTTTGCATACTCTGATGGGTACAGAAAAGGTTCCCAAACCTTTTAAGTTAGAAATAAAATGTAGGGATTTCTATCTTTCCGAAAATAACTGCACTTATTTAATTATTTTCTTGCTTTCACGTTTCAGACAGAATTTGTAGGTAAAATTTTCGGTAGTATTCTGAAAATGAGTGAACGCCTTTGTGGCCTCCAACTACGCCTGATTTGAGCCCCTTGGATTACAAGGTCTGGTCAATATTTTGAGAATTAAGTCTAAAAATCATCCCGCGCCTCTGTCGCTCATTTGATATTCGCCCCTAAAGAAGGCATGGGACAGAAAACCGCAGAAGAAATTGCGAGTCTCTGCTGAAAGTTTTAGAGGAAAACTTCAGAAGGAAATCAAAATAAAATGAGAAAGCATTGAAAACTAAACTTCTGTTTGGTTTCATGGTAATTATGGAATGAATATGAGGAAGAATTTTGAATTTATTGCACTATCCTATAATAGATATATTAATATCAATTTACTTTATCTGGGAACTTTTCCCAACCCATAGAAATTTTGCATTCTCACACATGTAAAAACACTCGATTAATGCACTATCGAGGGAAACACAGATGCTTCCAACACAATGTTACCAGCTTAAACATATCAGAGGAAATCTTTCAAGCTTATCCTTTCTGCTCGCCGAAATGAAGTAAAATTCTAATCCATGGCTAAAAATTTTCGGGACATGGGAGCTACTACGACAATCATGATCTATTATAGATTCGAGTTAAGCACATGGATCTGTGAAATCATGAGAGATCACCTGACCTAAGCTCGCACTTCAGAATTTCTTTCCGGTCGTCACGCCAAAGAGAGTTTAAAGTTTGCTTGGACATTAACGCAGTCATGAATAATAGACTGTTACATTTGATGAAAGAAAAATCGGAAAGTTTCCTGAAGCATCTAAAGCTTCTAAATTTTGGGAACTCTGTTTAATGATAGTAGAAATTCAGGAAAAATTGAACCTTTTCGAGCAGAATTTTTGTCTCATTTTTAGCATACAAATTAGAATGTGAGAAACTGCTCACAATAATATCAGAAAATTGCTAATAAATGTTTAATTTCTTAATAAAATCGAAGAATTTTTGCAGTTCCTAATGACAACTTCCGTGTTAAAAATCTCTGACTTGATCAAAGCAAGCCACCGCCAATTAACGCTGCATTTTACACGGCTGGCAGCGCCAACACTGCGCCGCGGCCGCCAAAAATATCCATTTGACAACAACAACTGACTTCAGCTCAGAAATACCGCTTGAAGCGATGCAGTTTTACTCAGCCACAAGGCCCTCCACTCGAAATACTGCGGCTCTCTATCCTCACGCAAACATTACTGCCCTAAACTGCGCTGCGTATCCAATCTACACAGTTGCGTGGGTGTTTTTTGACTGGGTTTTGAGTACTGCATAAAGCGTATATTTGACGCCGTGGATCAGTTATTCAGTAATAATTCGAAGAATTTGTTTGAAACACACCACCTAACAACAAACAATGATAGTCAAAATTATTGGCACAAATGCACAATGCGCATTTAATGCATCTAGATTAAGAATAATTTTTTCATGTTTTGCAAGCACAAATTTCGCTGACCGACTTCTTGGATTATCAAACCCACGATGCTGACCGAATTTTGTGTTGACGTTCTCAGCAGATCCCGAAAATACATCCATAAATCAACCATAACTGTGTGAGTTTTGGAGTGAAGTCCCAAAATAGATCAATAAATCTGTGATTTCAATGGGGCATTTATCCGGCGATCCGAAGGATAGCTCTGCTTAGACAGCGTTAATAATAAATAAAGTGGAACGATTGTCGGGCAGACGTTCGTAAGAACGTTATCGCTCTGACTTACGATCATCGAGAGCTCTCCACAGCGCTGGTTTGTTTGAAAAGAATGGTCGATCGTGAGTTATCATCGAGCAAGAATTTCAGAATTTAAGAGAAGCTCTTCTCGATGAGGGCTGAAGAATATGTCTAAAGGAAATTTGATCTTGGCTGTGAATCAACTTATTCCGCTGCAAACGTAGGCAAAAGATGTCGAGGCAGAAACACTCGAATGAAAGATGATGAACAGATCAGTCTCAAGGCCTCGTGCGCATAAACCTCAATTCGGGCAAACTTCTGGGTTATTATGGCAAACTTAGAATGCTTCACTCGCCCGATTGTGGGAGAAATTAGCGCTGTCGTGCTCATTCTAATGATTGTCTGTCGTAAAGATGAATGTTAAATTCCTTAAGACATTCTTACAACTCAAATATATTGGAAAGCATCCAGCATATCATCCATGTCTCCCTGGATTTCCTCGTCGCTCATATGCCCCCAAAAATTTAATTTTTCTGAGGAACATTCTTAGAAATACTATTTTCAACTGCAGTTTGTCAATGCAAGAATTTTGCTTGAGCTTGTGAAAAGTTTCTTCCATTGGAGGACATCATGTCAAATGCCTAGCTCCGTTCAGTTTGTGTGAATAAATGATTTATTTTTTGTTAACTTCCGAAATGAACTGGAACTCAAAAACAACTCTGATGTAGACCCTGGAACTTTACGTCATTGTCCTATTGAAGAGCACAATACATACCCTTCACGTAGCGCTGCCAACGATATGTTAGGGAAGAAGTTATAACATTTAGAGCATCTTGAAGTAATTCCAAACTATATTTGTGAACCCAACATCAAACAAATACAAACAATAAATAAATAAAAAACATTTAATTACAATAACAATTACCTCTCTTATAATAATAAATTACTGTATTACATGTATAATTAAATTTATTCACTAATGATTCTTGAGATGGGATATAATAATTCTATAGGACAATCTTTCATTTTCTTTAGCTGTGATTTTCTCTCGATGTCTGATATTAAGATGAAAATAAAACATAACCTACAAAAAGTTTCCCCGCAAAAAGATACATACGCCAACACTCTGCTCGCCTTGCGACAAGTACCCAATGGTCTAGTAACCGAAATAGGAAAACCCTACGCACCACACCTAAACGCACTCAACCAAAAAAACGAAACACTTAGCAACGTAACAGACAAGATTGGATGAAGCTGGCAAAAAATCTCTCCAGGTCTGCGACGCAGCTCGGTAAAAAAGTGTGTTCTCAAAAAGCACCTTAAATCCTGCGACACAAATATTGTAAAATTTATCATGTGGAACATAATTTGTATGGTATTACGATTCTAAAAAAGTTTTCCCCCAAAAAATATACATTCAATTTTGTGGATTAGGCTTGCCTGTCGAGCATGTTAATTGCACAAAGTTCAAGCCACTTTTATATACATTTACTGACGGAAAAATTATTTTCCCCGAAAATTTTCTGTCCTAAATTCGCGTGTTTCAATCTGCGACACTTAGAGAATGATTGCGAAAGTGTATCTTAATCTCTGTAGAATTACAAAGCGGGTAGGGCTTCCATGCGAGCGTCATCCATGTCTCCGCGGATTTCCTCGTCGCTCATTTGTATGCATTACTTTCACCAGTCGGTAACGAGTAGGGGAACGTCTTGGAATTGTGAACAGAATGTTTGAGCGCTCGAAATACGGCTCGAAGACCGGCCTCGAATAATATTAGTGGTAGGCAATGGATCCCAAAGCTATCGCGGCCAATGATTTGGCGAAGGATCTGAAATTTGACACTCTCAGGAATTTCTAAAAAGAAATCGTAAAAAATTGAGATTCAATCCCGGAAGCAGGCGAGTCTGAACCTCCTGGTTAGAAAATTTCGTTGAAAATTTTTACTGTTCGTTTCTTGACTTTGAATGAAGTTCTTACATTCAGAAATAGTCTCGCCTGTCCTTTTTTATGTTTTTAAGACTGCCATTTCTTTCTATGCAATTATCTGACTTAAATTATCATTTGACAATCCCAACATTAGTATATTTTACTCTTTATAATTAAGTATATTAAAGTAAAACTGGAGATGGAACAGAATTCAGTTCAGTTGTTTGAAATAGGCTTTTGAAAATGGAATATTTTATGAAAATCGGTCGCCTACCGTTTTTCCGTTCAATTAACAGAAGATAAGTCCACGTCTTTTTTACCATAGATGATATATTGAAATATTGCTGCAACCGCACAAACATAAACAAATTAATTTTCTTCGTAACTACAGAAAGTAGCTTCTGCCCCCCAAAAAAACTTCTGCCGGAAGAATCCGTCGCTGTAACTGTATAAGTGAGGTCTGTCTTTTTCTGAGGTCCGTGATTTATATTCGTCCAAGTAACAATAACAAATTGTTATCACACTGAACTACAAAGTGATATCCTGGAAATAAATCTTCAGGATTTATGCACGAAAGACACGACTCCCATGAATTTTTGTTCGACTCTACGACGACGACGTGCCAGAATTGCTGACTTTTTTGGGATTCAAAAGTTGGTTGAAAGCATCAATTTTGTTTATGTGGTTGTGGGTGTATCTCTAGGGTCAATTTTAAATCAAAAGTTGGGTGAAGCTCATTTTAGATTCAAATCGGCATTTGTATGATAAATATATTTTGTTGAAATTCACAAGAGAACAGAGAATTACAGCTTGAAATTTCAGGCATCCAAAAAAGATACTAAAATATTTTTGAATGAATTCTGCCACTTGTAAGTAAAATCTCACAAATTTTACGATTGGAAATTCAATCTATTTATAAAGAACGAAGTGAAATGGATGCAAGGAATATAATTCGAAATAAGTGCGCTCAGTGAACAAATACGTCACCATAAAATTTCAAGTTCCGGTCCATTTTAGAGTTTAAAAGTTTTAAAAAATGGCTGAACATTTAAAGAACATTAAATGTTTTGAAACCGTGTTCCTTTCATGCGGGTCTTACATGCCACATTTATTTTGATATCATTTTAGAAGTAAATTATCCTCCTCAATTTTTGAGTATTATACTACAATTGAACCGATTTCTAAGCTAGATAAATTTGGGACAACAATCGACAAACATCAAAGGGCGTAAAGCATGTTAAAATGTGCAAAACATTTCGTTTGAAATAATTCTTGTCGCTCGACTGCTATCCAACATTCAAAATTTCAATATCATTCGACATTACAGGCCTCAGTTCAAGGTAAAGTACAGGTGCAGCTCAAAACCCTCAGCATAATTTCAATTATGCAAAAATAAATGAAAGTTGGGATGAAAGCGTCAACGAACAAATCAGTGACACCTTTAGGATATAAAAATTCGTGATCAATAATTCAAAAGTTTCGATAAGCATTCTTTTTAATGCGACAGGTAATTTTTAGAGTTGAAAACCTAAAATTTGCTCATGAAATAGATTTGCAGAACAGTGAACACCGACTAAACACTCTAATATCATCATTTTTTTTAATTGAACAACAATGAGTTATGTTGACCATGCCCTTCTATGAGGTATGCATTCTTGCATCATACGAAATCAAGTGTCGGGCGAGAACTTAGCAGTTAAAGAGCAAGTTTCTGAGATTTACTCAGTTATATCAAAGTGCATTAGCTGACTCTGAATTGATGTCAGTTACGTGAACTAATTGCAGGGCCAGATATATGTGACCTCCTATGAATGGCAGATGATTTTTAAGAACACTTAAGTATCATGCAGTGGAGAAATAGCTTGAAACTGAGTGTGATGATCTTTGATTCTCTATTGTTACACCTGCCAAACATGTCACACGCTGTAAAAATATTCATTTCTTATATTTCTTGCGAAGTTTGTACCCTAATTGTTGTTGAGTTTGCATAGTTCACTGACGATGACAACCTGATGCCAGCGCCAGTCTAATGACGGTGTTGTAATTACGATAGCATGAGCAAGAAATCTAGCAGTTAAGTGTTGATGCATCCTTTGTAGATATCAGCAACGGCGCTAGAGCTCTTTCAGAAGATAACCAGAAACTGATCCAAAATATTGAATAAAGGCAGGCCCTCTCAGCATTGCCTGAAATTTAAGACTGCTTCCGCTCGGAGTCTCAGAAAGAGCGCTCTGCTTACAAGTGTGCATCAACCGAGAAAATAGCGTTTATCTCGGTTGTATGTTTTAGAATTTCTCCATCGAAAAGTAAGCTTTAAAATTTAACGGCCGAGTGACAGTGAATGTTTCGCCGTATGTCAGAAAAAAAGCCGAGCGTGAACTTGGACTATCAATTGAATTCTATTCAGGCCCCGGATTTAAGAGTCTTTGTGTTCAGAAATAGGGGAAGCAGAAAAGAAACTGGCGCCAACTTTCAAATAAATATTCTTGAAATATCAAATTGAACAAAAAGGATTTAAGAATTAGATTTGGAATCAAATGTTTTGTGTGAAAAGCACGAAAACAGTATCCAGTATTTAAAAACAAGATTCAGTATTTAAGTAATTAGACCATGCATGAACACAGGGTTGGAGGTGATGTAATAATGTAAGAGCTAAGAGAAGCTTAAATTTTCATACACTAAAATTCAAATTTTGCTGGAATATAAAAGATGTCAATAAGATTGCAGTAACAATGGTATGTGACAAACACAAACAACAGAGAGTAGCTCCAATTATGCAAAACCGAGACGCTTCTCCTCATTAAGCGATATCTTCTGATTCTGAGAATTGCATAAAACTATGAGAAATAGTAATGACAATATTATAAGTGATTTTTTCTGATTTCGCTGCTTCAATCCTTTCGAGGCCTTGATGTAAATCGAGTATATCCATGAGTTAAGATAGGCTAAACCAAAAGTTTTAGCACAACCCTCTGCCCAAATGATATTTCAAAAGCGTTAATATTTTTTCATACTCTGCACTTCAAAATTCTTTAATTAAAAACTTCAAAACATACTCGCTTCTTTCCCGACATGAGCGAATATGCTTTTGTGCCTTCACATATTTTTTCTCTGTCGGTGATGTGACTGAAATATTTTGAAGTCATGGAGTTGTTATTAGTATTTTGCATGGAGCCACGAGTGTTAAGTGTTGTTGAAGAGTTCAATATCTTCACATTAATTCACAAGCGGTTTATGTAGTCTCATGCCTCTTTGACATATGAATGATGAATGTGCTTTCATTCATCATTTCTTTAGAAGTAGAATTTCGCGTACGCTGCGAAGCATTGTTTGAGTTTTTATCTCCATCATCTACAAAATTGAAAACCAATTGACTTCGTGAATTCTTGCCGAAATTTCCTGTTCTTTAGATCTTCATTTATAGTTAACCACCTATGTTTCTATTTATTTTTAGTTTAAACGAATGATGATGAAGCTTTTTCCCTAACAGCCAATAAGCAAAAATCAATGAAATCTGACTGTGTGATGAGTGTGCGCTGGACCATCCGAGTTACCCAGCCAAGCATAGAAAACCATTCAAAGAAAACACCAAAGCCTTTGAAAATATTCCAAAACGAGGATAAATTAGGGAGTGTTTTAGCGTAATTAATTTGGAACGGTACATTAATATTTTGCCTGTACTAAATCCTTCAAATCGGTAACGATATTAAAGAAATCCTCTGTTCTCTATCTATAAAGATTCATAGTTTTGTATATAATTCCCATATTTTCGTTTAAAACAGTATTGGAGTACTTAAAGATACGACAAACCTCACGCACGTTCGTATTACAATAGTAAATATTATGGAATATTTATGGCAAGTCTAAAATGAGTAAAGATCGGTCCTCATCATATTTACATCACTAAAAGCATATGTTACGGGGTCGCATAATATTCTTAGGCTTTCAATTAGTGAGCTTTAATATCAGCTGTAAAATATTGAACTATCTCTCACCATGTCATTTTCCCCCTTCTATAATTAGTGAGCTTTAATATCAGCTGTAAAATATTGAACTATCTCTCACCATGTCATTTTCCCCCTTCTATAATTAGTGAGCTTTAATATCAGCTTTAAAATATTTAACTATCTCTCCCCATGTCATTTTCCCCCTTCTATATTTTTCAGAGAATGGCACATCTTCAAGATGAATGAAATGAATTACGCTGAAATTTAAAACAACTACCACTAGCGTAGTAAATATTCAACAACGTAATCATGCTTAATTTCACAAAAATAAAAACTTCTCGAACCCCTCTGCTCTAACTTAAGCCCATTATGGTTTCCTTTAAAATGTGTGGAGGTAGGCAGAAAGTTATCGCAGGGAGCTATAAAGTTCCCGAGGGAAAGAATTGACATGTTTGAAGAGTTCGTCAAAAGTGAAGTCTATGACACTGCACCCCCAGTTTGAGGAGCAAACACGGCAGCTCGCACCTAATTAGAAGGACAAGGGGTGAAAATTCTCCGAACTGAGCTACGCTTATACGAGAACGTCAAAGTCGTCTTGTTTGCCCGAGCGTTTGAATCGAGGGGACCAAGTGCCGTACAGTTTTATTTGACGGGGTAAACTCCTCGAGGCCGAATTAAATTTAAAGTATCGTGAATATTTTTATAAGTTGGATAAAAAGCAAACAATAGTTTCAGTAAACTGGAGGATTTCTAATTTAATTAGGCAATTTTCGAAAGCTACATGTTTTATGTATGTATGGTTTTATAATTTTTATACATAAAAATTATAAAATCATTTGACGGAGAATTACGAGTACGCTAAGAAGCACTGTTAGAGTATTCATCGCCATCATCTACAAAATTGAAAACCAAATGACTTCATGAATTCATGCCGAAATTTCCTGATTTTAGATCTTCATGTATAATTAATCACCTTTAATTCTATTTCGAGTAGTTCAGTTTAACTTTTATACATAAAAATTATGAAATTATTTTAAAATTATGAAATCATTTATATCTAATCATTTTTTTAATTTTTTATGTAGTAATGGCACCATTTCTCTCTTTTATATATGTATATATATCGTTATTAATATGTATATTACATATATAATATATTAGTTTATAGTAATGTATATATCTATATATATATTTCAAATGTTGGACATAATGAAAAAAAGAATGACGTCATGAAATGGAAAAACACCCCTTGAGCGAAATAATTATATTTTTGGAAAAACGTAAAAATGTATAATTCGAGTGAAAACACATATAACAAACATATATTTATTATTAATAGAATTACTTGGAAAAATTACCTATTGGTTTTTTAATATACCCCGAATGTAAAGAGAAACAATATTCCCATGATATGTATAATTTTTAACAGGGAAGTTGACCCTGTAGCTCAACCATCCTTATAAATTTAGCATTTCACTGTAATAATGTTGTTCTTAAAGATGATTACACGTAAGTTATTTAAAATGAACATAAAAATATAAAAGTACCCCTGAATGGCCAATTTTCTTCGTACAAATTTTCTGTTCGCACACTAAAGTAAGGGGAACATTACAATAAATAAAATCCCTATGCTGTGTCACCGTCAAATTTAAAAAGTAAGACGAATTAAAAAAACAATCGCGCACATGAAATGTATAAAAATTGCTGGTCATAAGGGATGACAACTAGATACCGAATAGCCTGAGTGTTAACGAACAACAGCCTCGATGTCTCTGGAGCATTACTTTTCGTAAATGTTAAAGTTGTTAACATCTCTGATGAATGAGAACAATCATCATTCCCGAGTTTCCTTGTCGTCAGTATATATGCAAACAGGGCTGTTATTTTATGCCATCAATAATGTAAGCGTGCCGTGCTAATAGAATATATCATTAAAATTCATTCGATCGTAGTTCCGCTTATTGTTTAACAACGTGAAATTTCATTTAATTTACGATGTGCAAACAAAGCTGTGAACCGGGTTAGAGAAACTCGTAAAGTCTACGGTGTATGCAACCAATATTTAAGTACCTTAGCAATGTCTTGTGTGTAATACTCTACGGTGTTTACTACTCATATTTAAGTTACTTTTTAAATTCACTTAATGTGCCAAAAAAAGTATACTCGTGCCTTGACGGATGATTATTCACGAAATTTCTTTTTTTGTTTCAAACCATGTGAGCTTCCTCTAAATATGTTTAATTTTCTGAAACCTAATGTTTTTATTCGTAACATGACCCACTTGACTTGCATCTATGTGTATAAACATCGATATCAAAACGAAGTACATGAGTACAGGATAGTCAAAGAGTGCGTATTTTTAGGACACCCGATAGTCTACGGCATACACAACGCGTGTCCAATTTTACCCTACTGCTGAGACTCTAAAAAAATATATGGTATATACAATTGACGTAAAACCTTTCATTCTCTGCAAAATAATTACGCTTTTTTCAGTATATGCTGTTGTTATTCAGGAACTTTTCAAATTTAAGGCTTCCTGGAGTCAATAGTATGTAAAATCAATATAAAATCACTTTTTGTGATGCCCTGTCATTCGTAACTGTAATTGTAACCGATGTTGAACCATTTATTTTTATTTTGGTGGGATCCATTAATTGATAAACTGCGTGAAATATCTTCAAAAAAAAAACAGAATAACCTATGATGTACTTGAGTCCAACTGAAAGTTGGATTTTGTCTAAAATTTCACCTGTACTTATAGATTTTTATATCCCCGGGTAATTCGACGACCGTGCTGAATAAAATTTTGAAGTGTGCCCTTACATTCTCTGCATTTATTTTCATAGAAAATACTGCCTTTATACGCCTGACTTAACAACACTCGTAGCTTCAAAGAAGTTATGACACATAATCAATTCATTTCAGCATATTGCAGAAAATCAAAACGGTAACTGATCGTATTTTAAGCTATTCGTGTTCTATATTAATAAAAATTAGCCAAAAAAAGGAAAAAATTTTGAAAATTCTTTTAAACGGTATAAATATACTGATCGATTGAAAGTTTTTAGAAATTTATCCTTATTAAAAGTTTTTCGAATCAATTTATTGGTTTCAATGTAACTGAAGATGCCATGTATCTGTGTCGGAATTATTTTTTGTGCCAATGTTCTTTGGTATTTTACTGTGATAATGTTGTCAAAAAATACTTACCCTTCGTGTATACCTTCAGAAAAAAAACAAAAAATTGTATAATTACTTTTTCCTTGCACCTAAATGCCCTTCAATCGCGAAACACGCATCTGATGTAGTTTTTTTGATGCATCAGAATTAAATTAATGTGTTGTGGTGGTCCTGAATATAATCCTACTGCCACCCTGATCGCTCTAAATGTTATTGATTTCTTATTTTCTATGCACGTAAAAATCATATATATGTATGTCATCCCAATTTGGTTTTATTGTTTCCTTTTTCTATTGAATCATTTAGAAAGTTTTACATGAGTTTTTGTTCACATTTCTGGTCGTGCAAATTGGTCGGATCTTCAACAAATATCATTACATATTTTTTTCTTATAGTAATTGGGTTTCATAAACATATTTTTTTAGTTATTACTGAAGTCTTTTTTTCTCTTGTGCGGGTATATTCAAATTAAAGTCTCCTTTTAAAGTTTTTTAGGTCTACTGATAATCGCTAAATTAATTTTCAATACGTCACTACAAAAATTATTCAGAAGAATTCATTCGAAAATTATATTTTCTTATCATTTTCAATAATATACAACAATTTATTCACATAATATTATTTCAGTAACTATTCTTTCTGAGCAGCACTAAACTTTTTAAAGTTTTGTCTGCTACATTTGTACAGCAAGTATCTTATTACATAGAAATGGAAAATATCCTCGTGCTATAACTTACAATAAAAATATCTGGTTTACGTCGCTCCTATAAATTTTCGAGCAAGTGCTAAGCAGCTACAAAAAGAGGTTTAGTAATCTATCTGAACTACGATTGAGAGTGCAGTGCATTTCCTTTCAAATAAGCGGATCGAAGACATTTCAAATGATATTCACGCTTGCCTTAAGCCATGTCGATGGAGCTGTTATAGTTGAGATGTTGTACAAACTTTACCTTTCTTGGCAAAGGTTTACTGTAAAACACGTTCGGCAAATAACAGGGGTTTCATTCAATTGACTACAGAGTACCCGAAGCGGGATGCAAACAGACAAAATAAGACTCTTTGATAGAAGCGGAGAGCAGCGTTCGATGGAATTGAAGGCACTGATGACTCGAGCTCTGAGGTGTTATGGTAAGCTCAACACGAAGCAATTTTCAAATTTACTGTATTGGGTGCATAAGAATGAACTTAGTAGACAGTAGCGGGTAGGTGTCAGAACGGTGGTATTTTCGAACCCGGAGAGGATTATTTATATTAGTCGCAAAAACTAGCCCCATATTTTACGCGGTCATGTTCGAGTTATGAGAGTTACTTAAATGATTTAAATTTACTTAAATGATTTTAAATGAGTTATGAGAGTTACTTAAATCAGTTTGAGTACCAATTCTAAAAAGACAAGTAGAATCGATCTTCGATTATAAGACATCATTTGTGTACGAATCTAATTTAAATGCGTGAAATTTGTCTTTTATTTTTTTTAAATAATTTGATACTTGAAGCAGGTTTTTGAACAACTGGGAATAGGTGGAACTTATTTTTGAACGCATGAATTGAGGCCCGCAATAAGATGTCGCATAAGCCGAGTAATGACTGTAATGAGCCACTATCTTATGATCCTGGCTCATTTTTTTGTGCAACCAACAAATTTTGCACAAAATACGTGCAATATTACATCCGCATCCACATTTTGTCAGAATAAAAATCAACCTTTTTTCCAAAAATGATACTTAATTTACCAATCAATAGTAACATTATTATACACCTATTTTCTCTGAATATTATTGGAATTACTGTAATATATAAATTAAATGGTAATTATATTTATGAGATATTTTAATTTTGGTTCCACGTATATGATTTAGTCCTTAACTCAAATTGAACGTTTTTGCAGCTATATAAGTAAAGAAAAATTGAAACTTCCAGACGAAACTTTTAAAATATAATACATTCATTCCAAAAGTTGAGAATCTTAGATTTGGTGGAAATTTAAATTATTAATTACAAGTAATTCTACTTTGCAAAGACAAAAATGACACAAAATGAGCCTCAAAAACGAGCAAGAACTTCAAAACTGCATCACGTTCGTGGAAATTCAAGTTAACTATAACAGTCCTAAAAATTTCTCAACATTTAGTGATATCTTTCAGTTAGACGGAGTGTTTAGCTTGGTGCCGTTGCAATGCGGTCATCTCGTTCAAGTTAAAGAGGAGCAAGGCTTCCTCAGATATTTTTCACAGAGTTATAAAAGAGCTCGAAATACTTGGCTTCTCGTACACAAGGCTCCAGAGTCCAAGTTATGGTGGGAGCTCCGTACAAAGTTCGGTCATAAAACCATTGCCGATCCGCGCTTTTCGAAAGCCTGTTAGATTTGAAGGCTAGACCTGGTTTCCTTATTGTTTTCTCTGAGTCTTTTAGCTTAAGTTGGTTGCGTTCTATTTGAAATAGGATGCATCATATCAAGAAGTGAACATGGGTTGTTGAAACTCCAGATTCATGTTCTTCAAATTATCATCAATATTTTAATATGAAAAACAAATGTGCATGTAGGTTATGAGATTGCTGAAAACTTTTTGAAACATTTATTTCAACAATTTCATTAGTTTCTATTCAGGTTAAAGCAAAGCTAATATTATATGTTTACAATCTAGAGGTGGAGTTCCTTGTAATACAACTAACAAGGTTCTCTTTAGGAATCTACTGCTGATAACAGAAGCCATCAATTATCAGGCATATAAACACGTGAAATAAAAACAATTACTTGTACGCGTATGAAAATTTTCTCTCCAATAGATATGGTGCTCAAGTTTGCGGAAGGACTCACAACTTTAAAACTGGCGTGTAGAGTCATTCCACGGTTTTCACAGCATCCTTCACAAACTGTCCACTTTTTATATCCTGGCATTGTAGGATAAAATATGTATTTGAGCTATAAGAATAGATATCCACGAAACGAGCATGAGACTTTATTTCAATGCCTTGAATATCTGCAGTTTTACTGATCTTCAGAGCAAAATTAATTTGTCTGTTAAAGTAGAGAGTCGTCTTCATGCGTGTTTGTCATTAAGTCTGGTGTTTTGACAGGCCTGTAAGCATCAAACTTTTATAACGTTTCAAAATACAAAAGAAGTTATACGAATGCAGTGTGTGCAGTGAGGCAGTGAGGACGTCTGTGTCTTTGCTCCGAAACAAAGTGCCCAACTGGTTAATGATCATGCATTTCTAACCAAAAAAGAGTGCCCACTCAGACCATGAGAATCCAAGAATAAATTTTGTCTAACCAAATTAAAAAAAAAATTGAACAAAAAGTGTGATATTCCATCAGAACAAGCACTCAACCCTTGCTTCTTTTTGAGAGTGTCTCCCTTCTCACAAGATGGCGACAAGCCCAACCAAGGACAACAACAGCGAGGGTATGCTGGAGCTTGACTATCCAGACCTACAAGGCCTGCCAAAACAGACTAAGCAAGTAGTTTCCATCCTAATTTATCTCTTCAAATCAGAAATGAAGAAATTTCACAGCGAAATTAGTGACTTGAAAACGATGATTGAAACACTAACGAAGAAAGAATCAAATCAAAATGCAAGGATTGAAGAACAAGATAAGAAGATAAATAACATAGTCTCTCGTCTAGAGCGACTCGAACGGAAAGAAGAACGTGAAGAATTGGAGAACAAAAAACGCACTTTGGTTATATCAGGGGAACTGCCGCAATCACGTCCTGAAGAAAATTGCATTGAAACGGTGTGCCAGATCCTGAAGGACCAACTCAAAATCAACCTGAGTAACTCTGACATCACCACAGCGAGTAGATTGGGAAAAAAACCTCCACCCGGAAACGTCGATAGAAGAAACATTTCTTTTGAGCTACGAAAATACGAAAAGAAGCAAGAAGTTCTGACAGCCTGCCGTGTTACAAAACCGGAACAACTCTACGTGAATGAATACTTAGTACCTTCGCGAGCACGTATAATGTACACTCTGAGATTGGCCAAACGGAAATTTCCGGAACAAATAGGACCCGCAAGAAGTTTGGATGGCAATAGCAACGTCTTCTCTCCAAAGATACCTGGCCAAGTAACTCAGAGACCTCTAACCATCAATACACCTGAAGAACTAGACAAGTACTTGCTGCAACATGTCGGCAAGTCCTCAGAGGAAATTATTCGTGATTAGCATTTTTTTATACTGACGTATTGAGTTTAATATTATTTTGATATCTGTCCACATGTTTTCTTCTTGATTTTTGATTGAATTACCTTAACCTCTTCAAGGCATCCACGTCGACCTTGCAGCCTTGTTTTGCTGCTTAATAAATTGTTTTTCAATTTCTTTCTTTCTCCTTTTTATCGAATGCTCATACCGACTTACTGCTCAGACTTAACTCGTGTATATGTTTCTGAATCTGGAAACAATTTAGATAGTCAAGATTTTTTAAATTCCATAAATAACTTCACTGTCACTTCGTTTTTAAATCCATTTCGTCCTTGCTACATCTTATAAGTGTTATATGCGGAAACCACTGGTACGACAGCCTTGTAACTACATTATTTGCCATTTATGGTCACTAATGTTCCTGCTCAAGGACTGAATTTGCGCTCTCCTTATGAAATCATACTAGGTTTTAAACAATTTAGACTAATAATCTGTGTGTTTTTAGTTTCTCTTTTTTTTTAATTTAATTCTAAGTAGGAATGTCCTTATTTTTACCTTGATCCTGTAGTTTTAATCATTTTTATTTTTACGTTACATTTTACTTACTGTCTCTTAATTCTAATGACTGACCATGTTGACATATTCGACAATATTGATCCAGATCTCAATCATTTGAATAGACTGCACCCAAGCCTAAATGAAACTGGAAACTGTAAATACCTAAATATTAAAAAATTCAATGAATCGATGAGGAAGACCTGTAACGATTTTTCTCTATTATGTTGGAACTGTAGATCCATTTATCCGAAAATAGATGAAATATCTTGTACTATCACTGAGCTGAACAGCAATTTTGATGTTCTCAGTTTTACCGAAAGTTGGCTAGACGTCTCATCTAAAGACCTGATTCAAATTCAAAACTATTATAGCCATCATTCACTCCGTAGTAACAAACGTGGTGGTGGCATCAGTACGTACATATCTAAACATATATCTTCGAAAGTCATTTTAAGTGCAACTATGAATCGTGAACATATTGAGACTTTATTTATAGAACTAACGAAAAATGATAAACGGATTGTGCTTGGGACAGTATATAGGCCCCCAACAGCTTGTAACGTCTCTTTCCTGAACGAGCTTCAAAGCATTATATCTCAGTTCAACAAGTCTCTATATAATGACATAATAATCTGCGGGGATTTCAACTACAATCTTCTACAATATGATAGCTGTGAGCAAATCTCAAACTTCATAAATGTTTTTCAGTCTAGCTCCATCCTTCCAATCATCACGAAACCTACACGTGTTGCTTCTGAATCGGCTACGTTACTCGATAATATTTTTATGTTAGATCCGACTGATTTTCTTACCGGAATAATAATTTCTGACTTATCTGACCATTTCCCGGTGTTTCTCATCAAGAAAAATGTCTATAATCCTTGTACCAGCCCACATGCTGATACTTATTCATTTCGTTGTGTAAACGAATACAACTTGGGAACAATGCGAACTGTTCTAGAAGAATTAATGCCATCATTAGACGTCTATGAACGGGACAATAATGCGATTAACATTGATGAAGCAATACTAAATTTAACTGAAATTATAACGACCGCGTATAGCCAGTGTTGTCCAGTAATCACCCGCACAATTACGCCGAAAAATAGACAAAAGCCCTGGATTACTGAAGATATCGTGATCAATATAAAGAAACGTCAAGCGTACCTAGCCTTACTATACGAAGGGCGAATATCTAAAGTAACGTATAACAGATTCAGGAACCATGTGACAAATCAAATTCGAACCTCAAAACGAGACTACTTCACGCGCAAATTTACTGAATATAAAACTGATATTAAAAAAACTTGGTGCCTGCTTAATTCATGCTATAAACCGAATAATAATACTACGAAAACAATTGAGTCCGTCGTTCACGAAAATGTAAAATACCACGAGAAAAAAGATATTGCAACTGTGTTTAACAACTTTTTTGTAAACATAGGAAAAAATATAGCCGATAGTGTCTTCAGTGAACCCAGAGACCACTTGCAATACATGGACCATGTCCGTGAACCTAACTCTTTCTTTTTCACGCCAACTAATCCCTCCGATGTAATTACGTACATAAACAACTTGAAAAATAAATCAAGTGGATTGAAAAATTTTTCGGCTAAAGTTCTTAAGGCTATAGCTGATATAATAGCACCGTGCATATCTTATATTGTCAACCAATCCCTTTCTCAAGGTATCTTCCCCAACTCTTTCAAAATTGCGAGAGTCACCCCTATTTTTAAAAATGGTGATAAAAACTGCATTAACAATTATAGACCTATCTCTGTACTACCAATTATTAGCAAAATATTCGAGAAAATTGTGTATAAAAAAGTGTATTCGTATTTTGAACAAAAATCTTTCCTCTACGACAAACAACAAGGTTTTCGTTCTAAGAAATCTACGACACAAGCTGTGTTAAATCATTTGCAATACCTTTATTCTAATATAGATGAAGGAAAGCTTGTTTTCTCCGTATTTCTTGACTTTCGAAAAGCATTCGATTGTGTGGACCATAACGTATTACTCTCGAAACTACATTGTTATGGCATTCGAGGGGCTGCCCATGATTGGTTTAGATCATACTTAGCAAATCGGAAACAATAGGTTGTCATTGACGACGCAAAATCAGACTCACAGACAATTAGCCATGGGGTTCCACAAGGATCTGTCCTTGGGCCTCTCCTATTTCTAATTTTTATCAATGACATCATTAAATCTACATCATTCTTCAAATTCATACTTTTTGCCGATGACAGTACCCTTTCTGCGGTCCTTCCAGACCAAAATCCCGCTAGGATGGCGGAGCGTATAAATAATGAACTTCATAAGGTTTCATTGTGGCTTAAAGCTAATAAAATAAGCCTTAATATCGATAAAACAAAATATATTACATTCTCATAGTATAAAAATATATCTCTCCCACGCATTAAAATTGGCGAAGGTGAAATCGAAGAAAAAAACTCAAGTAAATTCCTCGGCATCATAATAGACAAACATCTAACCTTTAAAGAGCACATCGCTCATATTAGTTCTAAATTATCAAAATCTATCGGAATCCTAAATAAAGTTAAAAATTTCCTGCCTGAAACAGCCTTACAAATGCTCTACCGAACGCTCATTTCACCATACTTGCAATACGGAATAGAAGCATGGCACGGAACTGATAAAAATAAAACCAACAAAATTTTTACGCTGCAAAAAGAGCCATAAGAGCGGTAAAGAGTCTAGAATATAATGCTCACACAAATGACTCATTTAAAAATTTACGAATACTTAAGCTCTCGGATCTCTACAAAATCTCCATTTGCAATTTCATTTACAAAACATTAACAAATGAAGGCGACAATAGCCTAAAACAACTATTAACTGCGCAAACTGGTCATCACGACCATTTAACCCGAAATAGAAGTAAATTCATGCTTCCTTATTACTCAAAGGCTCGGTCACAACACAGTATCCTCTTCGTTGGAACTAAAACTTGGAACTCAATACCTGCGGAGATCCGTGAAAGTAATTCTTATAAGGTATTCAAAAAAAGTCTTGAGTCTCACTTCCTATCAGATTACTAATCGTGTAAGATCACAGAGTCAAACCTTGTCCCCTACATAACTGGTCCTAATAATGTAATTTGCCTTGGTTAATTTCGCCGATCTTCAGTCTGTTCTTGAATCGTTTGTCGAATATACTGTTAAATCTAGTCCATATGAACTATATTGTGAAATGAAGTATCTAATTTCGAGTTAATTATCTCATTGATCAGTCTAATGCGTCTCTAGCTTAAGTGAATTAGGTTGAACATTATTGTACTCCTAAGACTAACCTTGATGGTAGGATGCCCTAGAAGTCACTGAACCTATTCGGGCCCACAGGTAGCTATACTCAAATTTGACCATTGTACTAGACTTAAGAAACATTTTATCTATGTATCACCTGTGGTAAATAAATTGTTTAAATTGTTTAAATGATTTTTACCTCTACCCATTTTTTTACCTTTGTACAGTCATCTCAAAATGTGAGATACATTAACTTGCTGAAAAATCATTGACGAGTCATCTTGCTCCACACCGTTCTTTATAATCACTACAGTATTTATGACTGAGTTTCCAAATGATACATTCTTTTAATTTCCGCTAGATGAAATGCGCATAAAAACTCGAAAGCAATCATAAGGAGTAGTCGTCTGGACCGCCCTCTCTCTCTCTCTCTTTCTCTTCCTAGATGAGAACACGTCGCGCCTTCTAATAGGCCGCGGAGTAGCCATCCTTTACGTTGCCTCGGTACAAAAGCACAACGCTATCGTTTTCCGGTAGGACTGGCGTAAGTGTCACGGTAAGTCAAGCGACCGGCGACTGATGGTGAAATATCTAAAGGAGAATGCAGGCTACAGGTAGCCAAGACTCTTTGCTTAGTTTGCCTCTTGCAAGAATCGGGAGCTTGTTTGCGCAAGCGCCCGTGGCTGAGGCAAAATATTCTTCACGTTGTTTGAAGTATGAGTGACTTTGGGTATATTTAACGAATAACATTGTTTACTTCCTCGGCGGTGCCATCGAGAAATTAGATTGAATAAATTTTTCGACGAATTCAATTTTTCAATTTTTAGACGAATTTAAGATTCTTGAGAAAGCCCTAATGACTTGGAATTTACTTCAAAGCTCTTGAAATGATTCTCAATCAGCCATTGTTAAATCAAAGGAAGAAGCTGGTGAGAATGTCCACTAATAACTGAAGAACAATTGGAAAACTGTACCTAAACAAGCACTACACCAAGTTGACTACCATTTAAAACTTATTTCAAACTACAGAATTATACAACATAAAACCAAATTTAAAGAAAGGCGAACAATTATTGATTTACCTACGAAAACAGCATGAATTTGGTTAACATTTTCTGCAGAAAATCTATTCTTTTCTATTTTTCATATAAAACAATTTTCAAAAAACTGTTTCGAGGTAATTTGCGAAGAAAATGATCAAAAACTAACCACGGAATGAATATACCCCATAAGAGATTAAATGTTTTCATTTACTGCATGAACAGACACTAATTTGAATTACAATTTTCATCTCATCTGATTTTTAACTGACAATTAAAACAGAAATTAGAATTTCCTAGAGTGCAGCATATTCAGCATTAAAAGCACACGAACTTTGAGGTATAATTTCTAAAATTGTCCCGTAATATTTACGAGAGCTTATCCTAGCAATATTCAGATCCCAAATGGGCATTAAAAACTCTACAGAAGTTCTGAATTCTCGTTAGAATGTCTCGTAAGCGAGTAAGGTATTCGACTTCAGTGATACGTTGCTCTAGCTCCTATCATAAATTAATAAAGTTTCTTATTAAAGATGACACTGTGGACCAATTTTCTTTCGAACGCTTCTCATTTGCGGCGGGGTTTCCAGTTGAAATGATGGGACGCGGCCCTCAAACTGTCACTTCGCGTCCCTGACTGCAGGCTATCCAACTACTGTTGAATTGGAATTGAATCACGGGTTATGAAACTGTTCTGACAGAGTCGTTTTATTTTGTGACGCGTGAGTCCAGGAGTTTAATGAGACACACAGAATCTGAAACGGGTCTACAGAATGAACGTGTGACGAAGTCGGAAAACAGAGGAACTCATTTTTCACAATAACTTGTGAGTCATAATGTTCAGGAGTTCTTAGGCATAAAATAATTTACTACTGCAATCAACTAACAATTTCTAACGCACGCCAGAATGAATCTGAAGCCCTAGCTATCCGGAGTTTGGATATTTCGTACGCAGACTTACTCACAAATTCAATGATGACTGAAACAAGAGCCTCTCATTCGCGTTGTGAGGAGGTGTCGAAGCTTAGTACTGCATAAAATGAAAATTATTAATCGAAGGTATATATCAAAAATTTTCAAATGCTTTAGAATTCAAAGATGACCATCACGAGAGTCCCTCATTTGCGTTGTGAGGAGTTAAAAGTTAAAAAGGTAAAAGTTAAAAAGGTAAAAGTTAAAAAGTTAAAATTATTAATCGAAGGTGAATAACAAAAATTTTCATAAGCACTGTCAGCTTTGGAAAAAGTGAAATGATCCCCCTGTCCAGGCAAACTAATCAAACATATGCCTCAAAGCATTTGCTTAACGAAAATAAAAATATCATTAATGTTCCAGATGTAATTTTTCAGGATCTGTTTTGCTTTGAAAACAGTGGCTGATAACTGAGTAAATATTTTGATTATAACAGAAGCATAATTTTAGAGCTGCAACGTTTTTAAGTAAGACAGAATTGATTACAAAATACCAGCTATTGGTCAGCTGAAATTCACAAATTTTTTAAATTTTTTTATTTCTCGAAAAATCAGGTGCGTTTCACTGTGAAAGAATAGTTTGAGAAATGAATAAGTATTTGTATTAATGGAGTATTAACTCAGTTATGACAATGAAAGAAACAGTCTTTCTTCCAGGTTACTTTAGCAGTTTTACGCAACACCAGTCAACATCACTATTACTAAACGTACTCCTTCGAAATCATTAAGTTTGGAATGGGTATTCGGTTGCAAATATGAGTTCTAAATTAAGTTTTATTATTTAGCTATTTATTCAGTTGAAAACATTTGGGCGTAATGTCCTGTGTAACAAATTGATAAATTCACAAGGTTCTCCAGAAAAATTTGAAGTTGAAATTCAAATGTCGCGTGGACTAATTCTACATGTAGATCGTAGAATTTGCGTATTCGTACGTGTGTTGTAACATGGAGGTAGAATGCTCAACCTACTTCAGCTTAGTAGGTTGAGTCAAAGTCCAATCAGTGGGGCTAATTTTCATCTGTCCAGGGTTCATTAACTTCAAGCATCGTGAAACCTTTCCATGCAGTGAATCTCCGCGCAGGCTTCTTGTGCCCGATTTTTTTAGCAATTTAAGTGGCCGTGACGGTACATTGGGCAATGAAATCTCTTCGTTGACTAAGTTTCGCAACGCGTTGTTTCTTACCGAGGTCTTCAAGTTTGTGTTTCGTTGAGAAAAAAGTTCAGCATTCAGAATCTGGAAACCTTGCTCGTTATTACTATGTAATTTTTCCCTCATTTTGAAAAAGATAAATCAAACAGTATCAAAATTGCATAGCACATCATTGGTACTTTTGTGGATTGAAAGTATAAATTTTTGAATAAAAGTTGGAGATGATGAATAGTTTAACGCTCTTAATTCTTACCTACGACAGCAACGAAAACAATTGTCAAATGAGTCAAACAACAGCGACATTTCCTAGAACCTAAGCAACAATGGGAAAAATGGAACAATTTCCGAGAAATATCCATGAAATTTTAAACTGTTGTTGGTCTTTATTGTAGGCGCGGTGTTTTGGATAGCTCTCAGAAAACACGGCTCTTTGCTGCTGCTTCTCACGATTCCAACAGAGGCACATCAGAAATATTTGCATTGCTTTCATACAGACCCTTTGTTGCAATACGCTAGGGCGAAGCGTAAAGAATTCTTTCTAGCGGAAATTCTGCGTCAAACGCTAGTTTTAAGCATGCTACCTCTTTGTTGTTGGAGATGTTTCTTGGAAAAAGCGTTACTAGCTAATTTACGTTCAACAGAAAGTGTTTTGGAGAACGAGCCTTGAAAGGAGGCGTCATTTTTCGGGAGGCCCAAAATACTATATTTACCTGCAGAGATATTCAGAAGCAGCTTGAAATTTACGTTTTCAAATAAAACATCAAGCGTGTTCATGCCAAGAAAACCTTTGAAAAGTTTACCAAAATTCAGAGCATTTATGATGGGAAAGCTCAAACGTCATTTTGAAAAAGTATCAACATTTATCAGGCTCAGGGTGGCAAATGCTCTCAAAACTTCTTGCAAAGAGAAAATATTTTCACAGCGATATATGCCGTCAAGTAACGAGAACCCCGACTCATGTTTATTTATTAACCTCTTAAAAAATTATGATTGTGTCGTGAAATTGCGCCTCATTTCAGTATACTGACTCAGACGCAAGTGTCTGTGTCTTTTTTCACTGTGATATCAAGGCATCATAATACTCACCATGTGAAACGACCAGAAACATTATTTCTGCCTCTCCCATACAAAGTACTATCGCTAATACCAAAGCTACAATTTCCATATAATGATGAAGTAAAATGAGGAAATCAGTCTGTAATCGAAACATCATTAAAATGTTTTAGCAGTTTAATAATTACTCAAAAGCAAATCACTGATATTAGGAACCAAAAAATGCTCGGAAAATTATAAAATTATGCCACTTGAAAGCCATTCACCAGATTTTTTTGGACATCGTGAGAACTTCCACCTGTTGCAGTGATACATCAGTGTTACGACACATCGTTTACCTCTCTGACTACGAATGGTTTACAAATGGTCTGCGTTGCTGAAAGAGCCAGCAAAACATTAGCACAAGAAAAAGGGCGATTGAGACTTAGAGCACCACACCAGCGGTTCCGGTCAGTCTCGGATCAAGTGCCTCCGTCAAAAGAAAACCGGACAAATCGCCCGTGCGTTTAGAGTAAAGTTTTCTTGCTGAGGGCAAAGAGCATTTACTTCAGCGTAGCTGTAGCATTAATTGTGCTGATGAACATACTTCTCGATGCAGGTAAAAGCTGTGACATTGGAAAACATATTTTCTGTTGTGCTCAAACTCTAGTTATTTTGGTGATGCTGTAAAATTTTGATCAAGATATTTTATTTTACTACCAATTATATTATTTTCGATGTCAGCATTGTTTGGCCCACCTAACTCAGCAAAAACTGTTTTGCATGACAACGGTTTTGAAGCCAATTTTATTTATTTTGATTGGTGAATTTTGTGTCCTGTCTTTAGTCATCTTTTTCAACTGCAACAAGCACTTATTTTCAAAGTCCATCTTTATTTTAACACATATCATGAAAAATAAGCTTGTTAGCCGAAATTCTTTTCCGTCTCCGTGGATCCAGCAGGGGAGCTTAAATTAAACTTTAGGAAATACTCATAAAATTAACATAATTATTTTTCAAAGCCCATAAGACTTTAGATCAGGAATATTTAATATATCACGTGATTTTTCACGTGCTTGTAGAGTTCACTCGCACAGCTTTGATCGATGAAATCATACCTCCCCGGTCATGTCTCAGTTTGTGTTTGCAATGCCACTTAAGAGTCATGAGCGAGCGCAGTAATGGTCCGGGTTGTTTGGTGCGAGAAAGCGTTTCGTTTCATGCATTTTGCACGACCAATTTGATTCGTTTTACAACCCTTTTCAGTGATGGAGTACTTCGTGTTAATGACATCCTATGGGAATTAGTGATGAAGCAAATTGTTAATCGATTTCAGCAATTTTATGCTGCGAGATGTTTGGTATTAGCAAAGCGTCGATGCTAAATAAGTGATGGTGGGTGGTTAAATACCTATTCATGCAGGGATTTGAAACTTATTGTTCTTGTTTAGATGTGAACTCGATGAACTCCCGAGGCCTGAGTCATATAAATGAGCCATATGACTCTCGGGAACACGCTCACACAATAACTCTTACTTTCGTAGTAACACAAATCATTAAGTTAAGGCTCAGTTTTGTTGCTTAGCAACTAAGGAAAATATTATGTATGCCCACGCTTACGTTATTCAGGGAATTTGTAAAACAAATTTTCCTACCATAAAATAAATCATTTCCAAAAACCAGTGAAATTAGAGTTCATCAACATCTACACGAACATTTTGTAGAATCAAGGGGAAAACTTTTCACTATTCTTTATTTTTATATGATTTATTTATTTCATACAATAATTTTTACTGTTACGAAACCGAAATCAATGCGTTTTCAGTCTCGATTTTCCAATGCACTATCAGAGAGTATTATCGCCTGATATTGAATCCAGGACTCCCTCTGCGCGAGCTAATCGTCATTATCGCTGCGCTGATAGGCTGCTTCGCTGCGGAAATATTTGCTGCGCAGATATTGAAATTGATTGTTAATTAGCAGAGTTCCATGCGCGGAACGCCTTAGTTCCGTTCGATTTTTTTATTCTGGAAACTCGGCTACACCCGAGAAATGGGTCACGTAACTCTAAAAAATTCGACGCGAGTTATGAGTAAAATATTTAGTTAGCCATCAGAAATTTTGTAAGAGGAGTAATAGTTAGAAGCAAAGGTAAAACGAAAAAACTGGTCGCCTCTCACAGAATTAAGCTGATGTACTGAAGGTTATTAAGGCCCCAATTTCTGGAAAAATAGAATAATTTTACACTGCGTGAACCAGAGAAAAAAATTGATCGAAAGTGATTTAAGACGAAATAACTTGGGATATACACTTCATTTTCTCTCGTCAAATGTTGCATTGTTTATCACAAGTTACAACCAAGGATCGATGTTCATCGATTCTCACATATTAACCACATGGCTTGTCATAAAAATTTCAAATTTTTGTAATACGAGTTCTTTTTTGACCTTTTTTGAAAATGTAAAGAACAAAACCAAATCTCAAGATTTCATACTTCCACCTTAAAATTTTTTTTCAAAAAGTTGAAGAAAATGAGTTTTCCTTCAATTTCTCCCAAACAAAATGGTTGAATATGTTGGCATTTTAGAGTACAATTAACTGTAGGGGAATTAACGTACTTACATAAATTGCATAACTAGGGTCAAGATGAGCGTTGCGTTAAAACGACACGGTCGTACATGTTCCAGAAAAATACAATGTTAAGAAAGAAATAAAGTTGAGCAAAATATTAAAGATGACTAAATAAAAGTTAGTGAAATCAGTGAATAGATAAAAAGCGGGAAGCGATGGCTTCTCGTTATGTCATACACTAAACATCAAAAAAAGTGTGCTAATTTTATACATAGAGGTGTGAATTATTGTGATCAACAAAAAGAAGTTAAAAGTTTGAGTAAATGGAAGTAAATCCACTAGGGATATTATGTGAATAATCCACTGTGGCAAGCTTTATGGAAATCCACAGGGGAAAGAACTAGAGGAATTTCACTAGGATAAGCATGTGGGGAAATCCACCGAGAAAAAGATCATGGGAAACCCACCGAGAAAGAATTAACGGAAACATAGTGGAAAAATCAATTAGGAATAAGAAAAATTAGAACAGATATGAATTAGAAAAAAATCTAGTTAAAAAAACTTTCGAAATTTTACATCGAACGCACTTAGATAAATTTACCGGAAACAACACTTCAAGAAATTTCATGAGAGAAGCATTTTTGAAATACTTACACAGAAATATATACTGATTTTGAATGCTCTTTCCTGTTTTTCATGTCTCTGGTGGTTGTATTCTCTGAAGGCTAGCAATGGACCAGTCAGTTTTTACTGGAGGTAAGGAACGTGCCGGTCAGTATTTACTGGAGGTAAGGAATGTGCCGGTCAGTATTTACTGGAGGTAAGGAATGTGCCTGTCAGTATTAACTGGAGGCAGGGAATGTGCCAGTCAGTATTTACTGGAGGTAAAGAATGTGCCAGTCAATGTTTACTGAAGGTAGGGAATGTGCCGGTCAGTATTTACTGGAGGTAAGGAATGTGCCTGTCAGTATTAACAAAAGGCAGGGAATGTGCCAGTCAGTATTTACTGGAGGTAAAGAATGTGCCAGTCAGTATTTACTGAAGGTAGGGAATGTGCCGGTCAGTATTTACTGGAGGTAAGGAATGTGCCTGTCAGTATTAACTGGAGGCAGGGAATGTGCCAGTCAGTATTTACTGGAGGTAAAGAATGTGCCAGTCAGTATTTACTGAAGGTAGGGAATGTGCCGGTCAGTATTTACTGGAGGTAAGGAATGTGCCTGTCAGTATTTACTGGAGGCAAGGAATGTGCCAGTCAGTATTTACTGGAGGTAAGGAATGTGCCAGTCAGTATTTACTGACGGTAGGGAATGTGCCGGTCAGTATTTATTGGAGGCAGAGAATATGCCAGTCAGTATTTACTGGAGGTAAGGAATGTGCCTGTCAGTATTTACTGGAGGTAAGGAATGTGCCAGTCAGTATTTACTGGAGGCAGGGAATGTGCCGGTCAGTATTTACTGGACGTAGGGAATGTGCCAGTCAGTATTTACTAAAGGTAGGGAATGTCCAGTCAGTATTTACTGGAGGTAGGGAATTTGCCAGTCAGTATTTACTGGAGGTAGGGAATTTGCCAGTCAGTATTTACTGAAGGTAGGGAATGTGCCAGTCAGTATTTACTGAAGGTAGGGAATGTGCCAGTCAGTATTTACTGGAGGTAAGGAATGTGCCGGTCAGTATTTACTGAAGGTAGGGAATGTGCCAGTCAGTGTTTACTGAAGGTAGGGAATGTGCCAGTCAGTATTTACTGGAGGTAGGGAATTTGCCAGTCAGTATTTACTGGAGGTAGGGAATTTGCCAGACAGTATTTACTGAAGGTAGGGAATGTGCCAGTCAGTATTTACTGAAGGTAGGGAATGTGCCAGTCAGTATTTACTGGAGGTAGGGAATTTGCCAGTCAGTATTTACTGAAGGTAAGGAATGTGCCAGTCAGTATTTACTGAAGGTAGGGAATGTGCCAGTCAGTATTTACTGAAGGTCGGGAATGAGTCAGTCAGTATTTACTGAGGGTACGGAATGGGCCTGTCAGTATTTACTGAAGGTAGGGAATGAGCCAGTCAGTATTTACTGAGGGTAGGGAATGGGCCTGTCAGAATTTACTGGAGGTAGGGAACGTGCCAGTCAGTATTTACTGAAGGTAGAGAATGTGCCTATCTGTATCTACTGGAGGTAGGGAATGTGCCAGTCAGTATTTACTGGAGGTGGGGAATGTGCCAGTCACTATATACTGGAGGTAGGGAATGTGCCTATCTGTATTTACTGGAGGTAGGGAATGTGCGAGTCAGTATTTAATATTAACTGGGTATATGTGATGGACCTGTAAGTATTTACTGGGTATATGGGCTGAGGCACTAGGTATTTACTGGTGGAGTGATGTCTGCCAATAAGTATACATCAGAAGCATGTTGGGAACCATGTTTGGTCACAACACACTGAACAACAGTTAAGGATCACGAAGCATTTACAAAAAGAATGTTTCTCATAATTGGTAATCTTAAACTTAATGATGATTTGTTGTGTTGTCCGATGGGTGAAACACTGAAGTGTTTGTGAATCATCTTTTTTGAAACATGCAAGTACTTAGTATTGTTTTAGTGAAGGATCGTTTTAAAATATGCAAATACCACAGTGGAAAATAAACAAAAAACGCTTCCCAATTTGCTCAAATAATTCCTCACGTCAGCTTATTGTGAGCAAACCTTGATTTATCCTCACAATGAGAGCAAAACGCGAACTTTTTTGTTAGTTACGAGTGAAAAATCATTGATCCTGGCGCATCAACAGGAGTTTCAGTATTTGTGTTCACACATCAGAAAGTGTTTGATTTTAACCGAACTTCATATCCAAACAAGCAGCAGAGTCACCGTACTTGATGATCATCATATTAGGCTTCAGTTGAAGATTAAACAAAACAGCATTCAAAATAAGAAAAAATTTAAGATCAAAAGTAAGGATTTTGAGGGCAGCAAAAAAGTGAGGTTAAGAAAAATGAAGGTTAAGTGTATAAAAAAACATGAAACAGACATTATCATAAGTAATGTTAAAACAATCCCTACAGTGACTGCCATGAACAAAATGTCAAACGGAGAGGCTAGTAAAGTTGAATTTTCTCCCATGTGTGTATTTTGAACGCGACACGCTTACTTTCCACCTCGTGATGATTTATTTCCATTTACAGGGACCGCTCTTTTCTGTCAATAAGAGCTAGCGCACCTGGTTCATTATTTTCTTATATTGGTCTGGTTTGATTCGTTCTGTGACAGCGAAATCCATCGCTTGAATGGCCGGGACTTTAGAATTCAGGGAACGATCTTCTGCAACTCAGAGTGTCTTAGCAACAACGGTCAGCTCATCATGCAAGAAGCGCCCTCTAGGTTCTAAAACTAACACCAATCGCAAACTCAGTTAAAATCGATGGTGGCTTCCTCTGTTTTATTTCAGGCTGTAGAAAAGCGATTTTATTGCTTAAATTTTCATGAAATGCTCAATTTATCGGAAAAATTTCGTAAAATAAGCGTAAAATTCAGAAAATTTATTCGCTGCTGCTCCTCAACGCAGTGTACGCTTCTCAGCGCAAGTCTCATCTTTTTGAAAGCTCAGCTGAGCGCCTGTCAGTTCAGTTGCCGAGTGACTTCGACAGAGGAGGGTTGTGCAATCTTTGTCCTGGTTCCATACACCGTAGATTTCTGCTTCGCGCTTTTCCAAGAAATTTTAGTGAATCATTCAAGGATTTTCAGCTTCGATAAAACCCCGTAATCCGAAAACTGTGCAAAGAAATAAGACGGTGTAAATACAAGAAAATTTATATCTCATGAATGAATTAAACGAAGTGCATATTTTCTGGGATATATAAACCTTATCCATAATTATTTTTTTTTTCATGAAGTCAACACGTGTTGTTGCATTCGAGAAGTATACGAGAGGGCATTTGCACTAAATATATAAGAGAGAAAATTACATCTCACATGTTGCTTCGGGTCATCGCATGTTAACATGTACGTGGGCCACACGTGAATGCTATGCGCATTTGCAAGCAGATATAAACTTGACGTGTAGCTGTCCAGGTCTTAAGTACGGTAAGTTCTAAATTGAGTTCATGCACTTTGTTATTATCCTTTAAAATTGTTCATTAATATCCTTTAAAATTGATTATTAATAACCTTTAAAATTGTTTATTAATATCCTTTAAAATTGTTCAATTATTCCAGCATTTAAGTCTGACGATTTTCTGATTAAATTGCTACATTTGGTCACTCTCAAAAGTAGAACACATGGCATCGCACTCAATCATGTATCTACATTATCTTTCGCCCTTATTCCTAACGTAACAAATTTTTACCTTCTGCTACATCTGTATGTTCTATTTTACGTTATTCGCATACTTAATCATCACCTTCAGATTTGTTTCAAATTCTAGCCGGATTTTGACCCTGAGTTAGATGTTCAATTGCAACGTAATTTTTATCTTCAGGTCTTCCTGAACTTTCCTTTATCAACATTTTGCTACTTTATCTAAACTTGAGTTTTTTCATCATGCTTCCTTTCAACTTAAAATGAGTTCAGTATTGTCGAAAATATTACTCATTATTGTACCTATTACTCATACTTCAACATTCACTCCTGCAACACCCTTTATCTTCACCGTAGTTTTCATCCAAAACGCAACCCTCTCTCACTTGAAATTATTTACTGATGTCACTCTTACGAATAAAATAATTCAATGACACCGCGGCCGTAATCCTATTAAGTTTGGCGTTATCTCAAAATTAGAATAGTGTGAGCGTTCTCCTGGTTTCTTCCTCACCTGAACCTCAGTATGCAGGGTGAACGAAAAGTAGCTCCGTATTTTAAAAATTTTGCAATTTTTTCATCCCCAGTTATTTTTTGCTAAAATATTTAATATGTTCCAATTTTTAATGCATTACTCCTGTAATGCGCATACTTTTCTAAACAAACTTCATTTAAAACCTTAACTGACGTCCAACCCTGCACACGGGATACAAGTTGATGAGATCTTTCGCTTTAATTCGAGATTTTTCCACAACGCTCAATTTTGTTGCAATGTAATTTCCAGGAATAACAGATATTCGAATTCATCAACATATGCTTCATCTTGCACAGCTTGCGCCATGATCTAAATAACGTCATTTGTTTTGAGTTGCTCAAAATGTACTGTAATGCCCCGCCTCTTCGTCAACTTTTGCAAGAGTTTCCGGTAAAAATTACGGCATTGTCTGTCGAAATTCATATAATCAAAGCAATCAAGTTCTTAAGCCTTGCTTCATTAACAGAGATAAAATCGTACTGACCTTGAGAATTTATAAATAAAAAGCTTCAACACTCGCAATTTTATTCAGCTTCTCTTTTGATTAAATTTTCAATTTCAGTTTAATCAAAACAGCTATTCAATAAGCTATTTCTAAATTTTGCATGTCCCCAGGATCTTTTCTTAAAAGAAGGAATGAATAAAATTGAAGTTCACTCCCTACACTTTTTTATTTGTTGAATTTTTCGCTCGTTAATTGATTAAATATACCAAAAAATACACATTATAAAAATTTGACGAAGGCCACAAAATGCGATGAGTTCCGTAATTTTTCGAATAAAACAAAAGTTTCTGGGGGAGAAAAATTCAAGTTATCGGAGTTACAATATTTGCGTTCTCGTTCGTACTAGAAAAAATTAAAATTGAAGTTACAGCGTTTATTTTTAAGCACTCTCATTTGCACAAATGTGTGCATCTGTGCTTTTGTGTGCGTTTATCATCATGTGAAGCTTACAGGAATAGTCTCTCATACGAGCTAAATTTGCAAGGCAATTTTTTCTTGTCGTCAAACATCGGTAAATCTGCCTCCTGTGACTTCATTCTTTTACTAAGTTAGTCTATATTTCAAGAAAAAACGCTTACGTCTTCTCCACGTAATGTACGAGTACATGTCTTTTAACTGTTTCGGTCATTTCTAAACACAAATGAAGCCCTGATAGTTTCTAAAGGGCACGTGAATTCCATTCTCGTGCGTAAAAATATTTACCCGCTCAAACTCAGTCCATGAAAACGAACACAAACTGTTGTCCGATGAGCTACATAACTTATTCATTGCTAAAAATGCGCTCGTCATGTAATTTTAAATATTCTGTTCGTGCATTTATTCTATTATTGAGTTATTTGCACTCAGGAGATAGAGCCTGAACGCGTAAAATTTCTTCAGTATTGTCATGTAAAACAATTTATTTTCAATTTTCGATAACGTAACAAAAGAAACTAATATGTACCATAAACATAGCTCAAGATAACTGCAGGATATCACCATCAAAAATTTATTTAAACTGAATGGTGAAAAACAAACTTTCTAGACAACATTTTTTGCCTGATATTCTAAACCTGTGACGAAAGTTTTCGTATTTCATTGTATGGTAGCGCCCTCCGAATATGACGGGTGTGACGTGCGTGCTCACCGGCTCAAATGTAAAGCGATCATCGAGTGGGACCCATATACCGCATTCTGCAGAGCGCAAAACTGAAGCAAAGAACTGAGTTCTTAAAAGGAATATTCATAGAACAGAAAGAGAACCTAAGACGAGCTGTGTCGGGGATCTTCATTCGCACTCCAATTAAAATATGTAAACCTTTTACGGTTTCCATTTCAGAACGAACTTCGGCTCCAAATGTTGCAGTGAAAATATTTTCAGAACAATTTTTCATTTGAGTCGCATTTCGTCAAATTTCTGATGTATGTCAATTTAAAAACGAATTCTGAAGTGAAAATTTATGAGCCACCAATAGAAATGAAACTATTTATTGTTCTTCCCTTCCGTCCCATGTAAAATATATATATGCAATATCCAAATGAACAGAGATGCTAGTTATAAGTTCGCCGATGAGTCCATTGAATGGACATAAATCAAAATTGTTCAAGAAAATCACGAGAGGAATTAATTCCCATAAATTCATTCGTACTTTAGGAGCAATAAAATTAATAATATACATTTTTATTGATCTAATAGTAAATTTGCTAAGCGGTACATGCTATTTGATAGTTTGAAAAGAAAATTTCCCCAGCACACTTTTTTTTTACCCTTTTCTAAAAGCGATGACAAAAATCTTAATTATGATCCACGTGTCGTAGATTTGAATACGAATCAAATTTTGACATATGTTTTCCGTTTATGAAAACAGTTTCAAAGAAAGAACTCACCAGAAACTACGGCCTTCTAATACATGCCATGCTGTATTTTGCATTACCTACAGACATCAATATTTTACATCGTCATTCATACTACCGGAATTATTGGACTAATTTCGTATGACACAGGCATCGTTGTCCAATTTTCATCAGCTTAATTGTCATGGTTGCGTAAATAAAATTCAGCAGTTTTCGTTGGAGAAAACGTTAGATTAAAAGGATTTATTGCCATTTGGATTTATCGAAATTTTCTGGCGCTTCCGTTCCCGTAAGCTACGCGCTGAAACCTATAGCCAGCCAGAGAGAGCTGGGTCCTATTTTGAGTTATGTAATGCATTTATAGTAGAATTTGAAGTTAGCTTTGCGATATCAGGACCATAAGAGTGTAGAAAGCATTGCAGCTGCAGTGCTGGGTCGTGAAGACTGATAGGAAACTTAGAATTCTACAATGTCGTGGATAGACAATTTTTTCTTTAACTGAATCTAGGTCGGAGGCTGTTCAATTAGCATTTGTTGTTTAATTACAAATCTGTAATCAAGAAATTAAAATTAAAGATAAATTTGCGCTCATAAATTTATACAAGATCTAGATCGTTAACGAAATGAAAAATAATATTTTTCAAATTCCATTTATAAAATTCACCATGCACAAAATAAAAAATAAAATTCACTGCATAAAAGGGTGTGACATTTTTTACCTAGTGATTTTATATGTAAATAACTGAAGGAGTTTAACTTATTTCTGCCAACAAACTACAACAGTTGTGATATCAACGTCAAGTCATAATGATGAAATTTAAAATGATATTTTACAGTAACCGTACACCGAGGAATTCACTTTTTTTTGCGAACGGTTAATTTATGACAATTGTTGATTGAAGCGCATGTCTTAGTTTAAGCCAATTAGTTTCAAGGACATTCCTTAAATTTTATTTTTCGTCTCAATTGGATAATCCGTACTGATAAATCCTAAAATACTCACAACTATTGGCACGATGTGCGAGGCTCATTCATTATTCCAGTGAAGCAGAAAAAGTATTAATACTCCTGAGATTTTATAAGAAGTTAACAAGCTGCTTGAGTAAATAAATTGAAAGTGTTCATGAATTCCTCCAGAAACGGAACAATTTGTTCCAATGACAGAGCAGAATTCCTTCTCTAATCTGATTAGCCCAAGTTTATCATCCAGTAATTTGTTTAACTAGTAAATCTCGAAAAATGTGCGCGAAAACTTGATACGTCGCTTCTTTGCACAGGCATGCTATGTAATCATTTTCACCTGCGCTAATTTGCATTAAAATGAAAAGACAGATAGTAATTTGACAGAAAAAATATTTAGCCGCGAAAATACTTGGAAATAAAAACAACTCAAGCTCAAGTAGCATATCGGAACAATGTTAGGAAGCTCTGCTTTTTTAGCGCATAACAACCATATGAGACTTATCGGAACGCTAAAAAGGACTTGTCGTTGGGAAGTAACATCCTTGTTTCCACCATCGGAATATTACACATCACTTTGTGATATAAAGTAAACAAACATTAATACACAATTGTTGTCTAACATCAGCTTGTCGAAATGAGCAAAATTTGTCCGTGGTTGATTTTCAGTTTCACATTTGTATGAAGGTAGTTAACACTGAGTGGTGTGCGAGTATTGAATTAGAACCCTGCGTGAGAGCGGCCGGTTGCGTCGGCTGCTTAGAACGTCTGATGTAAGCCAACTCTGGCAGTCAGCGATGCCAAAAAAATGTATACACCAAACCTGTAATTCTTGAGAGTAACGTATCGATTTCCAATAATGACCTTCTTATTAACCGAGTCATGCGCTCAAACGGATCGATCGCAATGTGTCTCAGAACCTGTCACGCCCAATGCAGATGTGGTATGAAATTTTAGTTAATGATAGACCAGTTCTGTATGCATTTGTGGCTTACAATATGCAGAGTCTTTTATTCTTAGTGAACGTTTTACAGAACACTTGCACTAGCAGAATAGTTCAAAAATTGGCTTCAATTTTCTTCACATATTTTTCCGTACATAGAAGTTCATCAATAATGAATCTCATTTATGTAGGAATGTTAAAAAGTTTTATTTTACGAATTACTGTACTGCTGCAGTTCTAAACAGTTAAAGTTATTCAGCATCGAAAATAAGAATACTGAAAATGTTAATTACTAGTTCACACTCCTGGCGTGTTGGCTAGCAGTCTTCATTTAGGCGCCAAAAATTTTTCGGTGATAAATGGGCGACGTCTTTGTTTGAGCGAACGAATATAATATTGATCTGAATTCTTGTCAAAGAGGTTCAATTTAAGCTAACATTCCCATTGATAAGTTTTCAATCCACCAAAACGATGATTTATCAATTCAATCCACTCTCCTCAAATTTTGTTACAATGACCTCGACTGAATATATAATTTGACCATATTCTGGAGCGTCAGGCTTTCCGGGTAGCTAAACCTTGACGTCTGCATCGCAATCAACTGATCGATTGCGCACCTTATGAAGTATGGTGGAAGTTATTTGAGTACTTAATAGCAATTGAGTTACATTTTTCTGTCTAATTTACAAAAGGAATCCTCCATAAAATCTTTATACAGTGGGATATTGCTTGAAAATAAATAGGAAACATTATTCTGAAATTCATCATTTCGTTCTACGTAAACGGTGTAACTAGAAATATAATTTTGAAGTCAAGGCAAGACTTGTATTGTGAAAATCGTACTTTCGTTCAAACAGGAGCAAGACAGACCCTATGTTAGTGTTAACGAAGATCGTTCGTTTTGGTGGCGAACTGTCGGTGTAAAGCTCGTTATTTCACATAGCGTCTCGTTTTTATTTTTCCATGCTGTTTAGAACGCCAGCGTGCCATGCTGTATCCCGAGACTAGAACTCTTCGAACTCTGGGTATCCTTACTCGAACAACGCAATGTCCGGAATCAACTGAAACTGTTGAGCTGAAACCAAAAATTTCATCTTCAACGCTCTGAATTGGGCCGTAGATTCTGGTGTAGATAGTGGATATTGGAGCGGCTGCTGATGTTGGAGTGGAAATGGATATTGGAGCGGACCGTGAATGCTATAGTAGATAGTGGATGTTGGAGCGGGCCGCAGATACTGGAGTAGATGGTGAATATTGGAACGGGCCACAGATGCTGGAGAGTAGAGAGTGGGTATTGGAACAGGCAGAAAACTCTAAAGCAGCTATAGATGCAAAAGTTTGTTGCTAACTCTTTAAAGGGTTAAGCTCAACTTGTAGTGATAATAAAGTTTTGGTTTTTATTAAGTACAGAATGTGATTTATGCTAGTGCTTAACATGTGCAGAAAAAAAACAGCAGTAGAATTAAATTTTTGGGGACGAACGAAATGGATCTGAAGTATTTGAAATTTAACTTTTGAGAAGAAAGGCAATGGCAGGTAATATATTTCGAAAAACACGTTTTACGTTGCGTGAAAATATTCCATGTGTGATAATAATATATAAACATTCAGTATTTTACTGCGGTTGGTAAAGTACTAGCACTTCTGTGTTTCCGTGTATTATTCTGTAACTTTTTGTATTTTCATAACGACAAGCAAAAAGAGTCTTACTCTGAAATTGGCAGTTTTTCTGTCTCTAAATATTAGAAAGGCACGTCAAATGGTTCACAGGTTCACTTGCATCATAAAATCAGCCGTATTCATACATGGTAACAACTTCTGTGTCTCATCATTTTAGTCAATCATTCTTTGGCTCGAGCAACAAAGAATGAAATGAAGTTTCATAAATAAATAAATGAAGTTTTACGTCTCGATTGATGCAAGCAATAGGTTTCAAGAGAAAATGCAAGCATACATCATGTGAAACTTTTGTACTTTATCTGAAGTTTCCTCACAGGGCTTTATTCCTCATTTCAAATTGATACAAACTTAGATTCAGTCATATTTAACACTGTTTATTTTAGTCGGTGGAACTCTTCCAACATAATAACAACAGCATTTTGAAAGCCTTGAGTTTTATTTTGATGAAACTTGTCTTCTGTGCTCCATTGTTGCCCGAACTTTCTTTGTGCACGCATGGCTTCTCTCCGACGCTGAGGAGGAGTCAGTATTTTTTGTTCTCTCCTTACCGAATACATCGATTCTTAACTTTGAACCGAAATTTTTCCCCGCTTGCCATACGCTTCACGGCTCGATGCGGCCAAATAAAGGCTTCTCCTGCGAGGGCGGCAAGCAGATCATCTCATCATAGGAATCAATTTCCCGCCAACTCTTACACTCTGTAGATAGAGTGAAGCACATCTTAACATATGTGCGCACCATTAAAACAAAATTGTGTATTAGCTTTTTGCACACTGATTGAATCTAATAGATTTTTTACTCCTATTCAAGTAAACACACCAAATTTTTGAACCTTAAATGTTATCATAGACAATTGTTTTCTTGTTTAAAGTAATAAACTTCCATTATTAAGGCACATATTTTTTTATTTCTGCAAACAAAAATTCCGGACTGCACTTTGAAAACCAGCTCTGAATTCAGAATGGCTTTTCAACTCTCAAATTTAATCGAATCGAAAAGCAGTCTGGCTTCTCTTGAACTAAGAGCTTAATAGAGTCTTGAATATTCTTAAGGAAATGTAAAGACATGGAAATTAAGCGCTTGTTCATTTTTTATTGGGTTCAAAATCTTCATAGTTAAATAATTACCTGTTCTATAAAACACAAATGCTGTGAATGTTCGTAATGTTCAATGTAAGATTTAAAAATGATTTAGAGGTATTAATTTTATAAAAGTTCAACACAGAATATGGTGAGGGTGTTACAATTGTTCAATTAACTTTTATAATTAGTAAACACACATAAATTAATATTTAAATTACGAAATCTTTTTTTGTCTTTGCCATCAAAGTTACAGAAATGTTCATGCCATGTTAAATTAAACGGTGAAAAAAATTAATTCATTCTCTTGCCCGCATTTTGCATCTTCAAACGGGTACTTATTCTCCATGAGTAGTTGTAACTCAATCGACCTTGACAAGCTAGTTTTTGCTGTCAAAACACCGGGTGTTGATATCGGAGAGGTTGATAGCTTTGACAGAATTGAGTTCACTTTGCGTTGGAAGACTAAGTCGCCGAAGTTTATGTTGAGCCTGCTCAGGGCGCTTTAGAATAGCTTCCGATACTGTTTTTCAAAGCAGGTGATGTTATCGGCAGATCATTCGGGCTAAGCGTAGAGAATTAAAACTATCTGTTAATGAACGAGTCTATTATCCGCGCTCGGAATTGTGCTCATATGTTACGCCAGAGTAACAAATTTGAGAATATCGTTTGTCATGAGCTACATTTCCTGAGAATTGAACGAATTTAACGATATTTTTCCCCTCAGATGTGCGTCTTTCGTTCAGTTTTTGGCTCTAACACTTTTATTCATGAAATGGTACGTTTGGGAAAATTATATAAGATATATTAAAGGATAATTTTTGGGTACAGCTACAAACCAGATATGCAAGTCAATTTCTTTTTATTAATAGTAAAAAACATGCAACTCGTGAAGCTTCCACTCAAATCATAGGCTCGACAATTTTACTGTCCATAATCATATCTTACTTATGATTGATGGCAATGAGCATAAGGGAATCCGCAAAGAAAACCTCAAAATATTCTAACAAAGAGCGCTTTGTTGACTCTACAGCTATTTGCTGATGACTGTAACTCCAATGGAGTACCCATACGCCACTCATGTCAGTAATCAGTTTTTTCTCATTTTATTTAGGAGGCTTCACCAATGATGGTTTTGTTCTTACGGACAACGGGCGCAAATTATACTTGCTTGTGTTTTATGAAATTTTATTACAAAGTCTACGGGGTTTACACCTGAAATTTAACTTACTTCTGTTGAAGAAACTCTATCATCATCTAGCGATGATTGTACTTAATTTCACAAAAAACTCATTTGTAACTGTTAAAAAACACTTATCCCTGCAACTGTAAAAGCACTCTCATAATCGTCGTTTATTACCAGAACAACTATCACGAGTCTCTGAAAATATGAATATCGTCTCATTAGGAATTAAACTGCCAAACAACTCGATGCTAATAATTAATCTTTCGATCACATCGAGACTAATCTTTGCAATTTAATATTTAACCCTTTAACGCCCACATTTTTATACTCATATTACCGTTATCACATCCACTATCACTAAACCGACACTGACATTAGGTTGTCACTGTTATCAAGACGTGGAAGGAACTGCCACTCGGCATTGAAGTTCAAAGGACACATTAGTGAACAAATTGAATAAAAAATATAATATATTAGTGTTATTTTTGAAAGAGGACCGTACAGTCCACTTAAACGTTAAAGGGTTAAACTTACTAAGCATCACTTGAATACATATTTTTTGCCCTACATAAAAATCAGATCTGACTCTCTCTGAAGTTTCCATTTTTTCAGGTGGAAATTGAAGAAATTAATTAGACTATTCACCGATGAAAACAACCAATGTTTATATGCTATTCCCTATTTTATTGCACTTTTCTTGATAACCAATTTCCTGTCGATTATTACACTTCATTATTCAACCCAATTCTTGGCTTTGCCTCACCAGTCAAGAAAAGCAAGTTTATGCAGCCCTTGTCCTGCAACACATCGCCAACGTGGCTTGATGTATGTTGGTAGGCAAATGTCCATCTCTAGGGCACCTCGGGAGACTTTACGCTCCTCAGGGACTATCTTGGTTGTTACTGGTGTGACACCAAAAGCGCTCGTCAGCAAAGGCTACAAGATACAGATCATGTGCTCTAGCACCTAGTTTTCCCTCTAAAGTTTAATGCCTTTGAATAAGACTGAACTTTCAACCGACGGGGTCCTGTAAGAGTATGAGCAGCTTTCACTTTCCTCTGCTTATTCATTCTCTTTGTTATAAATGATTTTTGCTCCAATGTAAGCGTAAGTTGTCAAATAAAATATGATTGAGTGAAAAATAATACAATTTCATGTTATGTCGCATCAAGTGTATCTAAACTACGCTTAATTCAAGAAAACGTTCGAATTTTCGGTCTTATTAACTGAAATAGGTTTTACTGTCGACGGATTTGGCGAATGTTTATGTTTACATTTATAAAGA
This sequence comes from Morinoia aosen, assembly GCA_030386875.1. Classification (NCBI taxonomy): domain Eukaryota; kingdom Metazoa; phylum Arthropoda; class Malacostraca; order Amphipoda; family Talitridae; genus Morinoia; species Morinoia aosen. Next base: position 33,413,692 of record CM059577.1, read on the forward strand.
AAATATTTTCATCTTCCTTACTAACGAGGAATAGGCCAGATTTTTAGAGCACTGCTCTCTATGAACGGTAATCAAAAGTTCTATTCTGAAACTCTCTTCGCCTCGTTCAATGTAGTTCGGCATTATTCCCGCAGGTACCCGTACACACGCCGTCACCGGGCATTGTTCGCTGGCCCGTTTCCCGAGCAGTAGCACAATGCGCTCATCTGGTAAACTTCATTTACTTCATTCACTAAGAAATGACACTGCTTGTATCAAAAGGCGGCATATGATTGCCGCTTTTTCTCAATGTCCTACTTAAGCACCTGCCTCATCAGTCTTATGATAATATAATGCTTATGTATTACCATAAGTATTATCATAAGGAAAGCATATCATCTTGTGATAATACTCATGTATTGTCTTATGTATTAATACTTGTGTATTATCATAAGTATTATCATAAGGAAAGCATATCATCTTGTGATAATACTTATGCATTATCATAGGTATTATCATAAGGAATGCATATCATCTTATTGGGATACTTGTGTATTATCATAAGTATAATTATCAGGAAAGCATATCATCCATGATAATACTTATATTAAAAAAAGTATTATCATATGGAAAGCATATTCCTTAATGATAATACTCATGTATTATCTTATGATAATACTTATGTGCTTTTTGCTCATGTAAGGACATATTCCTCAGTCGTACGCAACCAACGCATGCACTTTGTTTGATTGTGTTTTAAGGTTTTTTTCTTTCTGCTGTCCACAACGTCAATGCCGAAAACAGCTCCATTACAATATTACAAAAGTATCATTACACGCTCTTTGCAACACATACCGAATACTTCTTTTGAAACCTGAATCGTTTCTCGAGGTTCTTGTGGTTCACACCTTCAGATCTATTTACCCATCGTCTAACGTCGAGTTTTATCGCCGAAAATGTGCGGAGCATGGTTCCTATCTGATAGCAATTATTTCTTCAAACAACACAATCGAGGCAATTCCTCTTCGGTTCAATGAATCAATATCTGTGTTACTGAATTCTCTAGCCAAATATTTATTCTGAACACCACTTGCGCACCGGTAGAATGCTTCTCTTGTTAGCTCTATAAAAAGCGGTCTTAACGATGGAAATCGTGTATTCAAGATAAGAAAATAATTTGAGGTTTTTAAACTAATTAAACGCAAACATTTTAATCAGGACTCAAGGTTTTTATGATACCAAAAGCTCGATGTAATTTCGTACACATTATCACGTATTGTATTCTTCCATGTGGTATTTGTTAACAAGCCTCTACAGGGCCCTGACTGGATACATGCTAAGCACCTCCGCGAGTGAGAACAATGCGAGCTGCGCTGGACACAATTAGTGCCTCTGGAACAATCGCCCTTCGTAACTGTGTTCCTCGGTTATCTGATTAGTGATTCAGTTTATCTAAACAACAACTCGCTCGGTGTGAAGTTTGTTAATGCAACAGCAAGATCTGCGATTAGACTCATTGTGCTCAAGGCGAAGGAAAACCTTGAAAAACTTTAGCACCAAAGTTTGAGTTCAGACATTGGGTCTGTTTGCATTGATGACGAATGAAAGAGACGAATCATGTTGGGAACAGGGTGCAATTGTGTAGCTTCTGTTGCATTGGTTCGACTTCTTATTATCTGTTATCTGTGGTTGAGTTTAATGGACTTCTTTCATGTTAAGTAAGAGGATCGCAGAAATATTTTTCGAAGTCAAAGTAGCAATGACGCCCGTTGGATGCAGATGTATGAAAAACAACATTAGCAAAAAGTTCTGCCAATAGATAAGAGACTAGGAACAAATAAGTTTAGGAACTGCGAGAAGAGAAAATTTAGCAAATAACTGAACTTTGGAGTATGATGCGTAGACCCAGTGTTAAAGAAAACTACCTAACCTGGAATCTGCGAGTCACTAGAGTTTTGGAAAATTCGAGTTTGCTGAATAGTGTAGTTGATTGAAAAGAATAAATTGACATACCATGTACGTTTGATTTTGAGTATACTCCTCCCAAAGAAAATAAAGAGAAACTCAATTCATTCGAACAGTATCGCAAACTACTGGGGTTAAAGTCAATATGTTCAGCATAGGCGGATGGAATAAGTCTAAGCGATTTTAGCCTAAGCCTTAGTTCATTGAATGAACATCATGACTATCCAGATAAAGCATAAAATAGCATTGTTATATCATTACATCAACTGAAGAACCTAAGTTACTTAGCTTCACTTTTCTCACAAGATTACTTGCGACAATTCTTCGTCTTAAAAGTTGTTTGCAAAAGCTCTTTCAGCTCCTCTACTTGTCGAACTGATGAATTTATTAGCCAATTTATTCATTAAAATATTATTTTTACATGACTTACGACGAATTCCACATTTTTCGCTTGTACAAGTCCTAGAAGGAATTGAACAATTCATTAATTATTGCAACTCAGTTCCGGATTCTATTCTATTTCTGTCAGCAGTTGAAACGTTAACGGAAATTTATGCAGTTAACACGCTGTAATAACATCTGCTGGAGTGAGTCGACATTGTAAGGGACATTGATACCTTCTTTAGATTTACATTCTTTTATTTTCCATTTGCTAATGTTTACAGCATTGGGCTTTTCATTAGGTCGGGTGCGTACTCACGTATAACGTGTGAAAGTTGAACAATCACATGAATAGTAAGGTATAATCTGAAGGACAGTACGACAGCAAACATGTGCCTTCAAAGAAACGACCTTTGTGGAAGGCATCAGCATAAGCTAGAGGTGGTGCGCAGAAGTGATGAAAATATAGTTTCTTTCAGCAATACTACATAAATGAGTGAGTGAAGCCTTGAAGGATGAGCGATGAAGAGTTTCAAAGGGGGCTGCAGAACAATGAATCACTTTACCTCAGTGTCTAGTTATTATGAATATCATTTCATATTTACTATATAACGATACACAGTTGTTACTTGGTTGGTATGTAGGGCCATCTCTCCGTCACGCTCATGATGATTTACGTAGGAAGAATATTGCTGCTAGGTGGATGTGCTTAATGACCACATCCGTGATACAAACTGATTACATGATTTATCCTGCGCTCTATCGAAAATTATCGAATTCCGTTATTTGTGACAGACCGTGCACACTAGTATTGAAATAATAGTCGGAAGTACAATATGCATCCAATTTAGAGTCACAACACGGTCATTCAGTTGGGTGAGTTTCGCTCCTACTAAGTACTTGAAATTGATAAGCGGCTAAATATCTAAGGGCCTCCTATTTTCTACCATTTCTTTTTGAACAAATATGAGGGGATGCTCTCATGTTTTAGAAAAAACCGACCAGGAAATGCCTGAGGCCGATTTTGACGTCTGAAAGCCATTCTAAAAGAGTCTGGAACATCTGCGAGGAACTTTCCCACCGCTCAGTCATTCTGGCAGTTAAACTTAACTTGCTTCAACAACTAAAAGTTTCGTATCCAAAAACACGATGCCATCCGTGAAAGTACTCTTTATGAAATTATACTTAAGAACATTTTGCCTTGCCAGTCATTTTTACTTTTTGCGGTCCGTGAGTTGCTGACGCTTTTATTTCATGAAAGGTGACAACTTAGATGTTTTTAGGCAACGTTCTTCATGGTCTTTGACCGCATTCATTCAAGAAACAAACTTCTGTGGGGTCCTGTTTTGGTTTCCTTTGACTCTTGACTAAAGTTTGACAACAAACGGAGGCAATGCTGTGGCTAGTTTTTTAATCCGCAGAGCTGCATAACTTATTTCAGCAAAATATCCGAGGAGCGAAGTAATCCATTTCAGATCCAAATAATTGAAGGAAAATAAAGCCACCCAAATTTAATAAATAATTTATAATTCAAGAAATTCATTGCACCTTTGAAAATTTTTTTTATCTTAAGACCTTCAGAAAACTTAATCTTTCAGTGCGATTTGTGTGATTTATTAGAACCACATCTCATTAAAAAACACATAAAACTAATTATAAAATTTTGTGAAGCTTTCAAAATTAAACTATCAACTTCTCAGTCTAACTTTTTCGCCACCTGCATGCATTTTTTTCGCCGCCTGAGTGATTTAATCGCTTAAATCGCTAAGGTGGCGAACAACATGCATGCAGGCGGCGAAAAAGTTAGACTGTGTACCAGTGAATTGATGATACTCAATTGGAGTGTTGTGTTACAACTATTTTCCCTGAATAGGAGCAAGGGTGTACGGCTTCTAAGCAGCTTGGTTTCCATTCAGTTATCTTTTAGGTTCATCCACACCGTAGCCTAAAACTTTTATTTTAACACTACAATTTTTGCTCCTAAGGTTTTCCTCAAAAAATGTGATTTTTTAAACATGCTACATAAGAGAGTCTTAGTGTGATTTGGGCTAAAGGTCACACAAATAAAATGACATTTTGTCGTAAAAACTGAAAATCAGATTTTGTTGATGAGAAAAAGCAAAAGCACATAAATAATTTTTAACAACGTATTAATTCATGTGATCATAAATGGAGATTATTTTTAAAAATATAAATAGTTATTTCATTTTTCAGCCAAAATAAACAGTAAATAAATTATTTCCCATTATTTTTTTCTAAATTCTATTTGCACCCGCAGTATCCGTTTCGCGTACCAGTTGTGCTTCGACTTAATTTCTTCAACGATGAAACAGAACACGAAGCAAATCATTAGACTCGTTAGTTCACTCAGCATTTTTTCCTGTTTCCGAAGACCTCAAGTGCTCTTTTACTGCAACAAAACACCTGTAATTATACACGTATAAAGGGTGGAAGCTTCTTTGAGAAATGAGGATCCTTCTTTGAGGTAGGAGGATAGAAAACTCATCACTGCGCTCGCTGTCCGTGTTTTTTCATTACTTTGAAACGGAGCTGCTAGCTTTTAAATCTGGTATAATTGATACCCAATTGAGCTAATTGTTGCGCTACTAATATTAATTAAATTTCACATATATTGGTTCTGATGAGAAATTAATTTTTGAAACACAAATTTAGCAGGTGAACAACATAGAGATGTCATTCTGTGATAATTCTTCGCTTGAACATTTTCCGCATTTCATGCCATAAAGTCAATGACAAACACCCTCTGCAGTCTCAAGCATCGTTAATCCATCTCTTTGCCCGCGTTAGCAGAACAAGCGCATTTTACTTGTGGCATTTTTGATGAGTGACTCATCGCATGCGAGAACGTGCCAAGCTTGGCTCTTCGCATGCCACATAATTCGGCCCATGACATTGCATGTCACATGAGCAGGAACGTCAATTCTTAAGCAGTGTGAGCCATTGAATTACTGGCAAGACGCGCACGGAACATCGCATGAGAGGTTATCACCTCGAGACCCTTCCCTTGCCTCCTACTTATCTCACGCCGCTGAAGAATATACAATTTCATGATTGAGCAGATTTTAAGGGATATTCTGGAGGATTATTTTTATCGGAATTCAAGGCTGCTGAAGTTTTTTTAAGACCGTTCTTCTTTTGGACTGTCGGTGAGCTTTGGGAATTATCATTTCCTCAGGATACGTGAATGTACTTCGCGTTACCCATTACTTAGTCAACGCAGCATGCTGCGGAGGTAAGAAATTTGAACCATTCTTTGAATTGATTTTGGACGAATGGTAGTCTGCCGTAGTTAGAATTTGCACAGCGGAGTCTTAGCGCTATTTTTTGATTGATTCCAAATTACACGTGACAAAATGGAATCATTTTACTTCTGCCTCTTTGCTTTTAAATTAAGCATCAACTACACAGAAAAAATTGCCATTCTTAAAGATAAAAGGTCACGGTTTAGGTGTTGAAGCCGACTGAAATTGCGAACTGCCAAAAATAACCAACAATCAAAAATAGTTACAGGTTTAGTTAACAGAAGAATATTTCAAGCAAATGGATGAAATACAATGTGGACTTCAGTCTGTTTGCAGTGCTACACTTTGTTGGAGCGAACTCGTAGCAGCAATCACTTCTTGCCTTACCATCTAGAAGTTTTTGTAGAATCGCCATAAATGTGAAAATGTGTTTTACATTGGAACAAAAGGTACTCGCTATAAATACAGGTTCGAGGGCTATTTGAAGACATTGTTTGCATATTAAATTAAAAATAATATTTTAGCAAAAAATGTGCATATTCATTATAAACTAATGAAAATATCTTTGGTTATACTTTATCAACTTAATCTACGAAACCATGTATGACTTCAATGACTGCTTCTATTCGGGTATAAAAAAAAACGAGCTGAAAAGAAGTGACCCGTATTTATTTCAAACGTTACTTGGATAATGACGTTCTTTAGTAACGCTAGCGTATTATGAGAATGTCGATCAGTCCCCTTTGCAACGACGCTCCATACCTAACACTTAATTGGATTTAAATATGGTGAGAATCGTAAAAATTTGACATTTTATCGTAAAAATTCTCTTGAAACCAGTCTTGGGTTACTACAGATTTGTGAGAAGAGGCTGAGTCTTGCTGAAAGACGTATGGCCTTCCATTGGATACTTCTTCTATCAAGAGCTAAACCATTTTTAAAACATCATTGTATCCAGTAGCATCAACCATAAGACTATGTGAGAAAATGAAAGGTGGTATGACATAACCTTCACTACAAAGCTCACATGTATAAATACGACACATCTTAAGTACTACAATTCTTACAGCCCTCAAGGTAGATGAGTGTTTTTTTTGTGGGCATCACACTGTGTGCATCAAAAGTATATGATCATAGCAGCTTGTCATACTCTCTGTTAATTTTCTGCTCCCGGTTGAAGCTTTTCCGTCAGAGAACAATCAAAGCATGTCATGTTCGTGGGAGTTGTTCAGATCTGTATAAATTCTGGAGTTCTAATGGTATCAGAGCCTTGAGGATGTTTCTTTTTATTGCAGGGTAAACGTTGTTTTCCCCTCCATTCCCATCCCTTTCACTCCAACCAAACCGTTCAAACAAATGATCTTGCAACAAGTAAAAAGTTACTGAATCCTAAATCGCCATGTTTTGCAGTTAAAAGAAGCATGACTGCATGTATTTTTATTTCTTGAGTTAACACATCACTCTGCATGAGTTCGAGGGTACAAAAAATAATATTATGAATTATTCGAGATTGAAATGAACTGGAAACACAGCCGAAAATCCCTCTCGTCCATGTATTTCCAGCGAGTAAAATCATTTAGTTTTTATACCCCAACCCACTCGGTTTGACTCACAATTCGCTCCACCCGGGGTTGCAGTCCTTTGCATTTCAAAAAAATAATTCTATTTTCGTCTGTACGAAGCTGAAGATTAATTTTTTAGTGGGAAATTAGCATGCCAACCCTAATTATGGATAATCTGCCAAACTGAATACAAATAAAATTGCTCGGCGTTTTTACTGAAGCGCTGTCTATCTGTAAAATTCCAAATTACTGTCAGTCTATTAAAAGTGACGTTTCGATGAAAAAACATCATAGACAGACATAAAATATTTTAAAAAATTAAGCACGTTTTATCAGGTGAAAAACTATAATGATTTTGAGCAGCTGAAAAATGAGAACAAAGACAATTCAAGGACCAATTGGCCTACACTGAAAGTTATGCTTGTCTGCTTAATAAAACGTTATTATTTTTCCGTTTATATTTGGCGCAAACTGCGCGTCTAAAATTTGACCCTACGTATCGATCTCATGCATCATTTTAAAATTATACAGCCTCGTGTATCAAACTCGTGCTCTGTTCTGAAATATACTATCGGGCGCATCATAATACGCCGCTATTTTAGAATTATGCAACAGTGCTCATCACACCGAAGTTTCATTTCAAGACTATGGGATCAGGTGCACCGTGTAAGTGCGCCCTTTTCCAAATGATTTGACTTGCTTTAGACAAGTACACAATATTACAAATTAGGGAATTTCTTCCAAAAAATCCACCACGCAAGTTATCATTGATTTTTCCTTGCTTATTTCAGGAATTCTTGCTTTCAGTCGGTCAGAAATTATGATAAAATATTTCATTATTCCCTCCTATAAAAGCAAATAAAGATAATTGTGCACCAGATTAACTAGTGTTCATTTTCAGTCAGCCCATGAGTTTTTCAGGGCTGACAGATTTGTTGCTTTTCAAAGATGCGTCATAGAAAAGCCTCTTCACCACTTTGAACACCGCCTTCGTTATGACGCCTTGGAAAATGACGCTTCACTTTTCACTTTCACAGACACATTTACGCGCCCAATGGTCAATTGTAGTTTTTGGTGGACACAATGATCACTCTTAAGGTTTTTGCATAGCTTTTAGCCGCTATTAATCTTCCCGCACTTCCCTTAGCTTTCAACACCTAGTGGACCTCAGTCAAGCAGCACATAGTGGCTCAACATTTAAATAAAACCTCCAGGTAGCGTCTAAATATAGTCACGTTCGTAATTCAATCGATATGATTGGAGGAATTGAATGTAGGTGTGCATTTTCCGTAGAGTAATAGCTAGAGTCATATCTATTCGTGTGTCTGCTATTCTACTGAGCATTGCATAGAACCTCTCATTATAATTTCATTCTAGTGTAAGAGATTTTTTCATGATTGCGGTGATAAATGTTTAAAATTGAATTTTCTCACGTAGAAAACTTTTCGCAGGATGGAGTAGCAAATTGGACAAATTTGTTTGGTACCTACCGTAGATACCTACGTATTTAATGTGGGCACTATAATGTTCGATACATTGCTAAAATTTCGAGTAAGTTAGATGCATAAACATTTAATCAGCATCGTATTTCTATTTTAACCACTTCAAACGATAATCCAGCTTCATTCGACCATCTTTTTTTGTGAGGAGGCACACAATTTTCATTCTACCCACATACCTCTGAGCCTAGCTCATCACTTCCAATAACTTCATTATTTTACCGTGCAGATCATTAGCTCAATGAGCTACTCAAATTCTAATCCAACTATAACTGGTCAAATAAGCCGGTATTTTACTGAACCTCGATATTTAGTCAAGCAGTATCTCTCCCATAATAACATATATTTGGATAAATATATATAATTATGTTATAATTATGTTATGTTATATATATAAAATATATATGACATATATTTGTATAAATATATATAATTACTCGTAAAATTTAGCAGCTAAACGATTCCATAACGTTTGTTTCATGACTCACCTAATGGCCCATGGTCGGTACTAGACACTACTATAATCGGACAAACACTAATCGTCTCGTGCAAGATATTTTTCGCATTAAAAGTAATCTCGTCGAGATGCAACCAAATCCACAGCACAATTCAAAATTACCACAAGCCATAATCACCCAAGAATTTCAATTGCAGTAAATGTGTCGTAGCTAAATAGAAGTCAAGCTCCGACATCAACTAAATCAACTCCCAGCTGCAATCACCTCATGACCCTCACCCACAATGACCACGCCAAGTCCGATCGGTACTCACGGTGACTTAATCACCTATCAGCTGCAATCACATCATGACCCTCACCAGAAATCACCCCCGCCAAGTACTCAGGGTGCCCTAATCACCTCACAGCTGCAATTACCCCATGAACCCCACCAGCAATCACCCACGCCAAGTACTCAGGGTGCCCTAATCACCTCCCAGCTGCAATCATCCCATGACCCTCACCAACAATGACCTCCGCTAAATACTCACGGTGACTTAATCACCTCCCAGCTGCAATCACCCCATGACCCTCACCAACAATGACCGCCAAGTACTCACGGTGACTTAATCACCTCGGCCACCGCCTCCCAGCAGCGTCTCTAATAAGTTAATTGGGAGCATGTCGACCTGTGAAGTGCGACGAAGCGGCTGGTCGCATGCAACTCACTGACTAATTTCCCATTGCACAAAATGACCTCTATTATCTTGATTGAATTAGCTCCATAATATGCATGGAAATATGGCTCGGTCGTGCCTGGCCTGCAGGTCAACGCATGACATCGCAGAGGAAATTTGTTCCATTTTTACGTAACACTTATCAATAATTCGAATTAACATTAAGGTTCGATTTGGTGGATTTTAGTTCCGGAAAAAAATATTTTCTTTCCATTGCTAAGGTCATAAAAATTTGCTGAAATTGGAAATTTGTTTTCAAGTGTGATTATAATTTATAACAATTGTTTATACTGTAAAGTGCAATTCATCTTGCAATGATACTGATTGATTAAATTTAAATTTAAACACATACACTCACTATGAAATATCGAATACTTTTTAAAGAATCTGCTTTCAAAGCCACGGTAGACGAAGTCTCTTTGAATGCAATTATTTTAAATTACATTTAAACGGGAATAGCTTCTGCTCTAAGCTAGCGAGAGATCGTTATAAAGAACCAAATAGCCAAGCAGAACAACATAGAAATCTTCCTTCAAACTGAAACATGGCCGCAAATTAAATTGCCTGCTACACAGGCTCACAAATTGACGTTAATTAAATGGAAATCAATGGAAAATTAAACAACAACTTCAGGAGATGCTTGAGGCTTGGCGTTGGATGGGAAACTAATTGATTACATAATGGGAGCTCCAGACCAACTAATTGCACTCGGCGAATTGCCTTGGAGGCTGAGAATCAATTAATGGATTACTTTTACTTAGTTTCAAAATCATGGTTAGATGTTGTGAGTAGTTTTCTGGTGCTCTAGTTAGTTATTTTATCTCTTGTGTGAGTGTCGACGAGTGACAGTTTCTTGGTCTTCAAAATGATTCAATAAACAGTAGATACTTTACTTTGAAATTTTGAAAGCATCAAAAAATAAACGATGATTTCTCATGTATGTAAAAATTTTATGACAATCAAATTGTTTGTAAATATTTTGTTTACAGGGATGAAAGAAACTTGCAAAACATTTACCCTAGTAATTTGGCTAAAACCCTGTAGTTTTGCATCATATTCAGTCGCCAGTCGTTCTGCCACTTATTCAACAATATTGAAATGTCATATTTTCATTTGATACCAACAGGTAGCTCATGCCTTCTTTGTTTTTGCTTGTTATTTGAGTATTGGACCCTCACACGCCGCCGCAGATATTCGTCGTAAATTTTAAGCAGCTTACTTTTTATTGAATTGCTGATGAAAATCAAGCGACGATTGTTTTTTCAAACTCAATTTTTTTCGAATAGGTTTCACAAAAAATACTCGAAAATTAACGCAAAGGTTTATGATTCGCTATTGAACAATTTGAACGTGACTTGATTTAAACAATAAAAATTATTTTCACTTGTTCCGTTAAAGTCGAGTCTTTACGAACGAATTCTCATTCAGTTTTGATCACGTAGATTGCTGGGTGACCAATGGCTTGAAAGCTGATCAATTTGCAATTATTTCACAAAAAATACCTTACCTAAACATTGCGTAAGAGTGGACCTTATACAGCGCATTTAGAAATACGCTATTTGCGTCAACAAAACAGCGAAGAACTGAGCAAGAAAGCGCTCTCACGTGCATTTTCTGACGAAGTTTCCCGTTTCACCGAAAAACTAAGTGACGATCGAAGAGGCGCTCGAATGCCCGGCGAGAAGAGCCAGTTTGGCCGAGAAACTACCCTCGGTTTTGCAACACAATCACCGCACCCTCACAATAAGGCCACAATTCACATCAACTGTCCCAACGTTGCGGAGAGGTACGGAATATTCGACGAGGCTTGCATGAGGGAAGCTCGTAATTTTGTCCAGGGCCTCCTCCGGAAATGAGCAACTGGTCGTTCCAACCAGAATCATAACGCCCACAATAGCAAGAATTTGTATTTTGAAGGTGAACTTGGTACGCTGCGTCCTGATTGCTCCACGTAAAAACTGAGATTTAGTTTTAAATGAAATGTTCGCAGTATTGTTCAACAAGCAGAATGGGGGTTGTGAAAAATATGAATTAATCTCTGATGAGCGAACCACGTCATTCGGTGCCTGATTACTAAGCGTAAAAATCTAAAGTTATTCGCGAGCTTGATCGTTCATGACGTGTTTATCGAGAGGGTTTTTTTTGGACTTTCGCCACTGCGGGCCATAACGCGCACGAATGCATGCATGTTTATGGAGGTATTAGCGAATGCGGCTGCAGCAACGCAGTTCACCCGCAGATTTATCTTGCATATCACACATGGAGCGCATAAGGTATAGTACGTAAGTGTTCGTGACGAGGACTAAATCTTAGGGATTTTAGAGGATAGGAAGCATTTAAATACACAAAACAGTAATTGTTTCCATTGAAATTTCAAATTTAAGGGGGAAATACAGAATTTTTGAGTCGGAATTGGGCTGTTTTTTATTCTCGTCCACTCGTGTTTAAACTTGGTATGTAACCTTCTATCATTAGAGACGCGCTTGATTATGTGGTTCTACAACATTCATTAGGGTTCTCAACATTTGATGATATACGACAAATTGTAACTTTTATTTGAATTCGAAAGCTATTTGCTACCAAACCTTAGTTCTCTGCATTTCTGTTTTAGCTATTCACTGAGTTACTATTGTTAAAGTTTAAAAATTCTAATCACAAAATTTAAATTTAACTATTTTGCAGTTAGAAAATTGTTGATAATAAACTTGCGAATAGGTCAAGATTTGAATTATTATGATTCATCTCGAATTATAAAGGGTGATGGGCTGTTCATTAGGCTTTCCTAGCATGAAGACAAAAATGATATAACAAAACTTGCAAACGTTCACGACCTTTTTCTCCGATAGTTGAATAGAAAATCTAGTTGGTGCGCGTGTCACCCCAGTGCTGAGTTGATTTCATCTTAATTTTGAAATTCACTTTGAAATGTGCGCTAAAGTAAGCAGTGCAAATTACGGTGTGATGTCAAAATTTTTGTATAAACAAACTTATTTTGCCGGAAAACAATAATTAGCTCCTGATGTGAACTCCAGCAAATGGCAAAGATAAATAAAACTCAGAGTCAACAGAAAAAGTTATTTAATGGATGCAGAAATATTACACCAATTAAATCAATTGGCTAGATGTTCCTAATCATAGTTGCGCTTTAAAGAGATCTAGAATTAAAAATTATTAGAAGTAAATTCAATTTCGTGTAGGTTTTTGAAAAGGAAAACGAGTCAGTGAAAAATTAATTCAAGATACAGACGATAGAGAACATCTGGGCCACTGAATGAAGATGGAATTTTGAGTCAACTGGGCAACGAATTTTTTCACAGCAAAAAATTCGATGCGTGATTGAAATTTAATATTTCACCTTAAAGTTAAATAACCTCAGGGACGTACACGTGTTAAGCTAGAATGTAATAAAAATTGCAATACTGAAAAAAATTATTGTAGAATTGCTTTCAATATTTTTGTTTTTTGAAATTTAGTCGCAGTTTTTTGGGGAAATAATATGATTGCGATAAGTTTTTTCAGTCAACTCATATTTTTATATTAGCACTAGATCGTTTTTATTCGATTCATACCTTCTAGACTTTAATTGCACTTGAATTAGTAAGTTGATTATTGGTTGCGAACTCCGTAGAGTTTTCATCTGATATGGAATTAGTAAGTTGAATATTGGTTGCAAATTCCGTAGAGTTTTCGATCGCGAAGAAAATAGTAAGTTGAATACTAGTTGCAAATTCCGTAGAGTTTTTCGATTATCTCGTCTAATACATCTTTTAGTTTGTCTAGCTTCGTGGATATATTTTCTAAAAGCGGGAAGTTTTTTACCGCAGTGTTGCAGTGTTTTATAAAGAAAAGTTTGACAATGATAATGCTAAAAGAATCCTAATAATTCTAATTGCAACATTTTGTTTATTAATATATATAGCCGCATTGGGTACCTAAATAAATTAGTAGTGACATTCTTCATTATTATTGAAATAGATATTTCGAAAATAAACTAAACAGAATTTGCTTGCACTCAATGAACACTTCACACGACAATCATATCAGAGAATTTATTTTAACTCAAATTTTTTTCTCTGCTTCATTCACTATCGTGCGTTGGTATCATTATGAGAGCTTTCGCGGCTTTCAACTGATTTTTTTCCCTACTTTCAAATAAGAAAGAACGCAAAGTGAAATGAAGGCGGAAAGAAATAAAAATGTTAAATTTCTCTAGAATTGATAAGGCCGAGTGCGCACGGCCAGTCAAAAAATGTCAGGATTAGATATAGGACCAACTGAGCTTCAACATGGCTTTCCCATGATTTTCCATGCTATTCTATGGCTTTCTAATACTTTCTTAAGTCTCAACCGCTGACATTCTTTTCAACCTAATCTAACCTACCAGTACACGTGATATTCATGAAGCTTGTATCACAGATACGCTCATCTCACACTGCAGGCTGGTGCGTGTGACACACGGACGGACGGACGCGCGGACGCGGCTCCTTTTATAATATAGATTATATTAAATAGAATAAAATAGAGTACAATATAATGAAATGTAAGGGAGTGAATTGGGGTGAAATGAAGTGGAATGGAGTGGAGTGAGAAGGAGTAGATTGGAATAGAAATAAAATGGAATTACAATGGAATGAAGTCGAGTGGAGTGAAATGGAGTGGAGTGGAGTTGAGTGAAATAGAATGGAGTCGAGTGGAATGAAATGAAATGGAATTTGTTAGAGTGATCTCCGTTAAAAGTAACTAAATCTTCACCGTTTTTGACTGGTATTTCCATTCAGCCGCATCCAGCGTTTCTGAATTACGTATATTCATTGTTTTGTTACAAAAACTGCTGTCAGCGGCTCGAATAATACTTTTTATTGAATCTCGTTTTCATGGCATGTTTTATTCTATTCCTCGACGTTATTTCTTTTTTCGCTTATGTGGGTTTTTGCTGCAGCAACTATATTTCACGAAGGAGGCCGGAAAAATGCAGTACTGCAGAGGTTCTTGTCATCCAAACTAGAACCAACTTTTTTTTCACATCAGTGAGTGTAAGTGGAACATTTCTCTGCATCTCGAGGGCAGATAACCGAACTAAACAATTAATTTATGAACTGTCCCTTATAAAACTAGGAAGAGGCGGCAGCCACGCTTGTCTGAGACATAATTTCGCTCGATTATTCAGAATTTTCAGTCCGATTTAGAGCATGTAACGAATTTTTATTGATAAGGATAAGTCCCCTTTACATGTGGACCTTTTTCATCATGTTAAGCAAAAAAAATATAGCCTCATTCTATTTGTAGCAGCATAAAAGCATTGTTGCTTAATTTAGTGATGTTCGTTTGTTCTAATCACTCTTAACTAATTTAGCTTTAGCTTTAGCTCTAGCTTGTGTCTTGAGGCATTTTGTGAATTGCTGGAATAATTCAAATTTATAAAAATTGCAATTGCTTCAAAAATGTCTGAGCAATAGTAAATCAATGGATTTGGTTGAAATATTTATTGTGCAATTTGATAACTAGTGTTTCTAAATTTCATACAGTCCATCATCATGAAAGAACCTAGAAAGAATACAGCAACGAATTGTGACTGATAATAATCAGTATGAGACACATAAATTTTTCTCCTCGCTCCCAAAAGCTAATGGCACCAAAATTTTTCGCGCTGAGAATTCACGAAAAGCAAGAATATTATTTGACTTTTGTGCTTGGAGTCCTCCAGGTCTTGATTTGTGTTAGAAATTGAAGAGAAACTGAACGAACCAAGTGCGAGCCATTCTGGCAACGCATTTTTAAAACGAGCAAATAAGTTACTGAGCTATTCTGATTAAATTCATTTGAAGGTTCAGGGAATAATTTGAATGTTTGCCTAACATTCTTAATTTGATCGAAGTTGAGGTCTTGCGTTTGCGTAAATTACTGTTATTCAGAGAGTGTCATGGCGGACCGCAAAATAAAATACTATTTATGTAATTGTCGACCCTTAATTTACCGATCAAGGTGTTTTAAAACAGGAATTTTTTCAACTAGACATTGCTTCCATTCTGTTCGTGAGATTTTTTCTGGACTGATCATGCACTGTACACGATAGTAAGTTCTTATTCCAGTAAATTACTTCTGATAAAAATTTTTGTCAGACATTACAGATGGGTAAGCTAGCTGTTATTTGTAGATTATCTTCGGAACCAATTTGATGACTCTCCAATATTACGTCAAACTTAACGTTCGCCGTACATTTCGTCAACTTGACGTTTGTCCAAAGTTAGATCCAGCTCGAAGTTGGTCCAAAAATACGTACAAATTGACGGCTGTCTAACATTAGATCCAACATGGCGATGTTAGAACACTAGGTTCAAGTTGACGATAATTCCAACATTTTGTTCAATTTCACGATGGTACAACATTAAGTTTAAATTAGCGATAGTCCAACATTTAGTTCAATTTGACGATTGTCTACTATTAGGTTTAAGTTGACGATTATGCAACATTAATTTCAATTTGATGATGGTACAACACGAGGTCCAACATAAGGCATGCTTGTCTAATGACAGTGTCAAAAGCTGGGGCTTCTGTTCACTGCATTGTAGAATGATTTTGTTAATCAACGCGCTCACGACATCTTTTTTTTCATTCTGGTCTCAAACAAACAAGTCCTCGCCAAATTCGAAATTGTGTATAAAATTAAATTACGAATCAACTTAACAAATTGGGTTTTAGAACGGCAGCATAATTAGATTTTTAGTGCTACGAAGCCTGGAAATTGTAATTAGCTGCAGATAATCATGCGCTCCACTATCAAATTAAGTGATCCAAGTGAGGTCGTTCTAGACTCGGAAATGATAATGCAAGAAGAGACAAGAGCGCTCAGACGATTATACTAATTACGAAGGATCACGCATCTAGGTGGAGAGGGGGAGAAGTGCAGGTTAGACAGAGAAGCACCTGTCTTGTGCTTGGCATCAGGTATCTAGGTAAAGAGGGGAGAAGTGCAGCTTAGGCAGGAGAGCACCTATCTTGTGCTTGGCATCTGGCATCAAGGTAAAGATTAAGAAAAGTGCAGGTTAGACAGGGGAGCACCTGTCTTTTGCTTGGTATCAGGCATCAAGGTAAAGATTTGGATAAGTACAGGTTTGACAGGGGAGCCCTTGTCTAGTGCTTGGCATCAGGCATCTACTGTAGATGCAGAGGGGGAAAGGAGCAGGTTAGGCAGAGGAGCACCTACCTCGTTCTTGGCATCAGGCATCTACTGTATGTTGAGAGAGAGGGAGAAGTGCAGTTTAGACAAGGGAGCACCTGTCTTGTGCTTCGCATCAGGCATCTAGGTAGAAAGGGAAAGAGGAGCTGGTTAGACAGGGGAGCACCTGTCTTGTGCTTGACATCAGGCAACTATGTAGGTGGAGAGGGGGGAGAGGAGCAGGTTAGACAGAAGAGCAACTGAATGAACATGTAAGCGCGTGTACCTGAGCGCAAGTGAGGGGCACATGCATGCAGGTTGTGGGGTAAATGTAGTGTTTTTTACAAGTGCACGTGAATTGAATTGTGCTGGTAGGAGAGCACACCTCAGCAGTCTTTTCACCAATGCAGGTGGACTGATGTGAGATGTGAGCAATGATGTGAATGTGAGTGGTCTTTTTTGAAGTGCAGTGTAGCTGGACTGAGGTAAGATGTACATGATGTTGAAAGTGTCAGCTCTGTCTTCTAGTATTTCCAGATACAATTAAAATGCATGAGTTTTCAAAGCCATTCGCTTGCGTAGAACGAATTATTAGCACATGAACGCGTAGCGAGTGAAATATTGTAGTAGCATGCGAACATACGAACGAGTAGAATGCGATTCAATAGAAACCCAAAAAGAAGGGTACAAATTAATGTAAAACGAATTAGAAGCGTGCGAATTAGAAGCGTGTGAATTAGCAACAAGTGAATTAGTAGCAAGCAAGTTATTGCAACTGAATTACTAGCAACTGTGATCATAGGTCCTGCTACACCTGCAACTGTCCATTCTGTGTTATAAGCACATTTTTGCACCATAATTATTTAAGAGATTATATTTTGAACAGAGATGTAAAGAAATATAGCGCTTTGAAAACATTATGAAAGATGGGCATCCTCGAATGCCCTTCCTCAACCCACAAAAATGTACACGAGTAAGAATATCTGAACTACACAGCCGTAGCACTAAGCGTTGTGCACTATCGCTATTCTAGTATTACGGTGGACGCACTCCCACAACACTCACAAGCGAAATTCGAACACTTCTTAGCGTTTGAATTAAGAACACTTGAAATATTTTCATTTCCCTGGCCCTTGTGAGATTGGGGAACTAACGCCGCAATGCACAATACATCAAATGGCTTCATAAGCGTAAATTAATTGCAACTCCAAACTGTGTCTTCGAAGTTCTCTTGAACTTAGTTATAGTGTACTTGAATGTCGAGGCCATTTTCATGTGTATTTAGACAATTTTGATGGGAAAATAGCATTACGAATATTTGATTTATGCAAAATGAATATATACTCAAAATTTCTTGAGATTTTACTTGACTCTACAAAAGATGCATTTGGTGTTCACTGGTGGGTAACTTATTCGAATTTAAATATAACTTTTGAATTTTATCATATACACAGGGTACGTAACTCATTGATTTTGAAACGTATGGTTGTTGCCAGCGATGGAATATCATTTGTAGTTCAAGCAAAATGATTTTCAGTTTCACTGAACAGGTAGAGATGGTTTAATAAATGAAAATAAATACCACTTATGAAAAGCTAGAGGAGACTGTTGAAATACTACTTCACACACTCGGAATTAAACAAAAAGGTAATATTTCCCCCATTGTGTTACAGTAAAAACCGACGCACTTTCAAGTGCTTGTGATTCACATGAGAACTATGAGCGGCGTGAAGTACGTAGTCAAGCAATTTTTTTTTTTTGAAGCAGTTGCTATGTCAACGAGTGCTGCCACATTTAGAAATACAGGGTGCAGCGGTCAATCCTGCTCTTTCTTGATCGCTTTGGATATCTAAAATTCAGGATTGACTGCTGCACCCTGTATGAGAGAGGTACGTCCTAGCCTGAATTTGATCCTGTTCCCGAATTTGTGCCATGAAATGGATTTATATTCGAATGGTTATCCCCAAAAAAGATTTTTGTGCCATTCCACAAAAGTGTGTTGGGTAATCCGAGTACAAATTTGCTGGCGTGTGAGTTGAGTGATATTGAAATATACTTGTATATTTTTTGAGCCGTCATCAGCATCAAAATAGGATGGGTAAAGCTCCTTGTATGGTACAAGCTCACTGTCAGGCCTTACAAGAAAGCCTTCAGGTTCAGAAATAAATAAACTGCAGATAAAACGAACAGTAATAATCGAGTTAAAAATTCAAAACAAGCTCAGGGATTCATGCTACACAGAACATAGGATGTGTTATGTTAGATGATTTTCATACTAGAGGAATATATAAGCCAACCGATTGCTTGCCCGCAATTTGCAGACGGCTGTTAAGAAAAATTCATCTCTAATATTCCTGTGACATATTTGATTAAAGTCATGCAGGCTCATACAACATTCAATTTTTCCTTGAATTTTTTTATACTTATTTTTTACACTTTATGAATCTAACTCCTCAATTTCAGTTCCATTTATTTTTTTTTACGAGTTTTCTCGAAGTAATTGTTGTAATCTTCAGACAGCCTTTAAAAGGTTTCTCTGAAAGTTCATTTCACTCGTAAAAAGCACTTACCACGTCCACGTGCATGTGAAGCATCAGATTTCTTACTCAAGCTGAATTCTGAATGCTCTGCATGATTGCAAATTGTTCCTCTAATGACTCAGCCCCAGTGTTTGATAAACCGTAATCATAGACTGTTTTCATTTTATGGCATGATTTATGGATGAATCGAATTTCAAATGTTACTTATTAAAATGAAATAGCTTTTGGCTTAGCTCTCATACCCTCTTGGTTGGCCCGAACGACTAGGAAAGACATAAATGCGATCGAAGATGTCGTAATGAAAGACATCGTAAATGATGTTGAAGACATCGTAATGAAAAACATCATAAATGCGATCGAAGAAGTCGTAATGGAAGACATCAAAAATGCGGTCGAAGACATCGTAATTGTAGACATCGTAAATGCGGTCAAAGCACATGGTAAGGCGCAGTTGCTAAGTAAATTATTCTCTGTAAGTCTGACAATTAAAGTCAATGAGGCGTATCAAACTTGGCAAATAAAGCAATCTCGTGTGGGCAAGAATACTAAAGAAAGCAATTACGCCCTATTACGTTTGCCAATTGCGGCAAATTGGGCAGGATACTGCGGAAGAAGTTGGAACAGTAAGTACTATACTCGTAACGGAGCAAATTAGAAACGTGCGAACGAGCGAAGCTGCTTCATTTAGGATCAGCAAATCTGGAGCTCCGTAAAATGGCCTTGTTGAGTCAGAATTTAATGGAGGAAATGTTATGTCAGTGTTTAATATAGGAAATGTTATAATCAAAATTCAATAGAAGAAATTTTAAGTCGAAATATAATAGAGGAAATGTTATAATCATAATTCAATAGAAGAAATGTTACGTCGACATATAAGAGAGGAAATGTTTTATCAAAACTCAATAGAAGAAATGTTAAGTCACAATATAATAGAGGAAATGTTGAAATTCGAAAATAAAAGCCGTCTTTTTGTCAATAATGATTGAGACTCCATTGAGGAGAACGAGGATCTTTATACGAGTAAAGATTTCAAAATTGAGCTGTCTAAGAATATGATTGATTTTAAATCAGAAATAAAGGAAAGAAATTCTTCTTGTAGCACTTGAATTTCAGTTAGCTAGGATCCTCGGCCTTGTTTTGGGTGATCTGTTTTGAAGTAACTAATTTAAATTAATTGAATTAATTTCAATAACTCGAGTAATGATTATTTTTTACCATTTACACTGTGTCTCGCTCCAGACATTGCACAACGCAACGCTTCGCTAAAGCTTCCATTGAAACATTCAGTTTTCTGTACTGATGAACTAGTTACTGCATCGTCTCCATATTTCATTGAGAAGCCGCAACCGCCGTGAAAATAAGGCTCAAGACACAAGAGGCTAGACTCTCTCTTTTATTTCCCACGAACTGGTCATTTGCACGATCATTTTACCTTTTTTCAAATCATTCGTTGAAGTGAGAGTTATTTTGTCATTTCTTCCCTTAGTTCGCGTGAAGCAAGTTTTTAGATTTTTACATAAAACTTATCTCTCCAGAGACTCTCTTAAAAGAACTGTCCCGTATTTACCTATGGGACTTGACTCTTTGGGTAGATGATAGTTATGCTGAATGAGGTCTTTGGAGTAAGCATATTGATAGTGTCTTACACTAGTTACACATTTTTACGCTTTAACAAATAGCAAAATCACAGATGCGGGTTGGATAAGCTATTTGTACATTTTGCACTGTAATGCAGCATCTATATTGCTCCCTCTTCTGCACGTGTAACTAGAGTAAAAGAAAAACACAACTGACATCTTATACAAGCAACTCCATATTTGTGTGTTTCTTTTTCCCGCGTCATACAATCGTTTATCCGGAACCGAAATATCTCTGCTTTTTGCTGGGTGGAGCGTACTGTGTCGACCTAGAATTGAGGTCGTTTTGTGCCCACGTTAAAGCGTTAAAGTGCGGCTGCATGACTTCTTATTCTGCTCGCCCCGCTGGAAGATTTATAGCCCTGGCTGGTGGACAATTTCCGTGACCACATCACTCATATTCACGCTGCTGGGTTTTTCTTGTTTGGCCAAATAATCAAATTTAGTCGGAATTGACCACAAACAACATCTTGCTTCTAATTGTTTTTACCAGATGAGTAGTCTTGATACACAAATTTCATCTAAAAAAGTTGAAATTCGAAAATTTTGGCCGTTTTAAAGGCTTATCTGATTAACCTGATTAACCATCAGGGTCCGATCTACTTAAATTTTAGCGCTCTTGCACAACCGCTAAGGGAGACTCGGTAACTTAATAACAGCTCAAATCCAAGTAGTGGCTTTCATTCAGCTTCCATAGAAGGCCATTGAAAAAATATAGTACAGGCCTTCCCGCTGTTTCAAGGCTTTAATGTAACCTAGCAACGACTAAGTTGATTTCTAGTAAAAAAACCTCCCTGCAAAAGTCTTAAAAGATTTCGAGAGGAGATGCTTTTAATGATATTTTCCCATAGAAACTTATTCAATGTTATTTATTTTTTGTGAAGTTGGATACTGTTCTGGATGGTATTTCTTAGTGTACTTCCATTCTTTTCACACTAAACTAAAAAAAATTCCGGCTATCAAAGAGAAAGTCGTTCTCTGCTTCTTCACATTCAGGCTCCTCGAGGAGGACTGCTAAGTCAGCTCAAAAACCCTGAACTCTTCGACTAAAAAAAGCAATGCCAGACGTTGAGATGGAAAACTGCGAATATTGGTATCACTCAGTCACCTTGCAGTACAATCTCTATTGGAAATAAAGTTTTTTCTTTTCTTTCTTTCTTTCTTTCTTGCCTTTCTTTCATCTCCCTGGAAAAGTGTTTGAATGTTAAGCAAAGTTCAATAAAAACTGCTCCATTTAAAGTCCTCTACAAAATTTAATCCGTACACTCAAGAGGAATTTTAGATCCTCAACTAAGAACGATCACGGTAACAATATATCTATAGCTTAGAACGATTACTGAGAAATAAAAGCAATCACAGTAACAAAGTAATCCTAGTTTAGAAATATTACTGGAAAACGATGAACTATTGCAATAACAAATTAAATGAAGTTATGAACTGTTACTAGGAAAACTATGAACTATCACTGTTCCAAAACGAATGTTGTTTAGAACTGTTACTCGAATCTGGTTGGATGTTTACCTGACCTCAAACCACTCGATGCAGAGCAAATTAGTAGAACTTTAAACAAACGTACTTATAGTTCTTTTCGACCACTTCAGCCATCTAGAGTGCCTTGTTAATCTTCCTGCGAGGGCTGTCCTGAACAACAAAAATTGCCTGTCAATTTTGAAGTTCAATCAAAGTTAAAAAGGTTTTAGCTGACGTCAAAAACATCATCAAATCAATTCAGTTCATGATGTGAAAGTAAATGAGAATAATGTTATAAGTTACCTTCTATAGCGAAAAAAGGAATAAAAACTAAAAATGTTATACTTTATAATTGAAATTATGCGTCTTTCTAGCTCTACTGCAATTTTATTAATGAAACATATTTAAATTTTTTAAAATCATACCTGTGTTTTAAGTGAGTTTTATTTTAAGTTTTTTGGGAGTTTTAAAAGTTTCACTTTTGAAATATAACTAATAATTCGAATTCTGGAAAAGTTTAATACTATAAATTGCGGTACATCGATCGCCAGTGAAGACATGAATCAATACGACAGTTAAATTCAAACCTTGGTTAAAATCAGCATATGTACCAATATGATGTGGAAATTTAAATGCTTTCCAACATGCGCTGGAGTTCAAAAACATGCTCAGAGACCTCAAACCCAGGAGTTGGAAAGAGCGCTTGGCGTGATGTATTCAATCATCCTTAAAGGTAACGAAGGGGCTAGGAAGCTGATTTTTATTTGCGAAATTACCTCAGCAGAGGTTTTAAAAAAATTCATGTGCCTCGCCATAAAAACTGATTCAAAGTAATATAGAAATCTGGACACGTTGCGGCGGGCAATAAATTTAAGAAAAAGAAAAAGAGAGAAAAAGGTAACATAAGTCAAATTTTCAAATCCAACAAGCGGCCAGCGCAAAGAGGCAAAACAGGATGTTATTTATTTGGTTCGTACCGTAAAATGGGTTTTTACGTGTCTAATTACAAAACATGCGTAAGTTGTAGCATTAAAATTATTTTATTCAATCTTGTAATTTACAACGGTAAAAAAATAAGAAACTAGCTAACTACTAATGAACTGCTTAAAGTGATAGTACTTCTTTTATGTTTCCATTTTTCGAGGCGCTTAATATATCTTGACTTGCAAGTTCAAATTAAAAAGTTTAATTCTGAAAGAAATAATTTAAGCAGTCTTGAACGCATATACAAAAATTTCTCCATATTATAAAAATATTACGTGTTGTTTCGAATGATTCACTCCTTCCCTTTCTTGACGTCTCGTAAAAATTAATCTCAAAGTGGGCGTAAATTTACTTCCACTCAAACTGTACTCATTGATATACATTTTTGTGGGATTTTTAGTCAATTAACGATTAGATTCTGTGAGACTACAAAAACTTATTTGCCAAAGAATCCCATTTCTGATACCTTGTGCAATTTTATCATTGACTGTTCAATGCTTTTCAAAAAGTTGTATATATGTTACTGGATTCGCTCATTTCAAATGCATTCAATACAGTCTACGTCTCTGAATATATTTTCTACTCAAGCTGACCGAAACCTTACACGTTACAACGTTGCTTCGGTTGGTTCGGTTAGGTTGTGAGTAGCGAAATTCAAAAACGGACCGTACTACCCAAGTCCATTCTTATCCTTTCTAAAAAGTGTGAACCATATAATTACTCGATAATATTTTACCTCGAATGTTGAAACCAGTTTCGAAAAAGGTAGTGAAATAACGGAAATGCTATTCATTTACACCGCCGCATAAGTGATCAATTTACCTAGTGGTACACATATGTCCCAATACGCTGTCAGCGTGTTAATGCACCACAATTAGTTTAGGGAAGGCTAGGCAGCGCATGAATGCGTTCAAATGTTGTGTCCCGAGCGCCTTGTAGCAGCGATGTTATCTCTGCCACGATAGTGTTCATTGTGGTGCTCCAATTCGCGAACGGACTCGCAGTTTCTAGGAATCCGAGCCATAGAACGGTAGCTCGAACTTGGAGGACGGATGAAAGCCCTTTTAAAGAAAATCATTGTCAAATTCTTCGTGATGGTTTTGATGTTGATTTATTTTTGAATGGAAGATGTGAACATAATTGGTGAGTCCTTAAGAAATAATCACATATGTGTTTTTAATCATCAGAAGTTAGAAATTATTGGTTTAAAATGAAGCACTAAAATTTTTGATAAAAATGTAATGGTTTAAGAAAAACGTAATTCCATTCATGAAAGGGATTAGGAGTTCGGTGTTGTTAGTCATCACGGAGCAACTACAGTGTTCCTCTAATATCCTAGGCAGTCAACATGAGCTCAAGAACAGGTCTCGCATAAATGCAGCTTTACCATTGACTCGTTTCTGCGGCACAAATTTAAAAACTTTAAAGCTTTCCGATGACCAAAAATATGATCCATCAGCTGCATACTAAATAGCTGAGCCAGCGGGAATATTTTCGAGACGGAACTGAAAATCTACTCGCGGACTTTTGGTCCTGTCAGTCTCGTGAGGTGAAAAGAGAGAGTACTGGTGCCCTAAACGTCCAAGTGCCTCGCGAAAATTACTCGAAACGCTTAATAGTATAAACTCTGGTGAAACTAAACAACGACATTGTTAAGATGCTGATCGACCAGCAAGCTACTTGAAACTTTGATAGCATTATTTGCAAATGGAAAGCAGCAGCTTATGTAATATAGGTGCGTCTCTGTTATGTAAATCTCATGATGTTTGAGGGTTTAAAACGTCATTGGAATTGAATAGTAAAGCCCCGAACATGCCCCGATATGAACATGCTGCGATGCAAGCAATATTTTTGCGATGAGATGATTTTTGCTCCTGGAAAGTCCCTTATATGCATTCTGCTGCTACTCGTCTAATAGTGCAAAAAAAATTACATTCCATTGCCAATGCATGAAGACACTAATTTTTTAACTGAAAGGTGATTTATTGCTTGGAAGAATGTGTGAGCTGACTGCAATATTCCATGGCTCCATAAATTCGCTTCCTTTGGGCACCCAATAAATATTTTAGTGCCACACATAAGGCTAAGTCTCTGGGGTACATATAGAAGCTCATTTATCACGCCTATTCATCAGGTATTTGATACCCGACAATGAAATACGTGAGGTCAGGGAAAATGTTTGCTCAGCTCTGAGCCTAAGAATATTGCTTTATTGTTTCCTATATTTAGTTCTTCGAGCACGAAGTTGATATTATGATCCTATTCATTAAAAGGGCTGATCAAAAAAGCGTTTGTCGGCTTATCGAAAGATCAAATTTCTTTCTTTTATACCATCTTATTTACTGTTGAAATAGAAATAGAATGAACGTAGGTACATTTTAGACGTCGACTTCACAGTGTGAGTGGAAGCTCAATACAATTCCTATTCACAAGTTTTCATAACACATTTAGCGACGCAAAAGAATTCGTTTATGAAGTTTTCGCGCACACCCCATGGAGGATGCGTGCGAAACTAAAAAGGCTAAAGTCTGATGTGACTAACTCCGCCACTTTAGATCGTAGTTTGACATTCAACGACAGGCTCTACGCTGGGTGGACTGACAGAGACTGAGAGCAAGAAGCTTTGCTCAAAACATTTAAGGCTTGAATGTTCTAATGTGACTGACTGACTCCGCCATTTGTATCGTAGTTTGATGTTCGAATACAGTACAATAGCAAGGCTAAATAGATTGACAGACGCTGAGAACTTGCGCCATAGCTTTCAGCATCAAAGTCTGATCGTTTCGCTTTAAACTGTGCCAGTCTTACTGAATAAAACTGAGAAGGTTCTCGTAAGAATTTCCAGGTGAAAGCATACTGAAAAATTTAGCTTTATGAATTTCTGTAATTTAAATTATTATTTTTCCACAAACGATTCATATTTAGCCTCCTTATTTTTTATATCTGTTACGATGGATGGTTTAACGAGACCTGAATTCATGAAGAAAAACTACTGCGCACTCCGCACATGCACGTCTTGAGAATTTTGCTTCTGTATCGTTACACTTCGTCCAGAGAAGAAAAAATTGCTTTCTGAAATGTATTCATATAAGTAAGATAATGGGAAAGACGTAGCAATGCGCAATGTCTGCAGGCTGAGAAGTTTATTAATTTTCAGACAGAATTTTCATTGCTGGGAAATGATTTATCACTTGCAGCGGGCACTTCCAATTATTCTGGCCTAATTAGCGCAGGAAATCCTAGAATGCACACACTAGAGATTTCATTTTACTTTGGGTGCTTTAAACTTTTAAATTATATCGTTTCGTTCTGGTGTCAGTGTGCCGGATAACACTTTCATTATTTGATTTTCCTAAAATTGGTCTCGATAAGTTATTCATGAAGAAATCAAAATCAACAATTTTTGTAACATACGACGCCCATCATTTAAACGTTCAGCGTTCCTTGTGGAGAGTTTTGTCGCATTTTTTTGTGTTGTATGTAGTTTGGTCACTGCTTAATGCTCGAAATTCAACCTCAAGTTCCAACTTGACCCAGTTCGTCGCATGCTTAGCAATTTTAAAAACTCAGAGCTACTGAAACGGCCTCAGAAATACCTTTATTTTGTTTCTACCCTATTAAAAGTCGGCGCAGTTCAGAGCAGTAGCATTGATGCAGCTTCTCAGACGTCATGACAACTTTTATAGCTGGTCTATTTCACCGTGGCGGTGAGTGAGAAGAACTGTTGTAAACCCGTCGGTGAACCCAACTGAGCGGTCCCGATCTTCAGTGAGTGGCTGTACTGAACTGACCACCATTTCATCCTTTCATGTGGCAACATGCACTGCACTAGAGCTAGTGTAATTTTTACGGCATGAAATTCCTAGCAGCGACAATCTGTCATCGCAACCATTATAAATATTTTCGTACTATTCTGCTCTAATTCGACCCAAACATATCATCCTGCGCCGAATGGCAGGAAATCACTGTAGACACTGTGTTAATTTTTAATGGGTAAGGTGATAGCGTAGGGAATACTTGAAATTCTGGCATTCTTTCACTTTAATGAACTCACTGAAAAAATTTATGCTATTCATCATTACCAGTGAACACCGATGCTAAATGTACAAATTTTATGGCACTCGTTTTACTTTATTTATGCTTAACGTTCCATGCGATCAGTCCGAATGAGTCTTCAGTGAAATACATTCCATTGCAAAAGCTTCAAGGCTCACTGCCTTAGAAATTTTTTTTCATTAATTCATGGACCTCAAGTGCAGAAAGTTTGTCGCCCACAATTTAAAAGAGGGTTTTACATTAACAACTTTCATCGTGTCTTTTCTGCGTTTTATAAAACACTCAGGGTATCAGGAAAGCATCGATACACTTAATGCAGTGATGCATTGTGTGGTCAGACCGATCAAGTAGCCAACTCTGGCCCGTAATCTAATTTTTAATTTGAGGTGAATGGTCAAATTGGCTAGAATAGGATTTCTGCAATCTTTGCTAATAAAATAATGTCTGGAACAAATGATACCTGCAAACTTGGCTGAGAATCATGTTTAAAATAAATTTTATTTTCTTTTTGTGGCCTCTTCAAGTATTATAACCGTATTCAACTAAATCCAGAGAAAAATTATTTTTATAGTCATAGCTTCTACGTGATTTCAAGTTGTCGGTATGAATCGAACATTGGTCTATATTTTCTTGTTACTTCATGGCGTGAAACTATATTTTTATTTTGAAAATGATCCTGCGTGCATTTTCCATATTAATAAAGAAGCTTTCCATTTCATTCCCATATTATGTCACCATGTGAAATTAAATTTTTTTAAATTAAAATGATCTTTTATGAGCTAAATGTATTAAGGAAGAAACTTTCCTTCTAAACGAGCGATAACATCGTATTTTTACCCGGTGAAAGACTCAAACTTCTACAGTCAATTACCTTTCTTCTTCTTCTTCTTCTTCTTTTTGCACAAATGAATCGTTTTTTGAATTGCTCCGTAATTCATCAGCACCATATTTCCGGATCTCTAAAACTGAGCTAGAGCTTTGTAATGTCTACGTCTTCGCAGAGCGCAAGTTGTTAGCTTAGAGGCATCAGAAGGTAAAACCTTGGCCTAAATGTGCTGATAATAGGAGAAAGTTCGGGCTGGGATGGCGTTTGGAGTGCATTGCAAACCAGGAGCACTTCGGGTAATAGCTTCTGTTTTTTTAAGTGAACTCAGTTGGTTTGAGAGCGTGATTAGGAGAGTGTATGGACCTGTGTTGCACACACTAGAACCTTTTGGTAGAACAAGTGAAAATTGTCGACTCCACTCGTGAAGCTAATGCGAAGTGTACACGAGCTGTAGTTGTGCCTAGAAAAAGTGGAAGAATGTGCGAATAAGTGATTGAGAGTATTTATACTCTAGGGTAAGTGTTTAAGTTGTGCTGCAGTTGTGTAGGAAGTGTTAGCAATTACGCGACGAGAATTGAAATGCATCACGGGTAGAAAGAAGTAAAAAGGGTGCAAAAAGCAAAACAAAACTGATGAGTGGGTGATGAAAACATAAAAAAGAGGAATAGAGATCACCCATAATCAAACTTGCCATAAATTTATGTTCCGAGGATGGTGGACGCAGCTTGCTTCGAAATGAAATATCTAATGTTTTCATTAGGCACCATTGTGTCTGCGGATTTAAGTTTAGCATGAACTAGATATTTAAAAGAGTTATAATTAAGGATGTTTAGCGTTTTGGGGATTACTTAATTGCTCCAAAATTACTTTTGAAATATATTTCTCATATAGCCGACGAATCTTTGGTTCCTCGCTCAATAGTATACTATCCAAGAAGCAGCAGCTTCTCAGGTACCTAGGAGCTGTAAAGAAAAATATCGGACACGCATTTTCACGAATGGATTCCTTTAAAATTTCTACCAAAGAGGTCAGTTATCTCTCTAAAGATGAACTTAAGAACAGCGTAGGCTTTTTCACTCAATGATAAATGCAGCGTACTACACACATTGAAAGTCTTTTTGTATAATTTTGGAACTTCTTTTTATGTATTAAAATTATGTGACGTCATATAGTTAATATAACTCTTCAATCGAAATTCCTTAATTTTCCTTTGATAGAAGGGATTATGATTAATCGCATGCAGGATTACATTTAGAGTAAATGTAAAAGAAAACATCGTGAGTGGACACAGAGCACTTCTCGGTAATAACTTCTGTCTATGTAAACTGTGAATTTGTAAATAATCTCGTGCTCTTGGTCAAAAAAAGATGAAGTGCCAACTGAACAGTAACGCTTAAATCTAAAAGAATTCAACAAATTCCGTCGTCACAAAGCACAACAAAGATCCTCACAGTGCAACTTTTCAATTATTCTAATAAAGATACGGGAAATAGATACCCTACTTCTGAAGTCAGACAATCGACATGTGGACATTTATGACCAGCAAAGATTATAGGGTGATAGAGATAAGAGTTTTGGGTGTGGTCAAGGGCGATGGGTGTGACTCCTCCTGAGCAGCTCAGGTTTCCCTTCAGTGTGCCTTGTAAGTTTCGTAGCGGTTATTTTTGGTGCAGTTCCTCCGGCTTATGCTCTGTTGCTGAGTCAAGCGATCACGTAGTAGCAATTTTTTTGCTCTACGTCTTGTCATTTGTTGGAGTTCCGTCCTCATCGATAATGGATGAATAATATTTGGAATCTGTATTCTCTATGCGTTACGGTATTATCGGTATTATCTACGCGTTATCGACATTATTTATCGGTGTTTTCGGTATCATCTATCGGTATTATCAATGAGTTCAAGTTCCTCCATCTTCTTCATTATTTCTGTCAGCTGTGCGTCTAAGTGCAAGTTGTGTGTCTCACGTAATGTCGATTGTTTGAGAACAGCTCACATCGATCAATGTTGGTGTGAATTGAAGCTTTGTCATTTCTACAACTGTCATGGCTATTTAAGCCGTGAACAATTTTCACATACGGCAAGAAAGGTTCATAAACAAGAATTTTTGACGTAACTAACATACAGTTGATACCAGCGTGATTGTGTTCTGTTGTGAAGTAGTGTTGTTTAAAATCACTTCGAAACATTGCACTCGAGATAGTCGGAAAATAATCATTTTACAATCATTAGAAATCCTTAACTTGATGTCACATGATCATCATATATCCCTGAATTATCAATGTATGATCATCAGATATCTATAAATTATCATCATCTGGTCATTAGAGATCCCTAAATCATCATTGCATGACCAATAGAGATCCTTAGATTATCATAACATGATCATTAGTAATTCCTGGGAGCAATAACTCATAAAAGACCTAAAATATTATTATAATTTACGAAGGATTGGACTGATATGTAGAAGGTTACACAAACAGTAAGATCACTGAATTTTCATTGATGCTCTAGCAGTTTCGGAAAAAAAAATTATTTCTTCAACCGAGTCACTAATATTATTATCAAGTTATCATTATTGGACGGAATATATCTATAGATATTGTCCTTAAAAATCACCGATATTGTATACGCGCTGTGCATAACTTGAAATGTTACAGCGATGTTCGCCCCTAAAGTTTAGTAATAACTTCCTGAGACCAAATAATTTAATCCTTTCTACTTGGGCGCATGAAACGAATGCCTCCTTCTCGCTCATTATCAAATTTTCAGTTAATTTATTTTTCTGCTTATTGTCTTTTCTGTTTATTACTATTCTGCTTATTTATAGTCTGCTTATGGTTTCCGGAGGGAAAAATATTCCAATTTCCTAGGCCCAATAATCCTAGGTCTGATTTTATGAATTTAACCTCTTTTTGAATTTAATGTTTAAATTAGTGAAGTTGAATCGTTTTCGAAATTTGATGTTTTAAATGAAATTTGTTTACATATTAAATTTATTTAGTAATTTACTGGGTTGAATCTGCTCATAGTCGAATTTCTCAAATAATTTCAGTAAAATCATGCATAAAAATTTGTTTTATGACTGAATTTCTTAAACAATTTCAACAAATTTGTCTCCAAACTTAGCATCCAAACTAAAATATTTGAATATTTTTTCTGAATGAAACTTGGTCGTACCTGCTCGGTTTTGCAATTGAACACTGTCTTCGAAAATCTTTCACGTATTTTCTCATGGATGTTTTCTTATGATAGTGATACACATTTTGAAATAGATTTTTTGATGATACTTGATTCTAAAAAAAAATAAAGCACTTACAAGTCCGAAACAAAAAACGTTCGCAGCCAAACTATAAAGTGAATATGATATCATTATTCTTCCCATTCGAATAAAGACAAATGAAAATATTCTAGTTTTTATTCTTCCTTCGAGGTTCTCTCCTTTTATGTGACTTCAGTAATTTTCTCTCATGAAGAAAGCAGGAACAAAAAGTCTAGTGCTGAAAATATTTCAGTGATACATTATTACTGCAGCGCCTGAGATTGAGCTGAAAATATTTCAGTGATACATTATTATTGCAGCGCCTGAGATTGAGCTGAAAAAATTTCAGTGATACATTATTATTGTAGCGCCTGAGATTGAGCTGAAAATATTTCAGTGATACATTATTATTGCAGCGCCTGAGATTGAGCTGAAAATATTTCAGTGATACATTATTATTGCACCGCCTGAGATTGAGCTGAAAATATTTCAGTGATACATTATTATTGCAGCGCCTGAGATTGAGCTGAAAATATTTCAGTGATACATTATTATTGCAGCGCCTGAGATTGAGCTGAAAATATTTCAGTGATACATTATTATTGCAGCGCCTGAGATTGAGCTGAAAATATTTCAGAGATACATTACTATTGCAGCGCCTGAGATTGAGCTGAAAATATTTCAGTGATACATTATTATTGCAGCGCCTGAGATTGAGCTGAAAATATTTCAGTGATACATTATTATTGCAGCGCCTGAGATTGAGCTGAAAATATTTCATCTTCTCGTTCTTCTTTCACTTGATCCATGGAGAATATTTCATTTTCCCGAACATCCGTTGCTTTTTGGCGCATTTAACTTTGTTCTTTGTTGTTTTTTCTTATTTTTTATCACGAATTTACATCAGTTAGGCTAATGAATGAAATAGATGACTTTGAAATAGATGTAAGTCGGTCTTATTTATTTTACCTAAGTAGCCAAACATCTAATGAAAATGAAATTTCGAACGTTTTCGAATTAGAAATAAATCAATGTTCCAATTTACATCTTTTTATCTCACTCAAGATCTCTTCCAAAACACAGTTTTTGTAATTCCGTAGCATAAAGTGATGATGACTTGGGAAAACTATTCATTTAACTTTAAAACTCAAAAACGCCAATACCAATTTAGAATTCATTAATTCTTAAATTCTTACGCAAACATTTATACGATAGCATTGTCGGAGGATAAATTCTTCATGCTACTCGGCAGAGAACGTCATTCACCATAGAATTATTTATCGTCCAACGTTGCGTGCATTCTTTCACTGACTGATGTTTTAAGGCTGCATTAGTGGGCACGACCCCCTCCCAGCAGCTGCATTCAAGGCAACACGGATATGAAGATAAACTGAAAAGAAAAAATTATAAAATTGAAAAGAGAGGAAGTTAACAGTGGGGTTCCAATTGTGTAGAGACGGCAAACCGAGCGCCATCACACCGTTCCACTTAGATGGAGCATGAGGAAAACCCGCAACTAGTCCCTGTTGCGCCTTACTTTAATATTTTTTTCTATTATTTAGCATGCATTACGAAATATTTATTTCCTTCACCTTAGTCCACTTCAAAGCTATTGTGATGCATTACGATTATTAAAAATTGGTATCGTTTTTTTTTTCGTTAGCGCAATCCATCAGTTGACCGGTGTTCTTCACAAACTTGTACGCTGCTAGGTTGTATGCTGACTGTTTTTTCGTCCACAAACCTCGAGACCAAAATTCTTATTTTAGCTATCTTCAGTTGATTTCAAAGTCGGATTATCATTTTGTACTTCAACCCATCACTTCACTTGTTTAGCCTATCACATTTTCTCTGTTCTAAGCAAGCAGCATCGCAGCACTCACGTCAGGGCAGGCTGTATTTTAATTGCTCTAAACCAACATTTTCCCGGGCCTCGGCTCTCAAAGGAGTCGCATGCAGCCGACGCTGTGATATGAATTACAGCTCGGAACTTTTGATGCTGACTGACGTTGTCATTTTCCTATCAAAAAATGCAGCGCGATCGAAGTGAGCCGAGGCTATCAGGAAAGTGACGGCTGATCGGTTAGCCCCGAACGTAAATTTGGCTGACAGGCTGTCATTGCTGACGGCCAAATTTGTGGTTGCAACACAAAACCCGTGTCGAGGTTGGAAGTAGCGTGAGGTGTTCTTTTAGACTTGAGTCCCTGGCTGCGCAGCTCAGTTTCTGATCGGATAATTTTGAAGCTCTTAAAGGTGGTGCAATTGCACTGGTGTTTCACTGACGAGCTGAAGCTGCAGTTCGTTTGGAATCAAAAAGGCATATATCGAGATTTTCTTCAGGGATTATTGACCCAGTTTGGTATCGCTATAGTAATTTTTGAGTGGTTAGTAAATGGATGAAATATATTTTTTCGCACTTACTTGTGGAACAATTTCTGACAAAAACTAAAACATTTGATTAGCGCAGTTAGAGCGTTCATTACTTCATCTGCGACATTTGTTTACTTCAATATAGACCAATTGTAGTTCGGGCATAATTATTTCGACCATCAGGCTATACTTGTCAATGAAGAATGAAATCATTTTGCTGATAAGGGAGAGAGTTGCTTGTCTACATATCTAAATCGATGATGTCGTTGCTGTAAAACAACATTAGCCTTTATCAAACCCAACCAAGAGTCGACATGCGTCACGCAGACTTCTTAGCAAGATCACCTCGTTTCCGCGGTTGTAAATGGTTGATTTGTTTAGGTTGTAATTAGTGTAGGGAAATCGATTTAGTACTCGT
The DNA here is from genome assembly GCA_030386875.1 of Morinoia aosen. Classification (NCBI taxonomy): domain Eukaryota; kingdom Metazoa; phylum Arthropoda; class Malacostraca; order Amphipoda; family Talitridae; genus Morinoia; species Morinoia aosen. The sequence goes on from CM059577.1 coordinate 33,448,228, forward strand.
AAAGATTTTTATCCTTCCAAAGAAATGTAAAGAAAATTTAAAGATAACATTTTCCCTTGCATAATAGCACTTATTTATTAAATGGGTCTCGAAACAGATGAAATTTTTTTCATTTATAATGGTACGTGAATGAGCAATTTATCGATTGTACACATATATGGCCCAGTACGGGGGGAATGTATTAGGCAGCTCGTACACTTCTTAGAATAGTTTATATTTAATATTATTTGTTTGGTTAGGCTTGCCTCGGATGTTCTCATTTAAGTAGCCTATTATTGTATGAACTACGTATGGTGAATGTGCTTCACTCCCTACAAAAGCATGTCAAATACCAATAGAGATTAAAGGAAGTCCAAGAGTAGAGCCAAAATGGTGCATTGTTTATGAGGTGCTGTTGAAGCGTGAGATTTACCACACTATAGCATGAGATCTAACTCGAGCTAGTAATAGCGTGAGGTTAGGTTAGGTTACTGATGGATATTACTTAATTCCATACTTTCAATTAGGCGGTAAATCTTTATTTGTTCATCTCAAACTGGCTCTCGGTAGGCGATACATGGCACTAGACGTCCGCTATTGCAGCACCATTATGGCGATGAGCGCGGTTTTCTGCGTTGTCTTACGTTAAGCTAAGAAATCACAACATCTTTTTTAACACGTTCGCTGCCGCCGGACGCATATGTGCGTCCAACGGTCTCATGTTAAGTTGGGTAGCAAGTAGCAGAGATTAAAAAATACCTTTACTGTTCGCCAAAAAATTGTATCTCTCATAAGAAGTGGGAAAATGCAATAATATGATGATATTTTATTCTGTATGCTTGAATCTTACCTAAAAAAGACGATGAAATATTTTAAATGCTGCTCATTCACACCGATACGTAAATGAGCAATTTACCTGGTGGTAAATCGGCAGCAAACGTGTTAAAGTGGTGGTGCATCATTTATTTCCAGAACTTTGTCGTCTATTCAAAGTTTGGAGACCGTAGTTGAAATTTCAGAGGACGAAAGCCGTCATCAGTAAGCAGAAATAAAAGAGTACGCACCACAAAGGTTCTAAGCTGAACGTTTGGTTTCAAAACAAGCTGAGATTCTCAAATCCTAAGGGTGAGAGTGTCGAATGAAAGCCTGTTGATTGTAATCTGTCCTAAATCTTGTGACATCCTAAACTGAATTTTGTGATGCTGCTTGGTTTGGTCGGCGATTGAATGTTGAACACCTAGTTATGCAGTAAACTTGGCTGGAAAGCTGCATTATCGATGTAGAAAAGGCTTTCATCGACGATGGCCAGTCGATTTTCTAGCATATTCGACAGCCCGCCACATCCTCCATGCATATCCTGATCCGTTACGATATTTTCTGCCGTGCCAATTCTCATTGAATTAAGTACTAAAATGCCAGCAGTTGTTCTATTTTGAGGGCATGTGGACAAGCTGACGGTATTGGCAGTTCAGTCGACCAATTATGGCACAACGTATTTGGATCATTGTGTGCGCAAAGTGTTTGCAGTGAGCAGACGCTCTTCCAGAAACTGTTTCGATTTCTGATGTAATTTTGAGTAAAAACTTCACCGTAAAATTTTTCTTTACCCATAAAGTCTGTAGTGTATTCTTCATTCACTTGGAAGTAACAAAAGCGTGGATTTAGATCAATTGTTCACCAGTATTTAACTTTTACTCATCTCTTGTTTCTTAATTGCGTGGAAATAATTTGTCTGTCAGGAAACAGGAAATAATTTGTCTGTCTCAGGTATGTCAAAAGTTGCCGGCATTACGAAATCGTTCCAGTTCATCACGTGTGGAAGGAGTAAGAAATTCACTCGACATATTTTATTGAAACACTGTCAATCGTTAAAACTGTCAATATTGATACGTCGCTGTCAATCGTGACAGTGTATCAATAAAAATATGATGAATGAATTTCTCACTACTATAATAAATATCCTTTGTAGATGCCTGGTTCGATGTTTTTTTCATCAATATCTAATATTCAGTTTCACTTGCTCGTATCCTAGTAATATTTGGGCGCTTTTCAATTTTGAATGATTCTAAAACTTAATTTTAAGTTACAAAATTAAAAATTGAAAAGAGTGAGGAAACGCATCGTAATTTGCGATGCCAAAGAAATTGAAAAAACTGCGGACTTGATTCAGTGAAGAATTTTGAAATTGGATTTTAGTCATGATATAAACAACTACGACGACCACATCGAGTTTGAGAACTTGCGAACGAGCTGCTGTTACCTTCCATAGCTTTAATTAACCCGAGTGATGCTTATTAGATTAAGAAAAGAAAGGTTGTCAAACAAATGTATTCGTCGAAACATTCTGTCAGGTAAAAACCTCAAGCTTCGTCACTGAGACTTAGATTAGGTTTGTCTTTGAAAAAAGTCTACATAATTTCCACCTGTACATTTATCACAGTCCTCAAAGTCACTGACTGATCGCTCGTAATGACGCAGTAACAAATTGCACGGAGTTGGAGCTGTGACCCAGTATCAAATTCATATGAATAATATCAATGTACAGCATTAGGTACACTTAGGGTTTCCAAAATAATAAAAAAATGTATTTCATAGATAAAGTAATCGTATCAATGATGAGGACGTTTACGTTTACGACTCCGAACTATGGTTTTCAGAATATAATGTGTTCAAAACTCAAAACAATATTGCATCACTTAATGATAATCGTCTTTGTGTATACTGAATTATTTACATGGCTTAATTTGAAATTAAAAATGACCTAATGATACAAGAGTATCATTTTGAGACCACAGCTGCATGGAATCTCTCGCCGGCCACCTTATTTCCCAAAAATTCTAAATTAAGTTGATGTACTTACAGAATAACTGGTGGTAAGTAATATACTTCATACGTGATCTTGAGTAATACATGGGGGAATACATGGCGGTAAGTAATACGTGAGGGATTCCGGGGTGGTGAGAAATACGTAATGGAATATATGGCCCTAAGTAAGGGTAGCCTCGATCGCTTGTGCGCAAGTATTCAATAGAGATCTTTAATTCTACAATAGCGCCTGAAAAATTACATTAAATTTTGTTTAAGGGCTATTTTGAAGTGTGTGCGTGAAAGATGAGAAAAGTTGTAACTGACACAAGCCTGCTCGTTGTCAAAAAAGTTTGCTGCATACGGGATGATAAGAGCCTCGTTTACTCGTGCGCATGTACGAAATGGCTTTTTCCTTCTATCATAACTCCATGGGAATTTTGATAGCTTTCACTAGGAAGTAATTTAATGTGTATACACTTAGAATGAGAAAAGTTAGGACGGCACACCCTGTTACGTTATCACAAAAGTCGACTGAATTCTGGATGGTTCAAATCGCAGGTTTATTTCTTCGCCGCTTTCACGGAAAAAAACATTTCGTTGAGTGAATTTAATACCAAAAATTATGAACTTTAATTTGAAACTAAGTATGCTCATTTTGAGTATGCTCATGCATGAGCTTATATGATACTCTAGAATTGTATGGACAAGTGAGTGGTTCCAGCAGTGATCTCAGAACGGCACTCCAGTCCTAATGAAGAAGTTTCAGAGCAATGTAGGTTTAGTTTTTGCTCGCATCATGTGATCCTTAATTCAGCAATGAGTAATAATTCAGAATTTCCATGGCAACACGAGCATCGGATGGCTGGTAAAATTCATTTTCGCTCATAAGCTGCCACTGCTTTTAAACTATATTCTGTTTCTTCTATGACGCCTGCTTCACGTTACCGATAGCAACGTCCTTTCGTACGTATACCGGTTCCATGTCACAAAACTCCAGTTTATTTGTTGTTACCTGCAAATTTTCACAAGTTAATGACATTGAAAATGTACTTCGAGTTGTTCACCAAAATTTTTTGTATTTTACTAATTTGTGGCAGAACATAATTCAATAAATATTACGACGGTCATTAAGAAATCGCAAAGGCACTCTATGCAAGCCGTTCGTTACCATAAGCCACTACGGAAATCATTGTTGCCCGGTCCGAGCTTTTTCTGCGGGAAAGCATATTGGACGGCGTATCATGTATTGGTGCTTGAGAGGAAAGTTCCCGATGAAGAGGCTGTAAAGCAAACTGCCGGCACAAAATGGTCGTTTATCTCCGTAGGAAATGGCCAAACCAACCGATACGGCGATCAGGCTAGAAGCAGAAAGAAATTATTTCCCCTCCATTTAGCAAGTAACAGTGTTATTCTGCCGCTAGAATAAAACGTTACAAAAGTGGTGCTCTCGTGCATTATACGAAGCATTAGTGGCAGAGCCGAGTTAAGTAAATCTGGGAAACGTTTCTATTTTCCGGTACGCCAACCTGATACTAAATTTGAAAGGTTTTCACCATCAGAATTGATTTTTCATTTCCAGTTATTGGTTCTAGGTGCACTGCGCAAAAACAAATAACAGAATGACGTTTTCATCCCAAACGCAATTTAGTTACTTTTTGTTCTGTAAAATTTTGGGCAAAAGTAGTTGAGACACACTTTGAAGCTGCAGTGTTGCGGGAAGAGAATAACGATGTTTTATTTGCAAAAACCCAATTTTGTAAGGTAAAAGAATACATTCATATTCAAAACGTGTAGGCAGTCAAGATCAGAGGCGCTGAGATCGTGAACTTTTAGGAAATGTTCCGGAATAGGGAACATTCATCAGTTTTGTCACGTATTATCTAGACAGCTGTTAGGAATCGGAAATTATTATCCGAAGACATCAATCGATGCTGAGGAGGATTCTCTTCAAGCCGTTAACTTTCCAGAATAAAACAATGGAATAGCTCTCTCTCTCTCTCTCACTGATGTCGGGAATTGCGTTAATAGAACGCAAAAGCTTTCTTTCTCCGACCACTAAAAGAATGGTAATACGCATGATTATACCTCTTCTAATTGAGACAAGTGCATTAGGTACTTTTCTCAGTCTGGACGCGCGAGCTGAGCAAATGGAATACAAAGAAGGCTTGCTCACCGATGAGGAGTTTAAAAAAATCCTATTATTTAGGGGAATAGTTTCTTTAGCATGGAGACCATATATCACTGTTAAATACGAAAATAAAACTGAAGTGCTACAATGACTAGCAAAATAACTATTTAAATGAATGTTTACTTCATCAGTAAATCTTCTCGTCAGTGGCATTATTACTTCGAACATCGACCTTGTGTTTCATTTTACTATCATCGAGAATGCACAAGGCATTGCCTTTTTTAACACGTTCACTACGTATAGGGTGCTACATACTGTTTATAATGATATATGTATGTATTATGGGAACATATGTGTTGCTATTTTACTTGTATGAATGATCTACACTCCAATTATTTCGCTACCTGTTCAAAAACGGCTTTAGGGTACGAGCTAATATTTTGTTCGTCAATTATATTTTTCACATTTAATAAAAAGGATAGATAAGTATTCGATTAGTTAAGTTCGTTTTTCAGTTTTGCTTGGTATAACGTAACCTAACTAACTGTAACAACCGCAATAACGTGGTCAACATGTAGAAGAAGTGTTTGTGATAAAGACGTGTGGAAAATGTACTATATTGTCTCTGACGACAGGCATTGACAACGTTCGTCTTTCCACAGCTGTGAATTGTGCCGCAATTTTCGAATGGCAAAGCCAATATTTGAATGTATGGAAAAATTATTCAGAGAATTCCTAAACTCAGCAGAGAATCGCAAACTATTTTTTTGAGGAGAGCCTTTGGATGTAGAGGAAAAAATAAGCTTTCATTGGCCTAATAAAGATCGTTTCTCCATGGTTTCTTCCAAGAAAAAACATGTTTCAAAGACAATTCATTGGAAGAAATTGAGAAGTTAAAGTTGAGCTAAGTTTATTTCAGTCGTCTGTGTAGCGAGTCAAAGACGATTCAAATAACCATATCGAAACCAAGTTGAACTAAGGTAACTCCAGCTCTCTGGGACAATATTCGTACAAAGTAACTATTCCAACTCCTTAGCCATGTCTACTGTATTCATGACTGCTAAATTGTGCAATATCTAATCTTTAAGCTGGAAGATTTGATACCGAATTCTCTTCAGTTTATTCCCCATTTTCAAACATATTGTTTAAGGTCTGAACGTGGTCAGATTAATTAATTCATTATACAAGCACGAAGTTCATTCTCGATTTTCTAGTTTTAATAATTGTATTCCTCTTCCGAACATCTGTTGGTTCACTTGCATAGACTTCGTAATAACTACCGTACCTGTTAGTACTTCCTCATGAAACGCTGAACCTTCGCACCCGAATTAAGTCTATTTTTATTCTATTTTTATTTTCGTTTCTATTTTCTATAGCCATCGTCTCAACTGAACAGACGTATTTTTTGAACCTTGAGTTTGATAGTGAATCCTCCGAATCTCCCGAATCGCACATTCGTCTATCGAGTTCAGTTCCACTTTGAGGCGCGAGAATACTTTGCATTTTAAGCTTCATATCTGAGAGCACTGATAGCGAGGAACGTTTCTGAAGGCAGTGATGTCTAAGGCTTCAGGGCTGTCTGGGGATGGCCCTCTTTTGAGTGCTGCTCATTTTGACCTTAGCTGGAATCTCTCATTGTTCTCGGCAAAAATGCTCCGCGCTTCCCCACAAAGGCGACGAAAAAAAAAAGACAAAACGCAGGAGTATTCCGCAAGTATCTCTTCCTTCGCCCTTTACGGGATGCCGGCTTTTGGTTACAGCAAAGCCTGTGATTCTTCCTGCCGTGCGCATCCTTTTGTGAGCTGAAATTTGGAGATGCGGATGTGCCTCGCAGCTCTGGAGTCATATTCGCACCATTAGGTCATCATGTTCGGACAATTAGGTCATCATATTCGAGCCATTAGGTCATCCTATTTGCACCATTAGGTCATCATATTCGCGTCATTAAGTCATCATATTCGCACCATTAGATACTATGCGTACTAATATGTCACCATATTCGTACCATTATGTCACTATGGTCGTACTATTATGTCACCATATTAGAACAATTGGGTCAGTACCTTTGTACCATCAGATCAGTATATTCGTACATTCACGTCATCATATTCGTATCACTACGTCACCATATTCGAACCATTTGGTCATTCACTCCATTATGTCATCAGATTCGCGTTATTACGGCATCATATTTACATCATTATGTTTTCATATTTACATCATCATTTCATCATATTTACATCTTTATCTCATCATATTTACATCATCATGTCATCATATTTACATCTTTATCTCATCATATTTAAATCATCATGTCATCATATTTACATCATTATGTCATCATACTTACATCTTTATCTCATCATATTTACATCATCATGTCATCATATTTACATAGTTATGTCTCTTAATTACTAAATTTGAAACTTCGAGAATTTCTTCTTAGAGTCTGCGAATGAATTTAAATTTTATGTGATGGAAAAAATGAATACAAATTGCACAGGCGTTTATATATTTCAAATTACTCAAAATTGTACTTGAAAGAAAAGAGTTTCATTGGAATTTCGTAGAATTTGGTATCTCAGCTCGAACAATTCATTCATTTTCTACTGAAATATTCATCTCATGAAGGGGATAAATTATAGCTTTCAGATCGTTAAAATCACTCGAAAGAAAATATTATTTTCGGCAACGAGAATCAATGTATAACTGAGATTTAGCTACACAATGAAAATCAAAGGGCATTCACATACATTATCAAAACACTAGCTAATTTTACCTTAAGCGCCGACGCACTGTAGATCGATGTAATTGCTATCAATTCGAAGTCACTCGTACAATTTGAGATTCTAGGTAATCGTAGGCAGCGTTTAAGCCGTGAAGAGTAATTCATTTACAACGTTTGTATTTTTGATGAAGCTGGAATTTTTATCAACCAACCTCGAAGTTTTCCTAGTGCGTTAACGTGGAATTTGACAATCTGGGCTTGGTGATTCCAGTGGAAGTGGCGAAGCGCTTGTTTTTTTTCAATTGAATTGTAATTTGTTTTTCATTATTAACTTTCAAACACAAATTCGCGGTGCTCGGGTGCATTGAAAAATTTTTCATGAATAAACTTCCATAAATAAACCTTGTTGAATCGCCTTTCATGAACCCACATCCGCGGTTTCATCAACAACTCTTTCATGTCTCATATTTCAGGCAATAATATTTTCAAAAACCGCTGCCGTGAGAAAACTTTTCATTTCTACCTTTCTCTTCTTAGCTGCACTTGCGGTAAATAAAAAACTTCTATAAAGACTTGGAACATTGGTTTCAAATGAATAGCTCTAGCATTGTCTTCCCAGAATACTTTTTTAGCAAACGATTTGAATTTTGAACTCTATCACTGGTATCTGAAATTTCCTGTCTTTCACTTCTCGAAGTATAACACATAAAACTTTTCTTAACGTGCCATATCTATTTCATAAACAAACAATACTTTTCAGGTTTTTTAGATGTAACTCTTTACTTCTAAATTGCTCTCGAATCATCCTGGAGTACGGTCTTTATTTCTATTCTCACCACCGAACTCATTTATAATCTCACTACAAATATGGTTAATATATCCTGAAACATTCTAAGCTACGATGTTTATTAAAATTTATCAACTAAGAGAGCAGTCACCACGCTTTTTATGGTACGTTTTAAAATTCAAAGAAAATATAAAAATCTTCTCGGAAAACAGCTGGCTGAGGCAACGTGTTGACGAGTCTACAACGCAGTTAATTACATCCAGCGTTAATCCAGTAGTGCGACGTAGGATTTAATTAAACCTTAACATATTATTTTCAATATAAAGTCTCGTAACATTGTCTAAGTTAAATTCTCAATTACATCTCTCACAATACGACTTTGAAGTCATTGTCAGTTGTATTTAATTGGTTTCTTTTTAATTACTATTCTTTTTTCTTATGTAATAAGGATTGAACAAATCATAAACGATTTCGTTAAAGCACAAACCCTTAAGCTCACAAGAAAAATCCTTCTACACAATTTTCAGTTCTTGACAGAGATTAAAGCTGTAATTCTATGCATGAGTATTAAACCCTGATAATCACTATGCTATTGAGAACTATTATTTAACTCAAGACTATTAACTTATTAGCAGCTCTTATATTTTGGACGACAAGCATTTTCTTGACCAAACTTGAACATAAGTTTGGGACCGAAAGAGTAAACAGTTTTGATTCAATAAACGTGCCGTCAAAACTGCTTCGTTCAGTAGTTAAAAGGAATATTAATTTTTACCTGGCACCAAGGGCTTCTGACATAACGCTCCTAAGTTTATAAATCTGGGGACATTTGAGGAGTCTGATGTGTGAAACATCGATTTTTCATTCTGAAGAAGATTTGATCGGTAGAATTGTATATTTGTAAATGTGTAAATATATGCATTTGTAAATATATATGTGTGCGTGTGTGTGTGTGTTCGGAAGCCTACTCTCATACTTCCCTAGGGTACGAATTTGCGTCCAGATTGTTTTCCGTGTCACATCAAAATTTTTTTTCTTGATAAAGTCACTATACGAAAAATGTGAAAAATGACTCAAGGTAAAGCTGGGGACGCAACAAAACAATTCAACTCAAATGGCGTGAAACTGACACTCGCGTGTCAATTCATATAATAAAACAACTCGCGATTCTACCTTTCAAGCGACATGAGCGTTGTCACTGACATTAAAATCAAGACTATGATTTCAAAGTTTCCGTGCTTACATTTGTTCCTGTTTTTGCAGCAGTTACGCAGAGTCTCAAGTGTTATGGAAAAAATTCTGTTTGTTTCCCCAATTTAACAAAAGAAACGACATCGAAGAAAAGGCCAGTATCGTTCTGCTCGCATAGAAAAAAATACAGAGCATACAGATAAACATTCCGACTGAGGAAACAAAATTCAAAAATGTCCACTTATTGCAACGGTCTTATCCGTTTTTGTTTCTGCCTTTTCTTTGCAGCACACAAGATTTTGGTGAATGTGAATCATGCGAGTATTCATGCATATTTATAATTACTAATTTATTAATAAGATAATTTTTACTTCCAACAGGCACTCTTCAAAACTCGTCATGAAGTCTGCACCTACACGCAGCAACAGTCGCAGATGACAGTCAGTTTGAGCACACCGAATAGATCTGCAGTCTTACATGGTGATGATCACTGGTGAAATAAATAGAAAAAATAAATATATTCCAAAAACGAAGGTTCAGAAAATACTAAGCCAAGCTTGTGGTTGTGAGAGTGAACTCATTTTCTAGTCTTTTGTCGTATCTGCATCTTGAAAAACTGACTTTTTAGTGAAAAAGCGAGAAAAATTTGACGTATGAGAAAAAATGTTGAAAAAAATCATGCTGGTTCAAGTGTATTCTACGCTAGGAAATAGAAAAAGTATATAAAAATATTAAGTTTCAACTGGACACATATTTCACTTTTAAACCACTGTGAAGTACCGATAACTGCGTGTATCTCAGAGCAATATGAAGTGAGAACTATGAAAACAACTAAAAACTTCTTTTTAAATTGGATAGCTCCAAAAATGTAGAACTTCTAACTATCACAACTTGTGCACAAACGGCCAGCAAGAAAAACTGTTCTTCAGCTCCAGGGCGCTGTGAAGAAAGTGTCTGAAAATCCTAACTTTGCGCTGCAAACTTGCCGTCTAATTGGGACGCGCACACAAACAACTTTTGTCGCCCCTACAAAGTCATAAAAAGATACACGCTCTGCACACTTCTTTTTCATGTTTTTTTATGCTGTTATCACCTAGATACAGGTAATTAATAGCTTTTTGAGAAGTACGATCGTCAGCTAATTAAAGAAAGGATGCTGGTTCAGTGGCAGGTGACCATATAGTTTTTGAAATAAAATTGAATAAGGGAGCATATCAATTTCATTGTATGATGAACTAGGTATTAAGGATACTTTTTTCCAAACTTCATCACATTTGTAAAAACAAACACCGACTTAGCCTGCTATTTGAACAAAAAAAACAAAGAGGAAATTAATATACCGACTTGACTTTTCCTATCTATAGTAATGCAGGTTGTTCTAATAAAAAATCGTCGAAAATACAGCCATAACAAGTGCATATTACAAAAACTTTGAAAACAAGTGTCATTTTATGAAAAACTAAACGTTAACGCTGCTGTTTCTGTTTAACTTTGTTTGAAAACGTCAATTCACTACAAAGCAGAGAGGTGCGCGACGAAAGTAAAAAGTCGATTTTCCTGTGAAAGTTTCATCAGGTAAATTATATGCTCTATAACGACATCTCGGTGACTTGAGAGGGAAGGAAAATCATCCCGTGAGATCTTCTTTATCACTCATAAAAATGTCTCAGCCCAAGATAATCCAACGCTCTGCCAAGGTGCTGCTGCTCCTGATCTTCTTCGGTGCAGGTGAGTCGCTCTAAATTGTTTTGCTTCTTCCGTCACTTCTGTGTATGGTCGATCGATATATTATGGTATGTTCCGTCACTTCTGTCTATGGTCGATAGATTTTGGTACGTTCCGTCACTTCTGTCTATGGTCGATATATTCCGTCTCTTCTGTCTATGGTCGATATATTATGGTATGTTCCGTCACTTCTGTCTATGGTCGATATATTATGGTATGTTCCGTCACTTCTGTCTATGGTCGATATATTATGGTATGTTCCGTCACTTCTGTCTATGGTCGATAGATTTTGGTATGTTCCGTCACTTCTGTGTATGGTCGATATATTATGGTATGTTCCGTCACTTCTGTCTATGGTCGATATATTATGGTATGTTCCGTCACTTCTGTGTATGGTCGATATATTATGGTATGTTCCGTCACTTCTCTCTATGGTCGATAGATTTTGGTACGTTCCGTCACTTCTGTCTATGGTCGATATATTCCGTCTCTTCTGTCTATGGTCGATATATTATGGTATGTTCCGTCACTTCTGTCTATGGTCGATATATTATGGTATGTTCCGTCACTTCTGTCTATGGTCGATATATTATGGTATGTTCCGTCACTTCTGTCTATGGTCGATAGATTTTGGTATGTTCCGTCACTTCTGTGTATGGTCGATATATTATGGTATGTTCCGTCACTTCTGTCTATGGTCGATATATTATGGTATGTTCCGTCACTTCTGTGTATGGTCGATATATTATGGTATGTTCCGTCACTTCTCTCTATGGTCGATAGATTTTGGTACGTTCCGTCACTTCTGTCTATGGTCGATATATTCCGTCTCTTCTGTCTATGGTCGATATATTATGGTATGTTCCGTCACTTCTGTCTATGGTCGATATATTATGGTATGTTCCGTCACTTCTGTCTATGGTCGATAGATTATGGTACGTTCCGTCACTACTGTCTATGGTCGATATATTATGGTATGTTCCGTCTCTTCTGTCTATGGTCGATATATTATGGTATGTTCCGTCACTTCTGTCTATGGTCGATATATTATGGTACGTTCCGTCACTACTGTCTATGGTCGATATATTATGGTGTGTTCCGTCACTTCTGTCTATGGTCGATATATTATGGTATGTTCCGTCACTTCTGTCTATGGTCGATATATTATGGTGTGTTCCGTCTCTTCTGTCTATGGTCGATATATTATGGTATGTTCCGTCACTTCTGTCTATGGTCGATATATTATGGTATGTTCCGTCTCTTCTGTCTATGGTCGATATATTATGGTATGTTCCGTCACTTCTGTCTATGGTCGATATATTATGGTATGTTCCGTCACTTCTGTCTATGGTCGATATATTATGGTGTGTTCCGTCTCTTCTGTCTATGGTCGATAGATTATGGTATGTTCCGTCTCTTCTGTCTATGGTCGATATATTATGGTATGTTCCGTCGCTTCTGTCTATGGTCGATAGATTATGGTATGTTCCGTCTCTTCTGTCTATGGTCGATAGATTATGGTATGTTCCGTCTCGTCTGGCTATGGTCGATAGATTATGGTATGTTCCGTCGCTTCTGTCTATGGTCGATATATTATGGTATGTTCCGTCTCGTCTGGCTATGGTCGATATATTATGGTATGTTCCGTCTCGTCTGGCTATGGTCGATAGATTATGGTATGTTCCGTCGCTTCTGTCTATGGTCGATAGATTATGGTATGTTCCGTCTCGTCTGGCTATGGTCGATAGATTATGGTATGTTCCGTCGCTTCTGTCTATGGTCGATAGATTATGGTATGTTCCGTCTCGTCTGGCTATGGTCGATATATTATGGTATGTTCCGTCTCTTCTGTCTATGGTCGATAGATTATGGTATGTTCCGTCTCGTCTGGCTATGGTCGATAGATTATGGTATGTTCCGTCGCTTCTGTCTATGGTCGATAGATTATGGTATGTTCCGTCTCGTCTGGCTATGGTCGATAGATTATGGTATGTTCCGTCGCTTCTGTCTATGGTCGATATATTATGGTATGTTCCGTCTCGTCTGGCTATGGTCGATAGATTATGGTATGTTCCGTCTCTTCTGTCTATGGTCGATAGATTATGGTATGTTCCGTCTCTTCTGTCTATGGTCGATAGATTATGGTATGTTCCGTCGCTTCTGTCTATGGTCGATAGATTATGGTATGTTCCGTCTCGTCTGGCTATGGTCGATATATTATGGTATGTTCCGTCTCTTCTGTCTATGGTCGATAGATTATGGTATGTTCCGTCTCGTCTGGCTATGGTCGATAGATTATGGTATGTTCCGTCTCGTCTGGCTATGGTCGATAGATTATGGTATGTTCCGTCTCGTCTGTGTATGGTCGATATATTATGGTATGTTCCGTCTCGTCTGGCTATGGTCGATATATTATGGTATGTTCCGTCTCGTCTGGCTATGGTCGACATATTATGGTATGTTCCGTCACTTCTGTCTATGGTCGATATGAAGCAATCTTGTTGGACTAAGAAGTTTGCTTCCGCTAACACGAGCTAATTAGCTCATAAATCACGAATACACAATTTTTTAAGCACAATAGGTCTAAAGAATATAATCTTAGGAGCGTAAACACGTACCCACACATGGGAAGTAAACAAACTGTTTGGTGTATGACATGTGATTCATAGTTTAGTTACTTTGTATTTTAACAGGATGGGGATATCAGCTAATTATTCCCTGGTAGTTTTATATGATGCGGTGCTCACCCACCGTACTTTTAGGAAACGATATCGATTTAAAAATCTGTAAAATCATTCTAGAAGAATTTGAAGTTTTGGAGCCTAAATCTTCTTCCATCGGAATAACAATAAATTCATATAGAACATAAATTTTTGTGTTTGTTTCGGGTAAAACCTTTGCAGTATTTGTTGAACAAGAGGAAGTGGACTCAATATTATCTGGTCACCATTTCACTATAATTACTGATCAGAGGTCGGTGGCATATATGCTGGATAACAAAAAAAGGACAAAGATCATGAATGATAAAATACAAGGATGGAGACTAGAACTCGCTAATTTTAGTTACTCCATCCTTTTATCGTTGTATTTTATCATTCCTGATTTCCATAATCAAAATAATTTCCATAATTCATCAAGAGTTTGATTTCCATAATCATCTTACTTAATAATACCGTTGGTGTGTTTATTTATTTATATATTTGTTGGGTATCCGTTTCTTCAGTCTCTCGCTCATGCTCATAAGAATGCTTAATGACCGTATCTGTGATGCGAGTTTCACCAGTGAACATGAACAAGAATATTTTCATCGTGGGTACTTATTATTATATTATTATATTTCTTCGTCATTCACATCTGGGTAATTTATTCCAGAAAAATATTGAACCCCTTAGATTTCGGCGGACCGTGTACACTTGTAAGGTATAATTCTCGTGTAACAAAATAAGTGGATAAAGCACTGATGATATTATAGAAAACTATTTATTTGTATTATTTCTATTGTTTTCAAACATATGTGTGACCCACTATAAAGCAATAACTTTTGGCAACATGTGGTGCATGATATGCCTAAGTTTTTGCCAATTTCTACAAATATTCGAACAATAATGCACATTACGCTGAATTCTCTGACTTGACTCAAATTTTTGAGCCTGATTTTTCCATGCAGTATCAATCATGCCGTACAAAAAAGATAAATGTGAAGTTCTTTCGTAAAGTTGAATGCTGTCTTTCTCAGGAACTGTCTCAAGGTTTAGCTCAAACAAGTGTAATACAATATTTAAACAAGGTTAAAAACCTTTTTAAAAAATCAAAAATGTTGTCAGAGAACTACGAACTGGTACCGTCGCTCTATTATTTGGAACAAGCTGAGAAACTTTGCGTTTTATGGCTGGAAAAACAAGAATGTAAGGCCCAAAATGTACTTCTTCCGCGAGTTTAAAGGTTCTTTTGTAACGAGGAGTTCTGAGCCGCAAGTCGGTACTCCATCGTAGTCTTTTCTTCGGCTCTTAGGACTCATTGTTGCCTTTTAGTAGGAAGTCCTAGACTCTTGTTCGAGTCCTTTAATGCATCCTGATTGAGATGGGTGGTAAAAAGTCTCAACTCTAATGGCCTTCGAGAGCAAACTTATTCGAGCAAACTATCCCGAAGTCGTAATGGTTTCCCCCTTCGAAAAACTTTGATTTAAGAAAGATACATTAAATCCCCGTGAGAAGTTTGGCGTCCGAACAGCGTTAGTTGCTCCGTTCAAACTCGGCCATATTTGCTCTTTATTTCTTCTGGCTTGGGAGGTTAGTCCCATTTTTGAAGCCACTTTATGGAGACTTCTTTCTCAGTTCAGTCTGCTAGTTCTATGAACGCTGTGTCATGTGAATGGTGCTTGAAGACCCTCATTTGAATGGAAACGAAAATGAGCGCATCTTCGTTGAAATTTTCAAAACTGCTTCCATTGCAAAAGAAATATAATCTTGGGTGTTACAAATAAGGAAGAAAATCCGAATATGACCATAGGAAATAATACAAAATGTTACTTAGTATTCACAATAATGCAATTTGAATTTGTTGTGAGGGTATTCTATTTGTAACTGCATTCCTAAGAATATTTAAGAAAGCTACCTTCACAAATAGTTATATTGGTAGCTTAGAGTGACAATCTGTCTTTACCATTATCGAACAATCTAGTTGGCAAGTAAGTAGGGCCAAAAGTGTGATGCAATGCATCGAAGTAGGATGGTAGCTTACGCATTTTTTTATTATTCGTCTCGTTGATTTAAGTACGCTTAATTTACGCAATTTTAGCACACAGGAGCTTGTACACGAACATTCAGTCAGTTGAAGTTCATCACGGGATAAATTACGAAGAAATTCACTGAACATTCTTTTTAATTAGAAGACTGTCAATCTAATTTGAAACAGTTGATGAACTTCAACTGTTTCGTAAAGTTGAGAAATTAGAAAAGAATATTTAGTTAATTAAGAAGAATTGGAAACGCTTGTGAAATATTCAAGAATGATTGATATTATCCAAGACTTTTCAGCTGCTTATGGTGAAATTAGAAGTAAGTTAAATTAGTTCGATTTGAATATAGATTCCAATAATGTTCATAATATATAAGTATATGTAAGAGGATGGTTTCATTTGTAATTCGTGTATTAAAATTGGAATTTTAATTCGATTTAAAAAAATGTACCGAGCCTGTGCTTCAGTCGCTTGTATACTAAAACTTACATTGTTAATAAAAACGCTGCAGTTTATCTCCCATAGACCATAAGTTTCAATAGGAGGTTTCGATTTTCTAAGTTCCTTTCATCAGAAAAGCTGAAGTTTCTTTTAGCCAATAGATGCATCCTACTCAAAATGCAGTTTAGTGAACGACTGGAATGTAGATAAAATCGTTCTCTCAAAAGCTGCCGTCATTTTTACGAAGCACCTGTGCGAGAAAAGTTGAACTATCTTGATTGAGTTGGAAATCTAGTTTCAAAATTCTTTTTTCAAGAAAAGTTAATCACAGGAATGCATGAAATCGCGGTCACTGGTTTCTTTGGCGTAAAGTTGAATGTTGAACAAAAGAAATGTATCCTCCTGAGCCTTGATAACGACGAGTACATAAAAAAGCATGTATTAAACTCAACACTTGGAAGCGGTGATTCTACCAGTTTGCTGCGTCTTGGAGGCGTATGGAAGAAATTCTGAGTTTTCCGGGCCTTGTGAGACCCTATCGATGATCTTTTTTCTTCACGGTCCCCTATCTCTGCACAATCAATGCCCATATTCAGAGCAGAAAATACGGAGAGAATTATTTATAAGACCTCCATTTAGAGACGGTAAATAAGACCCTTTGTGCTCACTTGATGGCCAATCAATGAGGCCGTATCGTGCGGAGGGACATTCCTGAAACAAAAGTATAGAGTTCTTCAACACTTAATTGATCAGTTCTACTTAGAAATAGTTTTTCTGGTCACTGCTTACCTCAGGCTAAATGAAACTCATGATATGTGCAAGTGATAGAGGTAAAGTTGGAATGCTTCAATAATTTATCTCCCTTAAATGTGCTCGCTTAATTTTTTCTGTGTTATAGTTCAAATACAAAGAAAGAAATAATTTCACTGTTCAGTCATTTTCTAGAGATCAGAACTCATTTGTCCTTTGTTGAGATATTTTGTAAAAATTTAAAAATTCCCAGTTTTCATGCAAACTCATAAAAAACTGGTCTACAAAGTATGTGTTCGATTTCTGGCTTGCATAACAGCACATGGAAACTGTTGAAAACCTGCAGAGTTCATGTAATCATTCATATATCGCATAGTGGTTTTTTCTTCATGGCTAATATAAATTGCATGCAACATTTCAGAATGAAAACTTATACTTCAAACTCACTAGCTGCTATTGATAGTAGTACCGATGGCTGCTTTCCTTGCACCACACCAGTCATCTGTTTTTTTCCATAATAAAACAGAAGTGCGAAGTGCGCCAGTGTATTCCTTGAGATCATTTTACTTTTTTAGCCAGTTTACAAATCACGTTGAATTTAACATTCCAATTATAACTGGGTTAAAATCCCAAGATTTTTAAATGTGTGAGAAATTTTTCAAAATTTTACATTTTTGTACTGATATTTGATACATTTTTTCAAGACATTTTACATTTTGTGAGTAAGCGTAAGATAGACTGGGTTTCACGATGCTGTGAGCCTTTCCACTTTTTATCGTGGCTTTGCAAGCACTGTAATTATTTTGGTAAAATACATGCTTTCCCGACTTAGGTTGAATTCAATCCTTCCTTCTCTTGACGTTTTTCGATTTCTCAATTCTATCCGCAGTCGGACGTAAATAATGTATTTTTAAAAGTGCAACACATCTTACGGTCAAACTTCTAAAATGAAATTTACAAACAGTATTTCCAATGTAAGGCAACCGAGAATGTACCACACAGCTTTCTTACGTTCGCTATTTCTTGAGAAATATTTAGACACCACCACAAGGATTCAACATTCAAGACTCACTTGAAATACCTGTAGAAGTTTAATGCAACAAGCAAGTTCTGTCTTTTTAGAAGCCACGGTTAAAATTCCTGGTATCACTTATACCTGTGGCTTCAAAGTATCACCCATCTTTAGGAGCCTCGTTTAAAATGCCTTCATAAGATAGTCACCTTTGTCACTCATCAATCAGACCAATTTCCAAGTAGGTGATTGCATCAGTTAATCTAGGTTTAGCCTGATCGATGGCTTCATGGAATTGTTGAGGACCAGAGCGGTGCTGGCACGAGCTCTGCTCCCTGGTCACGCCAAACTCAGCCTCTCTGGATGGTAAGTCAAAGCCTTATTGGTAATCAGCGGCTCAGCAAAGTGCTGCTCACGCGCGGCTTATATCAATGTAGGGATATTCACTCGATGACCCCTTCAGACGAAATGATCCTGGCGGTCTGGGTAAATTTTCTGAATTTTTTTGGAGTAATTGTTCAATGATTTGCCCAGAGGCAACCTTGCGGTGATGACATCTTTGGATTCACCATTCGGACTGCCTGCCGGTTAGAAGTAGAGTACTCACTCAAGACGTTTACAGTGATAACTTTGAAATATGTACTTCGTATCATGGGTGCTGAAAGAAATACGTGGGGTTAAGAACTTACAGAGATAACCCTCTCACTTAAACTGTACACGATGAAGAAGAACCTAGAAATTGTCTGAAATTCCTGTGTTTAAAATTATTCCCTCGATTTTAATGAAAAAGTTTTGGAGCTTGATGAAAATAATCTTCACCAAGCAAGAAAGCGTCAATCGTATTTTAAGTACAGGCCTAAGATGCATGTTTTAAGCTTATTAATAAAATGTAAGATAAAAATATGTTCGAAATTTTTGTCTTATTCCAAAGGAAAAGAAAGAAATATCTTTGTGCACTATTGAAGTGAAGGGTTAGTGTATCATGTATTTGAGCATATAAGGGGAACTTCCTTCAATATATCAATAAATTTTTAAGATGACTTTCAACAGGTTTCTAATTTCTCTTCGCGTGACGAGGGATTATGAACTGATGTTCATGTTCATAAAGATTTATTATTTAAATTCTATACTTAACATTAAATCTATAAGCCTCAATTCCGGCACCTTCAATTCCAAAATAATGCTGCCACAGAATGGTTGTTTTTTCCATTCCTGACGTCTTTCGAATCATAAATAGCCTCTGTGATTTCAAAGAATTTCGATGACAATTAAATAAGAAAACCATCCAAGATTGTCAACATGGATGATTGGCTCGTCAACATGGTTGATTAGCTAGTCAACATAAAAGATTGGCTTGTCAACACGAATGTTTGAGTTGTCTAATGAATGATTGGCGTGTAAACAAAGCTGAACATGTCCAGTGCTTGTGAGTGGATATAATACAATATGCTTCTAGTCTATATGAGTTTCCGATATCACGGCCATAAAGCAACTGATGGTGATGGGGAAATTGAACTGTAAATCCTCCAATATTGGCATTATTTGTTTGAAACTAAATGGAATTCATGAATTTTGCTCGATAACAATTGATGATATCTAAAGCTATAAAATTAATCGCTATACAATTTTTATCTGTTGATCGTTGTATTTAAGCATAGCTGTATTACCTCATACCAATTAATTAATCGAGTTGTTTTATATAACCTTAAATGATAGTGGTGTCAAGAATTTTTATACTAAATGTAGGTCATTGATTGACTATCTTTAATTTCTGAAAAAAGAAGTCAAGCTTTAAAATCATTTTCCGCTATGCTTGCCGTTGAGGAATTTATCTCTTCCAAGGGATTTAAGAATTTTGGAAACTTTTAGAGCGAGAATATACAGATTTTTCCATCAGTCAACACCCTGAAGAATATTAGTGGTGTCACTCCAACTGCCTCCTTGAACGCCACTCGCTCTTTTTACTCCCATGTTCGAGCACACAAACCAGACGATCACCTCTTAGGTTAAGAGCATATCAGAAGAATTAACATCATGTAAGTATCAGCGTCCTCGCCCATCAACGCCCACTATCCGCATGCACAGAACACAATATTTAGTTCGAGTTCAGAGAGTCTTGCCCTGTATCCACATCCACAAAACATGGAATTTACTTTGAGTTGAGAGGATCTTGAGCCTTTATGCTTCTGTTACGTAGTCCGTGGCTTCCATACGGGATCTTACCGAAATTTCGGTTGATAAAGCTGAATCTGCACGCCAAGCATCGATCAGCGAGCACGTTCTTGTTTGTTGACGTCATTTGTGAGGTGACCGCGCAGCGTAGTCAACATCGCTCTTTTATGTGCACTGTGATTTTAGAACGCAGAAATAAATTGCTGATGCAAAGGAAAAGTTATGTTCGTTTCTTTTAAATTCTTAGGACACGGCGCTACCTATACGAGGACATCTTCCATTCCAGTCAACATCAAAGCTTTGCAGCTGGACTTCAAAGATTAAAATATAGTTGGCACTATGTTCTCGTAATTTGAAAATATTACTCCAATAGAATTCGAAAAATACAATTATGCCCATCTTTTATTTTTTAACGTTCGTCCAAGACTGCACGGATTCGTGCACCTGAGCAAAATCAGCATCAATAATCGCATTATGAAATGTTTTCTTCAGAGATACTCCTTTTCCCACGTAATAAGCGCCGCCGATTAATCAATTTTTCCCTGTGTATAATTTGTTCAAAAAAAGCACAATTTGACGGAGCCCTTTTAACGCTGCATTAGCGTTATAATCCAGTGTAAAAGATCGACTTCAAGTTATGCGAGCAGTGTGTGACGATAACGGTGACCAGTTCAGGTGTTGTGTATGCATAATTTCGTCAAACTGGTGCCAGCGATGGCAGTGCTACCGAATAATTGAATATTATCGGTCCAACAAGTTGGTTATGTAGCCTGATCCATTATTTTTGCATTGATGACTATAATTAAACCCAGGGCAGGGTTTTGTCTGGGCAATACCTAATAAATAACACACTGTGTATTATAGTTGTCGATTGTTTATAGATGGAATGAGAAAAACTAACCTGCTCGAGATTTGTGAAGTGTTTACCAAAAATTATAACAGTACTTCTTGCAAACAGCGAAGGTAAAACAGCGCTTCTAGGAAAATCACCCATCAAAATGTCCACTCTAGTTTCATCACCTCCACCACCCCCATGGATTGTGGTTAATATAATAATGACCAGCAAAAGTTCGATAGAAAGTTTGATTAATTACTCATTGCTGCCCGGAGCTTTATTCAGACTGTGAGAACTATAGAATGAGTTATAGTTTTAAACTCGATATTCTTTGTGACTACGACATAATACGATGTTTTTGAAGGGTTCTAAACCTGCATCAAATTTACCACAATCTTTCTTCGACATAATTCAGATCAGGAAGTTTTTCAAGCCCAAATGATTCATAATGTATTTTGAAATTTTTTATTATTTTAATTCACCTTTATTAGTTAATCTCAATCTCAACCAAAAAATGTGAAATGGTTTAAACTAAAATCGCCTACTATGGACGTTGACGATTTTCTAGTTTCCACAGCAGTCACTAACTGAATGACGCTCGAATCTGGAGCACAGTACTGAGTGCTCAAGTCCCAAATGCTTTGCTCTCACCTCTCTAATGTTAGGTGAGCCATCACACTTAAATCTATGTAGCTGATACTCTCACTTACTTACGCTACGATAAATGTAGCACATAAACTTATTCTTATTTCGCTGCAATCAACTTACGACAGAAAATTAATTTTGACGCTATGATCCACGGAGTACAGAAAAGGTCTAATTGCGCTGCAACCAACGTGACCCACAAAATTACTTACTACGCTGCGATCATCGCGACACAGAAACTTACCTCGCAACGATTTCTATGCTGGCGCTGAAAAACATTTAGCTATTTGAAGTAAATTTCGGAATTTCAGTATTTTCATCCCAACCTTATCAATATTGTACGGTGGAATATACTTCCTTGGTTGAGAAATGCGCTTGAAAAATCAGTACATCAAACGGTTCTCTATTATAAAAAAAGTTATGTTTAATTTGATATTTTCGAGGCTTCCGAAAAGTTACTCGAGTTTCATTTCACACCTAAAAGTCTATAAAATATTGCCAATTTTGAGCTCGTGTATTTATTCATAAGTATCATCAGAAACTACTTTGCGTAAATGAAATAGTGAGAATAATTTTACATGAGCCTTATGGCAGTGTTAAATCCACCGATCGAAGCATCTCTGTGTTCCGGCAAAATTTTGAACACCTGTAATGCAATGCGGATTCAGTCTGATGAACTCTCGTTGAGGAATTCGTGAAAATTTATCAATTTAAAACCAAAAATTGCAGGTGTGATCTCATTATGTACGTGGCAAGACAACTATTAAACCTCTATTTGAAATAAATGCTTTTTGTATCAAAATTAACAATGATGAATACAATTTTGTCGCATCTATTGAGCTGACAGGGTACAAAAATTTAAAGGGCATACAGTTTCAAATCAGACGTAACGTTTACAGTCATTATTACTACACGGCATTTCATAACTTGTAAAGCAACTTTTCCGCGCAGTTAGGTGTATTATTTTCAATATTTTCCGCCAAGTCCCTCAAAATATGTATTCGAATTGAACATTTTCTGAATGGCCTTCATGTGTTATTATTTATTAGAGATATGATCTGTGATTAACTTCCATGAAAAGCTTAATCACCAGTTAGCGCTTGTTAGACAATAGGAGAAGTTAGCATCCGTGAGGCAACACGCTAATACAAGGCAAGACAATTAGTCAAAGCGTCATGAGAAGCAGGTAGCCGTCAGGCAAGACACTAATACAAGGCAAGACAGTTGGCAAGCGTCATGCAACGGACATGCACACATTGATTCGAAAGCCTGACAAGCTTAACATCGACGCCTCCGTGCTCAACTTTACTCAATAGATGTAATTTTTCATCATCAAGCGATAGCTTCGTACAGTTCTCTGAGTGGCTCCTATTTGCCTTCTACATCTTTTAAAAATTCCTCTAAATTTCATTTTATGTTTATCCTTTATCATAACATGTTCTTAATCACCGATGTGGTCATATGTATGATCTCATTCACTCACGTTCTGATTTTGGATAAATTTATGATCAAGTTTTTGCCTTGTAGTTTGGGTGTCAAATATTTTATTCCTAATCCCTTGAACGTAATTCCTAACCTCTACTTTCACACACCTTTTCTTGTACCCAACCATATTTAAATAAATTCCTGATCAAAGGACTTAAAGCTGAAAACTTTCAGGTGGTGTACCACATCGGATAATAAATGTTCAATTCGATACAATTTTCTTTAGTGAACAAAGACTCGTAAAATATCCTAACCATAAGTCATGAGGTACTGCATTGTTAATAGTCAGGGAATCCTTTCTTGGTCGTGAAATATTTGTTTCTTTTCAAGCTCCGATAGATAAACACGGACGGTATGTTATCATAACAAATGGTTTTGTCAGCAATTTGCTCGTTTTGTTAGAATATTCTGAAGTCTGACGTATTCAGAAATGAATGGTGGTCCAGGTAACTTAGATTTATTTATGTATTTTAGAATCCAATAGCAGTCGTCCTAGTAAGGTAGCTCTTGTTTCTCATCAGAGTTTATACGTATTTTATACTTGATCACGCTGATATACTGGAGAAATCATCGCAAAGCAAATTGTTTGGGCTAAATTTTTGCAACGTTTCGGCTTAGTCTAATTATTTTTCGCCCGTGACTTCAAATTATAGCGTTACGGGACTCATCTTTTAAATACAAAAATATCAGGCTCGTGTGCAGAGGAACAAACTAAAATTTTATCCAAATTTTGCAAATGGCTTACTCATAAATCAACAATCGAACAGAAATTAGCTTAACCTCTTTTGTAGAGAAATATCATTGTTTTTTGCCATCTTCAAGCTTTTCGTTGTTTTTATTTAATTTTGGCGCAATGGAAAGTGTGATCTACATTTTTCTGACCTGCGCAATGTAAAAATTTTCGGAATTCATTCCCAAGCCAAACTTTGCGATACCAAAAGCTAAACAGAAGTCGCCCACCTACAACGATAATTAAACAAAATATTGCCTTTTTCCAAACTAATTTAATAATGAAATTTCCATCAAAGCCTTTTGAGTCAATTTCAGAACTCACATTACTGCGACTGCCTTTGCTTTTGAGACATTTTTGGCATTCCTCTCTCATTTTCTTCATTACTTTCTTACTGGCTCAAGATTGTGTTTAGGGATGTTGACGTTCATTGTGATTCGGTCACGGACATATTGCCAGTCCGTAGGAGGCGTTTTGCTCACTCATTCCTTCAAAACACAACGAAGGTAAAAAGTATCATATCAACGAAGGTAAAAATCGGGGCTTCTGAGGGCCACTCCACCATACGTCCCACTGTTGTGACCCGTTCGCTAAGAATTTATTTCTCTTTGTTTCTCATACGAACGCATCTGGGACAGGCAGCCCCGTGTTACATCGTCATACTCAGTCCCGTATGAGCGATGTCTGTTCGTCTTTTCGCGTCTCTAAGTTTAACGTGGGAGTAAAAAACTCTAAGCTTGAAAAACACAAAGCAAGGAAATAGTTTTCACTCGAATACCATTTCGCCGAAGGTGAACGACCCAAAATAGAATGATTGGAGCTGGTAAGAAAAAATTGAATTTTCCAGCAAACGATGTCAAGCTCATTTCTATTTGACTGATGGCTTTTGAGTATCAATTTGCTAAGATTTTCTTTAATTTTTCTTGGCCAAATTATACACAGTTTTTTATTTTTATCTATGCTGTGCTTCCTACATGAAAGAGCTGGAAGTACTCGATAAGCGTACCTGGTATACGAGTTGCACTAACGCAAGGGTACTGGAGTGATGGGTACTTCTTAATGTTCCTAATATGTTGCTAAATTCTTAATGTTGCTGAATATCTAATTTGTCATTCAATTGTACCCGAGCACTATGAGGATAGGCACATTTGTTTAGCGTAATACCGAGAAGAAGAAATGTAACGAAAAATCAAGAAGCAGTGAAACCTATGCCACAAATGTGGTAATTAGTCGCATTCAGTTCTTCAGTAAGGATTGAGTAAGGCTATCTCAAATCACCAACTAAATTACATAATGTAAAAGCGGATTTAACATTATTGAATGAGGTTAATTTCGACCTGACGCATACGCTACTTAATAACTTAACTCTATTGTTTTCTATTTTTGGATCGTAAACTTTAATTTGTATTCAATGCGTATTTTCCAACCATTTTACGGGTGACTGCATTGAATAAATGTTTCAATTCATGTCGAGTAAAATGCTAAAATTGCTGTTACTGTTTGAACACATAACCAAAAAAATCTACGATTGCATGTGCATTGTTCTTCCCAGCGCTAATTTAGATGCGGTTTTCCTCACCAAATCTAACTACGCAGTTTTCCTTTGAATCACAAAACTGTTCACTGAGTCTTTGAAGTTTCTTCTTTTCAGTTTGAGGGAACCTTTAAGCTCATTTAGCCAAACTGTTGAGGCTTTGAACAGTTTTCTACCCGTAATTTATTTCGCGGTTGAAAAAATTAAATATCTAATTTATCGTTCGATGCTCCAAACACTTGTTGTATTTTTAAATTTCTTAGCGCCTCTGTAAGGGCGACAAAGTTTCCGTTATATTTTCAGTGCATGGTTCACAAACATCAAGAGCGAGTCTGGCACGGCAGAACAGGACCTGCGACTCGGTAAATTGGATTGCCTGGCAAATAAGACCGAGAAAAACAAGATGGAATTGTAACCGCTTGCCAACCAAATGGGGTGGCGGTTCTAGTAGACGAGCTCAAAGATTTTGGGGATACTCTTTACAGATTTCATGCGTTTCCTTTAGCAGAGTTTGCTTCCTTGGACGACAGATTTTTTCTGTGAGCAAAACTCTTTGTTCTCAAGCCTATTGTAGGAACCCAAAGCAGACGTGATCACTCGCAACTTCATTAGAAAGAATTCTTACACAGCCCAGTTG
Source organism: Morinoia aosen (assembly GCA_030386875.1). Lineage (NCBI taxonomy): Eukaryota > Metazoa > Arthropoda > Malacostraca > Amphipoda > Talitridae > Morinoia > Morinoia aosen. The sequence continues at coordinate 33,474,553 of CM059577.1, forward strand.
TAGGCGGGAGTGTTCACAAAATGTTGGATTATTTAATTCAAATGCAACTTGGAGGGATTTTGGATGTAAAATGTGCATTGGTTCATTTGAACGCGTTTCGCCTCGTCAGTATACAAACTTATGCGTGTTTTAAAACTTGAATCGAAGTTGTTTTTAACTAGCGAAATTAATTCCCAATCCACGGTGTAGTGTTAAATAATTTAATTTTGAATTTCATGATCCTAAATTGCTTTTTTTTTTGCTCAAACTTTATACATTATTTGTCTTCCGTTGATGGGCGTAAGCTCGAAACATTCGATTTTTATTCAATTAACTTTAACCGACAAATCATTCTTGCTTGTTTATTTGTAATAAAAGGGACAACTGATTTAGAATATTAAATTCCAGTTCCAAATGCACGGGTGAAACATAATAAATACTGCAATTGGAGTAGCATTTTGTGTTAGGTTGTGGCTATGGTTATTGGCCTGTAAATATTTGCTTCAATCGTGGCGACAATTGGTTTTGGTTGGTGGCTTTGAATTTTGACTTGAAATATTCACTTCAATCTAGTAACATTTTGTATTAGTTTGGGGCTGTGGTTACAGGATTTTAAATATTTGCTTTAAATGCGGTTATGTTTTGCATTAGATTTGGGCTGTGCATTTTGGCTTCAAATATTTGCCTCTATTGTGGTATTATGATTCCATGCCTTATTTACACTTGTTAATATTCTTATGTTTATGTTTCGTTATTTTTACTGTGAGTTTTAAGTCGAACTGCGGCTCTGATCGGTGACTTGCGTATAACTAAGAGACAGCTTCTGAACTCTTCAAATTAGTTCTTGTATAGACTAAAAATAGTTGATGTCCTACAGGGAACGTAAATTTCGTGTCAGTATATGTTATTCTGACATGCGTTCTTCTGCGTACATTCCCGAGTAGGGAATTTTTGCTTAAAGAAAGATAACTTTATCTTTACCTGTTACAATTTTTCAGCAGGACATCGACTGTTTTAAGACTTGAAAACAAAATTATGTTTATTTATTTGAGGCGAGTAAATGTCATTGATTTTACACGCACACTTTGCGATGATGGTTTGTAGCTGTGCGTCTAATACGTGTGCACTTGTCAAAAAATGCATTGAGTTTCGAAGAAAAAAGTTTGCACTGTTAATGAATGTCTTTTTTCGAAATTTATGAAGCTCCCTCCAGAAATGAAGGCCCCAAGATGGAGGTCGGGTAGACGTTGAAATAGAAAAGGTTTTCTTATTTTGTTGTAGACAGTTTTTGTTAACTGCTGTCCTTTTTCCAACACCTCCTACATTCTTTTTTTATATCATATTTCATAAAAAAATTCAATCTTTCTGCTTCTGGGCTCAGGATGTAGAGGCACACCTTGGGCATAGATTCCCCATTTCTTTAATTTCAGACTAGATGGTCCATTTCTTCATCAATTCTTGTGAACATATTCTCTCGCTTAGGGTCAGGCGTAAATTGACTTACCCAATCTAATATTGTGTAGTTAATACTCTCGCTATTTTTAGAATTAATTTTCAGAATTCATACAAAATTTATTCACAAACATTATAATTTAAAATTCCCCTTAGTGACTCGCCATTTTTAGCACAAGATATCACATAAAAAATCACCAGCCATACATTGAAGATATAAAATTTTACGTCTGTATTTTAGTGCTTGCTTTGTCTTTGAATGACGACTTTGATTTGGTAATTTCTGATTTATCGTGAAATCAACTTCTTGAGATTTTTTTCGAAAATGATATTTCTTCATCGTGTTATCTAAAAATCTTGCACGTGCAGGTCTGCATTAACACGTTGACTGTGTTAGCTTGGTTACCACGGTTGTTCAAGTTAAGATGTAAGATGCGTCGACTAAAAAATGACTTTACTGCTCGAAAAAACGTGTATCTTTTCTAGGAAGTGTGGTAAATGCGATAGCGCGACGATATTTTACCTCAAATGCTAAAATTTCTTCCTTAAAAAAGTTGCTAAAATAATTGAAATGCTGGGCGTATACATTGATACACAACTGAGAAATTTACCTAATGGTACGCAAATGTCCCAATACGCAGTCAACGAGTAATTTTCAATCGATCGCGAAATTAACAAGACCGATTGTTCAGCCAATGATCATACTTAAAGACTGCGTGTCTCTATTCTTTCGGCACCTGTTTTGGTATCAACTGCTGTTTAGATTTGAATATGGTTTTTGTCCCTTTGAAATCTGCCATCCTGATTTAATAATTTAAAAACCAATGCAGACACTTAAGACTAATCCGACCTTTGTTATGGTTTCATCAATGAAAGTGCCACTTGGATATTCTATTCTATATCCAAGCATTACACACCACTTACGGATGATTATACCTATCACTAAATCTGCGATAATGCATAGGTGTTTTTTCTGTTCATTGGAATATCGCGCTCATGAACATCAGGCTGGCTCTAAAATTCCTGTAATCAAATTTGCGGCTCAATGAATTCATCACAGAATGAGGAAATCATCAGGGGATTACTGTGCGGTTTTTACGAGCTTTGAGACTTCAAAATTGAGGCTTTCAGTCCCCGTGATGAACCTTACAATGACACTTTAATACTTTCCGCTCGCAGGAACACAAGCAACCTGTCGTGAGTCTCCACATTTATTATGGCCGTGTCTGAAAGTTTATTATTTGGCCGACGGGGCTTGTGTTCGTTCCTTCAATCGTCACCTTGAAGCAAACAGAAGCCCTGAGGAGAAACTGTTAAGACGTTATTTCTCTTGCTCTATTTTTCCTCGCAAACTTTTCAATTGAGACAGTTTTTTGCCAATATAAGACTCCATTTCTTTGAAGATAATCAGCTTGCTGGGCGTGTTGACATAGTTTTAATTTTAAAAAACCGTGAGAGGAAAAGAATTCAACATGTTGAAAAAGAGCAAAATTTTCACATTGATTGTGAGCGAGGGATTTTGTTATCATCACTGGAAAATTTATATACTTGAAGCACACGCACCCCACGCCCCACGCTCGCATTTATATACCCCACGCACCTAAACTCACAACGATAAAAACAAACATTTCAGGTTTTAAAAATTTCATTCTCAGTGCTCTGGTAAAAATGACAAAACTGGGTGTTCAAATATGGAAGACTATGTTACTAAAATATTTCCTGAATAAAACGACACTGAAACATTGACAAAAAAATACAATAAAAACAAAAAACATTGAAAATGTTAGCAGACTATGAAAAATTTCACTGCCGAGTCGGGCTTCCTTTGTTGACAAACTTTTTTTTATTGGACGATTTATTTGGCCAATTTATTTATAAATAGTTGTGAGTCTTTATATTTTTAACACAGATATATTATTTGTTTCAGAGCACTGGGATGAGTTTATTACTATCCAAATCATTGCTTTTTATCATGATATTTGTAGCTACATTAGGTTCACTTTCGATTCTTCATTTTTTCCCTTTCCTCTTCTAATCTGACCCTGAATATCACTTCACAGCTGCGAATATCCACGCTAAACAGAACGACAACATATGGGCATGTTCCATTGACGCAGATGTTACAGAGTTTCCACTACATATATCATGAGAAGATATCCTTGGTAAAACTAACAATCAGATTGAAAATATATAATATGTAGGATGGAGCATTCTTTGTGCAAGGTTTGACGCATTTTCTGACGCGTCATCGAGCTTCAGACCTCAGAGAGTCAGGCATGCATTTTTACCGCATTAATAATTCATGAGTCTCACATTCCAATTATATTTCAAAAAGAACACCTCAGTTCAAGCACTACATCGTTCGTCGACCAACTAAGCATTGATAAATGCATTTTCCCTCTGAATAGCAAAAGAAAAAGTTAAGGAAACACGAATTACACATCCTGATCTCGTAAAATACAAAGAACCTGAGCCCAGATACGTACAATTCACAGCGCGCCGAGATGGACGCTATTGAAAAGCACAATAATTACTTCAGTGTTTCCCATTGTTGCCACAAATCTAAAGGTTTGCATGCAGAATACAAAGTGGATTGAATTCCATTACGTCTTGAGGATGCAAACTCGAGCAGATTCCATTTCGTGTTCAGCGCGCGCATGCTTGGAATAATGATGCTTGCTGTGTGAGGAGAAAAGCTTGGTTTAAGCATTCAATATGTATTGTGTTTCTCTCCTAGCTGAATGACGTTTGCAAGACCTGCAGCACCTCCTACATACGTTTTTAAAGCTCGTGTTCTATTCAGAGTCCCACACGCAGACCAAACGACGGAAACTTCAGATATTGTGATACAAGTTCTGCTCATCACGGAACGTGCAAGACTTGCAATGGTAGACTGAAAGTCGATTATCTGATATATTTTATTTACGCCCAATAAGTAGTACAATTTTTTTGCTGATGTTGAGACATGAAATTGATTTTCCATCCATCTCTTCCAAAGGATTTATTTTTTACGCACCGTTGTGTCCCACAAAAGGTAAAGTTAACGAGCTCGCATGTCTTACTGAAGTGCAGTCGTCCTTCATAAAATAATCACATTCTTTGTCAGGTGAATTCCACAGTCGGTCTTACGCTGCCTCCTGGAGCTATTGTAAAAATGTATTAATAACGAATTTTAGCCTTAAATTCAAATGTGTAAGTTAAGTTAGTTAGTTGAGACACCCAACGAACTCCCAATACCTTTCTTGTACGCTAACTTATCATATACGCACGATTTAGGCTGTCATACATGTTATGAGCTAAAAGTCTATGACAACAGGCATGCTTGTTGAATGATGGATAAATTGATCAATAAACGCACTTTACCAATGTTTTTCATGGGAACTTACTGGTCCCGTGCATACGAAGGATTCCAGAGCTCACTCGAAAAAGTTGAGAGATACTTTCCTGACACTCGCCATGCTTGTGCCTTGCACAAACTGTGCGCTGCAGTTGCATCTTTTGACAATCACTTTGAAATCAGCAAAGCTCATTGCACGAGTCTGCCGTGAGTTCAACGGTTAGGACTCATTTTCTTTTAGCTTCTACGGCTCTCTCTCATATCAATCTGTCGTAATGTATCTTCGAATCTGCGTCTCTTTTTTCTAACATCATTTTTTCGTTACCTTGATTCATGGTGCATTTATGCGCTATTCTCCTTGCCTGTTGAAGAGTGTTGGATCAACCGTACACTAAATTTTGCTTATTTTTTCTTGTTGTCTTCTTCGCCTTATGAGAACAATGACTAAACTCAAAATGTACTAAGACTTTCATGTACCATAGATAGTGCGAAATACCTGTTATGGCACATGAAAGTAGCACAGTAGAACCGAAATACCTGTACTGTAGCACTTTAAACATCTTGATTGGGATTTAACCTTATACTTTACGTTCTACATCGCCTCAGAATGCGTGGGTTCCTCGAAACGGAAATTGCGGTACGAGGGAGCCGAGGCGAACCACGGGGTGGGATGAGAGCGGTGAAATGTTAAAGCTGTCGGAAACTTCGCCTTTCACACAGTGTGATTGAGTGAAATTCTATGTTTTTTTGCACCTTATGTACATTCATACGTTCCAAATTGGATACTGTATTTCGTTTTGAAATTTAAAAAAAAAAAAATTATGGTAACGGACATTTTCATGTTTTTCTGTAAATGGCATACAGGTGTCAAGGATCTGTCTGCATCACGGACGTTGACCTCACTTTCGTAGGAGGCAGGGACCGCTCGGATCCATGGTCAATTTCATTGCTTAAACGCAGCGGTGAATGAGATCTGCTCCCTGAAATGGCCTAACAAGCCGCTAGAGAAGGACGTTCCTTTCACAGAAAACAGTGTTCGCATCTTCAGCTTTTGCGTAAGTGGCCTTAAATTTCTCATTTCATAACTGTGCTGCTGATCAGTAATACATAAGTAAAAGCTGAGACGCTCGCGTGACACATACTCGCGGTTAAAGGAAATCTATTGGACTCCAACCAGCACGCTTCGCTAAATCGATGCCAAATGATAGGCGTAAAATTGAACCCATCGACCATAACGCGGGACTCTGGAACGTTAATTTACGCTTGCGGAATTCGTCGGTGGGATTTAAAATGTACAATTTTCAAGTAGGGTAAATGCAGGTGGGAATATTTGGTCTACGTGCCTTTATAGAAATATCTTGAAATGAGTAGATCCTACGTAATCGAAGGAAGAATTTCTCACGAATTCAAGACCAGCCGTGTTCATTTGGTGGATGAAGGAAAGTTATAAGAAAAGTTATAATCATCCTTCAATGAGAAGTCTGAGTTCTAATTTTGTCCTCAGGCAGAATATTAATCAAAGTTTTGTGGCTTCTTCCCCACCAAATCAGGATTCGATTTGTGTGGCATTAATTAAACTCTCAAGACCTGTTTTTTTTCATGCATTTTTCCATCACCGAAGAAAAATATCGAGCGCAAGCGCCGTAGTATTTATACTGCAAAAGCTCATATTCCAGCTCGTCCGTAGATGCAAATGTAGCATATTTCTTTGATTGGAAAAACTGATAGACCAAAAATAACGATATTGCAATTTTGAAACAAAATTTCTTGCTTTTTCATTTGAAACTGGTCTGTTGAAGCGTTAGAAAGAAACTGCGATAACTCTCATATTTTGTGCATTTTAAATAAAGTAAATGCTCGCGTTCTCAGATCTTTGCGTAGGACATGTTGAAATTATAAAAGCGTCCCTGTACACCGAGCGCGACCCATTCGGTGTTTCTAAAGCCACAACTCGGGCTGCAGAAAGGGAATATATTAAGGCCGACTAGGCTCCAAATGTACCAGAGAAGAATTTATGTCTTGGCAAAAGTTTGTCTTTCGGCAGCTGTTGGGGAAAAGTTGTTTGGTAGTCGATAGTTTTGCGGTTCGATGTTATTTACTGGGCAACTTCAGTGCAGTTTGAATGCCTTTAGTACTGTCCATTGTGGTAAAGAACTGCTCTATTACGCGGTGGGAGCGTATTATTCATCACTTATGTATCAGTGATGAACTTTTGTGAGTGGTTAGGGCATCCATAAATCTATACTTCTGCTACACGCTACGTAGCTGCCTCTGTGCACAATTTATACGCTTTGAAAGTTCAGCAGCGCCACGAAATTTTCCATGAAGTCATTATTGTCATTTCTAGACATTGCATGGACTTAGCTTTTTATGAACATAAGTTCATTTTTCAACTATTGGCACTTTCGTAACGTGACTAAGAGCCAAAGTATACCTAACGTGTTACACATGACATGAATTAGTGGAACATTCGTAGTCAGGCTGAACTAAAGAGGTCGTCATGAGATGGTCGTCTCCATTTGTAAATCAAAATGAGCGAATCTAGATGCTTTAAATAGGAATATCTATATCAGTGAATCTTGATGCAATGAATCCAAATGCTCTGTGGTACTCTTAAGTCTGGATTGAAAGATGCAAACAGAGATGTTACTTCTTTTGGTTAAGAAATGTGGATCATATTTAGACAATGAAGAAAGTGGGGAAGGAAAATCACGAATTCATTTAATTCCAGAATTTCAATCCTAACATCATTTTTAACAAAATCAGTGGTGTGTGCTAAAGTGAGCTTTTGCAGTTTCTTCCACCAGGTATTATTGATTTGGTTGTATATTATCTTATCATCATAGCCTCAAATTGAAATGTTTTAGCAATTTTCTCCTCCCTTTCCATCATAACGAATATGTCACGTCAAATGTCCTCATTTCTCAGATAAAGTTCCCACTCAGTTTTACTTACGCTGCTCACCTTCGTTAAAGTGTCACCCCATTGATAAATGTTACAGTCATAATTATATTTTTTCATCCATGGCATTTTTACATACAGAAACGAGGCTTATGACTAAATAGTTCAATTTAATAAAGTTTCAGGCAAAACACACTGAGGAGCAGTAAAAATGCCCCAATGAATGACAATAACATTAATTTTTTCTTTCATTCTTAGCAGAAATTAATATAAAAACACATCAGCTGCCTTAAAAACTCAGAAGTAAAAATGCTCTTTCATTCTCAAGCATGAAATAGGCATAGGTTCTCCGATAAGAAACAACAGCCTTTTTTACTGGGGAGACTGCTATTGGGTTATAAAATACGTAAATTAGGAGAGCCTTGTACTCCATTCATTTACTAGTACCTGTGTTTCTCTAACTTTTATCAGCTTATGGCGTGATGAAATGAGAATATTTAGAAAATATTCCTAGATATTCGTCTACGACAATTTAAATTTTTCATAAGCAAATCTAACCCATCAACTTCTAAGATAACTTGCTACCAAAATATGCACCGAAATAATTTGCTGCGCCAAATTGGCTTTTGAATTTTGGGCATGCGTACCAGATTTGTGCACGTATTATTCACTAGAGTTTATATTGGAACGATATTTTAAGAAAGAAAACCCTTCATAAATTCTGGCCTGGAGCCTGTTTCTCCTCCCATTAGTGCTGGCTATGCTAAATAATCTCTGAATAAAGTGGGAAATTGCTGACATCGATTGCAAACAGCCCCTCATTAAACCCCTAACATAAAAGTATCAGTGGTAATGATAAGAGCCCTATGCAAGTCACCCTTTAGAGTCTGAAAGAATATAGCAATCTTGGGGCAACAAGTTGCTTTTGTGTGCTTTGTGGATAACAAATAGAGTCCGTCTTTGTTGGTATCTGTCAGTGAAATTGACTTGCTTGATGTATTTCTTGCACTCTATACCAGAATTACGAACGCTTATTGTTCAAGTAACCGGCGAGTTGGGCTTTAAAGTGCCACTACATTTTTTTCGTTTCTTTTCTTGAGTCTTTTTCCATCGCAGTCCGTGCTAAGTATAATTATTAATTCTTTGATTGCCGCTCACAGGTGCATCACAAGAAACTTCGACGCCAGTAGCGGCAAAAAATTTATCATTCAAATTCTACTCAGATTTAGAACTTGAATTAGTAACGATCGTTGTTTGAAATTTAATAAAAGCCACATTAAAGGTGTTCGCGGCCACTTACACCTCCAGCAGTTAAATAATTAACTCGTTGGTGTTTTTTCAACGGTGTTTCTTTCACAAATAATTTTTGTATCGAAAGTTATTTTCATTTAGTTGAACCGTTGCAGAGCGTTGAAATAGACCAAAAATGTAACCAATAGTGAATATTATGTGGGAATATTTTTGACATTTTCTTTTAGTATAAATAGTCAAGCTGAACAAAACCTTATAATTATATGAAAAACATACAACATGCAGGAATGTGAAATTATTTTGCAACTGCATGCATTTAGTTGTCCACACTGTGCATCAGCGCAAAATGCGCGATGAGTTTTCATGCTATTACATAACGACGAGCGAAAGATCCATCACAAGGTCCCGTTTTGCATATGTGTTTCAAGTAATTTATTCATAAAAAAATCATTCATAAAAAAATTATTTCTGACGGTATTGCTAAACTGAGATGTGAATTTTATCGCAAAGAGTTAGAAAGCGAACACTTGAAAGGGCATCGTTTTTATTTTTATAGTCATCTCTTTGTTACTCACCTTTCCGGTGACGATGTTCACTCTTCGAAATGTGGCTGGGCATTTTAAGGAGAGTATTCACCTAAAATTCTCGGTTATATCGAACCTTTTTATTATAAAGTGGAGCATTGTTTCACCGACGCATGTTATAAATGATGAATCGTACAGGCATTGCGCCATAACATTAATATCAAGGATGTATTTGAAAATAGCTGGCATCAATAAGCAGTGATCCCTCCGACTGGAAGCTTTTCCATTGATATTCTCCGCTCTGTTACAGCGTTCATGACTGATCCATTAAACTCAATGCACGTGTTGAGTGCGAGCCATGAAGTTCTATTGGAATACTTGATGTTGTACCCTCGATGTTCGCTGAAGATCACACTGCCACTGCCAGCTATCTGCAGTGCGTCCAATGTCGTCAATTTTTTACGACGCTGAAATTTGAATGATCAGAAGTTGTTTGTCAACATGAAGTCGTATTTTGTGAGCGATTGATGATCGAAGTTCAGTACCAAAGCGCTCTTTTGTAACGCAGCCCCATTCTAGCAATCTTGTGGGCTCAGAATGCGGCATTTTATTGATGTTGAGGGTCTGTAAATAACAGAGCCAGAGGGTCGTGACAGCCCGGCTCGAGTTAGCAAGCTTGTCGAGCAACAGCAGAAAGTTGGTATGGTGGACTCGTAAATTGTGCCGTGGAGCTGAAGTTCAGTATTTCTCGTGCTCGAAGGTGGAGAAAGAATGGTAGTATTTTTTCGCAACGATGACTCGAAAATATTTGGAATTGAGGCTGTTGTTTTCCAGATAGCTTGTTATCGTGGGGCCTGATCTCAAATTATTAAGCTCATTGAGTGAGTAACCAATGGTGTTTTCCTCTACATACCACTAAATGGAGGCTCTATTTGGAAATGAATTACGTTCTTTGAGCAATCATTCATTTATAAGTTTATCTTAAACATAACATTCTTTCGTCGTAGAAATACAGCGCATCCTTTCTTCGCAGAGAGACAGCGAAATTAGATAAGCTTAACATTGGTGCTCGAGCTCTCTCGTATCTCTATAGAACAAAGTAAAAGCTCTTATTATCGTTTACAAATTCTCACTGGTCTGGCAATAAAGTACAAAGACTCTATCAGTTTTTCAGATATTATATCCCGGGTAGGCGGAAAAAACAAGAGTTTTTTCTGTACCTATTCATATGTAATCTCATCATTTATATAAACCTGATTTTCACCTTATATCGTCTTAGCAATATTATTCGTGGATTTCCCTATAGATTCCACTTTGAGTTTTTCTCAATGAGGATTTTTAACATATCAACCGGAAATAATTTGAGCTTCTGTACATTTCATTAAGTAGAGTCCAACTGAAAGTCCCTTTGCGTCAAGCAATAATATGATAAGTAACAGTATACCTTGCAAAGAAGAAACATGCATGTTGACCAAGTTATTTTCAGCGTCGTAAATGCAAACCTCAACTTTTTTCAATTTCGTTTTTCATTTTCACGGTTTTCTAAATCGTGCAAAAATCACTGTTACACAATAACAAGAATAATGGCATGGTAATGTGTTAAAACTTTCGTTTTCTGCAATTTTTTAAGCGTTTAAAAAAATCTTTTAGGACTCATCACAGGTTTACAAAAACGTTACAAAGTTTGAGAACGTGGTGAAAATACCGTGAAAATGAGTTGCGAAGTCATCAATTTGTTCCACTGTTTGACGAATACGAGTATTCTGAGTTACAAACGTAGCACTTACATGCATCTGCTAGCCTGTATTCTGGATGGGTACTAAACCCACCGATTATGATCGCTCCTGGAAGTTTAAAATTCAGCATCGCATTAGAATTTTTGCAAAATTTTGCGTCAAGGTAAAGCTCGCGTTATGAGAGAAGTTCAGCGCGAGCGTCAGGCTTGTACTACGGGCCAAAAAGTGACGCGTTTTGAACAAGACAAATCACTTTCTGTCGAACACATTTCTGGTGCCCTTCATATCGTGACGTCTTTTTTAACGTTTGCTCATTGCTGCTTAAAAAGAAAGTTCGGAAAGAAGAATTGATTTCCACGAGCCATTAGGATATCATAAGTGTGTATCATAGATCGAGATTTTGTATTTTCTCGTCGTAAATCTTAAATTTCCTGTCATCGAATGATTGGCGTTCGATTGATCGACAATGATCATTGGAGTCCAATCGCAATTAGGGGCAGAACAGAGATATTTAACGTCAAAATGTAATGAGCTTTTCAGAACGTATTTTTTGGGACATCGAGGCTATTTTAGCCTTTTTGAAATAATACTGTATTAATATATTAATATTCCAAAATAATACTGTAGTAATATACTAATGTTCTGAAATAATACTGTATTAATTGATTTTAAACAATGACAAAGAAAACACATACTTTGGCCACTTTCTCGTTCTTTGTTCACAGTAGTTGAGACTCTAAATCTTGTGTCAACTGTAGTGTAACGAATATATCATTCGTGTGTGACTTTACAGAGAAATTATTCTTTTTTTTACAAGATTTTATAAGTTTTGCCATATGGCGGCACCTTTAATTCATAATAAGCAGCAGCACGTGTCGACAGACTTGATCACGTTACAATTCAAACTTAAGCGTGAAGGAAAAAGTTTTGATGCTAAAATGGTGTAAATCTTCTCAATACTAACACTTCTCTTGTTTGACATGGAGGTAACGCAACTTTACAAGTACAAATTTTTCAATCGTTACCTATCATATTACACACTCTTCATATTGTCATTTGTCTGAATTGAGTTTGTTTTTCCATTTTTACCCGATCATATAATACACTCTTCAATTTTCTACTTGGCCGAATATAACAACAAGACTCTCATTGTTTTTTACACATGGAGATAATCACGTATAATTCTTTAAGTTCAAGAGAAGTGGCGTTCGTTTGCTTTGCCTCATTTTCGAGGAGAAATGTAGAGCCAATGTATTCGAGATTAAAGCTTATTTTCACGAAAATTATTATTTAGGATAATGTTCAGCGATGTGAGAACAAATTATTCAAAAATTTTCAACACAAATGCTTCTTTGGGAAATTGATATTTCAACTGTACTCTAAAATACAAATAATTACCCACCAGGTTTCGAGGCTGATAGGATGATCAAAAATAAACTTTTTCACTTCTTACGCGGCTCCTTCAAACTGAGACCTAGCAAAAAATCAGATTCGAGCCCAAATTCATATAACACCCAGGAACTTAGTTTTATGAATAAATCACAACATTTAAAAGGTTGAGGACTGGTCGAGTTAATTTAGCTCTACTTCATTCCGCATTTTTTTTTACTACAGGTAACGCACCTGCCTTATGCCACCAAGCCGCTACTCGCAACCTGAGAAGATCGCAGTATTACGCTCAAGTTCCCGAAGCCCATTTTACCGACAATAACGGGTACAAAGACTCCCGGAGGCAGCACTTCTCTTCAGCATACGTCGACCAAGCGGCCAATCACGACCCCGCTTACAGTTTCACGCCGCGGCAAAGCGGTGACCGACATCGGTACTACGAAGCGGCTAGTGCTGGCCAGTACCCTCACTATGTCGGACAAGGTGCGTGGTTTGCTCTACACTAGGTAGGTAGAGGGTAGGCTTCGCATGGTTTGCTTTACACTAGGTAGAGTGTAGGCTTCGAATAGTTTGCTCTATACTAGGTAGAGGGTAGGCTTCGAATGGTTTGCTTTACACTAGGTAGAAGGTAGGCTTCGAATAGTTTGCTCTATACTAGGTAGAGCGTAGGCTTCGAATGGTTGGCTCTGCACTAAGTAGAGAGTTGGCTTCGAATGGTTTGCTTTACACTAGGTAGAGTGTAGGCTTCGAATAGTTTGCTCTATACTAGGTAGAGTGTCGGCTTCGAATGGTTGGCTCTGCACTAGGTAGAGCGTAGGCTTCGAATAGTTTGCTCTATACTAGGTAGAGCGTAGGCTTCGAATGGTTTGCTTTACACTAGGTAGAGTGTAGGCTTCGAATAGTTTGCTCTATACTAGGTAGAGTGTCGGCTTCGAATGGTTGGCTCTGCACTAGGTAGAGGGTAGGCTTCGAATGGTTTGCTTTACACTAGGTAGAGTGTAGGCTTCGAATAGTTTGCTCTATACTAGGTAGAGTGTAGGCTTCGAATGGTTTGCTCTGCACTAGGTAGAGTGTAGGCTTCGAATGGTTTGCTCTGCATTAGGCAGAGTGTAGGCTTCGAATGGTTTGCTTTACACTAGGTAGAGTGTAGGCTTCAAATGGTTTTCTCCACACTAGGTAAAGTGAAGGCTTCGAATGGTTTGTTCTAAGCTAGGCAGAGTGTAGGCTTCGAATGGTTTATTCTGCACTAGATAGAGCGTGGGCAAAGAGAGGTTTAACCTGTGCCGAGTAGAGTGTAGGTACGAAGTGGTTTTCTTACTCCAAGTGGAGTGAAGGATGAAGGGGTTTACTCTGCACTAGGTAAAGTGTGGGCTTTAAATGGTTTGCTTTGCACCACGTGGAGTGCAGGCAGAGAGAGGTTTATTATGTACTAAAGTGTAGGCAAAGAAAGGTTTGCTGTTCAAGTAGAGTGTAGGCACGGAGACGTTTACAGTATACTAGGTAGAGTGTTTAGATGAGCTGGTTTCTGTGAAAGATGGAAGTGCGGAGAAATACCTCTGACTGAACAGAAATTGAGTGTGATCTGGCACAAGGGAAAATTAATCGGATATGTGGAATGTTACAATTCCATGACAGAATTGATGTGATGATGGTGAGTGCAAGTTGAAGAATGCTGGTGAATAAAAATTTGAAAATTAGCTTTTATAATACACAAATGTCGTGGGCGTGACTGGTGTGTTCTTTTTTCGAAAAACCGAAACTGCTCAGAGTACAGCAAAGATCGAGCATGATAAACCCATGAATTTCAGCATGCCGAATAAAATACCTAGGTAATGCTCATGGAGACTGTGAAATAACTTACCGACATGCATGGGGGCACGTTTAAAATACCATTACCTACAACTGCTTTGCCTACAAAATGTTTAGGATAAAAAGGAAAACCAATGTGGCAAGAATATCATGATACAAAACAAACCTTTCATAATACAAAAAAAATCTACCTTCAGTGCTATGATATACAATAAATCAAAGTGTTAAAAGATTGTCACTCTAAATCTTCTGAATAAACCGGATATAAGACATCGAGATTCAAAAGACATAATGAAACAAAAGACAGTAAAAATTTCAACAAACAATGAAAATTTTATTTTCCCCGCCGTATCACATTCATTTATTGACAAACGGTTTTTTTAAAAAGCAAATCGGCTCTCAAATGAGGAGATCACGAAAATTTGAGGTTGAATCCGAAATTTTAAAATTTATGTTTTTAAAAACCTGGTCTTTCTTCAAACAGTGTTCTGTTATAGACGAGCTGGATAGCTTGGTCAGGTTACAGACAGTGCGACAGGAGACTCCCCTGTGTTATGCAAACGCGTGACCGATGCCAGCGCTCTCACTGGGCTCCAAATTATTGTTTGTGAGGTGTGCACAACACAGGGGAGTCTCCTTTCGCACCGGCTGTAACCTCACCAAGCCACCCAACTAGTCTATAAGAGAACACTGTTTGAAAAAGACCAGGTTTTTAAAAACACAAATTTTAAAATTTTTTATTCAACCTCAAATTTTCCTGATCTCATTTTAGAATCGATGTACATTTTAAAAAACCGTCCGTCAATAAAAGAAAAAACCGTCAATACGGCGGTGAAACTTTCCATTGTTTATTAAAATTTTCGAACTTTTTCTGTGTTATTTTGTATTTTAAATTTCGATGTCTTATACCCGGTTTATTCGGAAGATTTAGTCACAATGTTTCAATACAGATTTATTATGTTTCAGACTATTAAAGGTAGATTTTTTGCAATCCTAAACGTTTGTTTTTTATCATGCTATTCTTAACCACGTTGGTTTTTCTTTCGATCCTAAAAGTGAGATTTCCTAGACATCAGTCTATTTCATCGACCTAAGTTTTCCCTGCTTCTAGAAAACTTGCTTCAAAAAAAAAAATACTGAGGACTGAAGGTATTTAAAGATGTGTTTTCTGAGACACTGGAGTAGTCAAAATATTCAATCGAAGCTTGGGATTTTGAGACCTTATGAGGAATGTGTTTTGAATACGGAATTCAAACTGTTCGTCCAATTGAAAGATTTGGTCTGAAGTTATTTGTTTTTCCATTTGGATCACTAATATTTCTTCGGGGGAAAATATCGCCATTTCATTTCTCTATTTTGGTTTAAGAATTGATACGAAATGCGAAAAAACTCTGTATAGGGTACACTTTACTACAGACACGCTTCAATGTAGAACGCAATGCATAAAGTGAGAAGGGCCAACGTAGGTGATTGTATAGGTCGAACGTTCCCTGTCTCTCGGGCTTTAATTTTCCTAATGGGAGTGCGCTTGCATAGAATAAGAGTGGGCAAAAATTGATCTTGTGAAGAAATCTAAGCCAGAGAAATTCATTTCCTGTACCACTCGGTTTTAAACAAAATGAAAATTTTCCTCTGAGTCCCCAAAAAAGGATCTTGCACTTGAAGTCAGCTTCCATATCAAAATTAAAGTTGAAGACTCGAAACATTTGATACATAAAAAGAGCTTAGTATAATTGTGCACATGACTTCATAAAATCATATTATGTAAATATTATAGGTATGGAGCAATGAAGGATTCATAGCTTTTTATTATGGAGCAACAATAACCGCTATAAACTGGTATCATACGCGCTTTGGAATTTAAACAATGTTATTGTATTGACACACAAGCACTTGCTGAAAGTTTACGCTCAAAATATTAAAAAATATCTAGTAACTGACCTCGTGGAAAGTGCTCTACAAGACATTAAAGCTCACCACGCGATGATCCAAGGTCTTCTCGCACAGCCCTCTGGCTTCTCCCTTCGTTCTCAGCGAAATCTGCTCTTTGCAGTGAAAAGATCAAACTTAAAAAAAAAACATTTACGTGGTCGTATTGGTAGAGCTGGCAGAAAAAGTTTGTATAAGTTTACGCGACTGCGTTGCGTGCTTTTGTTCAGGCGAAAGCCCCTTGGCTTGATCCGATTTCAAATAAAATTTGAGCATTGACCCTGAGACGCAAGTGGCTTGAAAATCCGACTCCTGGAGAGTAGCTACGTCATCACAACTCCAAGGCTTGCCTACTTGGCTCAGGGGCTAAATTTTGGTGCCTTGCGTGGCGTAGGATTCTTGAAGCGTGTGTGCACTTAGAGCAGCCATTCTCAACCTCTCCTCTGTCACTGAACCCCTCGGCTTTAGGTATTTCACCCTTCACCCCCTACCCCCATACAAAACACTCACAAACACTTTCTTTGCATTCTCTCTCTCTCATTTTACCAAAATTATTTTAACTTAATTATCTTTTAAATTATCATCCACTTCAATTATTTACCCCGGCTGTATAATTTTTAACGTCCTAGGGGTAAATTTTGTTGAGAACCTCGGACCTCTGACCACGTTGAGAACCTCTGACTCGGAGGGTAATGCTGGGACCTTCAAAATTGTGACTCCCTTCCTGAACAGCTATGAATTCTAACGTGGTGGTTGAAAATCACGATAAAGAAAAGCTCTGTGGCTCATAGTTCTGAGGGGTGCACCAAACACAAATTTGAAATCGCATTTATCGCTGTGATTCTTACATATTTCATAGGTATTCATCTTGTTTTATCTTTCTTCTCCCAAGAATTGACTTGATAATCACTCGTTGAGGGAACGTAGAGTGAAGAATGTTGAAATTATTTTCACCATTAACATAGACCATGGCTGTTACCAACTCATTAATGAATTACTCAGTCCAAAGACGCCTTCGTTAACAGGGAAGCAAATCGACGAATAAATTGAGGAACCACGAAATTATCTGACACAACTCTGTAGCATCGAGTAGATTCATCATTCATGAAATCGTAATATTGACGTTGTGATGTATTTATAAGACAGCTTAGTCAGGAGAAGTATTGTTTTAAATCTAATTTTTATTATTTTCTGAAGTCGTTCAAATGTTACTTCTGTCTTGACCCCATCCCAAATCACGCTGATCCAGTCAAATCGCATCTCAGATATTCGTTGCCAGTTTCCCTAAAATGAACAGAATAAAATAATATTTTATAGATGCGAATTCATATTTCAAACGCCGTCGGGCCAATCTTACTAGAGCTTTGATCTCTAAGTGAGAACGTGAATGGGCATTTTATTGAAATGAGTCTACGAACATGAATGTCAAATCTCTTTTCAAACGATGTCAAGAAGACATCAGAGCTCGTGTTCAGGTTTATCGCGTTCCGTACATTTGATAAACTTCGTCCAATCACGATTTTTCATTTATTTTCTCTCGAACATCTTCTCGGAACATTGAAGCAATCGCGCGGAATATGAAACAAAAGAGGAGCAGCCAAAATGTTAAGACGAGTGAAACTTTGGCAATTTACAAAACTTAGAGCGCGTTGAGTGGCCTTCCTCAAATTGCTTTACAGCTGCTGTTCACTATGAGAGGGAAAAATCTCGATTGAAATCATTTGAATCCAGGCCAATGACTTGAAGGGAATGATTCCTCACAAATTACTTTGAATCAAAGCGATCACTGGAGTGTCGAGCCAGGATGCAAACTTCTATCCAGCTCGTAAATTTTCTGCTCCTTTGTATGGAGATCGTCGACTTGAACGGAATTGCTAGATGCGCTCTAATGGCTCCACTTACGTACGAGAATGATGTTCGTTGCCTCAAAATAAGGATTATATGAGCGTAGGATATGTCGCTCTGCAATGGGAGTTATACTTGCAGGAGAGCACTCCACTTAATTTCTCCGAAGAAGTCATCCGAGCTTTCTGCGGTTTATTTCCTGATCTGTAATGAATTACGGAATATATCGGTTAGCAAGAGTTTGAAATGGTATATCATAGACACTGATTTTTAAAGGAGGCTGCTGAACGTTCATTCTATTGAATAAAAGTTATGCGCACTCCTTTAGAAATATCTCTGATAGGGATTACGTTCGTGCCACATAAATTTGTAACGTTGTTGCGAACGTCGTCTTTATGAAAGGAATATTCGTTGTGACAACACAAAGATACGCATGGGTATCTTCCTATTTAATTGACCACTTTATACAAAAGCCTGATGGTAAAGCCACCCCTAAATCTGCGCACAATTTTTTGCATAAATCTTTGATGTTGCTACGCTAAATTGACGATAGTTATTGTAATGCTTGCCAATGCATTTGATCTGATTTGCCGAGGTAAAAATTGGCATGGCACCTGACACTTTTTTTTTTCGTTGTTATCTGGGCGTTAGGAATTATCCGAAGACAAATACACCCGGTCACTCAATCTTATACATTGTCTTTCATTCAATACATTTGGTGAGTTAGACTCAAAATACATTCGGCTCTTTACTTCATTTTAAATGTTGCTTTCCTTACACCACTGAAAGCAAAGCTATTTCTCGGCCTTAGTAGCGGGATTGAGGCTATCATTAGAATATTAAATTACCTGTTGACAAAGTAATTCAGAACTCACTATGCTTTGAGGGCTCCAGCATTCGCATGATCTCAGCTGTTCGTCATTAGATGAAGACCTGCTTGCCTGCTATATCTCGTTTGATAAGAGGGTTATTTTCAGAGCCCCTTTATTGTATCGTCTTAACAAAAAGCCATGAGAGCTTGGCAGCCCTAAGGAACTTCATTTAACAATTACTCCAGGAAGCTCAGCGGCCTTTCATTTGCTCAATGTAGAGGAAGTCCCACTTCATGAGGCATTCCGGCCAGGCATTGCATGTCAGAAGTCCTGACGACCGAATGTAAGTTGTTCTACGCACGAAACTTCGCATTTTCAATTCTTTTATATTCCAAACATCATTTCATTTATAACGCAATGCTCGCTGCAGAGTATTGCTGAGTGGAACGATGTCATTTTTTGCAGGAACGTTTACTCTGTCGGAACTATGCTCGCCCTCTCGGTAGAATTGCTGAGCTGCAGCGCGGTCATAAACACTGGACAGGTGGAACAGAAAATCTCCTCTCAACTAAATCGCATTGCAACTCATGAAATACTTCCCATTAACGATAATTATAGTGGCATGGCGCCTGACACTAATGGCACCTGTTTGTTTACGTGCTCCATCAGATTCGCTAGATTTCTAGCATGAATGATGAAACATAATTTGAAAACTCTATTTCAATAAAAGAAATGCTTGAAGGGGAAAATTAAGTAACCGAAAAAATTAGGTATAAAGCAAATTGCTGGGGCTGCGATGACGTCACTTGTGACGCTACCTCATCGAAAATGCGTTATCAATCCTTTTAGGATAAGTTGGCCTCGGTAGAATAGATTAGATTAGGTTAAGTTGGGTTACGTCTTTTTACTCGTGTCTAGTCGGTACAAAAAACAGGCAATTCAATTTTAATATGTATGATTTTATTTATTTTTTTATATTTTTGAAGAAGAGTTTATTCAATATTGATGCAACCTGATACCAATGTTCTGAAATAACTATCAAAAGTGTAGAGCTACACAATTATTCAGCAAATCAATCATAATGTATCAATACTTCGTTTATGGAGGAAATGCAAGATGTTTGAGATCCAACTTAACTTCTGCGTTAGTAAAGTGTAGTTTTTTCAAGACCTGGGCACAGTATTCCACAAAGATTCATCTGCATTGTTGCCCTGCGTCTTAAATTCACCCATTTTAGATGCAATCTAAAATGCTAGCGGGAACGGTCCTGGTGAAAATTGATTTTTTTAATAATGTATAGTAAATTGGAAGTCCTGCGTTGTGAATTTTATCAGTCATGACGAAAAATTTTATAGCTTAAATATTCAATTAGCTGTTATTATTAACCGCAGATATTATTTCAGTTAACGTTTGGGTAGTCAGGGCGTCCCTTGTCTTTAGACGATCTACATATCTCAATAAGTGAGTTATCGCATTTCGAGATTTCCTGAGTCCACTTAGAGGAAGCTCACAAGTCATTTTTCAACTTCATCTGTGTCGAATTAGGGCTAAAGCGATCAATGTGGTAAAATTCTGTGTTGTTGTACATGAGATGTGAAATTAATGCCTGGTAAATGTGGCTTCAACATGAGGTTGTTCTTTTTGTACTCAATGTTCTTCAATTGGCCGTTTGCATCAGTAAAATTTGGTTCGTAGAGGCCTCTCAGGATTGGGCAACCCTGCTGTGTAGCTCACAAAGTTCATAAGCTAACAGGGTCGCCGGATGCTAAAAATAAAGAATAAATAAGAATTTTACAAGAGTAAATGCCAACTGAGAGGATTTTGACCGGAGAAATTCTGCTCTGACAAGCATGGTCGAGACCAGTCCCTCCTTGATAGAGACACTCGCATGATTGCTGGCAGTTTCTCCGCGCGTCGCGTGCGTTAATTCATCAAGTTTTAGCGGAGTTCGCGCAGCTGCAGCGCTATTATCGAGCGCACTTTAGCTGAACGCAGGCTGCCTTCTCACTAATAGCGCAGATCTTTCCCCTGTTAAAATGAAATATGTGAGTTTCGATTGGCTTCTAATCATGGAGTGTTTTCATTATCAGAAGGTATTATCCTTTGGTAATTAACTGAAACATTGGACTTCAATGTTACTGTGTTTTTCAAACGGGTTTAGAACTTCGGAAATGATATTACTTAGCCAGTGGAATAGCTGAGATAACAATCATGACTGACTCTAAGAATAGCGTGTTCTGTAACTGAATGATAAGTTTCAGGAAAATGATGCACTTATGAACAGTTTTCAAATTTGGCGAACCTTCGTGCGATAGCTGTAGTGTTCCATCGTTGAGACATTTTTATGTAATTAAATGATCAAAAGCCCGTGTGAAGTTAATTATCTGCGTCTTCGAGCAAAAATGGATTAAATTTTTGGTTGCTCAAACAGGTAGCTTTCTCGTTGTCGCATCATACAAGTTCGGGTATCCAGTCAAAAAGAGTGATGTGACCATAGCGAAAGTTATAGCTGATATTTAACGACTTTCTAACGAATCTTTATAAAAAGTTCACTGCGAAAAGTTACAAGCCGAAAGGCATTTGAGTTAACTGGTATGATTGCACATAAATTGGCAATTTAAAGATTGAAAATTGGTTTTACCTTGATTCTAGTTTACACAGCAGATATATAATTAAAAAATTGGAATTGTTTTTTTAAACCTTTAGTGCACCATGATACATTTCCGTCGGATTCATTGAAGCGACATGAAAACATATTTTTAGACTGAGATTAGTTTAGACTAAACATTCACACGCTGCTCCGCGATCATCATCGACATCACAAATACAATACTAACAGGAATGTAAGCCCACCTCTGCATCGGAAACTATAGCATTTTAATTTTGAATCAGCGTTACGTTAATCTAAATGGAATGGTCAATCAGAAGAAAAATAAAAATATGTAATCATCGGCACACAAAAATATAAAAATTATTTATCTGCATTCACATTCAAAAAAATTTCATCTGTCATAAATTTTCACTTTCAATTTTATGACTGGAGAAACACATTTTCAACTATATTTCAAATGACATTGCTGTTTTTGAGAATATACTCGTAATGATTGCGAATCTACACCCATTATTATGACGAATGTAATATTACTCACCTTCACTGACCGGCGCGCCGTTTTAGAGAACCCATCTAAGATCCTTCCCGAGTTACCCTAACAAAAAGGGTAATTTCTAAACTATAAGACGTACAATCTTGAAATTAATACCAAATGAACGGGCGTGACGAGTACAATTCATTTATGTAATTCAAAAATTTTTTACGCCCCTGTGAGGGGCAGGAAGAGGGCCTCTCGTGGCCCGTCAATGGTCGGCCGATTTTCTCTATAAGCCTCATTTTGTACTCCTCATAGTTTCTAAAACATTGCACCTAACAATTTGAAAGTAGTCTCATTATAAAGATCGATTTATTCTCCAAATGTGAGTGTATAATAAAACTGTCATACGCTCCCTGGAGGAAGATGAAGAGCAAGTTTCTCCTAGCCTCTGAATGGTCGACCGATTTTTCGAAAGGCTCATTTTGTATGAGTCATAATTTCTAAAGTATTGCACCTAAAAATTTGAAATTAGTCTCATTTTAAGCGTCAATTCATTCTCCAAATGTGAGTGTATAATAAAAATCTCATACGCCCCTTGGGGGATGACAGAGACCAAGGTTTCTAGTTTGGTCTTTTGGTCTTTTGTTAGGTCTTTTAGGGTAACTTGGTCTTTTGTTAGGGTAACTCGGGAAGGATCTTAGATGGGTTCTCTAAAACGGCGCGCCGGTCCTTCACTGGGTGACACTCAGCCAGTTTTTTGTAATTGATATAGTAATTTTAATATCAAATCTGCGACCATTGGGGCAGTAAACGTAACGTTAATCGCATTCACTAACGACACTCAGGCATTTTTTTCGTTACTGGTACGGGAATTAAAATTTTTAACGTACAACCATTAAGGTAGTTGACGCAACGTTACTTGCATTCACTAACGACACTCATCCACTTTTCACGCAACTGGTACAGAAATCATCATTTTAAATCTCCAACCAATAGGACAATTAACGCAACGGTACTCACATTCATTGCACGACACTCCCGCATTTTTCTCGTTACTGGTCCAGAAGTCCCAAGTGGAGCAGAGGCGTGGGAAAGAAGCTCTGCGGGGCCGAGCTTTGACTTCTCGCCGCCTCGTAACGTGACCGCCCTGAAGGACGCTAACGCCTACCTCCACTGCATCGTCAACAACCTCACCAACAAAACGGTGCGTTTGTAAACTGAAGCATATTGGGTTGGTAAGTTAAGGTTTAAATGAAGGTTAATTGAGGTAATTAAGGAATCGGTGCGTTTCTAAACTGAAGCATATTGGGTGGGTGAGTTAAAGTTTAAATGAAGGTTAACTGTGGTAATTAAGGAAGCGGTGCGTTTGTAAACTGAAACACATTGGTTGGGTAGGGGGTAAAGTGAAGATAGGTGTTAATTGTTTTAAGGAAACGGTACGTTTGAAAAGTAAAAGACAAGGGTTAATTGTTTTGAAAATGTAAACGGTACGTTTGTTAAGTGAAGCATATTGGGAGGGTAGTTTAAAGTTAAGATAGGTGTTAATTGGATTCTTAAGGAATAAAGCTTAGTTAATTAAGGTTAACTAAGTGAACTTTGTTGGCAGAGTTAATTAAATTTGGTAGGTGAGTTAAAGTTTAGATAGGTATTTAGTGTGTTAATAGGGAATGAGGCTCACTTAAGGTATTGCAGGCTAAGTTAGGAGGCTTAGGACTTGAAACGGTTAAAGTAGGTCATAAATACTAAGTTTATTAGGAGTTTGCGTAGGTACAGGAGCAATTTGAAAGGGTTGTTTCAAGCCAAAATGACATAAAATTTAATTTTTCAGTCATTAAATTCGCTTGATTTATTTTGAATTTTGAATGATCATGTTTAACTTTTGATCGTGAAACGTTCAAAAATTTTCTTAGGCGACCTAACAAATGATCAAATGTTATCAATTTTAAAATACAGTTGGAACCAATAGCAAAAATGAACGCATTCTTGCCTAAGAAGAGACTCGACAGACCACTTATTGAGGCGTAAGTTTTTTCTTTGTGTGAAGTCTGGAAGTAACACAGCTAGCTTAAGTTCTGTTAGAAGAAAATCCTTTAATCCTTCAGTATTGACTGTGGTTCCCAGAGCACTCACGTTCCAGCTTACGAAAGAAAGGCATTAGCTCGAAACTTTCTGCGATATAATTCACTGCTTCGATTTTATTTCATTTTTGACGAACATTAAAATTTGCACGATTTTATGATGGGTTCTTCAATACGGTGATTTTTTGTGGTTGAAAGGAGACAACTTGTTCGAATTTGGCCGCCTTCAAAACGGATTATAAGGGCTGAATTGCTAAATGAATATTTTAAAGTTTTAACTATTACGAAAGACCTTGCACATAAATGTGTTCATTTCAGGTATATGAAACGCATCACAGCATTCTTACTGATTTAAATTCTGTACAAGAATTGGCAAAAAATTTGATAATTGTTTTTTCCAGAATTATTTCATCCTACGCTTCCCATTTTTTTCTTTTTCAAGAAAACCTTTCGAAAATATGTGACTAATTGCTTAGAGTTCTCTTATGTAAACTGGATATTAATATTTGGTACGGGTAAAAGAATACATTTTGACATTACACCACTTTTTTCCTAATTTTACTAATGTATTAGCTTCCTATTATGTTAACGCAAGCAAAAGCGCAAACTTTAAGTAATGTCAATGGGATAAAAATAAACATCGTCAAACACACAACTTAGAAAAGCAGCTGACCTAAACCTACGCATGAATTTCATTCAAGTGTTTATTAGACTCATTCCATGTCCTCTCTCTCCCGAAGTTCATCAAATGTACGGAAAAGTAACAGCATCAAAAATGTTCATCACATTTTTGAACTGATAATTCTTAAATTCCTGAGAAAGCTTACCAAATGAAGGACTGAGTAACAGTTTCTGAAGTGGTCTTCATTGCTTTCAACTGACACTTTTTGCATTGTTTGAAGCAACGAGAATGGGTTCATTTTTCAGCTGTCGTGGATACGGGAAAAAGATCTTCACATTCTGACGGTAGGGAAGGCGACCTACACGGCTGACAACAGGTTTGAGGTCATCCATAAAGATCAATCCAATTCTTGGACACTGAAGATCAATTCGGTGCAGCCCAGAGACTCTGGACGCTACGAGTGTCAAGTGAACAGTCATCCAACTGACCCCATCACTTTTGAAGTCGATCTCGCAGTGTTCGGTGAGTCCATCCTTTTGTATGTTTGGTAAAAATTTTCCCATCAAAATTTAGTGGTGCGCTTGAAGTTTGTATCTGGATTAATCAGTCTGTTCTTGTGAATATTGCTTGATAGGTGTATGTTTAATAAGTTTCCCCAAAAAAACTAACTGCTCAGTTGAACTTTATATTCATGAACATTCATTTTTTGGCTTTGAGCTGTTACAGGGAAATTGTCCAAAAATACATATTTCAACACATTTGCAACGAGTAATACATTGATAATAAACTCTGGCTAACCTTTTTCGACGCCGCCCTTCCAATTATGAATACATTCGTACGCAGATTCAGAGTTTCCAAAAACTTTGCAAACTTCACCGACCAATTTTGCGCTGTGAATCTCACAATCTTTCAAGGGGAGTAATCAGATTAAAAAATTTTCATATAGAAAAAATAGTGGGAACTTGTGATGTACTGAAAACGATGTACTAATAAACTTGTGATGCAATATTTTTCAATTCATTAGAAGACCAATACATATTTCGGTACCTACTGTATAGTTTTTAGCGCCAGATTATCCAATAGCGATAGGCTCTGACTCAAACATTGTTTACTGCATGTCATGCCTGTACCGGCGAGTGAATGATGCTGCCTTGTTTGGTGTTGCTGCATCGCGCACTTGGACGCTAGGGATGGGGATACGGTTGCTGGCTTTGCCTATTTAGATTAGCACATTGCTTGCGACACGGCCTATCCGATGGGTCGTGCTTAAGTTCTTCCTGCTGCGAAACGAGCCATCAATGGGTCGTTTTAAAAATTCTAGAAATCTTTTAAAATTAGGGTGTTTAATGGAAGCCGTTGATGTTTGGTATTTGTGAATTGGTTATCGACTTTTGATTCTAAATTAGAGCCGAATTTTAAATTTGATTTTAACCCATCGCGTTTAACGTGTTAAGGATGTTAGACCTTTCAATTTCAATTGAAGGTAGTGAACCTTTTTGAGCTTGAGTTCTTTCTCCATTTACATGGTGGATGGTTCTACTTGACAAGTAGATGGATGACTATATCTACCAATGAGCGTGATTTCGCTTGGCTGGTACATAATTCGACTTGTCATGTGAATAACTGCGTTTGACCAGGTAGATGACTTTATTTCGAAATTGCAAGTAGGTGAGTTTACTCCACAGGTAAATGATTCTATTTGTGATGAAGATGACTACGATTGACAGGTAGACGACTCTGTTTGATGTAAAGATGCCCTCTTTTGGCAGACAGATGGCTTCATTTGACAAGAAGCCTCCTTTTGACAAGTAAATGATTCCATTTAGCAGGGAAATAACTTACTTTGTCAGTTAGATGTTCTTGCTTGTCAGATACTTGTCTCCTTTTGACAGGATAGGTAGATGACTTAAATTGGCAGGTAGATGAGTCCATTTAGAAGGTAGATGACTTTATTTAGCTTTTATCAGAAAATTTCACGACTCCATTGGGCATGTGATGACAGCATTCGACAGGCATGTGATGACAGCATTAGACGAGCATGTGATGACAACATTAGACGAGCATGTGATGACATTAGACAGGCAGGTGATGACTCCATTAGACAGGCATGTGATGGCAGCATTAAACAGGCATGTGATGACAACATTAGACAGGCAGGTGATGACAGCATTAGACAGGCAAGTGATGACAGCACTTAATAGGCAAATGACAGCATTAGAGAGGCAGGTGATGACAGGAGCAGACAGGCAGGTACTGACCATAATCCATCGGCCGAAAGCTCCCTTCTCTGGCAGAAATAATTCAGCTACGTGAACTGCACGGATCCAGCCCTAGTACGCTCAAGATTGTGTCCAGTATCGCGTTGAAGCTGGGATTCATGGTAGTTATTACCGTTATGGTTGCGATTTGCATCAAAACCTATTTAGTAAATCACGTGAATAGGAATGAAAAATACACTTCAATCTCTGCAATGTTATTTTTATCATCGGTGACCATTTTCAGAATGAGGTTGATTTCTTATCATCAGGTGAGATCATGTTTTGTTATCAGTGAGGATTATCTTTTGAAATCAATGAGAGTTATTATTTACCATCAGTGACAATTATCTTAAACCGTCATTGAGGATTATCTTTCACCATGAGTGAGAGTTATTTTTTACTTTCAGAGAGGATTATTTTTCACCATCAATCAGAAGTCAACTCTAGAACACGAATCACATGACCGTTGTTAACCATCGCAGATAGTATACATTTTACCACATCTCTGAAAAATAACAAAGAAAAACTTAGCTACCATACAGGAAAATTACATATACAAAGCTACCCGGAAAATATTCCTGTGCCCTCATTTCTCTTACTGCGCAGCTAATCAACTAATCAATGACATGATGGTGTAGGGGGTGCGTTAATAAACTCAGTTTAATTAATATTGAACACCTTGACTTCGGTTACCGGTGACTTAGGTTAACGTGACTTAGGTTACCGTCGACTTAGGTTACCGCTAACTTAGGTTAACGTTGATTAAGGTTACCGTTGACTTAGGTTAACGTTAACTTAGGTTACCGTTGACTTAGGTTAACGTGACTTAGGTTAACGTTGAATATCTACCATGGTTTGTTGTCTAAGGACAACTGTATAGTTTGCTATTATTACCATGTTTTTTATACATAGAAGTAACTCATAATAGTCGTTATCACATGGCGGCACAACGAGTGCGTCGTACGTGGCACCGACAGAAAATTACGACATACTGAGAGCTCCTTCAACTTCACACTTCGGTTGATGTCGCTGTTACGTGAATCAATTGTTGAAAAATATCCACAACCAAACAACTCATGTAAATCATAAAGTTAAAATTCTAAAACGACACATCTGATGATAAAAATTTCCTGCTAATCATGCCCTGTAAACATTTGATGCAAACGTCTGATGCAAAACACCTGAGGTAGAACATATCCCCTCAAACATCTGATGCAAAACCTGTGATGCGCATCTGATGTAAAACCTTGGATGCGCATCTGATGCAAAATATCTGCTGCAAAGTATCTGATGCCTAGCACCTGATACTATGCCTCTGATGCAAAGCCTCTGATGCAAAGCCTCTGATGCAAAGCTATCTGCTGCAAAGCCCCTGATGCAAAGCACCCGATGCAAAGCACTTGATGCAAAGCACCTGATGCAAAGCACCTCATGCAAAGCCCCTGATGCAAAACACCTGATGTAAAGCCCCTGATGCGAAGCACCTGATGCAAAGTACCTGATGCAAACATCTGATGCAAAGTGCTGTGTGCCACAGTGCCCACGGCGCACATCGTAGGGTCGACGGAGCGCTACGTGGACCGCGGCTCCACCATCAACCTCACCTGCATCATCAACCACAACCCCGACCCCGCCAGCTCAACCTTCTGGTACCACAACAACAAGGTATGTGGGAAGTATCACTGGTACCAGGTGCACCGTCTAGTACCCAATAACAAGGTAGATGTGTAAGTACCGCGTTTAGCACATGTGTCTTCTGATACCACAGTAATCAGGTACGTGGGGAGGAACCATGATCTTGTGGTACCCCTGAAAGAAAATGTGAGTGCGAGAAGTGCAATAACTATGCTGGGATCACCAAGTGAACCTTCTGGCACCACGCCAACAAGATGCAAGTTCAGGTACCATGATCACATGGTGAATCTTTTGGTACCTACTTAGTGAGGTAAGGTTCCATTTTTTGTACCCCTGGGACATCAGAGTATATGCTTGGTTACCATCCTCAAAAGGTGTATCTGCAAGTACCTCCACAGTAATGAACAAATTGTTACCATCGAGTTACCACCGAGTTAAACATTGATAATAAATTCTGTAATATTCGATATCTTTTCGAAAACAAAGTGCATCTCCTAGTGCAAAATGGTTGGTGAATTTTTTACCCGAATGTATGCGAAAAGTGTTTTTTATTTGTTTTACAAATGCAAAACACAACTAGATTTTGCTCGTAAGAATGTAAGAAAGTACTACAGGTTTCTGTAGGTCAGTGTAAACACGGTGCGTCATTTTATTATAATCATGACCTATACTTTTAGTGCATGATATAGACTCTCGACATTGAGTGCCATGAAATTAAAATTAAAATTATTAGAGTTCAACTTTGGTTTGTATAAGAAAAGTAAGGTTCAACTTGAAAACTTTCTTCAAGAAATGCAAATCAATTTAAAATTCAAGTGAAAGTACACGCTTCAGGTCTTCTTCATATTTGCGTTAGAGAAAAAATATTGAATAGAAAATTCGTAAATGACACTGCACGACCGTTAAAAAAATGAGCGTGTGTCTAAAAACCAATATAAATCTTATTTACGAGAAAAGCCCAGCAACTGATAATTACTTGAACTTCATACTACATTTTAACTAGAAAGTACAGGGAAAAATGAGAGCTCGGGATCTTGACAGGAAAGAAATTGATGTGAAATCTGTTGAGCTGAGTGAGCTCCACGTGCTCGCGTGATGCAGCACTGGGCAATGAGAGGGCTGAGTGAGGGCAGCTCGACTCGAACTCTCCGCCAGCACAGCCGCCAACACGAACCAAGAAAGAGCATGTGGATGGCAGGCTTTTTGGTATTCATTTCCCTAAAAGTTTTACTTGGTCCTTGCACGAAGCGGTTCTTCGGTAAATGTATAACATTAAGTTAATTAAGAGGAATGGCTCCCTTTGGGATGCAATTGTTGATGTTTCTGTATGTTTTCATGAACATCGACGTTGAATAAGTTTAAGTTTACGATGATATTCTTTTGGTTTGTGATGGAAGATCTCCTGTCGTTTTCCTCAGTGTATTTGAATTTGGTCGTTTCATAAAACATTTATAATGTAGTATAATTTTGCGTTCCTAAATTTTCGTACTAAAGGCAATGCGAAGTTTGTACTTTCTATAGTAATTTAATTTGTTGTATCAAAGTTTCCATATTATCTAAAAACGATACGTTACTTTCTCATGGTCTTTTTTCCGATTGTCAACATTTTCAGGATAGTTGTTAAGTTTCTCTGTTTTGCATCATTTATTTTTCATAAATTTTATTTTCGCCAGATGACTTTTCCGTATTACAGAGCTTGTGCTCGTATTAATTTGTGGTAAGTTAGAAACTTGATTATTACGAGCCTGTATTTTCAAAACAAAATATTAGGATATATTGAATATTTTTACCGATTCTCTAGTTAGACCTGGACTCTTTTCGCAATTCATAAACTCAATGAACAAAAATTTAAAAACTACACTTATCGGATATCTATTGTTTGCAAGGGGTCGCTTGACTGCAAATTAATTTCAAACCTACTTTCAATACAAACTTGAAAGTATCGAAATATTTTTGATGTCCAACATTTATGCGAGAAAACTAATTCCCTAAAAATGTAGTGAATAAAGTTCTAACTGCAATCTCCTTTTGAGCAAAATAAGAACTTTCTAATCCTCTTTAAAGTTGGCTCACAGTAAAGCTTCAAGAGCGGATTTTCTAAGAGACATTCACAAATCTTCTTGGGAAGTTATGTTGCGTTGAAATAATTGCACCATTAGATTCTGATGAAAATTACCTAACAGCATCTGCCAAACTGATGATGAATTGAGTTAAAATTCGAAAAAAAGGTAAAAGTTTTTTTTTATATTATCCTGGCTTTCACCCAATACCAAATAATTAATGAACGACAGTGAAAATATGTAAATAACTTTCGTGAAATTGAACATAAAGGTAAAAACTATTCATTTGAATAGTTTAGACGGTGCATATATAGCATACGAGTATACATATATTCATATATGCACAAGTATAAACTACTATTCCATGCAAGCATGAGGTCATGTTTTATTTTTTATAGTCGTTTATGCGATACCATTCCAAACACAACTGGCATAATTTAAATAAAATCAGACAAGGGTTGCCTGACAGCTGCATGATGTTAATGGTCATTTGAATTTATGCTCACATGCCACTGACTTTATGAAGAATAAATGTAGAATACAGTTCTCTTAATTCAACAAACCGACAATTCCAGCAACAATACGCGAGAAAATTTGAATCCACACACACTCTTCGCATGTAATGTTCATCTATCAAAATAAAAGTGTTTAGGGAACGAATGAAAACGTACTTCGGGAATGAAAACGCGCCTTAAAAGAAATGCTGGGGAGCTTGTACCGAATCACAGACGAAACCGAATATTTTGCTGGTCTGGGCAAGATGTTGTGAGGGCAGCGAGGTGTTCTGCTGCACGCTACCGTCTAATGAGGATGTAAAATTCCTGATTTAATTTCTATTTATTGCAACTGCTTGGAGCTGGAATAATATTTTTACCAGATAGCGTTCTTCATTACTCCAGAGGATTATGATGTGAACATGCTCTAATAAATAGGTATGCTCTAAATTGATCTCTACGTGTTTTGATATGATTTTTTGAGGTGCACACGAAAACTTCATGCCAATTAATAGCCAAATTTTTTGAATGCATTTCAGATGGACGACACTGAGACATTCATTTTTCTGATGAAAAACAATTTGAAATGCATATTTTTTTAAATGAGTATTAATTTTTGAGCATAGACAGTCAATTTATCTACTAATCAACACTAATGTGCTGTAGCTATCACCCTCTTGTTCAAATTATAAAAAATATGTTAGCCTACATAATTAAAATTTAGTTTTCTAAATAAATAAAAAAAATTTACTGCGGATTTCGTAATGTTTTTCGAATTTTTTTGTATTTGACTAAGTTCTAATACTTTTTTCCAATTATCGTTCCATATCTCACACAGTTTCTGTTCTTATGCTATGAAATTACGTTTAATGGGCCTTTAGGGAACAACAAAAATTATAAGAGACATACTAGGATTACCGAGAATCACGCGCTTAGGGTTGGTATATGAACGTAGTTGCCCAAATCACGAAGATTTTTCAGGAGGCACTCGCTTGGTAAACAAACTTGTTGTTTAGGAAACTATCCATTCAGCTTCAAGTTTAATACTATATTGCAAAATATTCATTCAAATTATTTACGACTGGACTTCGAAAAGTAACGCAACACATATTAAATTAACAAAATTGAAGGATTATGGAACTGAACTCATAATAAGCGAAAAGCGAAGCCCTGGCAACGAAAGGTTTAAACAAATAAGGACAACGGAAAGAAATAGATGTTAAACTATAGAACTAGACATAAAGATGTGCTGTCTAACACTAAGTGCACCGACATGCAGCGAAGATAGTTTTCATGTGCATATCATCCATCACTCACTCCAACCAAAGTTGCTGACTTATTCATTAAACAATAGATTCACGCATTTTTTCAAGTAACAAAAATACTTTTGTGGGAAAACTGTGTTGATATGGAGGATAAAATCGCTTCGTAGGAATTTGAAATTAAAACAAACTATGCTTGAAACATTTACTTCCAGAATTCCGACGTTGTGACCAGATCTTTTATGGAATTTCTAATGGTGACTTCGGTTTTAATTTTAGAGCCCGCACCAGCAAACCTGGGATTGACTTAAAAGCTTGTTGCATTTTTCAAAAATACCAGCAAAGTTTTCTGTAACCTTAGCGAACCCTTGCCAAGTGCACTATTCTATTCTTACGCAATCTGAAAGCTTTTAGAGTTTGGAATACGATGCTGCGCGCTATGTTCTTTCTTAAAAGCGTGGCCTATTCCCTTCACTGAACCTGAATTCTCCAAATTGCGTTCAACCCAAAACGAGTTCAACACGAAGATGAAATTCCTTGCAGATGCTACCTTCCTATCTAAATAGTGTTAATATCCTTTAGTCATAAAATAATGCCAACACAGTCTAAGTTTCATAGTGAACCATGACCTACGATGAACGGTATTACTAATTACTATCACTTTTAGAATACCCTTTGTAAAGTCAACAATTCAATCAAATTTAGGCAAATTTCGGTTTTGAATAGCTTACTATCAGGTGAACTGTAATCAAAGCTTCATATTCTTTTTTAGGGTTTGCACTATGTGCTCATTTGGTGACGTAATACATCATTAACTTGTGCGTATGTCCCGTCAAAGGATACGTAATTTAATAATTTTCGACAAAGCGCGTTACTCATTTACTAACGTTGGCTTTACCTAAAATAGCATTGCTCCCTGGATGTAATAACTTGAAAGCGTTTCGAATCAAATAGAAATTACGTTGATCGAACTGTGTTCGAAAGAAATTTGTTTCCTGTACTCGATATTGTGGCCTTGTCGGAGATAAAATTTTATAGGCTACTTCGCTTTGTAATTTTGGAACTACTCACAAGCTAACCTTGTTGACTGATTTGTGTGTGATGTATCGGTGATACAGGCCTTACTGATCATCCCTGTACTATAATTGAATCATACGGACTAACTAGTTTTACATGAAATACTCTTGAAATGGGTGAATTTCAAAATTGTTAGCTAGGTTTGAGTTTATTCTGTAAGCTCCACAGATAGAAAATTTACGTGAGCTATTGACCATAGTCGTTTGCCTTAGAAGTCACGAAAATGATAACTGTTTCTTCTTATTTTTAAAAGGTCATGAAAATTATAAATCACGAAAATAACATTACTTGCTTTTTCCCTTTTTTCAACGCAGACCATCACTACGACAGCCCAAGGTTGATGGCTACACTGGAAGATAATTTACGATGATCAACAGGCCCCTTCAAATTTTACCCTAAATTCACTAAAATGCTCAACAGAAATCTCCAGCATTTTACCCAAAAATTCACGAAAATGCTCAACAGATAACCTCAGTATTCCGTCGTGAACTTCATCTAAATGCTAGCAATTGAGAATCTTTTCCTCCGTTTCCAATGCAGATCATTAACTACGACAGCCCGGGATCACGGGTGAGTGTCATCACGGACCGCGGCACCTCCACCAAAACAATTTTGCTGATCCACGACGCGTCGAACACCGCCAGCGGGACTTACTCGTGCGCCCCCTCGCCGTCCGCTGCAGCCTCCGTCAAAATCCACATACTGAACGGTACGAGACTGAGCTGCCAAGTGTATTTATGGGTCTCTAACGTGTTTTTTTTAAATTTAACCGAATGTTTCGAGTTATTTTGATACATGAGTTGTTTTGATCGCCTCCGTCAAAATCCACATCCTGAACGGTACGAGACTGAGCTGCCAAATGTACTAATGGGTCTCTAACGTGTTTTTTTTACAATTTAACCGAAAGTTTCGAGTTGTTTTGATTGGTGTACTTATGGGTCTCTAACGTGTTTTTTTACAATTTAACCGAAAGTTTCGAGTTATTTTGATTGGCCTTCATATAACTGAAAACATCTTACTTTTATTAGTCCACACTACGCTGGGCCCCACAGTAAATTTGGTTTTTTTCTTTTAATAAAATTGCCTAAATTATTTACAGGATAATCCTGTAATACTTTTACAGCATAATCTAAGCTGCTTTGTGTGAGAAGGAAATGCAAATTGGTTTCTTTTTGATTTATTGGATAGCCTGAGCTGTCAAGTGTACGTATGGATTTTTAACGTCCTTCTTTTTTTCATTTAAACTAATGAATTGAGTGTTAAATTAGTTTACATTATTAAGTTAAATTTTGTTTCTTCCTTTTTATAAAATGTTAATTTGAATACAGGTTAGACTGAGCTTTAAAGTGTGAGAATAGGAATTTATTTTCAATTATTTTTTGCTTGACCTAAAACGAAATTTATCCTATTTGTCCTCTTATAAACGATACTTGTGTACTTTTACAGATTACACTAAGCTGCTCTGTGTCAGAAGGGAATTTTGATGATTCATTTTGATTTAAACTACTAATATGAGGATAAATTAAGTTTTTCTTCTGTTACATCACACAACGAGGTTGTTGCAGATTTAAATTAAGATTAAATTTATTTTAATTCG
Source organism: Morinoia aosen (assembly GCA_030386875.1). Taxonomy (NCBI): domain Eukaryota; kingdom Metazoa; phylum Arthropoda; class Malacostraca; order Amphipoda; family Talitridae; genus Morinoia; species Morinoia aosen. Next base: position 33,509,689 of record CM059577.1, read on the forward strand.
TATTCTGTTTCATCAAATGTTGGCACAATAGCTGTGGGGCAGAGGTGTATATTTTAAAATAATTTTAAAACCTTTATGTTAATTTTTAATACTGTATTAGGTTCATTTTAGGGTCTAAAGTGGGACTTGCGAAGATTATTTAAATAATATGTTGCAGTTAAATTCCAAATTCCCTCTACTAGAAAGTTTCTCGTTACAGATATATTGAATGCCTAAAATTTGGTGTACTTTTAAATCTGAGAGTAATTTTGTTTATTTTTATTTCACATTCTGGAATGTTTTTGACATAGTAATGTGTGGCGAACAAAATTTCTTTTAAGACGTTTTAAAATTACGCATCCCTTTTTTTGTATTTTCAACCCTTTGGGCAAGTAAAATGTGCGAATTCAAATTTACGGTAATTATAGTTTAGTTTTAATATTTTATTCATTTCTTTCATATTTTTAACCTTTCTTTTATGAGTAACCTGGATCTAGGAAAAATCACTTTCAAATACAAATAAATAAATAAATAAAAGGTAGCCCTTCACAATTTCCTAGCACATTAGGCGGTAAGTCATTCAAAATGCCCCATGTAACTCTAACCAATATTCATATACTTTTCGCGACATGTCAGTAACATTTTGTATAACATATCTGATGAATTTCTTTGCGCTAAATCTTTTTTTTTACAACGCTAATTTATCAATGAAGTTGTAAGGTCAGTTTTTTTGAAACGAAGTCACGAAAGATCGTGAATATTGTAACGTTTGCCGTAATGCGCTTATCCTTGTCTTCGGTTCATACGAGGAGTATTTCTAAACATCCTCTCAACATACCTCAGCATATTCTTAACATGTCACATTGCTCAACCTATTCTCCACATACTGTTTCAACACACACTCTACTCATTGTTAAAAAAGTAAAAAAGTGGAAATTCACGCCCCAGCAAACAAAATATTTTCTCAGCAAAAAATTTGAATAAATATTGTAAAGTCAAATTTTGTGAATAGGAAAACGTAATACCGCTCAGAAAATAATGTTTTTATTAATCGAATGCCAAAATTCATTCCTTTAGAACAATATGTTCGCTGGTGCACGATATCCTTAATTAATATGAGGAACATTATTCCCTCAAATGTTTACATGGTTTTGTCTCTTAATTGTTTTGCCCTGCTTTATCATAACCATTTCTAATCCCCATTTTTCCGTGAAACCTAGAGGTTTTAGGAACAGTTTTTCATAGTGTTCTCTATCTCATTCTAAAAATTAGAGTTTGAATCTTTTCGCCTCTGTCTGACGCAACGGCTCATCCAGTCTTCCCAAATTTCTACACTTAACCAACAGCCATTTTGCATTCTGTACCAATCCTATTTATCTGCATATTTTCAGTTTTTTTTGTTCTACTCAAGTCCTATTGTCTACCCATTTTCAGCTATTTCATTTTCTACGCCATTGCTACTTTTCTACCCATTTTCAGCCATTTCATATTCAACGCCATTCCTACTTTTCCACCCATTTTGTCGCGCTCTAACTAGACAGGACATTCAATCCCACCGAAGATTCTACGTTGAATGGAACTTTTCTCTTCAAGTCTTATTTAAACCTCTGTATTTTAAGGCAAGGAGTGAGTGGTTTTCATATCTGTGAAATTTGAAGTTCTCCCTGACGTCGGTGTGTACGTTCCAGCAGGTGAGACGCCTGCTGCCATGCAAACCAACGCCGCGGCGACGCTCGCGCGCCTCCACTCCAGAAGTTTGCTCTTCGCTTCTTTTTGGGTCGCCGCTGCCACCATTTTAGTGCCCTCACTCCGATGCTTGGGACTCTACTGTAAAATTGTGTTCTCTGCAAACAACGCGCCTGAAAAACGATATTCTAAAAGCAAAAGGCTTTTCCACATAGATGCATCAGCACGAATACAAGGCGCTTTCACTGAGAGCACGAAAGTCCCCTGCCGTTCTGAAGTAGAATTACCAAGTATTCCCGACGCTACTCTGTCGCCTCCATAGGAGAAGAATTTTTTCACCATCGCAGAAAATACTTCGACGAAAATTAAACTCTAGAGTCTCTCTCTATGTTCTGTAGAAGGCCACATCGAAAAAACTTTCCTATGGAGTTGTGCGATGACCACTTGTGTATGGATTTTCTTTGTGAGATATGAAAAAAGTGAGCATATTTAAGACATTGTAAAGCTATAGCAAAATGCAAATTATGAACGAGTATATTATTATGGTGGAAGGAAAAATTATTTATATCGGTGGAAGCAATTTCATTCTGTTTTACCAGAAATAAATACTTCCTTCTGTAAATGTAACCTCCGAGAATTTTTTAGCTGACCGTTTGTACTTTTCGATGTGAATGTGTACATAACTAATTGATTTTAATTGTAAATTTGTACATAAAGATATTCCAGCATAGGTTTACATGAGCGGTAAATAATTCAATATTTGTCTATTTTCTGGCATATTTTAGACCATTTAAACCTGTTAGAATAGATTGTTATGTCTCACAGAATAAATGTTTGGGATACCGTAAGAGAAGCTAAACTTTATCTTGGCTTTTTTGCTTCTTTCATATTATTTTAGAAGCAGCGTGTTCGGAGAAAATGTTTCAGATTATCATAAGTTAAAACAGAATCATATTTCATGAATAGTTTTTCCTCTAACTTTATTCTATTTTAATCAATGTTTTCTTATCGTCAAAAGTTTATATAAGAAAAATACTCTCTAAGTTCCTTCAAGTCTCAAAACAAATGTTTCGAAGTTAAGAAAAAATTAAATTCGTTTTCTGAAATTGAAAAATCAGACCATCGATGTGTGAGCTCATTTTGTCACATTGTTTATTCAGTGAATGTCCAGAGTTAACAAAATATTAAATTTTTATTTTATATGTTGAAAAAATAGGATCACATTCGATGTATGCATTCTTTCACGGTGTTCATTCATTGAATATTCACTCAGAAAGCGTCAAATTTTCATGTCCCTCTCGACGACAAAGAACAATGAAAAAATAAAATTTTTTGATTTTGGATTATCTCATTTTTTTATGCCAACCTCAGGTGTGAAATTATTGGCACAAGAAACTTCCATAAAAATGGATTCTCCAACAATTTACGACGTCGTAGCGGTGCAGATGGTAGCCTAAGTTCTCTTAATACGACTTGGCTGCGCTGTGCGCTAATATAAGAAGCTCAGCCAAATCAGCTTAGGAGATTTTATCTGCCAGTTGTACTTCTACGACAGTGTAAATTTTTTCAAAATACTGCTCCAGAAAATCTTACAGTTTCTAATTTCGGCACAAACTTCAAATTTACGTGAAGCAAAAGTTTTCTCAGCACAAACATTTGAATTGATGTTGATGTTATGAAAATATTTTTTCTCTGATATTTAATAGAACATTTTGTCACACCATAATAGTTAGACTATAAGAATTGTCTTCAGTATTCATTTAGTGTCTCATTGTTTATAAAGAGTTGCAGCGCTGTGGCGCAACTCAAACATGTTCATTAAAATATATTCGTTGTGTTTAAAAAAATGTGGAAGCCACTGTAGCTAAAATCATCACTTTTCGCATTAAAAAAATTATTAAGTCGGCCATTTTCGAACAAGGTTTGAAATAAGTGGATCTGAAGAGCGTTCAATAGAGGTACGATTATTTTAAGCGAGGAACAGAGATGGAAAAAGAAATAATATGGTGTTCTTGCTTTAAGGCTGCTTTAGATTTCGCTCTGAAATCGGGTTCTCTTTCATGTTGTTTGCCGCATTCTTGTATCGCGAATGTGTATTGGCGTTGATTTCTCAGGGCTCTAGTAAAGAGTTGTACATGAACCAGTTTTCATTTTCCTGATGGCAAAACCAGTAGTAATTATTAATTTTTTTATCTCGCGAAGAGCAGTAACGACTAACGCTCCCGTGAACAAATATTGATCGAGTTTGTAGTATTAAGAAGAGAGGTATGTAGGTTTCTGAGGCACCTAGTTTATTAAATCAGTTGCGAAATTTAAATACGACGACGTTCGTTAATATTCGAGGGCACGTAGTCAATTAATTAGATTAGCAATCGTAAAAACATCTGCGCAACCAAATTAATTGAACAATTGAAAGCGTGTGATGAGCGCATCTGCTACACAGCTATCACTATTTTCAAATCTTCCCAATACCAATCCTTCAGATGTGGACAGCGAACAAATACATCCATCCTGATTATGTCCATATTAAAAAATTTCTTTACCTACCCAGTGGTGCAATCCATATCACAGATACACTCACCAATCACTTCCAGATGTTCTAAAAATTTTATGATAGGATTAGATAAAACAAATATGTTAAAGGTTTGTTATAAAACACTGTATTCACTCTTTGACTGTTCAGTATCCCTGTGTGTAGGTGTTTATGAGCTTTGATTCAAGTCCAAAGAAATTAAACTTCATAAAAGAAAACTCACCCAGTCTAACTTTTTCACCGTCTGCATGCATGTTTTTCGCCGACCAAGTAATTAAGTCTCTTGGGCGGCGAAAAACATGCATTCTCCGGCGAAAAAGTTAGACTGAGTATTAGCACCTGAATTAAAAACTAAAAAACATATGAGTAATCGACAGTCAAAAGATGAGCACATTTTTATACTGATTGTACACGAGATGAAAAAGAAGCACGGGTATATTCACGGTGCCTGACGTTATGGGTGATATAGTCGAGGCGCCACAGAATAAATACGCGTCAAATGTAGCACGAATCTGAGCGGCTCAGGAGATGCTGCGCCACTGCGGGCACCGCTTGATCAAGACCAGGCAGCGTTGGCCCATTATCAAGTTATTTCAGGCCTCTTTATGGTGATTATTTATTAATAATGCCCGCAGCTGATGCTCGTAATCAATGTGTGCCCTCGCTGAGTCATGTCTCCGGACCATCATAATCATAATACCTCTTCCGTGAATGATGATAGATTGACCAGGATATAGATGTGAAACATGGCACCAAAGCCTGCAACTTTTAGATACCTCCCTCTGAGATTAAACTGTTATCAAGCAGGCACAACATGTAATTAAGTACTGCCTTCTGTGTGGTTGCTGGAGTTCTCCCTAGCTAAAAAAATTATATAAAAATGAGAGACATTCGATGCGATGTATTAGTTCCAGTTTCGTTCGGTGATTGGTGGCCAGTTTATGTCATTTGAGGGATATTTAAATGCGAATTTCAATAACAATTTTGAAGATTGAAGCTTTTAAAGGAAAGTTAGTGAAGCGTTGCTATGGTGAAATTCAAAAAATCGAAAAAATCCATTGAAATTTTGTAATGAAAACACTGGCACTGAGCAAGAGGAAATACATCATTCTAATTGGGATCTTTAGACTATTCTCCTGAATTCAAATTCAAGGATTCTAAGCAAAAAAAACTCTCACACAAAAATAGACGCTTTCATAGACTCGAAAATTAACAACCATTGCAACCATTGGTTATTGGTTATGGCAAGAAGAACGAATAAGTAACATTTGAAGTTGACTGGAGTTGATTAGGAGTGGGAAGGACTCTTTCATTTTTGCAAAAAATAACGTATTTTCAACTTCAGTAATGAGGCTGCTTTCTTACGGCCTATTGCGAACACTTTTTTGAAGACTGATACACAACATACAACGAACTTATTGCTATATTTATTACAGTCATTATCCTTTTTATTTTTATTTTTGGTAAATTCTATTTTTACCTCCATTTCTACTTCGCCCAATGGATACAAATAATAATTGATATAGATCTTCTCCGTCATGCTCTCAACCTATTAGTTTCGTTTTGATGATGTAGGGTTATCTTAATTCCTGCGCTGGATGAAAGAATTCAAGGTTCACGGTATCACAGATAAGGAGGCTTAGGTGGTAGGTCCATGTCACGGTAGTGGAAACAAGGTAGGGTCATTTCTATGAGGGAAAATACACTTCTTCTTGTTCGGTTGCCCAATAGGACGGCTTTATTTCAAACAAACTTTATGACATCATCAAAACACCATGTCGTTAGGCCAATAGTTGAGACGGATTTGGGGGTATCACTGCTACTAGATGCAATAAGCGCTGCTATTGGTTCGTTGCAGTGACGTAAGGAAACCCACACAGTCGTCGAAAAAAAGACTGGTATGACCCTACCTTGTTTCCTCTACCGTGGTTCATGTCATCAGTAACCTGTAACCTTGGAAATGAGTTTTGCGTGAGACCGAAAAAGCTCATCAAAGTCTCCAAAACCTTAAACGAAGTCCATTTTTCCATGAGAGAATTGTGAGTAGGATTAAATTGTATCCCAAGGGTGCCGCTGTGCCCGTGAACGTAGGTTAGCATTTACAAAAAAGAAAGAATGTAAGAAAACTTTTTATTTCCTAAAAAGTTGATACAGGAGATGTATAAAACGGATTTCAAAAATTTATTGAATATGAAACTCCTTTAATTGATTCAAAAACTATACGAGTCATACTGTAGCCGTGTTAGGGGCTTATTATGTTATTGAAAGAACCAGTCAAAATAAGAAAAGAAGACGCCAGAGACAACATTTAATTCCATACTTTTGATGGTACTGACAACTTGCTTTATTCTCTTTGATATTTTATGGCAAGAGTAGCACTGTAACAAATGCAGTAATGACTCTTTTAAATGATCAACATTCAAACTTAAAAAATGGCGATCTATAATTATTTTTCAGAATTCCAACTGTTTCTAAATCCTTGAACGTTTCTGGGGAAATTATCAGTCAATCATCACCGAGAAAATCAAGTCGGTCAGGAACACCTCTTGCAAAAAACTGCGTGGGCATTGCAGAACAAGATGAACTATTTTCCGAATGCAGCAGGAGGCATTTCCATCAAGAATATCAAAGGCCTTTGCCAGTTTAAAAGTAAGATAAAGTACAAAAGGTAAGCTACTCATCCAGTACATAGGGGCCTCGTCCTTTTAATTAATGGAAGCTTCGTCCATGCATATATTTCCGCAAAGCCACGCGTTTGTATTCATGCATGATGGAACTGAAAATTAAGTTAGTGTTCATGTTACATTGCGAGGTAGAATTGCTCTCCGTATTTTGCGTAAAAATGTGTTAGTTTAATAGTTTAATAGTATAATAGTAATAGTGTTAGTTTAATAATAAAAATGAAATGCTCAAATCAGAGTTTAGGTTATGCGCGAGAGCGTAGTTTTTGAAATGGACATGATATTCTGAAGATATAAAATAAAAAGTCAAGCCGCGTAAATAAACATTAAAAAGGGCTTTAAGTGTTCTCTAGGTTAGACTACATGGTAGTTTAAGTTTTCTTAACCACAACAGAAGTGTTTTAAGAAAAAAAGGAGGCCAATTTAGAGCAGAACTAGGGAAACGGAGAATTTATACACAATGTGTGTGCCTATGTCCCGTTGTAAAAACAGTGTAATTGGAACAAGTTCATGAAACAGAGTATAAGTCGAAAATTTAAACAATTTAAACAATTTAAACAATTTATTTACCACAGGAGATACAGAGGTAGAATGTTTCTTAAGTCTAATACAATGGTCAGAGTTGAGTATAGCTACCTGTGGGCCCGAACAAGTTCAGCGACTTCTAGGGCATCCTACCATTACATTATTCTAGGACGTACAATAATGTTTAACCTAATTCACTTAGCCTAGTTTCGCATTAGACTGATCAACAGGATAATGAACTCGATATTGATGTTTAATTTTACAATATAGGTCATATGGACAATATTTAACAGTATATTCGATAACGATTTGGGAGCAGACTGAAAATCGGTGATATTACTCATGGCAAATTGCATTATTAGGACCAGACATGTAGGAGGCAGGATTTGACTTGGTGATCTTACACGACTAGTATTCTGATAAGAAGTGAGACTCAAGATTTCTTTTAAATACCTTGTAAGAATTACTTTCACGGATTGCCGCAGGTATTGAGTTCCAGGTTTTAGTTCCAACGAATAGTATACTATGTTGCGACCGGGCCTTTGAATAATAAGGAAGCATGAATTTACTTTTATTTCGTGTTAAATGGTCGTGATGACCAGTTTGCGCAGTTAATAACTGTTGAAGGCTATTGTCGCCATCATTAGCTAACGTTTTGTAGATGAAATTGCAGATGGAGATTTTGTAGAGATCCGAGAGTTTAAGTATTTGTAAATTTTTGAATGAATCATTTGTGTGAGCATTATATTCTAGGTTCTTTACCGCTCTGATGGCTCTTTTTTGCAGAGTAAAAATTATATTGGTTTTATTTTTATCAGTTCCATGACATGCTTCTATTCCGTATTGCAGGTATGGTGAAATGAGCGTTCGATAAAGCATTAGTAAGGCTGTTTCAGGCAGGAAATTTGTAACTTTATTCATTATTCCGATGGATTTTGATAATTTAGAACTAATATGAGTGATGTGCTCTTTGAAGGTCAGATGTTTATCTATTATGATGCCCAGAAATTTACATGAGTTGGTTTCTTTGATTTCACGCAAAATGAAAGTAATATGTGTTGCAAGAACGACATGAATGAACCAGGGAAAAAATTGTTTGCAAAAAAGTATGCAAATGCAACATGAGGAAAGCTTACTTAACTTTAGGTTCGAGGCCTCGCATTTCCCCAAGAAAAATCTTCCTCCAATATCATTTGCTCTAATATCATTAGTAATTTATGCCTCTTAAATTCGTTCATAATAAATTGAAATGTCCCTATAAAATGAAATTGCGTACGTACCTCCTCTTGGTGAACGTAGCCGTGAGATAAATGCTGGATGCCAGAGAAATTATTTGAAATTTAATTCGATATTAAATAAAATACAGTAACGTTCACACATAAATCCTCATGATTAGTGATTTAAATTAGCGCAAAGGTTTTTTCAAAGACCCTGTAATATTGACAGAGATCGCGATCGGAGAAGGAAAAACGGAGGAATGGAGTTGCAGCTATGAAGCAAAAACCAATTAAGAATAATTCCAGCATGAAAATAGGATGTAACGGACGCAAAAAAGCAGTACGAATTTTTGACGTAACTTTTGAGGTAAATTACACAAATCGTACATAGAAATGACGCAATAAAAAATCCGACGGTTTTATAAAACTACTCTATTATTATATAAACCCAAATATAAAACTAATAAAAACGTAGTTTAGTTCTTTTTCGTAAAATTCGTAGAGCTAATTCTTTTCAAGAATTGGTTCTGCGATCCATGCGATGACTGGCGTGCGCCAAAGCTTCAAATGAATGAGCAATCCATCACTCTAAGTGCTGTACAGAACTGTACGTGGTGTGTTCGTGATTACTTATTACACGTGCATAATTCAAGAGATGTGACATGCTCACAAGTCAATGGGAAGGTAGCTCTATTGTACTGATTGGCTGCTACCGAATTCAGTGAACGCACAATGCTTGCAAGAAACCGTACAAGTCACCGTACACGTACCTACAAAACAGCACACTATGTAATAATATTTACCTGTGCAAATTTAGCACGAATAAACATAAGTCAGCCTTAATGCAAATGAAATACACTGCTAACTGTCGAGCACAGTTAGCTGTAGGTGCGGTTTTACGATGCGAATTTTCAATAAATTCCTTGAAGCAAATTTAATTTCTAAAGTTCATATACCCTCTGAAGCACGTCTGCTTTCTGGAGCGTAACTTCTCTCTGCAGTACATTTATGCTCTGCAGCATATCTACTTTCTGAAGCACATCTGCTCTCTGAAGCACATCTAATCCCTTACACACAACTGTCTGAAGCACATCTACTTGTTAAAGTATATTTACTCTCTGAAGTACGTGTACTAAAAAGCACATTGAAGTGTGTGCTTTTTAATTTTTTCCGCTAAATGTAAAAAACAATGAGGAGAAAGTTTATCTTCCATTATTTTTTGAGAAATTGACCAAATTAATTAAAAAACTGTAGTTACTGTGAGACCGACTCAGTTTTTTTTCGAGTGAACTAGATTTTTTACGAGAGGACAGGTTAATGTTTAGCTCTGGTTTCTTTAATAAGGAACGTAAGATTTAAAAAATTCATGAGCAAATACGTTCTATAAACTCAAAACTTTGAACGGATGTATGTGTTCGTTTTCGATGTCCATGATCTTGTATTACAGAAATCGGTTAATTTTAAAATAGTGAGTCATTACCAGATTTTGATCGTAATTTTATGGAGGTTAATGCTACACCTATTTCACAAGCTTCCCTGATTGAACAAGATATTTTCGTTCGCATAAGAATGAACTTTAATTAGGGGGAATTTTCAAGGAAAAGCTCGTTTAAAAATATTGAGCTTCTGGTGATGTATACTATACCTATTTTTCGAGTTTTTTCTTATTAAACGTGATATTTTTAGGCTTCTTAGTCTTTCATGAGTGGACCTTCATTAGGCAAATTTATTCAAAAAAACGCTTAAAGAAATCCTCTTTGAAACTCCATTCATTCGAGCATTTTTAATTCAGCTCGCATTCAAGATGTCTGCAAACTAAGTGACCTGCTGATTGCTCCTCTGTGCCTTCAATTTCGAACACACTGTTCATTAATACAAACGAATAGCAAGAACTCATTCACAATTCCCTCAGACGCTTAATTACCTTTCAACAATCCTCGTGAAAAATTTCACTCAAGCTAAATATAAACGAAAAAGTCTTTTTGATTTCAAATTCGCTATTTTAGTCCACGTAATTCTTGTCATGCCGCGGGGCAATTTTCTGGTATAATCAATATTTCTGTGTACTTACATTATATAGTTAATTTAAGTTTAATACGCGAAATTCGTTTTCGTGCGAAACAAATGCTGATTCATTTTTTCCTGTGTGCCGTGATTTTTTTCTGCTTATGTTAACTTCTATTTCCACATTCATGCATCGGTTTTTATGCTTTTTCCGAAATAAAATTAACTGTCTTTCTCATTATGATTCAAAACCGATCAATGGTCTGTCAACAGAGCATTTAGTTTATTGCAAAAACATTCATGAAATTTCTCGTCCAGTTATATTTTTATCCAAAAAAAACATATCATTTCCAACTGAATGTTCAATTGAAATAGAAAAGATTTCGGAACAATAGAAAAGCAATTCTTAGCACAAGTTGCGAGCATTTTCGATGCCATCACAAGGAATTTCCCTTTGGAACATTTAATTTATTTCTAATCCAGGGGATACATTTTTATCCAACGTTCGATGGGCAATGTAGATAAGGAACGCTTCTGAAACGGTTGCTTCCTTAAAGAAATTAGAAAAACACACCGTGAATGGAAACTCGTTTGTATTCGTTATTATACAAACTGCAGAAATTTATAAAACTTCAATTCTAACTTTTCTCAACATCACTTATAAAACTGAAAAAGAAGTTCACTTTGTTCTTCAACAATAATGAAAATTTAACATTATCACAAATTATGAGGTCAAGCTTTACAATATATATATATACATGTATATATATACATATATATACATAAAGACTGACCTAGAGATTCATGATCATGATTAAGTTTTCACTATCGCTAAAGAACAGCGTGAACTGGTTTTTCAGTCTTAGATGCAAGGTGTAATCCATATATACAAAATATTTCATAAAATACTCGTAAATCTGAAAAAATGCTCCAATGTTTAATTAATATTTGATTCAATGATTTTATATTTTTTATTTAAATCGTAAATCAAACAATAATGTCTGATCTTTCTAAGAAATTAAAGAACCTCATAATTCAAATCGAAAATTAACCGATGAGCCCAAATTTCAGTCACAACTCGTATTCTTTTCTTTTAATCTCTTTCGTTACATAAAAGAAATGAGATCAATTTCAACTACAATTTCAAATACATCCTGCTAATAATAATAAATTGTCAATATCAGCAGCACATCGCAATAAATATCACAAATAAGAGAAGAGCCTTCCATTAAAACAGCCCAACACCACACACCGGAGCTCCCACTCTCGGATTAGGAGCTGGAGGCGAGTAGAGAAGACTGGTCGCTCCGACCGCCGCTAAGCCGCTGCTTATTTTGCTTAAGTCCGCGGCAATTCATGCTAACTGCTGCAGTGCTTCACCAGGCCTCTGCTTCATTTGCATGTGTAATTTCCGTAATTTCCTTAATAATTGAACCGGGCCCTAAACGACTACGGTAAAAATTTAAAGTTTTCTTTTTTACTCGGGATTTGGCAAATTGTGTCCATAATTGGTGACTGGGTTTTGAAAAGATACCGGACCGCTGTCTTCACTTAACCACATTTGTCAATATGTGAATTTTGATGCGCACGGCATTTAAATAAACCGCTTTAATACATCACTATAGTATAAGAAGACCCGCAAGGCTTAAATTGATTTCGAGCGTAGTCCTAGGACTATGAAAACCATCCTGCAAGCATCGAAGATAACTCATTGAAGATTCAGCAAGTCATATGGACGCCCAAATTGGATAAGTGCGAAATCAAATATGATTGATACTATCCATGTATTCTGAAATGAACATTTGCAAATGATCACATTTTGTTTTTATTCTGATGCTAAGTTTATTATTTAATTTACGCATCTAAATTTAAGGTAAAAATTAAATAACTTTCGAATAATTCAAATGAAAAATCTTAGTGATATCGATTCTCTTGTCAGTTCTATTAGTATAACTGTAAAGAAATTACTGCAAATTAATGCATTTTAGGATCCATCTACAAGCAGCAACACTTCCTGTTACAACACTCTTTGAAAAGTGCTTTCCAAAAACTTATTTTATGTATATAATTGCTCGTCATCATTAATACAATTCAGGTAGATGTGAATTTTTTTTAGGGAAAACCAACCTTGAGAGCTGTAAAATTAATTAAAAATTTCAACATTAGTACATAAAGCCGCGCAGTTAGTTCATGAAATAACTATGTTAGTTTATAAAAATAACCAAGTTGGCATGTAGAATAACCAAATCATTTCATAAAATAACTGTTGGTAATTATATAAAGAATCAAATGGGATCACAGCTGTGAGGCGACGAACACTTTGGATATAATTTTTGCTAACATTTCAGACGAAAACACAACCAGGCAATCATGAGCTAACATTGACCCACTTATACCCATTGAATTTCTTCTTAAAAGAATAAACAATTAAAAAAATTCAAAATATACGATCTGTGCTCAATTGTAAAATTCTAAACCCAAAGCACTTCGGTAAGACTAGAACGAAATTTTTACTGTAAAGTTGAACTTTCTCAATAATGTTAGTTAATTTTTTACGATTATGGTGTCTTATCGTCCCAGTTTTCATAACCGTATACTTGAGCAACAATTATTTGCTTGTTTAATAAGTATACATTCGTATATAACAAAATGTTGTTCGTAACAACCAGTTTTACTGTACGCAAAACCACAATTTAAGCGATAGATTTATTTCAGATCCCGCAGCGGTAAGCCATGTTTCATTGGAGCATGGTAAGTTTCTGCTGTTCGGCAAAAATTATTTGTTTTCTGCCACTCATGGTGCATGTTCTCTGGTCTAATCATATATCCTTAGGAGGGCACTATATTCTTTTCAGTTCTCATGATTGTGGGGAATTTCTTGCCGATAAATTTATTGGCGTTTTAAAGGTTGTCATGATCGATGAAGATCTTTTACCAGTTTCTGTGTCCACCCAAGTTGAATCATTGTTCTTAATTTATAACATTACTTAAGCGTAAAAATCTGATGGATCTAAATAAATGTTAAAAGCTCCTGTCACTGAATAGATCCAAATAGCTTCAGAAAAATATTCAGATATGATAAATTACAAAATTAGAAAGAAACTTAGGTACACTATTTCATTATTAATGAGATATGTAGTCAACCTTTATTTCTCCAACAGCTGCATTGAAATTGCTTTTTAAAGTGAATGAAGAAATACGGATAAACTTATACCACATTAATCGTACACAATATTAATTGTTTGCATCATCATTGATGCTGTTGAACGTTTGAGTCTCAATCCATATTTCAACACATCTCAGTACGATATAAATGTGTTGCGGCTAGCGTATAAAATAAGTAGTCGAAATACATATTCTAAATACTTATTCACGCCAATTTTGGTATTCACAATACCTCGATTTGTTTTGACAGATACCTAAACTAGCTGTAAATAGCGCAAATGGCGGCGTATAAATAATCAGAAACAATCTTCCACCATTCACCATACGTAGGAAACAGAAACAAGATAAATCCTCGACAGCCTCAAGTTTCTCGATGTAAAATTACCTTTGCGTTTGAAAAAAATTTTCCTAGCCATGAACCTGACTTTGTTATGAGCGATTTAAAATTGCAGCCCTACCCTGTATCAATGTTAGCCTAGAACTGAAGAGCTCTTCCGCGTCGGAACAACTTTGTTTGAGCAAAAAATGAGCTCTTCAGTCACTTTTTCCCACAACTGTTTTATGGCTATCGTCCTCTATGAGTTCCAGTGCAGCAGAGATCCATTTAGTCAACGTTGAGTTGCTGCACTAATCCACAGTGATAGAGTCTGCACCTCTGGAGAGTATGTGATCCTCTGTTTCATACAGGATTATGCCATCTTCTATTATATATTGAATTCCATATTCGATACCAACTATGTTTTCACGTGAAGGGAAGGAGCTAAAATATCACCATCAAAAACAAAAGTGGCACAGGAAATTAGATGTTGAAATGTCCGAGGGTCGAATGGGCGTGTAAAGTCAAAGTGAAAAAATGTGATCGATACCAAAAATATTTGGAGTATTAAGTTGAGCCTCTGTAAATACTGAGCTAAGGGTAAATGTTGGGCCACTCTTGGAATTACCCAAAGTACTTAAAGCTTTAACATACAAATATTTGTGTCACAATCACTAAAAATTTTAAAGACCTAATAAACTGAGTTCAACATTGAAAAGCAGTATGCAGCATCCCCAATAGGTTACTAATATAGCACCTATTACCAAATTGTAGAGTCACATTGACCACGTGTACTTTGTAATAAATACAATTGAATATTATAACGTTTACTATACACAGGTTGAGGGACCCTAATGCGGTTGATACACTGGACTTTCTCGAGTCATCACGTCATTTATCACCAATAGTTTAGCGGAGACGCAACCAAAACGTACCATAAGTTTATCATGTCCTGGCAATGTCAACGCAAAGAGACTAAGCACACTAGTGGAGCTCTCGTCAAAATAGTGCATTGTATCGCTCGTATAACGAGAAGCCCGGGAATCCTTTCTTTTCCAAAAGCTAATTCTTCTTTCGCATGCTAAAAACCAGCATACTCCATTAGCAGCCTAGCTAATTCAGTCATTGTACAAGATGGTAGTAATTAAAAGCCAGCTGCGAGGATTCCACAAGTTTTTCTCCCCAGTCCTCGTCGTCATTAAAAAAAACATGATGTAATCAATATTAAGCCAAAATTATTTTGAGAAATAAAAGCATTCTCGCATTATAGTTATCACAAAACTTCTGTCCTCGTCACATTGCTCAGTCCTTTTATAATGACTACTGTAGGTCCGTAGTAATTAAAGAACAGTACCACTTCCCTCATGAAATTACGTTGGCTCAAGTTTTTGAACAAGATACATCACAACTCCATCAGCAATTTTCTTTCATTCTTCCACTTTGACGGACTCTCGTGAAGACCGCTGAGCCCTAAGCAATGCTGTATTCCTCTCAGCTGCCGTATTTTTGCGCTCAATTTTTCAAGGCCAATCGTCTTCTTCATTTTCGAGAAGCTCGTTTCTGAATCTTCTAGGAGGGCCATCTAAGCCTTGGATTTGAGGAGCCTGTTGCCCCTGTTGCCTCGACGCACAATGACCTAAAAATCTTGATGGCTTTCTCCGTATATGAATTAACGCCAGGATATTTCCCCTATCTGTAGTTTTGGCCTTCTCTTGATGGCTTTAGCCATGTACGAATGAACCTCAGAATATTTCTCCTCTGTAAAATTTAGGCGAGATTTTCATCCTGGCAATTTAGAGAATTACTTTCTCCCTTCCTATAATTTGAATGTTGAGGGTCTTGAATTAGGGCTTTGAATTTTTACTGTAGGGTTATAACACAATGCCTACGGATAGAAAAGCTTGATTTACTATTAGAAAAGAATAATTAATATTATTATTTTCCCTATTGCTAATCAAATCTTCTAATTCTTATAGAGGCAAAGTTTCGTTTATTTCCATATAAATGCCATTTTAAATTAATGATTATACTACATTTTGAATTTTGGAGCAGAGTCTTCTCCTGCTATAAATAAGATAACGAACGCAGGGGGGTACGGAAATGCTATCCAACTAGTGTAGCTTTTTTGTAGGAGAACAGAGCTTATATAGAGATGTAAAAGTTTTTAACGCGCTCGAAGACAACTTATACCTCTCTGAAAAAGAATCAATTCTTCTTTTCGTGACAAAAGGAGATAAGCACCAGACTTTGCGTTAAACAGGCCCTGATTCGACCCAATGCTGTTCCAGCAGTATTTTCAGCAGAGAGCAGCTCTTTGGTGATTATAGCTTAGAGGGAAGACCGGTTGAAGACGTGAGAGGAGAAAATCTTCTACTCATTGAGCTTGCTCTACGCTTACACTCTCCCTCCTTGGACCTTAAAAGCTGGAAACTAATTCTACAACCCGGTTGTTACGAAGGAGCGATCATAAAAAATATTTTCTGTATAGATGTTCCATCTGCTAACAGAAGAAAAAAAATTGTTAAGTTTCTTTCTCATATAAAAGGAGGGAAAATTCGTGAGAAAATCCATTTATAGTTTTTGTGACAATGATATTATCAGTGTAAAATTACTCTTTGCTCTAGGAATGTAGCAATCACTACTAATTATAAAAGGCTTGATTTGAGCACAAAATTTAAAAAATAGTGTAAGTTTTTGAACACCTTTTCTCATTTATATGTCCTATAATTCACTTGCCATTTCAGAGATGTCTACACTAGTGGCTGCCGTTGATTTCGTTCGTTCCAAAAAAAGTGTCTTGAAGTTCAAAATCAGGAAAACATCCGACAAACGCTCGTCCAGCTATAATTCACCAAATTTCATGGCTCAAAACTCCATGTTTTTTGTACTTCTGAGGGTGTCAAAAACACGGAGCTCAAAAGCAGCAAGGCACAAATTTCAACACAGTTCGTCTAGTCTTTCCAACTAGTTCCGGCCATTTTTTAAACGGAGCTCATACGTCGCGCATGCAATTTCCCTAGAACGTCCTTCGATAGCACCAACGACATCGCTTTCGATGACAGGCGCTCGGTTAAACGATCGTTTTTATTGCTTCCCCTTGACACTTCTTTCCCAACTGAACCTGCAGCCTACAAGTTACGGCAGCGATCTTCGAATAGCACTGCAGACCTTAGCTCCAAACTTCTCGGGAAAATTTCAAAAGTAGGCATAACTTTGGGTATCCAATTGGCACTATCACCCAGCGCAAGGCAGAGCTCGAGAGGCTGAAACGTAAGTTTTGTGCTCAGAGGAATTGTGAGTTTTTTGCATTTTCCGTTCCAAGTTGAAGCGTGAGTAAAAAATAGGCTTGAATGGGAGATACAAAAGATTTTGGATGAAATTTGAAGTTTTTCTGAGAAGTGGAGTTTAGGACTTCAACGAAAAATATCCAAGAAGACAAACAAGAATTCTTCTAAACGAGTGACTTTGACAATGAATTTGAAGACACGTTATCACGGTGGATTACGAGAGTGTTAGATCAGTTTTAATTCATCACTACTGCAACAACTATGATACATTCACTCACAAATTCCCTCACAAGCATAACGAAAGTTGTGCTTGCATCTAAATGAAGTATCCCCCTAAATAAACGATAGCTTGAAACTTGTACGTGGTTTTCTACGTTCGAGGAACTGGCATCCTCCGATATGTCTATACGCATTCGAGGATCCAGTGCCCAATGAACTGCATTCGAATGATCGCGTCCTGTGATAAGTCCCCGGGTTGTCTGAAGCTTAAATTAGTTCTGGTGTGTATGGAAGCATGGTGCTGCTGCATCATGGAAGGAGTCCCAGGTCGCGTTCTATTTAAGGAAAGAGTGTTTTAAAGTTGAAGCTTTTAATTGCTGTAAAAAAGCTGAGAATTTATTTTCAAAATGAAATGTCTAGTTAAGATGTAGTTGGGGTCTATTTTGAGATACTGTTGAGAAGCTGTGACGTTCAATCACAATATATTGACAACTTCATCTTTACATCAATATAGCCGTCTAATGACGTAACTCCACACTTTTCCGTTAATTATACAGTGCTGCAATAATTGCTAATTCGCAGATGTTTTTTGTCTTCAAATTAAAATTAAAATTAAAATTTTAAAACATGCAATGCGAGCCTTGAATGAGTTTAGCTTCGTGAATGTACTCGAGATGGCATTTAATTAAAAATTTCACTTTTGTTTCTGCCCTCGGTAGGCGCGTCTATGAAAGGTTATATTTATTTGTGATGATTTTTCCGCTGAATTAAATTAACATTCCCTAATTAAAAACTTGATATTCGGAAACAAAATAAATGATCTGTGGAGCACGGAAATGAAGATGCGCTTGGAATGACAAGATAGTATTCATGTGAGAAGTTAATCACAACCTTCATGAATCTGTCACCTGAAAACGACAAAATAGCTTTTCCCTCGGTTGATCAGGTTCAGATTTTCACGCGAAGAAAGCTAGTAAGAAACGATTGACTTTTTCGGTGTAATATAATAATTTCATTTTGTGTGTGAATTATTTGGCTTGGTGGCTGAATTTTAATGAAAAAAGCGCATTACTTCATTTTAGGAATCAGAAGGAGCGGAATCATCTCTCCGCAAACCGATTCGGTTTGCAGGAATAGAAAATTCTCTTTCGAACAAAAATTCCAATCAAAGCAATGGTGAAGAAAAGGTAACAACGAAGATGACTGTCTCGTAGCACAAGAAAGAATGATGTTGTTGTCAATTAACTTCTGGCTCGAGTTGCAAACTTTGCCGATGTTCCAAATCCAACTCTAGGTTCGCTCAGGAGACAGAGTTGCCAGATTGCTATTTTCGTGGCCAAAATCTTCCATTTTTGGCATTTAATAAGTAAAATTTGGCCCGAAAAAAAATGTTTAAAATTTTCCAACTCCTGCTCAATGTTTTTACAGTCATGTTTAACTTGAAAAAATAAAAACTTACAGATTTTGGAAAAAGTGGGTCAGAGAAAATCACCTAGTCTAATCGATACAAACGTATCTTCACTCGTATTTACATCATTCTGGTCATAAAAAAAAGTAACAGTTGATACCATTTCCTTTCAAACGTTGAAAAAATTGGAATCAGAACGCCGTTTAACTACTCAAGAAATCAAAATCAGTTAGATTACCTTCTGTTGCTCAAATGTTACAAATAAATGTAGCAAGCCAATCTAATAAGCCTATGCCTAAGCCTATAGTTTCAAACTATGGTCCGATTTTCTAGTCGAGAAATGTTAATACTTGTGTTTTTAAATATTTTCTGCACGCTTTTGTATTTTCATTTTCACATTGTCAAAATTTGAAATTCTAACTGACTTCTTGCTAATTAGAAAATATTGAATGTAAAGGGGTGGAATAAATTCCCATTAGAGTAATTTTTTCATTGTGAATTTAAATCGAACGTACTACTTGCCAATTCGTCTGAATTTTAAAAGAGCTTCTATAAATGATAAAAAAATTATTCCCACTTAAATATAGTAAATTTTAAAAATGTAACTAAGTTCTTTTCATAAATGTAACTAATTTATTCTTGAAAATATAACTAATTTATTCCTATAAATTCGATTTTATTATTTTAATTGATATTTATCTAAAATCTCTAACCAAAGGCAAGGAAAATTTTCTTGTCTAAACAGCACGATCTAGAAACCTCCGCACCAAAATATGCCAATGCAGGCAACGGCGGCATCTGCTCCGCTGGGACGCACGAATAACGGTATAAAGCGTTCATTTAATCTAAAATCTCCAGGTTATCGTGCACTGTTTTTCTTATGGCATTAATTTCTGCACAGAAAAATTTATCCGAATGATGCATGAAGTTCCAGCGGCATTTGAAAAAAATCAAAGCAAAAATAAATTTCTTCCTGAGAAATTGTCGGCACAAACGTAATTGATTCAGAGATGAGATTGGAATAATTTTTAGTTTCTCTGTAATTAACTTTTGTTAACATTACAAAAATGCCCCAATGGAAGTGTTCTTCGGAATATTGATAAAATTGAAGCCTCAGTTGAGGAAACTGGTTGCAATTAAAACTTGTGATTAAAATAATCAGCAATCAATGTGGTTCCAGGAGCTCGTGGGATAAACTTTGAAAATTAAATTGCACTGTGAATATAAGATGATCTCCAGATCTCAGTAGTTAAGGAGAATTATGCAGTCTATCATACATGGAACGTTAAATGAAAAAAGGTTCTATGATAATGCATAATATAACGTTAAACTGAATGAAAATTGAACGTTATATACTGATTATTGTTATATTAGATTTTAGATACATTAGATTAGATACATATTAGATTATTGTTACTTATGTTATTTACTGATTAAGTTCGTAAACAACTGCAATCATTTCTTCTCTAGGATTACCAGATTTCTGCGTTGACTATGAAGAAAATAACGGTCTTACTCCTAAATATCAACAGTTAGAAATCATACCTAGCTTAAGCCATGGTCGATGTTTCAAAAAGTATTATGCAGCGCAAAAAAATTGGAAAACAAAATGAGTGTCCTTGGAAGCAATTAAAACTTAAACTTCACAACAGCAAGGTCGGAAGCCCGGAAGAGTATTTAGGATAAATATGGCGGAAGGATAGTCAAGAGAAACAATGAAAAATTTATCAATTATTCACGAACTTTCTAATAGCATTTAAATGTTTGCGACCAGCTTCTACGAAACGTGAATTTTATCAGAAATAAGTTACTGATGATGAATGCTCTCATAAAGATGATGTAAACACATTAATAGTGTCAATAATTTTATGACCCAAATTTTTAATCCACTGCTCCACATTCACAGCCCTTGCGAAAATCATTAAATCTTGTATCCGTAAAACTACTTTTCGTTTATGTTTTTAAAAAGCAAGGAATATTCATTAAGAGCGAATACTTCGTTCTTAAGTCTTCCCAATAGAACCAGCGCTGCGCTCACACGCGTGCGGGAAGAAAAGGTTAAAGTCAGACGAACATTCAGTTTTTGTGCGCAGAATACGTACATTTTCAGCGCTTTCATTTCTCGAAAGCAGCGCCGCCGAGTGGGTGAAAAATATAATATTTTTATTTATAACAGATGTTCAGCGGCTGACTTGAATCCTCTACCGATACTGACTAAAAATTCAAAGCAATCGTGGAGTTTTATTGGTTCGCTTCAAATTAAAATCTCAATTGGCACAATTTTACAGAAGCTGAGATAAAACTATTTATGTGGGAGCATTTATTTCGCAGACTAGAGAAAAAGTCAGAAAAATAAAACTGCCTAAAAGTTTTCAATCAGTTTGACAGTTAGCCTTTGCAGCGTCAGTGGAAATATCAGTTAGTGATACGTTAGAGCTGTGCAACGATGAACTATTTGAGCTTTAAAATATTTTATTTGAACCACTCGATGACGAATTATGTTCTATACGTTTTTGATCTACTGCTCTGATTATTGACATGAAACTATGCCTTGCACGCAAAAATAAACACAATTTGTTAGAAAACATCTAACCAGATCTCAATGAGATTAGCCTATATCAGGAAATGAAAAGTGCGAATGATTTATTCTACTCCCGGATGAGTTTGACCGTTCCTTCTCATTTGAGTCTAAATTTTGAGTAACTCTTCAGTAACCGTCTCAAAAAGTAATTTTTTTTTATTTTTAGAAACGGAAAGCTGAAACTTATCAATCTAATTTTTCTGAATATGCTTTTTGGATCGAAAATCAATGCTCATGAGCTACACCACTTCAGACAAAGCAATTAGTTACTATTTGAGACACCAAGACACGTAATGTTCAGCAGTACACTGCCTCATGCTCGTCAGACTGCGTACGAGTTTCTGGAATAGAATCCGTAGACCAAGAAGACGTAATCGTTATTCGTGAACGAGTCTTCGTAGAGGTTCTACGCGTTTATAGAAGGTCAACGAAGCCAAGCCTAGTCAGTAATATTTTTTTGCTTTTTAGAACGGATGTAGATGGGATATTTAAACGGAGAGGAAAAAGAGCCATATTTTCACATTTTTGAAAGGTTCGTTCAGAAAGCATTCTCTAGAGCCGACTATTCCCAGACTTCATGCCTCAAATTTTGATGAAAATTGTCGTGCAGGTAAAAAATCTGCCTTGTATGATGGACACCATGCCTACACAACGCTCACAGCCCTCACCTCATGTCGCTGCCACACATACGAACCTTCCTCTGACAAAATACATCTAAGCACCAATCCTAATTCTCAAACAAAATAATACGTAAGCTGAATTGCCATAAGAGCTTAAATATCGCAGCCACAATCAACACGTATTTGAGAAATCGAAGCACGCACCTAATCGATACTTTTGCAGAGAAACAAGCTGATAATAAATAGAATGGCAAAAACTGGGTTTAAGAAAAACATAGACATTTTCCAGAGAATAAACATTTCGAACATCAGTCCATAATCAGCAAAATAAATTGATTGAACATGGAAAACAACTCTGCGTTTAACAATTCAGTAAGTACTGATCTAATTGCCGAATTAAAAATAGTAAACGACACAGAAAAATCACTGGCACCCATAAGCCTAAAATCGTTTAAGGAATGGCCCTTTGGTTGTTTTTTAGAGGTGGTCTGCGCTTAAAAATGTAAATAGATTCTATAATGCGGAGTTCGGGTACGTGTGAAGTTGAAGCTATCGCTTTAAAATAACTAATTTTTACTGGAATGTCACAATTCATTGCAAGTGATCGTCCGGCAGACTGTGAAGAACATGTGAGAAAAGAGTCTGTTACGAAGCTTTGACTTGCATGCCAGACCAGTCTCGTTTCTATGGTAGTTTAGTTTGGTCGATCCAATGTGTTGTATCTACAATCCACGGTGAAAATATTTAAAATTGTATCTATCAACCAATTAGTTATACCTCAAATTCAATTAAACCTGCATATTTCCGTGCACGTTTTTTGGAGGAAAAAATCTGAGAAACTTAAAATAGAACATTCATAGCGTTTCGGCGTTCATATTTGTCCGAGAATTATTTCATAGTCACTTTTGAAAATAAATTTACAAGCGGTTATTTCTGCGTGTATAAGGATCGACTTCTCTATGCCCTTCTCTCTTTTTCTTTTCGTTTACCTATTATGGTGATCACGCAGTGAATTCGTTGGCTCGACCTCACGTACCTTATAGTTAAATTTGGGAGTTTTAAAACTACTGCTAAGTTTCAACTGTATCCAACTTCCGCAATTTAGAATCTATCCAAATTTTCAAGGGCAGACCACACTCTGATTGATTGCCAAAGTGCTTTCGTGTAACGGTTTTAGGCTAATGAATGCGAGGGTTTTTTATTTTTCGTTTCGTTTTTATTCGGTTATTTAGGCAGTACTTATTGAGTCGTTAATTGCGGTATTATTTTCTATTTCCAGGGAATTTAGGGTGCTGGGGATGGACTGATGTTTAAAAGTTTTTGCATAAAGCTATGTATTTACGAGTTGCAGTTTTTACTTTCATTTTTGTCATTAAATTGAAGCAAGCTCCCTACAAATCAAACTCATAGGCTAGATTATTAATTTGAGAGATTATTTACTCACGATTGCTGACCGTCTTCAGAAAAAAACATTTTATTCTCTAGTTAGAACTGTTGTTAATTTATTATACACTTTTAAAGTAATCCTAGAATTGGAGCATTATTACAGAAACATACTGTGCTATAGCTTTATATTGCTTTATATTCTTGGTAGTTGAGGCACTATTGTAGACACATATGGTTTGAATAATGGAGTTGTTTATTGGTTACATATGTAGACATGACACACCTATGCAGCATATTCGGATGCTTGTAACCAGGATAGAGCGCACGTAAATGGACCCACAAGATACAACAAATAAGCAAGCAAAGCAAAATACAAAAATTAACATTAACTGTACATGATTGATTTTTTATAAATGTTTCGAATATTCTATAAAAAACAAATATTTTAAATGTATTGATGCATACGTTTAGAAAATTAAGTTATGCACTGAGGACGTCTAGAATTGCTTTACCATGCCGCGTGCTCAGTCTGTGTTACTCTCGTTGTGAGGAGAGCGTTGTTACACTGAGCAAACAAAGGACGCTTGTCAACACGATACTGCACTTACAGTATAGATGATGCAGGAGCTGAGCCATAATTTGCACTGAACTATACATACTGGGTCACGAAATCATGAAATTTGATAACAAGTGTTTGTAACCACGGCAGAGGAAACAAGGTAGGGTCATTTGTATGGGAGAAAATACACCTCCTCTTATTCGGCTAGCCAACAGAAAGGCTTCATTTCAAACAAACTTTATGACGTCACCAAAACGCTATGTCGTAAGATCAATAAATGGAGCCAGATTTGGGGGTAGCAGTGCTACCAGATGCAACATGAGCGCTGCTATTGTTTTGTTGCCTTGACGTCAGCAAAACCACATCGTCAACGAAAAAAAGACTAGTTTGAACCTATCTTGTTTCCTTTACCGGGGTTGTAACTCAGCTCTCGATTAAAATATTTTCTGGTGGTTTCCATAATGGGCAGGAAGAGTGTTTCAGTGATACATTCTTTCTGCCTCTTTTATAGCAGAGTTCAGACTTTTGAGGTCTTCACTGAAAGCAGGTCAAAAAATATCGCATACTGATAACTCAAAAAAATGTCAAACGTAGGAAGATAAGGTTAATCTTATTTGTTGAAAAATGTCTTCTCGTGTTACCAACTTGAAGCTTTTTACTTTTTACCGATTGATTCAGATGCCATGATGTTCGGAGTGAAGATTACTTCTTTGATGATCTTTGAGTAATTAATAAGTTAATATTGGATTACATTTAGTACTCGTTTAGCGGTAGAACAGATACAAGCAAAATATACTACTAGCTCTCAATTTTCTTCATTGCAGAGAAATGGCAGCGGTGCGTTGTGTATAGAGTGTAGACAAGCCACGAAACATTTTAATTGATAAGCCGCTTGTTTCCGACGTGTCAACGATTCGGCATCCAAAGAGGTAGTAAGTCATTGAAAAATTAAATGATCTCTGTATCAAATCAAAGATTATGAAATTAGATTGTTCTTTTGTGACAGATGAGGAAAATATTTGGGATGTTCAAATGGAATGGAACTTTTATGAACAAATAACGTCCAATACCTCAGAGGTATGAGCAAACAATTTAGCGTGAAAGCACATAACTTTCCACTGAAAAATACGAATTATTTCTAATACGATCAAGAAGTAGCACCAAAATGTTCCTGGATGATAAAATTATCGGGAACAAAACACTCCGCAATAATTATTGTTTGGACAGGAAAAATCTGTTTCTGTTTTTTTCAACCAAAAATAGATCGGTCGTCTTTGTAAGAATTATCAGGTAAGGGAAATTTTTGGTCATACTTCTTAAAATTTCTTGGAATATTGTTTTTCGCGCAACATTTATCCGGTATGAAAAAATGTCTGCGCATTTTCGAGAATGAAAACATTCGTCGCGTCAGCAACGCTCACAAGGCACGTGAAACTCCTCATATCTCCAAAATTCAAAATTAAATTCGTGTTGGTAGGAGTTCATTTCTTTAACATCTTGTGTTGAGTGACCAACACCAAAGCTCGCCACTTAAGGTGGCCAGAATTCGTCTCAAGTTTGCCAGGCCTGAGTAACATGCGGCGGAAAATGCAAAGTGGATGCAAGTTTGGCTGGGAAATTGCGTCGCGAAGATTAGAGGATGCGGCAGCCCTGGAAATTGCGGCTGAATATCGCGCGATCGGAGGGCTAGGATACGTTAGGCAACGCTACTCTTGTACCTCCGGAATGTTGGGGTGGGGGCTAGGATACGTTAGGCAACGGTACTCTTGTACCTCCGGAATGTTGGGGTGGGGGCTAGGATACGTTAGGCAACGCTAATCTTGTACCTCACAAATGTTGGGGTGGGGGCTAGGATACGTTAGGCAACGCTACTCTTGTACCTCCGGAATGTTGGGGTGGGGGCTAGGATACGTTAGGCAACGCTACTCTTGTACCTCCGGAATGTTGGGGTGGGGGCTAGGATACGTTAGGCAACGGTACTCTTGTACATCCGGAATGTTGGGGTGGGGGCTAGGATACGTTAGGCAACGGTACTCTTGTACATCCGGAATGTTGGGGTGGGGGCTAGGATACGGTAAGCAACGCTACTCTTGTACCTCCTGGTTGTTGCGGTGTGTACCACCTGAACGTTGTGGTGTGTGCCACCTGAACGTTGCAGTGTGTACCACATGAATGTTGAGGTGTGTACCACCTGAAGGTTGCGGTGTATATTACCTAAATATAGTGGTGTACTTCCTGAATGTTGCGGTGCGTACCACCTGAATGTTGCAGTTTTTACCAGCAGGCTCCATGTTACATCGTGCTCTAGCAGATGCCATACTACATCGTGCTCTAGCGTGCGTCGTGCCATCAAAATGTAGTTGGAAAACGTAGTGAATTGTAATTCACCGGACGATATTTCATTGAACATGCACAACCTTCATTTTTAAGATTATAACTGACAATTTTTAAAACTGAAAACTTCGTTTCATTCGATAATTGTCTGATTCCATGGCATGCCCACGTATAATATCCTGCTTAATTCGCATTTGTGCTGAAAATGAAAGTATATGTTAAACATTTTTTGAGAAGGAATTGATTTATATTTTGCTGCACTGCACTTTCGTCACTCATCGAGAAGATTTTTAAGTGGCGAATATTTTACGAAGAACATCTTCCTCACAAAAAGTTGGAAGAGAATGAAACGTGAAAAACTTTTGTGAAAAATTTTCATGGCTACAAGTAGCAATCTTAATTTCATCCGAATCGATGCAATTAATGATTTCGTGCACCTGTATACATGTATACACATATCATTTGAAAAGTGAATAAATGAATTCAAGAAATTGGAGTGGAAAACACACAGCAAGATTGAATTATTCCATATAAATAACTAATGAGTGACATGAATTACTAAGCGTGAATAACAAATATATTGAATGGAGTAATTGAAAAAAAAACGAAAACACGGGGAAAATAACAAATATTGGTAAAAAATCTAAAGCAAAATGAAAATATCTAGTAGCCGCTGAACAAATCAAACAAATGTAACCTTAACACATGCTGCTCGACCTTGGCTTGTTTTGAGGATTAGGTCAACTTGCTAGAACAGTTATGAAAAATGCGTGTAAGTCTTTATGATTTTCACAATTTTCCCGAATTTTTCCTAGAGGGACGCACGGAACACTTTTCTTTATTTTTTAACTCCAGAATATAATCAGGGCATATTTTCACTTACAATCTTATTCAATGTAAACCTAATTAACATTATTCAACATTAGTGAAAGCCAATATTTCCAGTATGGTGGTAAGTTGTTTGTTTAAATTACTCCTATAGTATTCTGGGATTTTTTCTAGATAAGCCCCGACAATAATGTAATCCATAACTTTACCCACATGTAACTTTCGAACTAATGCACCTATCGACTTCAAATTACTCTCAATCAAAAACTAAAACATATTTTCCGTTTGAGAGAAATTTGAAGTCAATAGATGCTTCATTTCGAAAGTTACAAGGGTGTGAACTTATGTGTTGTACATATTAGTGGCGGGGCTTGTCTGGAAAAGATCCGTATTATCTGGAAAAGATCTGTATTCTGTTATTGTTCAAGAATCCTCGTTAACGGAAATATGGCAGCCAAAGAGTGTTATTTTATACTTGTCTTTTTTTATTTTAGTAAATCTGCTGTGTGTTGCTATGTTTTTTATTTTTTCAGAAAATAAGATAATATTAACCCAGGGTTTGCGACGTTGTGACATCGGTCATGTGGTTAGGGTTACAGGCTTAACATTTTCTAAACAACTTTTCTTTCAAAATATGTAACTTCTTTACCATGGCAGCAAGAAATTAAATTGCTGATACTCTCATTCCCTATGCCATTCAAAGAAATGACAGTGAAATTTCAATTGTGTGCTTTGAAAAAATGTGTGCGTGCTTTTGAAGAAGAATAGTTTAAAGTACTCTACTGAAGCCACATCTATAGGTCACACGAAAAAAATACAAGCTTGAGAGTGGCGCAAAAGCCAAGAAAAACTATTTTAGGGCCTCAAATTGATCTAGTTAACTAAATAATACTTCATTCTGCATTCCAACCAGAAAAATAAAGATTGCTGCTTTTCAATAGAAATTCTGAGCAGCTCGTCATGTAGAGATGTCCACTCCAATATCTCTGGAAGACAGGCATTTCTCATTCCTGATGTGAATATTTAAACAATGGATCATTGAGTCACTGCTCACTCTTGAACAAAAAATCCAATCCTCTCGTTCATATCAGCTAGTTGGCTACAGCAGTGGGATCAAAAAAGTGCCACGTGAAGATTATCCATAACATACCTTCTAACATAATTTGCCATTTAATACAAAGAGTCTTTAAGGAACAGGAAAGAGTTTCTCACGACCTCCATGTTTTATGGGCAAGTCACTCGAAACGGTCTCGTGCTCAGCTCAACAAAATTCAGGGGCCCTCCTCGAACTCGAAGGCCAAGGTTAACTATCGCTCTAAAAGCGTCTGTCTTCTGGCATGCAAGGTATGCGCCTGACTCCAGAGTGCTGCTTTAGAAAACTACTGAAAAAGATGCCTTAAGTTTCTTGCGGTACGATCTCCTCGAGCTGTCTATAACTGTCAGAATATTGTGACAGGAGTGACAAGAAAAGCAGTAATGTGACAGGAGACGATGATCTCAGTGGAATTTATACGTACCTAACGAGCCGTGGCTAAAGTTATGATCCATTGAGCAGATCTTTGTGGGGGTAACAAGTACGTTTTTCCCTAAACGTCAGTTTTCTGAAAAGAGGCAGTGTACTGTGATGTTTTATTTCCATCACAGGCTTACCCTAAAAGACGATAATTTTATAGACTTCCCAATTGCATGGCAAATGAAAAGCTATAGTGAGCTTCGTATACTTCCTGCTATTCTTCTTTACTGTACTAGCATATTATGAGAGAATTTTAAATTTTTTAAAAATTTGAAATAATTTATATTTTAAAATAATTTTATCATGGAACAGAGTACAAGAAAAATTTGCTCACCTAATTCTGTACTGCTTTGCATTTTTGAGGGCATTTAGAAAGTTTTTAGGATTGATTGTACAATGTAAAGAATAGCAGAAGCCAATAAGAACAATTTTCATTCATGACATAATTCCCACTAATAAAGATATGTTAAATTTTCTGAGCCCACTTCTCAACTTGTTAGGAAATATTCCTTTTCTCCAATTAAACTAGTCTCAAGTATTTTGAGAAGAAAAAATAAAAGATAGTATCATGATGCATAGCATTTCACGTATGAAATTGAATAACACCAAAATAATTTTTCATATTCAGGATTTTCTCCACAAATGAACAAAATGAGGTTTAAGTGATGCCAATAATATTGTTTTATTTTTGGGGGGCTGCTAGATTTGTTCGCAGTCACGTTCACTGAAGATTTCACCATATAGCTGCTATTCATTTCCTCTTAAATGGCATTCAATTTTTGAGTTAACTGCTATCCTGGTTCTTTCTAGGTTGCTATTCATTTCGATTTAGAGACTTTTAAATTTTTGCTACAAGGATATCCATTGTTGAGAAACTAGCTTCTCTTTAGAACCAGATATTTTGTATTCCATTCTTGAGTTAGTAACTTTCATTGTAACTACATAGTTTGCTTTTCTTGAGCAGATGATTGTTCATTCTTTGGTACTTAAAATCTACCAGAATGGATTTTTTACGTGTTCTACATAATCTAATTTTTTCGCTCTCTCTTAGCTTATGCCTATTTATTTTGATTTGACTGGTACATTCTCCAAATGATTTTGTGATTCAGACATCTCAGTTTCATTTCATTCATTTAACCACAAAATTAAATCGTCTCATCATCCCAATTCAGTGACGGAAATAACTACTAACGTCATCCAAAACGATATGTCGAATGATTTCATGTGCTTTTCCCACTTGAAACCCTAAATGGCAGGATAGTAGCTAAAAAAGTTTAATGAATTTAAAGCGTAGTTCAAAACTGACATTGAATACCTGCAAGTCGGCGACATGCAGGATCTATTTTCAAGTTATAATCTATAATGGAAAATTTAAAGACAATTGAGACCGTGCTGCTCTGCCCCATCAAAGCCTCGCTGACAAACAAACCAGCAGAGCGAGAGACCGAGTTGACTTCCAAAGTCAACGGAAATCGTGCGCCGGCAAACACTTGCACATTGAGGCAGCTATTTAACGGAAGCAGAGCTACCAGCCGTTATCAGAGCCTTTGATCCGATAAAATTAGCATAACGGCTTTCAAAGTCTCGTGCTCCTGAAGCTTCTATTGAGTCTAGTCGAACGGACACTAGAATTAAAAATGAGCGACGTGCTGGGGCATTTCAAGGAGATGCTAATCCATAATTACAGCAGACGTGTCTTTATGATTGCAAATTTTTCCGTGAAACACGTACGAGGGAATTGGAAGGGAGTACAAGGCTTCGAGACAATCACAGATGGAAATTTTCTCATCAGGAATGCCAAAACGATAGTAAATTTTGGGTTTAACAGCGTGAGAAAGAAGCTGCAATGAAGTTGGTTGATGAGAATTTCAAGTTTTTGATGGTATTTCTTGATGTATGAATTAGTTTTCAAGAATTATGGAACGTTTGCAACCAGCTTATGACTTTTTGAGAAATCAGGAAATGTTTTACTGTCACCAAAAGCTCCCTCCATGCCATAAATACGGAAACAAGAGGTAGAGACACATATATTGAGCTTCGTAGAGGTGATGATGTGAAAGCCGTATGAGCAAAATTATCCATCGTTCAGTGGTACAGTACACCTGATATTTTACAAAGCACATTCACGATTGCACTTAAAATTTCGCAATGATACACATTTGTGTGGTTCTACTAAGCATTGCCAGAAGTTAGGGGAAAAATATCAGTAAACTATTTATTACATACGCTCGTATGTGCTCTACCTTGATAAAAAAAACTTCGTATTTACCCACAAATTCAAAGGATATAAAAGATCTTAGAGCAATACAACGTCTTGCGCGAGCGTCAATTTTCACAAACAAGAACAAGTGTCACTTTTCAACTAATTCAACGCGATATGTAAGTTCTGAACAACTGAGAGCAACTGGGATTCATTTTATCCACATTCGTTGGGGTAATCATTATTTATCGTGTATAACTTAATGATCGACTGTAATCTTCATAGAGTAAGAATTTTGTTTTTCAAAACCTCACTCGCAAAGAGGAAAAATAAACGCAAGCAGTTGGGATCCTCACCTGGTGTTGTAAACTGAGATCCTCACCTGGTGTTGTAAACTGAGATCCTCACCTGGTGTTGTAAACTGAGATCCTCACCTGGTGTTGTAAACTGAGATCCTCACTTGGTGTTGTAAACTGAGATCCTCACCTGGTGTTGTAAACTGAGATCCTCACCTGGTGTTGTAAACTGAGATCCTCACCTGGTGTTGTAAACTGAGATCCTCACTTGGTGTTGTAAACTGAGATCCTCACCTGGTGTTGTAAACTGAGATCCTCACCTGGTGTTGTAAACTGAGATCCTCACCTGGTGTTGTAAACTGAGATCCTCACCTGGTGTTGTAAACTGAGATCCTCACCTGGTGTTGTAAACTGAGATCCTCACCTGGTGTTGTAAACTGAGATCCTCACCTGGTGTTGTAAACTGAGATCCTCACCTGGTGTTGTAAACTGAGATCCTCACCTGGTGTTGTAAACTGAGATCCTCACCTGGTGTTGTAAACTGAGATCCTCACCTGGTGTTGTAAACTGAGATCCTCACCTGGTGTTGTAAACTGAGATCCTCTCCTGGTGTTGTAAACTGAGATCCTCACTTGGTGTTGTAAACTGAGATCCTCACCTGGTGTTGTAAACTGAGATCCTCACCTGGTGTTGTAAACTGAGATCCTCACCTGGTGTTGTAAACTGAGATCCTCACCTGGTGTTGTAAACTGAGATCCTCACCTGGTGTTGTAAACTGAGATCCTCACCTGGTGTTGTAAACTGAGATCCTCACCTGGTGTTGTAAACTGAGATCCTCACCTGGTGTTGTAAACTGAGATCCTCACCTGGTGTTGTAAACTGAGATCCTCACCTGGTGTTGTAAACTGAGATCCTCACCTGGTGTTGTAAACTGAGATCCTCACTTGGTGTTGTAAACTGAGATCCTCACCTGGTGTTGTAAACTGAGATCCTCACCTGGTGTTGTAAACTGAGATCCTCACCTGGTGTTGTAAACTGAGATCCTCACTTGGTGTTGTAAACTGAGATCCTCACCTGGTGTTGTAAACTGAGATCCTCACCTGGTGTTGTAAACTGAGATCCTCACCTGGTGTTGTAAACTGAGATCCTCACCTGGTGTTGTAAACTGAGATCCTCACCTGGTGTTGTAAACTGAGATCCTCACCTGGTGTTGTAAACTGAGATCCTCACCTGGTGTTGTAAACTGAGATCCTCACCTGGTGTTGTAAACTGAGATCCTCACCTGGTGTTGTAAACTGAGATCCTCACCTGGTGTTGTAAACTGAGATCCTCACCTGGTGTTGTAAACTGAGATCCTCACCTGGTGTTGTAAACTGAGATCCTCACTTGGTGTTGTAAACTGAGATCCTCACCTGGTGTTGTAAACTGAGATCCTCACCTGGTGTTGTAAACTGAGATCCTCACCTGGTGTTGTAAACTGAGATCCTCACCTGGTGTTGTAAACTGAGATCCTCACCTGGTGTTGTAAACTGAGATCCTCACCTGGTGTTGTAAACTGAGATCCTCACCTGGTGTTGTAAACTGAGATCCTCACCTGGTGTTGTAAACTGAGATCCTCACCTGGTGTTGTAAACTGAGATCCTCACCTGGTGTTGTAAACTGAGATCCTCACCTGGTGTTGTAAACTGAGATCCTCACTTGGTGTTGTAAACTGAGATCCTCACCTGGTGTTGTAAACTGAGATCCTCACCTGGTGTTGTAAACTGAGATCCTCACCTGGTGTTGTAAACTGAGATCCTCACTTGGTGTTGTAAACTGAGATCCTCACCTGGTGTTGTAAACTGAGATCCTCACCTGGTGTTGTAAACTGAGATCCTCACCTGGTGTTGTAAACTGAGATCCTCACCTGGTGTTGTAAACTGAGATCCTCACCTGGTGTTGTAAACTGAGATCCTCACCTGGTGTTGTAAACTGAGATCCTCACCTGGTGTTGTAAACTGAGATCCTCACCTGGTGTTGTAAACTGAGATCCTCACCTGGTGTTGTAAACTGAGATCCTCACCTGGTGTTGTAAACTGAGATCCTCACCTGGTGTTGTAAACTGAGATCCTCACCTGGTGTTGTAAACTGAGATCCTCACCTGGTGTTGTAAACTGAGATCCTCACTTGGTGTTGTAAACTGAGATCCTCACCTGGTGTTGTAAACTGAGATCCTCACCTGGTGTTGTAAACTGAGATCCTCACCTGGTGTTGTAAACTGAGATCCTCACCTGGTGTTGTAAACTGAGATCCTCACCTGGTGTTGTAAACTGAGATCCTCACCTGGTGTTGTAAACTGAGATCCTCACCTGGTGTTGTAAACTGAGATCCTCACCTGGTGTTGTAAACTGAGATCCTCACCTGGTGTTGTAAACTGAGATCCTCACCTGGTGTTGTAAACTGAGATCCTCACCTGGTGTTGTAAACTGAGATCCTCACCTGGTGTTGTAAACTGAGATCCTCACCTGGTGTTGTAAACTGAGATCCTCACCTGGTGTTGTAAACTAAGATCCTCACCTGGTGTTGTAAACTAAGATCCTCACCTGGTGTTGTAAACTGAGGTCCTCACCTGGTGTTGAAAACTGAGATCCTCACCTGGTGTTGTAAACTGAGATCCTCACCTGGTGTTGTAAACTGAGATCCTCACTTGGTTTTGTAAGCTGAGATCCTCACCTGGTGTTGTAAACTGAGATCCTCACCTGGTGTTATAAACTGAGATCCTCACCTGGTGTTGTAAACTGAGATCCTCACCTGGTTTTGTAAACTGAGATCCTCACCTGGTGTTGTAAACTGAGATCCTCACCTGGTGTTGTAAACTGAGATCCTCACCTGGTTTTGTAAACTGAGATCCTCACCTGGTGTTAGATATTTGATAAGAATTTCTTATCGACTTGCTATTTTTACACATGTAATTTTTAGCTCGCCTTGTATTGAAAGTAGAAGTTGAACATATGATTTCATATTAAAAACTCATCAGCATAAGAGGTCAGCTTGAGTTCTTATTGTTGAATATATCGAACTTTTTATTGTTGAATGGATCTAATCTCACCCATTTAAGTTCAATTTGATTCAATAAGAACCTGAAAGAATTCTTCATACTGTATTTTCAATGTAAAATTTAATAACGCTTCTATAATTCAATGCGTTGCAGCGTACGGGAGAATATTTCTTCACTATGTCAGAAGTAACTTTTATGTTCGAGTAACTCAAATTTTTCAATTGCTACAATGGGTTTGACTTAAATTTCATCATTCAAAACCGTTCACCTTGATTTGTTTTTTCACAGAGTAATTAAATCGGTCTGATTCAAATATACTCTAATTTTACCTCAATAAAGATAATCATAAATACTATTACATGCATCATTATCTCACACATTAAACGATTCTTGAAATCATCCCGCTGAATGTTCACTCGCCAATTCTACATTTTTTCGATCGCAATTTCACCTGCAGCGATCTGGGTCCCCGGGGCCCTCGTCGCAGTCAATAGCGCAGTCACGCGACGCTGCGGCTCTCAGCTCCCTCCTTTGATCGAGATCTTCTCATTGCGAACGTCCAGACTCCGCAAATATTTATTCGTTTTAGTTGTGCATTCGTAATGGGGAACGTGAAACTTATGAATGCACTTGAAATTAAATGGTTTGATCGTGTATTTAAACGTTAAACTTACGAAGGAAATTCAAATGAAATTGTAAATCAGCGTATGCAATAATTGTCGTTCTATATATCCTAAAAAATTGTAAGTGCAGGTAAGCGAATTGGAGTCACTTTTCTCCTTTCCCTCTAAACTTGAGATTGCCATCTCTAGGCCTTTACTTTAGGCTATCAGATTCTAAGCTTGAGTAAATAATATTTACATGTTTATCCTATCCAAACTGATCAAAATATCATTACACTTTCATTTTTGATAGTTGCGGTTGATTCTAATGTATAAGAAATAATTCAGAGCTCAGATATAAAAAGAGGAGCAAGATATCGACTGAAAATATATTAAGCGTCTCTGTTCTTTTTCTCGTAGCTGCGGCCATTGCACTTGAATTGCGAAGCAATATTGTAAAATCATATTTCTCTAATGACGAGTCTATTTACATAATAAAAATTCAAAGCCCCGCTCTGAAGCATCATGCATGACAGTGTCGTGAAGAGGAACATAAACTCTCAATTTGCACCGAAAATTACATCTAGTTTCATTTTCGTGAGGCAGCCACCAGATCAGCAATGAACTTCGTCAGCGTTAATCATCCGCTGCCCTGTGTAGATAAATGAGACTCACTCAGTCAACTTTAATCGTCATTTCCAATTAAATTTGAGTAACTGTAATGGGACTAAGCTGACGTCTTCATGGTCTCAATATCAGAGAAGTTCTTGGTGAGTCACTACACGGCTTCGTGAAAGCCAAAAACATCCTGAATTAAATATTCACGAGCTGTTTTGAAAACACGGTATAATTTGCTGTGCTGGAATTTACCTATTTTGGAGATATGATCTCATTTTTTTCAACCCATGGTGAGTTTTTGTCCAACCCGATTGCACGAAAGCCAGTGCTCAGGTTTCTTTCTATGTAATAAAATAACCGTCTACTCCCAAAAAAATATAAAAAATAGATATAATATTTCGTAGTGGGTTTTTAGTCTCTATTTCGTAGTCTCCATCAGTTTTACAACTGCTGAAAATGAATACTAAAATTCACCTACATCGAATTTTAGAATCAAACTCTCTAATACTTGTGCTTGCGAAAATGAATCCAAACTTTCGCCCAACTTTTCTCGAATGCTCGAAGTTAAGAAACCATAAAAAAAGACTTTCAGGATCACAAGCCGAACCATAACAAAGAGACCAATTGAATAAACACTAGTGACACTGGTGTTAAGAATGAATGTCAACTAACTCCGCAGAAAATGCAATTGAAAGAAGTGTACTAGTATGACAGTACATGGTTCTGCTGGTGCAAGAAGTAAAACAACTACTAGCAGAAGCAGGAATAGATACAGTGGGTGAGTAGTTCTGGATCCCTCTCTTCCTCAGAGAATCCAACTGAAATTTTAAATATTCATTCATTTCATGCAACCTCAATGTAATACGTCGCAACTTTGGCAGGAAAATGTTAATTCTCGTCGCACTCCGTACGCTGATGTGTAAGCCTTCGTGTTGTGTGAGTTATGAAAAACTCATCTTCCACGAACGAAATTTTTTTCTGTCTGCGGCTTACGATATTTAGCAATCGATGACATTAAAGTCTCAAACATCTAAGCGTTTAAAAATACTTCACTGTCAACAAAAAATTTCAACCAGTTAAACAAAATTTTACCCATACAGAAGTTTTTCCAGCGCTAACATGCATAATCCCGCAACATTTGTGCCTTCAATTATAAGAAATATTCCGTCATTATTGTAATTATTCTCTTTCTCATAGATTTCTCCAGCGATTTTAGCTCACCACTTAAACAAAACACCAAAATACTGCACATTTCACCCACCGCATCCCAATTTTCAGCCCTCGCCATAGGAGAAAAGCGACCCACAAATTCAGCCCAGAATGGTGCCCTCGAAAAAAACCTCCGTGTGCAGTCCATTTGATTTAGTGCCATGTTTTGGTCTTGAGGTTCCAGTTGGGCGGAAAAACTGACCAGATGGTCAGAATTTTTTTATAGATTTATCGAGAACGGCATCAGGAGTGGCTCCGCGAAAAACCTTTTAAAAGGGATTGTTGACGCCAAAGATTGATGAACTCGATTCACAGAAATTAAGCAGTCATTTATCTGGAAAATAATTACAGATATGAACGAGGGCTTTGAAAAAAGTGAAAGTAAATTTCTATTAAATTATAGTATCTTGATGAAGGTTGAAATCAGATTACAGTGAAAGCCTTTGCAGTGCCCTCAGCGACACAATTAACGAAAGTAACCAAAATCAACTTACATTTCGTAGATGCGTTTGAAATGAAGGTTTAACAAGCTAACAGGCCAAATAAGTGATGAAAATTACATTCTTACTCGGGGATTGCTTAGAAAACTCTCTTTTAAAATACAGCTTCTAATAAAAACAAGGCTGAAAAACATTTTCTATTGAATGCAAACCAAATCAAAGACATTGTCTGAACGGAGGGTGAACAAAACTTTTTAATGCCTTCGTTTTCTAAGTGAGTCGTACATTTTCATACAGCCAGCCACATATGATTTTGACTTTCACTTCCCAACACGTCATCAATTTTAGAGTGGAATAACATCCAGTTCGACATCGTGGGACGCTGTGCTTTCGTCTCATGCCAGCGGTACTGGGGCTAGCGCTTGCGAGAAGCCACATCGATAGACGCGAAGGTAGAGAGAGAAAAGCACAATGGCACTTTCTGTCTGCGATTTGCATGTGAGGTAGGAATTCTGAAAAAAAAAATCACACAACACGGGCGAACATGGAGCACTCGGAGATGCTATTGGAATTTTGGCTTCAGAGGAAAAACGGAGGATAAAAATAGCCTTCCTGCAACGGCACACATCAGTTGAAACACACCGTTTGTTTCTTCTCGCTACGATCTGAACTGTAGGACTTCTACCGTATTTTATTGCAGGGGAGAATTCTTATTGTTTCATCGTGATACTGGAGAGAATTCGTCAATAAAGCAATCGATGTCAACATACTCTTTCCGCAAAATCAGACTCGTGGAACGACTTTAGTTGCCTGAAATTTAGAGCCCTCGAAATTTGAAGCATAAATTGCTGACGCTCGCACCGTAGTTGTTTGTAGTGTACCAAATAAGGCCTTGAAAATTTCTTAGAGTGAATAAATAAACTTCATCGTTATTGGACGTGCTGAATCTAAGGTAGATGCAGAAAACACCAAAACATACAAAATAGTTTTTAAGAAAACTGCTGGTACTTTGTTTTGAAATTGAATCAATTTAAAGACAATAAATTATTTACACGAGCAATTCGTACGGCAAAATCATTCCTCAGAAGAATTGCGATGAGCATGCTGAGATACAAGTATAACCTCTTGTGAGCCCGAATAAGTTCAGTGACTTCTAGGAAGTCCTGTGGAAACCTTGTTCTCTGTTTGCAATTTCATTTATTTAAAACAATAAACTTAGACGCCCCTCTAGATCGGTCGAATAGTGGCCTAGTGAGAGAGATTAAAAATTGATATTAGTTTATATCACCACATGATGTTATGTTGCAAACGGAAATTCCTCTTCTAAAAATACATCTAAGCTTAATATAAAGATTTATTTCACTCAAAGACAAAGGACCAGTTTACAGGGCAAAGCTCTGAGAATTGTGTTCTGAGTGAATGTGCTTATATATGGAAAACATTTCATAGGTGAATAAGTTTAAATTTAAGTTCTGAATACGATGGAAGAGAAAATACTTTGTTGTTGAGCGACTAATTTCGTTAAACAGGCTCAAAGCAAGTACAAATAAATTACGCAACTTAACCTGAAGGCTTCATGAAGTAATTATAGCTAGTATGTAATGTGATAATTTTTCATTTGATGGAAAGCCCAAACATTCATCAATGGAGCAAATTTAATCAACAACCCTCCCACTGAAGCGCTGTGGTCAATGGAGATGCTTTAGCGAATGAATTGCAATCCATTTATTAAAAATATTAGCCAACTCTCGTTCATGTCTCTCTTTACAACACTGCACCTAGTTGTGCGCCGTCAAATTTATGTAGCACACAAATTAATTACAGTTCATCTCAATCACAACGTGCATTAAGTTTTGTTCTGTGAAAATTTCTAGTCGAAAGTGTTCAGTAACATTAGAATTAATGGCAGCGTTGAAACTCCTTTTTCTATATCAGCATCTCATTTTGTAACTTCAGTCAACCCATGTCAGAACTTTCCCTCAATTTATATGAAAAGTGAACCTCCGCTCTCCTCCAGTGTATTAATAGACGATGCATTCACGCCTGACTTTCTTAGAGCATTTGGGAAGAACATTCAATACTCAAAAGTTCACTTAACATTAAAAGCATTTCTCTAAGCTCTCAAAGTTGCGGCAAAAGATCCGTAACACAAAAGTTACGGCTTGTATCACGAAACACATTCCTGTGACAGGAAACGTTTTTCTAAGAATTCAATTCCGTCGAATTTGAAAGACAATTGTTTAATTTCAAAAGTTTGGCTATCACCGTCGGCTTCGCGTGCGCTCTTGCTAAAAGTTGAACATTATCACGAGGAAACACATAAACTTTCTTGAAGGCTTCCGTCGATTTCAGAGAAATTCATGGCAAAACTGATTAGGCTTCATATTTCTACTCACACGGAGGAGTGATAGCAATCTCAGTGCCAGTGTAAAGTCAATGAAAATTTCTTACTGAAAAGTTATTGTAAAGTCTATACCGGTCTGATGAACAAGAATTCTTGAAATAGGAAGAGTGTAATTTACGTCAAAGATTCACAAGAGATTGCTTTTCTTGTCTTGTCAGAAGTTAGACTTGGTTTGAATCGAGACACGGGATGTCAACGGCAAAATCTGAAAGTTATTCTGGCGTGAACTTCGTAATCGAAAATTTGCTAATCTGAAATTCTTACTCGGAGTTCAGATCCAACGAAACGCGAAAACGGAGACATCATTCATTCTGAATCACATTTTTATAGAGAAAAGGCTTTTTTCTTCTAAAATGGGTTAGCACCTCATAAAAATCATAACTTTTCTCGTTTTTAATTTACCCAATCATAAATATCGAATGTTTACAAATTTTAAAAAATATTTTCTCAGATTGTTCCGCTCGAACATACTGTTTCAACGAACAAAACTAACTTCTGAAAAAGTTCTTTAAATTTGAGGAAGAGTCCGTCATTGCAGCATTATGATACACCAGTGTTCCTAGCAAAGCCTGAGAGACTGTAACCAGGATACTCGCAATCTGTACACAAACTACAAATCTGCCCACGATTTACTCCTCGGTCACAGATCATATACAAGAAGTGTTCTGTGTCCTCGGTCGTGAATTAGAAAACTAATAAATCAACGACTGCCCATGTTAGGTCCGGAGCTGTCGCAGCTATGGCGTAAGCTGACCGTCCAATGTCCATTTACTTTATCTGATGTATTGTAATGGAGTCGATACACTGGTCTGCCGGTCAAAAGTTATTGGTACGTGGAGATTTTTTGTTAGGACAAACCAAAGTAATGAAAGTATTGCCCCAAGCTTACAGTTAAATTTGTTTCTCTCTGCATTCATTATTGGTTCATTCCTAGTCAGGAACTGAAATATATTTCATAAGCTCATTTGTGGTATAACCGCAAATCTAGTATACAAATAACGTTCCTATATTAATGAAAGTAACAAACCTCTCAAATACATTTAATAGTATGACTGCTTGCACCGTCATTCCGAAACTTTCTCGCAATGAATTTTTAAAGAGGTTTTCTATTTTCCCCATCATTTGTGTTATTGAATCTAGCCCAAGTCAACCGTAATATCTTCGATGAAATACCGATAGGTGAGAAGTTTTGATCAAGCTAAAGCTTTGAACGTCTTCATTGAGCCCCGATATGACTTTTGGAGCAATCACGGAGGGTCAACTCGATCGTGCGCTCAAACCTGTATTGTCGAGCTGATAATTTACGTCGTTACACAAAATGAATCAGGGCGAAGCTTGAGTATAACATGATTTTGCAGTTGCTTTATAATTTAATATTCATGTTAGAGCAATCGTAGTAATTCAAAATATCACTGCTGGCAATAATGATATGCATAATAATTATTCAAACTGAACAACATTATTACTTAGCAGTTAGTTTAAAATTTAATAAACTTGTTTTGGTAATCATGGTAGTTCAAAATATCGCAGCTCGATGAAAAATTTTTTGAACGACTACTAAAAACGGACTTCATTTTTGCCTCCTTATTCAGAAACGTAAGACAGTCATATTAAGCGTAACCTTTGGTCTTGATTAAATTGCCTGCAAGTGTACGATGAAAAAGAGTAAAAACAACCATATTACAAAGCTGTAGTATCTCAATATAGGCCTTTCAGGCATGATGTCCTTATCACACTTGGTTTGGGATATCGCGGCACCGGCGGAAGCGTCTTAACCGCAAGACGGAGCCGACGGAAGCGCTGGTTGCGGATTGCCCTATGTCTATATCGTACTTGGGTTCAAATGGGTCGGAAGCGCCCTGACCGCACCCGCCGGAAGCTGTGCCTTCGGGGCGCATCGCATTGGTATGCACCGGAAGAGCATTGTTTAACTTCCGAGCGCTATAGCTTATAAGCAGAGTCGATGTATTGATGATTCAGTACAAGAATAGGAACCTAGCTAAGAGTTTCCTTTTCCTACTCCTGAAGCTAACGCTTCAGTTACGGTAGTTACAGCTACCGATACTGTAGTTTGCAGCTACAATTACTAATCCTAATATCGTGATGAAAAACCACGATATAACAAATGGCGACGAAGATTTCGAATCTCCAAAGTAAATTTGAAGGTTACAAGTGCTCTGAAATTAAGATGGCGCATTCTACAGTTTGCTGTCTTTCAGTCGACGTTGTAGTGGAAACAGTGAGTAATATCTACAACGATTCAAGTACAGTGTGCAGACGTTCTTCAGAGGGCGGGAAACAATGGTGGTAACAAAGCTAGTATTATAGTTGAAGCTTCGCGTGTGAACATCATTACTGATCTACAACGAATAATTTAACCTACGCTACATATGAGGAACTTGACGGAAAGTTAATACAACAATTTAAAATGAAGAAATCCACTGTTGACGCATCTGTTACATTTCTAAACAGAGAGCAAAGTGTTAATGAATCCATACAAAGTTATGCTAAAACGTTAAATGACTTAGCATCTTCGTGCAACTACGAAAATTGCGGTCGCGATCGTCTCTTGAGAGATGCTTTTGTGGCCGGTCTACATTCAGCGCAAATTCTCAGCGCGGTTCTACAGAAGTGTGACAGCAAGTCCTTCAACATTAAAGCTTCGACGCTCCAGATATCATTCGTGAGGATTCATCTTCATCGTTTTTCACTACAGAAAAACTACAGCCGAATTACATATGTATTCGCTGCGGAACTAGGCAGAAGCACCTTACAAAGAATTGCTATGCCCTAAAATTAAATTAATAAATGCAAAAAATGTGGAAAAATAGGCCACATTTCTAAAGGTTGCAAATCTACGACTACAGCACGGCCTCCTCCTGTTAAGCCTACACGAAGGGGACCTACACGAGAAGAATTTGACGCAGTTCGCACTTACATAGTGCAGCTGGAAAGGAGCGGTTCTCAGTGCAACGTCGGAAGAGAAGATGTGTCAATGAAGAGTTCAAGTAAGCCTCTACAGCGGCAGAATGAAGTTATTCTACAAAAGCCTAGGAACGATACTTGTGTCGGTAACTATGTTCATAATTTCTCTGATGTACAAACTAATTA
The DNA here is from genome assembly GCA_030386875.1 of Morinoia aosen. Taxonomy (NCBI): domain Eukaryota; kingdom Metazoa; phylum Arthropoda; class Malacostraca; order Amphipoda; family Talitridae; genus Morinoia; species Morinoia aosen. The sequence goes on from CM059577.1 coordinate 33,552,447, forward strand.
CGCGTTATTTCAGTCGCATTGTATTCCTCAAAATGTCACAAAACTTGCTCCCTCTGTTGCGCTAAACAATCGTAAATATGTTACTTCTAGAGATAGAGTTCATCCTAAACATTCTGTGTCCAGGTCTAAGCCTATGTATGTAACTCAATTTGATGTCGGTGATCATGTTATTGCTCTGAATTTAAGAAGTGGTCCCAAGTGGCTGAAGGGAATTATTGTTAGTAAAGTAGCTGTTAATGTCTTTCATGTTCTAATATTAGCATTAAATGTAATCTTGAAGAGACATTCAAATCAGTTGTTGCACAGTAGTTTGGGATCTATCCGTAGTGGGGAAACAGAGACTCCTGCTTTGCAACCTGTTAGCAGTTCACCTGTACAAAATGAACCTCGTAGATCAGGTAAAATAACTAAACCTGTAATGCGAATAGGTTGCTAAGTTTTCCTTCCGTGTGTCATATAGTCATCTAAAAGGGAGGGAAATTGTTGTATATTAAAATATGCATCGTATAATGTGATACTGGTTTTATGAGTACGAGTTCCGGAGCGGAGGTTTGCGCGGCCGGCTTGCCGGATGCCATATCGCGTTCAGGTCAGATGTCTTTATGGGACCTCCGCCGGAAGCTGTGCCTTCGGGGCGCATCGCATTGGTATGCACCGGAAGAGCATTGTTTAACTTCCGAGCGCTATAGCTTATAAGCAGAGTCGATGTATTGATGATTCAGTACGAGAATAGGAACCTAGCTAAGAGTTTCCTTTTCCTACTCCTGAAGCTAACGCTTCAGTTACGGTAGTTACAGCTACCGATACTGTAGTTTGCAGCTACAATTACCAATCCTAATATCGTGATGAAAAACCACGATATAACAAAAGCAAACGAATGTGTGGGATTCCTTATTTCAAATGTCATTTAAATATTCTTAAAATATTTATACATCATTAGAATATTTAAGGGTTATTAAAATATTTGAATATTAATTTTTCTTACTTTAAATACATTGCAAAATGAACTAATATCTGGGATTTTTATTTTAAGCCAAACGTATCTCTTCTTCGGTGCTCGGCATTTTTCGTGAAAAGCCAAAAAATCTGTCTAAGACATCACCTGCTATTTTAACAGCAGTTATTGCTGAATCTAATTCCCAGTTTCTCCTCCATTGTGTGAATGACCTTCGCGTTGATTGGGCAGTATAGGTATAGGTTAGAGGTAGAAGGGCATACCAAGCCATATTTTCACACTTAATCAGCAGTCGGTCATATATTTATTCCAGAGACTATTTTCGTTTCAAGGTTACATCTATGTGACTGAAAATCACAATCGTGGTATTGAGAATGTAGTACATTTTTATAATGAGGCTAAAACCCATAACAATGATATTTTTACTGATAACCGTTATTTTGTCCTACACAAATGCCCTTTCCTATTAATAAGGAATCACTCGAGAAAGGAGTAACAGGCTCTCGCTTCTGAGTATAGGCTTCAGCAAGCTAAATCCAAAGAGATATCATTTCTTGTCCGACAACCTTTAGAATTTCTTAGGAAATTATTAACGTGGTCTTCAAAATTTAGTCATTCGAGACTAGTCGCACCAGATTGTGATGAATTTAAAAATAATGATGAAAATATTAAAATTAGAAAAAAATATTTTCTGAGCCGCTCAGGACTGGCAATACCCGCGACGAACTGTCATCAAGATATATGAGGAAACAACTTCACAATGAATAACAAACTAACGCTAATATGAAGACCATATCACAAAGATGCGGATAAGTATTGAGAGGTGTCCGTTAACAAAATAATCTTTGTATTTAAATATCTTCCATCGTTAGTTGCTCAATTTTCATGCTGTTGCACTTTGAGGAACTCCATCTACTTTTAACGAATGAAACCTTTTGCTAGTGCAAGCTGGGTTAACTCTGAAGAGCACTCTTTTGACTCTTTATTTTCCTTTGTAATTTTTCCGTCAGGAATCCCCGCTGAAAATCAGACAGATAATTTCATTTTGATTCTGTTCCAGGATAGAAATTACCTTTTATCGTACTGCGAAGCCACGATTGATTCGCCCTGCATAATTAAAGCTGCAGTTGCAAAGGGTGTTTGCATAATCATTCTCGGTATCAGGAAAAAATTATAAGCAAAGGTTCTGTGCGACACGAATCAATTAAATCATATTGAATGACTGATTCGCAAAAAATAATAGAGTCTTGTTTAAAATCCTCCATTGCTCTTTTAGTTTTCAGATAACTCAAACTTCCTCTTAGCCTAAATTAGTTTCGTAAAACTAAATAGGGAAGATTTTGGCGTGTATAAATTATCATGTCAGATTTCACTAGGTAATTCCTAGACTGTTTGTTAAATACTAATGAGGCGACTGTGAATGGGAGGCTATATATAGACCATAAGTTTAAGTACACAAAGATGCTGTTTCAAAAATAAGAGGACCTCCCAAGCGCAGAAACAGTCAAACTTATAGCCGCTTAAATCAAGGCTTTCTTGTTGGCTTGCTCAATTCGTCAGATAATATAAAAAATTCTACACAATCGAATGAGTGCTGAAATGAGATCAAATAGTTTTTATGAAGAGTAACTTCTCAGAATATAACGCATTAAGCCGTTATTCTACGTACCCTACGAAACAGCATTCGTTTATTCAAAACGACGCAGGTGAAATGTAATCATTACTGGATAAAATTATTCGAAACGCTACCTACTCTGAGGAATGTGGTCCTGTAACTTGTTCAAACGGCGCAACGGCGACACAAAATACCCATTTCCAGCAACCTCAGTACATCAACGCTTCCGAAAATAACGTCGTTCGCCAGCGACAGCTCATGTCTCCTGGTATCATTTGTCAGCCAGGGCTAAAAAGACAGCTTTCGGCGGACTTCGCCTAGAAAACTCGCACAAACTTTCGCGAGAGAGTAAGGGTAAGGGAAGTCTCACGAGGAGTTGCGGGATACTTGATATAGCATCATACCGTGGCTGCTGGTGCGAGTCACTCGTACTTTTGCCTCTTGGGAAAAGAAGTAGAATCTTACTCGAACTCTGAGTGGGCTTCGTGCATCTGGATGGAAGGTATGTTGTAAAAAATGCGCTGTGATCACGAAATGTGCCGCTCTGACCTTGAAGGAGAGATAATAAAATTAACAGGTTGCATGAAGGAATCACGACTCAACGCTTTTGTGAGAAATAAAGCGTAAATTTGATTTCAAACTTAATGCGTGAAAAAATCAAGTTAAAGTTAAGAATTATTATTTTGGCAAAACTGATGTACAAGCCAATTTAAAGTAGATTGGAGACTGTATGACAACTAAAAACTTCAAATAACATCAAATTCAAAAGTCCTGTTATCACTCCCCCCAACTGGTCACAAGTAGCAATAATTATTTTTGGTTCGTTTTTGTCTCACCCTCGTATCATGTACAGATAGATAATTTAGTGTTAAAAAATTACTTTCTTTACTTCATCCGTCAACATCCGCTAATTTTCCGACTCCTTCACTTCATTGGTTTATGTCCTTTAATTTTACTATTCTTTCACTTCATCTATCCATTCTCTTATAATTTTCTGCTTCCTCCACTTCATCGGCTTATCACAGTAATTTTTACCGGCCTCTCGTGTTTCCACGATACTTTTTTTATTTCATTGTATTTATCAAGCCTAAAGAACTGCTCAAGCAGTCTCCCTTAGCTCTGTATCCATTAAATTGTCATTTTATCATCTGTCTAACTTGGCAACTCAAAGCTACAACATTTAGCTTTCAAACGGGAATTCAAAGTGCTGTACTCTCGATTTTTTTGGTATGGTAATTTTAAACATATAGGCCCCGCTATTAAAATTACCAGCAGCTGATACTTTCACTTCATTTTTTCCACCTTCATTTTTTTCATTTTCACTTAAAAACGATTCTCTATCTCGAAACCAAGTTTTTTACCCTGGTATTTCCAGTTCCCACGCATCCAGATCTTTTACATTTGCCTTTGTTCGCATTAACTATTGACCTGCAAACGTATGGCGGTTAGCAGGTCAGGATGGTAGTTTACATGTTTTTTTAGCACCAAGTTAACTTCCGCAGCAATGTTTTACCCTGACTTTCTAGGCGAACCTCGCGTTCGCCACCGATCGTTTCGTCATGTCAAGACAACTTTCGGCCTTAGCATTCATCAGCTTTCATAAACTTCATGTAGAACCTTCACGCATTTTAAAAACGCAATGGAATCACACGAATTGTCCTCAACTCGATTGTAATTCTAAAGGAATATCTCGTTTCATTCGATCTTCGAGAGCACAGAGAACGTTTAACATTAACTTATTGTTAATGTTAAAGCCTTCGGCCCTCTCAAAAACAGTTTGGGCCATCCCCGCTTGTGTAAATAAATGTGTAAAGCTCGTCAGTCTATCAAATTAAAACTGAACTGCTGTACTAGGTCGGTTGTCATCCCATGTGAATTTCATTCATAAGCTCTAGTACAGTTTTGTGTAAATGTTATTGTGGACAAATGCTCTGGGCTCACAAATTCGCATTTCTCAACCAACTCGGCACACGAAATTGCGTCCATCCATTACCTTGACGATAGCTTACGAAATCATTTACTCACTTTGCTTTCCTTAATCTGAACAAGAAGCTCTGCGACAAGGGAATCGCTACCTTTTTGAACACTCCGCCCCACCATCTACCGGACGCTGGGGTGTACCATACATGGTAGAGGAAATCTTCTACCGTGGTAGAGGAAACCTTCTACCGTGGTAGAGGAAATCTTCTATCGTGGTAGAAGAAATCTTCTACCGTGGTAGAGAAAATATTCTACCGTGGTAGAGGAAATCTTCTAACGTGGTAGAGGAAATCTTCTACCGTGATAGAGGAAATCTTCTACCGTGGTAGAGGAAATCTTCTACCGTGATAGAGGAAATCTTCTACCGTGGTAGAGGAGATCTTCTACCGTGGTAGAGGAAATCTTCTACCGTGGTAGAGGAAATCTTCTACCGTGGTAGAAGAAATATTCTACTGTGGAACCTACCTTCCTAGCACGAGTTTACTTCAGAGGTTCATGCGTTTATCGTCGCATGTTTCGAGTTTTTTCCGACATGCCTATTTTTTGCGAGTTTTTCCATCAGTCCGCCAACTACACAGCAGCCTTACAACAAACATCTCGCCTCCTACAAACTACTTCGCTATGAAATTTGAGAATTTTGTTATTTTTCTAACTGAATTTCACTCTCAAATTCTGATGGATTCCCATCCCTTCTTGTCTATCTAATAGTTATCACCAAAAAATTCCCTACCACAGGTTGCCTCTGAAAATAACACATGTGAATGACATCTGAAAAAATACACGTGAATTTTTTTAAGGTTTGGTAAATTTTTGACGGCAGCTATAGGTTTCAGTTAAGTGTGTGCGCACTATAAAAAAAACTCTTTATCTAGTTTTCGTTGCGCCTTGCTGTGAATTTGTATTATGCTCTAAAAAGTAAATAATATGAACTTTGAAGATTCTGAATCAAAGTTCGTGGACCTCTATACAACAAAAACCATCGCGGGTAAACATTATTCAAATTATTAGCCATTTATATTTGAAATTCGTGTAATCTAAAACTCTAAATTTGCTTCGAAGTGCACGCGATACTTATTTCAACACAGGCCTCGATGTGCCTCACGAGAAATATCGCAATGGTTTCACGGAAGCGGCCATATGGCAACATTTCAGCGTCTCCAGAACTCCTGATCTGGTTTCCAGATTTCTTGAGTCCCAAGCAGGACTCATAAAAACCGTTAGTGTCAGCATTTATGAGGACTTCTTTGTTAAGAATATTGCTGTTCTCTTGGAATATTTTGTACAACAACAGCCTTCTATGTCATGCCCTAATACTTTTATGGTCGTAGTCAAATGGGACTGCAGTAACGATGTCTAAAATAGAAGGCAAAGGCCTACCAAAATCGCCGGTCCAGGGGTTATGAAAAGGCATCTCGATGGGGAGATTAGGTCTCTGCAAATCTGCAAAGCTGTTGATCCCCATTAATTTCCGTACATGGAAATGTTATGTCTTTCCGCTTCTAAGATTTCGTGAAAAAGTACCATGCATCCCAATGTTTAAATGGGCTTTATTGGCACTTGGATAGGAGCTCTCAAAACGAGGGAGTATACAAAATTTGCGGGAACTTTTCTCGAGGATATTATTTCAAAGACCAGGCGGCTGTAACGCCCGGAATCCGACGCTAATGACTTAAACTGCGTTCAGTGTGTACATTCGAGGATTACCTGTAGCAGTAAAAGAAAGTTAAATTGAGAAAAGCATCGTCGGGAATGCGAACGGAGTTCAGCATCATCATTTCCAGCCACAACTGTTAGATAAATGAACGTGTAAACTTAGTAGTTTTCCTTGATATCAATATTGTCAGAATCAGAATCAAAATTCATCGAAACTTCAAGGATGATTAATTTTATTTTAATTATAGGTTCTTTCTCATTCATTTATTTGTTTTTCTAAACGCTGATGAAGTATTGTGGGAAGTTCGTTGACTTATGTGTTTTATTGAATTACTTTCTCTTATTTATTCACTAGTAAAAGTGGAGGCAAAAGCAAGAGCTTTTCTACCTAAAAAATTCTTCGTTGAAAGTTGCGATATTTTATTTCCATAGCTTATTTTCAACGCACCGACGTAATCGATTCCAATTACGCATTCATTATATTTAAAAACCTACATTTCAAACTTTATTATACTTAAAAGCGTTTTTATTTGACGAGCAAAGATTTTTTACCACGCTTTTTTCGAATTTCTCATCCAAAATAAACTTAATATAACATTCCACAAACTTTGGGCTGCACAGAAGATACCAGAGATAGCCATGGGATAACAGAGCCTAAATTTCTTCCTCTGTGTTGGTGCCTTTCTTACAGAAGTGTTAGCATTCGTGAAAACAAATGTTAAGTCGAATACTAACACGACGTCGCTGTGCATGTGGTTATAGTGGTCTTCTCAGGCGATGCTGTACACGCGAGAGCGAAGCTAATGATTTTTTATCGCGGAGATGAAAGACATTATTATTTTATATCTTTTGCCTGACTCATGAGCCTTCTCGTTTTCTAAAATTTTGAGCTCGAGAGATGAATCTAAATTTAATGAACTTGAAGCTAATTTACCTATGAGTTATTGATCATAAAGTTGTTTTCTGATTATGGTAAAGGACACCACCTGTAAGTGGCAGATGTGAGGAGCTGTGATTTGACTCAACATAATTCTCTTTCGACATTGCGTGCAAAATGTCTGTATTCTTTCAGCTAGTTTCTAGGGATACACACCTCAATCATTAAAAAGATTTGTGAATTTTTTCTGCTCATTTCCATGAATCCTGCTACCATTCACTTCTAAATTCTTTTTTACACGAGAAGTAAATTTCAAAGCTGTGTCTTAGTGCCAAGTGAAGCCAGTCCTTGGGTATTACAGTCAAACTTACTTTAGAATCTCTATGGTATTGAATTTTTCAACTCCGGTTTGCGACAATTTGTCAATGCAAACTCCTCTCATAAGGAAACATTTTCATCCTTGCAGTCGTTTCGTGCAGGAATTCGAAAGCCTATTCTCGAAAAATTGACAACTTTCGGAACATTTTTTTGACGATAGGAGTCATTCAAACGGCCTTGTCTAGCGGAACGAATCGGCTCATACTTCAGGAATATTCCCTCCATAATCCCACCATAAACTCATGTTCCGAGTCCAGCGGAGAATTTCAGTTGGGAATTTATCCGGGTACTTCTGTAAAAAATTTAGACGGCGTAAAATTGCAAGATCGCGCTGTGTTTATGGCCGGCGAGACAAAAGGAAAAACCATCAAAGATCTTGTGGATAGAATTCAAAAGAACGCAAGGAAGTCGTTCTGCAAGCGAGTGTGCTTTGGATCAAAAGCATTTGCAATTTTAAATGTGTTCTTAGGAGTCGATTTCCAGGTACTTGGTAAATTCAAACGTGACATGCTTGAAAGGCAGAGAGTTTTAGGAGGCTCTAATTATTGCATTCATGCGTTCGCTTTTCACGGAAGAGTGCGCAAAGATTTTCAAATGGTTTCCTAGTATCTCGTGTGTATGCTGGAACGTATACATATTTTACATTGTTCTTACAGTATTCTTCAAAGAATTTTCTCCGCTCTGTGCACTGCCGGTTTTCATTTCAGAAATATCTTGAATTTTAAAACGGTGAAATTTAGAATGAAAGAATTTACCTAATTGAAAATAAAAATAAAAATGTAAAAAAAATTATGAGATCATGTTAATGAGAATATTTCGAAATGGGGAATTAGCTGATGCCCACAAAATAGGAAAATTACATGATGCCCACAAAATAGGAAAATTACATGATGCCCACAAGATGGGGACTTGCCTGATGCCTTCAAAATATGTTCAGGAACTGAAACTATGCTGTGTTTATTTTAGATTACCGTTTTAGAAAATTGATTGGTTCCCAAGCATCCCTAAAGAACATATTCTGTCTCGTTCAATTAAGAGAGCTGAAAAAAAGAAGTCTGAAATATTTAAGTCTTCAGATAGTATTCTAAGGGCAGGTGTCGCGGCGTCTGTAAAATTTCATTTCGAGCTATGGGCTGCACATTTTCGGTTCCGCTTCGTTGTGTGAATATTTCATACAACTACGAAAAATTCGGAAGTTTTTCAGCATTTGTTTGAGAACAAGTGAATTATGAAAGCAGGAATCATTCAATATAACATTAAACATCCTTCTGACTAATTTTTTTCCCGTTCGCCTACCTAGTGAGATTTAAATTGTTGAATTGAAATTCCTTCAAAAACGATGAATGGTTCTGATTGATGTTCTGCGAAAATTTTTAATGACTATCTTTTGAGTCATTTCATATCAGATCCTTTTATTTTCATTCCCACGTGAATATTTGTGTTTCGTTTCAAATTTTACCTTCGAAAATGTTTCATTGGATAGTAATACAAGTCATATGTTGTTTATACAATGTTATTTTCACCTGGATCTGAAACCAACAAATTTGAGCCCGTAGACTTTCTCTCTATTTAATTCACTTTAATGTAAAAGCTCTGTAGTTTGCGATGTGAACCGTGCTGACAGATATGCATGGGAGAAAAATATTGCCGAAGAAAATCGGCCGTTCTTTCTTGTACATCAGGTGAAAGTTGAGCGATGATTCCCGCTGAACACTTCGTGACGCATTTCGAAAATGATGTTTAGGACGCTAGTGATCAAAGAAACTTCTTATTTTGTGGAATTTCTCCATAAAAGCTACCAACTTTCCTCCCAAGTGTATCCTAGATAGTAAAAACAACTACGGTTAGTCTTGAGATAAATCTGCAAACATGGTGGCTGGTACGCAGGCGGCTTCTATATTCTATCATAAAATAACATAACTTTTCCAAAAAATAAAATAAATTTTGTTTATAAAAATCATGCTGCACTGCTATAAACCAACCTGCGTTACGGACGTCGGTACCGACGTACCATGCATAAGAAAGGCGTGCCTTGTTTGTGTATTATTTTCCTGACAAAGTACACAGTAATTAATGAGATGGCTAGAAGGGAAATTATGCATTCTGATCTCAGCACAATGGCCATTTTCAAACCCAAATATGCCTCTTTTCAAGTATATTAATTCATGAAAAACACCGAGTGAATTTTCAATCGTAAAACAATCAGGCATCAAATCAAAAAATTTGAATGACTCTGCCGAACACATACTAATGTTAAATGTGTCAGCTGTAATTCAATTAGTACTTCACAAAATTAAACATCACAAAATTCAGCAGTTTTGGTTTGGTTTGGGGCTCAAAACACTAACAAAAAACTGTTTATTGTAAAAATGCCTGTAGATCATCATTCGAAGTTTTGTCTCACAGTTGACAGAGATAAATTTTGTCCTGCCGTTGATGTCAAATTTGGCTGAAAGAGCACCAGCTTCTGACTGATCTTCACGTGAAAAAACATCGAGTATAAAAATGTTAACACATTTTCACCGAAGTGACCCCCCGGTGGTCACTTCGGGGATTTTGATAGTGCTGCTGACCCACCTGCAGTCACTAACTCATTTTTTATTAACACTTAATGAAAGCCAAATGAATGCCGATCCAGTTAGTGTTTGCTATTTTCATAGTTAATAACCACAATTGACTTTAAATTTGAATTGAATATTGAACTTCAGTTTAACTCATCGCAGTTAACGTGTTAAGCAAAAGAAAAACTAATCCACCAATCCTGTTTCGTGAGAGCTTGCGCCAAGTCCCAGTAGAGCTCCGATGTTCAGATCGAGCTTAGTGACCAACTGGAAGTCTCTACTTGACTTCGTCCGAATGACTTCTGTTCTGCGATAGCCTTCTCTGCTCTTCATAAAACTGGCCCCCAAACTTTTAGTGCCTGCATGAACTTTTTAAATACTTTCAATAGGGAGAATAGAAATCTGAAATGATGGTAGTCGAAGATATGAAGGCCTCTTTTGAAGTAACGTAGCTATTTGGAAATTACAATATGATATGATTTCAGCACATGTTCCGTATCTCTTAATTAAGCATGGAAAGCAAATCATATATTCCACATAAGAGATTTTGTCCCATGATTTCGAAAAGATAATTTTGAGAATTGTTGGCAATGTGGTGAAATTCTTTAAAATGATGTTTTGAAAAATCGGTTCATGTACGTGAATGCGTACAAAGAATTTCCTTCAATAGAATGTTGCTCACGTTTTATTCCAGTTTATATTTCAAAAGCGTTGTATCCAAAATCACAATATCGTGAAAGTTAATAGTAAGAAAAAGCTAATTAGTTTCATGCTCTTAGGCCCATACGTAAAGTGTTCCAAGTTTGAATACTTTGATAATCATGAAGTCCGTTCGCAGCCTCAGAAAATTTATTTTGTGTTGTTCTTCTTCCACCGCAAATATCAATGCAAACATAAAACTTAAAATATAATTACTTGCACGTAAAATCACTACTGTCATATCTGTAAAACATTGTAACCTGATAGTTTATTCATCGAAAATTTGCTTTCGCGCTAAGAAATTTTGGTTTCTTACTCAAAAATTTCATTCTAACATTACAATTTCACAAAGGGGTACAAATTTTCTATCATTATTAGTATGTAATCATAATAAGCGAACTAAGGGAAAAGAACCTACATGTCATGTTCGTAAACTTAAACCAAGAATGCAAACTTTTAATATTTGCGACCTTAATACCACAATTTAAACTGATCATCAATTTAAAAAAGATATTCATTGAATTTTTATAAGCTTGCTCTTATCTTCACCCTATTCATAAGCACAAAGCTAGACTTTCAAACCAGTGCTGTTTACTTCAGAAGCTATTACGGTATGCTCGAGTTCCCCAGCCTTCAAACAACACGAGATCAGATTTCAACTGAACTTTTAATTTTCAGCCTCCGTGACGGGAACTTCAGAATCAGGTGCACATGACGTCCAGGAACTTTGCAGAGCTGCTGCTATCCTGCAACTGGAGACGGAGGAGTTGCGAGCTTTGCGATGCCCAATTTCAAGGCTTCTGATTGGTAGACGTTTTTATACGGAACTTCAGCCCCGCAATGAAGGCTTTGGCTAAAAACAAGACGCTCAGACGACGTCATATCCATCTCTTACTCCCTCAATACTGAGCTTGTGGTGAAAATATTTTTGAGTGAGGGTTCAATGAAGAAGTAATTTTAAACTTAAATAACGGAATTGACGGATACTTCCTGCTTGCATCGCATAACTTCAACTCCCTTGTTATTTTTCAGGTTAGAATGTGCTGCAATTATTGTTGCAAACTTGAAAACAAAATGAATACTAATAATAACTTATCTAATTTAATATAATTGATCACGAATCCGTATTCTTCTGAAATTGTAATAACAGTGAAAGTTTGACACAGTTTCGCCAGACCTTGCAGAATTTTTGCTGTCGATGAAAAAAAATGCGCCGGAAACCACTAACAAATTGTCGCTTGCGAACAAGATTTAAGTTTGTTCACGGTGTGCTGCAGTGTGAATCGTGGAATTCAAGGTTAAAAGTTACTAGCCTGCGAACGCGCAAAATAGGTTCTATATATGTAGGTAGTTGGGGATTTTTACCTATGCAATACTGAATTAGATAATTATAATTAGATAATTTATAAGATTCATTGAAAGAAATTAGAACGCATGAAGGAAGAAGAATACCTTAGTTGGAGATTAAAGACAGAAGAAATAATTGTAAGTACTGGATTTTAGTTCAGCATCGAAGTAAAATACCGATATAATGCTCTGAAATATCCGTGCAATGGAGCGCAGCGGTAAAAGTCTTCAGATTTTTTTCAGCCGCCATCGACAACGCTAACTTGAGGCGAAATTTTATTCAAACTCGTAGAAAAAATTCATTTAGAAAAAAAAGTTTTTGATACACATGATAAACTAGAAAGTTGAAACAATGGAATTCCAATGCCTAGAAGAGGCAGATGTGAAGCAGTTTCTTGCCTCTTGCATGTTGCTAATACGCTCAAGTAAAAAAACTTGAAACCAAGAAATTGAAGTTATGTGTGACGAGTGTCAAATAGAAACTGTTTGAGAAAAAAATTGACAATTCGTGAGAAAGAATTAAATTTATTTCCCCATATTTCATTCATTTCTTGAAGATATACGACATGAAATAAATAATTATGGTAACCTAATTTTAATCTGGGCTGCCATTGTCGTATAAAAATTTCAATTGTGGGTGTGTTTTTCTCAACACGAAATACGACAATATCTTTATCTTAGACCCAAATTATATAAGATGTTCAACAAGTCTCTCAGCAGTAATTATTTTAATCTAAAATAAATTGTTTATTAATAAATATAACCTATTATATGTAACATAATATAATAGATACAACATATATAGCATATTTTATGACGTCATAAATTTTAAAAGACTTTAAATGAAATTCGAGGGAGGATCTGAAAATGTTGTCCTACATTTTCAATTCATAACTTGACTCTTATGCGACGGTTTGCATGCCGGCTCGTTGAAGTACTCCCCATGACTCAGGGACGATGGTAGACACTGCGAGTATCGCCGCGCTTGCAAAGCGCGCATGCGTAGAGTGAGAAGGATGCTTTTTTCCAGTCAATCGAGCCTGATACATATCATTTTGTGCATTGGTTTTTCAAGTGCCTTATAACTAACACCAGGATGCTATGACGGTTACCACCGGTCGGGCTGGTGCCCATTTCAGACACCTGGTTGGAGTGGGGAATTGTGCATACGTTCTTCATTTTCCCAACGGAGAGAAGTCAACGCGCGGCGGCGAGATTCGAACTGCCAACACCTTCCCGTGAAGAGCGCACTCTTACCCATTCGGCCACGGTGACAAAAAAAATCAAATGCAAAGGGACCTTTCGAAGCAATAACCGGTTTTTGCGTGTTGTAAAAATTGTAGGTAAATAGTAAAACTAGCTTACTCTCTGCAAAAATATTTGAAAAAATAGTGCACGTTAAATTGTCATTTTATTAGCTACGTACAACACGGACTTTCCTTACGAATTGAACTCTCGATATCAACCTTACCAATTCTTACATGATACTCTTCTCCATAACATTACATTACTTCCGTGCCGCTTTCACACCGTTTCTACCATAATTTTGATGTGAGAGGAAACTTCATCAAAGAGCTAAGCTCCTTAGAACTTAGGAGTTTCTGAGCTCCAGTTACTGAGGGTTGAAGGAATTATCTAACGCACCGAAGGACAATTCGGACTTCACGTAAGTTTCAGTGTAAATTAAAGAAACATCCCAATTGAAATTCTGAGCCTTTTACAGAGCGTTTTCAGGCAGATATAAGCCAAGAGATAGTCGTTTTCGAGCAGTAAATTAGCCCTTTTCAGTGCAAATGTCGCTTATTTTAAGCCCTGTTAAACGGCTATTTCTTGACATCGAAACGGCTACGGCAACGGTCATTTTGGGCTTCTCTAATACTTGAACGAGGCTTGAAAACGACTTTAAACGGCCCGAATAAGCCCGCAAACAGCCATTGACTAGACCAATAAAAAGCCAGTTGAATGAAGGGCCCTTTTCAAGCCCTAATAGGCCAAGTATAGTTTCCATTTTTTCAAAATTTTGGGATCAACAAAGACAAATTTAATTTTTTGACCCAAGCTTTCAGCTAGATTAGCTCTAGCCGTCATCAGGGGAACGATGTATTTTTAAACAAAACCTCTTATGGTATCCGCGGGTATCTAGAATACAAAACATTTTTTTAATTTTTACATGCAAGCCGAAAATCATAGATCAAGGGCGACTGATGAGCATAGGAAGAAACTGCGGGGGGACATCAAGATGACGATTAATTTTGTTAGGTTCCTAAACACTGAACATTGCTTCGACAATTTTTCGAGCGTATTAATTTTTAACATTTTAGAATATACATACATTTTCAAAATCAAACGAATGGTTATCTTCTTCGGAATGCTAATAGACAAGGGATAACCTATTCTTCCTCTGCACATTCTTCGCATGCTCATCAATTCGTTGTTAAAGATTTCTACCCGTTTCCCCAATGTAACATGCTTCACAATTTTCTTTTGTCTATTATTTCATTATTTCATTTTGTCTATTTTGTCTATTAGCATTCCGAAGAAGATAACCATTCGTTTGACTTTGAAAATGTATGTATATTATAAAATGTTAAAAATTAATACGCTCGAAAAATTGTCGAAGCAATGTACAGTGTTTAGGAACCTAACAAAATTAATCGTCATCTTGATGTCCCCCCGCAGTTTCTTCCTATGCTCATCAGTCACCCTTGATCTATGATTTTCGGCTTGCATGTAAAAATTAAAAAAATGTTTTGTATACTAGATACCCGCGGATACCATAAGAGGTTTAGTTTAAAAATACATCGTTCCCCTGATGACGGCTAGAGCTAATCTAGCTGAAAGCTTGGGTCAAAAAATTAAATTTGTCTTTGCTGATCCCAAAATTTTGAAAAAATGGAAACTTCACTACCAAGATGTCCTTTATTTTAACAATTCAGGCCAAGTATAGGTAGGAGTCGGTTTGACGTCGTGATTTTTGGCCCTTTTGTGCCGTTTTTGACCTTTTACGACTAATTTACTACCTGAAAAGAGCTATAATTTTCAATTGGGATTGACTGGGGGCGCATGCGCTTGTTTGACCACAGTCATTCAGCGAGGTCTTTTTTATAAATTTTTAGAAGCTCACTGCAGTGTTCGATTAAGTTTTTAGATGGCGCTGCGAAGATGATCAAATCGCTGGAATAACGACCGTTCTCGAATTAGGTGACACGGAGCTATAGTAAGCTGGGAAGTACGTCATACATTGACGTATAGAGTTAGTCTAGAGTAACATTTCAACGTAGACGAGGTGATGGCTTCATAAGCAGTGTAAATGTTTGTAGTAAAATCTATTTAAGTTGGACATTGATAAAATACTGTGGATGCGCGTTAACACGGAATTTACTAATACAATAATTCGATAAATTTACAAATGTTATAATAATTCGATAAATAATTTTGCGTATTTTAAACGAGTGATGAAAGAAATTTAGGGAATCTTCACATTGTTCACTTAAGGAAAGAAATTGTGCGTGTGGATCTCTGTTTGGACTCTTTTAAATCACTCTTTGTTTCGAGAATTAGGTTACACGAATAATAATTCGAAATCAAGAAAGGTTTTCTTGTACGTTAACACTTTAGCGTCGCATTTAAAAATTTGTTCCAGGAGCGTGTGTGTGGCTTCAAAACATTTTCAGAAGAACATTGTATTAAAAAAGATTTTATGCAAGCTTTCAGTTAAAAAAAGTTATCGATCGTTCTTTTACAAGTCTTGAAGTTTTTGCTGTAGCGTTGCTTAAAATGAAATTCAATCACCGACGTTTAAAGCAAAGTTTCCAAACATACGTTATTTCAAAAATGTTTTCCCTGGAGTGTAGTTATCAAAAGATGATTCCACACGAGCGTTATTAAAAAAAACAGGCTACGAAAAGCTCCATAATGCATTCACGCACTAGAAACATAACTACGCCAGCTACCCCGTGGCTGAGCATGTATCGTTCGTCGTAGGAACCTCGTCAGGTGAGAAAACTTAATTCCTTTTCATGGGACATGCCTTATTTGTCAACTGTGCAAAGGTATCACTGGCCGTATATATTCTTTTTCATGCAAAAATGTTAATGATAAATTAAATATTTGTGTTTAGGATGGAATCTAATTGAGTCTGTAAATGTTTAATTACACCATATGTAGAATTTTAAGATTTGTTTCAAATGGTATTATAATTAGCCATTATGTTCAGCAGTTTTGCCAGTAAACTGTTTTATAAAATATTTGAAATATTCCGTGAACTTCGCAATGTTTTTAACTGTATATGGGGCACATAATAAAATATTCCATTCAATATTTATTTTTTGAAAAAATAATAATGAGACGTATTTATTTTGCATTTTATTATAAACATTACGATGAGGATACTAATTATATTATCATATTTTCTTCATTCAGAATATATATACATGTGTGTGTGTAGACCCTATTAATTTGCTGTACTACAGGTTAAAGAACTGTCGTTTCAAGGAATTTTTTACTGACGAATGAAATAAAATATATTTTAACCATTGAAGAAGTAGAGTGTATCGACTGAGGTAAATTTCGCGAGCTATAAAAGAAGTAAGAATATCATGTACGTTTCAGAATAGCTTTACATCGAAGTGCGCTTCCCTGGCTGTTACAGGTATTTTAACCCATTTATTTTGCATGAACCCCATGACGTATTCTCCCCTCCCAACTCCCCCCTCCTCCTCGCTACCAAATAAAGTCAATGATCGCGATCATGCTACCTACAATTTCAAATCACAATTTGTGTCTATAATAGGTTTTAAAATGCTCAAAATCATACACTTTTTAATTATCAAATTAAACCTTAGTGGAGAAACTACAAAAAAATTGGATAATTTCAACGGTTTTTACCAGCGCAGGGAACCAGGAGTCCTCGTTTTCTGTCATCAATTTTCTGAAGTCCACCTCGCTTTTACCGGTCAATTGTACGCAAGTAAAATTTTAAATCGCGTTACTGCATCGAAACGGCAAAGCTGCCGGGAAGCATTTTTGCTTCCATTTCAACGGGGAAATGCTTTCTGTCACATGAATGAATCAACGCCCGTGTTGTGAATTTAGCCAGTGGACGCAAAAGTGCTGTCCTTAATAAAGTTGAAGGTGCATGAGGAAGTAGGAGAGTAAGAAACGAACCAATTTTAACAAGAGTGGGATACAGACACAATGCAATGCAGTTCGACTTTTATGTCTGTTTCTTACTGTGATTTATTGTCGCTAATTTGGTGACCATGGGTCAGAATTTGGGGAACTGAGAGCCCTGGAAAGCAAGACTCGTAGGTAATCTGAGGAAGTCAACGCAAAAATTATCGCACTCGACACTTGTTGGAATGCGCTGCATTCAAAAATGCACGCATTTATCTCTCCAAACTAAGATTTGCTTACTAATTACCTACGTATAGAACATTGCTTACGAACTTTTGCCTACGATATTCCATCCCATTTGCGAATCATTGCTGATTTTAACTGTAGAGAGATTGAGTAACTCAGAACTCTAATTTGAGTCTTGAAATCATTGAGAATTATGCTTAACTAGAGCCCACGAGCTGTCAAAAATGATGGGATTCGAAATCTTTCTTGAATAAATCTACCAGATGTGGATGAAAAACAATTTTATCCATCAAAAAAGTATCCCTGATTAAAATATTCTTTTATTTGAGTACTAGTAAAACTTATCACATATGCAGTCATAAAGTATCTTAAGAGCGTGAAACAGAAACGGACCAACCATCCAACCAAGCAAAACTGTGTATTATTATTCATCATGAGGCAAAAAGTTCTTAAACAATATTTGATACATTTTTCTTCTCGCAATAAGTTGCCTTTTCTTGAACAATAGATTTTATTTTCATTGCCGCAATATTTTTCAGCATGTAAACCAAAGTAAGGGGATGCAATGTTCTTGCATCATTTGAATATTTGAATATACATATAGATTTGCCATTTCATCAATACTCTATATATATATATATATCTATATTATGCAGTGAACCGCTTTTGGAACCGCTGTGCTCTCCGTGGCACAGCGGTTAAGGGATCGGACTTGTATGCTGGAAGTGGCGGGTTCGTTCCCAGCGCTGGCGCGAAGATTTTCCCCGTTGGGTATAAGGGAAAGCTCAAGCACAATACCCCACTCAACCCAGGTGTCGGAAATGGGTACCGGCTTTACGGGGGAACCGTCATGGTGTCCTATATATAGGCTTAGTTATAAGACATTTGAAAAACCAATGCTAAGATCATATGTATCAGGCTTGATTGGAAATAAAGCATCCCAAAGATGCCGATGTTAACCTTTTAACCTAACCTATATCTATGTATAATATATATATATATATATATATTTATTTATATGTATATATATATGTGGGTGTATAACAACATATTATTTCTCATTTGATATGGATGATATCCATACACATATATGTTTGTACATTTATAGATTTAATAAATATTTATAGTTCGAATGACAACACCGATTACATTATTCGCCGACAGAGTACGAATTTTTTAGACTGTAGTTATGTAGGTTGGGATAGTTACAAATTCTTGAATAGAGTTGCAGTAAGTTTGAAGTCGTCAGTTCTCATCTGATCAGAATGGAAAGTTTTAACGGAGAACACCAGCTTACAGAACTTCATTTTAAAGCAAGTACATTTTGTCCGCGGTATCGTTGAAAGTTTTGTGAAGTTAACAAACTTGGAGATAAAAGTGGTCGCTTGGTCTTCATTCCCAATCAAATTATGTTAAGTCTCTGTGAAACACTTTCTTGGTTTCATTTTTCAGTTAGTTGAACAACCGTCGACAACTGCATGTAGTCTTAAAATCGTCGGTTTTTGGAATTTACCGTGTCTCCGTTATTAATGACATTGCTCAAAAAAAAATTTTTGTTGTATTAGAAATAAATGAATTTTAGTTCGTCTGAGATTCTCGATTGGATTAGCCTGAGAAATAATAGAATTTTTTATCGTCGTTGCTATAGATATAATTCTGTATCACAGACCATTTTAACGAGCAGCTTATGCTCCAAAGGAGGAGTCAAACCTGAATATAAGTGATGACTTTTATCAAGCGAAAAGCCACATTGTTTTAAGGCGTTTTTTATGATTCGCCAAAACCTCGTTCACTTGGCATGCAGAAATTTAATTTTTGTTAACTTTTACTAAGTCCCAGTATAAATGAAGCTTGCGGAAGCAAAAATGCCATTTTACAAAATGCTCTGATTTAACATCTTACCTAAGAACTAACAAAATATCTTTTCACGACCTATCTTAAACTAAAATAAAAATACCATACAAATATGGGTAAGTCATACACATACTGACCGATGTAGTTGGCTGCCAATTATTTAATGCCCACAGCCCGTCAAAAGTTACGGGATTTTATTTTTTCTTAAATAAACCTCCCAGGTACGGATTACAAACCAATACATCCACCCTAATAGTGCCCGTCTCTAGGGCATGAGGACTGGACAACTGAATAAACTGGTACAGCTACACTTTCCACATGAACTCCCAAGAATTAAACTTCTTATTATCGGGGGCGTGAATAATTACTTGTAAGCCACTAATTACTAGACGAAGAGCATCAAAACACAAAGGAAATGCAGGCGCGGCTAAATTTACCCACAATTTCGGCGGCAATAAGGCAGGAATTAAGATTATGCCCTTTTACCGGCATCGCTCTTTAGACCATCTGATTCGGACCAGGTCCCAAACTTCTCTGCTTCGAAAACACTCCAAATCGATTTTTTCACTCGTTCACAGAAGTAAATTGTGGGATTACAGCGCAGTCAAAAGCTCCTTAAGACCTTTTGCATAATCGGATTGCCGGAGGAAAACCGAAGTTGCTTTTTCACAAATCTCCCGTTGTAGAGAGGCTGTAGGTGTCCTTTTGGAGAGCGTTGGAAATGGTGCAGATGATTACGGGGTGGAAATGTAGTTGAGAAAACACGGAACATGCTCAAAGACTGAAACAGATTAGGAGGTGAATTCAATTCCCTGATCGCTAGGCTAACGAAATTAGGATTTCCATCGATGTCTTCTGATGAGTTTCATTGCTCTTTTTGAAGCCTTTTTGTGAGTCGTTAAAATATTTTTTGCTGATTTGCATGGATGATATAATGTTAGTGGGAAGAAAGAAGTTTTTACTATAAAATCAGGTAGAAATCCTGTGAGTGATTAGTGTTTGAAAGTGCGCTCGAAGTTCGTTTTTTTTGTGCCCTAAATCAAAATAAGGACCGATGCTGTCTGTATTACCAATCTCTGTTAAACATAATAATCAATTTGAATTATCAACGTTCAAAGATTTTTGTTTGTATTGAAAATTCTGATGTATTATTTCTCATGAATCTTAGAACGTAGTTTTCCCATGAGTGGGAAAAAGTATCTCGTTTCCCAAGCTATTATGGGTATCGTTAATAATTCATAAATATATGTACTAATGCGAGCAATGCGTGATAAACGTTTCAGCAAAATATTGCATGCATAATATCGCGATTGATGCATTTATATACCTTGAACTTCAAGATTAGACATATCTTAAGTGATGTGCGGTATTTTAAGAGACTAAGGTTAGCGTTAGAGTACTCGGTCTCTCCGGTTTGTAGAAGCTCAGGTGCGGTCGATCAGCACAAGTGTCTGTGACCGGAGACGTCAAAACTTCCCTTGCAATCGTCCTTTGTACTTCGTTTCTTTTTTGGGTAAAAGCTAAGTCTGCAAAAAAAGTTAATGTAAACATATTAAGTAGTGTAGTTCTTCTACTCATCTTCTACGGGAGTAACTTCCATTAATTAAAAAGTTCTTGATGGTGACAGGCTGAGGTTATTTTTAGTAGTTACTTAAGGATCAAAACAAGTCGTCAAACCTAAGTCCTGTTGCGTATGAATATTTTAGGCTGCATTACTAGGCGAACTAAGGTTCCAGCCACATGTCATTTTAGACTTAACTGAGCCAGTCCTCAAAGCCTAATTTACTAATAAATTTAGATTTAACTCAGTCAATTCTAAAACCTCTGTAATTTATAACGAAATTTAGCTTTAACCAAGCCCGTCTTCAAACATGTGCAATTTGCAAATAGTTTTAGATTAAACTGCTCCGGTCCTCAAGCCTTTGCAATTTACCTAAATTTTTAGATTAAACTGCACCAGTCCTCAAACCTCTGCAATTTGAAAGGAGAAATTTGACGTTCTGTAGCCTGCTCCGTAAAAGAATACCATTTTCAGGAGACACCGCTTATCGCCTCCATATCGGAATTCAAATGAGAGCGAACGGCGTGTATTGTGTCTGCGGTGTGGTTGTATTTAACGCTGATGCAACAAAGTAACTAAACAGGAATAACTGACTTTTTTTAGAGAAATTCAAATCTCCGGTTTAATCAACATATGAGTTAAACAATAAATTTATGTCACCTGAAATGTGATTTTAAATTTTTGCGGGAATAATGGTAACAAAATTGTTTTCAAAACTGATTTAATCTGCCATTACAGTTAAAAATTAGAGTAAAAAATACTGAATCACTTATTGTTGTCCAATCACTTATCTGAATTATTGAATACTATATCACTTATTGTTCGTAAGAGTATTTTCTTAGACTCATAAGTGAACTTGATATTTTAAATACCCTTTAGAAATGTGTTATTATCTAAATGTGCAACACAAAATACGTAATGAACTGGACATTTTAAATGCTCTATAGAAAATTTTTGTAACGCGTTACACAGAATAAGTTAATATAGACCTTTTATATTCTGCCAAACACAAATTCTTGAATGTACAACATGTTATTAATAATTTTCAGAAATTTGGAGCCTATAACTTAAGACCAAATTTGGAGTTACGTTTGGCGCAACGATTTTGCAGAACGTGGCCTACCACCACAACATGAATAATGCGCTACTTGTGTGTATTGAATTTTTAAATATTTTTATTTTCCCTTCAAAAGAGAATCCTTAATTCATATCGTGGAAATAAATGAATAACATCATTGAACTTTAGTGCTTTCAATTTTAATCAAGCCAAAACTATGTTAAAATGTTCCTCTGTGGCACGGCACGTGCCGATATGAAATGTTTTCTGGAAACACTGACAAGAAATTTCAAAAAGCATATCATTTCTTGTCAGTGTTTTCAGAAAACATATCATATCGGCACCACAGAGGAACATTTTAACATAGTTATGGCTTGATTAAAATTGAAAGCACTAAAGTTCAATGATGTTATTCATTTATTTCCACGATAAGAATTAAGGATTCTCTTTTGAAGGGGAAATAAAAATATTTAAAATTCAATACACAAAAAATTTCCATCATTGCATCGCTACCTGATTATTTTCTTCCACTCAGAACGCTTGTGATTCGCCTAATTTATTTTTAGTAGTGATCGCTTTAAACATTTTTGGCGCAACTAAATGGAAGTTGTGAATCTTACTTTCAAATGCTTCATCTGATCAAACGATCTCAGTACCGGAGCAATAGAACTCATTATGTTGAGAATGATGACTTTCTTGATCAAAATCATATAAAGCATCTTCGTTGCAATCATAGAACTGATTGAATCTGAGTAATTTCTCAATATCTGGTCTTACGATGCATACAGAGTTATTTTCACTCCTAACGGTCTTATCACACGATATCTTCAGAACTATACAATATATTTTCCCAGAAACTTCAGTGCGTAGCAAGAAATTTACCTGAATCCTGAGAACACAATTATCTTAAAATACAACCCAAGTGATGAGTGGTTATAGACTTCACGTTTAATTGTTGCTATCGTTTAATACTCAGGAGCGAAGCCAATGGTGTGTGTGTCACACCCACATTCCCTTGAAAAATCTGTAAAAATCTTCATTGAAACAATTTAGAAAACACTACAGTCTCAAAATGGAACCCAAATAAAGTGTAATTAGACTCTTCGTTGAAAAGTTGCAGTTTTGTATTTATCTGCAAGGCTTTAGCAACGTGGCCGAGTGGTTAAGAACGCGCCCTTCACGGGAAGGTGTTGGCAGTTCGAAGCCCGGCAGTGCCGCCCGGTGATTCTCCCTGTTGTGAAAAGGGAGAACTCAGCCACAATTCCCCACTCTACATAGGTGTCGGAAATGAATACCGGCATGACCGGGGTAACCGTCATTGGGTCCTGGTATTAGTAACACTATTGTATCTATGGGTATTAGCCGTTCCAGGGGGAAATGTGTGAGGACCCAAGCTGAGAGTTAGGTAGGCCTTCTTTTTGTGAAAAAAATGTTTTTTGTTATGTTAAGGAACACCTTTTTTCGGTTCACTGTTGTCCTATTTTTCAGCACCTACTATTTTCTTCAACTTTTACCTTGTTTCACTAACTTTTTTTGCAACTGACTGTTTCTATGCCTCTTCTGCATATATTTCAGGGTTCCCATTTCTCCAAATCAAATGGTGCCTTCCTCTTTGCTCTTCATAACGCTCTTTTTTTAGCGGTTAGGGAGGCTTAAACTAATGTATAAGCTAATCTTCTCTAATCTCGAAGTGTGAAAAACTTCAATACACGTCCTCAAATGAAAGTCTTCCTTGTTTCCGGTCAATTATTGCAAATAGAAAATATCTGTTTACTTAATATTTGAATGAATCTTCTACAGCTTGTGATTTCCATTGAAAAAAACTGAGTTTTGAAAATATTCAACTCTAAAGAGCTGAGATTTCTTTGCTATTCCGTTTATGGTCAATGCCAATGGTATCTCATAACTTGCAATTTGGCCGGCATTAAATACAAGAAGCGAGCTCGTCGATGGCGATAAAGTATCTAAATTTCAGTGGGAAACATTATTTTCCCGTTTGAAAATGCTAAGCTATTGTTTAACCAATTTCTTTCTTCTGAGACAATGGAACAGAACACTCTATTATGATCGTCAGACATATAAAGAAGAGGGACATATGAACAAAGGAAGTCAAGTCAAATCATGTCTTTCAGAGCAGTCAAGTCTTTGAAATCGTTCCTCTAGAGTACTCTTTCCAGCTCGAAGACGTTCTTTCTCAAACTCAGCTCTTTTATCCCTTCATTTCCAGAAATCAAATTGAGAATTGGAAGTTGCTTGCGTATGTGCAGTTCTTGCACATGCAACAAAAGATTCGTTGATTTCATCACCGTTTGAGGCAAAATTCTTCTCAAAAACCTGCATTCTTTACCATTTGGACGTTTGAAGAAGCAGAGTTCAATGAGAGTAGCTCTTTTCTGCCGCGGTCTCAAGAACCGAACCACCGCCGCTGTCAAGCAAAGAATCTTGTTCTTCTGTCCAAATTGGATGTCCCTTGAACCCTCTTAAACAAAGATTGCTGGCGCACTCTGAAGCCGTTCTGTCAACCCGGCTCCGATGGACATCATCGAGCAAACCGCTGGTGCTGTGGCTTCTGCCAGACACGAAAGCCCAGGAGCTGGAAATCAGCGCTGTCTAAGCTGATCAGGTCACGAAAATCTACGGGTATCCCAACGAATGTTTAGCTTGGATGGCTCAAAAGTCCGTTGCGGTTTAAAGATCGGGGGAGTGGATCTAAACACTTTGCCTTGAAATAAAAAGTTGTCGATGATGATTCAGTTCACTCATTAATGGAAAATATGTACAAAATTTTGAAACCATATGAAACCATTTTTAGCACGCTAAAATTTGGCGCGCTCGCAAAAATTAATTTCGTATCCTGAAATCCTCGAGAATTATATGTAAATTAGCATATCTAACGTGAACGAAAATACTATAATGCAAGAAATATGCAGATAAAATGGAAAAAATTAGGTTCTAGGAATTTTTGCTTAACTGACTACTCTAAGCTCGCAAAAATTTCATTTCAAACCAAGTGCGCACGTATTTTTCTTAACCCCACAAATTCCACTAACATGACGTTCTTTCATTAGACTTTCTTGTTTCAAATTTATTATAACTTCATGAATTTAAAGCAGATTGAGCAATGGATCGTCGAAATAAAGTACATCAGCCTCCTTCGTATTCGCTTCCTCGAAAGGTCAGAAGATAACTTTTTTCCTAGAAAGAAATGGTAATGGCAATGGAATTATCCCTGCAAAAAATTCAGAGTTTCTCTGAACCTGATAAAAATTTATTTCTGTTTTTCCTGAGAATTGATATTCTAAGTAGACTTCTTCCTTGCGCTTTGGGATATTGACGTTGCTTAAAATTTCTGTAGTTCATAAATGAATGAAAATTCGTGCCCATAATTTTTCAATGTTATTTGAAATCTTGATAAACTATGGCTGTGGCATGCAAAAATTATATTAACAAGATAAAATTCTGGTTCCCTGTGTCGATGATATTGATGTTGTTGGGTTTTATCTATGCACTTTAGCAGCATTTATTGCTCATTTTGAGAACAAGTGTGAGAAAGACCGATGCTGGGAAGAGAAGTCATAGAGTGAAAACATGATCATATGTTCTAATTACATTCAATATAATGCAATAATGTCGTCCAGAATAACAAAATGCTTCATTTGAAATAACCCCTCAGCAAATGAATAGAAAAGAATGAGAACACTTTCTGAATAAATGTTGTCTCTAGAATGAATAAATACTTTATTAGGAATTTGTGTGACAAAAATCTTACGGAAAAACCCGGCTCGATGAAAATATTTCTTGAACAACGATGTTGTTGAGTGCCGTTTCCATCAGATGCAGTTGCTGCCGTTGGTGTAGGATGGAACAATTAAAGGGAAAACGTATCGGAACTCAGACGCAATAAAATATACAACTATCTTCTCAAAAAAAATCCTCTTTCTGCGTGGCTGCACGGGGATCATTGTAACGTGAAAATTTTACGGTTTAAAAATAGATAGAGAAAAAAATGCAAAAACTTTAGAGAAATAAAGGAGAGCAAAATTTAATTATGCTCTTATTGAATTTAGCATTTTAAAAATAAACTCATGATACGATTGCAAATTATTTTTTCAATAAAGATCAAATGAATCGCGTGACATTTTTAACCTCTAACGTTAATCAAATTGAAGCCCTTAGATTACTTTTCAGTTCATTATCCCAGAGAGTTAGTCAAGGGCATTTTTAGTGGAAAATGAAAACTGTTGAAGAATGAAAAAAGAAAATGAAAAAATATTTAGTTTCGTGGGAAAAATACGTATACTAATACTGGAAGCTGAATACCTATAATTATAGGTATTCAGCTACCTAACTAGGTTTTGAGACTTTAGCGTCGTGAGGACAATTAATGCAAATGTACAAGTACGCAATCAGATAAGCATTCAAATGCAAACTAGCGTCAACTTCAGGCAACTTATAACAAATTCTGCTACAACGCAATAATTGGACGCTTAGGAGCTTCGCAGTTCTCTAAAGTGTTGTGCATTGTGGCTTACATTACTTTAAAATACGTACCTAATTATGTGTAATGTGTCCATGGTTACCTTATCTTATCCATGGAAAATCAATGACGACTAATTCTACTTAAAGCATGGTTATATCCCGTCCATCTTAAGAAGAAACGCAACGCTCTTCATTTCAGAGCAGATCGTTGTAAGTGTCTTTTCGAATTTCTCCGTTTCATATAAATCATAAAAAAAATTAAACGCACTACTAAATATAGTACACTGAAAAATGTTTGAGCGAAAAGTTATCCTTAAGGGGGATTTAACTTAAGATGAATTCTTAATCATATCTATTCGAAGGCTTCGTAATATAAATCACGTTTAGTTATCGAGTCCTGGAATCGAGTTGAAGATCAAGTTCACGTTTGAAGATGCTGTCCGAATTGAATTTTTCAGTCACTGAGCCTAAACCGAATTTAAATTATCAGCATGTTTCTTTATGACAAGAATCTGTTCTAGAGTGCAACTCGTGCCCATTGAAACATAGAGTTCAACTTCGCTTGTCTTTAGAACAGCGCTGGAATGATCAATCCCAAATGAAGAGCACTTTAGAACTTGACACAATCTTACATTCTTCAAGGTTATAGTATCTCCAGGACATGCCTTCAAAACCATGTCTTTAATCCATTTTTCAGCCATTTCATGTAAGCTTCTGGTTTCATCGGACCAACACGCGCTTTCTCACTATTTTAAATCCCGGATTACAAAATCGTAGCACAGATTTTGTAAGCTACGATTTACGATCAATCCTTATTTCATTCCCATTATCGCGCTCGTATATTTTCGTATTCACATTTTCTTCTAGTTTTAGGTCTGTTGATATGTCAGAGTGAGCTTTATCTCTCTACCGGAGTCGCTTGAGAATGAATTGCTCTGGTTATTTATAGGGAGCAGGACACCCAGTGCTGCAGGGGAAATAAGGGAACCAAATATATGGTCTGCCCTGCCCCGTGCCTCTGTGTCGGATCTGAGCATCCCCAGCTTTGAAGCCATACGAGTATTTTACGCGCTACGTTTCATGTCTTCCTGGGGCATCTCTCACCTCTGATAATACAAGACGTAAACGCGCGGTCACCGCTTACAGCATGCATGGAATTAATGCTTGTATTTCTTGCGTATGAGGTAGAGAATGCGTGCATTTTAGTGCATTTTGTGCGCAAAACAGATTTGTGTTTAGCGAAATTAACATTTTGTACGCAAAACAAATGACTGCGCGGTTTAACGGAATTAAGTCTCCTCTCAGAGTTCTGCATTGCGTTAGTTTTGCCAGATTGGCATATCAACTTCCAATACTAAAAATAATATGTCGTTTGTTCCGAGCTCGCCCACGCTCTAAGTAGATCAACGGCGTATTAACGGAGAATCGGTTGCTCCATCCAAATAATCCTTTAACTTACCGGCTTCTACTTCTATATTCGCCGTAGAATTATTCGAATACAAACCTACTTATTTATCAATGATTTTGAAAGAGAACCCAACGAGAGTGCTCTAAAATTCGCCCATGAAATACAGCACATACGCTGCAGAAGTAAGGATTCGGTGTTCATCATTTAAGTGGTAGAAATTCATAAAAACAACTTGAAAGTATTTTCATAACAAGTTCTATAAAGCATCCCAACTAACATGGTCAAAATATTATTTTGTTACAAAACTGTGTCACGAGTGCAGAGGCTAAACTTTATTTTTGTTTTTGCTCAGCCTGAAAGGAAAATCATTGACTTTAATTTTCGCTCTTTTAAATATTGCAATTTAGAAATACAGTAAGCATTGTAACATGAAAACAGGAACTAATATGACAGTGGTAGACAGCATGGCTATTCGTCAAACTTTTTCATGGACACGATTTTTAAGTAGAGCATCACCAAACGTAAGCTTTTCGGACAGGATTTACAAATAGAACAATAACAAGCGCATGCTTTACGGACAGGATTTCCAAATAAAACAATAACAAGCGCATGCTTTACGGACAGGATTTCCAAATAAAACAATAACAAGCGCATGCATTACGGACAGGATTCCTAAATAGAACAATAACAAGCGCATGCTCTACGGACAGGATTTCCAAATAGAACAATAACAAGTGCATGCTTTACGGACAGGATTCCTAAATAGAACATTGTCAAACGCATGCGTTATGAACATGATTTCTAAATAGAACATTTCTAAGCGCAAGCTTTATGAACACGATTTCTAAGTAGATCTTTACTAAACAGACGCTTTATTGATACGATCTGTAATAATTTTACCGAGCGTATGCTAAATAGACTCGATTTATAATTTTCATTATGTTAAATAGACACGAAATAGCATAGTTTTTTAATTATAAGTGTTAGCCATGTGTATAATATTTCTAATTATAACAGTATGCTCTATTGTGATCCATGTTGAACGCCCCCTCGCTTCAGAGGAACAAGACTGAAGCAAGGCGCTCTTCTGACGAATGACACATGCTCTCCGGCTTCTAATATAATCCTGAATTTGAGCATCTTATTACCATATTTTTGTGTTTCTACCAATTTATCACTCAAGTATCCTATTGTGGTACACAACCAATTAAAAATAATTATGATGAGTCATTTCTTGTTTTCCGAGTTATTTTAGGTTTTATGTATCAACTTTAATAGAAATGCACAGTATTTTCTGTAATGTTTTTCAGAGATTATTCAATGGAGTTGCACAAAGCCACGTTGCGTTTTTCGTTGACGCATCTCCAAACTTTACCAATTCTTTAGAAATTAGTCTATCACATTTCCCTAGAATATTCACACAAGAGAGGGTCTGACATTATGCTTTTGACAATATTTTTGCAGAATTTGAATATTCCGCTCATGTAGCAGACGTTCTTCATCAGCATGTCTTGTATTTCCTCAAATGCATTCAAATGCAATTCCAGACTAATTAGTTATTGCGTACCCGACACTTCAAGCATATGATCTCCACTCAGCATCCGTTCATTGAAACTGTCGCTTGTAAACTTTATCCTGAAGCGTTCCCGTTGAACGACCTATCACAATTTTTGGAGTCCCCTTTCATCTCAATCGTTTGAGCCAGTTTAAAAACTCCCGAAAACGAAAGTCATGCAATAACACGGCGAGGCCTGATCGCCGCTGGGCATAACTCCGCTGCATTCATTTGCGTTCATGTGAATCGGCCTCAGAAAAGCAGAACATTAGGTCTCTTGTGCCCGTGCCTGGAGCGCGTGTTTCCTAATTCGACCCATTAAGGAGGGAAAAAATAAGCGACAACAGCAATGGCAACTGATGCCCCCATAGCTAGGCGTCCTAATGAGGCTGAACCTGGCAAGCCAGCGAGCATGTGACAATTGCAGCTGTCAAGACGGACTGGAAGCGACAAGCGAGCGATATTACGGCTGGCTTCACATGACAATTGAAGCTGTCAAGACGAGCAGGAAGTGACAAGTGAGCAACATTATCATTAGCTACACATGACAATTCAGGCTGTCAAGACGAGCAGGAAGTGACAAGTGAGCAACATTATCATTAGCTACACATGACAATTGGTGCTATCAAGACGAGCAGGAAATGACAAGTGAGCAATATTATCATTAGCTACACATGACAATCACATCTGTCAAGACGAGCAGGAAGTGACAAGCGAGCGATATTTCGGCTGACTTCACATGACAATTGAGGCTTTCAAGACGAGCAGAAAGGGACAAGTGAGCAATATCATCATTAGCTACACATGGCAATTGAAGCTGCCGTGAGGAGCAGCAAGTGATGAGTATATTTTTAGGTTTGTCAACATTACCAGTCACTAGGATGAAAAGGAAAACTAGCCTGGCTAGAAACATTATGGTAAATGGTAACGTTTCGAATTATAAAATGAATCTTCAGTTTTCTGCAAAAATTAACCTGAACCTTAATAATTTAAAAAGTATTTTCGATTTCAGAAAAATCGAAAATAAAATTGTTGACTGTAAAAAGACAATAATAAAATAGAAAGCACCAAGAATGTTATAAAAGAAATGAAAGTTTCACCGCCGAGTCGTATACGATTATTGACGGACAGTTATTGGCCGGACGTCTTTAACGAAAATAAAAAAACAACCATTTATGAGACATTCTGGGAAATTGAAAGGACGTCATTGTATTCGTTGAGCGTTGAAGAACAATTCATATTTATACGGTGCAAAATCTTATATTTACCAATAGCAGACAGATAGCTCTCGCCATATACTCTCAATTTTGGTCTAAATTGTTAGTAGAGTTGCCCAATTCGAAAATTTGCCCAAAAAAATTATGCTACCCTTCCTCTCCCCCTGAACATCCTCTAAGCATTCCTCTGAGCATCCCTCTGAGCATCCCTCTAAGAATCCCTCTCACAGCCCGCAGCTACAGTATCTCAGTTTCCCTCACTTTCGACCCTGGATTTGTTGGCTTAATGTGTGTAAGAGTTGTAATTCTCAAACTCTACTGTGTGTGATTCATAATTGAGCTCATTGGTAAAATATAATTTCTTCGGATTCATTTATTTTCAATATTTTCTCTTTTTTGCCCCTGATATTCATTATTTTCTTCTTTTCTTGGTATTCATACATTTGGTATTTTCGTGTATTCGTAAAATTAACGTGCTATAATTTTCCATTCGGTGAATTTTTAATACAAATTAATCACATGAAAGTTGGTTTTTAACAAATCAAAAAATATTTGTCACTTATGTGGGCTTTCTTATCAGTCAAGTCTTATGATTATTAGATAAAGCATCGATTCCGAGATTAAAAAAAAATCAACCTGCATGTTCAAAGATTAATTTTAAATACATACACTCTGCAGAATAAAAATTTATATTTGAAGAACGGTTCTCGGGAGCACATAACAAAACTCCATGCCAGAACTGCAGTTCGCATGTACGCTCTTGACCAGAAAATTGGCCGAGGAATCACGGATATTTCTTTATTCCGTCGAACCCAGCGTCCATTTTATCTTCATTGCCAGTGGCAGGTCTTGCCATCAATGTTGGTGTCCACCCCAGGCTTCGGAGCCGAGTTGTCAAACGGGTCCAGAACCCCTGGGTCAAATCCAGAGTTTTTCTAGCCTGTAAAATCCATTAAACCCGATGTTGTGGTCAAAATTCACTTATGATGAGGGTTGAGCCTTTGGATGGTATTAAAACTGCTACCTTTTGAAGTGCATGTGATGGTGGTGTCACAGCGTAGTTAAAGCACCGAAAAACGATTTTTGCGTTTATTTTAAGTAAAACTGCACGTGTAGCCCTATCATGCTCGTGGAACAAATAACATCAATTCAAAGAATTAAGGAATACATTTTAGTATGATTCTTGCTTTCAAAAAATCTTTGAACATTCATTTTCGTCGAATATACGTTGTTGCATAAAAATGAACTCAACTCATTTGATTTGAAAAAATATACCTGTAAAAATACAATGGCGCATAGAGTATATTATAGCCAAGAATATATGGTACCTTTACCAGCTACAAGAAAACTTCTCTGTAAAGTCAGGAGTATTTCTTTCCAGGTACCTCGTTTTGCAATGCAAGATAAAATTCCTTTAACTGAACAGTTGTTTGCTCGTGCCTTTACAAAATTTGTCACTTAAAAATCTAGCAGACTAAGTATTTCTACCTGAATAACATGACCCACATTACATACTTTCGCTTCGCCTGGACTTTTCCATATTTCTGAGCTATCGTTTATTGGTCTACTTCAGACAGAAATTAACAATTTTTCTACAGGTTTGAGCCATAGATAAGGAAGAATTACTTGCGCAGAGGGCTTCCTCATGTAAATTCCTCTGTAACTTCACAAGCAAAACAGAAACAAAATATAAACCCTATTTAAAATCTGCAGAGGAAAGGTTATCACAAAAATGAATTTCAATAAATCAGTGTACTAGGAAATTCAGCAATTTTCACACGAATACATAATTTTTAAACTCTGAGGGAATAAATAATTAAGAAAATTTAAAAGACCTGAACTGCATAAACAAACTATCTTTTCTTGACCATAGT
Organism: Morinoia aosen; assembly: GCA_030386875.1. Classification (NCBI taxonomy): domain Eukaryota; kingdom Metazoa; phylum Arthropoda; class Malacostraca; order Amphipoda; family Talitridae; genus Morinoia; species Morinoia aosen. The sequence goes on from CM059577.1 coordinate 33,584,878, forward strand.
GGCCTCAAAAGAACTAAGCAAACTTCATTAATATCAGAGCTATTTTTAGCATCCCGCGGCCTGACAAGTACGATGAAAAGCAACACATTTCTCAATGTTCAACCAGCGATTTGGCGGAGGCAAAAGAATCCAGAAGTCGATAGGGTCAATGACATTAAATTGACTTTAATTGCGCTAGTGAACTGAAACTGTAAAATATTCATCGCATTCCTTAAACAGATGATCATTTCATCGATGTATCACATTCATTTGCCCGTATTATAGGTATATTTTGCATTGTCAGTGATATTACGGACGCGCATCTTCCTAGTCTAAAATTTTGCCAGGGTATCTAGGATTTTAGCCATCGAAGTATAGCTTTTGCATGAGGCTGCCAAAAGTATGGATGTTGCGCGAAAAAGTTTGACTGGGAAAACAGAGTTCCGTGCAGCTGATAAAGAAGTAAGGGCTCGATTAAATAACAGTTCGTGTAACAAAAAAAAATCAGTGGCCAAGCATCTATGAGGAAGTCCGGCACAAGGTTGCCAAACTGGCCTTTGAAGTGGCCAAAATCATCAAACAAAGCCTTTTCTCAAACATTATTTGGCCGTAGAGAACGCTCAGCACCTGGAAGCCCTTCGTGATTGCTAACGTTGAGCGACCTTCATGGCCAAATTTTATCCGAGAAAAATTCAACTTAGGAAATTTTGTGGGGGAAATAGCCTCAAAAATCAACTAGGCACTTCTGACCCAAGGTGACGGAGTGAAAAGTATATTATGTAAGAATAGTATGAGTGTATCAACGCGCTTAAAGTTCAGCGACACTGAACTCGAAACTGAAGATTTATATTCTCACCTAATGTATGCGCTACAAAAAATAAATTCGTTATTCTTTCGTTCGAGGAAATACGAAAGTACCAAAAATAAAAACAAGAGACCAGTAAATTACAACAAACGTGCAAGACCTTTGACGTTCAAGTCTCTTTTGAAAGCTTCATGAAGTCCCAAATCTAATAAATTTTTATGTCTAGAGAACGACAGGAGGGATTTCGTGAAAACATTAGAGGAAACGTGTTGAATGTTACCAGTCATGTCCACTGTTGGTAACGAATGAGGGAAAATGTTTGCCACTAGAGATGTCAAGTAAGTTTGCCTGAATAATTAAAATTCGACAAAACAATACGGTATTTAAAATTACGTTGGGTCTGTTTACTGACTTATCACAAATATAATTAGCATGCAGTATTAATTTTAAGACTCAAGAGGCTTCATTCAAAAGATCCGTGGAACTCCAGGGATGGTCGATAGAACTTCATTCTCCCCTAAGACCCTTGAATGATAATTTTACAAGTATATAATTATGATTCCAGAGCCCATTACGAGTATTTCACCCCTAAAATAAAAGGAGCTCATAATACAGCAATTAGTTTTCAACTCACCTTTAGTTTCCGTTCAAATGCTGAAGATTTTTTCGTTTCCATTCCAGAAGCACAAAAGGAATATATTATCAAGTCATTTGATTCAACTTACTTCGTGATATTACGTATTTAAATAATGAGTTTTCAGTTTCAAATGCAATGTTATGTATTCTGGAGGTAAGTTTTCAAATCCTCCAGGAACTAGCATAATTCTAAAATTATCAAACGGCCGAAGCACAAATGTGAAGCTAATTAGCTCTCGCTCCAAACTTTATATTCTTCTTGCATTCTCCTGTACACAATGGGAATACTTTTAAAAATTAGTGTACATTAATAACAACCCTTTCATTTTTCCTTCATCTAACGTACGCTTATTATTATTATAATGAAGAATAAACCAAATTAAAATATTATTAAAGACGATCGCACACATTTATCTCAAGAACGCTGGATATTTGGACAGTTTCATATGAATTGAAATTTTCTAAAACTTGACAGTCACTGAGTGTTAGGTTATTCCGACTTATTTTGTCATTTTTGATATTTGGTTGTTCTGACTAATTTAGTTAATTCAATATTCTGATCATTTAGTTATTATGGTTATTTTGTTATTTTGGCTGTTCGGTCAGTAGGTTAGTTTGACTGTTTGATTATTTTGGTTGACTATTTATTTCGGTTGTTTGGTTGGCTTAGTTATTTGGTTATTTTAATTATTTAGTTAATCTGGTTATTTTAATTATTTAGTTCATCTGATTATTATAGTGTCAGGCCGCACAGGGGTTGTCGAGCCTTTTGTGTTAGTTACCCATAATCCCAAGTATTTTCTTTATGTGTCCAGCTCTCTGAACGCCGACTTGTCTGTTTCTCTGCGCTGATGCTGCGTCTGTACATTTACTTTCGTTAGCACTTAAATATCATTTGTATTACATGTCGATATTCCAATGTTTCTTTGATTACCTAGCTAAATAAGACTAATATTTTAAATGCAATTTTGAGTGTTGTACCTTGTTATGCAGTAACTCATGTCTGTACGCACTAATTTTGCAACAGAAAATAAATCACTGTCTTTGTTAAAATATATCGGTGAATGTAATAGGGACTTCAAAGAGATTTAGCAACAAACAATCACACCCTGATGTAAAAAGAGTTCTCCTTTATCTTTATTGAAAAAGGCTTTAGTGTCATTCGACACCTTGCCTTATTGGGGGATTAAGGAGCCACCTCGGAAGGACGGACTATTTCGCATAGATTTGTCGATTAGGAAGACGCTGTCGTAGTTCGGCACTAACAGAGTTCACTACTGTTGCCCTAGCGGACTCATACGGCGCTGACAGTTGCTCGTCTTCCTAACGGTACCGCCGTAGTTCGGCACAAAACGGAATTTACATCTGTTGCCCTAGCGGACTGAATACGGCGTAGGCGGTACCCACACACACACCTCACTCTAGCGGTGCCACCGTAGTTCGGCACAAAACAGAAATAACTTCTGTTGCCCTAGCGGACTGAATACGGCGCAAATGGTACGCATACAAATCTCACCCACACGCACGACGGTACCGCCGTAGTTCGGCACTAACAAAATTTACTTCTGTTGCCCTAGCGGACTGATTACGGCGTAGGCGGTACCCACACAAACCTCAGGAAAGGCAGCTGCGAAGCAAAGCTGGCGCCCCGGAAAAAGTAGCTGCACAGAAGACAGCCCCCTTTTTCACGAACCCTTACGTCGACCGCACGACGGTATCGACATATTGTTATTTGGTTACTTGATTAATTCGGTTAGTCGGTTACTCAAATTTAATTGCTTATAGTTGTTTTTGTTATTTGGTTATTCGGACTTATTTAGTCATTTTAATTAGTTGGTTACTCTTAGCAGCTCCCTTGAGCCTAAAAAACTGATAGTGATTCATTTTTGCGCGTGTAAATCACCAGACACTTTCGCCATCGAAATGTCAAATGTAATTGAAGCTGAGGTCCAGGCTTAGATACAGCAAATTGTATTTTTTAACATTTAGGTGGTTATTAGCTTTTCAATTCAGCCGTCGATGTACTCTGACGTTTCATAATTTGCAAGGCTCTTGCCGAACACATCCTAATGACTGGCTGATCATGGAAATTTTATCTAAATTTTATTTAATCTTAGAGGTATTGTTTGAGCTTAGGTGAACATTTTATTGTTTTCTAGGCTCTGACGCTCTAGATTACGTCATGTGGTACCTGGAGGAAAGCAATCTTCTCGTCCCCTCAGGGGGATACAACTATTGTATCTATGGGAATTAGCACTCCCAGGGGGACAATGTGAGGGCCCGAGCTAAAGGTTAGGTAGGCTTCCTTTTTGTTAAAATAACATAGGTTTTTGTTTTGTTACGGACCATCTTTTTTCGGTTCACTGCTGTCCTGTTTTTTCAGCATCTACTACTTCCTTCTTTAACTTTGATCTTGTTTCATGAACTTCTTTCTTATCTTACTGTTTCTGTGCCCTTTCTCATCTTACTGTTTCTGTGCCCTTTCTGCATAGATTCCACGTTCCCTTAACTTCATACTAAATGGTGACTTTTTCCTTCCTCTCTGTGGATCTCATTTGTTTAGAGTAGGAAGGCTTAAACTAACTAATAATCTAATCTAATCCTCTCGCAACCATATTAAAATCCACAATATGTTCTATTAATAACGAGCACGTAACATCACTTCACTATCCCTACCAAGAATCACCCAATTTCAAACAATGATCTCTCAATTTTTAGTACAAGTCCCACAATTTCTAACAAGGTCTGGATAATTTCTAACGAGAATCACCAAATTTCTAACAAATGTTATCCAATTTCTAACAAAGGTTACCTTATTTCTAAAGATGATCACTCAAGTTTCAGTAAGGATCACTCACTTTTCAACAAAAATTACCAAGATTCTACTAAAGATCCTCCTGCCTTCAACAAACAGACCCGTTTCCAGCAAGAATCACCACCGTATATCTAAAAAAAGAACACCTATTTTCTCACACAGATAATTCAATTTTACACAACGGATTTTTCAAGTTGCAGAGACGTATTGAGCAAATATGCCCATTTGTTCAACCGTAATTTAACCGTATCCTAGCTAGGCGCATCTTCCCCAACTGGCTTCGTCCAGCCACCAAGTTCCCCAACAACAAAGTTGGGTGAACTTTGATCGCACCTGTTGCAAGTTATGTGCCACTTCTCTGGGGCGCCGATCTGCAAATCACGGGCCTTTGAGCAACACCTGAGTTTCAGATGCAATTGAACGTCTGTATCAAGTCCAATTGGATTACTAGATCAGGTGCAATTGAACGTCTGTCTCAAGTCTAATTGGACTACAGGATCAGATGCAATTGGATTATTGGATCAGGTGCAATTGGGCTACAGGATCAGATGCAATTGGATTATTGGATCAGGTTTAATTGAACTACAGGATCAGATGCAATTGGATTACTGGATCAGGTGCAATTGAACTACAGGATCAGGTTCAATTGAACTATAGGATCAGATGCAGTTGGATTACTGGATCAGGTGCAATTGAACTACTGGATCAGATACAATTGAACTACAGGATCAGATGCAGGTGGATTACTGGATCAGGTGCAATTGAACTACAGGATCAGGTGCAATTGAACTACAGGATCAGATACAGTTGGATTACTGGATCAGGTGCAATTGAACTACAGGATCAGACACAGTTGGATTACTGGATCAGGTGCAATTGAACGACAGGATCAGATGCAGTTAGATTACTGGATCAGGTGCAATTGAACTACAGGATCAGATACAATTGGATTACTGGATCAGGTGCAATTGAACTACAGGATCAGATACAGTTGGATTACTTTATCAGGAGCAATTGAACGACAGGATCAGATGCAGTTGGATTACTGGATCAGGTGCAATTGAACTACAGGATCAGATACAATTGGATTATTGGATCAGGTTCAAATGAACTACAGGATCAGATGCTATTGAACTACAAAATCAGATGCAATTGAACTACTGGATCAGGTACAATGGGACTACTCGAGCGCAAGCGATGTTTTTATATTTGGAGCAGAATAATTAGGAGAACCTTCATCTCTTTATGCATCAATTCAAACAGTGCTTAAACTCTGCTTAAGAAGCAGTTGATGCATGTTATGAAATAATACGTCGCTTATTACGGAATAATTTCCGTGTACGTTCAACCAATATTTTTATTTTTTATTAGGATTATTTCACCATCATACACATCGCAAAAAAACACTCGCTTGCGTGAAAAAATTTAGTTGAGAAGATTCAAACAACTTGAATGTTGAAATACGTCGAAGAAACTATGCGCAAATTTTTCCCCTGTTATCAGTATATTTGTTCTTGTCATGCATTATGATTTGACTGTGTCTGATAGGCGTGGTAAGACATTTGTAAACTTGATGAAATAGCCTAGGACAAATTAAGATAAGAATTGTAACGATAAATTCTGAAGTTGCATACGAAGTAAGCTATTTATTTGTATTCTAATGAATGTTTTCCATAATTTTATTGCCACTCCCCACTGAAGGCCACATTTGATATACTTTACTTGTAATTATAATTGGATTCGAGCAAGTTTCAGTACATAAGTAAAACGATGACGCGCGGTTGTTCTTCACAGAAAATAAAAGTCTACTAGTGCACGGTTTACCCAAATTTGCATTGCTACTTATCGTGAAAATAGCGTTTAGCTTCTCAATTAGACACGTGCTGTGTTCATTTTATTTGGCCAAATGTTTGAAATTTTTCCTATTGTAAAACTCAAATTATGTTTTAGGTATTTTATTCTACGCATCCGGGATCTTCTAATTCGAAATGTAAGTTTTTTATACACTGCACCCAACGTGCTATCGGTAGGCAGATTTTGAAACTTTATCATTCTCATCCCAGATATTTAAACGCATGATATTTACTCGTGAACAAATTTGAATCATTATTGACCGTATTTCCTTACTTAACATTTATCGTTCTCGTGTAAGTCAATTGCAATTGTTTTTTATCAACGCTAGCATGTGTGAATCGTTGAGCAAAAACTACCCTATTATTATTGCCCTTCAAGTAGAAGCAATCGACTAGGGTAATTCATCAAATATCGAACAGAAATCACGTGTGTCTAGAAACAACCTTCATAAATCGGTAACTTTTGCTCTGAATAACTCTTGCGGGCCTCAAGGTTATTCTTGAACAGTTGCTTTCTTGTTCTGTGATGTCGCTTGAAAGACAACGTAGATTATTGAAATGTATTTATTGTTCTAAAAATCGAATTCTTTAGTAACATAATTTCATCAATATCGAACAGGAATCGAACAAGAATTTTGATTCGAACAGGATGGTTTGTCAATTAGTTCTCTTCGTATGGAACTTTTGTCAGACTATTAGCTCGCCACGTATGGTTTGTCTATTAGTACGCCTCGTATATTTTGTCCATTAATATGCCTCGTATGGTCTATCTATTTGTACACCTCATGTGGCCACTTGGAAAATAAACGTTTTTCTTTCATTCTTTTTTTCTTTGGTGCACTGGATTTTCTTGGAAGTGCTCGCGGTGGCACATCGGTTAAGGGATCGGACTTGTATGTTGGAGTCGCGGGTTCGTATCCCGGCGCTGGCGCTGCGATTTTCCCCGTTGGGTATAAGGGAAAGCTCAAGCACAATACCCCACTCGACCCAGGTGTCGGAAATGGGTACCGGCTTTACGGGGGAACCGTCATGGTGTCCTATATATATATAGTGTTAGTTATAAGACATTTGAAAAACCAATGCTTAAGATCATTTGTATCAGGCTTGATTGGAAATAAAGCATCCCAAAGATGCCGATGTTTGTTTTGTTTGTTTGTTTGAAATAACCGTCTCATTACTTATTTTCAAGATGCATTTGAATGGAGAGTTATCAAAATTTGAATATGATGTCGATGTTTCATTTGCAGTGTTTGTTGAACCATCATTGTGATCATCAACCTGTGTGACCTTTTTTGGAGTAGAGTGTAAAGCACTCGTCAATGAATTATTATTGATGCTTGCATCAATTTTCTTGGCAAGGGATTGATCATCAGTAAATGTAGCCAGACGAATCATTGATGATCTTGAGGGCTTTGGAACACCAGCAGATGATTGATAGCCCCTCACCAGAATTCCCATCTTCAACTATTCAATGTTATTATCAAGCGTTAATACAATATTTTAATGAAATAAAACAGGCGTTCAATAGATCGATTCAGTTATTTAAAAGAATTAAGAATCGAAAAGCTTTGTTCGAGGCATAAATTCATGATTTTTAAGGAATTTTGATTCGAACACCTTTGTTCAGTATTTAATACTGACATGAAAAAGGAACTGAATGTCGAACATGGAATAATTATCAAGTTTTTGGCGGAAAAGAAAAAAATACAGTAACAGAACATCATATGACAACACTACTCTCTAGTTATGACGGGAGGTTGACGGTGACCCAACAACAATTAAACCGTCGCAATTTTCCCGAGGTGCGTAAGATTTTTCGAGTGAAAAAATTCGACCAATTTGTAAGGGTTGTACAGAAAATGCGTTCGCAACAGCTGGTAGCAGTTTGCAGCTCACAGAAATGAGTTTTTATCACTAAAATAGGAGTTCTAGATGTAAGATCACTGGCACTGAGCAAGTTTGGATGCTTACTAAATTTATTACGCGCATATTTCCAAAGTTGTTCGATAATCAGTTCAGTTCGATATTTGATGAATTACCCTAGTCAGATGCTAATTTTAGAAGGAGAATATGGCTTATCAGTTTTTTCGGTTGTTAAAGAAAATCAAGGGAGGAAAACCACTGTTTCAAGATAGGAAATAATCCTTTTTTTTCGGTTCGGAACTGCCAACATAACATGGGCTCTAAGGAATATTTGGCGTAGATATTTGTGAATATTTTATCTGGCATCAATCATTATTTCTCCTCAACCCGCAGTGACAAGTAATGCAGTATAACGCCTTCACTGTTATACACCATTGTCTACAACATATGAAACAAACTTATTTTTTACCCTATCCATACGGTCTTAATAAGTGAAAAATGTTATCAGAAAAGATTTATACAGAAATAAAATCACTATGAATAATGTCTGGCATATTTCGACTGCTACTCCTGATTTATTAACCGTCCAAGATAGACAAAGAATTTTACCTCCGTGTTTCATTACGTACCAACGTTTCGTGTTGCGAAGTCGAATGCTGTTAGGAATTTGAGGCTTATAATCCAACACATATTTCGAAAATATATTTGCAAATAAATGGTGCGATAGTAACAGTTTTTTTGTTGAAAGTGGAAGTGCTGTCTCCCTCTACTGAGAACGTGATCAAGAATGTAGTATGATCAAGGCTGCACCAACGATGGCAAACCTGGAGAGGTGAGACCTTTTTAGTCACATGCAAAGTAGGGTAATGTTCGAAAGGCCGGACGGTTCGAATCGTCGGTCATTCTTAGTTAATTTTCAATTTTGACGATCGGTAGCAATCCAAAAGCCAACCCCGTAAGACGCGTAGCAGATTGCACCACTACAGGCCTTGCGGGTCGAGTTTTTAGATAGCTACCGAGCGCAAAAATTTAAAATTAACTAAGAATGACCGACGATTCGAACCGTCCGGCCATTCGAACATTACCCTAACCCTGATTTCAGATGAATTTGGCATGTTTCTGCAGTTTTTAAACATTGTTTAATTTATTTGCTGCTCAGTTGACCAATGATACAACATTCGAGAATATTTTCGTTAGAGTAAGTGACTTTAAGAATGAAATTGATCGACTTAGATAAGTTAACGGTCAATATTTACTCTAATGTTGTCAACGATTTTCATAATTTCGTTGCGAAGAATCAATAAAGAAACACATTTAGGAATGTTTTACATGAATGACATTCTGCCCTGTGATGCGTTATTTTCGAATTATTCAACTATGAAGCTGGCTTGTGCGCGCCATGGAAGCGCGCGCGGCTTGAGTAATTTAATTAATAACGGAAGCTAACCCCCTATTACAAACGTAAAGAGGTTGGGTCGTGAGGGGTAGCCACAGTTCTTTTAGTGAAAATTATAAATAAAGGTTTCTAGTGATATTTGTTTACATCGACTCCAAGGTGGCTGCCGCCATGGCGCCAACCGGTACCGAAGATGGCGGCAGCCATCTTGGAGTCGATGTAAACAAATATCACTAGAAACCTTTATTTATAATTTTGGAAAATATTTATTTTATGTCAGGCAAGGAAATTAATAATTTGGGGGCAAATAATCAATAAAGGAACACATTTAATAACCTTTTACACGAATGACATTCTGCTCGCTGATGCGTTATTTTTGAATAATTGTACTTTGAAGTTGGCGCCGGCGCGCGCGCGCGCGAGCCGTTATTTAGTTAATAAGGGTAGTTAGCCCCCTATTACAAACGTAAAGAGGTTGGGTCGTGAGGGTTAGCCACAGTTCTTATAGCGAAAATTATAAATAAAGCTTCTAACCCACCCATTAGGGTGACGACCGCAATCTTGTTTACATCAAATCCAAGATGGCGGCGCCCATAATGGTCGTTTGCCTGACATAAAGTAAATATTGACCATAATTTTCACTAAAAGAACTGTGGCTACCCCTCACGACCCAACCTCTTTACGTTTGTAATAGGGAGTTAGCTTCTGTTTCCATTGCAAAAAACAATGACTGTTTTTGTGCAAAAAAAGGCCATTCAAGAGCGCCGTTCGTATAACTTCCAACTTAAATAACTCGAAAACTAAGCATTTCCGGGCACATAGTCATTCGTGTAAAACGTCTTAAAATCGACTATATTACCTATCTACAGCTACGAAATTATGAAAATCGTTGACAACATTAAAGTAAATATTGACCAAGTTAACTCTTCAAAATCATATAAACATAATAGTGTATCCAAAGCCATTAACTTTAGATTATCTCAATGTACCGAACAATAATTCAAAGCTCTTGGCTCTTTCTAATATTCAGCAAGGGGTTGTAACTTCTTCCAGGAAATGAACATTTTGACAGCAAAACTTTCAAGCTGCAGAGTATAGTACTGGAATGTTGTAAATAATTGTTAAGCATAACAATGCCTTAAGAGTTACATTTGCATGAAATAAAAGTCAATATTTATTTTAGGGGATCCACGGAAATTAAAAATTCCGTCCTAAGAATCACTAAAGGTACCCATTTAAAAACGTTTTACAAGAATGACATTCTGCCCCCTAAATTTTTGAATTATTCTACTTTGAAGTTATACGAACGTCGTATATAAAAGTAAAGGAACGGACACGTCAACACGCTGTAATAAGGTATTGACGTAACGATTGGTGAGGTTGGGGTAGGTAATCTTTGGAACGGAATTTTTAATTTCCATGGATCCCCTAAAATAAATATTGACCGAAATGAAGGTGAGTTAACTAGTGAATTCATGAGATAAGCTCTTGAATTATTTTCCTTGGTTATTTTGTCATTTGAAAGCGTAACGCTCAATTCGCCGGTAAAACTAGAGTTTATAACCAATTTCATTTTTGGAGAGGCTCATCAATTGATCAGACTTTCACTACACATTGATTTCATTTTATTCTAATGCGAGAGTTGTCTTTAGTATCCTTCTGAGAAAATGAGTTTCAGCCTCAGGTTTTATGTGCATGACGATGACTAAAGAGAGAATTAAGGTTAGGTTTATGTGGTTCAAGTATAATTAAGATGAGAGCCCGAACAATATCGCCTGGTATGAGTAGTTCAAATTCTTTAGGGGATAACTGAGAATTGTGCCACAGGGTATTGCAAAGGTTCGTGCTAAGGTTTAAATCATGATTCAAATAAAGAATAACGATTTGCTTTATGTTAGAATATTGGACAAAAAGAAAAGATACTTCCGCTTAATATACTTCATTTTTTTGTCATATTACAAATAGACCAAGCCGAATGGCTTCATTCAATTTTTCTTCAGCGTGTTGCCTTATTTAGCAAATAATACGTAGAAATAGCATTCGTTGGCTCTATCCGCCTCACACGCACCTGTCCAAACGTGGATAGTGTGGTGTTGCGTGATATTTTTTTAATTTGCTTTCAGTAAAATATATCATCAAATACTGCAGTCAAACTAATGATAAATCACCGCCATTAGAGCGGGATTATCCACCACATAAACAATTTTTGTATAATTTGGCTCTACATCATAAATAATACCATTAACATACGGTATTCGGACAGCCATTTTGTACTAGGTACTCGTATTCCAAGTGATGAGACATCAGCGTTGAAAATCAAACTAAAAAGTTTGAAGCCTGGATTAGTGTTAATTATGTTAAGATATAATGGAATTCTATTAAATATACAACCTATCCGTGCTGTATTCTTTGTCTTTAATTTCTTAATGATAGTCTGACTAAGGATTGTCAATTTCATTGAATGATTGAAGTTTGGTTCACGTTAAATCATCGACAGTAATTCGTTCCTTTCAAGTAACTTCACATGTTGACTGCGATAGGTTTAACTGAAGTTCATCAATCATATCAATCTTAAAGTTAATATAAGTCAGTAATTTAAAAAAGTTATAAACATTAACAGGATGGGGCCTTCATTTAGGTCTAATTAAGTATTTATAAAAATTGAGTTTGTGGTTACTGGTCGGTCAGCAGTAAAATGCAAATTCTCTCAGTGTAGACCAGCGGCCAACATCGCGACGAACGTGTTAATTCATCAGTTTTTACGCTCATTTTCTTTTCACGCGAGAATCATCTAAAAACGAAATGCGTTTTGAGTGCAGATCATAAATCGTGTTCCCTAGCAATTTTCTGAACATGGGGTGCAGAATTTTTCGATGGAAGTGAAATTCAATTTAAATTGGTCACATTGCTAGAAGGATATAATTTATTTGGTTATTTTTTATGTGATTCATCCAAAATAAAATGAAGTAAGGTTGAAGGACATTTTTAAGTGACCTTAAAGTGTCACTTTTTATAAAAATCCATAATTTTTACTTTGATCTCTACCGCAACGCGGCAAATAAACGTTCGTTTCATTTTACTATATAAACGTTTTGTTCGACCTACTTTAGAACTACTTCACCCCCCGCCTAATTTATCTACGGGAATTAACACTCCCAGGAGGAAAATGTCAGGTGCGTGAATTAGCACTCCGGAGCCGAGAGTTCGGTAGACTTTCTTTATGCTTAAATAAAAATCTTTTGGTTTTGCTAATGATAATTTTTTCGGTTCATTGCTCTCCTGTTTTTCAGCACCTACGATTCTTTTCTTCAACTCGTATCTCGTTTCATAAATTCATTTCTGAACTTACTGTTTCTATGCACCTTGTGCATAGGTTCCGCATACCCTTAAATCCATACTAAACAGGACCTTCTTTCTTCCTCTTTTTGTACTCCTTTGTTACGGTTAGGAAGGCTTAAACTGACATCTAATTTTTAGAACTGCTTCTGCGAGAGAAAAAAATTGGGTTTCGCTGAAAAATAGAGCTGGAAGTTTTTCAGACAGCGATTTGCATTTCAAGTGAAACGTCTGAACCAGTTGTAACTTAACTGCGAAGACAGAAACTTCTGCGTCTTCCCTCGAAATTTAAAAATTGATGGACCGTAAACCTGAGTCGTAGAACTTGCAACTTTTCTTTCCTGCCGTATTCAAACTTGCGAGATTATTTGCTCCAGCCAAAAACATATTGTTTTATTTGTTCTGGAATAGTTCATCTCTGACGTCCAGTCGAAAAATGATGCACATTTAACGGGGGAATCAATTTTTAAATTGGACATCGCATTGCAGTGAGGCTGGGGATTTCCTCTAGCGCAATCGAGGCTAATATGTTTCGTCGAAGCAATATTTTAGAGACAGGTGACGTCGCAACTGGAAAGATCTTTACTCTGTAACAAACCTGTCGAAATAATCTGAGAACTTGGCTCCACTTAACACGTTCCACGGCCCACATGTGTACCAATAGGTAAACTGCACTATTACGTGCCGGTGTAAATGCTCGATATTAATTTGATCTGTTTCGCAACATTTCTTAAAAATAATTATCATACGAGGTGAAATGTTGTCTTGCAGCTGTGTAGTTCATATTCATTATGAAGAACTAACATTTACTTGAGATTACTTTTATTAATCATTATTAATTAATAATAAAAAATTAAGCATTAATCATTTAACCCTTTACTTCCAGACGAGAACTTCATTTTTCAGCTGGCTAGTGCATCTAGTTTAGGTTATTTGACAAATTTTCAACGTGATTCGATTAAAGTAGTAGAAAAATATGAATTAAATGACAAAACTAGGGCAACTGATAGTATCCTGTAACTATGTTTTTAGACGTTCCAGAAGTTTGGCATGTGCAATTTGCTATTGATATCCACTCAGTGTGAGCTTCATGATCTATGCAATACATTTAATATCTTTTTCATTGAACTTGAACCGAGTTTTTCATACTTGAAATTCTTTCAGGAAAAGTTCAAGTCCAAATGTTGAATTTTTACCTTTTCCTTAGGGCAAATCAGCCGGAGATGAACTTTAAAATCGCATGTTTCAATTCTCAAGTTTTTGCCAGTGAGAAACTAGAGAATTTCTAACATTTTTATTACACGAGATTGGGGTCAAAAGCGTGAGGGATTGAAATCTTTACGAAAAATAGGTTAGATAAAGTAGAAATTCATGAATTTGATTCAAGATTTGACTTTGTGAAAACTTTTCGTCTGAGTTTATTGAAACGCAAACCAATTATTAATGTAGAGGACAAGTACATGCACTACATGGTATAAAGGAACAATTTTTTTTAACCTATGAGCACGTCTGCACTTAAAATTGCCTACGTTTACGAAAAATCATCTCAACGGGTGTCATTCTTCTAGATCAAAGACAAAATTCCATACTTTAATGAGTTTTTATCGGCGAGACACGCGTGAGAAAAATTTTCAACGGTTTGCACCTAGAAATCAAACCGAAAAGCAAATTTGACTCACGAATAACAATTATTTCGTGTTAGTTGAAACTCATCCTGCGCCATTGAGGCTCTCTTCCGCTAAAACCCATGAGCTGATATCGTTATTGCTCCCACGCTTAGGCTTCTAGTGAGATTTTTATCATAAGAAAACATTAAAGTTGAACTTCATATCCTCTTCACTAAACATCTCACGATACGATACCCGTAATCATGGGAATTTATGAGAGAGTTATCCAAGTGCAGTGCGTGATAGCCTTAAACAGCCGATGCGATTCTGAGGTAAAAATAAAGGCACGCTCATGTTCACATGAAGAAACTAGCAATGTTTATACTTGAGCCGCCTTGTATCTAACATTACTTATGAGTCACTATAACCAGATGATCTAGCACCACAAGTACAAATGCTCGCTGTACTCTAGAATATGTTGGATGTGCACACACACCTCAGCCACTTGAGTGCAAGAAAGTTCTCGCTCCCATACCTGGTGCTGTGCCGGCTTACAATTTAAATTTACGGCCCCTCCACTTGCATATTGCAATGCTAAGCAACGAGGCTTCTGAGCTGGTGCTATTCCATCTAAATTTCCTTCGCCTACAAATGTGCAAGTTTATTAGGGGCATAAACACACTGCGCGGAGCTCATAATACTCAGAGACAAATTAAGGAACCAAAGTATTCGAAGCAGCCACTGGGCACGCGTACGGAACTCTGCATTCACGGAACTCACTTTATTGCCTGCATATTCCAAGCCTCACCGTGCGCTTCTTCCGCATAATCTTCGCGCTGACGCTAACGGGAAAAACTGAGGTTCTTTTGATACCTCTGAGAATATTGCGCAGTTATGAACTGCAATTTTGCGTTTTATCCTACTAGTGCATGATGACCAGTTTATTTTAATTCCAAGACCCACCCAGTCTGGAATAACGATGTGTGGGTTGCACGGTACGTCATATCTGTGCGAAATGCACGTTCGTGTGTTGGATGACTCACAGCTTCCAACGCTCTGATGTAGGCTATTCTTAACACGTTAGTCACGATGTGAGTCGCCGAAGTACACGGAGGGAATTTTCACACGGTCTCTGACCGACCAGTTGTCTCGAACTCAACAGTTTCTTTTATTTTTATTTTTTATTCTACTTATATTTATTTTTTATTTGAACACTTGAAGAACTTGTAACTAATTCATAAAGCTTAGAAGCTGTAAAAGAAAGTCAAAATTCATAAATACTTAATCATAAATATATGAAGGCACGATCCAGGTAATGTTTGCTATTTTCAAAAATTGCTTGCTATAATTGACTTCGAATTTTAGTTGAATATCTAACGTTGGTTTAACCTATCGTGGTAAACATGTTGATGATAAAATATTGGAACTTTTGCCTTGCTTCTTTTTTATTGTTGGTGATTGACCTCTTTTTCACATTTGAGCGCAATATTCACCAACATTTTTACACATCCCTAAATATACTCAGACCCGAATTCCAAAAACTCGTATTCTCTCAGTATAATTCTAGTCTAGTTCAGCGAATTTAGAATAGCTTGCAGGCGATGATGAACTAATCTGGTGAACCGTGATAGTTTGGGGAGCGAAATTTGTTTATTTTCCCTCACTGATGGCAAAGTCAAAGAGACTTTTTATAATTCTGGCTGCGCAGACAAATTTTTGTTGCCTCATTTTTTGAGAGGCTGTAAGCTAATTTCAGAAGATATTTTTCTCATCTCTTTATTCGTTGTTATACGTTTTCGTTGCATGATGCGAAATAATAGTTTTCCTAAGTCATTCGAGGGAAGAAAACGTCACCGTATTTTCAAGTTGACTATCAGGGATGTTGTTTACATTTTGGTCCTAATTTTTGAAACAATTACAAAATTGCCTGAACGGTGTATCGTGTGTTGTCTTCAATATCCCGCACTAGGTACACTCAGTCGTTGGAAACGAGATTAAAATAATGGTGTCATGGCTAAAATAAATTATTTGTTTTGATGAATACTTAACAGCATCTTGCTCCACGCATGATAGACAGTACGCTGTCGCAGCCTGTATCGTGCGCCGGGTTTGGTTAAAGGTAATATTTTCAACAATGATGAGAAACGCGGAGAATGAGAACGTTATTAAAAATTTCACGAAATTGAGAACGACTGCAATGATTACCAACATTGTGCACCAAAGTCAATCCTTTAATCACTAAATGTAGGTAGTTTCTCATGATGTATTTACGTTTTCTACACGTTAAGTCGTTAAGATTAAGAAAGTACAGTTGCTGCCACTAGAGACTGAAGTTTCGGAATTCATTGAATGACCTCAAGATGTATGATCAATTAACTACTGGTTGTTGACACGTAAACGCTGGCCTTTACATCCAGCTCTTACTTCGTCAAGCAATTAACAACTTGTTAGCGCTAGCCGAGTTTTTACATGGACTTATTTCTGTTTGTGATTCGTGCGAGTCATGAGGTTCTAAGGATTCACAACAATGCAATTTAGAAATTTACTGGTGGACGATGTAGCGCGTACAGAGAAGGTGGGAAAGCACGCGCTGACCTACGACCAAGAGAACGCAAATAGACAGCAAGACCACGACCCTCAGTTTAGGTCTTTTCTTTAAAACTAGCTCTGCTATCGAGTATGCCAAAGCTCAATTTGTCAATGGTTGGTGATATTCAATAGCGAACAAGCATACGAAACCACGACAGTCAACCAAGAGAGGAATCCCGAATAAACTTGGTCGTCACGAATGTTCAGATCTGTTGTCTCACTACCAGTCCTGGGGAGCTTATCAAACTTTAACTTAACAATCGACTTGACTCTACAATCTCCCCTCTGCCCTCCTGTCTCATGTCCACATGCTAAATGACTTCACTGCACGCTGTGTCTCCTCATGAGACTTCAAAGGGAAGCAAGAGAGACGCTGGGGAGAAAGGAATGGAGGCACATCAGAGCGATCACTCAGGCTTGCTGGCCTGAGCAGTGGCCACTATGTTTTTTTTTACCATTACTGTATTTAATTTTAAAATTCCAAAGGAAAAGGAAAGGCGCTCTGCCCTCTCAATTAATTTTATGTGAGGCGATAATACAGCTTTAGTTGATGTGGGGGCCTCCGCTGCCCGTACCGGGGACGCTGAGCGAGGGTGTGGTTTTACAACCCGTGTCGTAAACCTCGGTCCTTAGTTTTGGCACTCGCTCATAAATGTATGCCAAGGATAATCTTTTCCGTATTCCATAGCTGCAGCCCAATTTATTTCCCCTCGACTACCTTGCCTTTGTATAAGTTAGAAATATATTTTATTCATTTTATTAATTAGGTCATTTGAGAGCCGCTGCTACCACAATCAGACCCTCTCGCTTTAACGCTTGAGGAAATCTATTAAACGCAGATTCCAGTACGTGTTATGATGTCAAACATGGCTTGTCTCATCTGTCTTAACATGACGTAAGCCCCTTCTTTAGCTTTTTGTAATCCATTTTAAGCGCATTTCTTAAACTTGCAGCCGTGTACCAGAAACTATTCCTCGTCATAATTTCTCATCACACACGTAAATTTAGGCGCTAACGTGCGCCTTTGCACTCAATTCCGAGGAAAAATTGACTCGCGAAATCACCAAGACAAGACGCAGTGGCCGGCTGTAATTTGCCTGTAAGAGCAAAACGTCCCGAGAGCGAAGGTGCAATAAAAGAAAGCTTCGCAGGCGCCCAGCTCTAGTTTAGATGCCAAAAAATTTGTTAGTTTTTCAACGTAGCGAGCGCTAGTCAAACGGTGGTGCTAGATTTTGTTCGCTGATGAATCGGTTAGCTATCATGTGTGTTACGCCGGGAGATGGTGTACCGGTGGGCTTTAATTTTATGCTGGATCAGTAGAGCAGATTTGGCTATTCTTTTTTGTTCTTGCATAAATGGTCTTGAGATGCGTCGTCTGTGTTGAAGGGAAAGTTGGGAAATTGAACATCTTAAAAAGAACGAGCTTGAATTATGTTGGAGGGAGGGAAGTAAGGAACGAGGAAAGTAGGGAAGAAAGGAATGGAGGAGGGAAAGGGTGAAGGGAGGAAGGAGAGCAAGGAGGTAAGAAAGGGTTTATTTCCAATAAAGTTGGTATATAACATACCCAGAATTGTCTTTCAAATTCTCCCAACATGAAGATCGCGTAGTTTGTAAACACTCCTTTAGATATCACAATAGCCAATAGTTGAGCATCTAACTAAAGAATAGGCGCCGGTAACGTAAACTTTTGAGAGTGTACATGAGATTTCTGTTCACCATTTTTCTTGAATGTTGTTACGAGGGGAATGAACCTGCAAAACACCCTGTGCATTTCAGAGCGAAATGCTCAGAACCGAGGGTACGCGGCCGACGCAGCCGCAGCGCTCGTCCGGAAAATGCGTGGCTGATACAACTTTTCACTGGGTGCTTGAAATCAAATGTCAGTTAAACTTGAGTTATTCTTGGGTGTTTTGGCAGAAAAACATTGGCGTTTCGAGAAAATAGCGTAAATTACACTCGTGGGAATGGTTGATTCTCAAAATTCCTTTCTGCATCATTATTGTCCTTAGTTTTGCTTTTTTAGTTCGTATCAAAAACCGTTTTCCTGATAATGGTTTTTTTCTACCACCGCCACTGTCCATCTCAATATTCGTACTTCTACATTTTTACATTTGAGGCTTAACAATCTCTTGCTTGAGCACTGAGGTTTTTCTACGATGTTTCTCTTTTAAATTCTTCATTTTCTTTTCCATTTTTCATTCTCCATTATTTTCCTGTCTTTTCCATTCTTTTGCATTCATTTTCTTTCCCATTCTCCATCTTCTAACGTTCCTATATCTAACGTCGATGCTTGAAATATTCTTTCATTCGCGAGTTCACGCTTCATATTTGAAGCTTTTTAGTTCTCATCACCGGTGTTTTTCCAGGCCTATATCATGGCCCGCAGAAGATATTTTCAATAGAAAGAATAACTTTAGAAGTAAACGTTACGAACAAGTTATCAGGCTTTTCCACGTACAGTTCTTAAACCTGTGGCAAGATAGCCTCAACGTAAGTCCTTATTTTAACGACAAATCGTTCGCAGCATCTAGTATCGTTAGCAATACGCCGGTTACAGCATCCGTCTATCATTTTCTCAACAAGCTATAAACAAACAAGCTAAACAAGAGAGTGAAACAAGCTAAACTTAATGATAATGTGCTCGTTTATACCCTGGATTCATAGATTATGATCAAGGCCGGGCAGCAAAAATAAAGTGTAAGAATGAAATCTTTCTTGCCACTCAGAAAGTTGCTAGGATTTTACGAGCTTCGATGGATTGGGTTTGCGACATGCCGTTTATCATACTCGGGAAGCTATTAATTTATATGCAAAGTCCCAAAGTTCGACCTCGTGCTCCAGACTGAAACCGTAGTGTATGGCAACCGTATGGCCGACGTTTCTCACAAGGGGGTGGAACTTTCAAGATGTGCGGGTATTCTGGAGTTAGTTATTCCATCTACTTTTTGCGTAGAATAAGGGTTCAAATGATATGCAGACCTAGCAACTCAAAAGTATGCCGAGTAATGACGCAAAACTTGACATCTCAGTTTAATTAACTGTTAACGATGCTCATGCGTGTGCGGTAGGTACATTTAGTCAGAGCTTTACCTTGATCTATAGCACGTCAAAATCGGTGTGGGCCCGAGTCGTTTCACTCGTTGTCTATGCACGGAAGAGCATGTCGGAAGGGGCTAATAATTTGGTAAGGTTTTAATATTTTGCTGTCATAAACTATTTTATACCGTGCAATAACCCCTAAATTCATTTTGTATATATGATAGGTTTTATTGTTTTCGTTGATGGTGTTTATTTAGTTTATTAAAATGCATAATAGGTAAAAGTTGTGAACTTGAAGTGCGATGAACTTTGTTTTTAGAGCTAGATCTTAAGTATGTTCGTATCATATTGTTACAGAAACCGTTTGATAAGCCTACGCGTTTTCGAATTCCCTATACGCACCCAAAGAACCACGAAGTTCTTTACATTAACCTTGAAGTGTAACGGACATTTACTGCCGTTACACATTCAGTAGTAAGTAGTTCAGTATTCTCATATGGTACTAGTCATTCGCAAATGATAATGCAAAAAAATCCAGCCGAAGATTTAATTGATCACAGATTCCTGTGCGACGAAACATGTTCAAAGATGCGGAAAGTATGTATGGAAAATAATGCAGTTGCAGAGAAGTGTATGAATCAGAATTAAAGCAGAAAGATGTTGCGAGGCATGTTAAATATCAACGGCTATGGAAAGACGATGACCAAGAAACGAAAGACGCATCTAAAGTTTGTGGTGATCGTTCTTGACTCATGAATATCTCCTCCAACACTTCAGGGATGTTTGACTCAGGTGGCACATTGGTTGTATCCATGAGAATTTGCGCTCCCTGAGGCAAGCTGTGACGTCTTGAGCTGAAGGGTAGGCAGGGTTTTCCTTTCGTTGTAATAGAATGGGTTTTTATTCGCTACGGGGTATTTTTTGTACGATTCACTACCGACCTTTTCCAGCTCTGATGGGAACTGCTTTAACTTTTATCTTGTTTCGAAAACTCCTCTAAATATTGTTGTTTTTATCCGCAGGAGATTAGGGCATTCATTGTGCATACATTCCCCGTTCCCATAATTCCATCCCGAATAGAGCGTTCCTTATTACTCTCTTGGGATAACCTTCGTTGTGGTTAGAGAGGCTTAAGGGCACGGTCTGGGTCGAATTTGGAGTATGGAGAATTTGGAGAATTTTCTTGCGCATCCAGCGATACAATTAGCTCTCGAGTACGTGCATTGGTTCGTCTTCGAAGCGGAGTAGAAGACGCGCACTAACGTGACCTTGGTGCGCCAATGGATGAGTGATTTCCCTCTTCCCCCTCCAAAATTACGAATCAGTTTCGGGCGTTCCTCTACGTGAATAGCAAGAAAGTTCATTCATGGCCTTGCTTGAAATGCTTAAGTACTCACAGAAACATTCTAACACTCAGTGGTAATTATGATTAAGTAACTGAGTGTCTGTTTTGAGTCCGGCTGCTCTGAATTATCAGCTGTTGTGTAAACATATAATCGCCTCCATCAGTTTTGAAGGTATAAGAAAAGCAAATATATCATTCGAAAGGGCTCAAAAAGAGCTACCAAGCGATACAGTTGATTTAAAAAAAATTAGTTTGTAATTAAAAAAATCTTTTTCTAAAAAAGACTGGTTTTGAAACTTGAATTTATTGTCTTTCGTATACGTATTTTTCCCACAGTTTTGAAGGTACAGGAATGGCTATTATATCAATCGATAGCGATTGAAACATTCTAGAGAGGCGGTAGTAAATTTTTTTGAATTTCAAGTCATGGTGAAAACTATAGGTTAAATAATTCGAAAAAACGGGAAAAGTGGTCGGTTTTGGGGCAAAAAATTCGTACAATTCAAAAAATCAAATTAACGAAAACGTTTCAACCGGATTTCAAGGCAAGACAATTAGCTACTCAGCAAACTTTTTTCGAGTTCTGTAACTTCAAAATTGGAGGCGATGAACATTTTTCCGCAACACCTACTTTTTCAGGGTTTTTAGAAGAATCATTTTTTTATAAATTTTCGAAAAAAAAACATGAGTTCAAAAAAAATACTGCATCATTTGACGTCTATTGTGAAAATCTCAGGAAAATCCGTCGAGAACTGACGGACTTTTGGTTTCCCTTCAACCGTGTCCTTAACACGTTCATTACGTTTCTGCGGTTGCTACGGTTAGGTTGAAGAAGCAGAATTGAAAAGCCATTTTCACTGCTTGATGATATTCTTATCGGTTTTAACAAGCAGGAAAAATATAAGACAACGTTTCAATTTGTACGCCATAGTCTAATTTGAATAAAAGTAGTGAAACCAGTGAAATGGTAGTCATTGTTATTGGAACGTAAATGAGCAATTTACCAAGTGGTACATATATGTACCAATACGTAGTGAACGTGTTCAACTAAATCTTAATTTAAACTCTCAGTGGTATACAACTATTGTACCCAAGGGAATTAGTTCCCAAGGAGAATATGTGAGCTCATTAGGTGTGTTAGGTAGGCCTTCATTTTGTTGAAATAAATTACACTTTGTTTAGTTTTGGACCACCTTTTTTTATTCCCTTCAGTCTTGTTTTCCAGCATCTACTACTTCCTTCTTCAACTTTTATCTGGCTTCATGAACTTTTTTCTCAACTTACTGTTTCTATGCACTTTGCTCTTACATTCCACGTTTTTTCAAGTCCACATTAAATGGTGTCTTCCTTCTAACTCTGTAAGGAACGCCACATCTATGGATAAGGAAGCTAAAGCTAACTTTTAAGCTGATCTCTCAGTTGGTTTCAGGAACGTGCGCGACTATAATTCTTTGTAGCCTTCGTGGAGCTCTCCCAACTACGCCGGGATTATTATTTTCATTATTTCGTTATCAATGACAGGCGATGTGATATGCAGTGGAACTGCAACATAAACCAGTTTACTTCAACCCTGTTTTGTGCGGGTTCTATTTGGAACATGGCTTACCACAGCATTTCTATTTTAGAACCTCGATATCAGTCAATAAGGAATAGTCCGCATTGAAATGAGTCGCTAAGCAATTTTTCATTATTTTAAAAAATCAATCTACACATTGGAAGGCTATTCTAAAGCAAAGGTACGGGGACTGCCACCCCCACCGGAGAGATCCAAGGTTACCTCAGCCACAGATAGGCCTTTGGGACTTTGTCTTTCACACCTATACTTTGCTTCAATCAAATTTCCAACCTTCTCCACTCAATATCTGTTCTTTGTCATTTCTTTCTCTTCCGAGTTTGTTGTTTCTATACGGTGGGTAACATGTGTTCCAAGACACCTTCTGCATAATTCTCCATTCTCTACAGTCCGTACTAAAATGTCCCTTCTCTTCCTCCCTTGAGGTCGCTTTGCTGTGGTTAAGAAGTCGTGAACTAATGTAATTTAAGTAGCTAACTAACGTAATAATTACATCAGTCCATAATAAATTATGCCTTTTTCTTCTGAAAAACATTTTTGTAATGGAAACAGAGCTGTCACGAGCAAAGAATTAGGGTAAGCCTTTTGAAGATATAGATTAGAGATTATTCGTCGAGTTACGGACCCATTTTTCAATTCCCTGTAGTCCTGTTTTCAGCGTCTACTACTTTCTTCATCAACCTTCATCTTCTTTCACTAACTTCTTTCTTAAATTTCTGATTCTGGTGGTTTTGTGAACACACAGTGTATATGATTTCTCGCTCCGAAAACACTTAACAGGTGCCTTCTTCTTTTAAGTACACCATTGTTTTGGTTTGAGAAGATTAAATTAATTTTCATAAACTAATGGAAACGGAATTTTGAGCCAACTACCATACTACATCGACAGTTAGGACTGATTAACGTCTTATTTCAACAAAGTGTAATTCATAGGAGTTGAACACTATAGTTTTGTCGAAAACCTTTGTAAACGGACTCTTAAACTATAGTGTATGAACTTGAGATAATTAATATGACTACAAGGTCATACTACAGACGCAGTTCCGTGCTTCATTTTAGAAAAGAAATCTCCCGAAAACCAGGTTGTTGCTCTAGTCCTGCATCCTCGTCAATGAGGCTTTCTTTTTTCGATTGATAATGAGCATAAAGGTAGAGACTTCAGAGGATCGAGGGGAGCCAAACATGCCAACACCCAACAATTATGTTCCAAGTTCACAATTCTGATCACTTAAAGCCGATGAATTATAAATTATTTTATTCGAGTGGTTTGTTTTGCTCGACTTAATGATCAAGGTTAACGATAATGGCTTCGTGTTGTTGCCTATGAAATTATTCCTGAATTTAATTTGTGTTCGTTAATGAGCATATGTTTTCAGCTTTATCTTACGTGTCTTGCATCAGAATATTAGAGTGTAGCATTCAAATTCAAAATGGTAATTTCAAGGGTTAGTTGCTGTTGCATTCGATTGAGCACAAAAGCTCATAATTATTTTCGATTTGGAATGGGGACATTATCCATTGTGATGACTTTAACTGATACAGTGGGGCAAAATAATACAACACGTTGATTAAATCGCCAGATTCTACATTTCTAAGCCCCGTGCAATTGGGTAGGAAAATTGGGCTACATATAAGCAATAGTATGAAAAGGTTAGTAATATATTTAAAACCCGCGAATATTAACTAAAAAAAAATATATAGGAACATGTACAATGAATACGCAGGTAAAAGTTTGCAACACATTTGAAGATATATATACATTTATACTTCGTTGGATAGTCGTTATTGTTAATTATGGCTTCGAGACGCTTAGTCGTTCACTAATAGCCTTTTACAAGTTTCGGGTGTAATATTATTTCATTCTTCAATGGAAATTTATAGGAGTTCAGTAATGTCATTGGGATCTCTATATTGTATCTGCAATTTCAATTCCCTCCACAAATTTTCTATTGGTTTCATGTCCGGATATCCCCTCAGGGGGATACAACTTTTGTATCTATGGGAATTAGCGCTCCCAGGGAGAAAATGTGTGAAGGCCCGAGCTGAGAGTTTGGTAGGCTTTCTTTTTGTTGAAATAAAATGTGTTTGTTGTGTTTACGACCACCTCTTTTCGGTTCACTGCTGTCCTGTTTTTCTAGCACCTGCTACTTTCTTCTTCTTCAACTTTTGTCTTGTTTCATGAATTTCTTTCTCAACTTACTGTTTCTATGCGTCTTCTACATAGTCCGCATTCCCATATCTCCATACTAAATGGTGTATTCCTCTTTCCTTTCTTCTATGCGCTCATTTTTGTAGCGATTAGGGAGGCCTAAACTAACTTAAAATCTTATTATCTTAATCATGTCCGGATATTGCTTTGGCCATTCTGAAATATTTATTTTCTTCATACCCAACCTTTCCTTGGTCTCGTTTGCATCATACTTTGGATCATTGTCTTGTTGGAAGGTCCATCCGCGTTTTAATTTTAACAAGCGACCTAAGGAGAGTTTCTCTTCCAATATATCACGATATTTCCCGCCATGCATTGTTACTTCTATGATGTGGAGTTTACCTACCCCTGATGAGCTGAAACATCCCCACACCATGATTGAGCCACCTCCAAACTTGATAGTGCGTACAGTGCACTTTGGTTTATACTCATCATTTTGTTGCCTCCAAACATGGTTTGTGCTTACTCATGCTAACGACCTTACAGAACGAGAGCTGCTGTACCGATAACACTTCATTCGAAGTGAATGCTGACGAAAATTAGATTAGCAAACAGGAGAATGTATTAGAACATTCTTGAATTATCCTACTATAATTTTAATGCATAATATTAAAAAAAGAGCTGGATGTTATAAACTTTTGTTCACATATTCATTATACATATTCCTTTGTACATATTTATTCGATTAAGTATTTGTGGGTTTTAGATATGTTATCAACCTTTTTATCCAATTATTCATGTATGGTCCAAATTTTGTAATTGTACGTGGTTTAGAAATATGAAATCTGGCAATTTAGCTAACGTGTTGTATTATTTCGAACTTCACTGTATCTCTACTTTTGAAGCTTTAAAGTTTTATTGAAGGATCTTTTTTTTAATTTCGTCTGGTATTTGAACCAATCAGATCATCGCATAAGTTCTGTCCGAATTTTACCTTATTCTTAAATAAACGAAACTTGAAGAGTATTTTATAAAGTCTCGTCGAGCTGAATGTTATTTTTGTTTAGATGCACTTAAATTGATTTAATGTTACTGTACAAAACAATTAGAATTTGGTGGATTAAAACCTTTCTAAAATTGAAGTATCCAAGATTCATTTGAGGCAAGTAATTTTTTATGAGTTCAAGAAAAGAAACTCAGCAGCCGAAGTGGCTAAAAATATTCACTCGGTTTGTGGAGAGGAACGGGTGGAACTGGCAGGAGATGGTTTGAGAAATACAGAAGCGGAGATTTCACCCTCGAAGATTGTTTACGAAATATAGAAGTGGAGATTTCACCCTCGAAGATGGTTTGCGAAACATAGAAGTGGAGATTTCACCCTCGAAGATGGTTTGCGAAACATAGAAATGGAGATTTCACCCTCGAGGATGAAAATCGGACCGGACGTCCGGTTGAGTTAGGTGACCCCACGCAGCAAAAACACGTCACAAACGATCGAAGAACTTGATTGGGAGAAAACCCCTCAGGGGGATACAATTATTGTATCTATGGGAACTAGCGCTCCCAGGGGGACAATGTGAGGGCCCGAGCTAAAGGTTAGGTAGGCTTTCTTTTGTTAAAATAGAATAGGTTTTGTTGTGTTACGGACCATCTTTTTTTCGGTTCACTGCTGTCCTGTTTTTCAGCGCCTACTACTTTCTTCTTCAACTTTTTCTTGTTTCATGAACTTCTTTCTTAGCTTTCTGTTTCTGTGCCCTTTCTGCATAGATTCCACGTTCCCTTAACTCCATACTAAATGGTGCCTTCTTCCTTCCTCTCTTTACATCTCATTGTTGAGGATAGGGAGGCTTAAACTAACTAATAAACTAATAAACTGATTGGGAGAAAATTCCTCACCCACCATATTCTCCCGACCTTGTTCTTTTAGACAGCGTTTGTTTCGTAGCTTACAAAATCATTTGGAAAAAACAGCTTTTTGCAGAGCTTGAAACATTTGTGAGTTTTTCGAATTTAATCGGGAAGAATTTTACAATGGTATTGATAAGCTTGTTAATAGATGGAAGGCTTAGATAATCAAGGAAATACATTGATGATTGAATCTTGAAATTAATGCGAGATTTGGTGACTTGTTTCATTTATTGAAAATTTTGACACAATTTATGGGATGCCTGATATTTTACACGACAATCAAACCGTAAACGCATTATAACTCAAAAGCGCGTTGCATTTCCTCTTTTTTCAGTGTTTCTAAAGGTAAACTGGAACGAGAAATGTCTTAGGGGGGAATTATTTCCAGGACAGGAAGGTTTCTCTGACCTCAGTGAATATAATTCCACCAAGAAGCTCGTTAAGTTTCACGAAAACGCATATTGTACCATCTTATGTTCAATTCTTCCTCACGCAGCTCAGTTCACTTGCAGATCACCAAAATCCCGCTGTGAAACACCCACTTTGCGCGGACATATGATGCGAAACCCATTTTTTCCAGGTGATATGAATTGCGGAAAGCCCGTAAATAGGCTCCCTTTTCTAGTGTCAGTGCAACGGTTGCGCATCGACAGCATAAGAAGCAGTAGTTTGATGATGCAAAGGTTTGATATTCCACGTTCCACAACACGATTTGAATTACAACGCAGCCTCCTTAGCAAGTCGCTGCCATGGAGTCCAAGTGAAGCCACGCCGTTAATTACAGCCACGGTTAATAACGCACGCCACTGAGTAGGCCAATAATTATTGCATGCAATACTGCAGAGTTGGCTCCGATTAATCTCAAGGGTAAGGAATTTATTTGACTTTAGCTCCTGCAGTGCGTAACACGCGCAAACGTTCGTTAAATTCAGGTTTGTCTTCTACTACAGCAGCAAGCTACATAGATGCCTGCGCATGATCATTTGCATTCAAAATTTGTACGTACTTTACTTCAGTTCTCTGAATAACAAATTTAACGTAAGCGTCTACCATAAAAACATTTTCTTTTTGTGGATTCCTTGCGTAACTGCCGTTTTTTGTTTAATTAAAAATCCGTTCATAATATCAAAAGTTATTTAAGATTTTTTCGGGTCCCGTATTTAAAAAAATACCTTGCAAAATTAGAATTCTAATTAAGTAATTTACTTAATCAGACAGCATACCTTCATTTAACAGGCCGTGTAGCTGATTGTTCAATTCTAAACGAGTCTGCGGCATCTGATTGTACGTACGTCACTTGAAGAGATGGAAGCATTCTCGTTGGTAGGGTTAACCAACAGGGTTGGAAAGAACTGAATTATGTCATTTATTTTTTACTTGATTCATTGAACATACTTTGAATGAATTTTAATATTAGAATCAATGTAGTACAATATTTTACAACCCGAGTTTCAGTTGTCTTGCGTGAGTCAATAGATCAAAATTTTCAGTCGAATTTAAAATTTCTGTTTTATGGAGTAAAAAATTCGATCAAAATGGCTAGAGATTTAGAATTTTGATTGATTTGTAGAAATGAGGTCTCCTAGGAGGAAAATGTGAGGGCCCGAGCTGAGAGCTAGGTAGGCCTTCCTGTTTTTCAGTATATACTATTTCCTTATTCGATTCTGATCTTGTTTCATAATCTTCTTTCTCAACTAACTGTTTCTATGCCTTTTCTGCATAGATTCCGCGTTCCTTTAACTCCATACTAAATAGTGCCTCCCTCCTTCCTCTCTTTGGATCGCCTTTGTGACGGATAGGGAGGCTTAAACTAAATTTTCGTCTAATCGTCAGCAGAATTGAAGTATTGTAGTCGTTTGACGGTGCCAACTCGAGAAGGAATGACCTCTCTTTCTAGGAGAACATACAGGAGAACCGTTCCGCTAAGCAACATTTCTACGCTGCTGATCCATTACTGATCGTGGATACACCGGATTCTGCCAGCCGCTCACAGAAGGGAAAGGATGACAAGATGGGAGACTGTAAACGTTTGCGTACCTTGGTGAATTAGCGTTTCTCTGAGATGTTCTAGCTTCTTAAAACTTTGACGGCGATGTGCGCCACCGGTGGAACACGGAGGTAATTTTCATAAAGTTCATTTCTACATTTCTGTAAAATTTTTGAATAACTAAGCTTTCGTCAATCATCGTCTGACAACTAATTGTATTATGTTAGTAGTTTTGATAATTTCCAGAGATGTTGACGAAGTTACCAAATAATTTCGAAGTTGACGTCAAAAACTTCAAAACAGCAGAAACTTCAACAGTCCCTCAACAGAGTTCTTTATTTTTTAATTTCCACTTCAGTATACATTAAAGCTCTATTAATCCCTCACGTTATTCAGATGTCAACATGAATCGCCGCAATTGATTCATAGGGATTATAAATGTCCTTTTTACTGATGACCATAAATACGCGAGAGATGCAAAGGTTTCTTCTTAATTGAAATGTGAGTAGTAGGAGGTCGATGAAAGTGCCGCAAAGGCTTTGTTTTAATTGAAACGAGAGAAGAAATAGGTCAGAGCGATTGATGGATAGGCTGTAATTAATTGAAGCGTGATAAAAAAAGCTAACCACGCAAAGGTTTTTCCACTTAGAATGGGAGTTAAGAGGTCATTTTTACCTTCTTTCTGATTTGAGATCCTTGAAGAAGTAAAAAAGAAACCACAGCCACATCCATCACGAACTGCTTGCGAACTCTGCCGAGGAAACCGCAGTAGATCTCCACTTCGAGCTGCGGGCGGTTGATAGAACGCGGCAATTTGTCATGCCTGTTAGGCCATTACATTTAGCAGGCAGTCCTTCCTAAACCAGTTTATAAGGATCTTCCGGAAGGGGACTTCGCTTGAGTAGACTCTTCCTTCAAAGATGCGAAGGCAAAATTGGAGGAGCAAATTTTTTGAGCATGATCTGCTCAACTGGTTGTGATATCCTGTTTTCTGCTTCTGTGTTTACTATAGAGTGAGCTCATAATTTTACGTCTTCATGTCTTCAGTTTTGTGTCTAATTTGAAGTAAGCAAGTTCGTGTTTTATTTTAGTCTTCGTTTCAAGAGTTTCGTGACGCGGTGATCTTAAATGCCACGTTCAACAGAATGGTTTTTCACGAAATTCATTTTGTGATTTACTCGTAATTTGACAAGGGAGTAAAAAATGAATCGATTGCTCAATTTGAAAGACGAACTGGTTGCACCTAGAAAAGTATTTTACGTTCATCGCAATCGTAATGCGGTGGATGAGATATGATAGTGTCTCTGACGAGATGTTTATTTCTACATACGCAAATTCCTCAACACTTTGACGGCGGCAGGTAAAATAGAAGTTTGATTTTCAACTCAAACTTGAATCCAATTTTAGTGAGCAACGTTGAAAATACTCGTAGCAAGTATTAACTGGATAGAGCCTTCATTTAGTTTTGAGTATTTATGAAAATTGAGTTTGTGACTACTAGTAGGTCAGCTGAATAAGGAAAATCCCTCCCGTGTCCACCAGTAGCTAACGTCGTTGTCAAAGTGTTGAAATCTATTGATACTCTAGGAAGTTAACGGCAAATTAGCGTAAAGTGTGCATTTTAGTGGCCTGAAAACGTGTGAAAAGATACATTAACAAATATTCACCGTATATCTTTCAGTGTACTTACAGCATTTGTAGGAATTGGAACTCCCAGTGAGAAATAGCACTCCTGAACCTGAGGTTAGATGGGCTTTTTTTTGTTAAAACATTGAATTTTTTGCTTTGCTAAGGAACATCGTTTGTTGGTTCACTTCTCTTTTGATTTTCAGCACCTCTGACTGTATTCTTCAATTTTTAAATGGTTTCAAATTCTATCTTGCTCTAACTTCTATCTAGTTTTTAATTGTTTTTGTGCGCAGGAGTTCTTTTGGGGAAATACACATTGTGAAGTAGATTACGTATTCCCGTAATCCTTATGTTGCTTTCATCATTCTTCTCTTTCAAACATCTTGTGGTTCAGGAGGCTAAAACTTACATTCTAATCTATGCAATAGAAGTGTGCATTACGAAATTAGAAAGTGATCAGTTTAAACGTTTTTAAACTCTGGAGTAAGATAAGTCTTCCTCTTGGTTGTACCCCATATTTCAACAAGAAAGACCCAAAGTACAGCGTCCATAAACAAGAATTCAAGTTCAAAATTGAGCTAGAAGATTGAAATGACGAACTTCGTTTGTTTTGGAATTCTTTAGTTTTTGTTGTCTCGAAAAGGTGAGGGTGATACGAAATGAGGCGTATCGAGCCAATGGGGTTTCCGTGCGAAGCGTTTCTTTTTGGAGAGTTCTCACTATTTCGCTCTACACGCTTTAAATAAGCAATCAAACTTCGAGTGATGTATCAGTATTTTCCTCGTGAATTATATTCTATTTGGTTTAAATTCTGCCATACCTTAGGCAGAGTGCCATATAATGAGCCATAGGCTTCAATTATTATTTCCTTCATATAATAATCCCTTCCAGTAACAATTTTAACTCTCTATTATCGATTACAACTACCGAGTCCTAATACAAATACTTGAACACTCACTGTGTCATTTTTCCATCCCCAAGATAACATTTTCCAGCAGTGGGTGGAGCGAATGAATATTTCTTTTAGACCAGACGCTAAATTCCATACGAACTGCACAAGTGACAGTTTCATGACTTGAGATACGCGGCAACGTAAAATTTCCTCCAGCGAAAATGAACAAAAAAGACCAACACCATTCCCAGCAACACACCAGCCTCCCCCCACGGATATCCGGCCTGTCACCATCACAGATATACACGAAAACCGATCAATATGGCGACACAAATGCCACCCCAAATCATGCTCATTGTCGCCGGAGCCAATAATCTGAACAGCTGCACGGCCGCATTGCGCCTATCCCGATACTTGTATTTGTGCTCGTAGCCATTTTGGTATCACCAATGCCAATACTCCGATATAATGGTCTCTGTGATGATCTGTATTTTAATTTTGGCATCACCACTGCCAATACTCCGATATAATGGTCTCTGTGAAGATCTGTATTTTAATTTTGGCATCACCACTGCCAATACTCCGATATAATGGTCTCTGTGATGATCTGTATTTTAATTTTGGCATCACCACTGCCAATACTCCGATATAATGGTCTCTGTGAAGATCTGTATTTTAACTTTGGCATCACCACTGCCAATACTCCGATATAATGGTCTCTGTGATGATCTGTATTTTAACTTTGGTATCACCACTGCCAATAATCCGATATAATGGTCTCTGTGATCATCTGTATTTTAATTTTGGTATCACCACTGCCAATACTCCGATATAATGGTCTCTGTGATGATCTGCATTTTAACTTTGGTATCACCACTGCCAATACTCCGATATAATGGTCTCTGTGATGATCTGCATTTTAACTTTGGTATCACCACTGCCAATACTCCGATATAATGGTCTCTGTGATCATCTGTATTTTAATTTTGGTATCACCACTGCCAATACTCCGATATAATGGTCTCTGTGATGATCTGTATTTCAACTTTGGTATCACCACTGCCAATACTTCGATATAATGGTCTCTGTGATCATCTGCATTTTAACTTTGGTATCACCACTGCCAATACTCCGATATAATGGTCTCTGTGATGATCTGCATTTTAACTTTGGTATCACCACTGCCAATACTCCGATATAATGGTCTCTGTGATGATCTGCATTTTAACTTTGGTATCACCACTGCCAATACTCCGATATAATGGTCTCTGTGAACATCTGTATTTTAATTTTGGTACCACCACGGCCAATACTCCGCTATAATGGTCTCTGTGATGATCTGTATTTCAACTTTGGTATCACCACTGCCAATACTCCGATATAATGGTCTCTGTGATGATCTGTATTTCAACTTTGGTATCACCACTGCCAATACTCCGATATAATGGTCTCTGTGATCATCTGTATTTTAATTTTGGTATCACCCCTGCCAATACTCCGGTAAAATGGTTTTGGTGATGATCTGTATTTTAATTTTGGTATCGCCAATGCCAATACTCCGATATAATGGTTTTGGTGATGATCTGTATTTTAATTTTGGTATCACCACTGCCAATACTCCGATATAATGGTTTTGATTATGATCTGTATTTTAATTTTGGTATCACCACTGCCAATACTCCGGTATTATACATGGTCTCGGTGATATGCATTTTAATTTTGGTATCATCATTACCAATAACCTGCTATGATGGATGATCACGGTAAAAATCTGTAGTTGAATTTTGGTATTGGCTTTAACTATATTCCGATAGAATGCTCTCGTTGAGGAACGTTAGACTTTAATATATTACCAATTTATTATATTACCAATATTACTTTAATACATTACCAATTTAATATATTACCAATATTACTTTAATATATTACCAATTGGCACTTCGGAAGGGAGGGACAATTTCTTTTGTCGTCTTGTTTCGATTTAGTGCAGTGCTGTGTTTTTTCAGCTCCTACTACTTTCTTCCATAACTTTTACCATGTTTCATAAAATTCCGTCCAAGCTTACTATTTCTACTGACAGGGGGTTTAGCGTGGAAACACGTGTTGTGCATAGATTCCGCGTTCCGTTAACACCATTCTAAATGGTGCGCAAAATGCTCGTACAATGTTTGTTTGAGTTTTAAAAAAAAAATCGTGTTCATAGATCGAGAGCGACAATTGTGTATTATAACTGAGCCAAATACATACAACTCCATCGGGTGACATTTATCGATATAACTTAACCAAATACTACTCCTTTCAGTAACATATGGCAATATAACTGAACCAACACCACTCCTTTCAGTAACATATGACAATATAACTGAGCCAAACACAACCCCTTTGAGTGACATGAGTATTTGCGGTGCCCCCAACTGAACGCAAGCACGGCAGCATCCTGAGATCCCGTCATCTCGGGCATTCCAAAGCTGCTGAGATGGGTGTGGGGGCGTGTGTGTGTGCGTGTGTGTGTGTGATAGAACTGAAGAGATTACAACCAAGTAGCCACCTAATGATGCGCTTTATGAAGCTCATCACACTGAGTACAGATGTGAGAGGTAGTTGTGTAGGTGTTACGGCGTTGAGGCTTCATCGTTGGTAGCTTCGGTAGTGGTGGTATTGTTCTGTATGTTCGCGGGTGGGTAGTCTTAACTTGTTTAGCTCAGTGTGGAGTTATGGTATTGGTGATGAATCTCAAACCTAATGTTTGATATTGTTCTCGGTTTTTGTTGTTCTCTGTGAGATACAATTATTGGATTTGCATGGATTAGCGTTTGCAGGGAAATTACGTGAGATCTGGAGCAGAATGTCATGTAGGATTTCCTGGTGTTGAAATAGATGTTTTTTTGGTTACAGGCCCCTTTTTTCCACAATTCACAACTTTTCATTTTGAAGTAAGCCTTCAGGAGGGAACAACCATTGTATCTATGAGAATTATAACTCCCGGGAATAAGTCTGAGGTCCCAAGTTTGTAAGATTGGCCTTCTGAGGGTTAGGTAGGCCTTGTGTCAAAAAGCTTTTCTGAATCGATTTTTTCGTTTCGAATCCTTTTTTTCTTTGTCGTGAACTATTTATTTCAGTGTACTGTACTCCTATTTTTCATGACCCACTTTTCCTTCGTCACTTTATCTTGTTTCATAAACTTCCCTAATAGCTTATTGCTTCTCTGCGCAGGGGATCTTATGTGGGAAAATATTTTGCCATTAAATTCTGTATTTCCTTACCTCCATAATAATTGGTTCCTCCATTCTTTCCCTCCTTCAGAACATCTTTTTTGTGGTTAGGGAAGCTTAAACTAACTTATAATAATCTCATCCATAAGCTAATCTGTCAATGAGGAAGGCCAGTGTACTCTGCAACCGACAACTCGCGTAAGCGACTTCGGTTTTGTTGCCGATAAGCTTTGCTTTTTTGCCAGGCGATCCACTACCATCCATAGTAAACTCAAATGCGCGGCCTCGCCTTGGCAATCTGCTTACTGTCTCTGTCTTGCTGGATGACTGTGAGCTAACACTGACCATGTGAAGTCAATTAAATCTTTATTTGCACTCTAGCGGTTGACCGGGCGGAGCTAAATAAGTAAATAGATTTATATTTTTTAATTATGAAGATCTTAGGCAATAAATTCTTGTTTTTCATTTAAATAATACTAAATAGTCTGACAAATTTCGTAGAAACGTTGTGCACGTACATCTCTTACTTGAATTAATTTCTCCAATTATCAACGATGTGCAACTTCACTTTGCCAACAAAATTGAATATATTCAGTTCATCACTTTGAAAATAGTTTATCCTGTTGAAAACATGAAGTTTATCACAAAATATGAAGTTCAGCTTGTTGAAACCAAACAGTTCATCACGTTGAAAATAAGCAGCTTATGTTGCTAATGTGGGATTCACCTTAAGGCATGGAGCTCACCGGGATGAGAGGACGCAGCTTGGCGTACTGAAGACGTGCATTACAGCACGGCACATTGAAGGAACCACTCAGCAAAATGGAGGGACGAGAGCATCCACCTAACGGGAAGCTCGAGCAACCAAGTGATATCCAAAGCAAACACTCCACAACCGAACTGCTTCAAAGGGAATTTCATGTCAAATGTCGGTAGTAGGAATCCAAAAATTCTGAGCACGAATCTTGGCTTGATTGCCGAGTCACAGATGCAATGGTAAAATAGTGAGGTACACGTGCGAGAACTTTAATACTCGTGTCTTTTTGATGCTCGTATCTTTCTGATATTCGTGTATTGCTGATACTCGTGTCTTGCTGATACCCGTGTCTTGCTGATGCTCGTGTCTTTCTGATGCTCGTGTCTTGCTGATACTCGTGTCTTGCTGATACTCGTGTCTTGCTGATATCCGTGTCTTGCTGATATCCGTGTCTTTCTGATGCTCGTGTCTTGCTGATACTCGTGTCTTGCTGATACTCGTGTCTTGCTGATACCCGTGTCTTTCTGATGCTCGTGTCTTTCTGATGCTCGTGTCTTGCTGATACTCGTGTCTTGCTGATATCCGTGTCTTTCTGATGCTCGTGTCTTGCTGATACTCGTGTCTTGCTGATATCCGTGTCTTTCTGATTCTCGTGTCTTTCTGATTCTCGTGTCTTGCTGATATCCGTGTCTTTCTGATTCTCGTGTCTTGCTGATATCCGTGTCTTTCTGATGCTCGTGTCTTGCTGATACTCGTGTCTTGCTGATATCCGTGTCTTTCTGATGCTCGTGTCTTGCTGATACTCGTGTCTTGCTGATATCCGTGTCTTTCTGATGCTCGTGTCTTGCTGATACTCGTGTCTTGCTGATATCCGTGTCTTTCTGATGCTCGTGTCTTGCTGATACTCGTGTCTTGCTGATATCCGTGTCTTTCTGATGCTCGTGTCTTTCTGATTCTCGTGTCTTGCTGATATCCGTGTCTTTCTGATGCTCGTGTCTTGCTGATACTCGTGTCTTGCTGATATCCGTGTCTTTCTGATGCTCGTGTCTTGCTGATACTCGTGTCTTGCTGATATCTGTGTCTTTCTGATGCTCGTGTCTTGCTGATACTCGTGTCTTGCTGATATCCGTGTCTTTCTGATGCTCGTGTCTTGCTGATACTCGTGTCTTGCTGATATCCGTGTCTTTCTGATGCTCGTGTCTTTCTGATGCTCGTGTCTTTCTGATGCTCGTGTCTTTCTGATGCTCGTGTCTTTCTGATGCTCGTGTCTTTCTGATGCTCGTGTCTTTCTGATGCTCGTGTCTTTCTGATGCTCGTGTCTTTCTGATGCTCGTGTCTTTCTGATGCTCGTGTCTTGCTGATACTCGTGTCTTGCTGATGCTCGTGTCTTTCTGATGCTCGGGTCTTTCTGATGCTCGTGTCTTTCTGATGCTCGTGTCTTTCTGATGCTCGTGTCTTTCTGATGCTCGTGTCTTTCTGATGCTCGTGTCTTTCTGATGCTCGTGTCTTTCTGATGCTCGTGTCTTTCTGATGCTCGTGTCTTTCTGATGCTCGTGTCTTTCTGATGCTCGTGTCTTTCTGATGCTCGTGTCTTTCTGATGCTCGTGTCTTTCTGATGCTCGTGTCTTTCTGATGCTCGTGTCTTTCTGATGCTCGTGTCTTTCTGATGCTCGTGTCTTTCTGATGCTCGTGTCTTTCTGATGCTCGTGTCTTTCTGATGCTCGTGTCTTTCTGATGCTCGTGTCTTTCTGATGCTCGTGTCTTTCTGATGCTCGTGTCTTTCTGATGCTCGTGTCTTTCTTATGATTGTGTCTTTCTTATGATTGTGTCTTTCTGATGCTCGTGTCTTTCTGATGCTCGTGTCTTTCTGATGCTCGTGTCTTTCTGATGCTCGTGTCTTTCTGATGCTCGTGTCTTTTTGATGCTCGTGTCTTTTTGATGCTCGTGTCTTTTTGATGCTCGTGTCTTTTTGATGCTTGTGTCTTTTTGATGCTTGTGTCTTTTTGATGCTTGTGTCTTTTTGATGCTCGTGTCTTTTTGATGCTTGTGTCTTTTTGATGCTTGTGTCTTTTTGATGCTTGTGTCTTTTTGATGCTTGTGTCTTTTTGATGCTTGTGTCTTTTTGATGCTTGTGTCTTTTTGATGCTTGTGTCTTTTTGATGCTTGTGTCTTTTTGATGCTTGTGTCTTTTTGATGCTTGTGTCTTTTTGATGCTTGTGTCTTTTTGATGCTTGTGTCTTTTTGATGCTTGTGTCTTTCTGATGCTTGTGTCTTTTTGATGCTTGTGTCTTTTTGATGCTTGTGTCTTTTTGATGCTTGTGTCTTTTTGATGCTTGTGTCTTTTTGATGCTTGTGTCTTTTTGATGCTTGTGTCTTTTTGATGCTTGTGTCTTTTTGATGCTTGTGTCTTTTTGATGCTTGTGTCTTTTTGATGCTTGTGTCTTTTTGATGCTTGTGTCTTTCTGATGCTCGTGTCTTTCTGATGCTCGTGTCTTTCTGATGCTCGTGTCTTTCTGATGCTCGTGTCTTTCTGATGCTCGTGTCTTTCTGATATTCATGTCTTTCTGATATTCATGACTTTCTGATATTCATGACTTTCTGATGCTCATGTTTCTCTGATGTTCATGCAAAGCATGAGTGTTAGGAACCCTTGAAGTCCGGGCGATGTTAGCACATCGATCAATGCCAGTCTGCGTGCTGGTCCGGACAATGAATTTCATGAAGCTCGTGGGCGGAGCTGAGTTTATGAAAGGTGCCTGGTTATTTTCCTGCTGCAGATCATCCGTCAAATGTGAAGGACTAACGAAACATGCATAGCCTGTGTTGATTTTCAAGCCCGTGAAAATGCATTACGAATAGCCCCGGTGTCCTGCACGCTGGATGGTTGGAATTCTTGATCACTGCGAGTGTCACTGAATTTGAGCGTACGATGCCTGTATCTAGTTGTAAATCTTAAAGGGAAGTTCAGTCTTGGTTGTGAACGTCCTAGTATTCACTGTGACACAATTATTGTATAGTATACTGGTTCACAATGTGATGTATCGTCAACGTTATACTGAGTTGTGGTTGTAGTATTTGATATTAATCACCGTTCTCAACTTTGTTCCCAGAATTCAATGTTGTTTGCAGTACTCAGTATTGTTCGCAGTTCGCCCAGCCCAAAATATACGATGAAGTCTCGCCACTAACCAGGCAAGAAGCACGAAGCACGGCGAGTTCAGTGGACTAAGTGCACAGACACCATGGGCCGCAGCGAGTACCGTTCAACGTGTAGCAAAGAAACTACCGCTTCATAACATCCCACCTCAAATTTTTAGTATCGATCATTTTTTCACTACTTGCGATACTGAATTATCGTTTCGGAATTAGTTCTCTCAGAGGTAATATGATAGGTCCTGAGCTAAAGACCAGGTAGGCCTTCTTTTGTTGAAATAGTATAAGTTTTATGTTCTGTGACGGATCGCCTTTGTTCAGTTCACTGATGTCCTGTTTTTCAGTACCTGCTACTTTCTTTTTCAGTTTTAATCTTGTTTCGTAAGCCTCTTTCTCAACTTGCTATTTCTGTGCACCTTGTGTGTAGATTCCACGTTGCCTGAAGTTCTTACTCGATTGTGCCTTCCTCCTTCCTCTCTTTTAAATACCTTTTCTACGGTTAGGAAAACTTAAAATTAAATCGAATGTAATGTAACCGAACGATTGTTTTCGCAGAATTTTTTAAAGCTCTAAGTTGTACTTTCACACTTCTCTCACGGCAGACTGCGGACTGCTGCGAGCTTACGTGATCGAAAAGTGGGTAGAAATCTAAGCTAAGAGTAAGTTGGTTCAAATACCATCGATTTAAATATCGGTGTTCGTTAAGCGCGTGGGTGGAAGCAAGATTCGAACCCAGCACTTTTATACCCAGTTAATAAATGTCACCGGAACCTGCGCAGAAGTGCACTGGATGACCCGCTGAGCACAGTTCAGCGCCGTAACGTTCGTGTGAGGGCAGATCGCAGCAGAACTCTAGGTGGCGGCCGAAACAACTCCGCAAAACTGCGTCGCCTCATGCTAGACGGATGTTGCAAATCCGTCATTTTGGCGCAGCCGCTGCCCAGTGCCGGCGCTGCCAGCCACTCGTTGATGCGATGTTGTTGTTTTTCAGTTCCGTTCATGAAGGGTGATTTTTAACGAGTTGACCTCGTGTTGAAACATTGGTGTGCCACAAGCTATATTGCTCATTCACGTATTGGTATGAATGAATTAAAGTTCAATTATTTTACTACTTATCGTGAAGAGATTTTATTGTACGAGGCCAAATATTATTGTGCAGGTATACGTTTTTACACTTAAAAAAATAGAAATTTATTGATGCAGTCAATTCGGCTTTTCTTATAAATTCAGGCACAACCTAACTTAAACCAACTATAGTTACCGCGTAAAAGTAGTCAACGTGCAAAACGGGATCTAAAGCAATGTC
This sequence comes from Morinoia aosen, assembly GCA_030386875.1. Classification (NCBI taxonomy): domain Eukaryota; kingdom Metazoa; phylum Arthropoda; class Malacostraca; order Amphipoda; family Talitridae; genus Morinoia; species Morinoia aosen. The sequence goes on from CM059577.1 coordinate 33,624,707, forward strand.
CTTATGAAATCCAAAGCTTAGAATATGAATATCAGGAATATCGTTCATATTCCGCTCATAATACTCATTCAGAAAATATGAGTTCAAATACGAGTAGTCTGCAGACCTTTGCAGAATGCGATCGGGAATTGTGGACTTTAAATTTCTGCACGACATTGAATTACGCGAGTTTTATAACTGAAACATTTCATTTGCAATGTAGACGCGATATCATAATGAGGCATTGTTATAGTTTTAGGTAACTTCCATCTAAAATTTTATTTTCCTATATTTCCAATTGATTATCCATTTATAAGTGAAGTAATTTCATTTTCTACTTCCCATAATTTTACTCGCCCAAGTATGCAAAAAAAGAAGCGTACGCTCACGAACGGGAAATGAAATCATAACTGATAAAAAGTTAAGTATAGCAATCGAAAATGGGTTCGTGCGTCACGGAGCGTGAGAATGAAATGTTTAAACAATTTAAACACTTTGTTGTTAACTCCATATCGAGAGCTACGTTCAACAAACATCATTTGGAACAGATCTGTTTACTTTCATAGGTTTATTTATAATCTGAAATTTAGACGATGCTTCCAGATATTTCTTTCACTGTCATGGATTTCTTAAAGCGTCAATTGGAAATTATATTCTTCAGAGTAGCATTTAGGTTTTTTATAACACCTCGGGTCTATTGTATCTAGAAAATTGTTAATTACTATTCAATCACGAAGATATGTAATTGAACTTCCAGACTTTCAAGGATAGAAACATTGAAAAGCTTTTAGATAAACTGTTCAGTGATACTAGCGTTCTTCCCCCTGGGAACTAGCGCTCCCAGGGGACAATGTGAGGGCCCGAGCTGAGAGTTAGGTAGGCCTTTTTTGTTGAAATAAAATGTTTTTGTTATGTTAAGGACCACCTTTTTTCGGTTCACTGCTGTCCTGTTCTTCAGCACCTACTACTTTCCTCTTCAACTTTGTTCTTGTTTCATGATCTTCTTTCACAACACACTGTTTCTATGCCCTTTCTGCGTAGATTCCGCAATTCCTCAACTCCATACTAAATGGTGCCTTCCTCCTTCCTCTCTTTGGATCACATTTGTTGCTGGGTATGGAGGCTAAAACTAACGACTAATCTAATATAATCTACTCCGGTTTTTAAAATGATTATTTCGTAAATGATGTGAACAATACTGAATTTATTTAAAGCCGCACAGTGGCATAAAAGTGTGAACGTAAGTCTCGTCCGATTTCAAATTCTTCTTTCTTGTTTTAGAGACACAATGTAACTCAGCACAAATTTGTGTGTTGTGAAACTTGCTATTTAGACCAGTAGATAAAGAACGAAGTGAGAAATATATTTTGAATTCATTCCTCCAATAAAACAAATACTCTTCTCTTTGGAACCGAATTTTTTTATTCTGGTTCAGGTTAGCGAGTGAAAGCCAACCGGCTTATAATTTTAAGCGACCTCTCGAGCAGTACAGATATGTGAGAAAACTCCCACGTTGATATTTTGATTAATTTTCAGTTTGTAGGATAGAGTTCAGTCCGAAAGTCGGATTAAACTAAAGAAAACTGCTCTGCTGAGTATTCGTTGCCGCATCCGTGACTTAAATTATGGTATCCTTGGAATTGTGTGTCCTATTCAGATTCATTTAGAAAGAAATCCAACGTCCCACTTCTTGCCTTGCTTGCCACCTCGCTTTCTCGGCGGCATGCGCCTTCCTAACGAATATTCGGGCATAAACATGGACAATTGTGCGAGTCAAACTCTTCCTTTCATTGCGCCTGATTTTCTAAGAGCAACCAAAGCGGCTCGTCTGGCAGACTTGTAGTCTCGTTTAGCGATGAATGGGAGCGATTCAGGCCACATAACGACTCCACATTCAAAGATGACACGACTTTAGGAGCTTCATGAGTCACTGGAGCAATGTCTGCCTGATGTCCTCCAAAAATGGCAATGGGAGCTGCGCTGCGAATGGAGCTCGTACTACACGGGGGTGCTTGTAAACTTCATTTCGAACATCGGCTTGATTTCTTGGAATTAAAATTGCATGCGGTTTTAAGGAGCTCCGAAGAGCGTGGAAGGAATAAAAGTGCTGCTCAAGGACGATTCGAGTTTCTCTTTCATCGTAGAGATTATTTTAGGAGATTGAAATCGCTTCGACTTTTGGATTTGTCAGCGAGGGGATAAACTGCGTCACATCGCAGGCAATTCATTGCATTCAAAATTACAGCATTGATGCAGAGCATTAAAGGGAAATTCCGGGGTGGTCCAGCAAAACTGATGATCTTAAGGAAGAGAGATGGAATAAATTATTTCAAAGATATTTCCACAGTATGATATTTTTGATATTGATTTAATTTACGTAGAACGTTATTGAATTTAATTCGGATTCGTGTGGATATCACGAACAGGGAAATTAATTTTTTTGACCGAAATTAAATCCACTTGAAGTTGGTCAAGAAAAATTTATTATCTTCGTTGGTGATCAATCAGGAAAAGAAACACAGAATGACCTAAAACACTTGACTAAACAGACGAAAAGGAAACTTTAAGGTGGTGGTACAGCAGGGCTTTGATCGATATAGCCTTTACTATCAAGCATGAACTTGCAGGATTACGCTGTGATGACTTGTGTTTTTGAGAGTATGATGAGTGAAAATCAACAGCAGATGTCATTGAACAAAAGAATTATTATTCTATAATTTAAAACCTAATACAGTTTAAAACCGTAATTTAATCCTAATAAAGCGTGCCCTGGTCGTATTTAACTTGCCTAATACTTGTCTGACTTGAAAACATTTTGAAATAATACCGACATATAAGACTTTCAAGTTATGAAAAATGTTTGGCCAACATAATTTCTAAAAAAACATTGTGCAACACGCGCGTCTGAAACAAATAAAAACATTTACACTCAAGTCAATTACCAAGATGATATATGAGACAATGTGTGAGAACAGGTAATATAAATGGTTTATAAACCTTAAGTCATACAATAAGTTAATCTTTCTTTATTCACAGTTCGACTTGCAAAAACACATGATGCGCTCAGTAGGAGCGATAAATCGCTTTTTAAAGCGGTGAGACTGTGTACTAATTATATTGATGGAAAAGTCTGATTATTTTTATTAACAATTCAACGTTTGCTAGTCGCAAAGCTTTTGATGAATCTAATCTTCATAATATGCAGTCATTAGTTATTTTTCAATATGGTGAGGAAAACTTCACACTGGTACATTAAATTGACTCCTGCATTAATCGTGTTCATAAACTGAAAGATGTCTATAATTTACGATGCAAAAAAATGAGCTGGTTTGTAATTCTTAATGGCAACATCGGATAAACTAAGTCATATTCGAAACACATGAAACGTTTTGGGTTTCCCATTTATTCGTCTGCACGAAAAATATACACACACTGGTACGTTAGATATACTGAGAAAACTGCGCAAAATTTAAATGATTTCAGAGGGCTGAAAAGTTTCTAAATTTTTACGGAAGGATAACAATTGAACATAATTGGCTTTTCGATGTGACGTCTGTTCTTATATATACACGCGTGGGCTAACGTGTAAAGAAATGTGATTAAATATGTATAAATTGGTAAATGAAAATTTAATTATTAGAAAGTGTTGATTAGAGCATATGTTTGGAATATATAAATCAAAGTTTATTTCCGCAACAGATGGCATCCATTCCAAAGCTCGTCTTAGGTTGGAAGAGAAGAAAAAATTTCCTGAAGACGAAAGGAGTTTTCCGTTGTTGTTTATTATTCCTTGATAAAAAATAAAGCTTAGCACTATGGGTGTAGCGTGCCCTTTTTGGCCATTAACAGAAGAGAACGATTTACTGTGCTCGCCGTAGCCCAATGGTTAAGAACACGCCCTTCCGTGAAGGGGTCGAGGGTTCGAATCTCGGTTCTGCGCGGCGACTTTCCCTGTTGGGTACAAGGGAAAACTCAAGCAAAAGACCCCACTCTACCCAGTTGCGGAAATGGGTACCGGCTTGAACGGAGGTAACCGTCACGGCGTCCTGGTGTTAGTTAGAAGACATTGGAAAGACCAATGTACAATAGGCTTGAGTGGAATAAAGCATCCTTTATCCTTTACTGGCCACTGAAGATAGCAGAGTGTCTGAAGTACATTGCTGATATTCTCGAAACGTGATAAACTCTGAAATGCTACCGAAGTTTGCATCTACTAGAAAAGTGTTTTTGAAATTAGTCTAAGTTCGATTCAAAGATTCAAGGTATCATAAAACAGTGGATCTGAACATTGCATGTAACGAACTCAGATTAACGTCGAAGTGAGGTTTTAAAATTTACTTCTTTTTAGATTACTTTGTATTTTTGAAGTTCATGAAAGTGCAAATGGCGTAGAATAATGAATGATGGTGTTAGATTGTTCGTTCTCATTTTGCAATCAACCCTTACAGAATATTTGGGTTGGAATGCGCTTTTCTATATTCAAGTCAACCCACACGAATGAGTGTTTCAGTTATATTACGATTCTCTATATTTGAAACAGCACACACCGACTGTTTGGGTTGGATTGCCTTCTCAGGGGTATATAAATGCTGCATCAATGGAAATAAGCATTCCCAGCGGGAATATGCGAGTTCCCGAGCTGGAGTAAACTAGGCTTTCTTTCTGCCGAATAAAATGGGTTTTTCTTTTGTTAATGACAGTCTATTTTCGGTTCACTGCTGTTTTTTTAGCATGTACTACTTTCTTCTTCAACTTTTATTTTGTTTCATGAACTGTTTTTCTGAACGTACTGCTTATACGCACTATGTGCATAGATTCCACGTTACCTCGAGTCCAGACTAAATGGTGACTTCTTCCTTCCTCTCTTTGAACATCTTTTTTTGTAGTAAAGGGAGGCTAAAACTAGTTTATAATCAATCTTCTTCCTTCCTCTCTTAGGAACGCCTTTGCTGCAGTTTGGGGCGCTCAAACTAAGATCGGATTTAATCTGAGCTGGACTGCGAGTTTCTTCGTTTAAATTAACTAGTATCAGAAATTGAGGAACGTAAGGAGAATCGTAGCACATATCAATTTTATATCAACACTGCGTAGTTTTAGCGCGTAAGTAGCGCAGCGAGGAGAAATCTACTTTGGCTAGCTGAGGCAGAGCTGAACGTAGACAGGGATTACAAGGTTCAAGTCAAATTATTGACAAAACTGTATGAGTAGGTGATAACAAAACTGATTTCCTGTGATTCTAACGTCACTTCCATGTTTTTTTTAAAACACTAAATTGTTTTCAAACATTGTTTCCTGTCGCTGCATTCACGCCTTCTTTAATACACAAAGTGAAATTCTAGCTTTATATTTTGACGTTACATTGACGCCTTCTTTGATACACAAAGTAAACTCCAAACGCTGTTTTCTGAAGTGACATTCAGGCCGATATCTCGATGGTGCAGCAGAAACACAAACGCTCCGGCCACTCGGCAGCAGCCCTGGCATCGATCCCTGGGGCATAACAGGGGCCGCTTCTCTGGAAAAGAGAAAAAGGTTAAAAATTAAACTTTAATTTAACCTATAATCATTGAATGAATTACTCACTAAGGTGGAGCTGATGCAATTCAAATCAACTTTTCAAAAATTGAATTATTTCCTGTTTGAATGGCTTTTCCTGCTTCCCTTAATTATTTTAGGTAAATTACTTCCTTCGCATATGCGTTGCTTTTAAATGAATATAAAACAGACGGCATTCATGAATGGGAATTGGGCTTGGTAATTGAATGAATTTCCACTTAGGCATAAAATGAACGCTGTTTTTGGCGTTCGCGACTCATCCCTTGAAAAAAATTCATAGGAAAACCTTATGATAATGACGTTATGATAACTCATTATTACTCTCTTCCATTCCATCTGCTTATAAATACCAGCTTATATCGGACTCTACCAATATGTGCATACGCGAAAAAATAATGTGTGTTGACACACGCATTACAAATTAAAATTAAATTATTTAGTTCGGTGTTGCAAGTGCCAAGTTCGAAAATGCAAGGAATAGCATTTAGCCTATTATTTTATGGAAATTATCCGTCCCATGGGGAAAATATGTCTTGAGCTTAAAGTTAGGTAGGCTTTCCTTTCGTTGAAATTAAATAGGTTTTTGTTTTGTCATGGATAGTTTTTTTTCGCTTCACTGCTGTCCTGTTTTCAGTTACTATTAATGTCTTACTCAACTATTATCTCTTTTCTCAAACATGTTTTCTTAATTACTGTTTTATGAGCAGAGGATCTTAGTGAGAACATTCCTAGTGAATAGATTCCAAACTCTCCTAACTCCATACTATGTCATGTCATCTTTCATACTCTTTGGAATACCTTTGGAAACTCGCTGCTTGAAGTTGTGATTTCAGAACCATGCATTCAGCCCGACAAATCTCGAGCACGAGTGTCTTCTGTAAGTTGCCTTCATTATTTTCCAATAGTTCTTCCGACTGAGACCCTCTCAGGGAGCTAAAATTGTTTCAATGGGAATAAGCACTCCCAGGGGGAAAATGTGTGAGGGCCTGATCTGAGGGTTACGTAGGCCTTCTTTTTGTTTCAATAAAATGCTTTTTGTTTTGTTAAGTACCAGTTTCTTTCGTTTCACGGCTGTCCTGTTTTTCAGCACCTGCTACTTTCTTCTTTAACTTGTATCCTGTTTCTTAAATTTCTTTCTTCTTTCTCAACTTACTGTTTCTATGCCCATTCTGCATAAATTCGCGTTCCCTTATCTCTAAATGGTTCCTTCCTTCTTCCTCTCTCCAGAACGCTTTTTTTGCCGTTAGGAAGGCTTAAACTAACATCTAATCCAATCTTCGAACTGAGAACTCGCTGCGTTTTTTTATTACTCTTTTTGCAGTAATAAGTACGTAATGTTGCTATCTTCGAAGTAAAAATATATAATCCTATGATTAATCACATATTACATTGTAATTACGCATGTTTGAGCTACGCAACGTCTTTCGGCAGTCTAAATCATGCATGTCTCGTTCATTATATCCAGAAATGAAATTCTTTTTCTGCTCTCGATATGTTCTCCGATTTGGAAAATGACAATGACTAAATGTTCTAAGCTTTCGTGTTGCGCACTATTCAATCATAATATTCTTATAGTGGTAGCTCTGTTATTCTAAAATCTGTCATATTAGATTATTATTTTCTTTCAGAGTGTTTTCTAAATTTCTCTCGTAAATGCATTTCAATTGCCGCAATTTGGACCGGCGTTAAGAAATTCAATTCTGCTCGCGTCGTAAAACATTCAGTTATGCAAAGCTGGAGCATTTCTCCACTCCCCCATCCAGCAGAGCTGCCACGACGTTTGCTCTTGCAGCTTTTCAAGGATGATTAAATCAAGACCAACGAAAGTCATTTCATCGATCCGTCTGTCAATTTCATCGGACATCCTCACTCGGAACAAGAGAGTATCGAGCCATTCAAGTTCTGCAAGCCCTCAAGGAAACAACGCAAATATACCGGTGCAAGAGACCAAATAAAGCTTTGTTCCAACGTGTAAGAAGATTTTCAATATCTTGAAGTTGAAATAACTCTGGAGAAGTGTGCTTTAAATCCTGGAATTGTAAGGGTGGTTAAGTTTCATTATGATCAATTCCATTTTTTTGCTCGGTTTGATGTAGACGAAAAATTTGAATGAGATAAAGATTGAATAATACTCGTAATTAGCCTCCACCAACGTTACCGTAATGCAAATTAGAGAATATTTTGGCGACAGAGACGCTTCAAGTGGATTCGTAGTTCTAATCTGCAGAATTTTTCCGGCGAGATTACGCAGTTGTGAGATATTTTGTAGGATGAAGATGATTCCGGATTCCGAAAAAAATATTTCCCTTGCATAAAGCAGTTTGTATCACCTCCACGACCATGAAATTCGCTATTGTTAATTCAGAAAAATATATTCATATTTTTTTTAGTTGCAATACTCCCAAAGTGCACATCTCGATAGTGTCTAACCTCGTCAATGTACTACGGGAAAGTGTAAGGTGGAATTAGAATACGAATTGTTTCATTCACTAACTGATAATTTACTTAGATAACAAGCTCCGTCTATTAAATTTAATCCAACATTTGCTATCTTCACTCTGCACGCGCTTGGAAATTCGGACATTTTTTATATTGGTAATTAACATTTTATTTAATTCCACTTCTCATAGGGACACAATTATTGTATTTATGGTAATTAGCACCCTCAGGGGGAAAATGGGAGGTCCCGAGCTAAGAGTTAAGCAGGCCTTATTTTAGTTGAAACACAGTAAGTGTTTTGGTCTCGTGACGGACCGTCTTTTTACTGTTCGTGCTGTCCTGTTTACCAGCACCGACTACTTTCTTTTATCATTTTTTATTGCGTTTCATTACCTTCGTTCTCTACTTACTGTTTCAATGTGCAAGGGATCTTAGGTGGGAACACACCTTGTGCATAGATTCCGCGTACTCTCAACTTCATCCGAAATGGTGCCTTGATTTTTTCTTTCTTTGATCACTTTTGTTGAAGATCGGGGGATGAAGCTAACTTATAACCTATTATAATATACTCATCAGTTTACTCACCGTTAAATTTATTGAGTAAGCAACGGCTTACTCGTTTCAAAAATTACCAAACGCTTCCTCTTGTTCAAAATTTCCAAGAAAATGGTGATTCATAATTCAAATTAATGAGCAAGCACTCAGATTAGGAATTGCTAGGAGAATGCTAACTCCTGTTAAAAAATTGTGTGCAAACAGTTACTCGTATAGAAAATTGCTAAATAAAGGCTTTACGTCTTATAACTTTGTTGAACGAACGCTTCCTCATGTTGAAATTCGCTAAGCAAATGCTCCGTTTTAAAATTGAGCGAATGCTCACTCAGGGTTACAATTGCTAGGCGACAATTTATTCTCACATCTTATAACATTGTACGCCAAAGCTTTTCCTCTGCATGAGGGATACGGGCCAACCCTTTTGAACTCGAGTGAAGTCGCCTTAACGTCTCGTATCCCTTCACGCAGAGCCAAGATGCACAAACTAGCGATGTCTTCATGAAGCTGATGCTCATCGGACTAGCTTACGCGCAGCGAATGACGTGGGTTTAACATAACTTCAATGAAAAGGTAAGGACCTCGAATGATCGGATTAGTTTTCGATTTCATTTATACGCTTAAATGAAATTTGAATTTTTAAATTTGGGACTCAGATAAATTTATTGGTGGTGTGTTGGTGACAGAATATGAGAAAAAAGTTAGAAAAGAGGATCTTCTTCTTCTTTTTAAATAGACAAAAATATCACTGTGGTAAATATATAATAAATAAAATAGAGCTTTTGAGGTAGCGTCTTCTTACTCACGTATGCACAAATAAACCCCAAAATTGTCGGTGTTGTGAAAGACAAAGGTCCCAAAAGAGGAAATTGTCGAGCGAACTAGAAACAATTACAGTGTTGTCCACAGATAATGCATCATTCCGAACTCCTGCCCAAGACAAACAGTTGAAATACGGCGGAAATAAAGGGCAGTCTCTTACGGTTGAGTTCGAATAGATGTCATTGCCTGACATTTTCCTGACGTGGATGCTGTACCGCATTTGAGTTCAAAGCAAAGGCACCTTTGAGGATTCCTGAAAATTCGTGAAGCGGCAAATGCTAGCAGCGAATTTTGCTGCCGAAGCGAAATCAGCGATCGCTGGCCTTCACTCAAACAAAGCTCCCTTTAACCTCCCTCCAATCCTTCCTAATACTCCTTCCTCCCCAATGACAAGTGATTTCAGGCGTGAATTTCACAACTTTTTTGCTGAACTTAACAACTGTATCGCCTAATAACTCTTACTTATTTTACGCTACATTGACACCAAATTTATTCAGTCTAATGTTAAAAAAGAATTAAACTCAATCAGGCTTAGTCAAATACGCGTCGCACTTGAAAGTTAGGCAGGATGAAACCCAATTAATTTCTACTGCCAAATAATTAAAATTTCGTGCGAAGGACAACCTGAAGAAGTAAATTCGCTTCAGTGCGTTAGAATTTATTGGAATTTATTGCGTGCGTCAGCAAGTGAAATTCGGTAGCATATCGAGTTTTTTTCGTTCCCTTTTTTGGGCAAGGTCATCAGAGTCGGGATGTTCGGTTTTTGACGCTAGATAGTGCGAAAAAATTTATTTCTACTTATTGCTAAATAGTACCGAGGCATTTTGAGTTTTATATTTAAATGTCGGTATTTTACACATTGCTTTTTGTTAAACTATAGAGAGACTCACATCTCAATAAGATACATTTTCCCCACATTTTCACTTTAGGTAAGAAATCAAGATAACCAAGATACTTTAACGCGATCGCTGACAGCAGTGATTTGATCGCTGACAGCAGTGATCGCTGACAGCAGTGACTCGTGAAAAGAAATGATGATACACAAAGGTACTCAATAAATGTACGAGGAGTTCGTGAGACTCGAACTCAGGACTAGAAATCACCGCGCCAACACGCTATCGATCACCCTAAAGGTGATCGAAGCACAACGAAAGCAATGTTTGGCACAGTGAAAGCAGGCGCACTGTCCTGACAGATATATTTTATTCCCATATGTATCGAGAGCTCAAAGTCTAGTCACCCCCAGAAACAGTTAATGAATCTGGTACGGTAAGACACTGCTTCCACAAGGTCCTGAGACTCAGGACCTTCTATTCCTGAGTTCGAGTCTCACGAACTCCTCGTACATTTATTTCATTTGAAAAAACCTTGTGGAAGCAGTGTTTTCCCGTACCAGATTCATTAACTGTTTCTGGGGGTGACTAGACTTTGAGCTCTCGATACAAAGGTACTCCTTCATGAACATAAAGTACACCGTAAGTTCAGGTTAGTGAGGCTTGTCAGTCCTGTGCCATGGGGACTGGCAGCCCCAGAGGGAATACTGTTAGGTTCCCTCAGCTACAGATAGGCCTTCGGGACTTTTCTTGGTCGGATCCATTTTTGCTTTTTTCAGTTATATTGCCTTCTTCGCTATCTCTCCTTAGCCTTTTCTCCTCTTCCTCCCAAAGTTTTATACTGTACTTATGCGCAGAGTATCCTGTGAGGGAACACACATTGTGCATATATTCCCTCTTTTACTACAGTCCAAACCAAATAGTCCCTTATCTTTGCTTACGAGAGTGCCTCTGTTGAAGCTAAGGAGTTTTATACTCGTGTAGTAATACGTAAAAGTACTCTATGTGTACCCACAGCAAATTTTGAAAAACTGACTCAGCAAATCTGATAGGAGATTGAAATTTCAGTTCAATTTTTCACTTTTAACTTTTCACACTTCGGAGAGGTGTTCGACACATCATATCCTGTTAGAAGCAGACATTTCAGTAAATGTAGGCTCGATTGCTTTTTTATAAGCGGGGAGATCTTTGTTGGTCAAGGCTTCGCGCTGAGACAGCCTGCGTCCTCGCTCCCCAGTAGATTAAAAAGTTCTTTAACGCGTTCACTGCGATGGGTTAAACTGAAGTTCGATGTTCAACTTAAAATTAAAGTTAATTTTAGCATCAATTTTGAAAATAGCGAGCATTAACTGTGTTGTGCCTTTATTTAGCCTTAAGAAAATTGAGTTCGTCAGCAGCGTCATAAAAATTCCTTCCTTGTACACCTGCGGCTCACATCGCGAACAGCACATTAATAGGTACAGGAAGCTGTATACAATGTTTGGGATCATAGCACCAAAATTTTTTTGTACCCTTGCTCAGTGTAAAGATTCATAATATTTGAATTTACAACTTTGCTGCATGTTCGGAAAATTTATATTAGAAACGCTAGCAGCTATTTTTTTATACCTGAATAGTGAGTAGTTTACAGAGACGAGCGTTCATCTAATGATGAATTTCTTTTTTGAGACCTAAATTCAACACCTTCATCAACTTCAAGATGAGATGGGATTACTATTTGATTGACCTTCATTATGTCCTAACTTGATATAAGTTATTACATGTCACTTCAGATGTGAAAAACATTCCCTTTCTTTGGATTTGAGAGATCATACTATTTCCGTGAAGTTGGAAGAATGGTCAGCGTCTGCTTTCGAATCTTCTATCGCGGTCTACGAATTGTATGCTTCAACCAATAATATTTCTTGTCATGTCGGAAGCTTTTTAGAGGTAATCTTTTTTAAAATCAATTTCCAGGTTCCAAAAGTCTTCCTTCTGTTCCATATATCACTTTTGCATTTTGGTGACTAGAATGGTTTCCGAGAGCGCTGCAGTGGTAGCCCCATAAGAGCAATAAAAAAAGTAAACATACGCTGAGCAAAAGTCATCTGTATTTCAACTCTGCACCCGAATACCAACAAAATTTTGGACGAGCTTCTACATAGTAAGGGGATTTTCATACTTTGTGTCACACCTATCTGTTAACTTAGCTCTAAATGCGAGCACTTTTGCGGAATTGACAGGCTATTTTATCCGCTTAGTTCTTGTTATGCAATACTGCCTTCGGTGTTGTCTTCTATGCGTTCGCTATTTAAATTTAGAGGCAATTTACCATTTTTTCATACTCGAATTAAAATTCATATTGACTTTCCCTTCATTCTTCTAAGTTTTTCTTCGTGTTGTATGCCAGCAAGATTCATCTCAGCACCTGCTACCTTCGGTTAGGTTGTGTGCGCGTTCAATATTTAACACTTAGCAACATGACCCACCGGTGGTCACTTATGGGATTTTCATAATGCTGCTGACCGACCAGCAGCCACGAACTCAATTTCCATAAATACTTAATGAAACTAATTGAAGTCACGATCTATTTAATGGTTGTTATTTTCAAAATTGATCTCTAAAATAACCTCTAATTTGATTTGAATTCTAAACTTCAATTTAACTCGCCGCAGTTAACTTTTTGACAATGAAAAGGGTTTCCCTGCTTTGCGATTCAAGACTTCAAATCAATTTTGATATTCTCTTTATTCTCCCACGAAGCTTGTCTTCGTGTTATGCCAACAAGACTCTTCTTAGTGCCCGTATTTTGATCCCATCCTTCTGGCAATATTCATCTTTCCACCATAATCCCAGAAGCTCCTCCAAGAAGACTTATTGCTAACGACCATGCCGAGGAACCCCGAGTTTCCCAACCCTGGAAAGGTGCCAGGATTTCGACCTGCAAATGAGAACAAGTTCCATACTGCCCTGTTTTGGACGTCCGCTTTTCGGGCTGTGGCATCTTCTGGAAAATCCGATCTCACAGAAAGGTACGAAATCTTCGTTCTGGAACGGCGGTCGAATTTCGATGAATGGGACTTTAAAACTTATTCCCCTCCGGAGAGTCTTTCCTTGAATTTTGCCTTTTGAGGCGTTTTCTGGTATTTTTACTCGATATCGTACGACAGAAACAGTTTAGGAATGCTAGCATTCGAAATGCTGAGACTTTTCTGACGAAATTTTCAAGTATATTACTGTCCGATACCCGCAGTGAGGTAATACGTTACGAACTTTCATTTCTGTAACGATACGTTAATTTGAAACGCTTCATTTTCCACGCTTGATCCCGGTAACTTGAAATTTTAGTGGTATGAAAAACATTAGTATATGTGTTGTTATGGGAACAGACTACCAAGTCTACGTTGCATAAGGAATCGCCCTGCACAAAGGTCGTTCAATAGTCCCTGAAGTTTTTAGCACGCCTTGAAATTTAGGAATGAACAGGGATGGCGGAACTTCTTTAGCGATGATCACTTGAAGTTTCCGTGCGATTTTTTGTCAATTTATCTTCCCAGTATATTTACGCACTGATGACAAAAGTGTTTGGACGATGTAGCTGAAAACTGATCTTGAAGCGTGTTTGCCCTTTTATTCTATGGGAATTGGCACTCACAGGAGAAAAATGTGAGGGCCCGAGCCTAGAGTTAGGTAGGCCTTCTTTTTGTTGAAACAAAATGTTTTTGTTATGGACCACTTTCTTAGGTTCACTACTGTCCTGTTTTTCAGCACCTCTGACTTCTTCTTCCACTTCTATCATATTTCATGAACTTTTTTCTCAACTTACCGTTTCTATGCCTCTTCTGCATAGATTCCTATTTCTCTTATCTCCATACTAAATGGTGCCTTCCTCCTTCCTCTCTTCGATACGCTCTTTTTTTTTTTGTAGCGAGGCAGGCTTAAACTAACTTATAATCTAATCTTTCCCATAATGTTTGGTCGTGATTGTGTTTATCAAATGTTGAGGTGAGTCAATAACGTAAGCACTCAAATTCCATATGAAAGCAAAGATGTCTTGCCGACAGCATCCCACTGCAGGAATTTCTACCCAAAAGCAAAGATGCCGCTTTACACATCAATCCCATGTTAAATATGATTCGGAAATTTCAACCCGAAGCAAAGATTTCCCCCACTTAATGGAAATATAAATTCGAAGGTACTAATCTTTCCATGCATCAGCCCAATTTTAAATATAATGAAATAATTCCAGTTCGAGGCGAACATGTCAAACCCACAGCAGCCCAATACGGAAATTTCAACCCGAAGCAAAGGTGCCTCCTTCGCTAAATCATTGCGGAAATTTCAACCCGAATCAAAGATGTCCCACCAACAATGTTTAATCTAATGCAGGACCTATAGCGACCCAGAGCCCTCGGCACCAGTCCTAACGACTCCGTCCGAAATGGAGCTGGGCTGGACCACCGATAAGGTTCCGCGAGCTCATAAAGTTTGAATTATGGTCGGAAGAATAGGCATTTTCTCTTGACGCTAAGTTATGAAAAATCAGATAGTGGCACAATTTCACTCGTGCTTCTGAAAAAAATTAGTTGGACGTTTTTAATCATTTGCAATCTATCGCTGTTCAATATATGGTTAGCATAAAATCAAGCACTTTACTTGGGGTCCTTCAGCTGACTGGTGGCAAAGGTCGGACGGTAACGCTTGTCTCGCTAACTATGTCACTGAGCATTACTACTCTCATCAGTATGTCTCATTGATCATATTAATGACGGGCGAAGTGATCGTTCTTCGAATGAATGGTTGATTAACTACAAATGTTGTAAACTGCAAAGCCTAACTTCATCAATGTACTAATGAAGTGCTTAATGCAGAACAGAGACAAGATTCGTTGATGAATGGCATTCCGCTGATTTGATACTAGAGCAATCCCAGGCAAAAACATTCTGGATACACAAATTACGCATACCTCACACACAGCCCGTGCGAAGCTGTTATTAAAAGAGTTCAATATGAACACATTTTCTCATGTTCTGCTGCTTTGTTTAAGGCACGCTGTTCCCAGTGAAAGGAGCTAGCAGCTTTTGGGCCAGCTTGATTCCTCTTCAAATTTTTGTAAAATTCGGCGCGCAAACTGAAACATAATGAATTAGATCCGAGATTATAAATTTTGACGCTGCAAACTGACAGTTATCTGACAGTTTGTCAGATAACCATTAGCTCCTCCATCTAGCAGGACGTCTACCTTGTGATTCCCGACGCTTCCTGAGCATGTCTTTAGCTGTCCTATTAGTAATTTATTACCGGAAGCAAGGTGATTGCATTCCACTGGCGCTATCTCCTCCTTGTTTTCTTCATACTCTTCGTCTAAAACTAAAGCATTCACTTGAGCGGAAGTGCTAGGCCTTGCCGACTCTGGTCTGCGTTGCTCGTTCCTAAATTGCGGTGTCTCTCTACACTGGGCAGTGGTGTGATCTGCGTTTGGTCCGTGCCTCTGGCAATAGTAGTTCCGCCAACCGTGATGGTTGGTTTCCGGGAAGCGTGTCCCCATGTTTCGCGGGTTGTTGCTTGCCATGGGTCGTGGAACAACGGATTTTTCGAAGCCTGGTTTGGCATGATTGTTGAATCCATAAGTTTTATTTGTGCCAGGTTTTGTAGTTCCGGCCCCGTTCTTACCAATTTGGTTCTGCATTTCTTTTCCCGGTGTTTTGGTTTTTCCTTGACACAGTTGCTGGAGGGACAGATGAGGTCGAGCTTGGAGGTATTTATCACCTTGCTCGCCCATCGTCGGAATATCGATCCCTCCCCGGTCTTTGATGTGGATCGCGATGTGACCTGGCAGCACTTCATATGCCCGGTCTATCAATAGAAAGTCTCTTAATGCCGCGTAGGTGGGTGCGACTTCGCTTCCTCTTATCCAGGTATCGAAAGCCTGTTCTAGTCTCCGAAGGAACCTGCTCATATTATCTCCTTCGTCCGGAGTGACTTGGTAAAAGGTTTCCCGGAGTTTTGAAGGTGTCACTCGGTGGGCTCCTAACAGTAGGTTTTTGATTTCTTCCAGTTGATATCGGTCTTCTGCGGGCAAGGTCTCTATGAGCCGTCGCTCTTTTGGGGTTACTAAGGTCTCTATCGTCTGGACCTGTTCCACGTCCGTACTGCCCATAGCTCGTCCATATTGCTCTATCCTCTTGAGGAATTCCTGCATCCCTTCGTGTTTAGGGTCAAAAGGAGGCGGTTTTGGAAGGTTCGGAGTCCTTCCATGGGGCTCATGTACCTCTCTCCGCTGCTGGAGTTGCAATATTTGGAGCTCGTGCTCCCGTGCTCTGATTCGTTCCTCCCGTTCTAGTTCAAAGGCACGTTCTGCGCTCTCACGCGCCTCCTGCGCTTCTTGTTTGGCTCGGTCATTCTCCTCCAGAGTTCTTAGCCGTCCTAGGAATACTTCTCGATATTCATCGTCTCCGGGGTGGAGTCCTAATGCCTCAGCATACTCCCGGGCTTTGTGTACTTGATCGTCCATCTTACTGGTGAGATCGTCGCGGCTGGTTGTGAATGAGTTCTTCTGCCGGATGATTCGCTAGTCTTTGCTAGTTCTCTTTGAGGTCGTGGCCCCACGTTGGGCGCCAATATTGTCGAGTTCTCACGGGTGTCTCTTTTAGTCCTTCAGCGAGTTCGTCAGGAAATTTTTTAAGCTACGCATGGTATCAACGCCGGCGCTTACTAATGATCCAGCCAAGTACTGAGATTCATTTTGAAGTAATCTGCCTAGACAGGAAGATTCTTCTACTATAAAAGCCGTAACCAACATCTCGGCTGCGACTGACGGCCCAAGGAGGTTCCCTGCAGTACGCTTTAAAAATTTCCTGTCGAACTCGCTGAAGGACTAAAATAGACACCCGTGAGAACTCGACAATATTGGCGCCCAACGTGGGGCCACGACCTCAAAGAGAACTAGCAAAGACTAGCGAATCATCCGGCAGAAGAACTCATTCACAACCAGCCGCGACGATCTCACCAGTAAGATGGACGATCAAGTACACAAAGCCCGGGAGTATGCTGAGGCATTAGGACTCCACCCCGGAGACGATGAATATCGAGAAGTATTCCTAGGACGGCTAAGAACTCTGGAGGAGAATGACCGAGCCAAACAAGAAGCGCAGGAGGCGCGTGAGAGAGCAGAACGTGCCTTTGAACTAGAACGGGAGGAACGAATCAGAGCACGGGAGCACGAGCTCCAAATATTGCAACTCCAGCAGCGGAGAGAGGTACATGAGCCCCATGGAAGGACTCCGAACCTTCCAAAACCGCCTCCTTTTGACCCTAAACACGAAGGGATGCAGGAATTCCTCAAGAGGATAGAGCAATATGGAAGAGCTATGGGCAGTACGGACGTGGAACAGGTCCAGACGATAGAGACCTTAGTAACCCCAAAAGAGCGACGGCTCATAGAGACCTTGCCCGCAGAAGACCGATATCAACTGGAAGAAATCAAAAACCTACTGTTAGGAGCCCACCGAGTGACACCTTCAAAACTCCGGGAAACCTTTTACCAAGTCATTCCGGACGAAGGAGATAATATGAGCAGGTTCCTTCGGAGACTAGAACAGGCTTTCGATGCCTGGATAAGAGGAAGCGAAGTCGCACCCACCTACGCGGCATTAAGAGACTTTCTATTGATAGACCGGGCATATGAAGTGCTGCCAGGTCACATCGCGATCCACATCAAAGACCGGGGAGGGATCGATATTCCGATGATGGGCGAGCAAGGTGATAAATACCTCCAAGCTCGACCTCATCTGTCCCTCCAGCAACTGTGTCAAGGAAAAACCAAAACACCGGGAACAGAAATGCAGAACCAAATTGGTAAGAACGGGGCCGGAACTACAAAACCTGGCACAAATAAAACTTATGGATTCAACAATCATGCCAAACCAGGCTTCGAAAAATCCGTTGTTCCACGACCCATGGCAAGCAACAACCCGCGAAACATGGGGACACGCTTCCCGGAAACCAACCATCACGGTTGGCGGAACTACTATTGCCAGAGGCACGGACCAAACGCAGATCACACCACTGCCCAGTGTAGAGAGACACCGCAATTTAGGAACGAGCAACGCAGACCAGAGTCGGCAAGGCCTAGCACTTCCGCTCAAGTGAATGCTTTAGTTTTAGACGAAGAGTATGAAGAAAACAAGGAGGAGGAGATAGCGCCAGTGGAATGCAATCACCTTGCTTCCGGTAATAAATTACTAATAGGACAGCTAAAGACATGCTCAGGAAGCGTCGGGAATCACAAGGTAGACGTCCTGCTAGATGGAGGAGCTAATGCCATATTTGTAAAAAAACATTTTGTGCCCGAGAACGCGCGACTACCCACCGTGATCCAAGTACGTATGGCCGATAATCACGCCATAAGAGCACCTATGGCCCGCATACGATTAGAATGTCCGTACTACCGAGGAGAGGCTACGGTAGTCCTCATGAAAAATCTGTCCCACGATGTCATCCTTGGGCGTGTACCAGGAACTAGTTCATTTGAGGAGCCAAGCACTGAAGTGCTTGAGCAAGAACCCGCGGTGACGGTACATCATATGACCACCAGATCAGCCGCACAACAAATCAATAAACAAGCCGAAAATAACGAGAGGGAGTTCGAATTCACACCACAACCGACAAACAGAGCAGATTTAGCCAGGTTGCAACGAGAATGCCCCACCCTACAGAAAGCATTCAAGAAAGCAGAGCAAGGCATAGAAGAAAAGACTAGGAGGCGCGACATCCGAGCTTATGAATTACGGGACTCCATCCTGTATTGCCGCACCACCCACGGAGAACACAACAACCTTCAGGTGATGGTCCCTGCTATACTACGAGGCCAAATTCTTGAAATGGGCCATGATAACCCACTAGCGGGGCACTACTCGCGAAAGAAAACACAGGCCCGCATAGAACGAGAATTTTATTGGCCCTCAATAGCCACCGATATTATGAAGTATTGCCACTCGTGCCACGAATGCCAAAAACGCGCACCCGCACGACCCGCACGAGCCATTCCCACCATGCCCGCCATCACCGGAACGCCTTTTGCAGCTCTGAGTGTCGATCTAATTAGTCCCATTCAGCCCGCGTCTGCTCGAGGAAACCGCTATGTACTGACGGTCGTAGACCAGGCAACCCGTTATGCAGATGCAACTCCCCTCCGGCACATCGATGCTGAAACAATAGCCATCGCGTTAAACGAGATTTGTACTAGAGTAGGGTATCCGCACACTCTCACCACCGACAACGGTAAACAATTCACCGCTGAGACCTTTGAGAGCTTCTTAAGATTATACGGAATCAAACATAGGCGTACCCCACTATACCATGCGCAATCGAACGGAATTGTGGAACGGTTTAATGGGACGTTGAAGACAATGTTAAGAAAACTGGCAACAGAAAAACCCAGAGACTGGGATTTGTACTTACCCGCAGTATTATTTGCGTATCGAGACGCACCACAAGCTGCGACCGGGTTCTCGCCATTCGAATTAATTTACGGACATCAAGTCCGCGGACCACTAGCCATATTAAAAGAATGCTGGGTAGCTCCGGAACCCGCAGAAGCCGATCGCAATGCCGCCCAGTACCTGATGGACATGCGGCAGAAACTCAAAGAAACGTGCGAGCTAGCTCAAAAGAATTTGAGAACTAGTCAGGAAAAAGCACACCAACGGGTGGGTAAGCATTACAAAGTGCGTGTCCTGGAAAAAGGAGACCAGGTTTTAGTCTTCAAACCAGACTCCACTAACAAGCTTACCATGGCATGGCAAGGTCCCCATATAATTAGCCAGAAATTGGGAACACACGCGTACCGGGTGACCGTCGGGAAAGAGGAGAAAGTATACCACATAAATCTCCTACGGAAATACCAGCAGCCGAATGCCTGCACAATAAATCAGCAAGAAGCAAATGCCGATCCCGAAGAAACGGAAAGCGAAACGGTAGAGGAAGCATTCTCCGCGGCATGTTTAGCGGTAGAATACCCTGGAGAAGGAGAAGCGTTAGATAAACGTACGCCGGAAATTTTGCAGATCATAGGGGAGAGTATTATAGACTGCGACCTTAATCCGCAACTAAGCGACCAGCAGCGAGAGCAACTACAGAAACTACTACAAGAACAGGCACATATTTTTACGGATACCCCCGGTAAAACTTCCACCGTTAGTCACGAGATCAAATTGAAAGAGCCCACGGAGGTACGATTACAACACACCTATCCATTGCCGTTGTCGCTAGAGCCACAACTAAGGAGAGATCTAGAAAAGTGGTTGCAGCTAGGCATTGTGACTCCCTCCCAATCCCCACATTATTCCCCGCTCTTAGCAGTTTGGAAAAAGGACGGCAGCCACAGGTTCTGCCTAGACTGTAGACATCTGAACAGGCAGACGATCTTTGACGCCGAACCTATAGCCGATATTTCCGCAATTTTTACCCGGCTAGCAGGAAAAACAGTGTTTAGCAAAATAGACCTTACCAGTGGATATTGGCAGGTACCCCTACAGGAAAATTCGTGCGCATACACCGCATTTAAAACACGAACAGGCCTCTTCGAATTTAAAGTTATGCCTTTTGGCTTAGCAAACGCCCCCGCGACGTTCTCACGCCTAGTCCGAAAGGTAACCCAAGGGTTGAAGGACACGGAGGTGTACATGGACGACCTGTTGGTCGCGTCGAGTAGCTGGGAAGAACATGTAGCAGCGCTCCGGGGTCTACTCAGAGCCTTGGCAACTCATGGATTACATGCCAAACCCTCCAAATGCGCGTTTGGCTACGCCAACCTGCAGTACCTAGGTCACCAACTCAGCAGTGATCAGCTCCGACCTTTGGAGGAACGAACTAAAGCCCTAGCAAAAGCAGCGTTACCTAAAACTAAACCGGAACTGCGAAGTTTTCTGGGAAGCGTAGGGTATTAGCAAAAATTCATTCCTAAATTTTCCGACCGCGCAGCCCCGTTACAAGATTTTCTACGAAAAAACTCCCCCGAGGAGATACCATGGACGGACATCGCCCAAGAAGCGTTCGAGCAACTGCGAACCGCACTCACCAAGCAGCCGGTGTTGCAACTCCCTGATACCGATGCTCCGTTCATATTACGGACCGACGCATCCCAGACCGGCTTAGGGGCGGTACTACTACAACCCAGTAAAGCGGATTTTCGACAGTATGCGCCCGTCGCCTATGCTTCGCGACGGCTAAAATCCGCAGAACAGCAATACTCTACGATCGAGAAAGAGGCGTTGGCAATTTATTGGGCCCTCCAAAAATTTGAGGTTTATGTATACGGCCGGGAATTCGTCCTACAGACCGATCATCAGCCATTACTCTACCTAGACCAGGCAGATAAACTAAATCCACGCCTCAAGAGATGGGCCATTTACTTCAGCCTATTTACGTTTAAAGCCGAACATATCGAGGGAAAAAGGAACCACTTGGCAGACTTTTTATCCCGTGCCCCCATAGAAGAGTGAAGAAATTACCCTGGCCCACGATAATTTGTAATTTCATGTACTGTAACCTTGCGGCTATATAAATCAGCATCTAGACCAACTATTTTCCAATTGGGGTTAAAAATAGGGGGCCTAAACATAAAAAAAATTCTAGAATAAACCAGGAGGATTGCCCCATGTCCAAGCCACAAATATCATAGGTTTGGGGCCTATTTGTACATACCTCCTCAAGCTTTGACTGAAGTAAAAGCTTCACCAAGGGTGGGGATGTCAAGATGCAGCGAGGTCCTGTACAAATGTAGCCTAGTTATGGGTAAACGAGATTGCTAGCGGAGGTCTAGAGATAAAGAGAGGAAGAAAGATTTAAATGGATCTCAAATTCTTGTGTATAAAAGTAGTAAGAGCTGCTGCGACCAATTTTATGTCGCAGCTCAAACCTATAAATAAAATAATATTGTATTGCTCCCGCGTAACTAGGATACGCGGCCGCTTATAGGTCCATCATTTGAAAAAATAGAGAGAAGCGTTTTTTGTGATTTCGAGAACTTCGCTTCCCAAGTTTCGGCGACTTTTACGAATTGTACTTTTGTCATTCCATCTCCGAATAAAGATATACTTTGGATAAAGTCTCCTGATTATCTACAACTCTTGAAAGGAGTTTAATTTTTTAAGCTACGCATGGTATCAACGCAGGCGCTTACTAATGATCCAGCCAAGTACTGAGATTCATTTTGAAGTAATCTGCCTAGACAGGAAGATTCTTCTACTATAAAAGCCGTAACCAACATCTCGGCTGCGACTGACGGCCCAAGGAGGTTCCCTGCAGTACGCTTTAAAAATTTCCTGTCGAACTCGCTGAAGGACTAAAATAGACACCCGTGAGAACTCGACAAACATTTTTAATGTTTTGAATTCTTTTCTTGTTCAATTTAAACGGGGAACATAAGATCTGGCAGCTGTTCTAACAGTAACCAACAGTCTCCATAATTCCATGCGAAACGTAATTTGATTAAAAATTTTTTTCTCAATTCCAGAACTTCGCGAAAGATTCGCTCTTATTTTTCACATTCACGGTTTTTTCGGCGCCAATTAAATTCAGGAGCTCATTAACTCGCAGCGTCTTCCAATTCCGCAGGGGTGCGAACTGCGACGCTCAAATTCCTTCTAAAGACTTCCCTCACATTTTTTGAAGCAATTTTTTGCGGCAGCAATTTCCGTGGTATTTTTTTTCTGGCTGGAGATCTAACTGGCTAGTTGTGAGAGCGTGTCTCGCGATTTTCATTGATTAAAAGATTTTACGAACACCATTTTGATCTTCATAAAGTGATCACGCTGAGAAAATCTTCAGAATGAAGATGAGAGCTCTCGATGCAACGTGAATCAATATTTGCTGTCACTGATTCTGTTATCGTTACTCTGTAAACTATTTACGATGAGGTGTAAACTGTTTACAACACACTGTAAATTGTTTACCTTACTCTGTCAACTATTTACGTTGATCTGTAAATTGTTTGCATTTCTTTGTCAACTATTTACGTTACTCAGTATATTATTTACATTTCTCCTTAAACTGTTTACGTTATATTGTCAAATGTTTACACATCACTCGAAAAGCTGTTTGTTTCTCTATAAATTGTTTACGTTACACTGGCAACTGTTAACGTTTCTCTAAAAAACTTATCACTTTGCTTGAATCGCAATGCTAATAGAAATTTAAAAGCGAAGAAAATGCTGATAAAACTAGTCATATTTACTCAAATTGAGAAAAAACAAAATCGAAAACGTTTCGGAGTCCAGCTCCATCTTCAGTTCTGTAAAATACAAAGAATTCAAGAAAGTGCAAAAAGTACAAACATTACAAAGAATACAAGCAATACAAAAAGTAAAAAACAATTGTATCAACAAAAAGATAAATAAACGTCAAACTATGCCTAAAAACTAGCAAAAAAGTAACGAAAAAATACACACTATGAATTTACTATTTGAAGGGGATAGGAACTAAGCATATTATTTAGGGAAGGTTTTTCTTTAAAAATATGAAGGGATTCTAAAATTCGTAGGTCAAACTCATTAGGAGCGCTATCAATGACTTTAAAATCTTCCTCACGAACTACTATATTGCACTGTTCAGCATGGTTGCGTACGGCTGAATGAGGAGGATGTGCAAGTAAGTTGCTGGTACGGTGGCTCCTACCGCGGTGTTCTGCTATTCTTGTGTAAATACTGCGTGACGTCATCCCGACGTACGCCGATGTGCACTGCACACAACTATATTTATAAATGACACAAGAACGCATTAGACCAGGGGTGGATTCCTTGTGCCGAAAAAAAGAACCTATTTTTGCCTTATTAATCAAAATTACACGCAGGTTGATAGTAGGAATATACCTATCAAAAAGAGACTTTAATTCACGGGCCAGTTTCTCAGATGGGGTACCAAAATAGGGTAGAGTGCAGTAAAGAAAACTATCGGATCTGACATCAATGTTCGACTGAGAATATTTTCCAGATAAAAACTTTTTAATTTGGGAGTTTACAATTCCTATAGGAAAACCATTTTTATAGAAGAAATCTCGTAAAAAATCAAATTCCGCATGTATATCATTAAACGATGAACATATATTATAAGCCCTATTTAACAGAGTCTTTATTCCGTTTACCTTGAAAATTTTATGACAGAAACTAAAAAAACTAGTACCCAAACCAGTAAATGTTGGCTTACGATAAACAGATGTTACAAAACTTGCGCCATTCTTAGAGATCAGACAATCAAGAAACGATAATTTGTTACATATTTCCATTTCCATTGTAAATTTAATGGATGGGTGTTTCCCATTTAGATAATTCAGGAAAGATTCGGCATGTGAAGAGCTCTTAAAAAGTAAAAATGTATCATCGACATACCGGCTGTAAAAAACAGGTTTGAAAACTGCAGGACAATCGGCTAACCATTTTTTCTCATGGAAACACAAAAATACATTCGCAAAAGTTGGTCCTAATGCGTTACCCATTGCGATTCCCTCTATTTGTTTAAAAAACTTCCCTGCAAACAAGAAAAAAGAATTCAACACCGAAAGCTCAAGCAACGTCCCGAAAAATTTCCGATTAAGGCCTATGATTTTATCTTCAGATGTACGAAACAAAGAATCTAAACATATTTCTATAGTTTCACGAAGGGGAATATTTGTGAATAGGTTTTCAACATCAAAAGATACCATTGTTAAATTTTGGGCATTTTCGATAGTTTTTAATTTTTTGCTAAACTCGAAAGAGTTCTCAACAGTGAATTCGTTAGTTGTCAAATGACTTAAAACAGGCACCAGAAATTTAGCTAGTTTATAATTAGGAGTATTGACAGCTGAAAAAATGGGTCGGAATTGAAACAATGTAGCAAAGTCTGGCTTGTGAATTTTGGGTAAGCCATATAGGACACCTGGACTCGATCCCGAAACATGAAGTTTAGAATAGGTTTCAGCCGATAGTAGAGAATTGTCTTTTAGTTTACGTAGGAAATTGTTAATACGATCTTCTAGCTTTAGGATGCATTTATTAATAGGGTCAAAAACTTCAGTGAATTTAGAAGAATCAGATAGTATTTCAAAAAGACTCTTATGGTATTGCTTTTTATCTACTATTACCACCCCCCTACCCTTGTCTGGTTTACAAACGATCAGTTCATCATTGCTAGCAAGGGACTTCAGAAGCGAAAAATCCCCTTTCCTAAAAATGGCCGAAAAAACTTTGTAGGCTTTGAAACCGTAAAAATGCTTGTGAGCCAGTGACTTTAACCTATCCAGGAACTCTTCATAATTAGAGGAATTATTTTTTTTTGAAATGAACGCAAGCTTCTCAAAAGATAAAAAATATTTATAAAAGTCGATTTTAAACACAGGGATGCAGAACTCTAATCCGTAAGCTAAAAGTAATTTCGTACGAGGTGCTAGGCTAAAAGAACTATAATTGAATACAACTTTTTCCGGATCACATGGACGAATATCATTATGAATGCCCAGATTACCAAGTTTCTTCGTATGGGTTCTGCGTGTAGTATCTTCGAACTGATTTGTAGAGATCCTCACGTGCCGCCGGACAGCAAAGGCATCAAGCCTCGAAAACAAGCAACCAACACTGCGTTCCACGTCCGACACCTTTGAAGTTAGGTCTGCAAGTGTTTTCTTCTTGCACCCAAGCTCACGAGACAGGAGTTTGCTCTGCCAGGACTTGTAAAAGGAAGTTGTATGCAAGCAGCGTTTGTAGAGCCGGAATCTCAAGAATTTTGGAAATACGTTGTACACTTTGCACTTGGTGAGAAAATCAATATCTAACACTGTCTTGGAAATTTTTCGCATAAGGTCACTATATCTTCTGAGTAAACGAGTTCCTTCTTGCAGACCTAACTTCAAAGGTGTCGGACGTGGAACGCAGTGTTGGTTGCTTGTTTTCGAGGCTTGATGCCTTTGCTGTCCGGCGGCACGTGAGGATCTCTACAAATCAGTTCGAAGATACTACACGCAGAACCCATACGAAGAAACTTGGTAATCTGGGCATTCATAATGATATTCGTCCATGTGATCCGGAAAAAGTTGTATTCAATTATAGTTCTTTTAGCCTAGCACCTCGTACGAAATTACTTTTAGCTTACGGATTAGAGTTCTGCATCCCTGTGTTTAAAATCGACTTTTATAAATATTTTTTATCTTTTGAGAAGCTTGCGTTCATTTCAAAAAAGAATAATTCCTCTAATTATGAAGAGTTCCTGGATAGGTTAAAGTCACTGGCTCACAAGCATTTTTACGGTTTCAAAGCCTACAAAGTTTTTTCGGCCATTTTTAGGAAAGGGGATTTTTCGCTTCTGAAGTCCCTTGCTAGCAATGATGAACTGATCGTTTGTAAACCAGACAAGGGTAGGGGGGTGGTAATAGTAGATAAAAAGCAATACCATAAGAGTCTTTTTGAAATACTATCTGATTCTTCTAAATTCACTGAAGTTTTTGACCCTATTAATAAATGCATCCTAAAGCTAGAAGATCGTATTAACAATTTCCTACGTAAACTAAAAGACAATTCTCTACTATCGGCTGAAACCTATTCTAAACTTCATGTTTCGGGATCGAGTCCAGGTGTCCTATATGGCTTACCCAAAATTCACAAGCCAGACTTTGCTTCATTGTTTCAATTCCGACCCATTTTTTCAGCTGTCAATACTCCTAATTATAAACTAGCTAAATTTCTGGTGCCTGTTTTAAGTCATTTGACAACTAACGAATTCACTGTTGAGAACTCTTTCGAGTTTAGCAAAAAATTAAAAACTATCGAAAATGCCCAAAATTTAACAATGGTATCTTTTGATGTTGAAAACCTATTCACAAATATTCCCCTTCGTGAAACTATAGAAATATGTTTAGATTCTTTGTTTCGTACATCTGAAGATAAAATCATAGGCCTTAATCGGAAATTTTTCGGGACGTTGCTCGAGCTTTCGGTGTTGAATTCTTTTTTCTTGTTTGCAGGGAAGTTTTTTAAACAAATAGAGGGAATCGCAATGGGTAACGCATTAGGACCAACTTTTGCGAATGTATTTTTGTGTTTCCATGAGAAAAAATGGTTAGCCGATTGTCCTGCAGTTTTCAAACCTGTTTTTTACAGCCGGTATGTCGATGATACATTTTTACTTTTTAAGAGCTCTTCACATGCCGAATCTTTCCTGAATTATCTAAATGGGAAACACCCATCCATTAAATTTACAATGGAAATGGAAATATGTAACAAATTATCGTTTCTTGATTGTCTGATCTCTAAGAATGGCGCAAGTTTTGTAACATCTGTTTATCGTAAGCCAACATTTACTGGTTTGGGTACTAGTTTTTTTAGTTTCTGTCATAAAATTTTCAAGGTAAACGGAATAAAGACTCTGTTAAATAGGGCTTATAATATATGTTCATCGTTTAATGATATACATGCGGAATTTGATTTTTTACGAGATTTCTTCTATAAAAATGGTTTTCCTATAGGAATTGTAAACTCCCAAATTAAAAAGTTTTTATCTGGAAAATATTCTCAGTCGAACATTGATGTCAGATCCGATAGTTTTCTTTACTGCACTCTACCCTATTTTGGTACCCCATCTGAGAAACTGGCCCGTGAATTAAAGTCTCTTTTTGATAGGTATATTCCTACTATCAACCTGCGTGTAATTTTGATTAATAAGGCAAAAATAGGTTCTTTTTTTCGGCACAAGGAATCCACCCCTGGTCTAATGCGTTCTTGTGTCATTTATAAATATAGTTGTGTGCAGTGCACATCGGCGTACGTCGGGATGACGTCACGCAGTATTTACACAAGAATAGCAGAACACCGCGGTAGGAGCCACCGTACCAGCAACTTACTTGCACACCCTCCTCATTCAGCCGTACGCAACCATGCTGAACAGTGCAATATAGTAGTTCGTGAGGAAGATTTTAAAGTCATTGATAGCGCTCCTAATGAGTTTGACCTACGAATTTTAGAATCCCTTCATATTTTTAAAGAAAAACCTTCCCTAAATAATATGCTTAGTTCCTATCCCCTTCAAATAGTAAATTCATAGTGTGTATTTTTTCGTTACTTTTTTGCTAGTTTTTAGGCATAGTTTGACGTTTATTTATCTTTTTGTTGATACAATTGTTTTTTACTTTTTGTATTGCTTGTATTCTTTGTAATGTTTGTACTTTTTGCACTTTCTTGAATTCTTTGTATTTTACAGAACTGAAAATGGAGCTGGACTCCGAAACGTTTTCGATTTTGTTTTTTCTCAATTTGAGTAAATATGACTAGTTTTATCAGCATTTTCTTCGCTTTTAAATTTCTATTAACGTTTCTCTATGGACTGTTTACCTTTCTCTATGAACTGCTTGCCTTTCTCTATGAACTGCTTGCCTTTCTCTATGAACTGCTTGCCTTTCTCTATGAACTGCTTGCCTTTCTCTATAAACTGGTTGCCCTCCTCTATAAACTGGTTGCCCTTCTCTATAAACTGGTTGCCCTTCTCTATAAACTGGTTGCCCTCCTCTATAAACTGGTTGCCCTCCTATAAACTGTTTACCTTTCCATGTAAACTGTTTACCTTTCCATGTAAACTGGTTACCTTTCCATGTAAACTGGTTACCTTTCCATGTAAACTGGTTGCCTTTCCATGTAAACTGGTTGCCTTTCCATGTAAACTGGTTACCTTTCCATGTAAACTGGTTACCTTTCCATGTAAACTGATTACCTTTCCATGTAAACTGTTTACCTTTCCATGTAAACGGTTTACCTTTCCATGTAAACTGTTTACCTTTCCATGTAAACTGGTTACCTTTCCATGTAAACTGGTTACCTTTCCATGTAAACTGTTTACCTTTCCATGTAAACTGTTTACCTTTCCATGTAAACTGTTTACCTTTCCATGTAAACTGTTTACCTTTCCATGTAAACTGTTTACCTTTCCATGTAAACTGTTTACCTTTCCATGTAAACTGTTTACCTTTCCATGTAAACTGTTTACCTTTCCATGTAAACTGTTTACCTTTCCATGTAAACTGTTTACCTTTCCATGTAAACTGGTTACCTTTCCATGTAAACTGGTTACCTTTCCATGTAAACTGTTTACCTTTCCATGTAAACTGCTTACCTTTCCATGTAAACTGTTTACCTTTCCATGTAAACTGTTTACCCTTCCATGTAAACTGTTTACCTTTCCATGTAAACTGTTTACCTTTCCATGTAAACTGTTTACCTTTCCATGTAAACTGGTTACCTTTCCATGTAAACTGGTTACCCTTCCATGTAAACTGTTTACCTTTCCATGTAAACTGTTTACCTTTCCATGTAAACTGTTTACCTTTCCATGTAAACTGGTTACCTTTCCATGTAAACTGGTTACCTTTCCATGTAAACTGTTTACCTTTCCATGTAAACTGCTTACCTTTCCATGTAAACTGTTTACCTTTCCATGTAAACTGTTTACCCTTCCATGTAAACTGTTTACCTTTCCATGTAAACTGTTTACCTTTCCATGTAAACTGTTTACCTTTCCATGTAAACTGGTTACCTTTCCATGTAAACTGGTTACCCTTCCATGTAAACTGGTTACCTTTCCATGTAAACTGTTTACCTTTCCATGTAAACTGGTTACCTTTCCATGTAAACTGGTTGCCTTTCCATGTAAACTGGTTGCCTTTCCATGTAAACTGGTTACCTTTCCATGTAAACTGGTTACCTTTCCATGTAAACTGATTACCTTTCCATGTAAACTGTTTACCTTTCCATGTAAACGGTTTACCTTTCCATGTAAACTGTTTACCTTTCCATGTAAACTGTTTACCTTTCCATGTAAACTGTTTACCTTTCCATGTAAACTGTTTACCTTTCCATGTAAACTGTTTACCTTTCCATGTAAACTGTTTACCTTTCCATGTAAACTGTTTACCTTTCCATGTAAACTGTTTACCTTTCCATGTAAACTGTTTACCTTTCCATGTAAACTGTTTACCTTTCCATGTAAACTGTTTACCTTTCCATGTAAACTGTTTACCTTTCCATGTAAACTGGTTACCTTTCCATGTAAACTGGTTACCTTTCCATGTAAACTGTTTACCTTTCCATGTAAACTGCTTACCTTTCCATGTAAACTGTTTACCTTTCCATGTAAACTGTTTACCCTTCCATGTAAACTGTTTACCTTTCCATGTAAACTGTTTACCTTTCCATGTAAACTGTTTACCTTTCCATGTAAACTGGTTACCTTTCCATGTAAACTGGTTACCCTTCCATGTAAACTGGTTACCCTTCCATGTAAACTAGTTACCTTTCCATGTAAACTGTTTACCTTTCCATGTAAACTGTTTACCTTTCCATGCAAACTGTTTACCTTTCCATGCAAACTGTTTACCTTTCCATGCAAACTGTTTACCTTTCCATATAAACTGTTTACCTTTCCATACAAACTGTTTACCTTTCCATACAAACTGTTTACCTTTCCATACAAACTGTTTACCTTTCCATACAAACTGTTTACCTTTCCATACAAACTGTATACCTTTCCATACAAACTGTATACCTTTCCATACAAACTGTATACCTTTCCATGCAAACTGTATACCTTTCCATGCAAACTGTTTACCTTTCCATGCAAACTGTTTACCTTTCCATGCAAACTGTTTACCTTTCCATGCAAACTGTTTACCTTTCCATACAAACTGTTTACCTTTCCATACAAACTGTTTACCTTTCCATACAAAAACTGTTTACCTTTCCATACAAAAACTGTTTACCTTTCCATTCAAAAACTGTTTACCTTTCCATACAAAAACTGTTTACCTTTCCATACAAAAACTGTTTACCTTTCCATACAAAAACTGTTTACCTTTCCATACAAAAACTGTTTACCTTTCCATACAAAAACTGTTTACCTTTCCATACAAAAACTGTTTACCTTTCCATACAAAAACTGTTTACCTTTCCATACAAAAACTGTTTACCTTTCCATACAAAAACTGTTTACCTTTCCATACAAAAACTGTTTACCTTTCCATACAAAAACTGTTAACCTTTCCATACAAAAACTGTTTACCTTTCCATACAAAAACTGTTTACCTTTCCATACAAAAACTGTTTACCTTTCCATACAAAAACTGTTTACCTTTCCATTCAAAAACTGTTTACCTTTCCATTCAAAAACTGTTTACCTTTCCATACAAAAACTGTTTACCTTTCCATACAAAAACTGTTTACCTTTCCATACAAAAACTGTTTACCTTTCCATACAAAAACTGTTTACCTTTCCATACAAAAACTGTTTACCTTTCCATACAAAAACTGTTTACCTTTCCATACAAAAACTGTTTACCTTTCCATACAAAAACTGTTTACCTTTCCATACAAAAACTGTTTACCTTTCCATACAAAAACTGTTTACCTTTCCATACAAAAACTGTTTACCTTTCCATACAAAAACTGTTTACCTTTCCATACAAAAACTGTTTACCTTTCCATACAAAAACTGTTTACCTTTCCATACAAAAACTGTTTACCTTTCCATACAAAAACTGTTTACCTTTCCATACAAAAACTGTTTACCTTTCCATACAAAAACTGTTTACCTTTCCATACAAAAACTGTTTACCTTTCCATACAAAAACTGTTTACCTTTCCATACAAAAACTGTTTACCTTTCCATACAAAAACTGTTTACCTTTCCATACAAAAACTGTTTACCTTTCCATACAAAAACTGTTTACCTTTCCATACAAAAACTGTTTACCTTTCCATACAAAAACTGTTTACCTTTCCATACAAAAACTGTTTACCTTTCCATACAAAAACTGTTTACCTTTCCATACAAAAACTGTTTACCTTTCCATACAAAAACTGTTTACCTTTCCATACAAAAACTGTTTACCTTTCCATACAAAAACTGTTTACCTTTCCATACAAAAACTGTTTACCTTTCCATACAAAACCTGTTTACCTTTCCATACAAAACCTGTTTACCTTTCCATACAAAACCTGTTTACCTTTCCATACAAAAAGTGTTTACCTTTCCATACAAAAAGTGTTTACCTTTCCATACAAAAAGTGTTTACCTTTCCATACAAAAAGTGTTTACCTTTCCATACAAAAAGTGTTTACCTTTCCATACAAAAAGTGTTTACCTTTCCATACAAAAAGTGTTTACCTTTCCATACAAAAAGTGTTTACCTTTCCATACAAAAAGTGTTTACCTTTCCATACAAAAAGTGTTTACCTTTCCATACAAAAAGTGTTTACCTTTCCATACAAAAAGTGTTTACCTTTCCATACAAAAAGTGTTTACCTTTCCATACAAAAAGTGTTTACCTTTCCATACAAAAAGTGTTTACCTTTCCATACAAAAAGTGTTTACCTTTCCATACAAAAAGTGTTTACCTTTCCATACAAAAAGTGTTTACCTTTACATACAAAAAGTGTTTACCTTTACATACAAAAAGTGTTTACCTTTCCATACAAAAACTGTTTACCTTTCCATACAAAAACTGTTTACCTTTCCATACAAAAACTGTTTACCTTTCCATACAAAAAGTGTTTACCTTTACATACAAAAAGTGTTTACCTTTACATACAAAAAGTGTTTACCTTTCCATACAAAAACTGTTTACCTTTACATACAAAAAGTGTTTACCTTTACATACAAAAAGTGTTTACCTTTCCATATAAAAACTGTTTACCTTTCCATATAAAAACTGTTTACTTTTCCTTATAAAAACTGTTCACCTTTCCTTATAAAAACTGTTCACCTTTCCTTATAAAAACTGTTCACCTTTCCATATAAAAACTGTTTACCTTTCCATATAAAAACGGTTTACCTTTCCATATAAAAACGGTTTACCTTTCCATGTAAAACTGTTTACCTTTCCATGTAAAAA
The DNA here is from genome assembly GCA_030386875.1 of Morinoia aosen. Taxonomy (NCBI): domain Eukaryota; kingdom Metazoa; phylum Arthropoda; class Malacostraca; order Amphipoda; family Talitridae; genus Morinoia; species Morinoia aosen. The sequence continues at coordinate 33,657,770 of CM059577.1, forward strand.
CTGTTTCCCTTTCCATGTAAAAACTGTTTACCTTTCCGTATGAAAACTGTTTACCTTTCCAAATAAACTGATTACGTTAAAATGCAAATTATTTCGTCAAATTTAGGGATAAACCTTGAAGCGAGGATGTGTTGGTGCAGGTCAGTAAAGCATTTCATGGCTGGAGAAGTGGCAGATGATTTGATAACAAGAAAAAGCCTCCTCAAGTGCCTCAAACGCGGTTGACTCAGCCTAGCCAGACGTCAATACAGGATTCTCTCGTGATTGCCTAGGGCGAAAATTTAATGAGGTCATCAAGGACATCCCAACAACTAGGAACTCAGTGCCACATGAAAGCCCTGGCCTATAAATTTCTCAGTGATGATTTAGCAAATAGGTTTTGAGCCGTGGGTAATTATTGGTCTTCAATATCGCATTATCTCGACTAGGTCGATTTCAGCACCTAAAATTGACACGTCAGGAAGTACGACTTCATTGGTGCACAAAGCTATACATGGAATCAGCAATTTTATAGTAATGGTCTTGCAATTTACTCTGATATTGAATAGTTCCGAATTCAGCAATCTGGTTGTGTATTAAATCATCGGGGTCAAAATTTTCCCAAGTTCATTACTGTTAACGGAAGAATAAACACAGACTTTCTAGAATGACGCATTCCTCATGCTGGGGATCGTTCAGCCGTTCGGTTAATGGACTGACAAAAATTCAAAAGAAATATCACGTTCTTGGGTTGCGAGGGCAGGCCGATCTCGAGCCAACGAAACTCAAATGCTTGAAATATAATAATAGTACTTCTTAGCAGTTCATTTTAGCAATGTCTTACAAAAAAATATCTCAGCAGGGTTAATTCAAACAAGTTTCTAGTTTTCAAAAATCTCTAATTTGTCTAACTGGGGAAGAGAATAATCCTTTTGAGAGGAAAGGGATTTAGTCCAAGAGACAATTCCGGAACCAGCTATTTGTGAGGGAGCTTTTGAGTGCCCTTTTTAGAAACAAATGAAACACTTGGTCCTTTGGCCGAAAAATGCCGCTCCGAGCGCACTGGATAATTACCTAGCAGCTACGGCCTCATTTCTTGCCCAGACGACAGAAGAAGTTAATTGAAATCTCTCAAAGAGAAACAATTTCTCAGCAGCCCTTATTACACTGCAGCTAACTTTTTTTTGCTGAGGCTGTCCTGGAAATGGGACGTTCACAACCAAAAGATGAGTTATAGTATGATCCTAACCATTATTTTTGACACCTTACGGAAGCTTCGTTAGTTTTCATTTGTTTATTTTCTTCACATGCGGAGTCACTGTAGCGAGTTATTTGAGGCGAAATAACTTGCGTTGAAATAACGTTGGAAATTTTTGAAGGGGAAAACGGATTTTGCTTGGTGGAGCAAAGTGAATTTTCGCAATAAAATTTGATAACATTTCACGACAGATGGGTACGGGAGGGCAGGGTTTCTGCCTTTGTACATCTGAGGTAAGTAAAAACTTGCATAAAACAAGGAAGTATTTTTTAGCCATTTTAAACGCTCAGCTTTTATCACTTGATTAAGTCTGCATTCTTACTTGTACAGGGTGTTTACTGTAAAAGGAGCCGATTCAAAAATGATGTAAATTGTAAAATATTAATGCTAAAAGGCTAAAATAGGTTTCATTGAAATGAGCAGGATTCCAAATTGTATTTTATTTCAATAACGTTGTACATTTGGCATACCTTTCAAATAAACGTGATATTCATCACTAAAAATAATGCCATCCAGCAGTATTTGATCACAACTGCTCATATTTTTTAATTTGCGCCTAAATAGTGCCCGAGCTGTATCATAGAAGATTTCTTGATAATATGCCATTCCATATGGTTTTAAATAAAGTTCTTTTTTTAGTATAAAATGAATAGTAGATTTCTTTACTTGTCTAAGAAGACAATTTTTTCACAGATCTCGATTTATCATAGTAAATTAAAATCCCTACTATGTTGATTCTTGCTTCTCCCCTTCTGCCACGCCAAAAAGACAAAATTATCCAAGTAAAATCTTAAATCCTTTCTTTAATGAAACCTACTTCAGCTTTCTATCGCTAATATTTTACAAACTTCACCATTTTTAAATCGGTAGCATTTTTAGCGCATACCCTGTACCTTTACGAGCGCCATGCTCCACGCTGAGCTCTCATTTTCAGCGCAAAGACAACCTGAATTCTTCACTCTTTTTGTCTACTAAGATCACAATAAGGTGGTTACGAACGTTGTAATTTTAAATGAACTCATTTTTTTTCACCACGTGTTTTGAACAAATGACGGCTGTTTCAGCAGGAAATTCGTCATGTTCTCGCAACCAACGTGCGCAAAATAACGAGCTTCCTGCTTACTATAAGAAGTAGAATGTACACCAAATGGAACCCATATTGTAATGCGCAGCTGCGCGCTCGTTTGAAGAAATACTTGCATGGTGTGGTGAGGAGTTTCGCCAGTTTTACTTCTGGGTTACGTCAGCTACAAAAATGCTTTCGCAATTTCAATCTCTTTTAGCCCCCTTCGTTTTTTTTAAATTTTCTTGCTCCTCCTGATCCCGTTGTTTCTTTTAGTTTTTTACTTCCCTCGTTTTTTCTTTGCCTTTTCTTCATCTTCCTGTTTATTCACTGTCTCATGCGCACGTTACCCTGTGGAGGACCACATTTTGTGTTAAGGTTCCCCGTTTTCTACAATTTATAATAAATAAAAAATTTCATATGGAGAACCTATGTGTGTACATCGTTCGAATTATATGGAGAACCTGTTACTATTTTATACTCTTCCAACTGGTCAATTGACTTCCACGAGACGACTGAAGACAAGTTATAGCAACTATGCAGCCAGAACCATTATCGTGAACATACTGCATTCTTGTTCCGTTCTAAATTGTCTTCGCTTTGAGTCGATAGTTCCATGAATTTTTGATATCGCAAACATTCACCACGAGTTTTCAATCGAGAGACTGCCTTTAATATACATCAGATCGAAGTCATCTCCATGAGCTGCATAGCTATGATGACGAAAAAGAATTGAAGCGATCTTTTTAGCCAATTTTCTCGAGGATTCTGCGCTCTACCTATGTTTGATCAATTTAAGACTATGCTTCTTGCAGAACATTTTGAATACTTCATGAAAGGGTTAGTTTTTTGATGACCTGAGTTTTAGTTATCTTTACTTTATTCGTGGAAGCAATAGCAAATTATCGAGAGTTTCTCTTGCAAGTTCCGTGCGCCAAGATGCAAGATCCTTCAACTCCTTGTAGCCGGTAAATATTTACCTTTCTATAAAAAATTAACCGTCTTTAAGCTTCCATCAATTTAGAGATCAGAGCACAAGATTTTTTGCGCTTACGAAATTCATGCCTTAAAAGGATATGATTTTTTTACATGCGAAATTCTTTAATTTGGCATCATTTACTTCACATTTTCTAAAACTAGAGCTTTTCGGGTAGGAAAAAAGGCCAATCAAGTAACTTTTGATAGCGTCGGAGAAACCGTTCCATCACGATCAATCCTTCATTCTCAAGATGTCCTCAACTCCCACGGCTTTGACAGCGGGATATTCGCCAGAAGAACCTCTCTACAAAACGCTGGAGGAAAAAAATATAAAGTCTGAACTCTCTTGAACGCTTGCATGAGACGAGATGCTAGATGTACACACCACGTGGAAAATATCATTTTCCTGTTTTCCGTGCATTATTTGTTCAAAATTTTGAGCGTTATTTATTTCGATGAATACATGTAAAAAAAAATATTCATATTTCTGCTTCCAGATAATGAAGTTTCAGTTGAAAAATGGGCTTGTGTTCTTTTCTGCGTAGTCTGTAATACTGGGCATTTCACATAAAAGGCATGCGCTGACAGCACTAGATCACGGCCACAATAATCATGATCACCGTAATTTTGCCCATGACCACAATCGTGGTGACCGTGGAAAAGCACGGAACTGTAATCGTTATCACAGACATTACGCACGCAATCACAGTCTGTGATTACAGACGTGACATACAAGGCGGAGTGAAATCATGCGCTGGTTTGTGGTGCTCTCAGCTAAAAGTTACAACCTCGTTCCTTAACCAGAATAGAAATTTACTTCAGGTATGAGGTTAAACTAAAATTTACTTTTTCTTAAACTTTGACTGCGACTTGAGCCACTGGTGATCTCGGAAAGGATTTTCATAATACTGCTGACACACCGACCAGTAGTCACAAATTCTATTTTATGTTTAACCTCAGTTTGACCTGCCGCAGTCAAAGAGTTAAATGTAGCGCAAGTATATTAGAATTACTGGAGCAAAAGTATGCAATGTGCGGGCATAAGCATGAAAGATTTAATAACGTGGTGATAACTAGTTATGAAAAACTGTTCGAAAATTTTTTTGCATCGGTTTAAAACTTGTAAGATGAATTCGTCACATAGCTTATCCCTGAAAAGACTTTACTTCCAAGTTTGAAGAACAATTATGTATGAGCAGACGTAGGTCCTTTAATTGAGTTACTTTTGATTCCTTATAGTCAGCAGTATTTTGGGATTTAAATAATCCCCCTCAGGGGGATGCAATTATTGTGTCTATGGGAATTAGCGCTCCCAGGGGGACAATGTGAGAGCCCGAGCTGAGAGTTAGGTAGGCCTTCTTTTTGTTGAATTCAAATGTTTTTGTTATGTTAAGGACCACTTTTTTTCGGTTTACTGCTATCCTGTTTTTCAGCACCTACTACTTTCTTCTTCAACTTTGGTCTTGTTTCATAATTTTCTTTCACAACTTACTGTTTCTATGCCCTTTCTGCGTAGATTCCGCGTTTCCTCAACTCCATATTAAGTGGTGCCTTCCTCCTTCCTCTCTTTGGATCGCATTTGCTGCTGCGGGTAGGGAGGCTAAAACTATCGACTAATGCAATCCATTAACTTCACCCTAAACGGTGCTTTCATCCTCCCTTTCTTTGAACATCTTTGTTGAAGAAAAGGGAGACTAAAACTAATTTATAAACAATCAACCTCATTTCAAGTGAATTCGGTGAATAAAAAAGTCCGATGTCGTCTTTAGTTTAATTAAAATATTTTGTAGATACTGGATCAAAATATCTTGTAGATGCTGGACCAAGCTATCCTGTAGATACTGGATCAAAATATCTTGTAGATGCTGGACCAAGCTATCATGTAGATACTGGATCAAAATATCTTGTAGATACTGGATCAAAATATCTTGTAGATGCTGGACCAAGGTATCCTGTAGATACTGGATCAAAATATCTTGTAGATACTGGACCAAGCTATCCTGTAGATACTGGATCAAAATATCTTGTAGATGCTGGACCAAGCTATCCTGTAGATACTGGATCATAATATCTTGTAGATGCTGGACCAAGCTATCCTGTAGATGTAGGATCAAAATATCTTGTAGATACTGGACCAAGCTATCCTGTAGATGCTGGATCAAAATATCTTGTAGATACTGGACCAAGCTATCCTGTAGATACTGGATCATAATATCTTGTAGATGCTGGACCAAGCTATCCTGTAGATGCTGGATCAAAATATCTTGTAGATACTGGACCAAGCTATCCTGTAGATACTGGATCAAAATATCTTGTAGATGCTGGACCAAGCTGTCCTATAGATACTGGATCAAAATATCTTGTAGATGCTGGACCAAGCTATCATGTAGATACTGGATCAAAATATCTTGTAGATGCTGGATCAAAATATCTTGTAGATGCTGGACCAAGCTATCCTGTAGATACTGGATCAAAATATCATGTAGATACTGGACCAAGCTATCCTCTAGGGACTGGACACATGCTTTGCCTGCCTACGGATCTTTTAGCCAGCGATCTCCTGCTTAATTGAAACGAGGCTATGGCGCTTCCGAGGAAAAACAACTCTTTTGTCCTCTTTTCTCTACTACGTCTCTAAAGCAGCAGCTCTATTTAGCTTCTTTGATTTATAACAGTCTCTATCAGTATGCTTTTCGAGTAGAGGCTTACGCTTACCTCCCACGTTAAGACATGAGAGGAATGAAACTGAAATTTTAATATTTACTTTAAACTTGAAAAAATTCGGTGCGATCAAATCTTCAATGTCAAATGCAACTGCTTTTGAAAGATGAGTAATAAGAGGCAAAATTAAGTCTTGTTCAAATTTATACGACGTTCTGTATTCATTAATCATCGTCCACAAGAAGAATGCAGTGAGAGCCGTAACTGCACATCCGTATTGACATGTGTTTTACAAAACAAATAAGTTCAATTTCCCATTTTTATCTTTAATTTGGTTCTCCTGAGTACTGCTCCGTACTGAACGCTAGGCAGGCCTTCCTGTTGTTGCAGTAGAATAAGTTTTTTTTTATTTTGTTATGAATCTTTTTTCGGTTCTATGTTGTCATTTTTTCTGAGCAAGTGGCTTTCTTCTTCAACTTTTACCTTGTTTCATATACTGGTCACAATCTTGCTGTTTTTATGCGCAGAGCAGATCTTGCGCATAGATCCCCGTTTCATTAATTCTATACTAAATAGAGCCTTTTGCCATCTTATCTTAGTTGCTGGCCATTCAATCGCAAATTTTATAGCGTTTTGATCACTGCAGTCTAGTCAGGGAAGACATCCCTCAATTATTTATCAAATCCTCAGTGCCAATTTCCATTTTCAATACCTCATCAGTTAGCAGCGTCAGCACGGCTTCAAAAATTGAACTTAGCTTTAATAGTTCTACATTGCGAAGAACACGGTCAAATCACGATCTGAACTTTGTGTAACGGCTGTGTTAAGAGGTATTGTGTTAACCCGAATGTATTATTACTTGAATAGGAAAATTGTTTACTTTAAATGCGTTTCATTGGTGTCTGGGCATGATAGATGTCTGGTCGGCACGAGATTACAACCCGAGAAAACGCCGCTTCGCTCGTTTCTGTTGCTATTTTCAACTCAATTTCATTCTATCCTTCCAATAAATTGTAAAAATTATGAAACTTGAAGGCAAGGTTATGCCTGATTTAAGAAAACGATCAGATAGCAACAGCCTGCTCTTACAGACACTAATCATCACCCCTACGTCGAAAAGATTCTTCATGCGCGCTTTAATCTCTATACCTCCCTCAAAATGATACCGAGGTTGTAAAATTTATTCCACTCACTTTTCCTCACAAAAAACGAGTCGAGGGAATATTGTCTGAGTTAGCTACCGTTTATGTGACCTGGGATAAAAAATTATCTCGGTTTCAAGTGGTATGCTGCGGAACAATCTTCCCCAGGGTGTAAAAACTTTCTAACCGTGAAACAATTCGAGGTGGTTAGGTAGGCCTTCCTTACGTAGCTATGGAATACGTTTTTATTTTGATACGAATTCTTTTTATTTGATCGCTGTCAGCCCCTACTACTTTCTCTTTCAACTTTGATCTTGTTTCATGAACTGATTTCCTAACTGGGTATTTCAGTGTATATGGAATCTTGTGTGGGAGCACACCTTGCGCATAGATTCCCCTTTCTTTTGACTCGATACGCAATGGTACCTTCGTCTTTCCTCTCTTTGGAACACCTTGTTTGTTTGTGGCTAAGGAGGCTTAAACGAATTTATCTAATCTAATCCAATCTGATTTTTGAAAATTATGTAGCCCAACTCATTTTCACTATTGGAAAGATATTTATAACGGTATCAATTAGAAATATTTCTAAATTGTTCAACCATGTCAAAACAAGCTGTGAAGTAGTTGTCGACACGTTTCCATAGAAAGGTAGTTTCTCGTTTCTGCCATGTCGAATTTTGAGTTTTAATTGCGGAAGTATTTGCTTCCCCCCTTGTGTTTACTGAAATGTGCTCTGATATCGCAAACGCCTAAGCTCAAACGTTACAGCAAGAAGAAAACGCCCTTTGAATCTTTCTTCATCAATGTGTCACTCTCCTTTTCTTTACTTCTATCTACAGTTATATCTTCTCAAACTTAGACTAGCTCCACCGAGGGAATACAGTGCAGGTTTTTCTTTTGATCTTTTGTTGAACTATCGCCATGATTTTTGTGACACCCAAGTTTTTTACGAGTTAAGAATCTTTACGTTCCCAAGTTAAATAAATAAATGCTAAATTTTTTATGCACCAATTTCATGAGAAATTAACAGTTTTTGAGATGAAAGAGGAAGACTTTTCTTATGATACGGGAAGCTTATATCTACTTTTATTTTAATCTAATCTGAGATATTTTCGAAATGTATGTTTATTTTTAATATAAAGTGATTGAGGTATTCTAATTCAGTTGAAATCCCGACGGCCCATTTTTCTTTGACTTTTATTACTGGAGTCTTCTCACCCAGCACTTTTATAGAATGACCCATCTTTTATACATGTATCTATGTATAAACATTTCACTTTTTGAAAATCAGTCATAATTTTTTTTTCGCATTATCAGCTGTTTATTTTGCTCAACTTCACCATCGCTCTCAAGTATTCCACTCCCTAGACATCACCAGAGCGTCATTACGTTCAAGCGTTCTAGAAATAATGCAAAGCTTCGCTGCGAGTCGTTCAGAGTGATGGGCTTTCAAAAGATCAAATATTTCTCTTTGAAAGTAATCACAAACTAGCACAATATTTCTTCCGACATGAGTTCTGCGTCCTACTTCTCAATTTCAAGTGCACCAACCTCATCGATATTTTATTTCCATCGACCTGCTTGATAAAAAACATTCTCTGTAAATAATGAAAGCTTTGATCATGCTGTATCTGATGCCCTGTATCATGCCCTGTGTCAAAACTGTATCATGCTTTGATCTGATGCCCTGTATCATTATTTCGAGACACCACTGCATAGGTTACTAGGTTGTTTTTTCATCTGGCCTGTGTCATAAGTTTTCATTTTTTTGTCATAAATTTTAATACTAAATTTTAGTACTCGGTTTCCCACAACCTTGCAAGGCCGCTAGATTCTAAGTAATCATTGCAGCCAAATTATACGTGAAGGAACGCCCAAATTCATATATTTTACCGAGGAAAAATATGATCTGGTGGGCCAAACCTTTTGGCTTCTCGACGCTGAACTTGATTTTTTAGCGGATTATTTAATAAAATATTTTTCGTGGAAGTAAACTTTGTGATCATGATAAGTTCAGTTAACTCAAGTTACAGCCAAACTCAGTAACCGAGTTGTTTCAAGCGCTCGAAAAATTAATTCATCGCACATGCTCACAGTTTTCCTAACGTTAAATCCTTCAAAGCAATCCAGCTATTGTATCTGTGGGAATTAGCGCTCCCAGGAGTTTATAGGAGGTCTTACTAACGTTAAATCCTTCAAAGCAATCCAGCTATTGTATGTGTGGGAATTAGCGCTCCCAGGAGTTTATAGGAGGTCTTACTAACGTTAAATGCTTCAAAGCAATCCAGCTATTGTATCTATGGGAATTAGCGCTCCCAGGAGTATATAGGAGGTCTTACTAACGTTAAATCCTTCAAAGCAATACAGCTATTGTATCTGTGGGAATTAGCGCTCCCAGGAGTTTATAGGAGGTCTTACTAACGTTAAATCCTTCAAAGCAATACAGCTATTGTATCTGTGGATATTAGCGCTCCCAGGAGTTTATAGGAGGTCTTACTAACGTTAAATCCTTCAAAGCAATACAGCTATTGTATCTGTGGATATTAGCGCTCCCAGGAGTTTATAGGAGGTCTTACTAACGTTAAATACTTCAAAGCAATACAGCTATTGTATCTGTGGGAATCAGCGCTCCTAGAAGATTATAGAAGGTCTTACTAACGTTAAATCCTTCAAAGCAATACAGCTATTGTATCTGTGGGAATTAGTGCTAACAGGAGTTTATAGGAGGTCCGGCGCTGAATGTTTCGTGGGCTTTCATTTCGTTGGAATAAAATGCGCGTTTTGTTTTTGTTACGCTTCAGCTTTTTCGGTTCACTGCTGTCCTGTTTTTCAGCACCTAATATATTCTTCTTCAATTTTTATCATGTTTCGTCAACTTTTCTTAACTAACTGCTTCTGCTTCTATACATTACTGCTTCTATTCATCGTATGCATACATTCCGTGTTCCTCTACGCCCATGATAAATGGTGTCTTCCTCCTGCCTCGTTTTGTACGCCTTTTTTGCGATTAGGGAAGCTTGAACTAACTTTTTTAATCTAATCTACCTACCTCATGTCCGAGCTACGACCGTTGAATTTGAGCACTCTGATATTCTAGAATCGTTCTTTGAAATGTAGGATAAAAAGAACGGGAAAGACTGAATTTTTATTTACAGGGTGTCCGAACTCTATTTCCTGTGTGCCGTACCATATCAATTTTTTAAAACGATCAATTCATCAAACTGGATTTCCCTTTAGAAATAATCTTCTGTTAACATTAGTCTTCGCTTCAAAGAAGCTGTTCTTCGATCATTCTACGAATGATTTATCCTAATAATGAAGAAAATTCTCCAAATTTAGGAAATTCTCTCTAAATCATTCAATGAAACTTAGTTTGGGCTGTGTAGTAAATTTTTCAGAAGCCAATACAGAGGTCTAAGCGCTGCTTAGGATAGACAGAATTCTTGCATTTGATTAGAACTGTGCGTATTCCAGACTAGAATAATGTGTGTGCATTATCTTCTGTCTTTGTCACTGAATACATATATCTGGTGTTCACAATATATCACCTTTTTATTTCACGTTCTTAACGTGTTAAAATAAAAATTAAATCGCTCATTATTTTTTTACTGCGCCAATGTAAATCGTTAAAATTCTATACCTCTGTCAATCGTATAAAACACAACTATATGAGCAAACTATCATCTTCAGACTGAAAAAATTAGGTAGATCATATGTTTATATAGTCATATTGATAAAAATGTAAATTAATTGTTCAAGCAAAATCAACTTGTAAAAACACCTAAAACCACATTGTAGGACGACTAGATAAGAGAAATTTTAACACTATAAATATCGATCATCAGCAGACTAGCTAATATTGCACAGCAGTTACATGTTCATGGCATCAGCGACAGAGGCAAAGTGGACGAACGAGACAAGGTTTCAAACTTTTTAGGTAGCAGTCTTATTGAATAATTTTAAAGCAACGAAATCATTAGTTTCGTTTCGTTCATCTTGAAATATTTCGTAGAGTTGAGAAGTTGAAAAAAAAAACTTTACTTTGGCAATCAATATACATAGGTCTCTGGTATTCACGGTATATCTACTCTTTGTCCATCTAAATACTTCACAAAATTATTGATGAGCGACCTCCCTAGCCATCCGTTGCAAAATGTTGAGAAGATCGAGATGTGTTGTGTAGTAACTTTTTACTGGAATTTCTTTTCTTTTTATTTTGAGGATCGGCTGTCAGCGCAGCAGATTACCAGCAAGTGTCTGCTACACTTCGCAAAGATTTTTTCGCTGCGTTGGTACGTTTTCGCTGCATCAATGTAACCTCCACCCAGTGTTTGAAGATAAAAATTCTTCGTCTTTCTCAGTGAAAGTTGAATTCCAGAGAAAAAATAATTCAAAAAAGTAACCGAAAGTTCAGAAGCGATGCGACAGTTTTTTCTCTCTCCAAGTCCTCGTTTGGCTCAATAGGCAATAGGATGGCTGGTGCAAAGTGTGCTAAGTTTCTCCCCACTCTCGGTTCCTATAGGAGCCAGACTCAGACTTACCATCCGTAAACTATTCCTGGAAAATGAAGATAGAAATAGTTATTTTAGAAACAATGATGTAGAAAGAACTGAAGCTTTTCATCTATCGACCATCGCTGTTGTTTTTTTCGTGCTCACGGTTAAAACTTTTCAAAGTTGAGTTCATCTACATCTCCCCGACTCAAACTCCGACTCCACTTCTAGAACTCGGACTCCACGTCTGGAACTCGGACTCCACGTCTGGAACTCCGACTCCACGTCTGGAACTCCGACTCCACGTCTGGAACTCCGACTCCACGTCTGGAACTCCGACTCCACGTCTGGAACTCCGACTCCACGTCTGGAACTCCGACTCCACGTCTGGAACTCCGACTCCACGTCTGGAACTCCGACTCCACGTCTGGAACTCCGACTCCACGTCTGGAACTCCGACTCCACGTCTGGAACTCCGACTCCACGTCTGGAACTCCGACTCCACGTCTGGAACTCCGACTCCACGACTCGAACTCCGACTCCACGACACGAACTCCGACTCCACGACTCGAACTCCGACTCCACGACTCGAACTCCGACTCCACGACTCGAACTCCGACTCCACGACTCGAACTCCGACTCCACGACTCGAACTCCGACTCCACGACTCGAACTCCGACTCCACGACTCGAACTCCGACTCCACGACTCGAACTCCGACTCCACGACTCGAACTCCGACTCCACGACTCGAACTCCGACTCCACGACTCGAACTCCGACTCCACGACTCGAACTCCGACTCCACGACTCGAACTCCGACTCCACGACTCGAACTCCGACTCCACGACTCGAACTCCGACTCCACGACTCGAACTCCGACTCCACGACTCGAACTCCGACTCCACGACTCGAACTCCGACTCCACGACTCGAACTCCGACTCCACGACTCGAACTCCGACTCCACGACTCGAACTCCGACTCCACGACTCAAACTCCGACTCCACGACTCTACGACTCAAACTCCGACTCCACGACTCTACGACTCAAACTCCGACTCCACGACTCTACGACTCAAACTCCGACTCCACGACTCTACGACTCAAACTCCGACTCCACGACTCTACGACTCAAACTCCGACTCCACGACTCGACGACTCAAACTCCGACTCCACGACTCGACGACTCAAACTCCGACTCCACGACTCTACGACTCGAACTCCGACTCCACGACTCTACGACTCTAACTCCGACTCCACGACTCTACGACTCTAACTCCGACTCCACGACTCTACGACTCGAACTCCGACTCCACGACTCTACGACTCGAACTCCGACTCCACGACTCTACGACTCAAACTCCGACTCCATGACTCAAACTCCGACTCCACGACTCTACGACTCGAACTCCGACTCCACGACTCTACGACTCAAACTCCGACTCCACGACTCTACGACTCTAACTCTGACTCCACGACTCTAACTCCGACTCCACGACTCTACGACTCTAACTCCGACTCCACGACTCTACGACTCTACGACTCGAACTCCGACTCCACGACTCTACGACTCTACGACTCGAACTCCGACTCCACGACTCTACGACTCTACGACTCGAACTCCGACTCCACGACTCTACGACTCGAACTCCGACTCCACGACTCTACGACTCGAACTCCGACTCCACGACTCTACGACTCGAACTCCGACTCCACGGCTCCACGACTCTACGACTCAAACTCCGACTCCACGACTCCACGACTCCACGACTCCACGACTTCACGACTCCACGACTCCACGACTCCACGACTCCACGACTCCACGACTCCACGACTCCACGACTCCACGACTCTACGACTCGAACTCCGACTCCACGACTCCACGACTCTACGACTCGAACTCCGACTCCACGACTCCACGACTCTACGACTCGAACTCCGACTCCACGACTCTACGACTCGAACTCCGACTCCACGACTCCACGACTCTACGACTCGAACTCCGACTCCACGACTCCACGACTCTACGACTCGAACTCCGACTCCACGACTCCACGACTCTACGACTCGAACTCCGACTCCACGACTCTACGACTCTACGACTCGAACTCCGACTCCACGACTCTACGACTCTACGACTCGAACTCCGACTCCACGACTCTACGACTCTACGACTCGAACTCCGACTCCACGACTCTACGACTCTAACTCCGACTCCACGACTCTACGACTCGAACTCCGACTCCACGACTCTACGACTCGAACTCCGACTCCACGGCTCCACGACTCTACGACTCAAACTCCGACTCCACGACTCCACGACTCCACGACTCCACGACTCCACGACTCCACGACTCCACGACTCCACGACTCCACGACTCCACGACTCCACGACTCTACGACTCGAACTCCGACTCCACGACTCCAAGACTCTACGACTCCACGACTCCACGACTCCACGACTCTACGACTCGAACTCCGACTCCACGACTCTACGACTCGAACTCCGACTCCACGACTCTACGACTCGAACTCCGACTCCACGACTCTACGACTCGAACTCCGACTCCACGACTCCACGACTCTACGACTCGAACTCCGACTCCACGACTCGAACTCCGACTCCGACTCCACGATTCAAACTCCGACCCCACGACTCAAACTCTGACCCCACGACTTAAACTCCGACTCCACGACTCAAACTTCGACTCCACGACTCAAACTTCGACTCCGACTCCACGATTCGAACTCCGACCCCACGACTCAAACTCCGACCCCACGACTCAAACTTCGACTCCACGACTCAAACTTCGACTCCACGGCTCAAACTTCGACTCCACGACTCAAACTTCGACTCCACGACTCAAACTTCGACTCCACGACTCAAACTTCGACTCCACGACTCAAACTTCGACTCCACGACTCAAACTTCGACTCCACGACTCAAACTTCGACTCCGAATCCACGATTCGAACTCCGACTCCGACTCCACGACTCGAACTTCGACTCCACGACTCGAACTTCGACTCCACGACTCGAACTTCGACTCCACGACTCGTACTTCGACTCCACGACTCGTACTTCGACTCCACGACTCGAACTTCGACTCCACGACTCGAACTTCGACTCCACGACTCGAACTTCGACTCCACGACTCGAACTTCGACTCCACGATTCGAACTTCGACTCCACTACTCGAACTTCGACTCCACGACTCGAAATCCGACTCCCCGATTCTGTTAATTTTTTTAAACCGATGTACGCTCGCTCCTGCATATTCTTTTTCTACAGTACCAACGCTCGTCCATAAAACTTCAGAAAGCACACCCTGAGTAAAGTTCCTGGAAAGAATATTTATTCTCCTCACCCGCAGTATTTTTATGGCGTCCGTCCCTCACAGTCGCCCGAGCAGCCCCTGAGTTAAATAAATTATTGGAGCAGAGTCAAGGGGCACCTGTGAGCGCGCCACTCAGACAGGATTTTGTTTGCCGATTGGCGAACTGCATTAATTTTGGCGCAAAACTCGCACACGTGATGAGTGGCCTCCGTTGGGCTCGGAAAATTCAACTGATCTCAGTCTGACTTGCGGGAAATGGGTCAAGTCTCTGTCACATTCATGTCTCGTGTACATCTGGTTTAGTATTAGCTTCATCTTCTTCATCATATAAATTTATACATTTTTACTAAGTTCCTCATGCTGGCTCATGAAGTTATGCTTCGTAACTAAATTCCTCTTTTTGGTTTTTAAATTTGTGCTGTGTAACTAAATTCCGCTTTTTGGCTCACAAATTTATGTCTCGTTACTAAGTTTTCCTCTCCGGCTCATGAACATATTTATATATGCTTCGTTATTGAATTCTTTTTTGTATCTCAAAAATTTACGCTTTGTATTTAAGTTTCCTTTCCTGGTTCATAAGTTTACCCTTTGTTTCTAGATGCATCTTTTTGGCGTTTACCTTTTGAATGGTTGCTGAATGAGCCGTAGTGGCGTTTAAACTTTGGCTCTGCTGTTAAAATCGCTTTTCTGGTTCCCTAACTTTTTGTAGGTCAACAAATTCAGTTCACAGCTCAAAACTCGCGCTTAGTTTTCACCCTTAGCATTGCGGGCCGTTAATTCAGCACACCCGAACAGTGTAATATTTAGCACACTCGAGCAGTGTCACATTTTACGACAAGTGTTCCATTGTGACAGTTCACGCTGGTTCACTCTTGCTGGATGTCTTTGTTACCTTCGTGTGATTCTCAACGCCATCTCATGATACCGATGTATGAACCTTGCCTTTCCGGGTAGTTCGTTTCATGGGTTTAAAGTTTGAGCGATGTGAATCATAAGATTTAGGCTTTCCTGTATTTATGATCATGAGTTCGAGCACTCCTCGTTCTCAGTTGTTGAGGTAAAATTGGACTGAATAATTTGGCTGCGCATTTTTTTCCAAAAGATACGATATTAGTAAGTTAGTAATACGAGAAGAACTATGCTACCTCTCGTAAATAAAGAAATAATCAAACAAGTCACTAATTTTTTATTTAAAAGTTATTCCAGCGTTATTCAAATCTTCATTTTTCTTTTATTTACTCTGCCTGCACAGCGTGCGCTGCTTCGATTCTCTTTGAAGACAATCAAATCGATTCGACGCTAATTTTTCTTAAAAAGATCAATCTTCAGGAATATGACAATAGAACGCCCAGTAATTTAAATTATTAATGGAAACGCGTAATAGGTTTTCAGTGATGAAGAAAAGATCTTTTGTTCTTTAGATGTGACGGGCTTTAAAATCTTCCGTTTACTCGTTCGTATTATTTTTCAAAGCATTTAAAATTGGCCCAAATTTTCCTTCCCTTTAATGGATCTGGAATTTTGTTCTATCGTTGAACAAATGAAAGCCTTAATCCCATCACAAATGTTTTGAAAATGTAAAAAACCCTATTTGTAAACGGAAAATTTATGCTAGAAATGGACTTGAACATTCATTTCCTCGCAATATTTTATGTTGAAATTAATAATATTTTTTCCTCAACATACCGCCTTTAAAGAACGCATGATAGGCAATAGGTTTTGGTTTTTATATTTATCTGTTTTACCCCATCGGGGGCTTGCGCCCCCAGAGGAGATACTTTTAGGTTACCTCAGCTGCAGATAGGCCTTTGACACTTCTATCTTTCATGCTCTCTTTGCTTCCATCAGTTTTCATGCTTTCTTCCTTGTTCCTTTTGCCTATTCTCCCTCTACCTTCTCAACTTGCTGATTAAATGCGGGGAAATTGGTTATTCATGTCTGGGATTCTTTGAAAATCCTGTGTGAAAAATGGTTAGTGACAATCAACTGCATTTAAAAACATAGGCTAACAAATTTCACAGTGCTGACAGACAAATTAGCAGTACCGTGAATTCATCAGTTCTATCTTGTAGTAGTACCACGTTTTGTTTTTCAGTGCAGCGCCTCAATGCAGGTGCAAACCAAAAACTCCTGCCCGCCAGTATGGGGGCGTTTCATCATTCATTAAAACTTGCAATTAAATGTATTAAGTCCTGTCTAACTTTTTCGCCGGAGCATCGATGATTTCAGTCCTCCTCAGAGGGATAAAACTATTGTATGATGGGGAATTAGCGCCGATCGGGGGGAAATGTATGTTCCTGAACTAAAGGGAGGGTAAAACTTCCTTTTGCTTAGAAAGAATAGTTTTTTATTATCTTATAAACCATCAAATCTGTTCCCTGCTTTCTTTTTTTCAGTTCCAATTAGTTCTTTCTACAACTTTTCTCGTTTTAAATCTTCCTTCATTATTGAGGTTTCTACGCGCTGGGTGTGGGAACACAACTTGTGCATACATTCTTCATTCCCTTAATGCCATGTTAAATGATACCTTCCTCCTTCCTCTCTTCGTTACGAGCAGTGCAACTACTATATCGATAATACAACTTGTCGTAGTTAGGGAGGCTTTTAGCTGATAATCTAGCCAATTATTTTATCTGCTCGAGTAAAACATCAGCATTGGACGATTAAAATTATAGAAATCCCGGTAAAAAAAGTTGAAGTGGGAAGTGATGCTAGATAAACATGAGGCGTTAATCTTTAGGGAAATTTGATTTGCTCTGCAGGCCAATTACTTCCAAGTCTAACTTTTTCGCCGAAGCGTGCATGTTTTTCGCCGCCCAAGCAATATAATTACTTGGTCGGCAAAAAACATGCATGAAGGCGGCGAAAATGTTGAACTGGGTTAGTGAGACATAATCCATAAAATAAATTGTCATGTTTTAGCGTTGGATGAAAAATTTTACTTGCTCTTCGTTTAATTTTCCAGCAGAGCTGTATTTCTTCGTGATTGTAAAGGGTAAAACGAATATTTCTACGAATCCCGCGCATTGAAAAACACACATCCAGGCTTTTGTTGTAATCAAAATTAACGTGGTAGACTTTAAAAATGAACATCTATTTTGATCCCTGTTGAGATTCCATAAGAGTAGAACCAATAAGACGAGGCCGCTGCATTTATTGTATCATTTGGTCAACACGATCATTGTTGAACAGCTCTCGATAGCGACACAGAAAAAGCACTATGGTTGATTGAATTTAATATCCGTAAAAGCTCCTTCACGCTTGATTGGTTATGCGGAGGCAACGAATGCCGTTCTTGTGTTTTGGTTCTCAAGGAACGCAGCTTTGCTGCACCCTGCGACTTTTGTTAAGAATCTGATAATATTTCAGTTAGGTTTAGTTTCAAATTACTGAGAATATTTTAGTACTGTTCTACTCATATATTAATCTAAAATACCGATCGGATTCTGAAGCTTCTCTACTAATTTATTGTTCCAAAACAATGAGAATATTTTAGTGTTCTGCTAATTTATTGTTTTAAAATACGGAAAAGATTTCAGAATTATTCTACTAATTAATTGTTGCAAAATACATTTTTTGTTTGGAGCTGGACTTGAAACCAGTATAGCTTCTCTAATACGTGTCATAAAGCTGAAAGTTCTTTGTAGCTATACAAGTTTCCCAGTTGTTTGAAGCCTTTTCATGAGAGGAATGGTGCATGCTTATAACTACTATATTATATATATATGTTATATACTTTGTTACCTAATTCTCCCCTCAGGGAGATACAATTATTGTATCTATGGGAATTAGCGCTCCCAGGGGAACGATGTGAGGGCCCGAGCTGGGAGTTAGGTAGGCCTTCTTTTTGTTGAAATAGAACGTTTTTTGTTAGTTTTGGACCACCTTTTTCGGTTCACTGCTGTCATGTTTTTCATCACCTGCTACTTTCTTCTTTAACTTTGGTCTTGTTTCATAATCTTCTTTCACAACTTACTGTTTCTATGCCCTTTCTGCGTAGATTCTGCGTTTCCTTAACTCCATCCAAAATGGTGCCTTCCTCCTTTCTCTCTCTGAATCGCATTTTTTGATACGGGTAGAGAGGCTAAAACTAAGGACTAATTTAATCTAATCTTGAGGTATTTGAACTGTTTATTCGTAAAAAATGACCAGATCTTCGAATACAGAACATATGCTTTAGAAGAACGTTACGCAAAGGCTCAATTTTTTTGTTGCTGGTAGTAAAAGGAGTGGTGTCCTCAATGATACATTGAATACCAATGTTATAAATTTATTAACTACGGAGTTTTCATTGCAGTAGGTTTTCGCATCAGGTTCGTGTGAGATATTCTGTAAAAACTGAGCTGTAGCTGTGCTTGCAGTTCAATGTACGGCGCTCAGATCAGCTTAGAGACCCACTGCAAAGCATGCGGTGATGTAACGCATTTTGCACTTTGAATGAAAGTAACATCCTTCATTTAAATGGTTGTTCTAAGCAATCTCACCATTTAATTAATCACCAACTTAATTGCAGTTATGTAGAATAAAAGCCAGCCTTAAGATAGTTCAGTCTCAAAGTTTCTCCTCGTCATGTAGGTGTTTCAACGTTTTTTTCTAATCCAATATCATTTAAGAACGTCATTTGAGAGCGTATTTCAAAAAAACCCTGTCACTCTTATCGTATTTCATGTATCCATTTCTCCACTGGATATTCTCAGCTACTACCTTAAGCCAAGTGCTATCTAGCGTTATATTAGCATGTAGTTCAAGAGAAAAAAAAACAGTGCAGTCTTACACCCAGGTCAGTCACCAGGTTGTGCCCGGCGGCAGGGTCAGAGAGTGTGCTGATGCACTGAAAGAAATAGTAGCCCTATTTTGAAACACCCAGGTGCATCTGACGTTTGTCCCAAAACCGAGACACGCAGATGCATCATCAATGAGACACCCAAGATTAGGATGCATACCAGAGTCTCCAGACCCGATTTTGAGACACTCTTATGTCTCACGGTATAGTAGTGTGCTACTATTTTGAATCTCTATTATTGTTAGTTGCGTTTTTGTATGCTCCGGAAAGTAACATCCACGCGCGACCTGTTACGCGTAATAGCGAGAGCATGTGGAGGGTTGCCGGGGATAGGTTGACAGAGTTAGTTTTTGAAGCCCTTAGAGGTCGGTTTGGCTACCTGTGCACTCCTCCGTGTATACTTTCATCAGTGACTACGTTGTGCGTGATATGGTGGGTCTGAGCAAGGACAAGTAATAAAGGCTAAAGTCCGGTGCTAGAAGACTCCGCCATAAGATAGTCGCCAATGTATGAAGCAGGATTGTATAGTTTCATGTAGCATAGTCACGCCGACCGGTTTTATCGTAAGTGGTATGTTTTAGAGTGTAATACCCTGAATGTGTATACCAATAAAACGCAAGTTTCGCATTTTGTCGTTTTCCATGAAGGCCGGATGGAGGATAGCGCCATAAGTTTGGGTCTAAAAGCTAGCAGGAAGCTGGTGCGAAGTTGTCAAAGGAATTCGGTCGTACTTTGTGCTCGGGTGCGCTTTGGTAAACCCTTTTGTCGGCGACTGTACCGAAGCCTGGAACGTCTTTGGAATTTGTTGGCTGAGTCGAGCCTTGGATGCTCTGGAGATAGGTTGATTAATTAAGACGGATCCTTGAGTGGCTTGGAAATAGGGCAGCAGCGCTACGACCCGTGCTTTACGTTGGTTAGGCTGGTGAAGTGGGAGTCGCGCAGCCCAGTTTATATAAATTCCGCGACCCCGCGACATCAGAACTACCACATTGGTGGCCAGTATGGGGAATTGAGACAAAGTTCTGGAGCTTTAAGGGGGCTGATACGAAGCTCGGAACAGTCTCAAATTGGAGAACTATTAGGTGTTGAAAGCGGGTTGTGAGCTGACTGCGGGTTTCGCTGGTGTGCCAGTAAATTGAATTTGTGAAGTATGGCATCAGTAGCGGATATGTCAGACGTAATGCTGCAGTTGGTGCAGGCTATAGGGAAACTTGGGAAAGTAGTACCTGAACCCAGCATCTTCAAAGGGGGAATTGGTAATGGGAAAGAATTAGATACGTGGCTACAGGGTTTTGAAAAATACTGTAAGGTGCAATATGGGGATGACACGGAAACATGGCTGGCTAGTTTATTGAAATATTTACAGGGAGAGGCTAAGGAGATTGCGGAAGCCTGTGGCCCTGGTGCGAAGTATGAATTTGTGAAGAAAAGATTGGTGCAAGAGTTTGGTGCGAAATTATCATTAACGGATACGGAGTTTGGGGCGTTCTTTTCCGCAGAACGTAGAACGGGCGAAAGCTTATTGTGTTATTCCATTCGCTTGGAAAGGCTAGCGCGGGAAATGTTGCAGGAAAGTGACGAATTCAAAAGGGAAGGAATAGTAAAGAGCAAATTAATTAGTTCACTGCGGAAGGAGCTTGTGAATCGATTACGGGTGCAGTTGGGGCATTTGGATGGTGTGACTTTGTAGCAAGTGGTTAATCTGGCTACCGTGTTGGAGGAGCAGGAGGACGAGTGCACGAGGAAAGAATTTGTGTGTGCGAGTGAGGAGAGACGGGTGCGAGAGGAGGTGCGAGAGGATGTGAAAGAACAGTGGCGAATGAAGAGCGCGTGTTTCTATTGCCATGAGAATGGGCATTTTGCGAGAGCCTGCCCTCGGAAAATGGAGGAGAGAAGGGCTCGCGCAAGAACGGAAGTATGTGCGTATTGTGGACGAATGGGGCATCTAATGTCAGCATGTGTGCGGTTTAAGAGTGAAGTGTGTGCATGTGTATGGTGTGGGGAGAGAAGCCATAAGTTTTCAGTGTCGAGAGAAGCCGGGAAACTAGAAAGGACTGGTGCGGTTGGGGGCGCGCCAGCTGAAGTAAATTCCCCAGGGGCTCGAGTGACCAAGTTAGGAAGGAATGTCAGGAATGTGCTGGCTTATAAACTTAGTTTGTGTGCAAGTGGGTTGCCGCTGTGTGCATTGTTGGACACGGGAGCCTCGGTATCAGTTCTATCGGACGCCTATTTAGAAGAGTTCCCTGAGCTGAAGTCAAATTTGCGACCGGCGGAGACTATGGTGACTGGTGTGACTGGAACACAGCTCGGCGTCATAGGAGAGTTACAGTGGCGGCTCAGCCTTAACGGACAGGAGATGGGTAGCCAGAAGTTTCTGGTCGTTGGGAATTTGTCAGCATCGACTAGAGTTATTTTGGGATTGGATTTTTGCCAGCAGTTTGTGAAGTTCCTCGATTTGCGGACCGGTACCGTTAGTTTGGTATTAGGAAACGGTCAGGAGGTTAAGGTAACACTAATTCGAGTAGTGCCGGAGGATTTGCAGTTCCCAGTTCGTAGTCAGGAAGCGATGACTTTGCCAGCGAGGACGATAACTAGAGTAAAAGCTATAGTTCCGGGAGCCAGCGAAGGGAGCGAAGGCTATCTGGAGCCCGTCCAAGATACAGAAATGGTGAGGTTAGCTTCATCGGTGAATCGAATATGTGGGGGTGAGATAGTGGTTGAGCTGGCTAACGTATCAGATAAGGAAGTTAAGGTACGGAAGGACCTTGTTTTGGGAACGTTTGTGACTATGCCGGAATATGCGCTACGAACTATAGGTGATGAAAATGCGCCCTCTGAAAAGGCGCAAGCGAAGGCGCTAGAATTTAATTTGGACGAGACTAATCTGACATTGGAAGAACAACGGAAAGCCCGGGATTTACTGGAAGCTTACAGTGACCTGTTCGCAAGTACGGATGCGGAATTAGGCCATACCAACGTGTTACAGCATAAAATTGACGTACAGGGAGCACGGCCGATCAAGCAGAGGAATAGGCGCTACCCTGGTAAATTG
The DNA here is from genome assembly GCA_030386875.1 of Morinoia aosen. Taxonomy (NCBI): domain Eukaryota; kingdom Metazoa; phylum Arthropoda; class Malacostraca; order Amphipoda; family Talitridae; genus Morinoia; species Morinoia aosen. Next base: position 33,680,513 of record CM059577.1, read on the forward strand.
GCAGCGGAAATTGAGACTGGGTTGGCTGAGTTAGAACGGAAAGGTATAATTCAGAAATCTGAGTCGGCTTGGTCGTCTCCTTTGGTGCCGGTGCGCAAACGAAATGGACGATTGAGGTTGTGTGTGGATTTTAGGGCTTTGAATAGTGTGACAAAAATGGATAGTTTCCCTTTACCACATATGGGTGAGACTTTGGACAGACTGCGGGGACACGTGTTTTTTTCGACGTTGGACCTTGAATCTGGATATTACCAGGTGCCTTTGACTCCAGAGTCGCGCGAATTAACTGCGTTTTCTACGGGGACTGCGTTGTATGAGTTCACGCGCTTGCCGTTCGGGGTTTCCAATGGCCCGGCCACCTTTTCGAGGTTAATGAGAATAGTGTTGGCTGGTTTGCCGGGTGATAGTGTTCAGGCGTACCTGGACGATATCATGGTGGCGGGCCGGGATTTCGCTGAACATTTGGATAATTTAGACGCAGTGTTCCGTAGATTACGTTTTAATGGCCTTAAGATTGCAATTGCGAAATGCAGTTTCTTTCGCTCAGAAGTAGAGTATCTGGGTCACGTAGTTGGTCGGGACGGAATTAAGCCTTTGGGCCGCAATGTGCAAGCAATTCAGGATTTTCCAATACCCACGACTGTCCGGCAGCTCAAATCCTTCCTTGGGATGGTGAATTTCTATAGGAAATTTCTGTCACTACCAACTGAGGTATTTGCCCCTTTGAATGCGCGAACGGCGAATCGGATTTTAAAGTGGGATGAGGAAGCCACGCAGAGTTTTTTGGCTCTCAAGAAATCCTTGACTGAGTCCCCTGTGTTGGCATTTCTCAATTTTGATTCGGACGAGCCTTTCGTCCTGACTACGGATGCTAGTGCAACAAGTGCCGGAGCTGTGTTGTCCCAGTGGCAGGAAGGTCAGGAGAGAGTGCTTGGGTTCGCGGGGACTAACTTCAGTAAGGCTCAGCGGAAGTATAGCGCGACAGAACGGGAGTTGGCAGCTATTCGTTTTGCAGTACGCCATTTTAAACCTTATTTATCTGGGCGAAGATATGTAATAAGGACTGACCATCAACCTCTGCTGTATTTGCATAGAATGAAAGACGTGGATGATCGATTGATGCGTACCCTGTTAGATTTAGCTATAGGGTCTTATACCATTGAATATGTCCCCGGGAAGAATAATGTTGTCGCAGACTGCCTGTCTCGGGTGAATTATCCGTGGAGCATGCCTGAAGTACCCGAGGAGAGCATTAGTGCTGCCGAGTATGACGTCCTGACCAATATACAGGGTGGTCCAGACTCCTTATTTCAGGCTTTGTGTGTGTTGCTGGGTCGGAGTGACGCTGAGACCATTCGGAAACGCTGTTGTGATGTTCTGCAGAAGCCGGAGAGGTATGGCTTGGGGAAGGCGGCTGCACATAGGAAGTGGGCTACCACCTGGGGTAGTCCGGGGATATTCCCGCCATGGGAGGCAGTTCAGGCGTTCTCTGATGTGTATGGACTTAAAGTCGTAGTGTGTTTCCGGCCGGGGAGTCTTGTGGAGGTAGTTCCTGAAAAAAGGGCGCAGGCCGCGGTTGTCGCATTGGAATGTTTGGGTGGGGTACATTTTAACCCTATCAAGCTGTCTCAGGATTATGGAAAGCAATCTGTCAATGTGGCTATCGCTTCGGGAACTGAAAAAGGTAGTATGTTGGGAGCTAGTTTACCGACTATTGCTGCAGGTCAGGACGCTGACCCAATTCTGGTTAATGTGAAAGAAAGTTTACGGACAGGACAGGCTAATTTGCACTTGGGAGCCTATAAAAAGTTGTTCAAGCGACTATGCTTACGGGATGGAGCCGTGTGTATAAGGAAAGGGAACCCTCGGGGAAGGCCTGTTCCGGTTGTTCCAGAAAGAGACTTGCCAGCATTAGTAAAGGAGTATCATGAACATCTAGCTCATGTGGGAAGAGATAAACTCTGGAATGCTTTCAGGAGAAGTTATTTCGGGCTGGGCCTGGGAGTTGTGGTGCAAAAGACGGTACGGGAATGCGTAATTTGTCAGCAGCATAAGGGAGATGTTGTTAAGGATTTTCCGTTGCATCGGCTGGATAAGAACTTGACGCGGCCGTATGAGGTGTATGCAGTGGATCTGTTGGAACTTCCCCGGAGTAAGAGAGGTTATGTGGGAGTCTTGGTTGGCATTGATCTGTACAACAAGTTTGGTCATGCAGTACCGATACGCTCAAAGCAGGCTAGGGCTGTAGTGGGAGCCCTGGAGCGAAGCATTTTCACGAGCCTACCAAGGACGCCGGAAACAATCAGATCAGATAATGGGCCAGAATTCACCTCACGGGCATTTCAGTCGCTGTTGAGTAGTTACGGAATCCGACATCAGACCATCGTACCTTATGCTGCCCACATGAATGGAGCTGTGGAAAGATTGAACAGGACCATTAGGGACAGGTTAGCAGCCACCTGTGCGAAAGTTCCAGGAGATTGGGATTTGGTCCTGTCAAGGGTCATGATGCAGTACAATCGGCTAATTCATCGAGAAACTGGAAAAGCGCCTGGTGAGTTCTTTGTGTCTGAGGAGGTTACGCCAGATTTGCCCAGGGTAATTGAGAAGGAAAAATTCTGGCGACTTGGAGGTTCCCGCTTCCGGCATTTTGACGTGGGTGATTACGTCTTACGAAGGATCTTGCATCTGCCCGGGGCTGAACGCCACAAGCTCGCGCCCCGTTTCGAAGAGCCCTACCAAGTAGTGCGATGTTACCCGGATGGAGTGAGCTACCAGCTGAAGATGGAAGGGCCTCGAGCTTGGTATTTGCGGGCCCATGTAGGGCAGTTGAAGCAGTTCCATGGGAAACCGGAGGTTGGTCTGAATGTGGCCGTGCCAGCAAAGGCGCCGCCCTGGCAGGATGCGGCGCCGGCGCGGGGACGCCGGCCGCAGGAGAGGGGCCGACATCTTGTCCTCGGGATCGACTGGGAGCTCTTACGAGGAATCAGGGCAGGAACAGTGAGGACTCCTAGTGCAGAGAGGGAGGACGACGCCCCCTCTTCGGACGGGGTGCAACCCGAGTTTTCGGACGGTACGGGGTACCACATGGAACAGAACAGCCCTGACAGAGTGAGGAGTGGGCCTGGGGAGGTAAGTTACCCCGCGTCCGGTTCGAGCTCCTCAGATATTTCGGATTTCTTACACCAGTACGACGCAGCGCTGGTCTCGAGGACGTCAACACCGGGTGAGAAAGGTAACAATGTTAAGCCGGACCAAATTGGTAAGAAATATCCGCTCCGGGTGAGACCCAAAGTAAATTACAAGGTGTGACTATGTGAGAAGATGGGTCATTTGAGTGCCGAGTTGTTGCGTTCCAGATCATGCTGATTTGTATCGTGTAGTGAACTGATGTGAGTTTGTTTTAATAGAAGTTTTACTTGTAAAGTGCAATAATATTTTAAGTTATGGGCAAGAAATTGTTCTCTTTTTAAAAAAAAACTGGTCATTACGGAAAGATTTCGAATAAAGATAGTGGGCAGTAGAAGCCTTGTTTTAAATTTGGCACAGAATAAGGAGAGTCCCTCGACGAGGTGCGATGTATTAATACCTCCCTGTCCTCAGAGTCGGGTGCTGCTGCTAGTGGGAGATTCCCGTGCCAGAGATGCGACCTTGGCCGCCCCTCCTGGCTGGAGGCTGCGCCTGTGCGTGTGTCCGGGGGCTACATTGGCCCGGCTAACGGAAACTGCACAGAACGAGCTCAGCGCTGGGGAACGGCCGGATGTGCTGGTCATGGTGGGTCTCCACTGTGACCTGACGTATCTGGCCACCTACGGCGTGGCGGCAGCTCGGGGCCTCATGAGACTGGCGGAACCGGCTCCGCTACCTGAGATTCGTTTGGCCGTAACCTCGGCAGACCATGTGCTTCGCCATTATTATGGGGTCCCGGTTGTGTGGTGTCTGCCGGCTACCCCCGATTTCGCCCGCTTCAACACTTTACAAGGCGTACGGGCGCGGCGCTGGTATGAGCTACCCGAGTTCCTCTGCCAGGAAGCGGAGTGGTCGGCCACCCGGTATAGATCAACGGTGCGGGAACTGGAAGGGTATTTTCAGCGGCAAGGGGTCCATACGATCATGTTGGATCGCTATTTGGGGTTACACCGGTACTTGGATAGCCAAGACGGGGTGCACCCCATACCCGAAGTGGGAGCTAGCGTTTGGAGGAGATCGCTGGAGGAAGCGGTGGCCCGCCGTCCCGCGATGGGTCCGTCAGTAGTCCGCGGCCGGGTGTTGTCTCTGGCGGAACGGTTCCGTCGCAGAGAGCGGAGCAGGTGGCAGAGCCGGTCGCGGCGGATGAGGGCTACCCTGCGGGCGGTCGGTCTCAGTACCGCGGACCGATGGCCGGGCTACCCCTTTTTGCAGGAGTCGACGCATGGAGGGCGTCGCCAGTAGTCTGGCCTGTTTGTTCATTGTGTTGGGGTTTCCCGTTGGGAGCCCCGAATAGTTTTTAAGGGGGGAGGGGTATAGTAGTGTGTTACTATTTTGAATCTCTATTATTGTTAGTTGCGTTTTTGTATACTCCGGAAAGTAACATCCACGCGCGACCTGTTACGCGTAATAGCGAGAGCATGTGGAGGGTTGCCGGGGATAGGTTGACAGAGTTAGTTTTTGAAGCCCTTAGAGGTCGGTTTGGCTACCTGTGCACTCCTCCGTGTATACTTTCATCAGTGACTACGTTGTGCGTGATATGGTGGGTCTGAGCAAGGACAAGTAATAAAGGCTAAAGTCCGGTGCTAGAAGACTCCGCCATAAGATAGTCGCCAATGTATGAAGCAGGATTGTATAGTATCATGTAGCATAGTCACGCCGACCGGTTTTATCGTAAGTGGTATGTTTTAGAGTGTAATACCCTGAATGTGTATACCAATAAAACGTAAGTTTCGCATTTTGTCGTTTTCCATGAAGGCCGGATGGAGGATAGCGCCATAAGTTTGGGTCTAAAAGCTAGCAGGAAGCTGGTGCGAAGTTGTCAAAGGAATTCGGTCGTACTTTGTGCTCGGGTGCGCTTTGGTAAACCCTTTTGTCGGCGACTGTACCGAAGCCTGGGACGTCTTTGGAATTTGTTGGCTGAGTCGAGCCTTGGATGCTCTGGAGATAGGTTGATAAATTAAGACGGATCCTTGAGTGGCTTGGAAATAGGGCAGCAGCGCTACGACCCGTGCTTTACGTTGGTTAGGCTGGTGAAGTGGGAGTCGCGCAGCCCAGTTTATATAAATTCCGCGACCCCGCGACATCAGAACTACCACAACTAGAAGTGCTTCAGTGTCTCATCGAAGAGACACTTGGGCTTGAGTTTGATGCATTAACAACTGATGTCCCACACAAAACTCTACGGATATTAAGCTGTAGCATTGCACTGCCACCCAAGGTTGACTCTTTCAGCGCCATGAAGAAACTTTCATACGCTTACGTATTCTTGAGCTAAGCGATAGATGTTGCTCGTGATATCAATGCTTGGTCTTACCGCTGAAGAGCTGCGCCAGGTGCTACAATCGTCTCCAGGAGTAAGACCTTTCTGTGCCACCAGCTGCACTTCTCGTTCAGCTGAGAGCGGTAGCGATAAAGCGTTAGGTTCCCCTGAAGATTCTATTTTGATAGTCTACATGAGAATTTATATACTTTGCAAAAAATTAATTTCTTCCGTATTACATTTACTGAACACTTGAATAACTAAAGTCAGATTTGAGGGGTGACGAAGCTATTACATTATCATCGCCAATAAAAGATAGACAGCATTTTGAGACACTTCGCGCTCATCTAGGGGTCGCACTTCCGATGAGACACCTGCTCTCTTTTTGAGACGTTCTGGCTATCTATGAGACACCTGAACAGCCATAAGACACTTAGAGAGGCCAAAATTTCTTTCAGTGTGTACCATGTCAGCTCCCAGGCATTTGCTGATGGTGCATCTATTTTTGGCAACTCAACACAGCCTCACGACGAACTTATTTTTAATAGGCCTTGCAGTTACACATGAAGAAGTCCCGAGTTAAAGGTTAGGTAGGCCTTCATTTTGTTAAAATAAAATAGGTTTTTGGGTTTTTTAAGGAATATTTTTTTGGGGGGTTCACTGCCATCTTGTTTTTCAGTCTCTATTGCATTTTTCTTCAACTTAAATCTTGTTTAAAGAACTTATTTCTCAAGTTACTTCTATGCAACTTGTGCAATGATTCTGCGTACCCTTAACTGCATACTAAATGGTACCTTCTTTCTACCTCCCTTAAGAACGCTTTTGTTGCGGTCAGAGAGACTTGAACTAATATTTAATCTAATCAACTCTTAACGAACCCATTTCAAGTGGGTTTAGCTGTTACACCTCACGAACCCATTTCAAATAGGTTAGCAATTTCACTCGTTGAACCCATTTCTAATGGGTTAGCAGTAACGTGCAATAAAACTATTTTACAGAGGTTACCAGTTAGAAGAAACGAACCCATTTCAAATGGGTAAAACACGCAGATGTACAAAGTCTGTTCCAGGTATTGGCTGACTTTGGATCTATTTCTGTTACCTCAGCATAAGCCGCAGCGCCACCTCGTTCCTGAAAAGTGAGACGTTCATCACAAAATCCTTGAAACGATCTTATAACTTCTCAAAGTCCTCGCTCCGATTGGTTCCCTTAAATCATTCAGGCTTCGTATTTTCCTTTTCGTGAGCCCTTATTCGAAGTGCTGATTTTGAACAGAAGTTAAGAAAGCCTCATAACTAATGGAGTGACCATCTGCGTGCAAATGACGTTTTTTTATAATATTCGGCTCAGAAAAAAAGTAATTTCGCTACCTACTTTTGAGGAGAAACCTAAGCTATCATATCTGAATCTTCTTCAAATGGCTTCAGAAAACTTCCACTGGTTTTTGATGAATCATGTATTAGGCTCCAGATGCGCCGAGTTTCTTACGACACTTAAAGAAAGATGTTTACTGGTCCTATATTTTCTGCATTTGATGACCTTGTGTCCATGGAAACCAATCAAGCTATAATACACGGTCTTTTAAACGTACAAATTGATGGTGTGTATCACTACATTTCGTTCGTACTGTTCATATGAGTGAGAAAATTTGACTTTATCCTATAATAGTCCTATCGAACGAAAACATTAATTCTAAGATGAGTGGTGGATTTCAATAAAATAGGGGGATTATATGAGGTCCAAAACTAAAGGTTAGGTAGGCCTTCATTTTATTGAAATAAAATAGGTATTTTGTTTTGTTACGGACCATCTTTTTTCGGTACACTGCTCTCCTGTTTTTACCTGGTTTCATGAACTTCTTTCTTAGCTTACTGTTTTTATGCACCTTGTGCGTAGATTCCGTGTTCATTCCTTACCGCCATACTAAATGATGCCTTCTACCTTCCCCTCTTTGAACATATTTTTTGTGGTAAAGGGAGGCTAAAACTTATAATCAATCAATCGATTTCAATAAAATACTTGCGTGCATACATGTAAGTGCGATGGTACGTGATCGATTACGATCAAGCTGTATAAGATGAGACCGGCAGACTGCTCAGGTATCTGTGCGTCTCGTGGGTTAAATCAATGCCTTTTCTGTCTCCTATATCCCAGGCTTGATCGTATAAATCGTGATTTCACTTGAGCGTTCGAAAATTTCACAGCATTTTAGATAAATCATAGGAGTTATATTAAGATAGCTGCAACCTTGCGTTGATATTCTATGGAACTTAGTTGGGCAGATTCAGTTAACTCCTAGGAGACATGCAAAGATATTTTTTCTCCTAAATGAGGGAGTAAAAATTTCAGCTTCCTATTGTTATTTCCAGTACGACATAAAACAGAAGAGAAGTCGAGATCGTGTGGGCCCATCGTTTGCCTGCTCTGTTAGATGAAACAATTTAAACGCTGAAAATGTTCTACTCTAATGTTTGTTGCAATACCAACAGGGTTAGGGTCTCCATTTTGAGCTAGACCATATGAGTTTCGTGAGGCAAGGCATATTATATACAATTTTACTTATCACACTGATCCTATTACAAGCGACCGTCATGAAATGTTCAGCTGTAACAAAAGTCTGGCCTTATTTTCATGGTAAACGGTGCCTTTTTCCGTCTTCTTTTGGAAGTTCCTTATTGTGGATTGGATGGTTGAAACTAATTCATAAACTTACCGAATCCTCCTCGCCATTTAAGCAGTTTTTGAACACTCGTACACAATATCACCAAAGCGGGAAATTATACAGACCGTGTTTACACTTCTGAATTTGATTTCAAACTATTACCATTTTCAAGCTAGAAGCGTGAAGTCGATTCGATGTTGCCACGTCTAGGGGCCAGCCTGGAAGTGAACAAAGCATTGATTAGTTAATATTTTGTGTGATTACTATTACTCTGAAACTAATACACATATGATGAAGTAATTTTGTTAATAACTTACAGGAGGCTATTTCTGCATCCCCATCTTAGATCAGTTGGACAACCCTAAGTGTTGGCAGTGATGGCACCACCCTAACTTATGGCAGTGATGGCACCACCCTAACTTATGGCAGTGATGGCACCACCCTAACTTATGGCAGTGATGGCACCACCGTAACTTATGGCAGTGATGGCACCACCCTAACTTATGGCAGTGATGGCACCACCCTAACTTATGGCAGTGATGGCACCGCCCTAGCTGATGGCACTGATGCCACCACAATAACTGCTGGCAGACAAAACTGCCTCCACAATATAACTAAATTTCGAATCAATGCAATAAATTAAGCAACACACCCCAGTCCAAAAAGAGATAACAACACAGATGCTCGCGCCTGTAATTTCTGTAGGAACATCCCTCGCGTGGGCTTGCAATTGCGGTAAATTCTACGAGAAGCAAATTGTGCGCGGCAGCTGGAAATAACGCTGAGCCAAGGCCGTCGAAAGAGGAAATCTGCATGCAGGGCTGCTAATTATAGCTTTGAATAATTTGCCCCTTCATGGGGATGCAACCTTTGTATCTATGGGATTATCACTCCCATTAGGAATATGTGAGGTCCTAAACTAAAGATTAGGTAAGATTTCCTTTTGTTAAAATAAAATGTTTTTGTTTTGTTATTGGTATTCTTTTTGCGGTTCGCTGCTTTCCTGTTTTTCAGCACCTACTACTTTTTCAACTTATTCTATTTATTCTATGAATGCAACGCTGCCAATACAATTAAATAATTTTGATGTATGCGCTATCCCATAACAAACTCAAAACCATTTCTAAATGCTGTGAATGGCTGACTGAAAATTACATAATTGCTTATTAATTATTTCAGCCCCTCAAGGGATACAACTATTGTATCTCTGGGAATTAGCGCTCCCAGAGGAATAATGTGAGGGCTCGAGCTGGGAGTTAGGTAGGCCTTCTTTTTGTTAAAATAGAACGTTTTTTGTTAGTTTTGGGACCATCTTTTTTCGGTTCACTACTGACCTCTTTTACAGCACCTCTGACCTTCTTCTTCAACGTTTATCTTGTTTCATGAACTTTTTTCTCAACTTACTGTTTCTATGCCTCTTCTGCATAGATTCTTCATTCCCTTATCTTCATACTAAATGATGCCTTCCTTCTTCCTCTCTTCGATACTTTATTTTTTTGTAGCGGATAGGGAGGTTAAACCAACATATAGTCTAATCTAATCCGACAACTTCAATGTACATTGCGCTTTACACTGTGCAGAAAAGCCAGCCAGCATCGTGAATTTCAATGTAATAAGTGCTCGAATTACGCTAATGAGAAAAAATAGTGGGTTCGTCGACATCTGGCGCAGTGACAAGCCACGTGATGCTTCATTTACGTGGAGTTCTGACGAGAGTTTTTATGTTTGCAAAAGCTTTCAAGTTTCTAATGTGCGTTTTTATCATTCATCTTGTTTCTGAAAGATTTTTATAATCTATAGAACCGATCCTTTGACGATTTTTCTCATTCTATTAACCAGACGCACAGTTACCGTGAATTCCAAGTAAAATATTGATTGAACTACGTAAATGAACCGCGTAGGGAAAGGTTGCGGGACGATGATATCTTCTTGGGTTCCAAACCAAATTGAAATTGCGCTGCTCGTATCCTGGAAGTAATTTACAAGCTCTTTAACATTTAGCTATAATCACTTAAATTATTCAAGGTTTTTCCTCCGTAAAGCAGCAAATAATCGCTCGATTTTTTCCCGTGGCAATAAAGACTCCTGAATTGATTTAGCCATCATTTTTTATTTTTTGCTGCATCGAACTAGCACAAAACAGTCCGTCTGAAGTTTGAGAAGCTCTCATCTTTGCAATAAATGCGCAATCAAACCTGAATGAGTCTATCACTCGGGCCCAAAATACTCTATATTTTTCGAAGTTTAAATATTTCTGGTGCTCTCCTGCCATTGCAACTGAAACTTTTTCTAAATACGACAAAGAAGTATTGAATACCTTTGGATGCAACAATGGAAGTATTAAATGCTTTTGGCCGACACGCGCAGCCACTTTTGAATTTCACTTCAAACATTTTTTCATAAATTCGGAGATGCGAGATACTTTGTGAAAGGATTTCTGTGCTTTTGAAGTTCATTCACACTCGCGGAATTCTTCGTACGGTTTAAATTCAGTAGCCATTTTTTTGCGCAAATTCAGGTGGAGGCAGAAATGGAAGAACGTTAGCAGTAACATTTGCTTATTTATGCACACAAACTCGGACGAATTGGCAACTCATATCAGTTAAAAATTTGCTTGGTTATTTTAAGAACACGTTATTTCAGAGTAAAATGTATGATTTTACAGCTACCATTACTTGATAGTAATGTTTTGTTTTAAATAAATGGTCACGTACATCCGTTCGAGTACTCGAGTTGAGAGTAAGGTATGCCTTTTTTTTATTAAAATGGTATTTGTCTAGTTAAGTACGATTTCGTTTCACTACTGTCCTGTTTTTCCGTACCTGCTGTTGTCCTCTTCAGCCTTCATCTCGTTTCATAAATTTCGTTCTTACCTTACTGTTTCTATGCACTGGGGATGTTGAGTGGGAAAACACCTTGTGCATAGAATCCGCATTTCCTAGTAACTTCTTACTAAGCGGTGCCTTCAACTTCCCTCTGTTTGGAACGCTTTTGGGAAGCCTAAACTAACTTATATAATTAATTTGAGTATTTAATATCAGGGAATTTCGACGGATAGTTCATTGAATTTTCAGATAATTTTTTTCTATTTTTTAATAAGCTTTATAAGATATCGCTCGTAAACTGTGATTAGGCAATATGTTGAAGTCATACGGAGATGGGGACTGAAAGAAGTGGTATTTACACCTAATACCTCTGCAGTAACAAAAAATTATCGAGTTTTTGGAGTTAAATCGCCTAATTATTGGTCAGGTTTTTGTCAGTCTTCTTATGCAGTTCAAAATCTTGATGACACCTTCCTTTGGCGAAAAATTTTGTGAGCCGAAAAAATAATTTTTTTTCACTCGTGCCGTCGAAATTCATTTCTATAGCTGTTAATTACTTTGCCGACATGTTACAATGGTGAATAATTTTTTGACAATGTTCTGGATATTTATTGTGTGAACTGTACATTAAAGAATTAATCTCTAAATAACTGAGTAAATGAATGGTTAGGATGAGCGTGTCAGTGATAGACGACGAAACTTTTCGAATAGCCTTCATTAAAGGTTTTCAGACACTGACGCGAGACAAACAACTCACTACGAATATACAAAAATATAAGAACATACAACTGAAATCGTTTTGTAGTGTTTAGGTACCCAATTTCCAGTGTGAAATGTTATTGAGACATTGAAGGCTCTATCGTGTATTTCTTTTTCACTTTTCACTCCTGTTCGATATATTATTTATTGCTTCATGCCACTGATTTCCAGATTTATAACGCCTGCAAAAGCACTCAAAGGTCGACCATCCCCTCATGGAATACAACTATTTTATTACTGGAATCATATTTTGTATTAATGGGATCATATACAGATCGTATTTTTCAGTTCACAGTTTTCCTGTTTTTAGCGCCTGTATTTTTTTTTATATCTTGTTCCATTAATTTCACTCAATGTTGCTATTCCCATGTACAGGGTTTGGGGACATAGTTTGCACATAAATCTTCCATTCCCTCAATTCCACACTCGGTGGTGCTTTTTTAATTCTAATCCTGGAAGCACCATTACTAGTGTTAAGGAGGTTCTAAATAACTAGAAATCTAACACAACTTCACACTCGATCAAGCAACCTTCCCTTTTCATCTACTGAGTAGGACCAGTGGCATTACTGTGTGTTACTCCAAGAACCAAAGCGGCCCGTTTTTAACACATTGATTATAGTGTCAGAGTAACTCGGAGCGAAATTAGACCACAAGTTGAGGGAGGCTGTCGAGGATTTAGTTCGTTAGTCGAGCAGTAATTTTATTTCCTACCTCTTCGTTTTGGTTTCATTGGTAGACTTCTGTAATGCCAGTATTCTGTTGGGATATGCATTAGATACTGAATTCAATTTTTTTTTAAATTATCATTGGCATTCATGTGTAGTGTATTGATGAACATCTTTTCAATGCTAATTTGAAATGTTATTTTGAGCAAATTTTCCACTTCTGGTCATTCACTTGTGCCAGAGTTGAATTACCAGATCGAAATCATTCAAGTAGAAAGAAGATCGATGAACGGATATATTTTAGTTAGTATTTATTAATTCAAATGTGACATAATGAGTAAAATTATTGCGCTACAAGTAGGGGAAAATTCATACTGTATATAAGGGTTCCTCCGAGAACTTTAATCAACGGAAAATTCAACTGGCGGAAATTTAATTCAAGTCCGCTTCACAAAAAAATAAAATCCATGAATTTTCAAAACTAATGTCTAACATAACTTGACCAGCGCGAGTATAAAATGAACATTAGATTGAAAAAGGGTTTAAATTCGCCTCATGAACGTTAGCTGGAGAAGCTTAGAGTATTTAATTGTACAGCTAGAAAGGAATCCCTAAATATATTCCTCACTGCAAATAAAATATCTGACGATTGATGGCAAGCTCGTGTTAGTAATTTCTCAACAAACTTCTTTTTTCACAGATCTTGTTTTCGTGTTCTTTTTTTCTCGCCACTAGGCTTATGAGTGAGCAGCAAGTTGTCGACAAGTTTTTCTTTCTAAGCAACCTTTAAATGGGTTGAACTTAATAAATGAACCAATTTAAAACTTTAGTGTGGAAGCACAGTCATTAATTACGGATCAAGTAAAGCGTGTTCTGACTATAATGCAAGTTCATTGTCAATCAAACGCGCTGTCAAAGTTCCAACAATAGGGAGTCCTGTTATCAAAAATTCTACCTGGAGGGGGGATATTTCCCGGCTTTGTCGCCCTAACTCTAATATTTTGAATAATTAATTTGCTGGACAATGAAGCTCCAGCATTGAAGCAAAAATCCATTGTGAGCGTAAGGCTTTTTTTGGCGAAAAATTCGTGTCAGTCCCTCGCGGTCCCTTGATCTGAATGGTAGAACAAAATTTGCTTCGCTCTGAGCTGAAGTAGGTTTCGCAGCGAACAAAAAGACAGTATCTTCTTTAACGACTTCAAGTTCTTAGCTGTTGCGGCTGAGTGAATAACACATTTCAGGAGATGCCGCGCTATTCCTCTCAAGGGATGTGCTGAAGGGGACTGAATGTCTTTCAGCGCAACTTGGGGAGGCTGTGAAACTGGGGACTGGTGGCTGGGACTACATATCGTTGTCTGGGGTGATGAACTGTAATAATAAGAACGCTCATCGGAGACATGTATGTTCGTGAACAGAGTTCAGGGTATTCGCTCATACTGTCTATCATCGCCAGTGTACATTATGGGACTGGAGCGCCTCTATTGGAAGGGAATTGGCACTCCTGCGGGGGAAATTTGATGTCCCGAACTGAAAGCTAAAGAGGCCTTCTTTTTGTAAAAGTAAAATGCTTTTCGTTATGTTATGGACCATCTGTTTTCGGTTCACTGTTGTCCTGTTTACCAACACACACTACTTCTTCAATTCTATCTTGTTTCATGAACTTCTTTCTCGACGTACTGTTTTTAAGCACATTGTGCATAGATTCTGCGTTCCCCTAAGTCTATACTAAATGGCGCCTTCCTCCTTCCTCTCTTTAAACCGCCTTTTTTGCGGTTAGGCAGGCTTAAAACTAACATCGAATCAAATACCCTTAATATGGAAGCCCTAGGGAATTAGGAAATCAGAAACATCTGTTGCAGGAGACTGCCCTGCGTTTCGATTCGTAGGACAGGTTCTATCCTTCACTCATTTCTTCTCTTTTTCACTCGTGAGTCATTTCCTCCTATTTTTTGCTCGAGTTTCTTGATTTTTATATTAACTTACATGTCATATACTTATATATATATATATATATATATATATATATTTCGAAATATATTTATATATGTTTCGTCTCGTTCAGGTATTTTTCCTTTCTTTGACAAAGAGCGATCTGTGTCACTCAAGACATGGAAATTTTACACCCTGCAACGCGAACAATGCGGAGTTGCTTTGCTATAATCACATGAGTTAGCAAATACGGAGGTAAAACTTGCACCTATCACTAAATAGTTATTTGTAAACTCTCTCCTCTGCGAAGCTCGTTCTTTCCTTGCTGTTGGTTTAGAAGACGTGTTAGGTGTGAGCACTGCTGCTCTATAACTCAAGTTCTACTCAAGAGAATTTTAATCAGCGAGTTTCAGTCGAGCAAAACTCAGTCAAGCTAAAAAATTCGAGCGAAAATCAGTAAATTGGGACTAAATTAAGCATGTTTAATTAAGTGACGCAAGACTTAGTCAAGCAAGTTTATGCCTAGTAAGACTTAGCCAAGCAAGTTTATGCCTAGCAAGACTTAGTCAAGCAAGTTTATGCCTAGTAAGACTTAGCCAAGCAAGTTTATGCCTAGTAAGACTTAGCCAAGCAAGTTTATGCCTAGTAAGACTTAGCCAAGCAAGTTTATGCCTAGCAAGACTTAGTCAAGCAAGTTTATGCCTAGCAAGACTTAGCCAAGCAAGTTTATGCCTAGCAAGACTTAGTCAAGCAAGTTTATGCCTAGTAAGACTTAGCCAAGCAAGTTTATGCCTAGCAAGACTTAGTCAAGCAAGTTTATGCCTAGCAAGACTTAGCCAAGCAAGTTTATGCCTAGCAAGACTTAGCCAAGCAAGTTTATGCCTAGCAAGACTTAGCCAAGCAAGTTTATGCCTAGCAAGACTTAGCCAAGCAAGTTTATGCCTAGTAAGACTTAGCCAAGCAAGTTTATGCCTAGTAAGACTTAGCCAAGCAAGTTTATGCCTAGTAAGACTTAGCCAAGCAAGTTTATGCCTAGCAAGACTTAGCCAAGCAAGTTTATGCCTAGCAAGACTTAGTCAAGCAAGTTTATGCCTAGTAAGACTTAGTCAAGCAAGTTTATGCCTAGCAAGACTTAGTCAAGCAAGTTTATGCCTAGTAAGACTTAGCCAAGCAAGTTTATGCCTAGCAAGACTAAGTCAAGCAAGTTTATGCCTAGCAAGACTAAGTCAAGCAAGTTTATGCCTAGCAAGACTAAGTCAAGCAAGTTTATGCCTAGCAAGACTAAGTCAAGCAAGTTTATGCCTAGCAAGACTTAGTCAAGCAAGTTTATGCCTAGCAAGACTAAGTCAAGCAAGTTTATGCCTAGCAAGACTAAGTCAAGCAAGTTTATGCCTAGCAAGACTAAGTCAAGCAAGTTTATGCCTAGCAAGACTAAGTCAAGCAAGTTTATGCCTAGCAAGACTTAGTCAAGCAAGTTTATGCCTAGTAAGACTTAGTCAAGCAAGTTTATGCCTAGTAAGACTTAGCCAAGCAAGTTTATGCCTAGTAAGACTTAGCCAAGCAAGTTTATGCCTAGCAAGACTAAGTCAAGCAAGTTTATGCCTAGCAAGACTAAGTCAAGCAAGTTTATGCCTAGCAAGACTAAGTCAAGCAAGTTTATGCCTAGCAAGACTTAGTCAAGCAAGTTTATGCCTAGCAAGACTTAGTCAAGCAAGTTTATGCCTAGCAAGACTTAGTCAAGCAAGTTTATGCCTAGTAAGACTTAGTCAAGCAAGTTTATGCCTAGTAAGACTTAGTCAAGCAAGTTTATGCCTAGTAAGACTTAGTCAAGCAAGTTTATGCCTAGTAAGACTTAGTCAAGCAAGTTTATGCCTAGCAAGACTAAGTCGAGCTAGTTTATGCCTAGTAAGACTTAGTCAAGCAAGTTTATGCCTAGTAAGACTTAGCCAAGCAAGTTTATGCCTAGTAAGACTTAGCCAAGCAAGTTTATGCCTAGCAAGACTAAGTCAAGCAAGTTTATGCCTAGCAAGACTAAGTCAAGCAAGTTTATGCCTAGCAAAACTAAGTCAAGCAAGTTTATGCCTAGCAAGACTAAGTCAAGCAAGTTTATGCCTAGCAAGACTAAGTCAAGCAAGTTTATGCATAGCAAGACTAAGTCAAGCAAGTTTATGCCTAGCAAGACTAAGTCAAGCAAGTTTATGCCTAGCAAGACTAAGTCAAGCAAGTTTATGCATAGCAAGACTAAGTCAAGCAAGTTTATGCCTAGCAAGACTAAGTCAAGCAAGTTTATGCCTAGCAAGACTAAGTCAAGCAAGTTTATGCCTAGCAAGACTAAGTCAAGCAAGTTTATGCCTAGCAAGACTAAGTCAAGCAAGTTTAATTCAATTCAGACTTCCTGTTTTTCAGCACCTACTACTTTCATCTTCAACTTTTTCTTGTTTCATAAACTTCTTTCTTAGCTTTCTGTTTCTGTGCCCTTTCTACAGAGATTCCACGTTTCTTTAACTCCATACTAAATGGTGCCTTCTTCCTTCCTCTCTTTGGATAGCCTTTGTTGCGGATAGGGAGGCTTAAACTAACTAATAATCTAATCTAATCTATCTTCAATTCAGACTAAACACGCTGCTTCTCAGTAAATGTTTTATAAATCATGCATACCAGGCACTGTGCCCAGTGTGCTGTTGATTTACTTGGTACTTTTTAAGACGAGCATTTGAAGCTACATATCGTTGTCTGGGGTGATGAACTGTAATAATAAGAACTTAACAGCCTTTGTGATGGTTTATAAATAAGCTTTTACAGAATAGGTACATTTTTATATAATTAGATTATTCATTAAAAGAAATCTACGATATCAAACTAGGCATTGCTTACCTCTTCCGAAGGTCCGAATTCATTTATATCTATGCAATACGATTATTTGATGAAAGCCTTGTGTTGCGTGCTCGTGTTGTAAGTGATTCGTGTGGTAGACTCCATTTGTGTTATCTTCCAAACCCTGAGGGAGGCATACGATGGGAAGTAGATTTAAGTTAGTGATGTTTGTTCATCCAGTGCTGCTGGGACTGGCGGCCTCAGGGGGGATACCATTACTATTAGGTTACTTCAGCGAAAGGTTTTTGTATGTTTTATCAGGGCTTTTTTTGCCCTATTAGCTTTTTCCAGTTGTCATGTCGTCTCCGCTATCTCTAAGTTATGTTTTCTTCCTCTTCCTTTTAAACTCTCTGTTTCCATGCAAAAGGCATAAAGTAGTGGGGGAACCCACCTCGTGAATCGATTCCCCTCAGGGGGATACAGGTATTGTATCTATGGGAATTAGCGCTCCCATGGGGACTATGTGAGGGCCTGAGCTAAAGGTTAGGAAGGCTTCCGTTTGTTGAAATAGAATAGGTTTTTGTTTTGTTACGGACCATCTTTTTTCGGTTCACTACTGTCCTGTTTTTCAGCACCTACTACTTCCTTCTTCAACTTTTTCTTGCTTCATGAACTTCTTTCTTAGCTTCCGGTTTCTGTGCACCTTGTGCATAGATTCCGCGTTCCCTCAACTCCATACTAAATGGTGCCTTCCTCCTTCCTCTCTTAGAACATTTTTGTCGTGGAATTAAGGGAGGCTTAAACTTTCTTATATAATAATAATAATATAATTGTGAATCGATTCCCCTTTTTCAACAATTTATACCAAATGGTTCCTTCTCTTCACTCTTTAGAGATCACATGTGTTGTGGCTAGTGAGACCTGAATTATCTCAAAATAATTTAATAATAAAAATAATACTAACATCGACAAAAAGTGACCCACCTTCTCTCACTCTTCACATCAACAAAATATGACTCCCTCTCATTTCACATCAACAGAAAATGACTCCCTCTCATCTCACATCAACAGAAAATGACTCCCTCTCATCTCACATCAACAGAAAATGACTCCCTCTTATCTCACATCAACAGAATATGACTCCCTCTCATCTCACATCAACAGAATATGACTCCTTCTCATCTCACATCAACAGAATATGACTCCCTCTCATCTCACATCAACAGAATATGACTCCCTCTCATCTCACATCAACAGAATATGACTCCCTCTCATCTCACATCAACAGAATATGACTCCCTCTCATCTCACATCAACAGAATATGACTCCCTCTCATCTCACATCAACAGAAAATGACTCCCTTTCATCTCACATCAACAGAATATGACTCCCTTTCATCTCACATCAACAGAATATGACTCCCTCTCATCTCACATCAACAGAATATGACTCCCTCTCATCTCACATCAACAGAATATGACTCCCTCTCATCTCACATCAACAGAATATGACTCCCTCTCATCTCACATCAACAGAATATGACTCCCTCTCATCTCACATCAACAGAATATGACTCCCTCTCATCTCACATCGACAGAATATGACTCCCTCTCATCTCACATCGACAGAATATGACTCCCTCTCATCTCACATCGACAGAATATGACTCCCTCTCATCTCACATCGACAGAATATGACTCCCTCTCATCTCACATCGACAGAATATGACTCCCTCTCATCTCACATCGACAGAATATGACTCCCTCTCATCTCACATCGACAGAATATGACTCCCTCTCATCTCACATCGACAGAATATGACTCACTCTCATCTCACATCGACAGAATATGACTCCCTCTCATCTCACATTAACAAAATATGACTCACTCTCATCTCACATCAACAGAATATGACTCACTCTCATCTCACATCAACAAAATATGACTCACTCTCATCTCACATCAACAGAATATGACTCACTCTCATCTCACATCAACAGAATATGACTCCCTCTCATCTCACATCAACAGAATATGACTCCCTCTCATCTCACATCAACAAAATTTGACTCCCTCTCATCTCTCATCGACAGAATATGACTCCCTCTCATCTCACATCGACAGAATATGACTCCCTCTCATCTCACATCGACAGAATATGACTCCCTCTCATCTCACATCAACAGAATATGACTCCCTCTCATCTCACATCAACAGAATATGACTCCCTCTCATCTCACATCAACAGAATATGACTCCCTCTCATCTCACATCAACAGAATATGACTCCCTCTCATCTCAC
The DNA here is from genome assembly GCA_030386875.1 of Morinoia aosen. Classification (NCBI taxonomy): domain Eukaryota; kingdom Metazoa; phylum Arthropoda; class Malacostraca; order Amphipoda; family Talitridae; genus Morinoia; species Morinoia aosen. Next base: position 33,699,921 of record CM059577.1, read on the forward strand.
ATCAACAGAATATGACTCCCTCTCATCTCACATCAACAGAATATGACTCCCTCTCATCTCACATCAACAGAATATGACTCCCTCTCATCTCACATCAACAGAATATGACTCCCTCTCATCTCACATCAACAGAATATGACTCCCTCTCATCTCACATCAACAGAATATGACTCCCTCTCATCTCACATCAACAGAATATGACTCCCTCTCATCTCACATCAACAGAATATGACTCCCTCTCATCTCACATCGACAGAATATGACTCCCTCTCATCTCACATCGACAGAATATGACTCCCTCTCATCTCACATCGACAGAATATAACTCCCTCTCATCTAACATCGACAGAATATGACTCCCTCTCATCTAACATCGACAGAATATGACTCCCTCTCATCTCACAACGACAGAATATGACTCCCTCTCATCTCACATCGACAGAATATGACTCCCTCTCATCTCACATCAACAGAATATGACTCCCTCTCATCTCACATCAACAGAATATGACTCCCGCTCATCTCACATCAACAGAATATGACTCCCGCTCATCTCACATCAACAGAATATGACTCCCTCTCATCTCACATCAACAGAATATGACTCCCTCTCATCTCACATCAACAGAATATGACTCCCTCTCATCTCACATCAACAGAATATGACTCCCTCTCATCTCACATCAACAGAATATGACTCCCTCTCATCTCACATCAACAGAATATGACTCCCTCTCATCTCACATCAACAAAATATGACTCCCTCTCATCTCACATCAACAAAATATGACTCTCAATTTCCAGTACCCCAGTGCCCACACGACTAATCGCTCAGAGCGGTGCTAAGAAGACTGTATTTAACCAAAGTCAACTTCCCTACACATGCTCCTTATAACTTTTCAATAGGAATTCCTCCCCTTGAACAAGCCCCAACGAAGTTGTAAGTCGGGCGCCGGTAATTAGATACGGAAACGAAACTTTGCTGGCCACTCGCTTCTAATTAGTTTCAGAAAGAAGGGCCCTACTTAAACTCGGTGCACACGTTCAAATTCCCGACCTCAGCTCCAGTTTGCCCAACTTCATTTTGAATTTCGTTCTGCATAATTTTCGCTGGCATCTGACGTTTACTGATGAAGGGGCCAAGTTTTCGAAATGATCTCCCATTTTTGTGTGTCGTGCTCTAACGTACCTTTAATTTTTTTTGTTTTTATCCCCAGTTTTTGAAATTTTTCATTTTTAACAGACTAATCTGAAGCTCAGTTCATGCCTTTTTTAATTTTCTCATTTCAAAATGTCTCTATTTATATCGGATGGTGTATTGTTTGCCAAGAACGTTGAATAACTTAGTACTTCAATGGAGTAATCAATGGAGTAAACTACAACTTTTTGAATAGGACACTTCAGCTGCTTATGCTTAGTACACATAAAGTCCAACTTCAAAATTCATGTATCTCACATATTGTTATTTAAATCCTTTTGGATGATAATGCAGACAAATTGCGCTTTAAAAAATTAAATCATAACATTGAAAATGATCACAGCACATCGGGAAGTCGAACTATTAATTTTCCATAATCAAATCAAAAGTTTAAAAAAAAGCATGTGTCGGAATTCAAAAACAGCCCAATTGTTATTATTATGATTCCTGCGCCGCTGATCAAGAGATTCTGCTGTCGATACATGAATCGTTAAACTCGAACATAAATCAACATTTAAATTGAGACTGACCCATCTTTTTCCTCAAGAGGAGCCAACTATTATATCTTAGAAATAAGCGCTCTCATGGAAAGATGTTAAGCCTAAGCTAAAAGTTAAATAAGCCTTCCTTTTGTTGAAGCGAAATAGATGTTTTGTTTTTCTAAGGACTTTTTACTTTCTTCTCCGCCGTCCTTTTTCTTCGGTTTTTATCAATTTTTTAAAACTTTCATTTTGTCTCAATTTATTTTGATCTTGCTGGTTCTATGCGAAGGGTGTCGGACACACCTTATGCATAAATTCCTCGTTCTCCTAACTTCTCCTAAGTGGTGCTGACTTGTGATTTAATTGAAATCTAATACTTTTTTATTTCAGTTTTTTCACGAACTTCTTTCAATTCCACTGTTTTTATTCATAGGGTGTGCATAGATTACCCGTTCCCTTAATTCCATACTAATTTGTGCCTACTCCTTTTTTTCTTGAAAATACCTCTGCTGAAGTTATCCCTCTGGGAAATACAACGATTTTATCTATTGGAATTAACACTCGCAAGAAAAAAATATAAGATTCTGAGCTGATAGTCAAGTAGGCCTATTTTTTGTTGAAATGAAATACGTTTTTTGTTGTTTTGAGGGCATTATTTTTTCATTTAGGACCATTTTCATTACTGTTTTCCTGTTTTCAGTACCTCTAACTTTCTTCTTAAATTTCTATCTTGTTTCTTATCTTTTCTTCTTCAACTTTGATCTCGTTCCACATCCTTTTTTCTTCAAATTTTATCTTGTTTCAAATCATTTTCTCTTCAATTTTTATCGTGTTTCATATCTTTTCTTCTTTACTGACTGTTTTCATGCGCAGAGAAGCCTGTGCCGGAATGCACCTAGCGCATAGATTCCGCGTTACCTTAGCGCCTTCCTAAAGCGTGCCTTCATCCGTCCTCTCTTTGGATTGCCTTTGTTGCGGTTTGGGGGGGTTAGACTAACATCTAATCTAATCTTTGTTGCCACGAGGTCTACTGTCTTCCCATCTATTGGGCGCAGAAAGAATTTATTCTCAGCGCATCAAGAAGATGTGAATTTCATGGACCAGTGGCATTACTGAGTGAGAATTAAAGCGGCCCGTTTTCAATACATTGATATTAGAGTCAGAGTAACGCAGAACGAAATTATTCGACCACAAGTTGAGGGAGGCTGTCGAGCATTTAGGTTGTTAGTCGAGCTATAATTTCATTTCCTACCTCTTCGTTTTGATCTCGTTGGTAGACTTCTGTAATGCCAGTATTCTGTTTGGATATACCAGATACTAGATTCATTTTTTTCTAATTTTCAACGGCATTCATGTGTTCCTGGGCATTGATGAACTTTTAAATGTTAATTTGAAATCTTATATTGAGCTAATTCTCCACCTTTGCCAATTCATTTATACCAGAATCGCATTGCCAGATCGATATCCTTAACGAAGAAAGTAGATTGATAAATATTTCTATTTTAATTAATATTTATTAATTTAAATGGGCCATCATGAGTAAAATTATTGCACTACAAGTAGAGGATAAATCTTACTAGCTGTAGATAAGGACTCCTCCGAGAAGTTTAATATACGGAAAATACAACTCGCAAAAGTTTAAGTCAAGTCCGCGTCACAGAAAAAAAAATTCGAAGAATTCTCAAAACGATTGTCCGACGTGATCTGGAGCGCGAGACGAAATTGCGTTCTGAATCTCCATTGACATCGCGAAAGAAAGGACCTCGAATTCATTTTATGTCGTCCATCCTACAACTGAAGCTCTATACAACATAACGAAATTTCATATACTTCTTCGCTCAACTCAGGTGAGAAGAGTCTTTTAGGAGGTTAACAACCACCACAATTTCATAAATACGTACGGTGATATGTTGGGTGAACTCCCTGCACGCAACAAGAAGAAATACAAAGAAATGCGACAGCTAGTTAAGACCTGTGCATGATGCATGATCCCCGCAGTAAGGCGACACACAAAATGCAAAAATACTCAACTTGCTGCTCAATATTACCAACTCCATCGCCCTTCTCAGGTAACAAATGATGTACTGAACAGCAGTGAAGTAGAGAGGCTTAATTAGAGTTACTGTGCTGCGGAAGCGAAAAGTGGGAGAATATTTTCTGTTAATGACACATGTTGTGACGGTGCTGTTCACTTCTCAAAGGAATATATCTAGTGCATCTATGGGAATTGGCGCTCCCAGGTATAATAAATGAAATCCTTAGCACTTTGAAAAAGGTTAGAAAGGCCTTCCTCTTGTTTAAAAATATTTTTTGTTTTGTTACGGCTATCGTTTCACTGCTGCAATTTTTTTCTGCACCTATTTCTTACGTCTTTAGCTGTTACCTTGTTTTATGAACTTATTTTCAATCTTGCTATCACTATGCGCATAGGGTGGGGATGCAAGTTTTACATAGATCTCAATTTCTTCAATTCTACTCTAAATGGTGACATCCTTTTTCTCTCGGAAGCAACATCGTTGGGCTTAGGGAAGCTTGACTTTTTTCTTACCTAATTTAAATCATACCGGCGCTAGCCAAAGGACTACATGACTTATAAGATAGTGAACGGTTCATTAATGGAGGGCAGTGAAATGACGGGTTTGCTGTACATTTTTTCATAGGAGTGCTCTAAAAGTTACACTGTAATACGCTTTCTTCAATCAAGTTGCCTACATTTTTGAAAGTTGAACTTGAATATCGATCAAAATCTATAGAATTCGAGGGTTTTTCATTGACGATTGATGTATGCACTCCTCCGGTAGTCTGAATTTAGAAGTTGGAAACTTGTTAAATAATTTAGTAGGAAGCTGAGATGCTCATAAAATGATTAAGAGAGATGTAGATTATAAAGCTGCACTTCGATAAGCGCGGGATGGATTAAGATCTAGAGAAAATGAAGGCCATTTTCCTGCTTTCCCAAACGAAATGATCTCGATAAGTTTTCCCCAAAATGCACACGCCCCATTTTCAAAAGTGCTCAATGTGTTTCCACGGATCAAAGAATGGTAAAAGTACAAATCTTTCAAATATCTTAGATGAAGTAAAATGAGAAAAAGCATCGCTATCTATATTTTAGCACGGACGCAAAATTTGTCCTGGCATGAGGAGACGATGTGACGTTCTAACACACTTTTCCCGCCATGTCAAGTGTTATTTAACGACTTGTACATACCGTGGTAAAATTATGAAATTGCAAAAATTTTATCTTTTCGAGAACAATCGGTTTTCGCAACATTTTCAACCTACTTGTTTTAAGAAATGTGAGTGGTCATCAATCGAAGAGTTTTTCGGGTTTTCCTAGGGCAAATTAAAATGCCTGTTTAATTTGCGTCTTAAACTAAATAGACGCAGACTCCATCAATTCATCGGCTCGCTAATTAAAATCAAACTGAATAATTTTTAACATATATTTTAAGCGCATTTAATTCTGTTGAATTAAGGATGCGTTCAATTTAGAACGCCTCAAATTCCTTTTAATTGAGAACGTGTTGAATCGCATTAAATTGAAAATGCGAATTGTGTTAAATTAAGAACGTTTTGAATTACGTTAAATTAAAAAAGTATTATGTTGAATTGAAAACGTGTTGAATTGCGTTAAATGAGATCGCCGGTTCGTCCTCAGCGTCCGCGTTCAATGCTTCTTGCAATTAATTCGCAATTATTGCAAAAGATCTCAAGATTTCCCAAGAGCCTCTCGCGTCTCAAATTGTTCCCTTATCAAGACCAAGTTTGAGGACGTTTGCAGGAGACGATTAATTGCCTTCAAGTACGCTCCAACTGCTCCAACTTTGCACTTTGATAACTGTCCCACTCAAGAATCTCAATGGAATTCCAATCTATCACTATTAAAATCTCGGGACTTGGTAGATCGTCGGAGAGAGCTTTGGATCTACAGTAGTTCGACTACACAGCATTCTACTCGAACTGGACTAACTCGTGTGTTTTTAGCAGTAGCGGTTGATGAAAAAAAAGTGAAATAACGGTCTTGTTACTACAATTTATCCTTTGTGACAGCAATGAAATATTTTTTATGTCACTGTATTACGATTTTTCAGAGCGTTGGTTAACTATTGTCATATACTCAAAAATTCTATTTTTCATTAAGGTATCAAAAAAATTTATATCCAAAACGCAAGTTCACTTTTTAAAATTAAGAGAAAAAAACATTTCAGCATCAATGCCAGAAGCATCGATGCCAGTAGCTGTGTAAACTTTTTTAGCTTTTAGTTTACGACTTGTTTATTTTTAAGTAGGATTTTCGATTCTTTATACGTAAATACGAAACAAGAGTTGGGTGTCAATTCTTTGGAAGTTACAGTGGCACAGATACTTCAATACGTCATTTCTTTCGTGTTGCATATTACATCATCCACCGAAGTTAGTTTACAGAAATATAACACCAATTGCCGGAAATTCAGCTACATTGACGAGATCACTATGAACTCATATTTTCTCTCATCGTCTTTTTGTGGATGACAGATTCACATTGCAATATCGACTAAACAAACGAGAACATTTGTGCTAAATTGATTCAAATACGAAATTTTACTTTTGGGATTGCCCTGCCATTCAGTTACATTAATAAGTCTCATCTCCAGGTATTCCGTATGGCTTCGAAGTTGGACTGGTTATATCGAATTGAAATTGATCTGAGAAGTATTTATTTAATTGAATGAGATGGAATTGAAATTAATAGTTGGCCCGACTCTATGTCCACGATATCAAAAATAAAATTTCTCGAGTCTTGCATAACATTTTGTATATAAATCTGATCCATCAGGATCAATTGATGGAGCAAAACAAATGTTTACTCCTACGCTACGTTAGCTTAGATCTTTTCCATAATACTAAATTAATGCGAGAACAGTCTTCCATAGGAGTGATTTCTGTGATCAAACCTACAAGTTTTTGCCAGCATAGCTGCTTTGGAGCAAATCTGCAAATCGGTTGAATCGTATACAAAGTTTAATTCTTTACCTCATTGATCCACATTACCTCTCCATTTTTTGCCCGAAGACCGTTTCTACATGAAGCAGATCCATTTTATATAAAGCAGGATGGATAAAGCAGGTCCATTTCTCGCCTTCATATCCGTGTCAGCATCGCTCACCTCAACATACTAACCAAGGAAAGTCCAGCATGATGGAGAATAAGGTTCCGGCCAAGACACTCGACAATATCGCCTGTCACCTGTCCGCAGCACAGAATACGAGCATCAATCAACGATGCAGAGCGCTGATGCGTGTTCGCTGCATCTGTAGAGCAGATACCAGACCGAACCTGTGTGTTATAACAATGTCTTTATGCACATCAAACACTCCCAAGGAGAAAATGTGTAAGGGCCCGAGCTGAGAGTTTGGTAGGCCTTCTTTTTATACAAAAAATATTTTTTGTTTGTTAATTAAGGGACCACTTTTTTCGATTCATTGCTGTCCTGTTTTTCAGCACATTTTAATTTCTTCGTTAACTTTTATTTGTTTCATATATTAACTTTTTTCTCAACTTACTGTTTTTATGAACCTCATGCATAAATTCCAAGATCCCTTAACACAATACTAAATGGTTCCTTCCTCCTTTGTCTCTTTAGAACACCTTTGTTGCTGTAAGAGAGGCTTAAATTAACATCTACTTTAATCCAGACTAACACTGACATCAGGTTGTCACTGACAACAGGAGAAACTGCTACTCAGCTGGGAATTTCAAAGAACTCTTTAGTGTACAAATTAAACGTAGAATAAAATAGGTACAGGCAATTTCATAAGCGAACTTTTCAGTTCTCAGTCGTTAAAAGGTTGAATTCTACGCGATGATAAGTCTACACTGGCCAACATTTAAAGCATAACCCAGCGTTAGTGAATGAGAAAAATTACATCAGTGCCCTCACGCGAACACTCAATAACTGTTGTTGTAGCACTTGTTATTTTACATTAGATTCAAACAATTATAGCTCAAATTTTATTAATTTTTATTGCGAATCGCAGTTAAAGTGAATTTCCTTAGAATTTGAGGCATCGGAATAAAAAGTTGTCCTTCAATGTTCTCGGGATAACTCAAACCAATTTAAAAATGCTCACAGTTTTTTAATCTGCAGTCTAAAAACGTAATATACCACGCTTTAAATTCTTGGCAATTCTGAATGCATTGGTATCTCCTACGTTAAAAAGCTCTATTGAAATGATGAATTTTAATTGAATCTATATACATATTCGAGCGAGGTTTTGTGGTTTCGCAACTCATAAAATGGTCAGTGAACGGATACCAAGCCGCTTGATATTTTGTGATGAAGCATGTACTAAAAGCCAACAGGGAAAAACTCTCACCAAATTTTATCAAGCGACAGCTAGGCGCATTCATTTCAAATGTTATTTAGCAATGAAACCTGCAATGGAATTTCGCGGAATGGCTCCGTAAGAATTTTCCTTTTTCCACAAACCAGGAACGAAGCATTTTTGCGGCCCATCCCAGCGCCCAAAGAATAGAGTTAATTTGCTTGAGTATTGCAGAGAGGCTTTGGCTTCGGTCAAATTGGCCGAGAGTAGAAGAGTGTCTTGCCAAAAACTGTCCCTCGGGGACTCGGGGTATACACAAACTTAGGCAAATGAAAACTGGCACTCAAGCATACACTTTAATGGAGCCATGCGCTGGAAACTCAATTGTTTTGGAGGAAGACTTCGATATTCTTGACTCGCATGTCAAGTTTACTTTGGAAAGGTCAATGTGATGCTAGGTTTCGCCAGACGTTGATGAAGATAACAAAATTGTTGGTTTATTCTACGCAGAGCCAATTTCAGCAAGCATTGGCATTACTCTCATGGCAGAACTCTCAGCTTTGCAGTTATTGTGAAGCTTGAAAGCAGAGTAATTTTCTATACTAGAACACGTGAGATACTAATTTCGGCGAAAGCGAAATAAATGTTCTTTTTCTCCTCCAGAACACTTGAGAAACCAATTTCGGAAAAATAGAATTAGTATTTTTTTTCTCCACCAGAACACGTGAGAAATCAATTTCGGAAAAATAGAATTAGTATTCTTTCTCTCCACCAGAACACGTGAGAAACCAATTTCGGCGGAACAAGATTCCGACATGAAAACATTCCTTTCTGTCCAAAGCTGAAAAGATTTGTTGTGAAGCTTTTGTGTCACATTGGGAGGAAATACGCTTCGGTATCTGCCCTTGTAGTAAAGTGAGAATAAATAGCTTTCTCTGCATACAGAATTCGGTTAGAATTGCGGCTCAACTGTAAATTTACCTCTGATGCAATTTGAAAATAATTTTTGTTAGAGCACCATGCACTTTTGAGATGAAAGTTTTTTTCATTCGCGTCAAATGGAGAAAATGCTCTGACTAGAAATCTGCAAAAATCTAAAACCACGCGCTGGGATTTAGGCTGACATAGTTAGTACAAGTAAAAATACTGCATACACTGACGAAATTTAATGGTGACTCAGAAAATTTTCATGCAGTTTCCATTCTAAAGAAATTGAGAGCCAAACTTCTTCAAATGATTTTCTAAATGATTTAAAGACCTAACTGCTCAAGTTTTAGCTCTGCTCGAAAAACTCGGTGTATCTTGTACCTGGTACGACGATTTAATTACTCGTTGACTGCTCAATCAAATGCCATCAACGTGTGAATTGATCATACTCTGCGCTTATTAATAATGAGTTAGAATTATATTTTCTGATATAATTATCGTAGGTGTGCGCAATAAATAACTTGGGTCAAGTTTATGGGAAATTTAGGCACTTGAATAAAACAGACTGCGTTTGTCATTCATCGAAATCCTCAACACTAGCACACAAAAAAAATATTTCACTGCGAGCTCAATCGCAATAATAGTTCAAGATGCCCTTGGTCAATGTAAAATCAGAGAATACACAGACCTCCATGCCTATAATGTCGGTTGAATGTATTACCAAATCTTGGGTCTCCTTCCTGAAAAAGCAAACAACCCACACATGAAAAATGTTGATTCACATTGTTTCTAATTCTTGGATATCCATTCTTCGCTCCACGAACATTCATTTCCTGCGAGAGTTCACAAAAAAAGACGCAGGAGCTCGATCTCACGCAAAAAATGTTTACTACGAGATGCCGAGGAAAATATATTTTAGTTAAAAAATTAATGTTTTGGTTCTGTGCGTAGATTGTCGCTATTTTCTTCGGTCAAGCTAAATATCCATCCATGGGAACCAAGATCTCAAACATTGATCAGGCGGTGCTCGAATGAGTCTAATATTGCCTACTTACTCGAGCTTTGTTTTGTCTCTTCGCACCCGCGGCTTGTCGCGTGCATTTTATCTTCGTGCCTGCATAGCGAAGCCGGCACGTAAGTTGAATTCTACGGGATCATTTGTATAATAAAACATAATTGATATGAACATGTTCCTGCAGTCTGCACTTGCAATGAAATACAGTTGAAGATGAAGTAAATGACTTAAAAATTTGGAATCCAGGAGCGTATTAACCCGCGAACTATAACTGGTCGCCTCATTTACCAGGCTGGTCACTGGTTGCCAGACGTAAGGCATAACCCCAAGTTGTTATACACCAAAATGATCGTCTCAGCGAGTGCTACACAGCTGGAGCCAGAAACCCCCACATTGTGGGGGTTAAGGCAGAGCTCCAACCACTTGGAAGTTGGGAGGGGTAAGCACAGTCAGTGTGGTAAATGAGGCGACCGTGAGAGGGTGTGCGTGCGAACAGTCAGTGGCAGCCTCAGTTACCAGCGAAACTACTCAGGGCCTTATTTCGCCTTATTTCGCAAAAATGGCAAATAAGACAAATCTGAAGTCAGTAGCGTGTAGAGCAGTATTTTATTCATATTGTGTGAAAATTACAAGTTTCGAAACACTATACTTACAGTAATATAACCAGACATGCAAACATGCATTTATGTAGGAACTAAAACGAAGAATGGATAACACTTAGTAGACATAAATGGTCATAACTTTTTTTCTAATTGTTGTAGAGGAAAAATAAAAACATCAGCAGGTTTGGAAGGATTTTCTGCATAAAATAGCAGCAAAAAACATTACATTGTTCCCAAAACAAAAAAATGGCCATTGATCTCTTTGAAGCAATGTTGTGCAAAAATCTACGGAGTTTGACTCCATATTACAAAGAAACGGTTCAAGTTATCAAAAATCTGACAACATCAAAGTGTAAAGCAACATTTTTTACTCGTTACTTCATATTTTTACATCTCTGCCTATTACGGTAAGTGAACAGGGAACGGCAGAGTAACGCGGGTAAATTGACTACTTTTCTGAGGGATGCGCGACCGTGCGCGGGTATATAAGGTTCGTTGTTCCAGGATTCACTTTCATGGAACACTGACTATATTGTGGATCGTGTTGCTGCAGTGGCTAATGGCCGTGCGTGAGATTGTGTCTAATTAGGAATCCGACACACCTCAGGAGGCATTGGATAGGCAATAACCTTAGGTTAGTTCAGTTTGTCTCTCCTATCCTACGGGCACTCGTGATGCTAGGAAGGAAACTGTTAGGTTACCTTAGCTATTGATAGGCCTTCGGAACTTATATCTTTCGTGCATAGTTCGCTTCTTTCAGCTCTCATGCTTTCTTCGCTTTCATCCTTTTTTTCCTCTTTTTTCCTAACTTTAGCGTTTCCATGCGCAGGCTATTCTGTGTGGGAACACACCTTGTGCATCAGTTACCCGTTTTTTCTCGTCCGAACAAAATGGTCCCTCCTCTTGGCTCTCTTGGTATTGCCTTTGTTTTGCTGAGGAGTTTCTAACTAATATTAGAAAAATAAATACAATATTGGAATAACAAAATACTTGACTTTTAACTTGTAATAGCTTAAAAAATTGCTTGGTTTCATTGCTCTCAACTTTGACATAAATATGCTACGGACGTTTACAACGTCTCGGGAGGCGTTGTTTAAATTCTTTACTTGGAATTGAAAAGGGATTGAAAGTATGGCCAAGTGTACATTTAGGAATGTTACAAATTGAAGAATCAATCAATTGATTGGTAGAGGTGTTGTGTGCGATAATTTCAACTAACAAAAGCCAGTATGTCGTGCCAACGATTTTTGACGAGCTCAACTGTTCGTCTCATAATTCGCATAGCTCCATGCATCGCGAGAGCTTACAAAATACAATATTTAGACATTTGCCGCCTCCTTTGCGATGGGGAGTACCTCATCGAGTTTCAATCGCGTTAACTCATTCAATTACGAACTTGTATTTTGATTTCTTAGATCAGGTTTAGTTGCCCCTAAGTTCCCCAGCGGGGAAACGCACCATGTACATTCACATCCCGTATTCTACACTCCATACTATCCAGTGCGTTTTATTCGCTCTCTGGAGATCGTCTTTACTATGGCGAGGGAGTTTAGAACCATCTAATAATAATGCACTCTCTCCTAGGAGATACAATCGTTGAATTTATGAAATTTAGCGCTCTCAGGGAGGGGGAAATGTAAGGCCTCGAGCTAGAGGTGAGGTAGGCCTACCGCTTGTTTGAAGTAGAAAATTTATTTGTTATGGACCATCTTTTTTCAACACAACGCTGTCCGCTTTTTCAGCACCTACTACTTCATTCTTCCACTTTTATCCCGTTTTATGAGTTTTTTTATAACTAATTGTTGCTATTCACGAGGGATATTGCTCGAGTACGAACCTTGTGTATAGATTCCGTGTTCCCTGAAATCCATGCTAAATGGTACTTTTTTCCTTCTTCCTTTGGAATATTTTCATTGTGCTTAGGAAAGCTTAAACTAGCTTTTCTCGTCTCTATAAAAAATATTGAAAACAACGGAACTGTTCCTGGATGGAATAATATTAAATGATGAACTCTTTCACATCGACGCACTTTTGGATTTCCTTCCGATTTCCAGTCATTTCCACTTCTTGCCTCCGGTTGCTATCCTGCCAAAAATTCGCGAGTTATAACGTGTTTCGCAAAAAGCACTTTAAAGCCCCAGAGGTCTGCCTTCAAAAACACTCCCCCAAAAAATCAGATACTCCGTTTTTCACACTCGCGTGGACAAGTCCGAGAACAAGAAACTCTTCCACAGGGAACAATTTGTGAAGAAATGCTCAAGTTCTTGTTTTCTGAGGGGGGGGGAGCTTTCCTTAAACCTAAGGCGTGTGCGGATAAGAAATTTATTGATTAAGAGCTCAAAAATGAGGCAAATTTATCAAGATATTGAATTGAAAATGGACAGAGTTTTTATAGGCTTCTTTAACCTTTTTCAAGCATAGAAAGCTTCTAAATTTTTCAAGTACAGTGGCTGAAAGATTTTTGACGAATGGACACAGCATAACAGCGATATCACAGTCAAAGCCTTGTGTAAATATTCAGTATTTAAACTGAACGAACTCCGCGGCATTTTATACCTTGATACTTATTTTCATGTGATATCGATATTAATTGATTGGGAGGGATCCCAAATTTCCTAATGAAGTCAATTATTTCATAGCATAACTATGGAATTTCCTCCACAACCTCAGATCACTTACTGTATCATTTATTTGCAAGCACAGTACAACTATGTAGTGGTAGTGCGCGATTCCACTCAGCTAATAGAATTTTCTCGGCAATTAAGTTACAAAATCTACTACAATGCAAGAATTCACGACCATCAAATTCGGTTAGAATAAATATTATCATTGATTAAATAATATTCCTGAATCTACTTTATCTGCATGACGATTATTGTAATTATTTTCAGCTTCTGATTACCAAAGTACACATCGGTGGAGAGCGTAAACTATGAGATGAAAGTGACTCAAAGTTGCGCGTAACTCATATAATTCATAGGCTAAGAGAAGGAAGTGATCCAAAGTTACGCATAATTCAAATTAGAAAATGGAAGCCGTAATGTTAGATGTACGAGGAGTTCGTGAGACTCGAACTCAGGACTAGAAATCACCGCGCCAACACGCTATCGACCGCGCTATCGATCACCCTGAAAAGGTGATCGAAGCACAACGAATGCAATGTTTGGCACAGTGAAAGCAGGCGCACTGTCCTGGCAGATATATTTTATTCCCATATGTATCGAGAGCTCAAAGTCTAGTCCCCCCCAGAAACAGTTAATGAATATGGTACGGGAAGACACTGCTTCCACAAGGTTTTTTCAAATGAAATAAATGTACGAGGAGTTCGTGAGACTCGAACTCAGGACTAGAAATCACCGCGCCAACACGCTATCGACTGCGCTATCGATCACCCTAAAAAGGTGATCGAAGCACGAAGCACATGCCAAACATTGCTTTCGTTGTGCTTCGATCACCTTTTTAGGGTGATCGATAGCGCAGTCGATAGCGTGTTGGCGCGGTGATTTCTAGTCCTGAGTTCGAGTCTCACGGACTCCTCGTACATTTATTTCATTTGAAAAAACCTTGAAGAAGCAGTGTCTTCCCGTACCAGATTCATTAACTGTTTCAGGGGGTGACTAGACTTTGAGCTCCCGTAATGTTAGTAAACACGAATCAATTAATCCAGGAGGTTAATAACATTTGAACACGTTTAACCCTTTAACGCCCCAGAGGACACCAGTGTCCTCTTTCAAAATTCCCCTTCAATATATTTTATTTCTTATTCAATTAGTTCCCTAATGTGTTCTTTGAAGTTCTCTGCCGAGTGGCAGTTCTTATCCCATCCTGATATCGGTGACTGCCAGATGCCAGCGCCAGTTTAGTGACGGTGGTTGTGTTAACGGTAATATGAGTACAAAAATTCGGACGTTAAAGGGTTAAGGCTTCGTGGGTTCTGCTCAAGAAATTAGTTGTTGAGGTACAACCTTCCTCACATTGTTTCGAATAGCGCAACACACAAGTTCGGCAGCGCACACGCAATAGGCACTGACTACTATGGAAGCTCAGTTGGAAATCACAATAGAAATTATGAACGGAAGAAATAAATGAGTATAATAAATGGTTCATGTATGACCCAAGAAATTGGCCTTCTGATGATATTTGAATACAAAGTCGGCTTATCAGTTAGTCGCGCGTGGCTATGAAAAATTGTTCCGTTTTTGAAGAGAGACTCTGCAATTTTATCTCGCAATTTGTGATCCTATTCGTGGACAAACTGTAAGCCTTGACTCAATTGGACAAAATATTTACGACGTATGAGTCAAGAAGCACGAAAGTCAAACGTTTGCACCCTCGCGAAGTCACCGTCGAATAGCAAATATTTACAAAGGTCGCTATGATCATCGAGCTTTTGTCAAGTCTTAACTTCCCTTCGTCAAGTTCAGGTCTCGGAGGCTCCTAGAAATACGAGGGTGACTCGAAGTTTCAATTTCGAGCACATAAGCCATAAAAACTTTTGAAAGCTGTCATCGAAGAATTTACGACTTCGACACCCGCAGAATTGAACTGCTGTCACTTCGATACTTGGAAGTTTGCCTGCGCCTCCGATGGCCCGTGCAGGTCATGCGGAATTTATGAGGGTGCAACTACCGGCCGGCGCTGCTTTGTGTGCTGGCGCGGCCCCCCAACTTCATCCTAGACTTCGAGCCAAACTTTATCGTCCACCTGGACTGTTTGATTCGCATTTTTCTGCTCATAATTCCAGCGAAAGGTGATTTCTTAGGCCAAATTATTAAAATTTAGCGTTGTTCTGAGGCAGGGAATTTCATCTAGGACTTGACACCAAACTTCGCAGTCAACCATAATTGTCAGATTGGCTTTCTTCTACCGATAATTCTTGCGTATGGTAATTTCCAAAAATCCATGTCCTCAAGGTCCGGGCAAAGCTGCAAATCATCTTGCATCCCTGCTGGGTTGTTGATAACCTAGATTGGACCCTTGAAAATCAGCTCAAATGCCCTCTTCATTATGCAAATGAATATAGTACCTATCACTTGCCATATATTCAATTGCTTAGGGAATGCTAAGTACCTAGTACCTGTCTATTAAGAACTTATTTCTCAAGTATCTAGTACTCTAAATATTTCTTAAGTTCTTTCTAAATACTTGAGTACTTTTTCGCCATAGTATTAGGAAAGTACTTCTGTACTTATGAAGAAAGTGTGATTTTTTTATCATTTGCGCATATGTTTTTATTTGATATGCGTCTACATTTTTGTTCAACATGTTTGCTCCTCTGAAAGAAAGTAACCTTCACCCCATTGACCCAAGACTGACGCTTCGCTAAAAATGGCCAATTTAATGCCACTGCATCCCTCCAACGAGCCTCGAGATCACACGTACTTCATGAACTTCAAGCAACAGAATGAAGACACTCACGTCTCAAAGCCTACGGAGTTTGCTCCCCATATTCAACTAACTTCTCTCACAACATTTGTTAAGCTGCCAATAATAAAATGGCCTAGAGAGGTGTCCACAGAGCAATAACACGATAGGAAACAAGAAGACGGCTCGAATTCCAATGTTTTCGTGAGTCCAAAGCTAGAACATTTTTGTGTTTACTATTTTCAGCTCGTGAGGCTTGCTGAGGAATTTGTGACCGGCACACATTCTGATGCTCACATTCGGATCCTAATAGTTCGACGCTCGCCGGTAGACTTCGGCTGAATTTCTTGAGTTTTGTTCGATGTTTATGAAACAATTTTTTTAATTCTTCTTTTTTTGTTCTTTGGAAGAACTACCTACATTCTATACAAATGGCATCAGGCTCCGGTGTTTTAGCCGCTATCTTGGCTGGAAGTTTTTCTTCTTTGAAAAAATCGAATCTTGATAAATGCTACCTGCGATGCTGATCTCTGTTGATGAAATATACAACTTCCTCTTATTAGCATAGCGATCATTTTTGCAAGAAAAAATTGAAACCAAAATTTGAAATTCTTTAAACTTTGACCGTTGGTAAAAGTGTAATGTTAAGATTTTCAAGAATAATTGCGATTCTTAGCTAATAGTTGGTGAGCCCTTCAAACGAATAAAACAATATATATTATATATTTCCCACACATGCATATATTTTAAAATTGACTCTACCAAGGGGAAAATGGGAGCTTCCGAGCTGAATCTAAGGAAGGCCGTCCTGTTGTTGGTATAGAATGTTTTTGTTTAGTTACTGACTATCTTTTTTCGGTGCAGTGCCGTCTTTTTTTCAGCATCAACTACTTTCTTCCTCAACTTTTATCTTTGTTCATCAACTTCTACCTTAACTTACTCTTTCTAGCTTTTTATACGCGCCCTTGATCTTCTTCGGAAAAACACCTTGTGTTTAGATTTCCCATTCTCTGAACTCCATACAAAATGGTGCCTTCCTCCCTCTTTTTGGAACATATTTGTTGCGGTAAGAGAGACTGAAACCAATTTCTAAATAATTAATGCAGTTCCTTCCCTGATGTTCATTCACGGTTCTGCTCTCAGACCTCTCAAGAGGCGCAAGATTGACAATATGCTTAAGTTGGTTAGGTTTGTTAATTCTGTGTAATTTAGACATGTGCCTCCTGGGGAGATACTGTTAACTCAGTTGTAGATAGGTCTTCGAAACTTATGTCTTGGTCATTCTTCAGTTTTCAGCCTTTCACGGCAAATATTTCATTTAAAGCTCTTGTAATCTAAAGATTAAAAAATCTCTGATAGAACCTATGCATACCTTTAGGTTATAAATTCATTGTCACAAAAATTACATTGATCCCTACCTATAACTAACACCGTCCCAGGCATACCTTTAGGTTATGAATTCCTTCTCATATAAATTAATTTCAACTCTATCTGTAGTGCGTCCACACCCAACAACTGCCACTTCTGGCCCCCGGCGCCCAGTTAAATGCAATATCCCTGAGGCACAAGTACCCCTCACCTTCTCTTTTCCCCGGGACCTGAACCCAAATGGTTTCTATCAGACAAAATCAGGGAATCGTGACTGAGGGGGCGACCCCTGTAGGATGTTTTTATTCGATGGGGAGGCTTGGGTGCTGAAGGAAAAATAATTCATTCCAAAAATTGCTGAATGCTCTAGAATAAAAACGACGTGCAGTCAGAGAATACAAGACTGCAATTCAACTCAAAGCGTCACGGCAGATATGAATTTGTCATGATAAAAATGAATTTGGTGCGGCCAATGAAACCGCTCCTGATGCCTAAATGTGAGTCAATATTAATTTGATATGAGAAAAATAAGTGACTTCAGTCTTTGAATGAGAATACGCCGATGGATGTTCACGATCATCAATCGGTATATTAACGTAACCGAAGCAGCGGAAGTTAGAGGCCGTGACGCGCTGCTTACTGACCAGAAAACCAAACCAATGTTATAAAATAATATTCGTGCCTAAGGTTTGCTCTTGAATCATAACTTAAGCAGCAGGTTGTCTCAAATGAAATGTGATGTATGAAAATAAAATAAATTGGTCGTAAAATGTTTTTTAATCAAAATTTGACCTTTCCTTCGTTATAAAATTCACCCTACGTTTTCTAAAGCATATATTCCATCTTTAAACACTTGAAATCTTTTTCACCATTAACCTGTTCGAATACTACAACAATACTTTTTTATTAAAGAATATTTAATCAAAAGTCCGAAATGCTATAACAAGTGATATTCAGTGGGAAAGATTCCAGTAGAATAGGAAGAATGTAGCCAAATTGTATTATTCAGACTTTACAGCTTGTTTACCGTAGCTCTAGAGGTGTGAGGTCCTG
The DNA here is from genome assembly GCA_030386875.1 of Morinoia aosen. NCBI lineage: Eukaryota > Metazoa > Arthropoda > Malacostraca > Amphipoda > Talitridae > Morinoia > Morinoia aosen. The sequence continues at coordinate 33,718,238 of CM059577.1, forward strand.
GGGACCGTAGCTCTGGAGGTGTGAGGTCCTGGGGACCGTAGCTCTGGAGGTGTGAGGTCCTGGGGACCGTAGCTCTGGAAAAGTGGGGTTCTGAGGACCGTAGCTCTGGAGGTGTGGGGTCCTGAGGACCGTAGCTCTGGAGGTGTGGGGTCCTGAGGACCGTAGCTCTGGAGGTGTGGGGTCCTGGGGATCGTAGCTCTGGAGGTGTGGGGTCCTGGGGACCGTAGCTCTGGAGGTGTGAGGTCCTGGGGACCGCAGCTCTGGAAAAGTGGGGTTCTGAGGACCGTAGCTCTGGAGGTGTGGGGTCCTGAGGACCGTAGCTCTGGAGGTGTGGGGTCCTGAGGACCGTAGCTCTGGAGGTGTGGGGTCCTGGGGACCGTAGCTCTGGAGGTGTGAGGTCCTGGGGACCGTAGCTCTGGAGGTGTGAGGTCCTGGGGACCGTAGCTCTTGAGGTGTGAGGTCCTGGGGACCGTAGCTCTGGAGGTGTGAGGTCCTGTGAACCGTAGCTCTGGAGGTGTGGGGTCCTGAGGACCGTAGCTCTGGAGGTGTGGGGTCCTGAGGACCGTAGCTCTGGAGGTGTGGGGTCCTGAGGACCGTAGCTCTGGAGGTGTGGGGTCCTGGGGACCGTAGCTCTGGAGGTGTGAGGTCCTGGGGACCGTAGCTCTGGAAAATTGGGGTTCTGAGGACCGTAGCTCTGGAGGTGTGGGGTCCTGAGGACCGTAGCTCTAGAGGTGTGGGGTCCTGAGGACCGTAGCTCTGGAGGTGTGGGGTCCTGGGGACCGTATCTCTAGAGGCGTGGGGTCCTGGGGACCGTAGCTCTAGAGGTGTGGGGTCCTGTGGGTCGTAGCTCTAGAGGTGTGGAGTCCTGGGGACCGTATCTCTGGAGGTGTGGGGTCTTGTGGGCCGTAGCTCTAAAGGTGTGGAATCCTGGGGACCGTAGCTCTAGAGGTGTGGGGTCCTGTTGGTCGTAGCTCTAGAGGTGTGGGGTCCTGGGGACCGTATCTCTAGAGGTGTGGGGTCCTGGGGACCGTAGCTCTGTAGGTGGGGGGTCCTGGGGACCGTAGCTCTGTAGGTGGGGGGTCCTGGGGACCGTAGCTCCAGAGGTGTGGGGTCCTGGGGACCGTAGCTCTGGAGGTGTGGGGTCATGGGGACCGTATCTCTAGAGGTGTGGGGTCCTGGGGACCGTAGCTCTGTAGGTGGGGGGTCCTGGGGACCGTAGCTCCAGAGGTGTGGGGTCCTGGGGACCGTCGCTTTAGAGGTGTGAGGTCCTGTGGGCCGTAGCTCTAGAGGTGTGGGGTCCTGTGGGCCGTAACTCAGGAGGTGTGGGGTCCTGGGGACCGTAGCTCTACAGGTGTGGGGTCCTGGGGTCCATAGCTCTAGAGGTGTGGGGTCCTGGGGACCGTAGCTCTGGAGGTGTGGGGTCCTGGGAACTGTAGCTCTGGAGGCGTGGGGTCATGTGGGCCGTATCTCTGGAGGTGTGGGATCCTGGGGACCGTTGCTCTAGAGGTGTGGGGTCATGTGGGCCGTATCTCTGGAGGTGTGGGATCCTGGGGACCGTTGCTCTAGAGGTGTGGGGTCCTGTGGGCCGTAGCTCTAGAGGTGTGGGGTCCTGTGGGCCGTAGCTCTAGAGGTGTGGGGTCCTGGGGACCGTAGCTCTAGAGGTGTGGGGTCCTTTGGGCCGCAGCTCTAGAGGTGTGGGGCCCTGTGGGCCGTAGCTCTAGAGGTGTGGGGTCCTGGGAACTGTAGCTCTGGAGGTGTGGGGTCCTGTGGGCCGTAGCTGTGGAGGTGTGGGGTCCTGTGGGCCGTAGCTCTGGAGGTGTGGGGTAGCACACCAAACCGGCCGTAGCAACCGCAGAAACGTAGTGAACGTGTTAACGGAATCCCCGTTCCCACAACTCCATACTGAATGGTGCGTTCTCTCATATTCTCTTTAGTACATCTTTATTGGGGTTAGGGAGGTTTCAACTGACTTATCTGATTTATTGCTCGCTTATGAACGGACCGTGGAATGTGTAACAACTATTTTGGAACAAGCCTAACGTTGTTGGGCTTGAACAGTATTCCCGTATTTGTGTCAATGATACATTTCTTATAAGGTTGTATTTGTTGAACTATTGTCTCTGATACTATTGTACATGTGATACTGCTAGATCTTTGATAATAATGTACTTGTGAAACTCCTGTCTCTATGATACTGTTACATTCATGATACTGTTGTATTTGTGAATAAAAAATCTGCATCATTGCTGTGAAATCAGCTTTAGTAGCAGTACATTAGCAGTAGCACTGCTGGCTTTATCTGTCATGTTACTCTATCAGTAATGCTACTGAGTCAGTGAAACGGCTCGGTAATTTTGCATGAGCTGCGAGACGCAAATGCTAGAGCTACGTCTCGTCACGGCTCTTATTTTGTGCGTCTGTTCGATTTGTATTAGAATGTAACAACTGCTGAGGCTTCTGTTGTCCACAACAAAAATAACTTCTTCAATTGACCATAACATAATGAAAAAGAAAGTACTCTCCTGAATATCAATTTTTATATTGGAGCACAAGTATGTGCAGACAATTGATATTGAGTTTAGTATGATCTCTACCGGTTTCATTAGGTGGACTAATGAAAAGAGTCCTCAGGAATTGACTGCCTAGATCAAAGAAAGAATGTTTTTTCACGTTTATTCCTATCTCACCACCCGCGTGAAACAAGTTTTAGGTCAATATGATATCGGGAGAAAAATATCTAAAAGTTGAATGAAATTTTGTCCATGAATTGATATTTGAGCGCACGTTTCAGGAAACGCATCAGTTCTTAGAATTTCATTGAAAATTCTACCCTACAAAGTTTACAATATTTTTCAATAAAATGTTATAACATAAATTGAAGTTCTATCCCTCCCTATAACATGTTGAAGAAAATAACGAAAAACATTCAAAGCCTCCCTAGTTTCTAGTATTAAGATTACTGGTAGCTACTTTGACTGCGAGATTGTCTCCTTGAATGCAACACCGAATCCATGCTCGTTAACTTGCTGCTCGGCCTACGCCTTGAGCTCTTACACTTGCAACATCTTTGCAAATTCTTTCCTCGACCCTTGAAGATTATCTGCTGTAATTATCCGTAAACGGAAGATCATCATTGTGATGGACAGTTAAATCTCTATTGAGTGCCCCAAGTCGTTCAAATCGCATTCTTTCGTTCGCCACGCAACCTACCGAGATATACCTACGCACCGAGATATATTTCAGGACAGTGCTATGGCCGCTCCTGCTGTACAACGTCACCTTTGGTCTATGTGTTTATCCGGCCGCGTAGTCAACGCGTGCGAGGTGTTACCGGTGAGCTTGTCATAAGCTGACTGGTGACGCTAGGGTCGACTATACTAAAAAGTTGACAACCCACAATTGTCTGATATACAGAGTTTTTTTGAGCGGACTAGCGTACCTAACCATAAAATGCTTGCAGTTTTTATTATGAAATAACAAAAACTTGCTTTAGTGGGGTCGCAACTATCGAGACTAGCGCTAACATTGGCGCGCACGTAGTATCCTACTTTTAGTTTTAAAGTTTCTTTAAGTTCTCATAACTCGAAGACTAAGGAGTTTTTGACATTTCATCATTCGTAAAAATTTATTTTTTAGTGTTACTGCCTATGGTTGAAATTTGTCTGCACACAAAAAAACACCATGTTTAGCTTTCCTAGCCTTACGTGCTATATAACTATTACTAGCATTTTGTACTTATATAGTGATTACTGTAACTAGCCTTACTACTATAAGACTTCATATATGACATAAAATCAATCTTTCAAATATCCCACCAGGCGACAGGAGACGGAGTTAGGATTGAAGGTAATCCGTTTAAACTCGAATAACAAAGAATTTCTGATTATTTTACCGTGATTTTTTCGCATAAAATCTAGGGTCGAATCAATCTGAGATTAACTTAAGAACCGCGTATTCCTATTTCCAAGTCACTTCTAGCGAAAAATCTGAGAAATTCTACTATTTTATTTTTTTGAAATTTTGTCAAAGATGTAGGGGTATATTTTTCACTTTTTTACTTAATGTGTCCTAAAACAATGAAACGTTTTGACAACTTCAATACTCTGTTGTATATCAGGAAAACTAATTATTTGACCTGAAATTTTCATCAATTTTCATAAAAACTGTTATGGAATTCTTTTAGGAAAGTTGTCCAAATCTGCAAGTTGAATTTCGAATTTTTCCTAGGGCAAATCGATCTGAGATTAACTTTAAAACAGAGTCTTCCAATTCTTAAGTCAGTTCTAGTGAGATCTCGGGCAGTTGCTTCCATTTTCATTCTACGAAATTTTAGTCACAACGTAATAGCCTAACAATGTTTTTCATATTTTCACTCAAATTTTTGAAAAAGTGAAACTTTTTGAAAACTTCATTGTTCAACTGTACATCAGGAAAAATTAATTATTTGTCCAGAAATTTTCATAAACATCCTATAAAACTTCAATGCAATTCTGAAGGTCTGCAAAAGGAAAATTTTTAAAACGTCTGAATCCGTTACGAGTAGTTGAATGTCGGATTTTTCCTACAGCGCATTAAGCTGCGAATAACTTTAACTTCAAAACTCGGTTGTACATCAGGAAAAACTAATTATTTGACCACAAATTCTTATAAATATCTCATTAAAGTCTTATAAAAATTTTTAGGCAAGGGTCCAAATCCGTAAATTGAATTTCTAATCCTTCAATACCCGGTTGTACATCAGGGAAAACTAATTATTTGACCACAAATTCTGATAAATATCTCATAAAAGTCTTATAAAAATTTTTAGGCAAGGGTCCAAATCCGTAAATTGAATTCCTAATCCTTCAATACCCGGTTATACATCAGGAAAAACTAATTATTTGACCAAAAGCTCAAATAGAATTTTCATAAATTTTTGTGAAATTCTTTTAGGGAAGGGTGGAAATTTGCAAGTTGCAGATCAAGTTGAATCAGTCTGGGATTAACTTCAAAATCGCGTTTTCCAATACTCAAGTCGTTTCTAGTGAGAAATCAAAGAGACAACATCATTTTTAACCTGCGAAATTTTCGTCAAAAACGTGAGGGTTGAAAACGTAAAAACGTACAACTTTTTTCCATTTCCGCAAGTTGAATTTCGAGTTTTTCCTATGGCGAATCAGCCTGAGATTAACATCAAAACCAAACAGCGGATTCCGATTCTCAAGTTATTTCTTGTGCAAAATCAGAGTATTTCTAACATTTTTATAGAGCAAAATTTATGTCAAAAACGCAAAGGAAAAATATGGAAAATTTTTACCTAAAAGTAAATACCTAGAATTTGAATTCAATTCTGTCACGGATAGATATTCAAGCTAACGTTTCAGAAAACGCATCAGTTCTTAGAATTTCGTTGAAAACTGAGCCCGAGTAAACTTGCTTTATTTTCCTAGGAAATTAGGAAACAAAAATCGGTGTATTTTCACTCTCTATAACACATCGAGAGTGTTTAACGCGGTTAATGGTCGAATGTTATTCGCTTGAACTGGAATGACATGGGAGTTCTGGATTATTTTTCTCATGTATTTTTTTATAAAAACCTGAAGGTCACATTAGTAATTAGTAGTTTTAATGGACTTGTAACCTGAGCGTATCCGGGGTTATGAAGTAATCACGTCCTCGTAATTCTAGCTGAGATAACACGTTTGGGTCCAGAGTGTTTTGCATCCTAACGTACAGGCTTCATCAGCAACGCTAATGTGACTCTTGATAAATAATAAATGATTTTAGGCTATCCCGGAACACATGAGTGACCCAGTAATTGTTCATAATAGAAAATATGAGCGATTTTCGAGGTCGTGCGCACACATTATTAATCTGTTTTAACGCATGTTTTCTCCTTGTTTTTTTTACTATAACGAATGAGTTCCTTTCGTACGGTGAATAACGAATTTGATGATGAGTGACTAGTCTGGACGTTGTTAATTCTCGAGAATGGTTGGCAAAAAACGCAATTCATTCAACATTGCACATGATGAAGCTTATATTTCAATGAAAAAATAAAAACAGTGACAATAACAGATAGCTTGTAAATTCTGATTGTGTTGATATGTTGAATCCTGACACCGTTCCCTCAGGGAGATACAACTGTTGTATCTATAGGAATTAGCACTCTCAGGGAGACTATGTGAGGGCCCGAGCTATAGGTTAGGTAGGTGTTATATAGTGAAGTACTGGTTGTGTTAATAAGACTTCCAGAGGAAGATCTTTATGCACTCGGCCCGGATTCCTTATAGCGTTCGGGTCACATGTCTTGATAGGGCCTCCGCCGGAAGAGCCGATGGGCACCTTGCATTTATAAGCACCGGATGGGCTTTGTTTACCCTCATGGCTCGGCTGCTCTTAAGGAAGAGCTGTGTATCGATAAGTCAGTACAATACTGGAAGTCCTACAGTGCGTTTCGCTATCCTTCTGCCTGGTATACGGCTAGGCGAACAGAAGCTACAGGTTCTGTTAAATAAACCTCATGTCGTGCTGAAACTGCGACATTACAGTAAGCTTTCTTTTTGCTAAAATAGAATAGGTTTTTGTTTTGATACGGACCATCTTTTTAGGGTCACTGCTGTCCTGTTTTTCAGCACCTACTACTTTCTTCTTCAACTTTTTCATGTTTCATGATCTTCTAACTTAGCTTACTGTTTCTGTGCACCTGATGCATAGATTCCGCGTTCCCTCAACTCCAAACTAAATGGTGCATTCATATTTCCTCTCTTGGAACATCTTTGTCGTGGTAAAGGGAGGCTAAAACTTTCTTATATAATAATAATAATCCTGACACCGTTCACAATAAAAACAGAGCATAATAATACAATGCAGGAAAGACTTCAATATTCAGTCATCAGACACGTGTTCCGTCATAATTGTTTCAGAGCAACTACCTTAAAAGTTTTTCTTCCCGGATTAGGTATTTACGAAAGCTTATGATCTATGTATATTAGTCTGCACTGAGCAGCGGTTTGAAATGATTAGCGTCGGTATCTGCGTGACAGTTCTTTGGGCTTACAACCGAGTCAACTTTATTGTACATAGATTTACGCTATGTACAATGCGACCCACGGTATTAGTCCAATTTGATTTTTCTTCAAAACTATCATTTCCTGTTAATATACCTTGATATTTTTATAATATGTCGTACAGTCATCAAGTACAAAGTTCAAGTACAATGTACATAATCCTATTATTTTAGAAGTTGTTTGCTTGCTACCATTTGAAACTCAATTTTATCAAATCCACGCTCTATTTTCTGAACCACGATATTGGTCCGAGGTATGAAAATTAGTTAAATATGATGAATAAAAAACAAATTAGTTATATATTAGTGTGAAAATTAGTAAATAATACTTCAAAAGGCACTTTTAACGAATTGCAACTGTGAACAAGGCAAAAAAAAAAGAAAATTGAGCTCATTTTTTAATATAACGGCCATTACATTTTATTACCTCAAAAATGCGTTCATTAACCGAATTGGTCAAATTTTCAATAGTAGTACCATCAATGGATCTTACGGCGACTTGTATGGCCTCCCACAATTCTGCTTTGGAAGAAAACTGCTTGCCATCTGAATAAGCTTTGCGCTTGATGATAGACCACAGATTCTCAACTGGGTTCAAATCTGGAGGATTGGGTGGCCACACCATCAAATTCAGGTTTTTGAACCCAAGAGAAGCAAGAAATTTTTTCGCAGACCTGGCTGAGTGCAATGGTGCATTGTCTTGCATGAAAACCAACTTTTTGCGACGATCCAAAGTCTGGTCGTGAAGCCAAGGAACAAGACATTCATCGCGGAGGGCGCAACAATTCGCAAAATTAATTTTAACTCCTTCATGGACCACTAATGGGCCTACAAGTTCATTATTAACGATCCCAGCCCGCAACATAATACCACCACCGCCTTGATGGCGGCGAAAACAACGATGGAGCTTACCCTCAAATCCAACCCATCCTTTGGACCATCTGTCGGGGCCATCAAGGGTCGCTCTGATCTCATCCGTGATAAACATATAGAACACATTTTATATCATGTTTCATATACGACCTAGCCTACTCAACTCTCAGGAGCATGTGCCTTTGTGTCAATAGAGGCTTTATCTCTGGAGATTGCCCCTTTGCGATAGTCCTCAAGATTCTGTTGCGGATAGTTTTTGGGACTTCATTCAGACCAGAGTTTTCAAAAATTGCTTTGCTGGTGCTTCCTGGCTTTTTGAAGACTTTGCGCTTGAGTTTTCTGATATCTCGCGTGTTTAGAGCATTTAATTTGCCTTTATGGGACCGTTCCTTTCGAGTGGAAGGATCCCTCAAGAAACGTTAGATTGTTTTAACATGGCGGCCTAAAATCCTAGCTATAGAGGCACAAGAGGTCTTCTTGACAGTTTCCTTTATGATCGTTTGCTTTCCTTCGTCTGTTAGGTCCTTGGCACGTCCCATTTTGAATTTTATAGAAATGGACTAATAGTGTGGCTCACCGTATATTACAAAAAACAAGCTAAACAAAGGAAAATTGTGCAATCAGCCTCTACAAAAGATAAAAAAATATTTTCAGATGGACTAAGCACACATTGTTGCCATATCAAAACATAATTCCCGCCAGGCAGAGGATTTTCAACGAAATATCAATAAAAAAATTGTTGGACTAATATCGTGGGTCTCACTGTGGAGGATGCTTCACTCTAGCTCAATTTCCACCTTAACTAAACAATTTACAACATTTATTGGTGAAAACGGTTCATTTTATTTTTCCTGCCCTTCATATTCTGTGCCATAAATCAGTTCCCCCTTCCCAGAAAATATTTATTGAACAGCAAACGCTGAACAGCAACGCTATTTATTTTCGATGAGGGTTCAATATATTTTTCTACGCTTGGGGAAAAGTGCTACTAGAAATAAAAATATGCCATGATCTCAATAACGGTGAGTTAGATAAACTCGTTTAAGTTAAGAAATATAATCGTGATGTTGGCAGAAAGGAATCAGTGCAACAATTTAGGTTTCCTACGCGTGCCTCCCTGAAGAGGATTGATTGAATATAAGAAAGTTTCAGCCTCCCTTTACCACAACAAAGATGTTCAAAGAGAGGAAGGATAATTTATATGTCACCAGTTAGTATGGAGTTGAGGGAACGCGGAATCTACGCACAAGATGCATAAAAACAGTAAGCTACAAAAGAAGTTCATGATACAAAATGAAAGTTGATAAAGTAGTAGGTGCTGAAAAACCGGACCGCAGTAAACCGAAAAATCATGGTCTGCAATATAGAAAAACCCATTTTATTTCAACAAAAAGAAGACCTACCTAACCTTTAGCTTGGGACCTCACACAATCCCCAGGGAGCACGCATTCCCATAGATACAATAGTTGTATCCCTCTGAGCGGCTCCTAAAGGGGTACAGCTTCATCATGTGTGGGAATTAGCGCTCAGGGGAAGATGTGAAGTTTCCAGCAGAAAGTTGAGTAGGTCAAATTTTTTTGAATGTCCATGATTTAACATGAGCTGGGATTCTTTCAATAAATTTAGCAAAATCATTGGCGATTTTTATTTTAGCAATTTTACAAAAATCTGCAGTTTGGTAGTGTTGAGCCGAGGCTGATGTGCCGGAATGGCTCACCACACATGAACAAATCAGGACATTACACACCAGCGAGCTCCGGTGAGCGACAACTCAAGTCATTTAGTACAAAAAAAAAATGTAAGCGCCAGAGCTTAGGAAGAAATTTGATCACGTCTCGGAGAACGCGTCCAATGAAAGGCCTGTAATTTAGACAAAGATGTCGTCTTTTCAGATAATGCGAAGCTCTCGTAAATTCAGGCCCATATCCTCGTTTGCAAGCAGTTACCCCTCTAAATTGGCTTTATTCTTCTCTCGAACACTCACAACTGCAAATTTGCTGACGCTTCTCGTTCTGAATCCAGAAAGCGCGCCTTATTTCACGAGATTTACTCACGACCCTTGAAGAAAACGCCGGTCATCTCAGGGCTCCTCTTGGAGCTGAGATTTGGCCAGATTTGGTTAACTACGCTTAGAATTTTCGGACAGAAGATTCGTGACTCTAGTGTGGGAGTTTATTGTTCCATTCTAGACAGTTTTACAAATTTTGAAGCTTATTGATAGGAACGAGCATCTCTATATAGCTTTGCTTGCTTCACCCACTATGAATAATTTAACTCACCGCTTAAGGAAAGTCTGTCAACTGCCAATCTAAAACTGATTTTTTATATGAAATTCAGCATCTTAATATTAACGCTCTTTTTGCAATGATTTTGCAGCGATTATTTGTAAAAATAACGCCTACCTATTAAGAATTTTTTTGCAATGTCAGCAATGAATATTTTGTTCGTCAAACAACATTCAAGACTCTCCATGCTAAAGAAATCGTTTCCCAGTCAAACTATTTACAAGAATTTATGCAACATAACGGCTACTTATCGATGAAAGGCTTATGTGTAGCATTCTAATTCACGAAGTGCACACTTGAGTGGGAACACACTTTGTGCATTAATTTCTCGTTTCCTGAACTCCATACTGAATGGTACCTTCCTCCTACCTCTCTTTGGAAAGCCTTTATTGTGGTTAGGGAGGTTTGAATTAACACATCTAACCTAACTCACAAAGCGCTGTTCATGACAACTACCGATACCAGTCGCTCCAGTTCCGCGATTCAGTTGTACGTTACAGTGATGCTATACATTACTTTACCACTGCACACTCGCATCAAAGGCAAGCTCAAGAGAACGAAAAGAAGGGACCATTTAGTATGAACACGAGGTGCGTTCCCACACAGGGTACTCAGCCCATAGACAGGGTGTTAAGAAGGCAGAGGAAGAATAGACGAGAGATAACAAAGAACGCATGGACAATGATAGAGGCAAATTGGACACGAGCGAAAAAGTCCCAAAGGCTTTCTATGACTGAGGTAACCCAAAGGCATCTCCCCTGGAGATGCCAGTCCCCAGGGATAGGCAAACTCAGCTAACCTAAGCCTAGTGCATGCTCTATGCCCAGTGAGGTGTTTGTGATATTTCAATAAAGTCATTGTCTTTTTATCACGCTACGTTTTGGCGTCAGTATGCTTAAACTTATTAATATTGAGAATTAAGTAAATTTGTATGCATCTAAGCAAACTTTATAACCTCTTGATGAAGACCAGGGACAAATCTACAAGCCGACCTTCTGTACATGTGCTAAATCAACCCTTCATGAGGCATAGGACAAGCAATATATGTTTTGGTTAGTTAGGTTTGGCTATCCTATGCCATGGAGACTGGCGCCCCCAGGGGAGATGCTGCTTCGTTACCTCAGCTATAGATAGCCCTCCCGCACCGCACTTTTCTCCATCGAGCCCACTTTGATTATTTCATTTTTCCCGCTTTCCTCATTATCTTCTTTGTCTTTTCTTCCTCTTCTATTTCAACTTGCTGTTGTTATGCGTAAAAACTTTTGAGTGGGTATTTGAGTATACACACTTTGAGTATAGATGCTATTTTCTGTAGCCCATTCTAAATTTTTCCATCCCATCGCATTCTTGAGATCGCCAATGTTGTGACTGGGGAACCTTAAGCTAACTACTGTACTGATAATAATGATGTTTTAATTCAGACACGACTACTCTGGGTATTCTGATAAACATATTCAGTTGCCATAGAACTGGAGTTCCACAGCCTAGCCATCGCCTCCTGCATTTAGATCTATGCGAGCGATCAGTTCATTGTTCGATCCTCAAATATAATGTAACTCGTCTTTTTATACTTATACATATTTACATGAATAAAAACTTCTCTGGTCCACAACACGAAGTGTTGGTATAACACATCAACATCAATAATCATATGACTGGTCTGTAGAACATTCAACCCACGCCCTTGCAAAACTATTGATCGATGAAGTTCAAAAACTACGCGCTCTTAAATTTTGGGCCAATTTCGACTTTAGAACTTTAAAACCTCAGGGAACTCGCATACTTATCGCCCCTGATAATTTGCTAACCAAATTTAAGCTTCATTATGTGTGACCGTGTGCTTGAGTCTTTCTCTTCACCTAATCTCTCTAAAGTAACAATCAAGAATATTTATTGTAAACTCAAAAGTCTATTTCACCATTTCATGTTTGCGACTGCAATCAAGAAGCATTGAGGAAAAACTTACCAAGCAAGACATCGTGATATTCGTCATTCTTCACGAGCTGCAAATGCAAGGTATTCCAAAAATATGTACTCATTCTTTGACTGACGATTTCTCACTCTTTTTTTTGTTTCAAGTGCAACCAAGCTTGTTTATCTCATTAAATTTTCTTAAATTCAATGTTCCTTTCATTAGCGCTACTCATAAGACATGTTTAAAAGTCAATAAACACCCACATCTAAACAAAACACATGGACACAGGGCAGTCAAGGAAGAGTACATTTTTTGGGGGACCCTCTGCGATTCACGAAGCAACTGCATCAACCACACCGTCATTCCGGGCTCTACTTGCACGGGCTCGGATTTTAGTCATTCAGGACTAACGTATTTCTGCCTTAAAATCCGGCCACCGCAGCACTTGCGCAGTTGATTTTGTGTGACAGCTCGGCCCAAGTGATGACCAAACTTTGGGTTTTAACTTGTGCGTGACAACATTAAAATCTCAGTTACGAGTAGCAACGGGCGAACTTTGGCTTGCCCGCAAGACAGAGGTAGCACAAATTCTCAGCCGTGCGTTGTTGCAGTGAGAGGACATGGGCTGCTTACTGTGTGAGAGGGAATGTCAGCCGTGCCCGACAGCGGCACTGTTGTCACTGTCTTGATAGCAGCACTGTTGTCACTGTCTTGATAGCAGCACTGTTGTCACTGTCTTGATAGCAGCACTGTTGTCACTGTCTTGATAGCAGCACTGTTGTCACTGTCTTGATAGCAGCACTGTTGTCACTGTCTTGATAGCAGCACTGTTGTCACTGTCTTGATAGCAGCACTGTTGTCACTGTCTTGATAGCAGCACTGTTGTCACTGTCTTGATGGCAGCACTGTAGTCACCGCCTTGATGGCAGCACTGTAGTCACTGCCTTGATGGCTGCACTGTAGTCACCGCCTTGATGGCAGCACTGTAGTCACTGCCTTGATGGCAGCACTGTAGTCACCGCCTTGATGGCAGCACTGTAGTCACTGCCTTGATGGCAGCACTGTAGTCACTGCCTTGATGGCTGCACTGTAGTCACCGCCTTGATGGCAGCACTGTAGTCACTGCCTTGATGGCAGCTCTGTAGTCACCGCCTTAATGGCAGCTCTGTAGTCACTGCCTTGATGGCAGCACTGTAGTCACTGCCCTAATGGCAGCTCTGTAGCCACTGGCTTGATGGCAGCACTGTAGTTACTGCCTTGATGGCTGCACTGTAGTCACTGCCTTGATGGCTGCACTGTAGTCACTGCCTTGATGGCAGCTCTGTAGTCCCTGCCTTGATGGCAGCACTGTAGTCATTGCCTTAATGGCAGCTCTGTAGTCAATGCCTTAATGGCAGCTCTGTAGTCACTGCCTTAATGGCAGCTCTGTAGCCACTGGCTTGATGGCAGCTTTGTAGTCACTGCCTTGATGGCAGCTCTGTAGTCACTGCCTTGATGGCAGCACTGTAGTCACTGCCTTGATGGCAGCACTGTAGTCACTGCCTTGATGGCTGCACTGTAGTCACTGCCTTGATGGCAGCTCTGTAGCCACTGGCTTGATGGCAGCACTGTAGTCACTGCCTTGATGGCTGCACTGTAGTCACTGCCTTGATGGCTGCACTGTAGTCACTGCCTTAATGGCAGCTCTGTAGCCACTGGCTTGATGGCTGCACTGTAGTCACTGCCTTGATGGCAGCTCTGTAGTCACTGCCTTGATGGCAGCTCTGTAGTCACTGCCTTGATGGCAGCTCTGTAGTCACTGTCTTGATAGCCGCACTGTAGTCACTGTCTTGATAGCAGCACTGTAGTCACTGCCTTAATGGCAGCTCTGTAGCCACTGGCTTGATGGCAGCACTGTGGTCACTGCCTTGATGGCTGCACTGTAGTCACTGCCTTGATGGCAGCTCTGTAGTCACTGCCTTGATGGCAGCTCTGTAGTCACTGCCTTGATGGCAGCTCAGTAGTCACTGTCTTGATGGCAGCTCAGTAGTCACTGTCTTGATAGCAGCACTGTAGTCACTGCCTTAATGGCAGCTCTGTAGCCACTGGCTTGATGGCAGCACTGTAGTCACTGCCTTGATGGCAGCACTGTAGTCACTGCCTTGATGGCAGCACTGTAGTCACTGCCTTGATGGCAGCACTGTAGTCACTGCCTTGATTGCTGCACTGTAGTCACTGCCTTGATGGCAGCACTGTAGTCACTGCCGCACTGTTGTCAATGTTGAAGATCATAATACTAAATTATATTGAAGATTATAATACTAAAATACGTCCCTAACAAAAGAAATTTACAAAACAAGCTAAAAATTGTTTATAATGAAGTAAACAATTTTTTTTTGTCATTGTTCAGTCGTGCTCATTAACCTCAATCGTGTGGCTCATTTGCTGAAAACGTTTTTTCCTATCCCTAATTATCTTCCTACCTGGAGATTTGATTACGAGAAGCTTTAGCCCCGATGTTCATTATTTATTCTACTTAGAATTTTTCTATTACGCAACTCAGATTTCAAATTTTTTATTCAAAATGAAAGTAATGTGCTCAATCTCTCAAAAAATCTTTTCAAAGTCTTTCTGGTATTTTCCGTGGAGAGTAATTACAAGGTTATTCCGGTAATTACAGGAGTGACGGGTTAATTATGCTTCCGCTTATCTGAATCGTCAGGTTTGCTACCTCTCAAATTGGACGCATCAAGAATAGATGAATTGCGACTTGCAAAGCTTCAACTCATGAGTCCACAAAGGTTTGTCTTAATTGGAAAACGTCAAAAAACTTCATTGCGCTGTCGAGCATAACACACGCAGGATACAAGACCAGCCAGACAGCTCCTGTCAGAATATTTAAATCGACATTTGCTAGTAAGCATTTAGAGGATGACGATGTTTCCTGACAAAATTCTAATGGAGATTATAGAGATAATTTCTATGATTGGGTGCATGATCATTGGAGGCCTCGTGTCAGCTTTGTTAATTCAAATAATGTCTCGCGGTGGGACGAGAAGCGCCGCACATCGACTGTGAAATTTTCCCCAAGGCGGGATCTTTCTGTTAGCGGTCGTTAATGAATGCGACCGAAGTGTGATCTATTCGCAGCATTGTTTACTTAGGTATAAGCGAGTGCATACAAATTAACCGCTCATTCAAGATTTAGGCTCAAAATTATCGTTAGATGTTACAGAAGTTTTACTGTGTGAGGAACTCTTCAGCAGTGGAAGAAAACGATCGCAAGTGAACTATTCGTGGTCTCTTATAGTCTTTCTTGGTGAAATTCTAGTTTTAGATAATATTTTTACCATCCTGTGTGTAAAATTTCTATAAAATTCAGTGATGAAGCATAAAAATTATTTATTTTTAGCCACAAATTCCCGAGTCTTCATCTTTTCAAGACTTCAGGTCACAATATTTTGGATTCATCTTGCGGATGCATAACAAAACACAGAACTTTGCACACAAATATGTTATGGCGTTAGTCACCTCGTTATTTCAAGCTGGAGTAATAATTATTTCACATCTTTTTGAGAAGCTTTCATCATATTTGATTGTTCATTTTGTTCAACTGAGTTCAATTTTGAATTTTTCGACGGATTGAGGATTGCCTATCTCGTTCTCGATAATAAATGCATGAGCAGATTTCCCAACTGGGTTCTTCGATTTAACTGCAAATATACAGTTCTTTTTTTGGCTTTGATTTTTTTCAAGCACTAGGTTTTTTGTTGGAGTTTCCACGGATTTGTATACTGCGAGACGGTCATTTCATTTTCGAGTTCGGTTCGTTTCTTCGGTTATTTTATTAAATATTGGAATGTAGGATATAGCCAGGGTCAAACAGCAAATTAATGTCATTAGCATTGAGTATTCAGTAGGATGACACTTAAAAAGGCAAGAAAAAGCCTTTCAATAAAATGAAACTTTGTTATTATAATACTGAAAGCAGAAAATTTTGCGAAAAATGCTGTACAGAATACCCCACCTGGAGTATTAGATTGAAACGCAGTAAAACATCTAAAGCTAAGATTTTGTATGCTATTAAAAACGAATGCAATTTTTGACATCTTGCATTGCACATCATTTCACGTTATACATTGTGTGGACATTACTCATAGATGATATTAATATCATATATGATTTTAAAATCATGACTTATCCCTCATTGTGAGGGGATTTTTTTTTCTTTTTGCAGTAATATACTCTATGGCTCCACTCTGAAGCAAGCAGTTAAGCTCTTCTCTGGAGAAAACAGTTAAGCTCTATTCTGAAAAAAACGGTTGTGCTCCATTTGGAAGAAAACGGTTATGCTCCACTCAGAAGAATACGGTTATGCTCCACTCTGAAAAAAACGGTTAAGCTCTACTCTGAAAAAAACGGTTAAGCTCTACTTGGAAGAAAACGGTTTAGCTCCACTCGAAAGAAAACGGTTAAGCTCCACCCTGAAGAGAAAGGTTAAACTCCATTCTGAAGAAAACCGGTATGCTTTACTTTGAACATAACAGTTTAGCTCCACTCAAAAGAAAACAGTTAAGTTCCATTTTTGAAAGCAGAGCTTAGTCCTACTCTGAGAACTAAAACATGGCTCTAAAACTCTAGCTCCAAGAAAACTAAAGGAAGGTTGCCACTAAATCACGCTTGAAATTGAAACAAAAATACAATCCAGCTTCAGCTACGCCATTTAGGGCAACGAAGTTCGCGGTGGAAAGTTCCGCTGTAATTTTGAAATACATGTTTCCCAAGGTCAAAAATTTATCAGAACTTTATGTTTGCTGGCATGCTCCAGCTAATGCAGCAACTTTGAAATTTTTATTCGCTGTTTCTGACTTGGCGAAGATGACACTACTTCAGACGCGGCACCCATTCGACATAAGGTCCCTGGTCTTGCACATCTGGAATTTAAAATCGGGACAGAAATCTATGCTTTAGACAACAGCCTCCTGATGTTACTCTAGACTATAAGTTGGACAGATGTTCTATTGTAGATATCTTTCACTCGTTCTGAAGCAACCTTGGACAAATTTAGGAGAGTGATCCCACGTTTAACTAGCATGTTAATGAACTACGCGACGAGGATGATACAAACGATGACGTATTGATGCTCTGGAAAGCAATACCGTCATGGTAAATTCTTCAAAGGGTATTACAATTTATGTATCTATGAGAATTAATGCTCCCAAAAGTAAGATGTGAGGTTCAAAGCAGAAGGTTTGATAGTCCTGTTTTGTGGATTAGAATAGTTTTTCTCTCGTTACGGAGAACATTTTTTCGGTTCACTACTGCGCTTTCATTTCAGTAGCTGAAGATCACACTTCTGAATCGATACCTCGACCCTTCAATTCCATATTAAATGGTACCTTCCTCTTTTCTCTCCCGGGAACATTTCGCTAAAGTAGTTTCAATGAATTTATAATCTAATTTCTAATCTTACTATCGGCCATCGATGAACACAAGACAAATTATTGCATTTAAATAAACCCAGGGCTGAAAATTAGAGTTCCATGGGTCATGATGAAGGGAAATTATTCATTCGTGTTTTGCGCATCAGAAATTATTTCCGAAATATGCTTTGATATAATTTTTCATGCATGACACATAACGAGGAGTTTGTGCACTTTTAAATTAGTGAATGAGATTGGTGTTCATTTTGAAATGAGTGAATGTGTGCCGCGGAATGGACTTACTCAATTTTATGTAGAAATCAAACAACATTCTTTATTGGCTAAACATTTCTATTAATTCAAATACTGCCCCAGGGCAATTCATCATGCTTGTTCTAGCAATTTTTTTTAGCTCGTCAGGCTATTGGCAAGCCCGCCAGCCTTCATTGTCACCGCTCCCTTTCAATTGATGACTTCAATACGAAGCTAATAAAACTAAGCTTCGGCTGTCAAATAGCGCCTTTCATTTCTATGCACACGAGCACTCGAGGCGGCAGACTTCAAACGACATAGAGCGATAGCGGAATTTAATTAATGCTTCACAAGCCGGCTGCTCAGGTTACAAAAACTTCAAAGTTTCATTTAAATCGTGGCTTGATTTTTCTTTCCATAGAGAACAATGTGTGCACTGACGTCTCTCGTTAATGAGTGGTTTTGTCAAAATTGGTCTCTTACTGATCGATCTGACGAGTAAAATTGCAAGAATTAATACGGTAAATAGGTTTTTGATATTTGAATGTTAAAGTTCTCTCTCCAATCTACTCACTTGCTCTATTAGTATCGAGTTTTACCGGGAAAATAGTAAAAATTTTCAAACAGTCATATTTATTAATCTTGTTTTGTATTTTTCTTGTTCAGGGCAATTATTGTGCTCGATTTGTTAGATACTACGGTTGAGACCGCCTTAAAGAAAACGTTCAATATACAGCACCTCGAAGTTTGTGTTTTGAAAATATATCATTTGAAACAATCACATTTCACACATTTCATTCTATTACAGAATTATTTCGACATTTCACACTCCAGAATCACCAGAGTCACATTCGCTGTCAGAGTTAAGGGAACCAAGTCGAGTGAAGATAAGTTTTGAATCATCATCTGAATGGGACACAGGTCTGGTTGCTGAACCTAGACTAAGGTATGTGATAAGCTGACGAGGTTTACCAGTAAAACAAACAACACCAGTAAGGCAGAAGTAACAGTCTGTGACATGGTCCCGTGGCTCACGCCATGTTATCGGAATAAAAAATGTTATTTTAATTTTACCTTTAATTTGTTGACAAGTTTTCTTCGAAAGAATGAAATACCTTATGAGGTGCCCAAGGTTTATCTTGATCTCCAGGGTCCACTTGGGAGTAAGAAAAGTAAGCTTGCTTCACAAATTCACTTATGTTCGTTCTTTGCTTTGGGGCTGAGAATGTACCACAAATGTAGCAGAACGCATCAGGACGCGTCACATATGTCCTTCTATTTGGTTGAGAAGCCATTTTTCCTTTAACAGCTTTCTAAAGCATGTAAAAAACATGAACACTCCTTATAGCGATAGGATTTCATTTACCAGCTCTGTAATTTTCATTCTTATTTCATTTACTTCAATTTCATTTACCTGCTCTTCAATTTGTATTTTAATTTCATTTTCTTTAATTTCATTTACCAGCTCTTTAATAATTTAATCAATATTTTTTATTAAAATGGAAACGCAGTCGCGTAGCATCAAAACCAGACCTGATCTTCACAAACGAATGCCATTTTCGGAATCAGTGACCTCAAATCCTCTACAATGAAATGTCACAACTCCTGCAACCAAAAGTGTGTTCCCCAGAATAATCCAATCTCAAATTCCCTCTTAATTTCCTTCAATAATGTTCTTATCTTGTAGTCTAGTAGCATTTCCAGGATCGCCCGAAAGCGAAATTTAATTTTGAAATTCATTTTTAAATTCAAATTAATGATGCACTGCGTTGTTCAACAAGCTTCGTTCTAAAATAAATAAACATTTTTTTCATTCGTTCACGCCCCGTAGAGAATCCGCTGCATCTCTAAGGTCAGGTGCTACACCAATACTAAAACTGACACTTCGTCTCAGAAGCTCTCTCGTACCTGACTACCATTCTTAGATTACTTTATTTTACAAGCCTCTGATGAAGTCTACGGGTGTAGTTTGCCATTTTTTGCCTGAACTGATTGAAGAAACCGCACCGACGTTCGGTTAGTAGGAAAACAAATTGTAGCACCTCATTCATCATTGCATTTCTAATGTATTTTTCGAGCCTTCATGTTTTGGTGAAAGATGTTCCAAAAAGCACGTTTTTAAATTAACTGTAAACTCCCAAATTTTTGCCGAAATCGTTGAACTTGAAAGAATCTCATGCCACGATTGAACAAAAATACTGCGTGATTTTAACATTGATTGATTATAAGTCAGTTTCAGGCCCCCTTTCTACAACAAAGATGTTCAACGGGATGAAAAATGAAAAATGCGGGTTCCATAAAGTATGGAGTTGAGAAAACGCGGAATTTATACGCAAGGTAAGTTCCCGCACGGGATCACGAGGACATAAATACTGTATAGTGAATTGAGAATCAAGGTCAATATAAAAGATAAGAATTGAGGAAGAAAGTCAGAAATGCTGTAAAACAGGGCAGCAGTAAACCGAAAAAATTTGGTCCTTAATAAAGCAGTAAGAATTCATTTCAACAAAAAAAAAGTTTAAGTCTTAACTTTGGGCCTAACATTTTCCCCCTGGGAGTGCTAATTCTCAATAAGGCAGTACTTTTATCCCTGTGCGGGACATAATATTAACAAATGAATAGAAGCTACCAATTCAAATATTTTAAGCTATTAGTTTTTGAGCGCACGTTTGCAGTGAGTCACAAACGCAGGTAACAACAAATTTTTGGAGCACTACGCTCAGTAATCTTCATTCAACTAGTTCTTTTCTCATTGTTAATGGCGGTTAATAGATGACAAGGATGAAGAAGCGTTAACCAGCACTATTTCATAACTTATTCTATGTTGTTGAGCCCGTCTATAGGTCGTAACCATCGTTCATTGCTTCAAAAAAAGCAGCAAAGCCCTACGATGCGTTTCATAACTTACGCCCCATCCTCAAGACCGTCTAGATCACGACTTTCAAACCTTGTTCGAAAGAAAAACTTCTCGCTGTCGGTACGGATGTGCCCGCTCCATTTGCCCTCGTGATGTACGTAAACTGCCGAGAAAATGCTACTCGGGGGCGTAACATTTCCGCAGAGTTTCTTTGAAGGTTTCTACGAGCTCACTTTTGCTCTCTTCCGTGGCGTTTAATGTAAAAAACATCTGACTCGATAGCTAAGTCTCGGCGTAACACACAGCCCGCCAAATTCGACACGGACGTGAGAGACAATCTGTGATCCTCAATCGAAAAACTTCGAACGAGCGTCATCTTACGCAGCAGTTGTTCCCTGGCGAAAATTTGTCCTCTAAATATAACTTTTTGACTTCTCTTTTTATCGAAATATAGGTGCTAGTAACTTCGAAAAGATGAGTTTGTTGCTCACAATATTAGGGCATTGTTTTCTGAAGAAGCTCTCGTTCAAGAAACGTGGAGTACAGCCTTCAGTAAAACGTAGGTGATGGAGAAGATTTTGTAAAATACCTACCTTGTTTTATTTAGACGTATATTTCCCATTTTATTTTCATTTTGGAGTATAAAACCAGTGGAGTTATTTACCGAACCAGTAGAATTAGTTGCCGAACCAGCAGCGTCAGTTGCCGAACCAGCGGCGTCAGTTGCCGAACCAGCAGCGTCTGTTGCCGAACCAGCAGCGTCTGTTGCCGAACCAGCAGCGTCTGTTGCCGAACCAGCAGCGTCTGTTGCCGAACCAGCAGCGTTATTTGCCGAACCAGCAGCGTTAGTTGCCGAACCAGCAGCGTCAGTTGCCGAACCAGCAGCGTCAGTTGCCGAACCAGCAGCGTCAGTTGCCGAACCAGCAGCGTCTGTTGCCGAACCAGCAGCGTCAGTTGCCGAACCAGCAGCGTCTGTTGCCGAACCAGCAGCGTCAGTTGCCGAACCAGCAGCGTCAGTTGCCGAACCAGCAGCGTCAGTTGCCGAACCAGCAGCGTCAGTTGCCGAACCAGCAGCGTCAGTTGCCGAACCAGCAGCGTCAGTTGCCGAACCAGCAGCGTCAGTTGCCGAACCAGCAGCGTCAGTTGCCGAACCAGCAGCGTCAGTTGCCGAACCAGCAGCGTCAGTTGCCGAAATAGCAGCGTCGGTTGCCGAACCAGCAGCGTTGGTTGCCGAACCAGCAGCGTTGGTTGCGGAACCAGCAGCGTTGGTTGCCGAACCAGCAGCGTTGGTTGCCGAACCAGCAGCGTTAGTTGCCGAACCAGCAGCGTTAGTTGCCGAACCAGCAGCGTTAGTTGCCGAACCAGCAGCGTCAGTTGCCGAACCAGCAGCGTCAGTTGCCGAACCAGCAGCGTCAGTTGCCGAACCAGCAGCGTCAGTTGCCGAACCAGCAGCGTCAGTTGCCGAACCAGCAGCGTCAGTTGCCGAACCAGCAGCGTTAGTTGCCGAACCAGCAGCGTTAGTTGCCGAACCAGCAGCGTTAGTTGCCGAACCAGCAGCGTTAGTTGCCGAACCAGCAGCGTTAGTTGCCGAACCAGCAGCGTTAGTTGCCGAACCAGCAGCGTTAGTTGCCGAACCAGCAGCGTTAGTTGCGGGAGCTGTGGCTTTATTCTAGAAACATTGGTGTTTGTGCCGGGGTTTCTTCAATTCGTGCGTCGAAGAAGACCTACAGTATGTAGAATTCTCGTTGTTGGTTCGTAAAATTGTATCGATCTCAGAGATGGGTTACCGACGCTAACATATTAACTACAAAGCTAAAGCGATTGTTCACTATCCATGTAACTCAAAAATTTTCAATGTGACATCGTCTACCAGATTTTCAATTGAGTGCCCATGGCACTATTTCGATCTTTGTCGCTAAGATCTACAAAAGAAATAGTTAAATAACTGAAACCTGTCCTGCGATGTCCGAATGCATCCAGTTAAAAAAAATGCGAATTTCCCGTTCGAAAAAATATGAAACTATGCCGATGAGAGTTTACAGTTTCTCAAGCTTTCATCATTAAAATTTAGGCAAATAAATTTGAAATGATCTATCTCGATCCAACGAGTTTTAGTAGGCATGCTTGCAGACTTAGGCCACCCGCCCACTGATGCGATTCTATTGGTGCGACGCCTTGCGAAATCGCACGGTTCATTTGTAGCTCCGCAGGAATAGCATTTTGTTACCTAACTCACTGCCGATTGAGGCGAATCGCATCTCATCGAATCGCATCAGTTGGCTGCCGGACTAAGGGGGTTCGAAAGAATTTGGCTGCGTTGCGTGCTGGCTCCAAAGTACGCGTGAAGGTCGATACACCTCATGTATCGACCTCATAAGTGGAAAAAAAAATTGTTTTTTTTTCAGTCACAAATGACCTATTATATTTATTACCCTTTTTATATTGAACAAAAGCGTTGGACGGATGGCATTATTGACATCAACATTCATTTGTGAACGATCATTGATTCCGTAAGGCATAAAAACAACTCCGGTAATAATTTTTTCTGGTTAATTGGATAGGAAAAATACACTAAAATATATTTTGTTGGCTTCTGAAGCTAATCGGAAGAAATAGAACAAGTTGCCAGCCTAGTTGGGTAACTCGACCTGAAAAGCACCAAGGCAACTGTCGAATTTCATACTAGCTCTCAACTGAACGACGCTCACTCTTTTCTACACCTATTCGTGTAATGGATCTTTTGAAGGACTCAGCAAAGGAATTTCTGCCTCAGATATTCATTAAGGGGATGAAGGACCAAAACGACACAACGAGTTGGCTTGCAGGCGTAGATGTTCATCAGTCCTCCCCGCTTTCGTATTCGAGAGACCAATAGTCCGACACCAGCTCTGTAGCATTAATTCTACCAGCTCCAGGAAATTTCAAACTTTAAAATATTCAATTTCAATGTGATGTATTCATAATACCGCTGGACTGTTGAATTCCTGTGCATCTCAGCAGTTAATATCCTTCGAAATGAGGCTGTGCGAATATCACAGATATACAGGGGGGTTTTAAATATGGGACCCGAATAAATTTATAATAACTTTTGACACAATGAACGGATTTTTCATACAAAACGGCAGTAGAATCCTGACATTTTTTAGAGTCTCGTTTTTAAAAGGCCTCGAATTTTTTTCGTATTTAAAAAGCATCGAATTCAACACATCGAAAACTCAAATTTCAGAGGAAAAGCCAGGAAAACTTTAGTTTCCCACAAAGAATATTTTTTCTGTCAAATGCTAAGATGAATTTTTGGCCATGCAATGAAAAGTTCCATTTTTAGCATTCAAAAATCATAAATAAAATTTCAGATCAACTTTTGAAAGACACGTGAACTCGAGAAATGAAGATCGCTTAAGAATTAGAAAAACGGATATTTTATCTGTACGATGCCCGAGATTCCAAAAAAGGTAAGCGAATGCACTTGCCAAAACAATATTTTTGCGTATGCAATAGAAGTATATTATGTCTCCCTAAAAACGATTCTAAATTTTCAAGGGCTATAATTTAAAAACTATTAAACTAACAAAAAATTGAAGGGTCTCAATTTGTTTCTTAACATTTGTTTCATCGCTGTACAAAATTTCCGAAGAATTGATCCAACCGATTTCTTTAGGCAATATTTTTAGTGACCGATTCTGAAAAACAGCACACTTTTGGTAAACTTCGAATTTTATGGCATTAAAACCATGTTTTTACTAATATTCAACCATTTATTAAATGGAAAATGCCGCTAAAATAAAATAAAAAGCAATTAAAAGGTTCCTCCTATTATTCGTTTCCTTTGGTGTGTCCTGCGTTTCTCTCAACACACACAGTTGCATTTGCCTCCTCATTTCTGCCGTCACATTGGACGAGTTCCCGTTACACGAGTGATGTAAACGGTGACTCTGATTGTGTGAAACTTGAGTGACTCTCAGCAGCATTTTAGGGTATTCTCACTTATCTACCTTTGTATTGGTTTCGAGAAGATTACCTTTCTTTAGCATTTCATAAACTTTTACTGTTAATACGGTTCAAGTTCAATAGGAATAAATTATGCGTTTTTTAAGAAGTGAACTAAAAGCTGCTCATTTACTTCGTGTCAAAAAATCGCCCCTTAGAATTATGAGTAGATGCTCATGTGACGAAAGCTCGTCCTCAGAGTTCGATCATCATGAAGCTCCTCGAGGAATTAAAAACCCTTTTATTTGAAGAAGCCGTGAAGTGAAACGATTGGAAAATAATGAAAATTGACGCTTCTGGCAAAACACATACATGATTGTTTTCTCCTTTCCTGAAAGTCCCCAGAGAAGTCGACCAATCGAAGTCGAGCTATTGAAAGCCGATTTATAAAAATTGCATCGCAGTTTACCGGAGATAAACATACATTAAAGTTTCTCGTTACCTAAAAATCGCCAGTGAATTAGTTGGCCATCCTTTGATCCGAAATGAGAACGAAGAATATGCAAATCTTCACCGCCGGTTTGCTGATGGACCAATCGGACGTCCACAATCTATTCTGATTTCCGAACTCGATTTCTCTCCCTTAAAGTTAAGAAGGCGAAAGCTCAAAGAAAACGAGTCTTTGCGAGGGGCCAGGAAAAAAGAGGTTGTGGAGATTAGGGAGACTTTGTAAAATAGGGATCGGAAATTAGGCTCTCGCTTAAATCTCCTCTCTCGTCTGTCTAAACGTCCGAATGATCAGTCTCACCGAGGACGTGTTAACTTCCAGTCTACGCAAGGTGGAGGCAACCACCTTTGCTCAGAATTCTTATCCTCAATGGCTGAAAATGTATTGATATGGATGGCTATTTTCAGGGCAAGAATGACCGACAAGAGTGAATGTCTATGCGGAACTCTATTAAAGTATATCAATTATTTCATTCTTTCGATAAAATCGTCCACAGAAATGAGTATAAACTTGACATTCTCCATGGTCTTATACGTTGGGATGTCATTGTTATAGCAAGATAGCAAACAAATCAGTATTAACTGTTATCGTGTAAATAATAAGGATTTTGCACAACAATTTTTCAACAGCTATAGCTGCATTCAATAAAAATTTATAAGTTGGGAGAATTTCGAATACCAGCGTGCTCGGCACTCTTCATATAATCGAGTTTTATGTTGTCGTTTCCATTCGAATAAGAACCTTTACATTGGTTAAACAAGTCAAATCTATTTTTAGGCGAGACTGCGAAAGTGAAGAGGTTCTTATGCTTTATACTGCGATATTTTACGATGTTCGCAGGCTTGGGACTCGTTAGTCTCGAGTACCGTACTCAAGTTAAGTAATTCATCATTTCATTTATATTACATGAAAGAATCACCTTCTGGGGATAAAATTATTTTGACGAATGCCACGTTTAGTGGCAATACTTCATTAACATTCAGATATTCTCGCTAGACATTCACTTGATTGCATGAACGGAATACAAAGGGGCTCAGCCTTAAAATCGGGAGATCGTTCCGAGGATTGAAGGACAATAATTCTGCGTTGTCCCCTCTGGGGGATACAACTATTGTATCTATGGGAATTAGCGCTCCCAGGGTGACTATTGAGGGCCCGAGCTAAAGGTTAGATAGGCCTTCTTTTTGTTAAAATAGAATAGATTTTTGTTTTGTTACAGATCATGTTTTTCGGTTCCCTGCTGTCCTGTTTATCAGCATCTACTACATTCTTTATCAATTTTTTCTTGTTTCGTGAACTTCTTCCTTAGCTTACTGTTTCTATGCACCTTGTGCATAGATTTAGCGCTTCCTTAAGTCCATACTAAATGGTGCCTTCGTCCTTCCTCTTTTTGAACATCTTTGTCGTGGTAAAGGGAGACTAAAACTTTCTTACATAATAATAATAATAATAATAATAATAATATTAATAATAATAATTCTACGTTGTTCTATCGCACTAACCATTCGTTGATGCAGATATTTTGTTGTTACTGTTATCCATCGTTGTGGACAATTTTTGTTTCACAGATAAGTCGTTGTTCTTGAGACAATTCTCGATGCGCAAATAATTCATTGTTAAACAGACTATTCATTGTTGTAAAAGACTCATTCTTGTACAAACAACTTTTTGTCGTTGATCAAATGATTTTCCGATTTCAGGGGATTGTCTGCAACAATCACAAGGTTTAAAACCCTATATCATCCTCCCTCAATAATGTGAAACGAACTCAAAAGGGTGATTTGGCTACAAAGCTGATGTAATTTCCGCCCTCTCCAGACGGAGTAGAAACAAACCAGTTAGGTGCCTTTTATGGTGGATGTTGGTACGGAAACATAATTTTTGCTAACTTTGATTATCTAAAGCAACTACCAAAGACTTTGTTCGATATTCAGTTTCATCAGCGGATATTCAAGTTAGGGAAAACGAATTAATGAAAACACGATTTTCCCCAACAAGAGTTTTGAGAACATGACTACTAAAAACTTTCATAATTGTTTAGCTTCGTCAATATGTTCAAGTTAAATGAAATGATGTAGTGACTACTGCATTTTCTCATGAAAATAGCACAAGCCTCCACTCGATTGTGGTTAACATATTACAGAGGTGATATATTCCTCAATAGAACAACTTCCTTCGAACGCATTTCATCTCTCAATCTGTGTCTGCGGAATTTCTCGAGCCAATTAAGTTAGCTTTAAGTACTTTTTTGTACGTCATTCATCAAATAAACACCAATTAGAACAAAAGCTTTCCGTAACCGACCATTAAAGCGCCGAGAGATCTTGGCCTCGCGTTAACAAGTGTCTGGATATCTCTGTTTGCCGGGAGAGAACAGCACTTGTCCCTAACAACTTTGAAAGAATCCGTGAAGAATCCGCTGCGCTTCGTTAGAGCAGTTTGCTGCCTCGCAATGGCGGCAGAAGCTTCCTAATGAGAGCTGGAATACGCGCTGTTGGAGAGGTAAAATGTGACGCTACTGCTGCTATCCTAGGCGAGCGGCAGAGTCTATGTACAGCAAGTTTATTGATTGTTTCTTGAGTGTGGACTTCCATTGGATTTTTTTGTCATTAAGAATCCATTGAAAAAATTGTTAAGGGTTTTGGGTTTTACGATGTTAAGTTGGAAATTTGGAATGGTGTTGATGTCACGCCGCCAAACTATTATGGAATCTATTGCACACAAACAAATGGAATTCAATGACAATCTAGCTCTCATATTGGTAAGTCAAATTTTCAGCCTGACTTCAACTACTCTGGCTTTTAAAACTTTGATATTCTTTTCTCCTTGCGAACTTTGCAGATGAAACGCTCATCGAATTTTAATTCAAATTTCAGAGGAGAAGCCACAAAAACTTCACTTTCCTTCAACGAATAAATTTTTTCCCTCAAATGCTACGATGAATTTTGGGCTGTGCGATTAAAAATTCTATTTTTATCATTCAAAAGTCAGAGACAAAATTTCAAATCAACTTTTTATAGACACGGGAATTCTAGAAATGAAAATTGCTTAGGAATACGGATATTTTATCCGTATGAAGCCTAAGATTCTAAAAACGGTTAACGAATAAACTCGCCGAAACAATATTCTTGCGTGTGTGGTGAACGAAGAGATAAAAAATCGCTTTTTATTCATGAATTGGGCGATCGATTGAGCACATTAGTGAGGTACGAAACTGTACTAAACAGTGGGTTAATATATTCATTTAGTAGTTCCATTTTTGCATTGATGGTGAGGTTCAGAATCTTGTTGAAGATCAGTTTATAATATCAATTTGGCAATAATATCCTTTCCGAAGACTACCAGCTGTTAATTATAAAATCACACAACTTCTCCCACCCACCATCACATAAACATTATTATTTAAAGCTATTGCAGTCGTCGATACATTTCTAAACCATATCGTGGGCATGATAGTTAATGACTTCTGTGCTAAATGCTTGCGAAATATTTGCGTAAAGACAAAAATAGATTTGTAAGCGAGGGAGCGTTCATTTAAAAACCTCATTAGATAAGACTAATCGCAAAAGTTGCCAAATAATGCCGTATTTTGCGACTGTGTCGCCTGCGGCAGTGTTGCGTCTCTGACGCGTGTGACTGCCTTACTGTAGGTTGCCATTCTGCCTCGGTCGGTTGCCACTGTGCCTTCGCCAGTTGCCACTGTGCCTTCGCCGGTTGCCACTATGCCTTTGCCGGTTGCCACAATGCCTTCGTCGGTTGCCACTATGCCTTTGCCGGTTGCCACAATGCCTTCGTCGGTTGCCACTATGCCTTTGCCGGTTGCCACAATGCCTTTGCCGGTTGCCACAATGCCTTTGCCGGTTGCCACAATGCCTTTGCCGGTTACCACAATGCCTTCCCCGGTTGCCACAATGCCTTCCCCGGTTACCACAATGCCTTTGCCGGTTGCCACAATGCCTTCCCCGGTTGCCACAATACCTTTGCCGGTTGCCACAATGCCTTCCCCGTTTGCCACTCTGCCTTCACCCTACCGCTGCTTGACGAAATTCAACAACTCGTGATAGTCTTTTTCCATGCAATGAAATGATATTAGGTAATTTAATTTATAATTTTTTCACTAAATATTGAGGGTTCTTGACAGAGAATTTATTTACAATAGAATCAGCATTAGAAAAGTGAATATTCATCTTCATAAATAAAATAGAAGCTGAAAAAGCGAAAGCAGCTGATCAAACGCTAATTGATTGTTTTGCAGGAATGCTACGAGTTAGTTCAATAAGTGAAAAACAACTACTGAACTTGATGCACAGGAAATGGAGTGTTTTTTTCGAAATAAATGGAAGTTCGGTAAACGTTTCAAAAAGCGAATACAAAAGCAGCCAAATTATAAGCAAAATATAATAGCAGATAAATTTCTTATTTAAAGAAATACGAAAGAACTGGCATTGACTCTTCATACTACAACCCCCTCAGAGGGATACAGCTATCGTCTCTATGGGAATTAGAGCTCCCTGAAGGAGCACGCGTGGTCCCAAGCTGAGAGCTTTTTGTTGAGAGAGAATCGGTTTTTTGTTTGCCTACTCCCCTCAGAACAATACAACTATTGGATCTATTTGAATTAGGTCTCCCATGGGGAATATGTGAGGTCCCGAGATGAAGGTAGGTAGACCGTGTTTTTGGTAGAATAGAATACGTTTTTGCTTTGTTACAGACCATCTTTTCAGGTTCACTGCTGTCGCAATGTTTAGTACCCATTGCTTTTAACTTTTGTTTGGTTTCACAAATTTCTTTCTCAATTTACTGTTTCTATGCACCTTGTTCATAAATTCTGCGCTCACATCACTTCATACTATATGATGTCATCATTCTTCTTGTCTTTGAACATTTTTGTTGAGGTCATGATATTGAAACTAACTTATTACGTATTTTAAACCTACACTTGTATAGTAACTGTATTTGTATTATTTTACAAGCAAAAAATGTCTTCAGCAGATTAATTCGGAAAATTACTTACGTAAGCGGAAATTCCACGCGATCTAAGGTTATCACCTGCCTCTTAGGGAGTTCTCGAAATTCTCGATCATTTTCATGGTATACTGAGCGTGTAAATATTTTATTTGTTATCCTCGTTTGTTACTTCAATTTGTAAATTAAGGTAAACTTTAATTTGTTGTTTCAGTTTTAAAACTGTATGAATTTACGGCAACGAACGTTATTTTACGACCAAGTTTCTGCCTGAAACTTTCCCAGTGAATCCAATTCTGAAAATAATTTTCAAATGTTTCGCCTCATTTCGAACCAAAATCTTATATTTTTATGCGCTCTGTCCTAAGGAAAATATGTTGAAAAGTTTCAGTAGTAAAGTAATTGTTTTAGTTTTCTTTCAAATGGCAATTAATGTTAGCAATTTTCTATCTCAGGGGCTTAGTCAAATTTATTATTCATGTCTTCATTGATGCACTGCTTGGCTTACTGATAATTATCTCTTAAATCTGTGTGTAGTAGTGAAAAAAAAAACATTTCTGAGAAAAAGACCTTTGAAAACCTTAGCATACGTCCTCACCCGGCAATGAGCAAAGCAATTTCAAGTCTTTTACTATTCGTATTTTTCAATTTTTTTATTTGCAGTGCGTCTCAGCGCCGTAGAGCTTTATTTTGAAACTGTACGTTATGTTTTCAATGTACAATGTGTCGAAACTGTACTACAAGTCGTATTCTGCTACGATGCATAATACTTAATCTGCTTCGTTACTTAGCCTGAAATAATTCTCAGCTTGTTTCGTTGCTTAGCCTGGAATGGTGCTTAGCCTGGAATGGTGCTTAGCCTGGAATGGTGCTTAGCCTGAAATGGTGCTTAGCCTGAAATGGTGCTTAGCCTGAAATGGTGCTTAGCCTGAAATGGTGCTTAGCCTGAAATGGTGCTTAGCCTGAAATGGTGCTTAGCCTGAAATGGTGCTTAGCCTGAAATGGTGCTTAGCCTGAAATGGTGCTTAGCCTGAAATGGTGCTTAGCCTGAAATGGTGCTTAGCCTGAAATGGTGCTTAGCCTGAAATGGTGCTTAGCCTGAAATGGTGCTTAGCCTGAAATGGTGCTTAGCCTGAAATGGTGCTTAGCCTGAAATGGTGCTTAGCCTGAAATGGTGCTTAGCCTGGAATGGTGCTTAGCCTGGAATGGTGCTTAGCCTGGAATGGTGCTTAGCCTGGAATGGTGCTTAGCCTGGAATGGTGCTTAGCCTGGAATGGTGCTTAGCCTGGAATGGTGCTTAGCCTGGAATGGTGCTTAGCCTGGAATGGTGCTTAGCCTGGAATGGTGCTTAGCCTGGAATGGTGCTTAGCCTGGAATGGTGCTTAGCCTGGAATGGTGCTTAGCCTGGAATGGTGCTTAGCCTGGAATGGTGCTTAGCCTGGAATGGTGCTTAGCCTGGAATGGTGCTTAGCCTGGAATGGTGCTTAGCCTGGAATGGTGCTTAGCCTGGAATGGTGCTTAGCCTGGAATGGTGCTTAGCCTGGAATGGTGCTTAGCCTGGAATGGTGCTTAGCCTGGAATGGTGCTTAGCCTGGAATGGTGCTTAGCCTGGAATGGTGCTTAGCCTGGAATGGTGCTTAGCCTGGAATGGTGCTTAGCCTGGAATGGTGCTTAGCCTGGAATGGTGCTTAGCCTGGAATGGTGCTTAGCCTGGAATGGTGCTTAGCCTGGAATGGTGCTTAGCCTGGAATGGTGCTTAGCCTGGAATGGTGCTTAGCCTGGAATGGTGCTTAGCCTGGAATGGTGCTTAGCCTGGAATGGTGCTTAGCCTGGAATGGTGCTTAGCCTGGAATGGTGCTTAGCCTGGAATGGTGCTTAGCCTGGAATGGTGCTTAGCCTGGAATGGTGCTTAGCCTGGAATGGTGCTTAGCCTGGAAAGGTGCTTAGCCTGGAAAGATGCTTAGCCTGGAAAGATGCTTAGCCTGGAATGGTGCTTAGCCTGGAATGATGCTTAGCCTGGAATGATGCTTAGCCTGGAATGGTGCTTAGCCTGGAATGGTGCTTAGCCTGGAATGGTGCTTAGCCTGGAATGGTGCTTAGCCTGGAATGGTGCTTAGCCTGGAATGGTGCTTAGCCTGGAATGGTGCTTAGCCTGGAATGGTGCTTAGCCTGGAATGGTGCTTAGCCTGGAATGGTGCTTAGCCTGGAATGGTGCTTAGCCTGGAATGGTGCTTAGCCTGGAATGGTGCTTAGCCTGGAATGGTGCTTAGCCTGGAATGGTGCTTAGCCTGGAATGGTGCTTAGCCTGGAATGGTGCTTAGCCTGGAATGATGCTTAGCCTGGAATGATGCTTAGCCTGGAATGATGCTTAGCCTGAAATGGGCTTAGCCTCAGCCTACAAGACTGAGAATCCTGTCTCCAGCTTGTACCTGCATGCTTCTTTTCCTGCTTCTGTTAATATCTGCTCAGCATCTGTCCGGTATTGACAGCTGTTGTCTCTTGGCAGTTGAACTATTTTTGGCCGTGGTTTATATTTATTAGCGGCAAGCCAGGGGGGATACGGTTAAGTTACCTCAGCTGTAGGAAGCGTCACAAGACTTTCATCTTCCCTACCCACATAGTTATTTCAGTTGTCAGGCCTTCTTCGCTTTTGTTTGTATGTCTTATCTTTTTCTGCCTAACCTACAGTTTCTATGAACTCATTCTGTGCATAAATTTCCGGTTGTCTCCAGCCTGTAATATATGGTTTAGTCTCTTCAATATCTTCAGCTCACAACGCGTGTGGCTAGGGAACCTCATCCAAATCAGTACCAACATAATACTAAGCGTAGGCATGTACTGTAGGTGTATTCTGTTCATGCTTTTGGCTACGCATACTCATGTTTGATATGCTTTCGTCAATTCATGACTTGCATCTGTTTATATTTCAGCTAACGAGAATCTCAACCTTGAATCATGATAAAAATATTCTCAACTTTGTTTACCTCTTAGACTACAGCTGTTTATTTTAGGCCAGTCTCTTACAGATTTACATTCGTCGATTAATAACTCGTAACACATTATTTCTTCCATAAGTTTAGGCATGCACGTTTCCAACAATCTGCTAGATTTAGTGATCGGCCTCAGGTTATTCCCTCGCAAAATTCAGTCTAGTAGCTTGGCTTTGCTCCTCAGAAGTGCTTTTCACTTCTGCGTCCGAGTTCCGCTTGCGGCTCAGTCCTTCTTCTTTTTCACGTTCACGAAGGCAACTCGTCGGCATGCAGTCTCACAGACATACGTATAACGTGCAATGTGGATACCGTCATCTTGGAGCAGTGTTATTTTAATCAGGATTATGGAATACTCTCTAAGGTAAATTAGTTCTCGTCTCCCACTAAGAATATCTGGCTTTCCAAAATTTGGATCAAATTCCAGATAAGTTTTATCATTTCACTTACCTTCAGAGGTAAAATTAGTATTCCATACATCATGAGTACTTCAGACAAAATCTGTTTTTTTTAACCTACTTAGTTTTACCTTGGAACAATAGCAACTCTGTCTGAAAACAAATTAGATTAGATATATGTTTAAGCCTCACTAATCGGAACGAAAATGTTCCAGGTAGAGGAAGAAGGAAGGCACCATTTAGCATGAACTTGAGGGAACGCGGAATCTATGCATAAGCTGGATAGAAACAGGAAGTTGAGAAAGAAGTTCAAGAAACAAGATAAAAGTTGAAGAAGAAACTAGTAGGTGAGAAACATAAGACAGCAGTGAACGGAAAAAAATGATCTTTATAACAAGGCCAACTTGACTCTCAGCTCAGGACTTAACATATTCCCCCTGGGAGTGCTAATTCCCATAGATAATCGAGTTGTCTCCCCCTAAGGGGGAGTTCGAAAACCAACCCGAACAGGAAACACCTCGGACAAAACATATGCTTAATCGTATATAACCCCGATTTCGCTTGCGTCTAACATGTACACAATATGCAAAGACATGTTGAATTATTTTCCGCTCCTAAACGATTAAGCCCTTTTAAATTTAGATCTCGAGCTCTAATATGCAAGCTTCAGATTATAGATTATAAGTTAGTTTAAGCCTCCCTAATCACTGCAAAAATAGAGCGTATCGAAGAGAGGAAGGAGGAAGGCACCATTTAGTATGGAGATAAGAAAATGAGGAATCTATGCAGAAAAGGCACAGAAACAGTAAGATGGGAAAGAAGTTCATGAAATAAGATAAAAGTTGAAGAAAAAAGTAAGAGGTGCTGAAAAATAGGACAGTAGTGAACCGAAAAAATGTGGTCCATAACATAACAAAAATACACAACAACAAAAAGAAGGCCTACCTAACTCTCAGCTCGGGCCCTCACATTTTTCCCCTGGGAGCGCTAGTTCCCATAGATACAAAAGTTGTATCCCCCTGAGGGGAGATATGCAAGCGTCAAATTCGCTCAGATAAAATGCGTGCCAAAATCGAGCAACCAACATAGCGACAGTGTGTTCGAAGTTGTAAGGTAAATTTCAAGCTGAAAGATCAGCTGGAGGGCGTTCTCCTTCAGTGAACACGCGCCTGAGCTTTGCTCTCTTTTAAGAGAATGGGAAGAATTATTTATGAAAGCATTCCTGAGGGAAATTCAGTTACACTCCGGTTTTCTAATCTGTACTAAATTAAACTCGTGTAAAATGAGTGAACCGAACATGAATTCTGCTCGCCGCTCAGTAAACAGAGACATAAAATATAAGTTTTGCAATGGAGACATTTCATCTCATCTGATCAAGCTTTTCAGCCCAGCGATATCGCTCTCATTTTAATGAATATTTTAGCAAGACTCGCAAGCTTGATGAGCCGAGTATTGGAAGCACCGAGTTGTGAATTGATGAAAATGGAATGATTTATCGTCATGTTATTTTTGTCAGAATGATATCGTGATTCTTACGAGATTGCACTCAATTGCAAGTCATTTTAAGGCAGCCTGACTCCTTTAAACGTGTTTTTATAGAAAGAAATCGTGATTCATATGAGATTTCAGTCAATGTCAAGTCATTTTAAGACTGCCTAACCCTTTTAAATGTGTTTCCTAAAAAAAAAAAGAGGAACGGACCTTTCAGTAAGGAACTGAGAGGCTGAAGAATCTACGCTCAAGTGTGCTTCTACGCAGGAATTGTTGGTTTCTATGCCAATAATTGAATGGAAAAAAATGAAAGAAAGGATAGCAGTGGAAAAACGATCATCTGTAACAAAATAAAAAATCTCTTTCGACAAAAACGCATACTTAAACTTAATCTCAGAATCTTGCACCTTCCTCCCGTTATTACTATTACTACTATTGCTACTATTGCTACTATTATTAGTATTATTATTATATAAGAAAGTTTTAGCCTCCCTTAACCACGAGAAAGATGTTCTAAGAGAGGAAAGAGGAAGGCACCATATGGTATGATGTTGAGGGAACGCGGAATGTATGCACAAGGTGCACAGAAACAGTAAGCTCGGAAAGAAGTTCATGAAACAAGATCAAAGTTGAAGAAGGAAGTAGTAGGTGCTGAAAAACAGGACAGCAGTGAATCGAAAAAAGATGGTCCGTAACAAAACAAAAACCTATTTTATTACAACAAAAAGGAAGCCTACCTTACCTTTAGCCCGGGCCCTCACATGGTTCCCCTGGGAGCGCTAATTCCCATAGATACAATAGTTTTGTCCCCCTGAGGGGACCTTCCTCCGGGAAAGCAAATGTTCACAGATACAGGTGTACAAATATCCTGTAAGAAGGATGCTAAAGCGTCAAAAGCTCAACATACTGTGTCCCAGGATAGATTAAAATCAGAAATTACTGGGCACTTCAATGTGATTTGCTAAAATACGTGTTATTTCATAATGCTGCTGACCGACCAGTAGTCGCAAACTCAATTTTCTTAAATACTCAATCAAAGCTAAATAAAGGCACGATCTTCTTCATGCTTGGTATTTTTGAAATAGTTTAAGCAAAACTGACAGGCACTAATTTGTATATGTGGTTGCTGTGAAGTTTTTAATACACCGAGAGTTCATTCCTAAGACTATGTTGAAAATGAGCTGATTTCCTAGCATGTGCTGATGAAGTTAGTTCATGAAAGTGTCGGTTTATATAGCACAGCTTCTGACAGTGTGATATTGTGTCATACTTGATGAACACTCCTCAGGGGGCTATAAATATTGTGTCTCTGGGAATTAGCGTTTCCAGGGGGAAAATGTGAGGTGCCGAGCTGAAAGTGCTGTCTCGTCTCGTCTCGCGTATCAATAGTATAACATTTTTTAACCTTTTCCTCTTTTATTTCTGCAAAAGAATTGAACAAATATTTTTCATGAGTATGTCTTGTTCACCGCAATTTTACCCAACAAAAACAGCCATTGTGGCATGGTAATCAGGATCCTAGATGTGTACGTATTCATTAATTTATCGCTAGCTTCATGCACCATTTTCCTGATTGTCAACGGGTGCATTCCAGTCTTAAATATACGTTTCAGCGAGAAGAAAACCTAATAAATTTCACCATCAATTCATTTCAGTTTATGAAACAGTTTTGGATTTCAAAAGATTTTTTCTCCATTCGACCATGATTGATAATATAGCGAACATCTTACGAGCGTCAACGGAATTAATTAAGCGAGTGTCACAAGCTTCATCCTACGCCAGGGACTCGTCGTCGAGATAAGTCAATCAGCAGGTGCAGCAAAATGCGTTAATTATCCATGGCGACCCAAAACCGGCTGACAGCCCGTGGAGGCGCTAAATTGCCAATCAATCAGAGTCGGAAAAATGTTTAACCATCTCGGTCGCGCAGGCTTCTATTTCGCAGATCATCCTTGTGCCAAATGACCGACCCCCTGTCCCCTCTTTTCCAATGTCGTCATAAAGACTTTTTCCCTTAACTTGAGAGACAAAACCAATTGAGATGGAGCAAAATCAACTCATTTCAACAGCATCACACAAGTGTAGGAACATGCGAAACCAGTTGAGATAATTGAAATGGAGTTTTTCTTCGGTCATACGACCAACGCTTACTCGATGCAAACCGTAGGTAGACAGGGTCTCAGATAGCCTCAATCAATGATTTCCCTTAGTAGTCGGTCCACTTCGAAAAAATTTTTCATTTACAGGAGAGAAAGTTTGCAAAGTACAAATGGACAATTGAGCACAAATGATCCCACTCGACACAAACTTACTTTCACTGGGTCCCACAGATAACTTCCATTAATTATTTTTGACTAGAGAAGGTTTGGATTCCAGTACATTATAAACTTTTTACCAACAACTGAGTTTTCGGAGTACTTAAGTGTAACTTAAAAGTTTATGAGTGAAGTGGCGATGAAACTCCAGCGCACACCCACCACAAGGCCATGAAATCTTTTTTAACACAAACAGTCTCGTTAGTCATGACGCGCATGTTTATATTACACGTCAACAAATTAACTCATGAATTTTAAATTTCATTACCAAGTAAATTGGGTCATTTTGCTGCGGTTGACAGAATGCTCTACAGCAAATACGTGTACACGGCGCCTCAAAAAATGTGCTCACACTTTAATTGACTGCCATGTTCGAGTCAATTTTGATTTGATGTAGGTGTTTATTGATACAGATAGAACTTTATTAATTTATATGAAAGAAAAACATAAGATTTCAAAAAATAAAGTCATAAAAAAATATTTAGTTGCTCATGAAAAATAAACAAGAAAAACAGCAGCAGTCGTCAGAGGATGTGTGCATTTTTCGGAGATACTTCGTAAATATCAAGAATGAGTGCGCAAATTGAAGTAAAAACTTGAAACAGTTGAATTGTACGACAAATATAAAAACTTGTAGTTGACGTAAAAGTAAAGGGACTATATTCAAAAGTATAACGATTAAATTAATGCGACGAAAAATAGTGCTCCACATTTTCAACAGGTATCGTGATTCACATTTTCTACAATTATCGTGGCCCAACGTTAGATTCAACCTTGGACTCCACACCCACTCGATACAATATTGATTCAAATTTGGATTCGATATCCCCTAATCACACCCAAGGCATTCCCAAGAGAAAGAGCAAGGCATTATTTAGTATGGGGTTAAGGGAACTTACAATCTATGCACAAGATGACAGAAACATTAAGTTGATAAAGAAGTTTATGAAACAAAATAGACGTTGAACAAGAAAGTAGTAGGTGCTGAAAAATATCACAGCAGTGAACCGAAATAAGATGCTCCGTAATAAAATAAAATAAAACTATTTCAACTTACGACAGGCCTACATAACCTTGGGCGCGGGACCTCGCATTTTCTCCATGCGAGTGGCAATTCTCATGGATGCAATAGTTTCATCCCCCTGAGGGGATCTTTCGAATAAAAACAACCAGAGCTCAGACATTCATGAATATCATTACCTCGCAGAAAATGAGTAAATAAAACTTGGGACACCACTTTCTAATAACGTACAAGACATTTTGGACCGAAAATTATTTTTTCACAAACCCTGGTTTCCGTAAATGACACAAATTTCAGGTAGGTACACAGTAAACTCTTCAAAGACCAGTCGCAATCATGTACTGCTTCACATCAATTAAGAGCTTTACTGAATCCGCGAAATAAACTTGTGAGGTCTAACATTCTGCTCAGGAAAATCCCGAAATCAACAGGCCTCGCTCGCCGTCGACTGAAACAGAGCAGATTTCGCTCACCACTTCCGAGCACCATCCTCCACCGAAAGAATTACGCCCTTTAGAAAGGGACGATGATCTGATTATTACCTTCGGATACCTTCCAAAGCGGATGACGGTTTATCATTTCCTTTCTTTTGTAGAGCAACACAAAAACCTTATTTGGACCTCACGTTGCCTGGGAAATATATCCCAGATAAAACGTGCGCGTTATCTAACGTGTTCTGTATTTTTGGTGACAGTAAAAAGCCAAAGTAAAATACAGTTTTGATTTTCGATCCCCCATGAAATACTTTTGTTTTATGTAGCTAGACTTGGATAAATATTCGTCTATGTCATTTTTTTTTCGAAAATGAGGTTTCTATGCTTGGTTTCAGGTACATTTTTCAATTGGGTTGTAAATGAATGCAAAATTTAAAAACTGATTTTTTTATGAAATTCCCATGAAAATTATTTTAAATTTGCTCATTAACTATTTACCATGAAACTCTTGCAAGTTATGCGTTTTTTTAAGCGTGCACTTGAATAATTATTCATGAACGAAACTCCTTTGAACTTCAAAATATTTGCTGTGAAAGCAAAAATTTCACATAACGCTATACCCTTGCTTTGTATTTTGAAGAATTTACCAGGAAAAACAGTGAAGAATTCCTTGTTATTCCAATTCAAACGAATTGTTTCCGATAGATTAACTCGTTAAAGGCATTCGATTTGTTACACAAAAACGTGCAACTCTGATTTTCGTAGAAAAATTCTGTGAGAAATATTTCGTTTTCTTGAGCACAAATTTTCCCGAAATATTTATAACTGATTCATTTTCTGAAATCTGTGATTAAATATATATATTAATTCACGTACGAAATTTCATTTAGGCTCTAGGTACTTATTTTGCATAGAGCGTTGATTGCGTTAGTGCGTTAAAAGAACTGATTCGTTCTTTCATGAAAGTTTAGTAGATGATGATTCGATTAGATTATAAGATTATAAGTTAGTTTAAGCCTCCCTAACCGATACAAAAAAAGAGCGTATCGAAGAGAGGAAGGAGGAAGGCACCATTTAGTATGGAGATGAGAGAATGGGGAATCTATGCAGAAAGTTCATAGAAACAGTAAGATGAGAAAGAAGTTCATGAAACAAGATCAAAGTTGAAGAAGAAAGTAGTAGGTGCTGAAAAAACAAGACAGCAGTGAAATAAAAAAAGATGGTCCGTAACAAAACAAAAACCTATTCTATTTTAACAAAAAAGAAAGCCTACCTAACCTTCAGCTCAGACCCTCACATTGTCCCCCTGGGAGTGCTAATTCCCATAGATACAATAATTGTTTCCCCCTGAGGGGATAAATGATGATTCACCATACAGATTAACCACTACCGAAGCCTAAATTCAAGCGCGTTATCAAACATTTATCAAATGAGCATTGCGATCAATCACTAACTTTACCGGATTTCATACAACAGAAACCACGTCGTATATACACACAGACTGCGCGACCTGTCTCCTAATGAAGAGATTAGGATACGAAACTCCACCCCCGCATCCTTCTGAAACACTCTTCAATTTCATTCATAAAAGCAACCATGTGCTTGGATAGTAATGCGCATAAAATTTGTAATATCTTTAACGATATGTTCAAAAATTCCCGAAATAATTTTGATATACCGAAAAAATTTCCGGAAACAAGATTTAAAATGGAATTAACAAGTAACAAGTGCTGAAAACCAAAACAGCAGTAAAACGATAAAAAGTATATAGACTAAGTATTTACGTTTTTTAAGGAATATTTCGACAAAAATGTCACGAGAAATTGTTACCCTTCACCTCCTTGTTAACAATTCATTAACAAGAAGATCAGGTTCTCGGAATAGAGGAATGGCACACCTCCAGGCTATATACACAACACAAATTAAATGAATTATCATCGGCAATTACAGCACATATACTAAAAATAAAGGTACTCACCGATGAAAGCTGATACCACTTACTCAGCGCAATTTCTGAGCGCTCTTATTCTTCGGTGAGCTGTAATGCTAGTGCTGACGGGGGTTTTAAACACATTAAAATGTTAAGGAATTTCTTAGATTAGATTAGTCGTTAGTTTTAGCCTCCCTACCCAGCAACAATT
Organism: Morinoia aosen; assembly: GCA_030386875.1. Lineage (NCBI taxonomy): Eukaryota > Metazoa > Arthropoda > Malacostraca > Amphipoda > Talitridae > Morinoia > Morinoia aosen. Next base: position 33,759,057 of record CM059577.1, read on the forward strand.
GCGATCCAAAGAGAGGAAGGAGGAAGGCACCATTTAGTATGGAGTTAAGGAAACGCGGAATCTACGCAGAAAGGCATAGAAACAGTTAGTTGTGAAAGAAGATTATGAAACAAGACCAAAGTTGAAGAAGACAGTAGTAGGTGCTGAAAAACAGGACAGCAGTGAACCGAAAAAAGGTGGTCCTTAACATAACAAAAACATTTTATTTCAACAAAAAGAAGGCCTACCTAACTCTCAGCTCAGGCCCTCACATTGTCCCCCTGGGAGCGCTAGTTCCCATAGATACAATAATTGTATCCCCCTGAGGGGTATGGAATTTCTTATGATGAGACCCTGGTACAAAGCATTAATTGACATCTACTGGAATTGCAAGTAACACATGTTTACGAACATCACCCTGCCTAATTGACCGGTCAATATCTTTAAGTTAATTACACTCGGGACATATACATGAAACAATGCCTAACTGATGTGTTGGCACATTCCAACTTCACGATGGCTTGCCATTCAGCCTCGGACCACAAGTTCGGTTAACCAAAAGCAGCTTCAGTTCAATTCCTGTTTCTCACACGGTGCATGTACTGTCTTTGGACGTTTTTATGAAGAAGTCGTGCTTGTAATCAATAGGAGCAAAAAGGAAAGCCGCCCTCCTGTGGAGCAACAAAAATTTTTAACAATTACTTTAATTCTGCAATTCTCTCATACATATATATATGCACATATTCCACATTTAATTCAACTGCTCCAATTTTCTTTTACGTTATATGAACCTATCGTTTCTAGCGGTATCTAGTGTAACAAAAGCACGAGCCTTACCCTCCCTTACGAAGTAATTAACATTTTTCTTTGAACAACCTCCACGTTACGGAATCTTCTTCTTTCTGCAAAAGTGAAAAAAATGTAAACTTATAATTCGTTGATTCCCCAGAAAAGTATATATATCTCAACAGGTTTCGTTTCTCACTTATTTTCCAGAGTATCACATTTAATTCAACACCTATTCACGACGCAGAGTAACACAAATTTTTAGGTATAATAATGCCTAGCCGCGAAGCACCTTATTGAGAGGCCCGCAACACCTTACTGACTCTTGTTATCGTGTTAGCCAAAGTGTTCTTTTTGGGACTGCCCTCTTTCGAATAATGACCAATAGTCCCCCTCTTACTTCTTCTAAACAATCGTCTGCTCCGTACCATTGGCTGCTCTCGGGGTTATACACTTCCTATTCGCTGTGCGCAGAGCACGCCTTTTTCGCCCTTATTTTGTGTGTTAATTCTTGAAGTCTACGTCCGTTGGCGGGAAAGCTTTCTCACGCCTCAACCCTCTGGCCTAGGCCTCGCGGTCAACAAATTCTGCCTTTCGCTGTAACCCAACACTGCCTTCGTTGTTCGCACTCTTGAGTTTTGATTACGAAGCACAACCCTAGCCTCAGCTCGAGTGCCAACATAAATTTATGTTGACTGTAAACATTCAGTCCTACACACATGTTAGAGTGATCCCCTCGTTCCGTCGGAATGTGCCAAACACAGTTTTATAAACTCCCAATTTGAGTTAAAAAAAAAGCGCACAAAATTCGTCACACACAATTACAAGAATTTTTTTTTATTGATTAATTCGCAAAAATTGATCATTCTGAACCGATTCTCGACAGGACGGCCCTCCTAGAGTTAAAAAAAATTGGCCTGACAAATTTTTTTTTTGAATTAGCTTCAGCTATTTATCGAATAATAAGTACTACAGTATGCAGCCGATATAAGACACACATGGTAAATTCTACTTAACCCTTTAACGTCCGAATTTTTGTACTCATATTACCGTTAACACAACCACCGTCACTAAACTGGCGCTGGCATCTGGCAGTCACCGATATCAGGATGGGATAAGAACTGCCACTCGGCAGAGAACTTCAAAGAACACATTAGGGAACTAATTGAATAAGAAATAAAATATATTGAAGGGGAATTTTGAAAGAGGACACTGGTGTCCTCTGGGGCGTTAAAGGGTTAAGCACATTATCATCTAAAATTTGTTCCGCAGAACCAGGGTACATTACACTTAATAATCTTATTCATTACAATACAATCAGCCACAGCGTAATATATTGTGTTGTCTTCACCTAACCGATGCATCTGTTGTTCCCCGCCGAAGTGAAGTGCGTACTTAGTACTAAGTACTTGAGTACTAAACCCTAATAACATTCACACAATTTCACGGGCATCTTTCCCACGCCTCAGACATCCTAAAGTATCGATGATTTAATGTCTCGTAGTTTCAATTTACGCTTGCGTTTTCTGTTCTCCAAATCCTTGCCGCTGTAGTTGACGGTTCGATGTTCTCTCCTTTGGTATAGCTGACGAATTTGCTCTCTTTTCATGCTTCTCTTCTGGCATTTCAATAGCTTCACACACGCGTTGAAGATGGGTACTTAGTCTCAGGAGGAAGTATTGCGAGCCCGATATCCAGACTCGTATAAAATTTCCATACACAACACTAACTGCACGACTGCGTTCTGTAAGATGGATCATTATTACGATTCAAATTACCACCCAATCATGTTAAGTGCAATGTTTCACATACATTTTATGACGTTTATCCAACTCAGTTTTTTTTTAATCGCCAGATTACTCATGAACGTCGCTTCGTTGATCAGACAAATCGATACGTCAGTAAGTTATATTGATCTGGAGGAAAATACGAGTCGAATCGTCGATAAATCTCATTCAATATGGTCTCCCTTCGCGATAGGGTTCTGCATCCTACGAAGTAATCCTGACGAGTCCGAGGTATATCCGGCGGTGGTATCCTGTATGCGCGGTGGAATCCAGTAAAACTCCTCTCAGTATTCCTCGATTTCGACGTAGAATCTGGTAGACACTAGATAATATTTTATTTTTTTTCCGAGTGAACACTCTTATTTATGCGAGAATTCCGCGGGTTAATATTCTTCGAAGATCGTACGCATCATTCAAAGGCTATCCGACGTAATCTCTATTAATTTTTTATTTCACGTATGAATAAAGATGCCTAAAATGCGGCTTCAATATTCCCATGTGATCGTTTTCCTAGTAAAAAAAATTCACAGGAAACTTGCATGCGAGTTTCAGGAATGCCTTTCTAAGCGTTCATGTCACAATGCAAATTCCAAATAAATCAAGTTAAATTTAATACTCAATAATATAAAAGCATTGTTATTGTTTCATTTGAGTGCCCACTGTATAAAAGCATTTTTTTTTTTTAAACGCTAGTACCTCTAGGCACCCAATAATATCTCATGCTTTAATTTCGTTTTTCTTCCTTCCTCACGATGATGCTGCGTCGTTCTGTGGTGTTTTCCACTTCGAAGCATAAGTGCTAATTAGTCGAGAATTCCTTCCTGCTCCAGCTTGTTAGTGGCCCGTTGGCTCAGCTCCAACTCAACCACAAGCGGCTCCGAGGTAATTACTTGTGTGTCCGGCGTCCTTTCTTAAGCATGATGTGACATTTCCAGATATACATTCGTCTTTATCGCCTCTCACTGCAACGCTTGAATTTGGGCAATCCTTTTAAACATCTCCAACGCAGGTGCAATGTGTCCCCCATGTCGTGTTGTAGTTCTATCTTCTTCGTTCTTGTAAATAATTACTTATATTCCACGTGATCCTTCCTTAATTTGCTGCTCATACGAGACATATTCGTGTTATGCAATTGTTCCGGCCTGTTCTGTGCTGAAGTACATACGACGCTAATCTACCAAGAAATTAATTCCTTAAGTCTGAAAAGAAATGTACTATACTTCTACATAGTAAGAGGAGAATAATTCCTTCCGGAATACCGTGTTTACGATATTCTTTCAGGGCAAGAGTAAGACACAGAGTCAGAAATTCAACGCTACAGTACAAAAGAATACGAAATTTTAATATGACGCTAAACTTATTTTCCCCGTTGTGAAAATGAACGGTCTAAAGGTATAGATAACATCAGCTAGCCTGAGATGGCCTCAGCCTAAGAACTTCTGATGAAACTTAATTTTTTCGCTAGAGCTGTCTCGTATGAAGCGCGCACGCTTCACGAGAAGCTGGCGAGAATATAAGCATCCTACAAAGGAAACAAAGTACTCCTCTTGAGAAACACACGACGTTAACCTAATAAACGCTCAATTTCCCCTTACTTAGCAAAAGAGGAAATGAGAATTAAGCACAGTGTAAGCTTAGATCACTCAACAAGATTTTCGTCCAGACGAAATTTCTCGTGAGCAAAGACAGTTGGAGTTACATAACCTATAGCATATTCCTATTGAACGAAGCATCACACTCTAGTGAGTGAGATTAGATTTAATTACAGCTAGAGTAACACAATTCTACTAAAGAACACATTTAGATTAAAGCAATACAACGCTAAAAACTCACTTCTACGCAAGAGTTTTCTTAAAATTAAACACACAAGAACACATCCCGCAAAGGCAAGTTAATGCATGATTTCAGTCCTCCGCAGTTCGTTTCTAGTTGGCGGTTCACCTACACCGAGAACGTAAGTTGTATTTTCGCTGAGTCACCGACGTAGCCTGTTCAGTCGCAGCGTTTTCTGGCATATCTTCGTCCTCGCTGTCGATAGCTTCACATCCGGCATTTGGCGGCGCCGCGGCATTCTGGTTGCAGGGGTAAGCTTCACCCCTCAAGTGTGCAATTTTCAATCTATCGAGGTGAACTCTTCTCTCGCAGTCACTATAGAGCGCCTTTATTGTGGCATTCGTCTCTGTTTTTACTGTAATCCGGTAAGGCCCGACCCAATCGGTAGGCCATGTATTTGCAACTTCCGCCTTTCCCGTCGGATTATGCAGCAAGACGATATCGCCCACTTGCACCTGACTGTTTTTCACTCCGCGCTCCTTTAACTGCACCGATTTATCGTGTGAGGCTTTAGATTTTACCTTCACCATGTTGAACGCATTGTGGAGTCGTAAGCTTACCTCGGCACTGTAATTGTCCCCAAGAGAATAATCCATGCGAGGTGCCTTCAGCCAGTCAACAACAGGAATTTCAGCGTCTCTACCAAAGAATAAATAATACGGTATTTCTTCAATAACACTTTGATAACTTGTGTTCAGTGCCAAGCATGTCCACGGCAAAGCATCATGCCACGATGGTTGATCGCTGGCTGCGAGGTGAGACAGAACTGTTTTGATGTTCTTGTTCTGACGTTCCGTCATCCCATTTGATTGCGGATGATACGCAGATGTGTTGTAGTATTTTATTTTCAATTTTTCACACACATTTCTGAACAAAGCTGACGTGAACTCGGTACCTCTGTCTGAGACGAGCGCTCTCGCAGGGCCATACGTGGTTACGAATTTAGTTAACGCTCGAGTCACTTCCTCAGTTGTCTTGCTTCTGAGTGGGAAAGCTGCAACATATCTGCTGAAGTGATCAACCACGGTCAAGATGTACTTGTGGCCCTCGTTCGAGACAGGCATTTCGATTAAATCAACGCCTATTCTGTCCAGAGGCTTGTCAATTTCAGGGAATGAACCCATGCTAACACAAATGCGATTGTTGATCTTACGTTTTTGACATTGCATGCACGAATCGACGTACTTGTTAACGTCACGCGCCATGTTAATCCAGTACCCGAATTCCATGAGCTTTTTCCACGTTTTAGCACGACCTTGGTGTGCACCAATTGTGCTATCATGCGCTAACGTTATTGCTGCTTCTCTCAGAGCGTCTGGCACCACGATCAGGTGCCTTGTTCTGTTAGGCTTTCGTTGCGTCTTCCTGAAATGCAAGATGCCTCCGTCAGTGAAGATTTCGGATTTCAGAGCGAGACTTGGAGCGTTCCCTGATTTGTCACCTTCAAGATACCTCAGAACTGGCCCCCAAACGGGATCTTTCAACTGTTCTGCTCTCACATTTTCTTTCTGCAACTTACTTTCCGCCTCTTGTACATTGGGAGTTTCATCTAACATCGTCGTGACGAACACTGTTTTAGGTGCTTCGTCGTCTGGATTTTCTTCTTCGTTGTCGTTCGCAATATTTCTCGACAATGCGTCGGGCACCACGTTCTGAGTTCCTGGCCGATACATCACCTCAAAATCATATTGAGAGAGTGTTAGGGCCCATCTCATAATTCTGTTGTTCTTGGTATTTTTACCTTTGAACAAATATTTGAGAGCTGTGTGGTCAGTAATTACAACAAATTTATTGCCGTACAGGTAAGGTGAAAAGTGATTTACAGCGGCGACCACTGCTAATCCTTCACGTTCAGTGATTGAATAGCGTTTTTCAGCATCATTGAATCTTTTGCTGAAGTATCCGATCGGTTGTTCCTTTCCGTCACATTTTTGCGCAAGGACCGCGCCAGAGCCCTCATTTGAGGCATCACAGCTCAAGTAATACGTCTCATTAAGAGAAGGTTTCTTCAGAACTGGAGCTTCTATCATGAGCTGCTTAAGTTTACAGAAGGCTTGTTCGTGTTGTTCATTCCACTTGAATTTTTGGCCCTTCTTAGTCAGTGCATTAAGAGGTGCAGCGGTTGTGGCAAAGTGCGGGATGAACCGCCGATAGAAGTTGAGCGCTGCTACAAACGAGCGGACTTTGCGTGCGGTTGTGGGCCTAGGGTAATTTTGCATGGCCTCAACGTTTTTGGGGTCTGGAATAAGTCCCTCACGACTGATGTAACATCCTAGGTACTTTACTTGTTTCTGTGCAAATTTGCACTTGTCCAAGCCTATTTTTACTCCGGCACATTGAAACTCGTGCAACACTTCCCTTAAATTTTCTAGGTGACTCTCAAAAGTCATAGAGTTAACGCACACGTCATCCAAGTAAATAGCGGCGAATTTTCCAAGTTGCCTTTTCAGAACATGACAAATTACTCTCTGGTACACTGATGTTGAGCACTTAAGTCCCATAGGTAGCCTAGAGAACTCGAAGTTGCCTTGTCGAGTCTGAAATGCCGTGTATTGCTTACTTTCTTCATCTAGCTCAATTTGATGGAAGGCTGATTTTGCGTCGACAATGGAATAGTATTCTTTGCCAGCCACCTCCTCCAGTGTCCCTACAATGTGTGGAATCGGATAATGCTCGTTTATCACCCGCATGTTTACAGCTCGCAAATCAAGGCAAACTCTGTGGCCTCCTCCTGGCTTCTTTACGAGTACGAGCGGGTTTTTCCAAGCACTTGTACTCTCTTGCACAATTCCACCTTCGATCATCTCCGAGACCTTTTTATCAATAATTTCTTGGCTGGAGTATGGAATACGCCACCCTTTCGTTTGAATTGGCCTGTAATCACTCAGCAAAATTTTGTATTTCACTCCTTTCACATGGCCAATATCCATCTCGTCTGCACTAATCGTCTTGTGATATTCCTTCAACAGGTTCCTAACTTGTTCTTGTTTTTCAGCAACCAAGTGACTGAGATTAAGCCCATCAATTTGCTGGAAGCGCTTCTCTCTGCGGTGATCTTCTGCTTCGCTATTTTCCGCATTGTTTTCTTCTGCAGTTGCATCTTCATTCGCGATTTCGTGGCATGTTGCAATTATTGCTCCTTCGGTCAGAGCGATTTCTTCGGCAAAAGGGTTAAGTACAGGCATCAAAACATACCCGTTTTGTACCTTTGCAGCGGTGGCTCCGACGTACGGCGCCCACTTAATTCTAGGCTCTAAAATTACTTCCTTCCCATCAAACTTGCCATCTGCTCGGCACTTTACCATGGCTTGCGTGCGAGGCTTCACCGTAATGTCCTCAGCCAGAGTTACAGATGTTTCTTCCCGCGTTACACACAGAATTTTCGGAGAAGCGTGTCCTGGTGCTGAAAACATGTTCACGTGAGTTCCAAAGAAGGATGCCCTACATTTTCCGAAGTCTATCTTTGCGTTGACTTTGTTCATTACTTCCACCCCTATTAGCAGGTCTCCTGGGAATGCATTTTCCTTCACAACAAAGCATCTCTGTACAATTTTCTGACCGTTAACTTTGATTGGCACATTAATCTTTCCCAGCACCGGCACGGGTTCCTCTCCAATTGTTTTTAATGCAGTCGATGTTCCTTTCACACTAGCATTTTTAATTCCCGCAACCACACGCTCTTTAACCAAGCATATATTTGCTCCGGTATCAAGAAGTGCGGTAACAGGTTTACCATTCACTTGGAGTATCACGCTGGGATTTATTATTGGAGCTAACGGTCTCCTATTCCGTTTTTTGGCTGTCCTGCAAACTGTGGCACTCTGCAATTAGCTCTTAGGTGCCCAAATCTTCCACAGTTGACGCACGGCGGTGGCACCGCTTTATACTGTGCCAAGTCCATTGCAGGTGCAGGTGTTACTTCCGGTTGCGGCTGTGGTTCTCTTGTGTGGTAAATTTGGTGCTGATGACTCCTAAGTCTGCCTTTTTCGCTCCAGTGGGGTGCTTCATAATTTCCTCTTCGATGATAAGGAGAGTGTCGTATCTGTCTGTTCCTTTCTCTCCAGGGTGGCACTTCATGGCGGTAGCCTCTAGGCCGTTGTGGTGAATGCCGCATCGTATGGCCGACACGTGCAGTCTCATGCTGTGGCCTCCTCTCGCTTCGCTGCGCTCTTTCTCTCTCCGGTTCCCTCTTCTCTGTCGTTTCCCTTGGCACTGGTACTATCCGTCGATTTTCCACCTCGATTGCCATGTCCCTCAATTCTTGTACTGTCGTAGGTCGCGCATCACTTCGAAATGGTCTTGTGATGTTCTCCCTTAATCCGAGCCACATCAAATCTACAAGGATTCGTTCCGGATGTTCCAGATAATTCTCGTTGTACAGCCTTTCCAGGCGCGTCAGGTATTCTGAAACTCCTTCTCGGCTTGTTTGCTTCTTGGTTACTATTTCAAACAGCGCTTGAGTTGGATGTTCGACCTGGTCGTCGTAAGAGCGCAGCCAGTTTTCTGCTTCTCGTAGGTTCGTTAGTGTATCAATTATTAGATTGCATTCCTTCGCTTCTTGTGGACCTAGGCAAAGGAAGAAGGCTTTCACCTGCTCACTGTTATTCAGATTACCCGTCAAAAACTTCAATCTTGCCATATGTTCCCCCACATTATCGCCCCTCCTGAATTTAGCACCAATGGCCCCCACGCAACTCGTTACCACGGGCATGTTTACTGCTTCCTCTTCGGGTCGGGGTGGCGTTGCTGGCGCATTTCTGCGGTCGTGATTCCTTCTCCCACGGGCAGGCATATTGTCGATCTTCTCCTATTCACTTTCTCCAAAAACTCAAAAATTTGCGATCACTCAAATGTTTTCCACAGCTACTCACTGTAAAACTTTTACTGAAACTTTGAAATTAATCGAGTGAACCCACCAGAATTTTCTCACTCAAACTTATCACTTCTATAACCGCTTTCACTTTCTTGATCTATATGGCCGTGTGCTTGCTGGCTTCTCACACCGGAACACAGAAAATCATCACTATGAGACATGTACCTCTACTGAATTTCTGTACGTTTTGCACCTGAAATAACTACGCAAAAAAAAAATACAATGCAATACTACACTCACAAAAATATTACAAAGCGATCGTGTTGATCTCACCAAATTCTGATGTCACGAGAAATTGTTACCCTTCACCTCCTTGTTAACAATTCATTAACAAGAAGATCAGGTTCTCGGAATAGAGGAATGGCACACCTCCAGGCTATATACACAACACAAATTAAATGAATTATCATCGGCAATTACAGCACATATACTAAAAATAAAGGTACTCACCGATGAAAGCTGATACCACTTACTCAGCGCAATTTCTGAGCGCTCTTATTCTTCGGTGAGCTGTAATGCTAGTGCTGACGGGGGTTTTAAACACATTAAAATGTTAAGGAATTTCTTATGATGAGACCCTGGTACAAAGCATTAATTGACATCTACTGGAATTGCAAGTAACACATGTTTACGAACATCACCCTGCCTAATTGACCGGTCAATATCTTTAAGTTAATTACACTCGGGACATATACATGAAACAATGCCTAACTGATGTGTTGGCACATTCCAACTTCACGATGGCTTGCCATTCAGCCTCGGACCACAAGTTCGGTTAACCAAAAGCAGCTTCAGTTCAATTCCTGTTTCTCACACGGTGCATGTACTGTCTTTGGACGTTTTTATGAAGAAGTCGTGCTTGTAATCAATAGGAGCAAAAAGGAAAGCCGCCCTCCTGTGGAGCAACAAAAATTTTTAACAATTACTTTAATTCTGCAATTCTCTCATACATATATATATGCACATATTCCACATTTAATTCAACTGCTCCAATTTTCTTTTACGTTATATGAACCTATCGTTTCTAGCGGTATCTAGTGTAACAAACGCACGAGCCTTACCCTCCCTTACGAAGTAATTAACATTTTTCTTTGAACAACCTCCACGTTACGGAATCTTCTTCTTTCTGCAAAAGTGAAAAAAATGTAAACTTATAATTCGTTGATTCCCCAGAAAAGTATATATATCTCAACAGGTTTCGTTTCTCACTTATTTTCCAGAGTATCACATTTAATTCAACACCTATTCACGACGCAGAGTAACACAAATTTTTAGGTATAATAATGCCTAGCCGCGAAGCACCTTATTGAGAGGCCCGCAACACCTTACTGACTCTTGTTATCGTGTTAGCCAAAGTGTTCTTTTTGGGACTGCCCTCTTTCGAATAATGACCAATAGTCCCCCTCTTACTTCTTCTAAACAATCGTCTGCTCCGTACCATTGGCTGCTCTCGGGGTTATACACTTCCTATTCGCTGTGCGCAGAGCACGCCTTTTTCGCCCTTATTTTGTGTGTTAATTCTTGAAGTCTACGTCCGTTGGCGGGAAAGCTTTCTCACGCCTCAACCCTCTGGCCTAGGCCTCGCGGTCAACAAATTCTGCCTTTCGCTGTAACCCAACACTGCCTTCGTTGTTCGCACTCTTGAGTTTTGATTACGAAGCACAACCCTAGCCTCAGCTCGAGTGCCAACATAAATTTATGTTGACTGTAAACATTCAGTCCTACACACATGTTAGAGTGATCCCCTCGTTCCGTCGGAATGTGCCAAACACAGTTTTATAAACTCCCAATTTGAGTTAAAAAAAAAAGCGCACAAAATTCGTCACACACAATTACAAGAATTTTTTTTTATTGATTAATTCGCAAAAATTGATCATTCTGAACCGATTCTCGACAAAAAAATCTAACTCTCAATTTAAGAATCGACATTTTCTCTCTGGGAGTGCTAATTCGTTTAGATAAATAATTATTTCATTTTCAACATTATTACCATATTAGTTTGAACAAAATTCCTTTGCCACGACGAAAGCAATCTAAGTAAAGCGAAAAAAATACCGTCCAGTATGGATTGTATAAAACGGGAATTTATGCTCCATATGTTCCCCTTCAGGATACCCTGCTCACAGAGGCAGCGAGTTTTTAAAAAATGAAAGAAAAGAAAACAAGAGATAACGAAGAAGGCCACAAAACTTGAAGAAGCAAGCCGGTCACGAAAGATATAAGTCCTGGAGGCCTATCTTTAGCTCGGGTAACCTCACATTATCCCCCCTGGGGGCGCCAGTCTGCATGGCATAGGACAGGCAAACGTTCAGAAATTCAAAGTTCAGTATCAACAGGTAACAATTTTGTTTTGTCTAACGATAAAAGTTTCGAAGTTGTAGAATGTCTCACTAATGACCACTGTTGAGCGAATGAAGAGTGAAGACGTCATTTCAGAGTTTAGACTCGAGCCAATTTTAATTTACTGGGACGATATTCTACACTCAGTGTTTCACAAGAGCCAATAATTTTTTCTGTGCGTTGAATACATTTTGTTCCGTGGCAGTAACCCGCCGACAGTCAATGGAACGACGAAGATTTTGTGCCGCCGTTATCCGTTGATTTGAGTTTCTCGCTAATGCCCTCAAGAAAACTGCTCTCCAACTTGCATCCCAATTACACTCGTCGTTGAATATCGAATTCCACAGCCGTACGCACCAAGAGACTTCAGAAAAAAAACTATTCAAACACTTGGCGAACGAGGGCGAGTCCTTCCAGTGCGACTTGGTATGCAAAACAGACCTTAGCTCAGGTCGGAATGGTCTTACAAACGAAAACAACCTGGAAGAAAAATTACAACTCGGGACTAGAAATGAACTCCTAGTACAAAAGTCTTCATGAAAGAAAAGTTAGGGTTCGTGACAGTTGTCTTACGAAATAATTGTCGCTCCTGCCCGGGGCGACCTAGCTGAAATAATGTAATTCATGCATGAGAAGTTGTGCGACTGAAACGGAGCGCGTTAAAATTTGAATGTTTTCTGTTCACTAATATTTATACATTCTATTGTTTTGTTATTGTTTCGATTTCCGCATTTACGGACAGTTTACACACATTAACATGAGAGGAAGTTTCCGTTCATGAGGCCGTCGCCAAACGAACACTCTTAGCATGACAACCAGAATTGCCTGGGCAAACCATTGTACTATTTTATAACTTCCGAGATGAGGGGAACTTTCTAAACTGCACAAAGTAATCAAAACACAATAAATATTTTCTATCATTAAGAAATATACGGTTACTGAGAGGAAGATCCATGAGGCGAGTTTCTGTTAATTCTACGGCGTTCAATACGTGATGAATAACTACTCTCAAACTCCTATGTAGTTATGGTTTATAATCATGAAGAGATAACTTTTATATACCCAAATATCATCACGTGGATACAACTATCGGATTCATAAGAATTAGCGCTCCCGTGGGAAAATAAGAGGTCCCGAAGTAAAAGTTAGGTAAGCTTTCTTACTTTTTGTTGAAATATGTTTATGTTTCGTTGGAGACCTTCTTCTTCCAGTTCATTGTTGTCCGGTTTTTCAGCACCTCTAAATTTCTTCTTCAACGTTTATCTAGTTTCATGGAGTTCCTTCTCAATTTACCGTTTCTATGGGCAGGGTATCTGGTATGGGAACACACCTGGTGCGTAGCTCTCGCGTTCCGTTTAACTCCACACTACATAGTGCCTTCATCCTTCCTTCCTTCCTTCCTTCCTTTCATTGGAACGCCCTTGTTGCGGTTAGGGAGGCTTAAACTGACCTATCTGATTCCCAAATAATATACAAAAACTATCAATGATAAATAATCTAACACGCCAATATTTTTGAGTTTTACCAATATTCCGAGTTTACCTAGCGCTAACTTCGTGAACGCTAATGTACTGGTAAATGAATGAACTTAGCATTCATTTTGTATAGTTTTTCGAAACGGAGAGAAGATAACTTGACTATACTACACAGAATGCGCAGCCTCAGACAGACGTGCTACGGGCTCTCAAAGATGCGACCTGACATAAGCATAAGCCGAGCGATCGCGCCAAATTCAATTGAATTGCGAATGAAGCAAAAAAGTCCCGCCAAGAGACACAATATGCCATCATTTCTAAGCCAGTGCATGCTTGCTATTCACGACAGCCTTTCCGAAAGGCCAGAAGATTAGGCCTCCTCTCCAATGGCAGCCCTAGCCAAGTCGGTTAGTCTGGGAAGACGCAGATATAGAAGGAATCAATGGATACTGCAAATGGCCTCGATATTGCCACTTCCATTCTGTAGAAGCGGTTAAATATCCACGCTGAATGGAATAGTGCTACTGCGAGGGTACACGCATTCGATGCTTGTTTCGATGAACGCAGACTTTCTACATAAAAATGTCGTAGGCGGCCACTTGTGGGTGGCTTTGCTTGGGAGAGATACAATTAGTTGCTATCAGAGCACGTTGGTGGATTAAATTAGAGTACAAGTTCGTGAACGTCTTCTTAACTTCATAAATTGTATTCCTAAAACGTGAAGAAGAAGGCCTCATTTAGCGGAGAATTAAAGGAGCCAGGAATTTATGCACAAATGTCTCATTGAGCAGGTTTCTTGCACACAAAAACAACGAGACTGAAAGAAGTTTACGGAATAAGATAGAGCAGCAGAAGAATGTAATAAGTGCTTAAAAGCAGGCTGATGAAGCTAATCAACCCCAGCACCGGCTTAGGAATTCCGTAAGTTCCCTCAAATTTAAAAAAAATATCAAATTGAAGCCCAGACTAACTCGAAGGAACTTGATCAAATATATGCAATTGTGGCCACGACACGAGTGTAACCAGCGTATAAATGTTTTTATTTGCAGTTCACCAGATCAGCTGCACAACCAATCTGCTTGCATAAAGCGCCGAGCGAACCGTTCGAGTGCAGACTATTTAGCTTCTCTTTGATCGCTGTGAGCGAACGCAGAACAAGACCTTGACGCTGAAATTGCGCTCGCAGAAACCTCGGTGACTCTAAACGGCAATTGAGGCAGACGCCGTTACCGGCTTTCAATTATCGAGACGTATCAAGCACTGCAAATAACACTCACGAAACTGAGTTATAGGTCCAGCAATACTGCTGCTAAAATTAGGCAAATACGAGTGAGTTTCTGACGGTAGCGTATGTTGACGATGTCGTTCAGATGAAAGGCGAACCGAGTGATGTCTTTCATTGCAGCATTCATTTCATTCGAACGGTATTAAGCTTCTCTCATGCGTTCCTGTGATGAGTGAAAAAATATTCCCTTTATTCAAAGTTATAGAAGATGCTTTGAAATAGGTCGCTTTGACCTAGCGTTGCCCTAAAAGGGCGTCAATACATATTACCATTAACTAGTCTTGTATCACTAATTATCATTTCACCTGCTCGCGAAATAATCATTAAATATTTTCTTCAATTAGATTAATTTTCAAAGTTGCGGGCTAATTTGCAATTGCAGTGCGGCATCATGTAGTTATTTCCAACTCTTGAATAGATACAAATGTATTTTTATATAAATTTCGGATTCAACCAGAAAACCATCATAAATTGAACGCCCCTTCCATCTGACACTCATTTAGCATCAACCGCAATCCGTTATACTTTTATTGATCAAGTTTCCCAGACAGTATACTCGATAAAAATGCTCGTATGTATGATTTCTTGTCTAATAGACGTTCTTATGTGTTTCATGAAGTTCACGTCTTTAATCTGATGTTGGAGACAACTGGATGCTAGACTTAGAGCCAGTTTAATAACGGTGGTTATAATACCGGAAACATGAGTGGAAAAATTAGCCGGTTTAGGGTTAATTCAAACCACACCTCGAGGACTAGCACCACGATCTGTGAAGAAACACAAACCGCCCCTAAGCCTCATCTGTTTTACCATCTCGAGACTGGCGTAAGAGTTCACCAAAATTTTTGCCGGGAGCCCATGAGGGTAGCACCGACTGAGCGCCACTTTTGCGTCCTTTAACTGCTGGCTCAGTAGACGCTGCTGCGCCGCCTGCATACTGATCAGTGCATGGATGTGTGCCCTGCGTATGGGGCAGGTTAGAGTGAGATTGCATGGATGTGTGCCTTGCGTATGGGGCAGGTTGTAGGGAGATTGCATGGATGTGTGCCCTGCGTATGGGGCAGGCTATTTCGAGATTATATGGTGTGCCCTGCGTATGGGGCAGGCTATGGCGAGATTACATGGATGTGTGCCCTGCTTATGGGGCAGGTTAGAGTGAGATTGCGTGCGATGAGACCTGTGTAAACTTACTTACGAGTTTATTTATTCCAAAAATTTATTCGAAATAGCAGAAGTCAATATTTATTCAAAATATAGGTATTGATTCAAGTATTAAGTATCGCAAGTAAGAGCGTCACGAACGAGGACGTGATCAGTACGGCAACTCAGGTGGCCTCTTGACCATAAAAGTGAGCGGATGTTGCACGTAGTAACAAAATAAACTGAATTTATGATAGCACGTTCGAAATGTGCATTAATAAACTAAATGTATATTTGATTTCAATAACAGTTTGATACAGGTATAAAATATCTTCATGAACATCTCTCAGTATGACAGAAAACCTTCACGATGAGAAATTACAAAATTGAGTGTCTGGATTGCAAACTACTTTGATCAATTTTCATTCTTGTGATGAAAAAACGTCCAAACAACTTTCATCAACTGTCTAGTGAGTAATAATAATTGCCTAATTTTGTGGAAAACAAATCGTGTTCTGCGGTAAGTGTTGGTTATCTGATATGATGTGATAGTCAAATAGTGCTGCAAAAATGCGTCTAAATATTATGCTGCATTTAAATATTTCTTATCACATTTAAATAATATGCTTCATGTAAATAATATCTTATATATTGTGTTTTTTCAAATAGTACAATTACCGTCATGTATGAATATTTTTTTAAATTTTACATTTAAATATTTCTAAGGTCAGCTATCAGAACTTTTCGGCAGCCAAGAATCCCTAAAAGCATGAAATTTCAGTACGACAGTGCTTTTCTGCCCACACCTAACGTAACAAAAAGTGGTTATACAAGATTTCACTTGATTCCAATTTTTTTTACCTAGCCAAAGGTCCGATTTAAATCTAAAGTAAAACATTTTTTAAATCATTCCACATTCTCTTTCAGGAAATTTTTCCCTTTTTCAGCAAAGAAATGTTTGGAATTGGAATAACTTGCCCATGGCACAGTAGACGAAGTCTGCAGAGCGCATGCAGAAAAGAATTTCTAATGTTATACAAATATTTTATAAATTCAATTCTGAACTAATTATAATTATCTTTTTATAAAAATTTTATTTTTACTTTTCTTCCAGTGGCATTTTTCCCTCAAACTTAGCCTACGATGAATATTATGGTCTATTTTGCGCAATGAATGTGAAAACATCTCCTGTTCATTTTTGCATGCATAGCAGCCAGATGCAATTAAAATATACAACAAAAACGAGTACAGTGAATGGAAGGCCTAAAATGCTAACGCTAAAATAAATTAAACGTTTTTTTACACTGACATTGATGGTTTTACAAGCATATGTATTACAGAAAGCTCGTTATTTATAAATCTAAACTTGACACTTGAATCTATTCATACGTCACTCATGGTAAATCTGATCAAAAGAATAATCACGTCTTATTCGATTATAAATAAGGTTAGCTTGGACGTTGAGGAAATTAAATGTACAAAAAGGTTCATTCTTGGTTAAGGTCATCTGTCTAAAAAGTTACAAGTGGTTGGAACCAATATATCCTTAGCATGAATTTAAGTCAGTAATGGCTTTCTATGAAGACCAGAATATTCTCATCGAGAATTCCAGTCAGTTATAGTATTCTATGAAAACCAAAATTTTCTTAGCAAGAATTCCCGTCAATTATATGAGTTTGCATCAGGACTGAAATATTCCCCGCAAAATTCCCCATTCCAATTTTTCTCGCAGCTGCATCGCTGTGCGCATCCGTTCCAGCTGCGCATACACGACTTCATTTCTCAAAGAGCGCAGTTTACTTTCCATTAATTCACGCCATCGCTCAAATACCCAAGGCAAGCGGGCGTGTAAAATGGTTCTCTGGCGAGAGCGTTCATCCACGGTTCAAACTATTTCCCACCGCTCCATAATGACCGTTCGTCCTACAAAATGCACCATCCTGCAACGTACTCTAACGTTCGCAAGACCTTCGTCATAACATTGTATCTGTGATAAATGCACGGCGCTCGCGAGCTATATAGCATGGCCAGGCCTTGCTTCACGATGCTCGCTTGTTTTCCAAATGCAAAGAGCATCTCTGAGGAGGCACAGGATGACCCTGGCCCCTGTGGGGCCTGGAATTATACATGAAGAATGGTACTGTCCCTCAGATGAGCAATAAATACACACGAGTCTGGAACAGAAACATTGCTTCTCGCAGCCGCATGGCTATGCCCATTCTTCTCTTATTGCTCGGAAATAAAGCGTTGCAGCAGCGCTTGGCAGAGAGCGACAACTAGGAGTCTACTGTCACTGGGCTTCCTTTAAATCAAATAAAAAGGCTATGCTACGCTAAAAATTATCATATGAGTAATCTGGAACACAAACTGATTAAAAGCTAGGAAAATTTTATTTTAAATTTATCCTGTAAACTGTAGAATGGATAAATAATTTCCCGCTTCGTAGTATCTAAACAGAGTTATATAATGGATCCGGGATTTTTTTCGAATGAAATTTTTGTTGAAAAAAAAATTCATTGATGTTAAACTTGTCCAAAGCCTTTCAATCCGTGAATTTTTATAAAAACTCATCAGACATGAAAAAAACTAGTAACTCATTACGACGTTGAAAGAAAATCATTTTTTTTAATTAAATCAAATTTCTTCAGACAAATCATCGAGGCGTCGTAAACGTACTTCTTAATTAACATTCAACGCAAGGATAGAAACAAATCTTATATTAATATGCAAGCATTTCATCACCGATTTTCTACTCGTGTTCGAAGCCAACTGAAACTAAGTTTCATCTTTAAGTCATGTCGAACACAAAAAAAAATATATGCGGTCCCTAGAGAAGAAACTTTTGTAGTTTTGTGAGATAACGAGTAAGCGACTGAAATAACATTAATTAATTCTCGTATAATTAATATGTTACAATGAGGATCCCCCCAGCGTTTTGTTGTTGCTTCTGGCAATTCATGTCTCAATTTTCAGGCAAAATAGTAAATATCTTTGGGAAAATAAATCTCCTGCAATGATACTTTCAACGGCTGAATTAACAATGTTAAATTAAGATTATAACTTTTTCGCTCAAGCTGCAGGGAATAAATGTCATTAATGAGCTTTACGGGAAGAACACTGTGAACATCCCTTTGATGCAAATGCATGACGAGATTTCTGGCGATGCCGTCTTGAAATAATGAAGCAACAACTCATACCCTTACATAGGACCATCATTGCTACGAAATGACTTAGTTTTAAGACTATCTAGACTATTACCGTAAGAAAGTAAAGAGACAGACCATTCAACATGGACTATATCTTTAGGTATCGTAGAAATTTCGTTTCTTGTGTTAAATAGAAACGATATGAAGATGAAATTTCGTTTCAGTTGCCTTCAAACACGAGTAGCGCACCAGTGATGAAATGTCGGTTAGTTACAATTACATATGTTCCTATCTTCGCGTTGGATACTAATCAAGAAGTACATCTACCAAACTTCAATGGTTTGTCAGAACAAATTCACTTCTGTTCAAAGAACTGTTACTTCCTTACAACATCGCAGGTTTTCCAGATTTGATCAATTTCAAAAGAATTCACGGATTGAAAGGCTTTGATTTCTTGTCCAATTTTTGCCTTAAAGTGTTTAAAGATCACTACCGAGTGGTAATCTCTTCTTTATTCTGGTGTCGGTGGCAACGTGGTGGTGTCGGTGGCAACGTGATGGTGTCGGTGGCTACGTGATGGTGTCGGTGGCTACGTGATGGTGTCGGTGGCTACGTGATGGTGTCGGTGGCAACGTGATGGTGTCGGTGGCAACGTGATGGTGTCGGTGGCAACGTGATGGTGTCGGTGGCTACGTGATGGTGTCGGTGGCTACGTGATGGTGTCGGTGGCTACGTGATGGTGTCGGTGGCTACGTGATGGTGTCGGTGGCAACGTGATGGTGTCGGTGGCAACGTGATGGTGTCGGTGGCAACGTGATGGTGTCGGTGGCAACGTGATGGTGTCGGTGGCAACGTGATGGTGTCGGTGGCAACGTGATGGTGTCGGTGGCTACGTGATGGTGTCGGTGGCAACGTGATGGTGTCGGTGGCAACGTGATGGTGTCGGTGGCAACGTGATGGTGTCGGTGGCTACGTGATGGTGTCGGTGGCTACGTGATGGTGTCGGTGGCTACGTGATGGTGTCGGTGGCTACGTGATGGTGTCGGTGGCAACGTGATGGTGTCGGTGGCAACGTGATGGTGTCGGTGGCAACGTGATGGTGTCGGTGGCAACGTGATGGTGTCGGTGGCAACGTGATGGTGTCGGTGGCAACGTGATGGTGTCGGTGGCAACGTGATGGTGTCGGTGGCAACGTGATGGTGTCGGTGGAGACGTGATGGTGTCGGTGGAGACGTGATGGTGTCGGTGGCAACGTGATGGTGTCGGTGGCAACGTGATGGTGTCGGTGGCAACGTGATGGTGTCGGTGGCAACGTGATGGTGTCGGTGGCAACGTGATGGTGTCGGTGGCTACGTGATGGTGTCGGTGGCTACGTGATGGTGTCGGTGGCTACGTGATGGTGTCGGTGGCTACGTGATGGTGTCGGTGGCAACGTGATGGTGTCGGTGGCAACGTGATGGTGTCGGTGGCAACGTGATGGTGTCGGTGGCAACGTGATGGTGTCGGTGGCAACGTGATGGTGTCGGTGGCAACGTGATGGTGTCGGTGGCAACGTGATGGTGTCGGTGGCAACGTGATGGTGTCGGTGGAGACGTGATGGTGTCGGTGGCAACGTGATGGTGTCGGTGGCAACGTGATGGTGTCGGTGGCAACGTGATGGTGTCGGTGGCAACGTGATGGTGTCGGTGGCTACGTGATGGTGTCGGTGGCTACGTGATGGTGTCGGTGGCTACGTGATGGTGTCGGTGGCTACGTGATGGTGTCGGTGGCAACGTGATGGTGTCGGTGGCAACGTGATGGTGTCGGTGGCAACGTGATGGTGTCGGTGGCAACGAGATGGTGTCGGTGGCAACGTGATGGTGTCGGTGGCAACGTGATGGTGTCGGTGGCAACGTGATGGTGTCGGTGGCAACGTGATGGTGTCGGTGGCAACGTGATGGTGACGGTGGCAACGTGATGGTGACGGTGGCAACGTGATGGTGACGGTGGCAACGTGATGGTGTCGGTGGCAACGTGATGGTGTCGGTGGCAACGTGATGGTGTCGGTGGCAACGTGATGGTGTCGGTGGCAACGTTATGGTGTCGGTGGCAACGTGATGGTGTCGGTGGCAACGTGATGGTGTCGGTGGCAACGTGATGGTGTCGGTGGCAACGTGATGGTGTCGGTGGCAACGTGATGGTGTCGGTGGCAACGTGATGGTGTCGGTGGCAACGTGATGGTGTCGGTGGCAACGTGATGGTGTCGGTGGCAACGTGATGGTGTCGGTGGCAACGTGAAGGTGTCGGTGGCAACGTGATGGTGACGGTGGCAACGTGATGGTGTCGGTGGCAACGCGATGGTGTCAGTGGCAACGCGATGGTGTCGGTGGCAACGCGATGGTGTCGGTGGCAACGCGATGGTGTCGGTGGCAACGCGATGGTGTCGGTGGCAACGCGATGGTGTCGGTGGCAACGCGATGGTGTCGGTGGCAACGCGATGGTGTCGGTGGCAACGCGATGGTGTCGGTGGCAACGCGATGGTGTCGGTGGCAACGCGATGGTGTCGGTGGCAACGCGATGGTGTCGGTGGCAACGCGATGGTGTCGGTGGCAACGCGATGGTGTCGGTGGCAACGCGATGGTGTCGGTGGCAACGCGATGGTGTCGGTGGCAACGCGATGGTGTCGGTGGCAACGCGATGGTGTCGGTGGCAACGCGATGGTGTCGGTGGCAACGCGATGGTGTCGGTGGCAACGCGATGGTGTCGGTGGCAACGCGATGGTGTCGGTGGCAACGCGATGGTGTCGGTGGCAACCCGATGGTGTCGGTGGCAACGCGATGGTGTCGGTGGCAACGCGATGGTGTCAGTGGCAACGCGATGGTGTCGGTGGCAACGCGATGGTGTCGGTGGCAACCCGATGGTGTCGGTGGCAACGCGATGGTGTCGGTGGCAACGCGATGGTGTCGGTGGCAACGCGATGGTGTCGGTGGCAACGCGATGGTGTCGGTGGCAACGCGATGGTGTCGGTGGCAACGCGATGGTGTCGGTGGCAACGCGATGGTGTCGGTGGCAACGCGATGGTGTCGGTGGCAACGCGATGGTGTCGGTGGCAACGCGATGGTGTCGGTGGCAACGCGATGGTGTCGGTGGCAACGCGATGGTGTCGGTGGCAACGCGATGGTGTCGGTGGCAACGCGATGGTGTCGGTGGCAACGCGATGGTGTCGGTGGCAACGCGATGGTGTCGGTGGCAACGCGATGGTGTCGGTGGCAACGCGATGGTGTCGGTGGCAACGCGATGGTGTCGGTGGCAACGCGATGGTGTCGGTGGCAACGCGATGGTGTCGGTGGCAACCCGATGGTGTCGGTGGCAACGCGATGGTGTCGGTGGCAACGCGATGGTGTCGGTGGCAACGCCATGGTGTCGGTGGCAACGCCATGGTGTCGGTGGCAACGCCATGGTGTCGGTGGCAACGCCATGGTGTCGGTGGCAACGCCATGGTGTCGGTGGCAACGCCATGGTGTCGGTGGCAACGCGATGGTGTCGGTGGCAACGCGATGGTTTCGGTGGCAACGCGATGGTGTCGGTGGCAACGCGATGGTGTCGGTGGCAACGCGATGGTGTCGGTGGCAACGCGATGGTGTCGGTGGCAACGCGATGGTGTCGGTGGCAACGCCATGGTGTCGGTGGCAACGCGATGGTGTCGGTGGCAACCCGATGGTGTCGGTGGCAACGCGATGGTGTCGGTGGCAACGCGATGGTGTCGGTGGCAACGCGATGGTGTCGGTGGCAACGCGATGGTGTCGGTGGCAACGCCATGGTGTCGGTGGCAACGCGATGGTGTCGGTGGCAACGCGATGGTGTCGGTGGCAACGCGATGGTGTCGGTCCCAACGCGATGGTGTCGGTGGCAACGCGATGGTGTCGGTGGCAACGCGATGGTGTCGGTGGCAACGCGATGGTGTCGGTCCCAACGCGATGGTGTCGGTGGCAACGTGATCCAAGGGTCAGTGTGATGACGGTGGTTGTCACAACAGTATTATAAGTAAAAACTTCGGGGGGTAATGGGTTACGTCAACAATCTGTAAACGCTATTGTCTTATCTTCAGCGAAGACTTACACTAATCACGATCACAAGAATTGATGATCAAATAATTCAAGAAAAGTTCATTTGGTTCTTGTTTACGTGCGTAAAGCTCCCAAGAGCCGCGATGACATGCATTCAAGATTAATTAATTTCAGAAAAGTTCATTCAATTCTTATTTACATCAGTGAACGAAACTCGAAAGAGATCGGAGCGAGCTTATGTTAAAAAATGCATCAAAAGATTCTCATAATAAGTGAACGATAGACATGAGAACTAAATACAATTCCTTGTGGCGCATGTACAGCTCGTTTTCCATTCACCGCAAAAGTCTGAAGTGGAAATTTCTCAATGAATTTTCCAATACGCCATACTCTTCGCACAGGCCGCCATTTACAGTACGTGTGTGTTTGCACAGAAAATCACAGTAGCAAGTGAACCTAAAAGAATACGAAGCGTACGAATGAAGCTTATAATGCTCGGTAATTAAAAAACGCAATTCAATCTTCAACCGGCAAGAAATGCGATGGAAAGCTCAACCACATCAGAGATGGACTTACAAAAACGAAGGAATATTTCATGAAGTTTATTAGGAAGCGATATCTGGGGAATTGTAAGATCGGCTTTTCAACAGGTCGCTCGACGTCCTCGCAGAATATGACCAAAAATGGTTGGCGGTGTAGAGATTTCGATCGCCTGTGAGCTTTGCTTCAATTTGTCAAATTCGTGTTCGAACCTCCGCAGAAATCGATGAACATTAATAGATAGAAACTGTTCACCGATAGTTCTCTTCTATCAAAAACAAAAATTATAACATTGTAGTAGTTTTGAAGAATGTATTTTAATATCTTAATGAGCTTAATGAGCTTGGAAAATTCATTTTGATTCCGCTCTAAATAATGAAGCACATTTTTCAAAACCTTGTATCTTGGATTAGAACAGATGTTAGTTTAAGCCTCCCTCTCCACAACAAATGCGATCCAAGGAGAGGAAGAAGGAAGGCACCATTTAGTATGGAATTAAGGAACGCGGAATCTATGCAGAAAAAGCATAGAAACAGTAAGTTGAGAAAGAAGTTCATGAAACAAGATCAAAGTTGAAGAAGAAAGTAGTAGGTGCTGGAAAACAGGACAGCAGTGAACCGAAAAAAAGTGGTCCTTAGCACAACAAAAACACTTTATTTCAACAAAAAGAAGGCCTACCTAACCTTAAGCTCAGGCCCTCACATTGTCCCCCTGGGAGAGCTTATTCCCATAAATACAATAGTCGTAGCTTTAGAGGGACTTTGTACAGGGTGAGGCAGCTAACTTTGCTAATTTGAGTGGTTGATTAAAAACGAAGAACAAGAGATTTATCTTTTCATCATGGAACACTTTGTCAAAAGTTTTTTAAAACTAGTTTTAAAGATTGTTTCAGTCAAGCAACGGCCCCGTTATCAACGCACTGAGCAAGCCTAGTTATAAAATTTCGCTCAACTTTTTCAAAAGACATCGTTGGTGGTTTGATGTATGCAGTATGTACTCCTTAAAGTTGAGTCAGGGTCCGTAGACGGTCGGTATACACTAGGGATTTGAGGTAACCCCATCCAAAGGAATCACAAGGAGCGAAGTCAGGTGACCGAGCAGGCTACGGAAGGTCGCCTCTCGAGGAGATGAGGCGGTCAGGTTAATGTTCCCTCAAAAGATCAATGGGGCGTCGTGCAGTGTGTGCCGTGGCTAATTTCTAGAGATAAAATTTAATACCAGAATGAAGAATTCGTCTCACAGAGTGGTCGGCAATCTCCAAGACAGGTGCATGTTTGCGCGCCAAGCGCCTGGAAGAAGTAAAATTGACTGCCTCACGGCATCAACATTTTCGGGTGTACTTGCAGTCCGCTGACGAACTTGTCGGCTCGATAGCACATTGAATTTCTCCCTAGTTCTGTCCACCCATGAAACAATCGATGGCCGGTCGGGCACCCGACGTCCAGGTCAAATATTGAACTGAGCGCGGAAGGCACGTTGGGTGGCGATAACGGGGCGGCCGTTCGAAAAAAACGCTTCGACGGCAAACGCGCGCTGCTCACCGGTTAACTGCATGGCAATTACTGACTAGGCAGATAATATAAATTTAATAAAACATCCCCTGTCGAATGAGATCAACTCCATTCTTTTATTATTATTAAATAAGAAAGTTTTAGCCTCCCATAACCACGATAAAGATGTTCTAAGAGAGGAAAGAGGAAGACACCATTTAGTATGGAGTTGAGGGAACGCGGAATCTATGCACAAGGTGCACAGAAACAGTAAGCTAGGAAAAATGTTCATGAAACAAGAAAAAAGTTGAAGAAGAAAGTAGTAGGTGCTGAAAAACAGGACAGCAGTGAACCGAAAAAAGATAGTCCGTAACAAAACAAAGAACTATTTTATTACAACAAAAAAGAAGCCTACCTAACCTTTACCTCGGGCCTTCACATGGTTCCCCTGGGAGCGCTAATTCCCATAGATACAATAGTTGTAACCTCCTGAGGGGTCAACTCCACTCTTCTACAACCTCTACTCAACGCTTTGCGCCAAATACAAATCAGCAAAGTTAGCTACAGAACCTGTACCTTTTTCCTCACAGCATGACGAACTATAATCAAGATCTCCTTGCATAGAAATAAGATTGAAATACCTTGCACTTAACAAAAAAACGTACTACCTGCCATGACACTCATTATAATTGTGCATCTAATTCATTTTATGACTGAAATATGATAAAAAAAGAACATGCTTTGAGTCTCTTCCATCACTTGCTCAATGTTGGTGATGGCGCTAGATCAGGATGTAGCGCCAATGTCGGTGATCAAGATGTTGCGTATCGGGATGTCACAAACGGCAGCGGTGAGTACGCAAATTTGAGCGCTGAGTACGCAAATTTGCGCGCTGAGTACGCAAATTTGCGCGCTGAGTACGCAAATTTGAGCGCTGAGTAAACAAACTTGAGCGCTAAGTAAACAAACTTGAGCGCTAAGTAAACAAACTTGAGCGCTAAGTAAACAAACTTGAACGCTAAGTAAACAAACTTGAACGCTGAGTAAACAAACTTGAACGCTAAATAAACAAACTTGGTGCCAAGTAAACAAACTTGGTGGCAAGTAAACAGACTTGGTGGCAAGTAAACAAACTTAGTGGCAAGTAAACAAACTTGGTGGCAAGTAAACAAACTTGGTGGCAAGTAAACAAACTTGGTGGCAAGTAAACAGACTTGATGGCAAGTAAACAAACTTGGTGGCAAGTAAACAAACTTAAGTTAAGCAAAAATGAGCCACAATTCAGCGTAAAATGACGGCATCAAGTTCACAATACACGCAGGCGTATTAACAACATCTACCAATTTAAAAACTTGATATTCCCCGGCGAGTAAAATTGAGGAATTTTGGCAGAATATAAGCAAGAAATATAAATAGCATTATTTGCCGCGTCGTGCTGTAAGCACTACAGTACGTCTGTAATTCCAATCATAATCATTTCAACGTTAGCAATATATAAAATAAAAGATTACAAGCCTACAAAGAAGTTGAGAAAGTTTTACATATTTCTCGGCTATGAAATCCATCCACAATTTTTATCACAAGCTCACAACATATCCGTTCCAAGTTACCATAATAAAATTCTCGTGCTCTGCACTAAAATTGAAATCATTAATAAAGCTGTTCTTCGAAGTATAAACTGACTATAATTGCAACAACTTCAATAAGAAAAAAATGAAATTGCTGAGATTTCTAAGAAGAATGATGAAAAGTTTCCTATAACTTCGTTTCATCGACGATAAAAGTACGCATGAGACTTAGTTTTCTTCAAGAATTAATATTCACAATATGTAAAAAAAGTTTTCGTTTTAGCAAAAGTTCGACATGAAACATGTATTCATAACTTGTGCTTTAATAGGCATGTGTCTTTTAAAACTTTAAATAAAGTTGGAAATTCAGTAAAACTAACAAGCAATTCGTTGAAATCCATAGCGAAGAAACGTAAAATAGGTTCCGAGTATTTTACAACAATAATTTGTGGATATTTGTTTTTTTTAATTGAAATAGACTTAACATAAAACTCCCTGCTATGCGCCCTGCGCTGTACGCGCTCTGTACCAAAAAGAAATCACTTTGAGTTCAAGCAGAAAGGATAAAATAAAAACGTTAAATTATTTATGCAGAGTGAAGACAAAATTTCATTGTCTTTCAGATGCGCAAGTTTCAAATACATGAAATTTGAAAGAAAAACATTTCCAGTCCAAAAAACAGCGTGAAATATCGAAGCCTGCAAATCTCACGCCTCACGCACCATTTCCAATAACAGCCAGATTATGGAGCTCATTCTTGCAGCAAGTGAACCGTGCGTCCGCTGTTGCATTGGTTGTCAACAACACGGGACGATAAGATAATTTGTGGCATCAAGTTCGAGGGCAAAAAACACCAACAGATACCAAAAATTGAAGCCAAATGGTTTCATGAAACACCCCGCAGCCTATTGATAAAGAAAACGTTTGACCTAACTGTTATTCTTTTATAAGATTTCCCTAACTGTTTTGAAACCCAGGAATAATTATTAAATTATTTTTGGGATCAAAATAAAGCGAAATGCTTCGACGATACTCAACGAGAATTTTCCGGATGAATGCTCAAGCTTGAACGTAATTTCCTGCTGCGAGTTCCAGAGAAAAAAATGAAGCTGCGTGTTGCAGCACTGACGTTTGGACAGGCAGATTGTATTCGCAAAGCGTACATTTCATGTGTCCAGGGGTAAGTTTCGTGAAAAGATTCCGATTTTATAACATAGGAACAGTACTTCTTTCTTGGTAAATCATTTCCAAGTATGTTTAATTAAATGAGGAAAAATACACGAAATCAATTTTATAATTTTTACACATCGTGCTTACAAGAGTATTCGATATTATTTTCAAATTTTTGAAAATATATGACAAAGCTTTTCTAAATGCAATGCAATCTAATCTATGCAATGTGAAAAACATTAAATTTCAGGGGATACCAAGCCTCGCTTTCGACCGTAGTGTGCTTAGTAGACTCCCCTGCAACACCTAAATGAGAATGTTAAATTCTGTCACAATCCTGATTTACTTACACAGCATGTCAGGACAACCTACAAGGGCTTTATAGAGGATGACTGGTCGTAAATTTCCAATGTACGAAAATTTTTATTTCCAAATTCTCAGGATGGGCATAAATATTGAAAGTTAAACTAATGAATGTCAATGATATTACTTTAAGCCATGAGGGGAATTGTCGGTCGGGCTCAAGTTTGCTGTTTACGTAAAAAAAAAAGAAAGTATTTAATCCACGACTACGGTCAAGCGTTTAGTAAACTCAGGGCTCGTGGCTTTCGACCTGAAGCATTCTAAGAAAAGTTAGAAAGCCCAAAACACAAAACTCTCATTGAAAACTCCGTAGCATCAAGTCTTAAGTCACGCATCCTACGGAACTTCCAAAGGCACGACAATTTTAAATAATTTAGAAAAATTTGTACTCCAGTTGTTCCTGTCCGCAGAAAAGCTCAGGACAGAGAACCACTCACGGCAATCCCAAGGATAAGCCAGCGTGTTTCGGCTTATACATCCTTTTTAGCTCATTGTTTTCCACCGCCAAGTCTCCCTCTCAGAACGGGCGCTGCCATTTCGATGCTTTTGAAGGACCGTGTCAACCAAGTCTGAACTCTAAAGCTGTGATGCTCTAGAAGCTCTTGCTAATTAATTCAGCAAAATTCCTTAAAAATGTTAAATTGAGAATCAAAAACTTTGGAAAAACAGGTGAAAATTTTAATGGATTTTGATTTTCCACTTACTCTTGCTTCCCGCATCAATAAGCTTTATTTTCCTAACTAAAAATTCAGGCCTGATGAGGCGGTAGTCCGACACTTTTTACCTAACGAGAAGCCTGTTTTTCTGGACTATAACCATGAAAAATAATTAATATTTTGAAAGTTTATTTTTTAATCGATTGCGAAACAAATATGAGAGCGTCGAATGTTTTCAGCATCAGTCCATGTCTGAGTTTCAAATCAATTGCAGCAAACTAATCAAATGCTCTGGGTCACTGCCCACGCCTGAGAGAATAAAATGTACGGATGCTTATTTACATGAAGCACAGGTAAGAAGATGAATAATCATTCGAAAATACATGGCCATTTGAAATTCATGACACTGAAATTTCTCATGAATATTTGTTTTGCCAGAATTACAAATTCTTCAGTCACGTAAGAAATTGCGTTCATTGGCAGAACAAAATGTAATGCTGCTATCGAGGAGGCGTCGTACGTCTGTGGAGACGCATGGAAAAATTTTGATACACTCGAATATGTTACTGCGTTCAGGTCTTGCTCCCGCCACTAAGGTGCTTGTACGTTATTTCTGACTGACGGCGTAGGAGTTGACATTGTAATCTGTGCACTCACAACTTCGCTTGATATATTATACACGTTCATTTTTTTATTTTGAGAAAATATCCCGAAATTGGTGGATTCACTGTGTTAACTTAAACGTTCGTTGGCAATACATAGCGAAGGCCACTAAGAATAAAAGCCTTTCGAAAACTCAAACGAACCTTTACTGAGACTTAATTGAGAATGAAATTTAATCTTATTCTGGAAATTTTCTTCAGAAATTTGAACAATTCAAATTACTGAAAGTACAACATGACTTGCTTTGAGTTTTTACAGATGGTCTAGATCTAAATTTCTGAAAAATTACTATGTAGAATTTACATGAGCTAATTCAAGATATAATTAAAAAAATGATGTAATAAAGAGAACTCGCAGAGATTTCCCCCATTGAATATCGAACAATGTTTACCTTAACAAGGCATGAGTACAGAAAATGATTTGATTATAAGCAACGTTAGGCCTCCCTAAGCACAAAAAAGGCCTTTCAAAGAAATGAATGTACTATTTCTTACACAATTAATCACTGAAAGAAATAGTAGCCCTATTTTGAAACACCCAGGTGCATCTGACGTTTGTCCCAAAACCGAGACACGCAGATGCATCATCAATGAGACACCCAAGATTAGGATGCATACCAGTGTCTCCAGACCCGATTTTGAGACACTCTAGTGTCTCACTAGAAGTGCTTCAGTGTCTCATCGATGAGACACTTGGGCTTGAGTTTGATGCATTAACAATTGATGTCCCACACAAAACTCTACGGATATTAAGCTGTAGCATTGCACTGCCAACCAAGGTTGACTCTTTTAGCGCCATGAGAAAGTTTCATACGCTTACGTATTCTTGAGCTAAGCGATAGATGCTGCTCGTGATATCAATGCTTGCTCTTACCGCTGAAGAGCTGCGCCAGGTGCTACAATCGTCTCCAGCAGTAAGACCTTTCCGTGCCACCAGCTGCACTTCTCGTTCAGCTGAGAGCGGTAGCGATAAAGCATTAGGTTCCCCTGAAGATTCTATTTTGATACTCTACAGGAGAATTTATATGCTTTGGAAAAAATTAATTTCTTCCGTATTACATTTACTGAACACTTGAATAACTAAAGTCAGATTTCAGGGGTGACTAAGCTATTACATTATCATCGCCAATAAAAGATAGACAGCATTTTGAGACACTTCGCGCTCATCTAGGGGTCGCACTTCCGATGAGACATCTGCTCTCTTTTTGAGACGTTCTGGCTATCTATGAGACACCTGAACAGCCATAAGACACTTAGAGAGGCCAAAATTTCTTTCAGTGAGGGAACGCGGAATCTATGCACGAGATGGGTTTTCACACAAGATCCCCAGCGTATAAATACTGTAAGTCAGTGATTCCCAGACTTTTTTATTTACCGTCCCCTTCTCAGGAAATTGTGTATCCATTGCCCCTTTGAGACCTTGCCACTCCCTAGAGGTTAATTATATTCAATTTATAGCAAATTACCTGAAAGATGTATTTGCTTTGTATAAAAGAATTTCCAAGATGATAACGCGATAATATGAATCACTGGTTCAAGTTAAGAAAAATGGCTATGAAACACAAAAAAAGTTGAAAAAGAAGGCTAGAGGGATTGAAATATAGGACATCAGGGAACCGAAAAATTATGTTCCTCAGCAAAACAAAAAGCTCATTTATAGTCTTTCAACAGAAACAAAGCCTACCTATGTAACTCTTGGCTGGAGACTTTACATTGTCCTCTCTAGGTCAGTCAAGGAAAGCATCGCAAATGAGCGACAGAATCTATGAACTCCATCGGATACTGCAACACAATTAACACTTTGACTGCGACGTGCGCCACCGGTGGTACACGGGGGTAATTTTCATGATGCTGCTGACCGGCCAGTAGTCACAAATTCAACTGCCATAAATAAATGAAGGCACGATCCAGTTCATGTTTGTTTTTTACAAAATAGTTTACTACAATTGACATTTAATATGAGTTAGGCATTGAACTTAATATTTAGCAGTCGCAGTCGAAGTGTTAGCAAAATTACTGACTCTACTCTAACATGGCAGTCAAAGACATATCACTAAGTCCCTGCCCGGTGAAAAGTGTTTAAATTACAGCGTTGAAAATTCAAATTTTGAGACCAGAAGTGCTTATAACCCATAAATTCTACGGAAGAATATCTCTCATCTCTCTCTTGACCAGCACTGACTGAGCACAGTGGACAGTCACAATACGCGGAAGAAGCAAAACAACTCAGTTCTTATAAGCTATAGAGCAGTGGTTCCCGTCCCAGGGTGCGAGACGATATTCCAGGGGGTGCGAGACGATATTCCAGGGGGTGCGAGACGATATTCCAGGGGGTGCGAGACGATATTCCAGGGGGTGCGAGACGATATTCCATGGGGTGCGAGACGATATTCCAGGGGGTGCGAGACGATATTCCAGGGGGTGCGAGACGATATTCCATGGGGTGCGAGACGATATTCCAGGGGGTGCGAGACGATATTCCAGGGGGTGCGAGACGATATTCCAGGGGGTGCGAGACGATATTCCAGGGGGTGCGAGACGATATTCCATGGGGTGCGAGACGATATTCCAGGGGGTGCGAGACGATATTCCAGGGGGTGCGAGACGATATTCCATGGGGTGCGAGACGATATTCCAGGGTATGCGAGACGATATTCCAGGGGGTGCGAGACGATATTCCAGGGGGTGCGAGACGATATTCCAGGGGGTGGGAGACGATATTCCAGGGGGGGCGAGACGATAATCCAGGGGGGCGAGACGATATTCTAGGGGGGGGGGGGGGGCGAGACGATATTCTGGGGGGGGGGGGGCGAGACGATATTCTGGGGGGGGGGGGGGCGAGACGATATTCCAGGGGGTGCAAGACAATATTCCCGGGTGTGCGAGAAAATTCCAGGTAAATAATAGGATATTGGCTATATTTTGGCATTTTTATTTCAAGGGGTGCGAGGTTCCAATTAAATTTCTTCAGAGTTGCGGAAAGGAAAAAAAAGTTGGAAACGCTTGCTACAGAGGCACAATGCAAGAACTCAATCTCCTCAGCAAAAGTGGTTATCATACCGTGACTTGGTATCATAATAATAAATGTTAATGATAAAAATGATAATGATATCCTCATGTTAATGATAAATAGGATTTTTGTGTGAGTGTGGTGAAGAGTTAAATGTAGCCTCACACTGAAGTGCTATAGCCGTTTGCGGTATAAAAACATTGGGATGTTACTTCTTGATCAAAATTTGAGTTGTCACAATACACCATATGTAAGAAATACTTCAGCAGAAACAATATTTTTTCAGCCCTTTGGCCGTGATTGGTAAAACTGAAGTTCAATATTTAACTTAACTTCAAAGTCTATTGTAATAAACAATTTTGAAAATAGGAAACATTACCTGGATCATACCCTCATTTATCAATCATGTATGAAAATTAAGTTTGTGACTACTGGTCGGTCAGCAGCATTATGAAAATACCCTTCGTGGCCACCGGTAGCGGACGTCAAAGTGTTAATAGATATAAAAACAACAACAACCTTGTCTTATTTAAAAGGATTTCTTCTATGAAAAATGAATAAACAATACTTTCCAAAAACCCTAGAAAAATCATAGACTTTCTAAACTTCAACTTCCCCAAGATTATTAGTATACGATGGATCAACTAAGAAATAACAGTTTCATACCCTCAACAGGCACTCACAGGAGTGTTTGCGAATATTTCAAGTTTTAGCAAAACTCTCAATTCGCACGGCACGGATATTTCAAAGCAGCATGTCTCCCACGAGCACCACAAGACGTTGTGCCCGAATTTTCTTTTTTGCTTCCATCAGTGGCGGTGGCCTCACAATTTGGGCAATAGAGGGCCCCATAAATTACCGGACCTTTAGTGGACTAGCTTCCTACGGGGCAGTTATGCAGAGGCCAGGCCTAGCCCGGAGAAGTATCGATGCCATCGTGGTCCCAAAAGGCCAAGGTGATCCCAATATGAAGCCTTGCGCTCGTACAAAAATCAAAAGATTTCCAGCTTTACTAGATCCCTCGACTACGGCTTCAGAAGCCTTGCAAAAATGGGAGATCCTAAATTGGAAACAGACTCGTAAATTGCTGAGCTGTATAGTGTACTCAGGTAAATGTCACTGGCATTATAAATTGGAGCGGTGGTATAGAAACAGGAAAGGCTTGGCATTGAACACACATTCTCGAATAAAAGTGAAACGGTTCGTGAATAATTAATTCCGAGGAAGGCAAGGGATACGATCATCCCCGACTGAAGCCTACTGCTCTTCCTGAACTAAATGTTGTACTCCGATTACAGATGTCGCTTTTGCGACGTTTCATTTTTGCTTTCACAAGCGGAAATTATACTTGAAGGTATTTTACAGGGACAGCAGTGCAGAAATATGATGGCAATCCTACTGCACTTGGAAAAAGTTTTCTGCTTTATACCACTAAATTCAGATCGTCGTACACTTTAAAGAGCTTGCTGGATATAAGGTCAAAAATGGCTTTTAGGTCGTGAAAAATTAATTCGTTCCTAACGCAACGAAAACCTAATTTTTAACATATTGTGGACGATACAATCGCCAATATATCATGTAGGTTAGACAACAAATAAAATCCAAAGGCTGGAAAACCCAGCTTGAAACTTTTAGAGGTAAAATTAAAAGAAACATTATAGCATGGCACCAAGTGCTAAATTGGATTTCCATATCATGAATACTTTATCTTTTGCAACATCAGCACGATACATGCCGAAAGGAATATTAGCTTAATGCCAAGGCATTCATTTAACTTTCTGTATCATGAATACCTCATTTACTGCACTTGCGTTGTCGTAAACCACAGGACGCTGTTAAAAGTATAGAATTACCGCCACAATATTTGTTTACTGGAATCCTAGACCAAAATTACAAGCTTGGTAATGACGACTTCTGAATAATATTGAACAACCGAAAACTCGCTCAAGCTAAACCTTTGGAATGGAAAAGGCCAAGCCAAGTTTATTTAAAATGAAATGAAAGGGCTTAGCCCCTTTCAAAAAATCAAAGACAAATGAATCAAAAATTATATGCATGGGACCATATCAGGAATTCGTTCTAGTCTTTGCTTTCCTTATCAAGTGTATTTGTGTATAAATGTCTTGTATGTTCAAGCATTGTGCTACTTAAATGAACAAATAAAATAATTTCTAATTCCATCCCATGAACTATTCGCGAGCCAGTATATAAAACAGTTAATCATATCCATAATTTTTGCAAATATTTATTAACTCTTTGACTTCACATTTCTAAAGCTCATTCAGGGCACATGTGTTATTAATAGACCTCAGGTTTTACCACATCCTTTATTTAGTATAACAGTATTATTATTATTATTATTATTGTGATTGTTTAACCACCGTTACCACCAACAAGTGATCCGCACAGTGAGTCGCAGTAGCATATTACATTTCAAGCACAATTTAAACTAAAATTGTAACTGGCATCACTTTTAATTTACATGGTCTTTATAATTTACAACTCATGGGAGATTAGATTACATAGAATAGTATAACAGTATATCCAGATTTTTCTATTTCAATAGTTCATTAATTACTTTCATAATAATGCTTTAACAACAGTAATAAGTAATACTCCATCATGTGGTCTATGAATACCCGTGAGATACACAGCACACAAGCCAACATCACTGTAGTCTGATGATGTCGTTGACTAACTATCGCGTTTTCCTGTTTTTGTGAATTTGCGCTTGATTGCTCTTTTCTGCTCGTCAGCTCGCGGATCTAGAGGATCCTGTTTAGGTTCGTTAATGGCTCATTGAAGTTGCTTGTCTATTCTCCAACACTTAACTGCACTAACGAGCCGGCCTGCACAGACTCTTCTCGGTTCTCTTGAAACCCAACAGAAAGAAAAAGTTTCCTCCTTAGCTTACCTGCTCCCGGCGGAAGTTTGTAAAAGTTGATAGAAAATCAATGTCTCGGAGTCCTAAAAATGTTAAATAACCCCTGAAGGTGTCTTAGGGTGACTAGATGCGAGGAACTTTTTGCCGCAAAGAGAAGCAGGGACTTTTCTGAGAGACGAAAAAAAGCGGCTTTAGATATTTTAAAGCAGTATAGGCAAGCATTTAAGTAATGAAAATGTTCGAGCGGTTCCGTAATGAGCTATTACGGACTTGAAACAACATTTTTTTTTCATCCGCAGCTCATTATCTTGGATCTCGAGGGGACACATCAGAGAACTCTCCATCCATATAAATTCGTTTTACCCAGAACTAGGAATTAAATATTATTTTTACGTAGCTCTTAACTAAATTCATGGAAGACATAAGCATTCACCATACATTATCGCAAATTCATAGCTGATGGAGATACGCACACACGTACTCTAGCACACACATGCGCACACACATACGTACTCTAGCACGGAGCAGTAACTATCGCAACCCAGTCGCTAGAGGCACAGCTCGTCGGGCTGGCCTGGGAAAAACGAAGCTGTTGATCTAAAAATGTACATCGGCCTAACTTTTTAAGGCTTCTCTGCCAAATAATATTTCTCTGAAATATTAATATTTCACGTACCTTTATATCATGCATAGTTGAACGTACATTACTTTTTCAGCCATTGACGACCAGAAACAAACAAAGTATGCAGAAAACTGGTCAGTCATACTACGACAGAATTCAAACAGTTTTCTTTGGCATTTCAGAAACACTTCAGAAACGGTTCAACCATCAGATATTTTGTCAAAATTTAAGTCAATTATCAATTTTTCCTATTACAGAAAATTACAACCCTTAAAATAACTACTGAAGCTTATGTTTATATATAACACTATCACCCTTTCAAAATCTGTTAAAACGAGACACTGCTTTGCATTTCTCAGAAGGAAAGATCCCCTTTCGAAAATATTTGAATCAAAACACTCAAGAATCCTTCCAGAAATATTCTCTGGCGCACATCGCCGCTTCTACTGCGTAGGAAATGTTCAAATGTGATTATTTGAACAGACAGGAAAGCAAGACCTGCTTGTCATAATATCATTTTAGGTCTTATTGACTCAGATTTTGGTGACAATTTACCCAATTTTGTCACAACAAATCCCCCGATGAAAGTGTTCGCTATGTCTAAAATCCCGATTTTTTGCCTTCTTTCATGTAACAATTTAAATTGTACATGGTTACTTCTTGGAGCATTTGATTGCAAGATTAAAGTTACTCTCGCGACCCAAAAATAAATAAGTGAATGATCGCATCATGCGAGTTGCGTCATGTTTCATAGAATTTCAACCTCAGTAAACGTGTCAATTTTTTGTGTTTTTTTTATTCGTTTAATTTTATTCTGTTTTATTCTATTTTATTTTTTATATGTTTCATTATAATTACTATTATTACTATTATTATTATTTTGAGGCTCTCCTTATATTTTCAGTGCCAATTTTAGTTTAGACAGAGTTTGTACTTCAATTTTCAAAAGACGAATCCGCATATTGCTGTTTTAAATTCTTATATTACACATGAGCCACTCAAGGAATTTCAAGTTTCCTTATCGCGTAACCAGCAATGTTCACGAATTAAACTCAGAGGCTATAGCAACTTACATAACTTGAGACAAAAAAATTTCTTTTCCCAGTCGACGGCTCTTTTATCGGTGATAACTTTCTCTTCTCTTGTGTCCTGACACAGGAAAATTCTGATTCTCTGTAGCTGGGTTCTGGCACAAGAAAATTCTTACTTTCTGTTGCTGTGTCCCGACACAGGAAAATTCTTATTTTCTGTTGCTGTATCCCGACACAGGAAAATTTTAATTTTCTGTTACCGTGTCCCGACACAGGAAAATTCTTATTTTCTGTTGCTGTGTCCCGACACAGGAAAACTCATTTCTGTTGCTGTGTCCTGGCACAAGAAAACTCATCTCTGTTGCTGTGTCTAGCACAGGAAAACTCTTCTTCACTGTTGCTGTGTCCTGGCACAAGAAAACTCATCTCTGTTGCTGTGTCTAGCACAGGAAAGCTCTTCTTCACTGTTGCTGTGTCCTGACACAAAAAACTTTTGCTCTGTTGCTGTGTCCTGACAAGAAAATTGTGCTTCTTTGTTTTGTCACGGCACAAGAAATTCTGTTTTTTTTTCTTTCGGTTGCAGACGGAGGTGCCACTAAGTTGCGAAAGCTGGACTTTGATGTCGTTCGAGTAATTAAATAACGACAAGGAAGGGCAACAGAATTTCATATTGAATCTCTGGGCACTCTTCATTAATCTCGATTCAGTGTCCTAATATTTAGAAAATTATACCAAACCATTCTTTTAGGGTCTGGCAATTCAGGTTCACTCACACAAAATACACAAATTTTCTATTTCACATTTGGAATAACTTATCTATGTTTAATTCTATTCACATGAACTCATGAATCAATCCAATTCAAGTCATGTATAGTTCATATACATTCCGATTCAGTCTCCACAGAATAATAAGCGGTTTCAATTTGATCAGAATGAATTCATGTATGATTCATAATAAGTCTCGCGATCTTTTTCATGGTCCCAAGCTAGTCTCAAAAAATCTTAAATAATTCCTATTTTAAGTCAACGAGTTCAGCCATGACCGCGACTTATTGCCTTTGCAACTCTGCGCTCCAAGTAAATGGCTCCTAAATAGAACACGGAAACAAAAAATATCAGCAACAGACTCCAGAATACAGCCGTAAAGATATATGCGCAACTCATGGCGAAAAAGCGTCTAAGTGAACAATCAGGTTGACAGGTTGACAATTGACTAAACTTAAGTACAATATTCAGCTCAAATTTAAAGTCAATTGTAATAAGAAGTTTTGAAAACAGCAAACATTAATTGTATCTTGCCTTCATTCAGCTTTAATCAACTATTTGTGAAAATTGAATCGGTGACTGCTGGTCGGTTAGCAGCATTATGAAATTCCCCATCGTGGCCACCAGTGGCGCACGTTGGGGCCGAATTGCTAAGTTTTTTTTGCTGATTTGGTCACGTTACCTGCTGGCTCATAAAAGCCCTGGACATGGTCATCTTGCAGTGAAGTATCCATTCATGATACACGGACCATAACTCCGAGCACTGTGGTGCGTGTATCTTCTCTCCGGCACGTCGCCGCCAAATGGCTTCAAGAAACCCGTAGTGACGGCAATGGAAACATTCCAGTGTATCGTTCGTGTAAAGATCGTGCTAGGCCCCTAGAATCACACGTCACTAAGCGTCACTTTTTGAAGTGAAAGCGACATAAATTGGCTTCGAAGTTTGGAGCCTTTGAAACCTATCTTGGCAACCATGCAGCACAGCTATTCAAAAGTATTTTGCGATTGCCTCTCTATACGTACGCGTCACTCCCCAAACAGAGGTGGGCTTGGGGATGACATTGGTACACATAACTCGTTTTTGCTCAGCATGGCGTTTGGAATCATACGACTCAAGGGAACTCATACAGGCTTAGCCCTACGTAAACTGTATTAAAGGTAAATTTACACCAGCGAAAGACAATCACTGTTAGATACGTTTTTTACCCGCGCTTATTTAGGTGCTCCGAGCTCCATTATCCCGTGAAGCTAAATTTTCGATACAAAATGTTGCGGCCATGATTCTCTTTCCAGCCCACATTTAGTAATTCTTCTCACGCCGAGGCGGCGGAGCGAGGCTCTAATTCTTTGAGATACGAGCTGT
This sequence comes from Morinoia aosen, assembly GCA_030386875.1. Taxonomy (NCBI): domain Eukaryota; kingdom Metazoa; phylum Arthropoda; class Malacostraca; order Amphipoda; family Talitridae; genus Morinoia; species Morinoia aosen. Next base: position 33,797,871 of record CM059577.1, read on the forward strand.
ACAAGCGTCCTCCTGATAAATAATGCAATTACGAAATAAGGCCCAAACTCATAAAAATTAAGTCCGCGTCCAAGAAGAAGGACCAAGAAACACAGCTCTGGAACTTTCCACTCCGTTAACTGCTCAGCCTCCCAATTACGAATAACGAAGTGGATTTCTTCTTGAAAGTGTAATTCAGGCGATTTATAAAACACACCAACCGCATACTAATTTTCGATACACGTCTCGTGACTCCACCTCTCGTTAACTCGTTCGCGACGCTGAGAGCAAAAATTCACGGAATTCTCGTCTTCTACTTCGAAAAGATTTACTGTGGCGAGTTCTTCCGTTGAATAAACGAGAATATATTAAACATTTTCAGTAAAAATTAGGTATGCCCGCAAAAACAAAACCAGAGATGATGGAAAGTGGAGCCAGCTACAAAGACAGACTTGTGCTGTACATGTCCACTAGGGATTTTATTTTTCGACAAGACGTGTTGTGCAATGCCATGTCGAATGTCCAAAGTCTTTTTGGGCCGCTGCTTTTTATTAAATTGATGTGTATGCTGCGGCGAGATGCTCCAGAATTTCTCACTAGGTACGGAAGTTGTGGCTGCTAAGTTACGGACCCCCAGATAAAATTGGAAAGAATAAGCTGTAAATGTAAGCAACATACATGTACCGCTAACACGTTTACGTCTGTAACACTGACAAGAATCTAACCTCCACAAAATTCTATTAGGGTATAAAATTAATCCGTTCCTGGAGAGCGACAGAAATATGAATATATGTAAATGTTGGGTCGTTTGTTTGAACGTTTCGAAAATCACCATATCGTCAACTGCAAAAGAATGGCATTATATTGCACCGTTTCTCCCACTCGTTCCTTTTACGTGTTTGTTATAAAGATAACAAAATTTACGTTCTAATCGAGGATCCGTCACTCTGTTATCCTAATAAAACTTTATGTTGTTATTATGTATAAAAAGGGTTTTTCTGCGGTGTTAAATCTTAAACTTTTCGTGAAAGCGATTGAGCTGTGTTTGGCTTTTAAATATTTGATCCTGTTTTTACTCTGGCTTGTTTACCGTTTTCCAGTTTCCTTTGTCTTTTTCAGTTTTCATTTTTCGACCCAGTTATCAGTTTCTTTCTAGTCTTCAGCCTTTTCCATATTCTTTCAGGTCTTTAGCATTTCCCAATTTTTTCTATTCCGTGATCATTTTCACTTTCCTTTGTCTTTGGCCTTTTTCCAGCTTTCCGGTCTTTTCCAGTATCCAGTTTTTCGGCCCAGCTCCAGTCTGCAAGACCACGACGCTGGAGTGCAGAAGTCGTTGTCTTCCTTCAGACGAGAGGAGGTGCAACATCGCAGGGGAGTTTTTTGGACTAAATATACGCCTCTATAGAGACGTTAAGGAATTGATGGTCGTAAGATGCAACAGTCTCGGGAATATTCAATAGAGCAAAGCTCCGATTGTGGGTCAAGATTGGTGTCACCCGGGGGATATGGAATACAACAGTCAAGGTTTTCACCAGCTGGCGGCCGCATTGCGCCACCGTACAAGTCGGGCAGAAATGCCATATTTTGGGGGATATACTGCTGTGTGAAGACATGTGGCACGCTCGTCGTAAGGCAGAGCCGGCCAGGAAAAATGAAGCTTCTTTGTTGGCGTTTTATCCGAATGAAAGAAAGGGGCGCGCTGTGAGCAACTCGTCCGGCCTCGATACGTGAGATGCGCACCTGCTTCAGAACTGCCTCAGTGAGTGACTGATACTCACCGATGCCTTGAAGATACTTAAATTGAGAATAATTCATAAAATTACTCAATTAGTTAAATAATATAATAAATATTATATAGGTATTATATTTAAATGTTACAAAAATGTTAAACCTTATTGAGATTTCATCATTCATTTAATCATTTAAACAAAGAAACTTCAATATCGCAGAGTCGCTACTCGCCGAAAGTGAGGTGGTGGTAATTCTCAACCTCGAAATTTAGGCATTTCGGATGTTTTGAACAGCAGACGATAGAAAAAAATATTGTCGAAAATAGTTTGGATTATATCGAAATAATAAGGATAATATATTATCAAAGTGCACATGAGAGCACGGAGGCAAGTCCTTTGTTGCTCCTTGCTACGCACAACTTGAAATTACTCAAATGTTGGAATTTAAGTTGTTATCCAATGGAATACTCAGCAACGAGCTTTGAGCGCAACCATCATATAAATCTAGGTCAGCTATTTCTAGTTTGACAGAAGTTGTTTAATTCTCTCAGGGCAAACAAGTTCTTGTGGAGGAGCAGAGTGTAGTGCATTGAAGTGAAGTGCATTGAAGTGAAGTGCATTGAAGTGAAGTGCATTGAAGTGAAGTGCATTGAAGTGAAGTGCATTGAAGTGTAGTGCATTGAAGTGTAGTGCATTGAAGTGTAGTGCATTGAAGTGTAGTGCATTGAAGTGAAGTGCATTGAAGTGTAGTGCATTGAAGTGTAGTGCATTGAAGTGTAGTGCATTGAAGTGTAGTGCATTGAAGTGTAGTGCATTGAAGTGTAGTGCATTGAAGTGTAGTGCATTGAAGTGTAGTGCATTGAAGGTAAAAATAAAGGCACAATTATTCAAGACGCAGTCATTATAACCACGCAGAAATAGACCGTATCTCGGTAGCAGCGTTGAATTTGAAATACATCGAGAGGAAAGCCACGTTTTGCTGTGTAAAAATCCCACAGCATATGGAAGGCACCTGCTCGACGTTAAAAGGAAATGTCAAAGAAATGAAAGTGCTTCGCTGCCAACAGCCGCAGCGTAAAGTGTTGGTCTGAAAAAAATAACAAATGGAGTTCTAAACCAATGAATGAGGTTGTGACGGCTATGCAAAGAAAATATAAAGGCTGTATCTGTAGATCCGTGAATCAACATATCCTGATCGACACACAAGTCAGGAAAATAATTATAGTTGCTATGAACGAAGTTACAGAATAAATTTTCTGGCAAGAGTCTGATTTTAATTGTATTTTGTAGGTTCTAATCTGATTTTTTGGGGCAATAAGTAATGTGTCAAATTTTTGTTGATAAATTAAGAGCTAAATGTTCATCTTTATCTATTACTCAGCACTCAAATACTATCTTTTACTCTGACCACTGATTTAACTCAAAGCTTTAAGATTTACCTCAAATCTGAACATTTCTTAACCTTTTAAAGTGAGCGTTTTTTCTCACATTACCGTTATTGTAAACACCAACATTAAACTTACTTTGGTATCAGGTAGTGACCGACATCAGAATGAGGAAGGAGCTGTCACTCGGTAGTGAACTCCTGAAAACCTACTAGGGAACAAATTCAACAAGAAATACAATATATTGGGCTATTGTCTACAGCGGACCGGAAAGTCCTCCGAACGTTAGCACATTTCCTGCGAAGTGACCCACCTCTTAGGTGATTTTCATAGCGCTGCTGACCCACCTGCAGTCACTAACTCATTTTTTATTAATACTTAGTGAAAGCTAAATAAACTCCTGATCCACCTAATGTTTGAAATTTTCAAAGTTGATTACAATTGAATTTAAATTTGAACTGAATATTGAACTTCAGTTCAACCCATCGCAGTTAACGTGTTAAAGGGTTAAGTGCTGTTCGTACGCAAGCATTTGAAGTTAAGGTCTACAAATGTTAACTCTGAATCTCAAGGCATCAGCCTCTGATTTCTTTTCAAATGAAATAGAAGTGGTTTCTTCTGGTACATCTTGTACATTTCGGAAACAACTAACCAATCCTCACACTCTGGAGAAAGAAATAATTTACGAAGTACCACCAAAAACATTAAATGCTGCCTTTAATATAGAGTTGTCTCTAGTATTCAGTAAATTGTTAGTGAAAACTCCACCGTGAAAATATTTCTCCAAGTCTCCTCGTATCTTAAAACTTTGAGGAACTTTAAGGTAGGAGATGAGAAATATAGAAGAAATTCTGCGATGCGCAACCGGTAAAAAAAAGCTGTAAAAATCGTTGTGCCAAAAGTAGCTCCGGCTATGTTTTCATGCTCAAACGAAAATTAGACTTGGCCGTAACAAACGAACTGCATAAGATGATCGTATTTCTATTCGTAGTTAGTAACCGTTGCAGGATAGCTCGTCATAAAGCAACAATAACGTGGATTTTACCTGAAGCCATCAAAATTTGGCACACTGTCTCCACTATTTGCGTGCCACAAAGTTTGGCAGAACGACACAAGCTTTCTATCTCTTTTAAGCGCTTCGTAGAGCCCTACTTAGGAAAATTAAAAGGACTTCAAACGCTCAAAAAGTGACTGCAGGAGAGTTTTCGTCTTTGCTAGTTTTTGTCCCATTTTCGAACCCGAGAGAAAAGCGTTGCTGCTCTGAACACTCACGTCATTAGAAATGAATTAAGGTAGATATTGTTAGCGCTTCTGAAATAAGTCTTTCAATTTCACGTAGCAAAAGCCTTTGTAAAAACAAAGAAAAATAGTTTTTAGAAGTTATCGAAAATGAGGCTGTTGAAGTACGACGGCTGAACACTTGAAAAACATTGGAAATACCGAAGTATTTAGAAACTTTTAATGCTGCTCTAATCGTATTTCAAAAGACATAAAGCATTTTGAAGATATGTGTGACTCATATTCCTTAACGACCTTTCGAACACATATCTGTGTGTTCATAAATGAATATTCAAGAGTTGTTTATCTCGCTTATTTCTTGGAGAATTCCATATAATTTAATGATATGAACTTACTACTAAAGATTCTACGAGATTTACGTCTTACGTCATGACTAGCTCAAGTATGAAGTTCTTTTGAACAATTTATACAAACGAATTATCCCACAATTTCCAACGAAATTTATCAGAAAGTGAATTATAGGTGGATGAGTGAAGGAGGAACCGTCTAACAGCCAGCAGCCGGAGTTTGCGACTTCGTAGCGGCGCACCAGGCAGCATAAGTTACCCTTCTTGAACTTGGCTTCTCCTGGAGTTGAAAAACACTCGGTAAGTGGCAGGCGTGCATGTGTCCTGTACTTACTGGCTTGAGTCTTCCGTCACAAGCTTATGACATTGATATACATTAGCTTAAAAGACTCCTTAGCCTTAAGAACCACGATAACAAACGAGTGGAAAGAAAGGGTCAATTTATTATGGGCCCTAGAAACAGGGAAACTATGCACAAGGTAAGTTCCCCCACAAGATACCCTGCACATGAAAAATGCAATTTAGAAAGAAAGAGGGTGAAGACTCAAAGAAATTATTTCAAAGAACGTATGAAAACAGAAAGATGCCAAGTGGGGACGAAAGGCAAAAGTCCCGAAGGCCTTTCAATAGCTGAGGTAAGATAACAGTAATTCCCACTAGGCCGCTAGTCCACAAGGCAGAGGATAGATATATCTAACTAACCTGGACCAATTGCTTATCCTATACCACCTGAATGGGGTGAATGTATGAATTAATTATTTCTTATCGATGCTTGTATGGAACAGCTAATTCGCAATTTCAGCTCTGATGATCTTCAAATGCATAATTATGCATTTCAAATAAATAGCATTTTGACGGTGCTTTTATTTCAATCAAAAACCGTCGAAAGTATCACGCCAGTTACAAATAAAAACATCGGTCTTTTTTCCTCCATGAAAAATTCGCTCCGAAAGTCTATCATCATCCACTACGAAGAAAAATGGAGAGAAGAGTGAATAAGCTCGCACTTTGCCACTAACTTTTTCCTTAATCAGATGCCTAAAAGTTTGAAACAGCTCGAAAGTGTGCGTTGATCCTTTAAGATGAAAATAAGCCACTCGAAGAACAATCTCTGCTGAGGGCCAATAGAATAAACCCTGGCCGCAAACACCGTCCAGCACTGAACCATTATGCTAATTTTATTGTTGAACGCACAAATTTATCGAAAATGAAGAGCACACAGACCCTAACAGCTGCAAACTCTCGTCCGAAAATGGAGCGAAGAGCCTGTTTTCTGCAGCGGTGTTGGTTGCCGCGGCGCGTCTTGCTAGCCGCGTTCTGCTGCCTATTGTGGCCGCCGAGTGGACGCGGGGCAAGTGGGAGACGTCGACTTTCCGCTGCTGTTTGACTGTGTAAAAACGTTCATTTTGAATGTCCTTAGCGATTTTTGCTGGCAAGGAGGATGCGGGCGAGCAATGCTGTTATGTGGCACGCCAAATACAAATAGCTAAAATAACTTTCTGATCTCAAATCTGTAGCTTTTGGCACTTGCCGATATTTATGCTCGACGCTCGTCCTCATTTCGTACACTGAAGGCCAGAAATCTTCGATATCGCTTGAATTGGTCGTCCTCAAACCTCGTGTCTACTCTGTGCTGCTCTCACTTCAGTTCAGTAAGCTAAATATTCCTCACTCATGAAATATAATTAGTATATTGTAGCCGGTGATCAGTTTACATTTAGTTCAAAAGCTATCAGGTTACATTTAGTTTAAATGCTGTAACTTTATATTCAGTCTAAACACGATTCTATTAGCTTAGTCGACTTGTGAGGCCGAAAGATGAAAGGAAACTCCTCAACAAAATAACGTCATTCGGCATTCAACTACGACAATAATGTATTGCTTGAAATATTTCTCTACATAAAACACAACCGGAATCATAATTCTGACATTTAACGCCCAACTCTTAAAAAGGACTGCGCTATTTCGTTCACGTATCTGGGCATTCTTCATGACAGAGGCATGAAAAGGTACATTTGCGATTAAATGGGTTTGATTGTGATCGATTATAAATTAGTTTTCGCCTCCCTTTACTAAAAAAAAAAGATGTTCAAAGAGAGGAAGGATGAAGGCACCATTTAGTATGGAGTTAAGGGAAGGTGGAATCTTTGCACAAAGGGTGTTCCCGCAAAGGATCCCGTGCGCATAGAGACAGTAAGATAAGAAGGAATTTCATGAAACAAGTTGAAAGTTGAAGAATAAAGTCAGAGGTACTGAAAAACAGGACAGCAGTGAACCGAAAAAAAGGTGGTCCTCAAAAAAACAAAACAAAATTATTTCAAGAAAAAGAAGGCCTACCTAACTCTTAGCTTGGGCCCTCACATTTCCCCATTAAATTGGTAGGTCTCTGCAGGCCTCAACTCCCGTTGCTCAAGTCATGAAGTAACCTACCAGCTTCGAGAAGCACCTGCAGCAAACTCTGATTCCGTTTCCTACCCTCGCATTAAATTCAGGCACTTGCGTGTCGATGTTTCTACACACATCACCTTCTCAATTTTGTAGCTATTAGACATGCACTAAAGAATGACAATATCTGAATTGACGGCAATAGTGTGACGTCTTTCTGATAAAATTCTCTAACATTCATTAGAAAATAAAAGAGTGAAGAATAATATTTTGACAGATCTTTAGAAAGCAACACATTCAAAATGACGAGCGTCAAAATGTACATACACTCATATTCACTACAGTCACACATTAGGTATAACTTGCACTAAATTTTGACGCGCATCAGCCAAGAGCGTACGGTAGACTCGTCTGCCAGCAACCGGCTTCACTCACTTATGCGTTTCCTTGCAAATACGAGAAGTTGCGACTATTCCAGGAGATCAGTATATCAGGAGAAAATGCTCTCTCGATACAGGGCATTCTCTCATTAGAGTAATGAGATGCATCTCGCATTCCCGGCAGACTTAGCCACCCAATTCTTCTTCTCGTGGTAGTATTCAAGCCGCAAAATCAAATCCCCACCATTCATCCGATCAATCTTTCCGAAATACATGCACAGATGTATTGCAAGATTCCTACATTTCCTAGTATTAGGAAATAAATAGTTAACCTGGTATTTCATTTTGTTTCTATTTCCTATCTCATTTTTTTTTTCCTATTCAATTTTTCATCCATTTCCTATTCTATTATGTTCCTATTCTATAGTTTCTAGTCTCGAGGCCTCGCGCTGCGTGTCAGACAATTCTATTAAATTAATAAAAAATGAAAAATTTTATGTCGACCAATGAAATATTTTACACAAGAGCATTTCATTCGCGACGTGTAAGTCTAAATCTGAAAGCATTCACCGGTGTAACTCTTCCATGTCTAAGATGTAAGCTTCATTGGCTGCTTGTTTGACGAATTGTCAAACGTGTAAATTAAGCAAAGCACTGAACGTATTATTTCCATTTGAGAAGACAAAAATAAAGTTCTCCTTTCTGTAGTAACTCGAAAATAAAAAGCGGATTACGGCAAGCTCTAAAGAACTCGAAAGCCTGGCGTTGTTTCCTTTACTATTTGCAGGGAATAAATTCTCTGCCACCGCAAATCAAGGGCATCCAATAGCAAGTCGGCGTCCTTGTCCTCAGTTGATGGACATCCTTGTACCTAAAACAGCGAGAACAAGGTTATTGTTTCACCTTTTTTAATTTATTGTTTTGATTCCTCAAAATCCAATGCAATGGCAACAGATCGTAGCCTGACTTGTAGAATTTTAAATGGCAGTTCATATGTCTTTTTTTTTATGTATGGCTTTTGTATTCGTGTATCTGTACGACATCACGGCATGTTTTGAAGCGTTGTGAGCGGGTATAAATAATAAAATATAATAAAGTGCTTCAGAATCTGCAAATAAAGTGATTTCTCAAAAACCTTGTGTATAACTCATCCATTCATCATACAGCCTTGACGTTCATTACCATGTTCCTAAATTGTAATGATGAACGTGTGTACATTATTTCATGCCCAAACTTTCGGAACAAAATACTTTCTATCGAAAGAAAACGATCTATTTCTGCTCTGATAGTCGTGTGTTAACTTGCAATGTTTGATCGAGATGCAAGATGAATTTGGTTACATATCACAGCATATGACGTCAAATATGAGGGTGGGGAGTTGAAATATTTTGAAAGTTTGTGCAGAAACTTCTGAACTAACACTCCAACACCTCATAAGCTGCAGGTAAGTTTACTCAATATTTCAGCGTTTGGTTCAACTCTGTCACTCAGACTATAGAATTACGGCTGCCATGAAATTGTTGTTCAATGATTTTTCAGTCTGAATTACGTTTAGAGTTGACTACCATGTAGATTAAATAGGAAAAATCGTGTATGATAGATTAGATAGGTTATTCAAAGCCTCCCTATTCACAGCAAGAGTGTTCCAAAGAAAGAAAGGAGGAAGGCACCATCCAGAATAGAGTTAAGAAAACGAAGACTTCATGCACAAGATGTGCTCCGCAAAATCCTTTGCGTATGGGAACAGTGACTTGAAAAATAATTTATGGAACAGGATCAAAGTTGAAGAAGAAAGTACCAGAAGCTGAAAAACTGGACAGCTGTGAACCGAGGAAAGATGCTCCGTAACAAAAAATTGAATAAAAACATGCTCTATTGCAACAGAAGAAAGGCAGCTCGGGACCTTACATTGAATTATATAAAGATCCCTTCTACGAGTCCGCAAAATTCTATTTGTTCCGTACATCTGCGCCTTGATGACCCATTGTATTCGGAGGGCCTTGGCTAAAAACGAGCGCCTCATCGGCAGCATAAATCAAAATCGACCGAAAGTCCTTGTGCCTTCCAGTCACCGCGGTCTGGTTGCTATCCTAAAATCAACAGGAATAAAATTAATGTGGCGTCTCATAATCTATCAAAACAGACAGCCGCGACTCCGCAGAGCTCTGGATGGAAGCGCATGGCGAAAACAGAAGAATTCTTTCTGAAGTTCCAGGAATGTCATCCATCACTTGTACTCTTTTGCGTTTTTGTTTTTTCTTCTTATTCCTTCCACTCGCCTCAATCCTCATCTTTCCAAAAGCCATTTGCTGCTGAAAGATAAGTTCCTGATACGATAACTTCGGAATATCCGGAGCTTTCAATATCTGGAACAATAATGTCTCCTCATACTTCAGATTTGTCATAGTTTGTTTTGTTCACGCGCACCTGCAATTAGTTTCCATGGACAGTAATATCTCAACGCTTTATTCACTACGTTCATAAGAATAATTGACTATGTTCGTTCAACAAGAAACCTCAAAAACCCATGTTTATCTTATTGATAAGCTTTTACTCAAATTTCATTGAATATGACAAATAAAAATATATTAGATTAGATGTTAGTTTAAGCCTCCCTAACCGCTAAAAAAAAGCGTTCCGAAGAGAGGAAGGAGGAAGGCACCATTAAGTATGGAAATAAGGGAACGCAGAATCTATGCAGAAGGGACATAGAAACAGTATGTTCAGAAAGAAGTTTATGAAAAAAGATAAAAGTTGAAAAAGAAAACTGAAGTTCAATATTTAACTCAAATATAAAGTAAAAATTTGTTAGCAATTTTATCACATGGAAATATTAGCTAGGTCCATGAAACACTATTTCTTTAAAGATATTGTTAAAACTTTTGAAACGACCCCTCACTTTGCAGCAGAAAGAACTTAAGCACGACCCATCGGTGGGTAGTATCGCAAGCACCGTGTTAAGTTTTGGTATCAGCAGGATACTGCAGGGCTTCTCAGCCTTTTTATTGTCGTTTACCCTTTAGCTTACAGGTGTCTCTTCATTTATCCCCAGCACAGTTATTGATTTAAGAAACTATAAAAATACACTTAATGAATAATAATTATACATACCTATACTGTTGTATGCAAATATATATTGTACATCTTAACATATTAAGCATGTTAAATGTACCCCTAGGGGTACATGTACCCCCGGTTGAGAAGCCCTAGGCAACAGGAAAGCTCATGTGTCAATACGCGAAGCGTTGCTCTCATCTGACCAAGGGCTCGTAAATAACATTGAATCTACAAATACAATGGAGATACAGTTTGGCCATAATTTCTCAGAGCACCCTCCTCAAGTATTCATAATCTGCAAATATGAAGCTTTCTCGTCTGGTATGGGTATTGGAAAATCAATCAGGCTGAACAAGTTGAGTTTTTGTTGGGACCTTCAGAGAGCGTGACTACCAAGGCACTCAACATGAGACTTTCAAAGCACTCCAAGCACGCACTAACAATTTTTACTGTTTTCTCCGACTAATTCAATAGTAACTCAGAGCAGAATATTAATTGAGAACTTAGCGTAGTTGTTAAATAAATCGGTACGCACTTCACGTTTTCTTCTTGTGTATAATTATCACGACACCGGTCCGAAAAAAACCTGAAAACTTTTTAGGAATGCTTAAAAAAGTTTTCCTTCAATTTACATTTAAATTTTACCTTCATCATTTAAAACTGAACAAGAATTTAGTTGAGAAATAGGACGATTATTTTTAGACCAAACTTAAGGTCGGGTAATTTTTGCAGTGATTTGAATTAGACAGCGCGCTGCAGGCACTCATCATTTCTCCAAGATCTTCTTTTCTGATGAGATAGAGCAACGGGTGATGAAAAATTGAAATCTAGCATTAATTCATCATTCAAGATGCACACTAACATCCCATTTTTCGACAACGATTTCATACATTTGGCCTGAGATATGCCGGAAAAACTTCGAGTGTTGGCCATTTTATTCCGCCAAAACACTCCTTAAAACTGCTCCTAAGAGGACGATAAAATGACTCTGCCATTCGGCTTTCAGTTTTTCTGTTGGTTGTTTTGAAGTCAAGATTTGTCTTTCTAAACCGACCACAATAATTCTTCGGACTCTTTTGGCTCACTAGCGAGATGGCGGGGCTGTGTTTCTTTATGAGAACAAATAAAACTACAGGATCATTTTCAGAACCATTTTTGGAAAGACAAAACATTCATAAAACTTCTCATTCATGAAGTTTCCAAAGGCTTTATTTGTTTTTTTTTCCTGGATTTTGTCTTTCAGGGCGACTTCTTTTCAAATTTTACAGCTCTTATTCTATTTTGCTAAAAAAGAATTATAATACAGTCGAAAAAAAGTTAAAAAAACACAGGCAAAGTGATCCAGTATTATTTGATTCTTTGAAGTAAAATCCATTACCTATAAATAAATATTATAAAAGATAAATTATATTAAACTAAATAATAAGTTAGTCAGAGCCTCCCGAACAAGAAGAAAAATGTCCTAATGAGAGGTAGGAAAAGACACCATTTAATACAATGTAAGAGGAACGGGGAATCTAGGTACAAGGTGTTTTGCTGCTCAAGGTCTATTGTGCATAGGGATGGTAAGATAGAAAGGAAGTTATTGAAGAGAGATGAATTTTGGAGAAAAGTACTGTAATAGGTGCTGAAAAAAATGACAGAATGAACCGAAAAGAACATGGTTGGAACAAAGGTTAGATTACACGTTAGTTTAAGCCTCCCTAACCGCAACACTGGCGCATTGAAAAGAGGAAGGTACCATTTAGGATGGGAGTTAAGGGAATGCAGAATCTATGCACAAAGTGCAAAGAAACAGGAATTTTAGAAAGAAGTTTATGAAACAAGATGAAAGTTGAAGAAGAAAGAGATAGAAGTTGAAAAATAAGGCAGAAGTGAACCGAAGAAAGATGGTCCTTAACAAAACAAAAAGAAAACCGTTTTATTTCAACATAAAGAAGGCCTACCTAACTTTCAGCTCGGGACCACAAATTTTCACCCTGGGAGCGCAAATTCTCTGAGTCATTGCTCAGAAGATGCTATTGTTTGCAACTGCGATTTGCTAATACAATAATTTAAGTTCGATGCATCATCGAGTGTCTTTCAGTTCGCCAAATGACTCATGCAATCGGCAGCAACAAGAACGAAATGCATCTATAATTGGATTCCATTTCCAGGAAAAACGAGCACATTCTATTTGAATCGCTGCGATCATCTAAGCAGAAGTAACAAAACAAATCCAGATGAAAATTTCAGAGAAACCCAACACCGATATTAAATGCTTGGTCCAGTCGAGGGAAGCATTTCGCAGAAATCGCGGGGTTTGAGAAGGTATCACTACTGCAACAACGTCACACAAAGCGCTGATTCAACATTCGCGTTCGCACATGCTTACCGTAATTAACAACTTGCAATAACAATACCAAAATGCAAATCCCAGAGAGATATTTGAAACGGTCGAGCAATAAATCGCTCTAATTTTCCTGTTCAATTACAGCGTGTATTCAATTAGAGTATTTTGTGGAACTTGCTTGATTCCAAGAAATTGCAAGAGATTAGTGCCTAATAGTCGCAGCTTTCTTTTGGACACCTGAATAACGAACTAAATCATGCAACCGTCTGTCGACCAATGCACCCATGATTTAAACCGGACTAACAAATTAATTAAATACGGTATCAGTATATCAGATCAAAAGATATTAGGTCAATAGCTTCGTTACGTACTCATAAATTTATGCTCCCGCTCTTCACAAAACTATCACGCAAATGCAAACACGCAAACACGATCTACATCACAATATTGTTCTAGCGCACCGTCCGTTCAATACGCGAGCGCAGGGCCAAAATAACAAAAGAACGACGCCATTGCCGCATTGATAACATACCTCGAGAGCTCCTTTCGGTTCTGGTGATGAGTTTAAAAGCCCTCGCCGCCGCTGTCCACTCGCCCGAGTGCCGCGGCCGCAGTTCTGCCCTCACCAAGCCGCCGTAAACAAGCCACTCATCGGCCATTTCGTGTTGAGAAGAACTCTTCGAATTATCTAGCGTTTTAATGGCAGGCTCAAGAATCTGGTAGCTCAATTAATTGCCGCCCGATGGTCCTCTGCAGCCCTGAATTATTTTTAATGCTCGACCCTCAACCATCGAACCGATTACTCTCAACTTCGTACATAAATATGACATGGCCGTGAGGGGCCTCGGGAACGGCGAGTGAAATTTGGTCGCGGGAGACCAGCCATTCGAGCCAATAAATGTACTAAGGTAAATGAGACCAGCCATTCGAGCCAATAAATGTACTAAGGTAAGTGAGACCAGCCATTCGAGTCAATAAATGTACTAAGGTAAGTGAGACCAGCCATTCGAGTCAATAAATGTACTAAGGTTAGTGAGACCAGCCATTCGAGTCAATAAATGTACTAAGGTAAATGAGACCAGCCATTCGAGTCAATAAATGTACTAAAGCAAGTGGGACCAGCCATTCGAGTTTGTAAATGTACTAAGGTAAATGAGACCAGCCATTCGAGCCAATAAATGTACTAAGGTAAATGAGACCAGCCATTCGAGTCAATAAACGTACTAAAGCAAGTGGGACCAGCCATTCGAGTTTGTAAATGTACTAAGGTTAGTGAGACCAGCCATTCGAGTCAATAAATGTACTAAAGCAAGTGGGACCAGCCATTCGAGTTTGTAAATGTACTAAAGTAAGTGAGACCAACCATTCGAGTCAATAAATGTACTAAGGTACGTGAGACCAGCCATTTGAGTCAATAAATGTACTAAGGTACGTGGGACCAGCCATTAGAGTCTATAAATGCACTAAGGTAAATGAGACCAGCCATTCGACTCAATAAATGTACTAAGGTAAGTGGGACCAGCCATTCGAGTCAATAAATGTACTAAGGTAAGTGAGACCAGCCATTCGAGTCAATAAATGTACTAAGGTAAGTGAGACCAGCCATTCGAGTCAATAAATGTACTAAGGTAAGTGAGACCAGCCATTCGAGTCAATAAATGTACTAAGGTAAGTGAGACCAGCCATTCGAGTCAATAAATGTACTAAGGTAAATGAGACCAGCCATTCGAGTCAATATATGTACTAAGGTAAGTGAGAACAGCCATTCGAGTCAATAAATGTACTAAGGTAAGTGAGACCAGCCATTCGAGTCAATAAATGTACTAAGGTAAATGAGACCAGCCATTCGAGTTTATAAATGTACTAAGGTAAGTGAGGCCAGCCATTCGAGTCAATAAATGCACTAAGGTAAATGAGATCAACCATTCGAGTCGGTAAATGTACTAAGGTAAATGAGACCAGCCATTCGAGTCAATAAATGTACTAAGGTAAGTGAGACCAGCCATTTGAGTCAATAAATGTACTAAGGTAAGTGAGACCAGCCATTCGAGTCAATAAATGTACTAAGGTAAATGAGACCAGCCATTCGAGTCAATGTACTAAGGTAAGTGAGACCAGCCATTCGAGTCAATAAATGTACTAAGGTAAGTGAGACCAGCCATTCGAGTCAATAAATGTACTAAGGTAAATGAGACCAGCCATTCGAGTCAATATATGTACTAAGGTAAGTGAGAACAGCCATTCGAGTCAATAAATGTACTAAGGTAAGTGAGACCAGCCATTTGAGTCAATAAATGTACTAAGGTAAGTGAGACCAGCCATTTGAGTCAATAAATGTACTAAGGTAAGTGAGACCAGCCATTCGAGTCAATAAATGTACTAAGGTAAATGAGACCAGCCATTCGAGTCAATGTACTAAGGTAAGTGAGACCAGCCATTCGAGTCAATAAATGTACTAAGGTAAGTGAGACCAGCCATTCGAGTCAATAAATGTACTAAGGTAAATGAGACCAGCCATTCGAGTCAATAAATGTACTAAGGTAAATGAGACCAGCCATTCGAGTCAATAAATGTACTAAGGTAAGTGAGACCAGCCATTCGAGTCAATAAATGTACTAAGGTAAATGAGACCAGCCATTCGAGTCAATGTACTAAGGTAAATGAGACCAGCCATTCGAGTCAATAAATGTACTAAGGTAAATGAGACCAGCCATTCGAGTCAATAAATGTACTAAGGTAAGTGAGACCAGCCATTCGAGTCAATGTACTAAGGTAAATGAGACCAGCCATTCGAGTCAATAAATGTACTAAGGTAAGTGAGACCAGCCATTCGAGTCAATAAATGTACTAAGGTAAGTGAGACCAGCCATTCGAGTCAATAAATGTACTAAGGTAAGTGAGACCAGCCATTCGAGTCAATAAATGTACTAAGGTAAGTGAGACCAGCCATTCGAGTCAATGTACTAAGGTAAATGAGACCAGCCATTCGAGTCAATAAATGTACTAAGGTAAGTGAGACCAGCCATTCGAGTCAATAAATGTACTAAGGTAAGTGAGACCAGCCATTCGAGTCAATAAATGTACTAAGGTAAGTGAGACCAGCCATTCGAGTCAATAAATGTACTAAGGTAAGTGAGACCAGCCATTCGAGTCAATAAATGTACTAAGGTAAGTGAGACCAGCCATTCGAGTCAATAAATGTACTAAGGTAAGTGGGACCAGCCATTCGAGTCAATGTACTAAGGTAAATGAGACCAGCCATTCGAGTCAATAAATGTACTAAGGTAAGTGAGACCAGCCATTCGAGTCAATAAATGTACTAAGGTAAGTGAGACCAGCCATTCGAGTCAATAAATGTACTAAGGTAAGTGAGACCAGCCATTCGAGTCAATAAATGTACTAAGGTAAGTGAGACCAGCCATTCGAGTCAATGTACTAAGGTAAATGAGACCAGCCATTCGAGTCAATAAATGTACTAAGGTAAGTGAGACCAGCCATTCGAGTCAATAAATGTACTAAGGTAAGTGAGACCAGCCATTCGAGTCAATGTACTAAGGTAAATGAGACCAGCCATTCGAGTCAATAAATGTACTAAGGTAAGTGAGACCAGCCATTCGAGTCAATAAATGTACTAAGGTAAGTGAGACCAGCCATTCGAGTCAATAAATGTACTAAGGTAAGTGAGACCAGCCATTCGAGTCAATGTACTAAGGTAAATGAGACCAGCCATTCGAGTCAATAAATGTACTAAGGTAAGTGAGACCAGCCATTCGAGTCAATAAATGTACTAAGGTAAGTGAGACCAGCCATTCGAGTCAATGTACTAAGGTAAATGAGACCAGCCATTCGAGTCAATAAATGTACTAAGGTAAGTGAGACCAGCCATTCGAGTCAATAAATGTACTAAGGTAAGTGAGACCAGCCATTCGAGTCAATAAATGTACTAAGGTAAATGAGACCAGCCATTCGAGTCAATAAATGTACTAAGGTAAGTGAGACCAGCCATTCGAGTCAATAAATGTACTAAGGTAAGTGAGACCAGCCATTCGAGTCAATAAATGTACTAAGGTAAATGAGACCAGCCATTCGAGTCAATAAATGTACTAAGGTAAGTGAGACCAGCCATTCGAGTCAATAAATGTACTAAGGTAAGTGAGACCAGCCATTCGAGTCAATGTACTAAGGTAAATGAGACCAGCCATTCGAGTCAATAAATGTACTAAGGTAAGTGAGACCAGCCATTCGAGTCAATAAATGTACTAAGGTAAGTGAGACCAGCCATTCGAGTCAATAAATGTACTAAGGTAAATGAGACCAGCCATTCGAGTCAATAAATGTACTAAGGTAAGTGAGACCAGCCATTCGAGTCAATGTACTAAGGTAAGTGAGACCAGCGATTCGAGTCAATAAATGTACTAAGGTAAGTGAGACCAGCCATTCGAGTCAATGTACTAAGGTAAGTGAGACCAGCCATTCGAGTCAATAAATGTACTAAGGTAAATGAGACCAGCCATTCGAGTCAATAAATGTACTAAGGTAAGTGAGACCAGCCATTCGAGTCAATAAATGTACGAAGGTAAGTGAGACCAGCCATTCGAGTCAATAAATGTACTAAGGTAAATGAGACCAGCCATTCGAGTCAATAAATGTACTAAGGTAAGTGAGACCAGCCATTCGAGTCAATAAATGTACTAAGGTAAATGAGACCAGCCATTCGAGTCAATAAATGTACTAAGGTAAGTGAGACCAGCCATTCGAGTCAATAAATGTACTAAGGTAAATGAGACCAGCCATTCGAGTCAATAAATGTACTAAGGTAAGTGAGACCAGCCATTCGAGTCAATGTACTAAGGTAAATGAGACCAGCCATTCGAGTCAATAAATGTACTAAGGTAAGTGAGACCAGCCATTCGAGTCAATAAATGTACTAAGGTAAGTGAGACCAGCCATTCGAGTCAATAAATGTACTAAGGTAAGTGAGACCAGCCATTTGAGTCAATAAATGTACTAAGGTAAGTGAGACCAGCCATTCGAGTCAATAAATGTACTAAGGTAAGTGAGACCAGCCATTCGAGTCAATAAATGTACTAAGGTAAGTGAGACCAGCCATTCGAGTCAATAAATGTACTAAGGTAAGTGAGACCAGCCATTCGAGTCAATAAATGTACTAAGGTAAATGAGACCAGCCATTCGAGTCAATAAATGTACTAAGGTAAGTGAGACCAGCCATTCGAGTCAATAAATGTACTAAGGTAAGTGAGACCAGCCATTCGAGTCAATAAATGTACTAAGGTAAGTGAGACCAGCCATTCGAGTCAATAAATGTACTAAGGTAAGTGAGACCAGCCATTCGAGTCAATAAATGCACTAAGGTAAGTGAGAACAGCCATTCGAGTCAATAAATGTACTAAGGTAAGTGAGACCAGCCATTCGAGTCAATAAATGTACTAAGGTAAGTGAGACCAGCCATTCGAGTCAATAAATGTACTAAGGTAAGTGAGACCAGCCATTCGAGTCAATGTACTAAGGTAAATGAGACCAGCCATTCGAGTCAATAAATGTACTAAGGTAAGTGAGACCAGCCATTCGAGTCAATAAATGTACTAAGGTAAGTGAGACCAGCCATTCGAGTCAATAAATGTACTAAGGTAAGTGAGACCAGCCATTCGAGTCAATAAATGTACTAAGGTAAGTGAGACCAGCCATTCGAGTCAATAAATGTACTAAGGTAAGTGAGACCAGCCATTCGAGTCAATAAATGTACTAAGGTAAGTGGGACCAGCCATTCGAGTCAATGTACTAAGGTAAATGAGACCAGCCATTCGAGTCAATAAATGTACTAAGGTAAGTGAGACCAGCCATTCGAGTCAATAAATGTACTAAGGTAAGTGAGACCAGCCATTCGAGTCAATAAATGTACTAAGGTAAGTGAGACCAGCCATTCGAGTCAATAAATGTACTAAGGTAAGTGAGACCAGCCATTCGAGTCAATGTACTAAGGTAAATGAGACCAGCCATTCGAGTCAATAAATGTACTAAGGTAAGTGAGACCAGCCATTCGAGTCAATAAATGTACTAAGGTAAGTGAGACCAGCCATTCGAGTCAATGTACTAAGGTAAATGAGACCAGCCATTCGAGTCAATAAATGTACTAAGGTAAGTGAGACCAGCCATTCGAGTCAATAAATGTACTAAGGTAAGTGAGACCAGCCATTCGAGTCAATAAATGTACTAAGGTAAGTGAGACCAGCCATTCGAGTCAATGTACTAAGGTAAATGAGACCAGCCATTCGAGTCAATAAATGTACTAAGGTAAGTGAGACCAGCCATTCGAGTCAATAAATGTACTAAGGTAAGTGAGACCAGCCATTCGAGTCAATGTACTAAGGTAAATGAGACCAGCCATTCGAGTCAATAAATGTACTAAGGTAAGTGAGACCAGCCATTCGAGTCAATAAATGTACTAAGGTAAGTGAGACCAGCCATTCGAGTCAATAAATGTACTAAGGTAAATGAGACCAGCCATTCGAGTCAATAAATGTACTAAGGTAAGTGAGACCAGCCATTCGAGTCAATAAATGTACTAAGGTAAGTGAGACCAGCCATTCGAGTCAATAAATGTACTAAGGTAAATGAGACCAGCCATTCGAGTCAATAAATGTACTAAGGTAAGTGAGACCAGCCATTCGAGTCAATAAATGTACTAAGGTAAGTGAGACCAGCCATTCGAGTCAATGTACTAAGGTAAATGAGACCAGCCATTCGAGTCAATAAATGTACTAAGGTAAGTGAGACCAGCCATTCGAGTCAATAAATGTACTAAGGTAAGTGAGACCAGCCATTCGAGTCAATAAATGTACTAAGGTAAATGAGACCAGCCATTCGAGTCAATAAATGTACTAAGGTAAGTGAGACCAGCCATTCGAGTCAATGTACTAAGGTAAGTGAGACCAGCCATTCGAGTCAATAAATGTACTAAGGTAAATGAGACCAGCCATTCGAGTCAATAAATGTACTAAGGTAAGTGAGACCAGCCATTCGAGTCAATAAATGTACGAAGGTAAGTGAGACCAGCCATTCGAGTCAATAAATGTACTAAGGTAAATGAGACCAGCCATTCGAGTCAATAAATGTACTAAGGTAAGTGAGACCAGCCATTCGAGTCAATAAATGTACTAAGGTAAATGAGACCAGCCATTCGAGTCAATAAATGTACTAAGGTAAGTGAGACCAGCCATTCGAGTCAATAAATGTACTAAGGTAAATGAGACCAGCCATTCGAGTCAATAAATGTACTAAGGTAAGTGAGACCAGCCATTCGAGTCAATGTACTAAGGTAAATGAGACCAGCCATTCGAGTCAATAAATGTACTAAGGTAAGTGAGACCAGCCATTCGAGTCAATAAATGTACTAAGGTAAGTGAGACCAGCCATTCGAGTCAATAAATGTACTAAGGTAAGTGAGACCAGCCATTTGAGTCAATAAATGTACTAAGGTAAGTGAGACCAGCCATTCGAGTCAATAAATGTACTAAGGTAAGTGAGACCAGCCATTCGAGTCAATAAATGTACTAAGGTAAGTGAGACCAGCCATTCGAGTCAATAAATGTACTAAGGTAAGTGAGACCAGCCATTCGAGTCAATAAATGTACAAAGGTAAATGAGACCAGCCATTCGAGTCAATAAATGTACTAAGGTAAGTGAGACCAGCCATTCGAGTCAATAAATGTACTAAGGTAAGTGAGACCAGCCATTCGAGTCAATAAATGTACTAAGGTAAGTGAGACCAGCCATTCGAGTCAATAAATGTACTAAGGTAAGTGAGACCAGCCATTCGAGTCAATAAATGCACTAAGGTAAGTGAGACCAGCCATTCGAGTCAATAAATGTACTAAGGTAAATGAGACCAGCCATTCGAGTCAATAAATGCACTAAGGTAAGTGAGACCAGCCATTCGAGTCAATAAATGTACTAAGGTAAATGAGACCAGCCATTCGAGTCAATAAATGCACTAAGGTAAGTGAGACCAGCCATTCGAGTCAATAAATGTACTAAGGTAAGTGAGACCAGCCATTCGAGTCAATAAATGTACTAAGGTAAATGAGACCAGCCATTCGAGTCAATGTACTAAGGTAAGTGAGACCAGCCATTCGAGTCAATAAATGTACTAAGGTAAATGAGACCAGCCATTCGAGTCAATGTACTAAGGTAAGTGAGACCAGCCATTCGAGTCAATAAATGTACTAAGGTAAGTGAGACCAGCCATTCGAGTCAATAAATGTACTAAGGTACATAAGTGAGACTAGATATTTGAGTCAATAAATAAACTGACATATTCTGGAAATAACTATTCCTCTCTTTGGAACTTATTTGTGACAGTTAGGGCGTGTTTAAATAACATACAGCTAATCTAATATTTTCTGAAAATAATTTTCATCCTGTAACGATTTATTCATAAGGAGAGGAATTGCAAGCAACTATAACTGCATTTATCAATTATGAAAGTATTTTCGACAAAAAACTATCTGAAGAACGCAAAAGAGGATTCTCATAGTTTGGGTTAAGAAATTTTAGAATGAAGATCCTCCCCTGCCATAGAAACAATCGCCATTGATAACAACACAATCAGAGGGGTAATTTTTAAAACTTTTCTCAAAGAATGACAGCAATTTAAAAAAGAAAATTTGAGATATGAGAAAAAAAAACTTTTTATCGCGACAAAAAAAATGAGACCTCCATAACTCTCAGGTTGATACTTCAGATTTTCCCCCTGGGAACTCTAATTTCCATAAATACAATAGTAGTATTTTATTAGTTTATGACTCCTCAAGATCTCAAGAGAGCGATAAGAAGAAACCATTTATCATGGATGAAAGAAAAGTGGGAATCTATGCTCAAGGTGTTTTTCCAAACAGAATACCCTTCGCATACAAACAACAAGAGGTAGAAAATACAAAAAAGAGCTCGCAAAGAAGTTTGTAAACTGCAAGAAGCAAAGTGTGCAAGAAATTCAGATGTCCCAAAAGTGTATTTACAGCCGAGATTGATTGATTATGAATCAGTTTTAGCCTCCCTTTACCACAACAAAGATTTTCAAAGAGAGGAAGGATAAAGGCACCATTTAGTATGGAGTTAAGGGAACGTGGAATGTACGCACAAAGGGTACAGAAAAGGGTGTTTTCGCCAAGGATCCAGTGCGCATAGGAATAGTAAGATGAGAAGGAAGGTTATGAAACAAGATATAAGTTGAAGAAGAAAGTCATAGGTGCTGAAAAACAGGACGGCAGTGAACTGAAAAAAGATGGTCCTTAATGAAAAAATTTTCTTTCAGCAAAAATAAGGCCTACCTAACTTTCAGCTCGGGACAACACATTTCCCTTTGAGAGCGCTAATTCCCATGGATACAATAGTTGTCTCCCCCTGAGGGGACAACATAACTCACTCTTTCATTGTGTAAAGAAATTTTTACCAAATTCCCCTCAGCCTATAAATAACGCAGAAAGAAGCAGTAAACAGGAAGTACATAAAAATAAAGCTTCACGACGATGAGATAGACTGAGAAGTACCTTGTAAAATAATCAAATGTAATCATAACCATTTGATAACACGAGTGAAATGTTTCATGAACGTTGCAAACCGGTGCAGTTAACAAAACTGTCACAAAATTAAGTATATTCATAAAATTTTGAAGTGAATTTGCTTACAAATAAAGTATCGTGGCATAAATTTCATGCGGCACTAGTAATTTTTCTGCGGGGAAATGTCAGGAAATTTTACAACGCTTCAGACCGTCGCGCACTTCAGACCGTCGCGCACTTCAGACCGTCGCGCACTTCAGACCGTCGCGCACTTCAGACCGTCGCGCACTTCAGACCGTCGCGCACTTCAGACCGTCGCGCACTTCAGACCGTCGCGCACTTCAGACCGTCGCGCACTTCAGACCGTCGCGCACTTCAGACCGTCGCGCACTTCAGACCGTCGCGCACTTCAGACCGTCGCGCACTTCAGACCGTCGCGCACTTCAGACCGTCGCGCACTTCAGACCGTCGCGCACTTCAGACCGTCGCGCACTTCAGACCGTCGCGCACTTCAGACCGTCGCGCACTTCAGACCGTCGCGCACTTCAGACCGTCGCGCACTTCAGACCGTCGCGCACTTCAGACCGTCGCGCACTTCAGACCGTCGCGCACTTCAGACCGTCGCGCACTTCAGACCGTCGCGCACTTCAGACCGTCGCGCACTTCAGACCGTCGCGCACTTCAGACCGTCGCGCACTTCAGACCGTCGCGCACTTCAGACCGTCGCGCACTTCAGACCGTCGCGCACTTCAGACCGTCGCGCACTTCAGACCGTCGCGCACTTCAGAGCGTCGCACTTCAGACCGTCGCACTTCAGACCGTCGCACTTCAGACCACCTTACTTCCATTCAACAAATCAAACCCAGTACATACCATGAACAAAAATTTCCTGTCGTTATGACAACGTACCGTGTTGACAGCATTCACTACAGCAAGGTTTGCTTAGGTATCATATTTCTTGCCGTCCAAAATGAACTAACCTTCAAAAGGCATCTGAAAGTACTGAAGAACGTAAGTTGTTCTTCAAACTTTTCAGAGATAATGAATGCAAATTTCAGGAAATGCCTTGCAAAAATATCGCATGTCAATAAACTTCGCTATCAGGTCTCAACGCAAATTACGTCCGCTCTAATTTGTAGAAGCAAGACTGTTGATCGTAGCACAATCACGCAACTGAGATTGCGCTAGTTGTTTCTGATGCTCACATCACAGGATACTCCAAGTACCTTCATATACGGAATTACACGGCATCTCGGGAGTACCTCACCGCACGGAATCATATGACATCTCGATACCCTTTCGGCTACGCAATCACCGCCTAAATTGCAAGTTCCCGAGTTTCATGTATCTAGTAATAATTCACAGGAACGGTGCTGCTGGTGAAAATGTAGGCTAAATGTATAATATTTGGTATCACTTACGCTATCACTTACCTAAATTAATTTCAAACGAACTAAATTCAACTTCGCACACCGAAAATTTTTTCATAAGCACTTGCCAAACCGTGGAAAGAAATCAAATGACTGATTGATATTGAAATCAGAAAAATCTTCAGCACAATCGATGCGGCATTAATTTCAATGTTTCTGTTTTTTGTACATCAATTCCTCCATAAGACTAGAACTTAATTTAAATAGTTTAATTACGTGTCTAACAGTAGAACAAACGAACATAGTCAAACTTTTGGAAAATGAAAACTGCTGAAATATATCTTGCACTATGAAAATGAAAGCTGCACTTTCGCAAATGAGTTCGTACAAGCAGAAAATTACATACAAAATTTAATTAGATTGTTTTCCGTTGGCTTATAGACAACAACCTCAAAATTAACCAACTTTATTCGTTGATGAACTTTTTTTGGTTTTTCTCTCACAGGATAAGTTCACAGCTTATCATCATGTAAAGGCCTGAATGATAACTTGCGTGTAGCAAATTAAAAAGAACTAGAGAAGCACAAAATGCAATTTGCTTCTGATCCTTGGGAAGTGAATTGAAATTTAAATTAGATTATTCTGTAATAAAACAGCATTTCAAAAAAAATTCAGATTCCGAGGAAATGCATATTCCCATTTTATTTGTTGGCAATTAGAGTACACCCTTATTTTCTCATCAGTTACGTGGAGTCCAAGACGTGATCTGCACAATAGAAGGAGAATATCGTGTGTTGATTGAAAATCATTTAGGATCTTTCTTAATTGGAACTCCATCCATTTATTCAGCGGTTCATTTTCCGTCAGATTTGCTGAATAAAATTCTACGGTCATTGACATTATGGCCAATAAAGTGTAACATTCGCTGCGCTCGTTATCATTAATCCTGAAAATATGTAAAGCCAGTATCAAACAATAACTAATGCCGAAAAAAATTAATAAATGTAAATTATATTGTTCAAAATTTCATCTCCTAAATTTTTAGCCCATAACAAAAAAAAAGCTTGAATTATTGCATGGTCATACTCCAGTTTAATGAAGAGGATCTCGGTTTCTCAATTTCTTGAAAGATTCTTTCAAGATGAAATTTTTGCGCCAGGTCTACTTTGTTAAAGAACCCGGACGCATCTGCCGGGCCGCGGCACTCGGGCTCATGATATCAGCTCGCTCCATCAAACTATGAAGAGATGAAGGCAGCGATAGACCTAATACAGTCATGTCTCCTTCATGTCTACTGAAATTCAAAAAGCTACGTAAAAAAAACGGATGTAGAGTTTAATAGGAAAAAAGATCGAGGAGAATTTACTTAAGCTTCAAATATAGGATGGATTAGGAACGACTATGAAAAGAATTGAATGCAAAGGTTGGTTGTTTCAACATCGCACATATAATTGTAGAACAGAAATGGTACGATTTTTTCCTAGTCAAATATGTGCTTTGAATTAATTATAGATAAACGAGTTCACCTTAAAAGTTGAAGGCCCCCAGCAAACATTAAAACAAAAATGATACGATATTTCCGTTCTCAAAGAGGTGCTTTGAATTGAAGATTATAGAACGATAAACGAGTTTACCTTAAAAGTTGAAGGGAGAACACTGAAGGAATAATTCATTCCGTACATGAAACGTACACGACTCGGTAACGAAAGAACTCTTAACACAAGCCGCTTAAAACTAAACCAAAAGTAGTATGTAAATTAATACGCAAAAAAAGTTACGAATAACTTTTGCTGAGCAATGCAAGGGAAAACAAAGCAAACAGTTGTCGAAAAGACCTTAACGAAGGTCAAATAGAAGGCAGAAGTTAAGCACTAATGACATCAGATACACGAAAGATGATTGGCTACAACAAAGTTTGCAAAGAATGACTCCAAAACGTCGTGACCCGAGACTGCACTTGTAAGCTTACGGTAACTGCCTGAGACCCGTACACTTCTTCTTGGGCCCATTCCACACTGAGCTAGCAAAGCAGCATCTAGCAAGCTCGCATGAGCTATCTAACAGATGGTCTGCGAGACTGGTAGGTAGGAATAGCACTATTGCTAGCCGTTACCTCCGCACTGAACTCGCTCGTTTTATCCAGCATCCAGCATGCGAGGTGAAAATGCTATTCCTACCAGCCTCACAGACCATCTGCTAGATAACTCATGCGAGCTTGCGAGATGCTGCTTTGCTTGCTCAGTGTAAAATGGGCCTTAGTTTCTGCGTCAGCTTCTTGCGCAGCCGAGTGGTTAAGAACACGCCCTTCCGTGAAGGTGTCGGCAGTTCGAATCCTGTCGCTGCGCGGGGATTTCTTTCCGTTGGATAAAGGGAGAACTCAAGCGCAATTCTCCACTCTACCCAAGTGTCGAAAATGGGTACTGGCTTGACCGGGGGCAACCGTCATTGCGTCTTGGTGTTAGTTATAAGGTATTTGAAAAACCAGTGTACAAGATTATATGTATCAGGCTTGATTGATTGGAATACAGCATCCTTGTGCAAATTTTCATTCGATAAAGCAAAAAAGTACATTAATTAAAACCCTAAAGCTCAAAGTATTTTATGAGAAAGCATCAAGCCGTTAGAGTATGACATCCAAATCAACATTGCTCGTAAAAGAAAGAGCTCAAAACGTAACTTAATTCTTATTGGTGATTCTTATTTAGCTGCATGAGTTTGCTTTCGATGTCCTACACAAGAGAGGCTTATGCCGCCAAATTGACATCGAGACCTGCATAGCATATATATTACTGCTGCTGTTCTCTCCCTCTCTCGGTATCGTAAGAGGGTGAACAAAGTAGTGAGTCGAAAGAAATTTTTTTTCGTGATACAAGTGATTTACATTATTATTATTATTATTATTATTATTATTATTATTATTATTATTATTATTATTATTATTATTATATAAGAAAATTTTAGCCTCCCTTAACCACGACAAAGATGTTCCAAGAGAGGAAAGAGGAAGGCACCATTTAGTATGGAGTTGAGGGAACGCGGAATCTGTGCACAAGGTGCACAGAAACAGTAATCTAGGAAAGAAGTTCATGAAACAAGAGAAAAGTTGAAGAAGAAAGTAGTAGGTGCTGAAAAACAGGACAGCAGTGAACCGAAAAAAGATGGTCCGTAACGAAACAAAAACCTATTTTATTACAACAAAAAGGAAGCCTACCTAACCTTTAGCTCGGGCCCTCACATGGTTCCCCTGGGAGCGCTAATTCCCATAGATACAATAGTCGTATCCCCCTGAGGGGCAAGTGATTTACACTAATCCTTCACACGCCTCGGAGGACCACTCGGTCCTCTTTCGAAAACCGTCTTAATGTATTGTATTTCTATTTTTATTTCTTTCCGAATCCCATCGTCAGAGTCCACAAACGAGTGGCAGTTTCTTTCTTATTATGATGTCCATGATAACCTGATGCCACTGCCAGTCGCGTGATGATGGTAGAGATAACGGTAATGCCAGTAAAAAAATGCGTGTGTTAAAAAGTTGATATGTAGTTCTCCTGGGCCAGATGATTACTGTTACCTCTATGCGTCTGTGAAATTAAACTCTACGGGAAACATTCTAATATTTCGTTACATACATATATTGTTTTCCCCTCTTCTTTTAGTGGAATCTTTTTCGAGTAGTGAATGAAGCTAGCCCTGCATTCTCATTTCGAATTTTCTTGTGATTTGAATAACAGGAAAAATTGGGCTAGGTAACCAATTTCAAAGCGCTCACCACGAGCTATATTTTGTAATTCAGAGCCAAACACGCACGTCATCATTGCAGAGAAATATTTGTGAGGTGGATTAGATTTAACCCGTCTCCACACGGTCGCCCTAACGGAAAAAATGAAAAATGGTTAAATTTGACTGCTTACTGTACATTCATTATTCAAGCTAGCAGCTTTGTTGTGGATTAATTGTAAAGGAAAAAGTTTGCCCTTTTTGTCAGTGGAAAAAAAATGCTGCTAGCCCAACAAAAATCTACGGAATTTGAGTTTTTATTTAAGTAAAATACAAAAAACAGAAATCGGAAAATCACTGGCCATTTTTTTTCTATTGCACTTTCCTGTTTTTTTATGATGCATTGTCATCGCTTTTGACCTACTGAATCTTGTGGTATGTGAATTTTTTTCCTAGGTTCAATAGTTTCGGAGTTATAAACATTTTTATAAAAAATAATCGGTTTTTACAGTTTTTTTAAGTTTATTTTCTGCATAGGCTGTTATCAAGCAGTTCCATTGCTTGGAAAGAGTTTTATATGCATCGAGATTATTTTTCTGAATGCAATGGTGGTATTGTTTTTTGCCCAGGAGGCAATCTACGGATTCTGGACCATCATTTTTGAAAAAAAATATTCACAAATTGTTAAAAATAACTTTTTCTTTTATCCCTATGGTAGTATTGTGTATTATTATGATGTATTCTTATAGATTTTTATCTGCTGAATACAATGATACCTTTATTTTTTACCTACAACAAATAGATCAGGAGTTATGAGCAAAAACATAATTTTTACAAACAAGAACACAACAAAAGTTCAGGTACTCGCCAAATGATGGATGATGATGACCTACCGCTCGCTGCTAGATGAAAACCAAGATGATAATGATGACCATGACGATAAATGATGATGATGATGATGATGACATAACTTATCCCCCCCCCCCCCCCCAGCCCCTCCCCTGCATGTAGTATTGCTACTGCTGGCCCCCGACAACCCAAATCCGGCATATGCAATGGTCTCCCAAATATCATCCGGCATAAACAGCATGAGAGCATCCACTCCATCAAACTTGTCGGGAATATCAACTTGGATCCCTGGAGTTTTGGGGTTAAAATCAATGGGACATAGTGAATGCTCTTCTCCTGACTTCTTCCAGGGGATCTTGGGGCATTTCTACAAGGGCTGGATCAGTCTTCTTGCATCAATGATGTTTCCGCCTCCGGTATCCCTTGGAATGTCAGCAACGTTCTTAGCTGCTTGACGTGGAGGCAAAGCGCTATTAGGCCCGATGCCACCATCCTCGTCGTCACTAGAGAAAACAAGGTCAGCAGCAGCAGATGTTGACGAAGAGGCAATAGCAGGCGGTGGTGGCAAGGCAGGTGGTTGTGGCAACGCAGGTGGTGGCAGCATTAGCGAAACAATCGTGGCCGTGGCCACTAATTCAGACGGCAGCGGGACCAATGTCGAGGAGGATGCCCCGTCGGTGGAGGGGTCCTCAAACTTCTTCACCTTGAAGGCCCTCATCAGGGTGGAGACGGACGAGTCGGGGGCCTTCTCCTCCTTCTGGGACTTTGCATTCTCATCAGCCCACTCCTCGTACACAGCCATAGAGACCCCATCGCTGAGGTTTTCTGACTCCAAATCCAGCTCCTCGAGGGCAGTTCGGATTTCCTCCGAATTTAAACATTTCGAACGGCGAGGCATGGCTAATGTATCAAAAATGATCTCTGAAACCTATAAATAGAAAAAACATACACTTGATAGTAGTGTAACAAAAGCACTTGCTTTGTTACACTTTGTTAGCTTTGATGAGAATACATAAATACTTTATTTATTCATAATTATATAACTGAAATAAATGAAGTATTCATATATTCTCATCAAAGCATGAAGTGCAAGTGCCTTTGCTATACCTCGACAATGTTTACCAAAATTTCAATGCAATATCACTTCACTTTTGCACTCAATGAAGCGACCTTCTAAGAGGCAGAGTGTGTGCTGGCATGCCTCCGCAACACTTTTGGCCTTCTAAGAGGCCATGCAGCGCCGGTAGCCACACTCCTCACCCGTCCTCTTCAGAGGCCACACTGAGTGGAAGAATGCAGACAGATTTGAAACTGTTATTTCTCCTCCCCTATCCACCTCACCTTATTTTACCTTCCACCAATAAATGGCGCTCAACGAGACGCTTAAAACCATATATGGCAACCTTAGGTTTGCTGATGTGCAACATGTACTAGCTTCGCTGACCTTCTAAGAGTCCAGGACGTGGCGACGGGTTAAGCTAAGATTATTTGTTAGTTTAAGCCACCCTGATCATAACAAAGTGTTTTCAAGAAAAAAAGATTCAGGCACCAGTAAGTCTGGAATTAAGGGAATGGGGAGGCTATTCACATGGTGCGTCCTCACACCTTAAGTATAGAAAAGTAAAGTTGAAAAAGTTTAAGAAATAGGATCAAAGTTGAATGTGAGAGTAATAGATGCTGGGGAAAAAATGCTAATGAATCGAAAAAAGACGATCCGTTACAAACAAATCATCTGTTCTATTTCAACAAAAGAAAAACTTCCCTAATCCTCAGCTTGAAGTCTCGCATCTTCCCCCTTGGAGTGGTGATTCCCGTAGATACGAGAATTATATTCTGAAAAATTAGTTGTGAGTTAACCTAAGAAGATAATCTTGCTGCTTACCTCATACCTACACATCAAATTTACCCTTAGAAAATTGCGCAATAAAATCACACCCGCACTGAACATACGTAAAATCCATCTGACAGCGCACTCGCAAACACGACGCAATTAAAAAGCTCGACTGGAAAAATTATTGGTAAAGCTAAGAACCGCGTGATAGCTTAAAATCTTCTGTCACAGATTCCTGCAAAATTAATTGTCAAGCCAAACGACGCGAGATAATTTAAAATCCTCTGGCACTGATTCTCGGAGTGAGACACTCAATTCCAGTTATATTCCCTCGAGTCTCGGCTGGTGAAGCTTGCAACAAGAAATAAAGCACAGAACTGTGGACGTTTGTAAAAAATACTCAAGACAAAATTGAAAATTAGCTTGAAGATCACAAAACGATGAAATATGAATATCAGCGAAATAGAGCGAAAGTGAAATATAGCGAAAAGTATTGTCCGATAAATTGCCCTTTAACTTGAACCTGATTTTCAGGAGGTGATAGAGGAAACAAAGAGATAAATTAAATTCGGAACGTTCTGTCGATGTTTTAAACAACCCACCAGGTTATATACTGTAGGCGTTCACAAAAAGGGTCTCAATATAATTTCGATTCAGAACTGTCAGCACCGCTTAGGCTTAGATGTTCACGGTCTCAACTATGCAAGTCTATCAGAGAAGGACTTACAAGCCTTGCTTTCAATTTTCCAATTGACGATAACATCTGTGACGCACATTGACTTAATATCCAATGAAGCATTAGGAGAATTCTAGGAAGTTTTGGCATAGTTTTGAACCAAGTTGACGGATGATGAACCTGAAACTGTCGAAATGCATTGAATAATTTAATAAAAAGTACACATTCCAAATTGAAAGGATTTCACCCAACAGAAGATTCAAAACAAACGCAGCATGCCTTACAGTTCATTGTGTTTGAAGTCGCTAACATGCGAAAACTAACTTATATAAAAGCGTTGTTAATGCACTGCAAGCCGAGCTGAACCGAATTTCAACCGTCTGTTGGGCTTCATTTTACCCGAGGCAAGACAAAACACCGAGTAAGTAAAACTGTAACAGAAATTGGATTCCTTGGTGAATTTTCTCAACAAGGTCTACCAAATCCTAAATAAAACAGAAAGAACCTTCCTAAATTTTTAAGCCCGTTCCGATAAGAGGAAATCAATTTCTTTCGTACGTTTTGATTTCCTGGAGCTGGAAGCTAAACAACGGAAAATCAGACGCTTCGAAGGGTCACTTTGGATGTCCACCACTGCCATCCAGGAGCAAATGTTGGCCGCTTTCCAGAAATTTCGGTTCTTCCAGCACTTCCGTTCGAGTGGCATTTGAGAGAGAGGGCTTGTCTTTTAGAAAATGATCTACGAGACAAGAAAAACTCTCAATAAAAGAGAAAAAGATCGACTAGCCAAATCCTTTTTCACAGAAAATTCACGAAGACTGCGAGGGCATTGAGGGTTTGGTTTCACGCAGCTGTTCAGGATACGGAAATTAACTCGAAGATTGTAATTCTGGCGGGCACCGCGAGATTTTATTTGAAGAAAAAATGCAGTAAAACAAACAGCTGTCCCTAATCAGAAATAGAAGCATCAATCAATTTCTGGTTGCGACAATCTATACGTCTGTAGTTAACCATTGCATCAAAATTTAATACTCTATATCTAAATGAGGGCTGTGAAGGACGTGGAACGCAATGTGATACTCTGCACCAAAATTTGACACTAGATTTAAATGTGGACTGCGAAAAGCGTTAAATATAATGAAGATAAAATTCAAGAATTCAAAGTCGACAAATCTAAGTAAGCATGAGCTGAGTGTTCACATGAAGAGATTTTAAGGCCTAATTTTAATGAGCGGACATGTCCGTTTGCGCGTCTCTTTGTCTTAACGGGTTACCTCTTCAGCAAACTTAAGCAATAAACAAGCGGATAAACAATATTTTGTTGCAATGGAAATGAGAATGTAAATTAGTGGGTCGATAGTAAAATAAATTTACATCAAAGTCATCAGTTTCAATCAAAAAAAGTTCATTTAGAAAAAATTATTCATGAATTGCAGAACAACCAATTGGATAATGGCTGCGGGAATTTTATGGCTGCACGGTATACCAAATAAGATTATCAAATTAAATGAGTTTCTTTGAGCGTCCCTAACCATAAAAAATTGTTCCCAATTGAGGAAAGAAAAAACACTATTTAGTATGGAATTAGGGGAACGAGGAATTTATGTACTGTGTGTGTCCCTACACCCTGAGTTTAGAAAAGGAAGATTGACAGAAATTTAAGATGCAAGATAAAAGTGGGAGAAAAAATATAATAGAAAAAGACAGTAGAGAAGCATAAAAGTATGTTCCATAACAAAATGGGAAACCTGTTATTTCTACAAAAGGAAGAGCTTCCGAAAAACATGCCCGGGATCGTATGTCTTCCCCCTGAGAGCGCTAGTTCCCATTGATACAATAGTTGTGTCCTAAGGGAAAGTCCGACAAGAACTGAGCTCTGAATATAAAAGAAAAAACAGTCGCAAACTAGGAGAAAGACACCTCCATAGTGGCTCAATTATTCGTCTAACGAACTGATTTTTCGTGCCCAGCTGCCAACATCACAAAGAAAGATGACCACAGCTAGGCGCGCTGCATTTATCGATACGTTAAAGTATAAAACGCATACCGGAGTCGCAAATAGCTAGGCATAATATAGAACAAAGAGACGACGAGTGAGCATCGGCCTTCCTAACCACTACGAAGGCGTTCCGAAAAGACGAAGAATGAAGGCACCATTTAGTTGGGAGTTGTTGGAACGGGAATCTATGAACGAGGTCTATTCCCCTACAAGATCCCCTGGACATTGAAAAAGAAAGATGCGACGTAAGGTTAGCTTAGATTATATTAGATCAGATTACATGCCTCCCTAACCTCAACAAAGGCGTTCCAAAGAGAGGAAGGAAGATGGCGTCTTGAATGTAGTTAAGGGAACGCAGAATTTATGCCGAAGGTGCATAGATGCAGTATGTTGAGAAAGAAGTTTGTGGAATAAGAAAAATTGGAAAAGAAATTAGTTGATGCTGAAAGACAGGACAGCAGTAAACCGGGAAAAACAGTAACTAACCAAAAAACCTATTCTATTTTAACAAAAGAAAGGCCTATTTAAAGGCCTTTAGCTCTAGATCTCCCATATTTCTCCCGGGAGTACCAATTCCCATAGATCCAATAGTTCTACCATTCTGAAGGGGAAGAAGCGTATGAACAGTATCTTGTGTATAATAAGTGTTTTTAAAATAAGTAATTCAAGGTTTGTGGCATAACAACGCTTAAGGAGTGTTTGATCGATACATTGCAGCATTAAGGAGATGTTCGAAACGAAGAACGTATTTTAGGCCCTCATTTTTTCAAGTAATTAATATGGCAAACGTGTTCGAACGATTTGCCTCAATTTCCAGCAAGAGCTTGAAGAAAATGCTTTAAAGACGCTGTATCAATTTCGAAAACATCGCTCGAAGGCCAACTATTAATGAGCGACCTAAAAAATGGTGTATAAACAACCACTTGACGTCACGATGACGTTCGATGGCGGACCTTCTTTATCTGTTAATTAGTCCGAGAGAATGAGGAGCTAAAATACAGCACCTCATTCTGAACAGTTCCCAGAAGCTGCGAGACACGGCCCGAAATGTTCTCAAGAGTTCATTCGCTACAAATGGGTATACTTCTTTACTGGGTATTGTCATATAGTCCCTCTTTACTGAGTATGGTTACATAGTCCCTCTTTACTGAGTATGGTTACATAGTCTCTCTTTACTGGGTATGGTTACATAGTCCCTCTTTACTGGGTATTGTGATATAGTCCCCCTTTACTGGGTATTGTGATATAGTCCCCCTTTACTGGGTATTGTGATATAGTCCCTCTTTACTGGGTATGGTCATATAGTCCCTCTCTACTGGGTATTGTCATATAGTCCCTCTTTACTGGGTATTGTCATATAGTCCCTCTTTACTGGGTATTGTCATATAGTCCCTCTTTACTGGGTATTGTCATATAGTCCCTCTTTACTGGGTATTGTCATATAGTCCCTCTTTACTGGGTATTGTCATATAGTCGCTCTTTACTGGGTATTGTCATATAGTCCCTCTTTACTGGGTATTGTCATATAGTCCCTCTTTACTGGGTATTGTCATATAGTCCCTCTTTACTGGGTATTGTCATATAGTCCCTCTTTACTGGGTATTGTCATATAGTCCCTCTTTACTGGGTATTGTCATATAGTCCCTCTTTACTGGGTATTGTCATATAGTCCCTCTTTACTGGGTATTGTCATATAGTCCCTCTTTACTGGGTATTGTCATATAGTCCCTCTTTACTGGGTATTGTCATATAGTCCCTCTTCACTGGGTATTGGCATATAGTCCCTCTTCACTGGGTATTGGCATATAGTCCCTCTTTACTGGGTATGGTCATATAGTCCCTCTTTACTGGATATTGTCATATAGTCCCTCTTTACTGGATATTGTCATATTGTCATATAGTCCCTCTTTACTGGATATTGTCATATAGTCCCTCTTTACTGGGTATTGTCATATAGTCCCTCTTTACTGGGTATGGTCATTTAGTCCCTCTTTACTGGGTATGGTCATTTAGTCCCTCTTTACTGGGTATGGTCATTTAGTCCCTCTTTACTGGGTATGGTCATTTAGTCCCTCTTTACTGGGTATGGTCATTTAGTCCCTCTTTACTGGGTATGGTCATTTAGTCCCTCTTTATTGGGTTTGGTCATTTAGTCCCTCTTTACTGGGTATGGTCATTTAGTCCCTCTTTACTGGGTATGGTCATTTAGTCCCTCTTTACTGGGTATGGTCATTTAGTCCCTCTTTACTGGGTATGGTCATTTAGTCCCTCTTTACTGGGTATGGTCATTTAGTCCCTCTTTACTGGGTATTGTCATATAGTCCCTCTTTACTGGGTATTGTGATATAGTCCCCCTTTACTGGGTATTGTGATATAGTCCCTCTTTACTGGGTATTGTGATATGGTACTTCTTCAATGAATATTACGATAAGTTTGTTGTTAAAAGTTCATGATACTAGGATTATTGCTTAATGGCTTTAGTTCGACGGTACTTATTTAACATGCAGGTAACACTGACCAACTTGTTTATTGAGTATTCTACTTGGATACATGCATAATGAGCGGTAATTACTTGAATCACGAACCTATTTAGAATCAAGACTAACAGCCATTTATTAATAGCAATATGTTTTTCATTCATTAATAGTGCGCACATTATATTCAGCATTCACTCATGGCTTCCTCAGTGTAAAAACAACCGCAAGAGTGTAATTAAGATTTAGATGTAATAGATTTAGATCAGCTTCCCATCAGGACGCTGCAGCTGCAGCTACAGAAGCAGGCAGCGAGAAGACTCAAACCACCGTTGAAGTCAAGCCTCCCTAACCGCAACAAAGGCGTTCCAAAAAGAGGAATGAGTGAGGCCCCATTTAGTTTAGAGTTAAGTGATGGCAAAATTCATGCAGAAAGGGACATAGGAACAGTATGTTCATCAAGAAGTTTATGAAACAAGATCAAAGTTAAAGAAGCAAGTACAGTAGTAGCTGCCAAAAACCAGGATGGCAGGGAACCGAAAAAAAAAAAACATTCTATTTCAGCAAAAGAAAGGACAACCTATCCATTAGCTTAGGACTTGACATTTTCTCCTCATGAGAGCTAAGTCCCATAGACACAATACATAGTTGTATCCCCTGAGGTGACTGCTGAAGTACATCAAAAGTTTTGACGGTGGAAGTGACGGACCATAACCTGAAAGGAGTGATGCTTGCATCCGAACTGATCAACTCTAGCCCGCTGAAGACGAACGAGAAGGAAACAAATCTCAAAGAAATTCAAAACTGAATAAACTGATACATACAAGAATCACAAGTCAGTAACAGCTAAGTGCTATATATTATGAATGATAATATGAACATAGCATCGATATTTCCAATGGAAATTTAACTTGCTATTACGGTAAAAAATTTGCATATCAACATCGAATATTTTTTTCTGCATTCGAATACATTAATAACTTAACACTTTTACAGTAGACGCACATCGATCGCAGTTTCAACGTGTATGTGCTGCATGAACGGTAATATATTTGGCAAAATGATGGCCCGTGTGCATGTAACACGAGCGTCTTGTAACACGAGCGTCTTGTAACACGGAAAAGAACGCCTTTTGACATGAAGAAAAACGTACATTTACGAAGAAGAGTGTTTTGAAGCACGAAAAACGGAGTCTTGTAGCACCAAGAACGTCTTGTAGCACGTGCTCCTTGAAACAATGGCTTCTTGGAACATGAGGAACGTGAGTAATGACTTGTACCAGCAGCAGACCACTTGTACGGCAACTAAATAATTTCCGAGGATAAGAGCTTGTGTTTTAGATATCTTAACTGCACGAACCCAATCGTAACGTTGCGTTCATTGTTTCTTCTGACTAACACAGCGGACGCACACCAACTCTTCAAAAATCAAGACTCCACAGTCAGAAAAATCATCCCTTCTGAGCATCACAGTGCATGGGGTGGGAGCTTGAATGACCATCAAGAGTTGTGATCGTTCCGAGAATTTGTTACACAAAAGAACACAGCGAATTATAAGCCATACAAGAGAACACAGTGAATTATAAGCCACACTAAAGAACAGAGCGAATCGCAAACCATACAAAAGAACAGAGCTAATCGCAAACCATACAAAAGAACAGAGCGAATAGCAAACCATACAAAAGAACAGAGCTAATCGCAAACCATACAAAAGAACAGAGCTAATCGCAAACCATACAGAAGAACAGAGCGAATAGCAAACCATACAGAAGAACAGAGCGAATAGCAAACCATACAAAAGAACAGAGCTAATCGCAAACCATACAAAAGAACAGAGCGAATAGCAAACCATACAAAAGAACAGAGCTAATCGCAATCCATACAAAAGAACAGAGCGAATAGCAAACCATACAAAAGAACAGAGCGAATCGCAAACCATATAAAAGAACAGAGCTAATCGCAAACCATACAAAAGAACAGAGCTAATCGCAAACCATACAAAAGAACAGAGCTAATCGCAAACCATACAAAGAAAACAGCGAATCGTAAACAATGCAAAAGAACACAAGAAATCAAAAGAACACGAAGAGCCCTGATCCGAGTCGTGCATGGGAGCAGCAGGGACGCGAGAATGCGAGCAGTGCACGGTAAGATGTGCGCATGCGACCATTCTCACTTGACCTCAGGCCATAACCATCGGAGAGGAGCTCAGCCAGCCCCTTATGAGTGTCCATTAGACAGGCATGCTGCCAGCGTGCGTCACGTGACCAGATATGGCCGCTGCCGCTGTGCTGGCCGCGCGCGCTCAGCTCGTGGTCCTCGCCCTCACAGCTGTGTGGCCACAGGGGCCTATGGGGCCAAAATTGTTAGATATGGCCTTCTTCCTGGCCGAAATCATTCCTGTATTTGGGCCTTTTTTCTAGCCAGTGTTCTCAAATTTCGTATTATTTTTTGGCCAGTATTCTGAAGTTTGGCCTTCTTTTTGGTCATCGTTATTTACTTCCGCTTTTCCGGAAAAAAATTCCCCATTTGAGTTTTCTTTCATCAAAAGTCCTCAAATTTAGCCAGTCCAAAATTCTTTAATATGGCATTCGTAGCCAAAATTCTCAATTTTGGCTCTTTTACTGACCAAAGGTCTTCAATTTACCTCTCTTTCTAGTCAATATTCTCAAATTTGGCCTCATGTCTGGCCAAAGCTTTCAAATTTTGCCTTTTCGTGAGTTATTATTTAATCCCATTTCTTTGACGAAATTCTGAGAAACAACATAGCAGACCAGAATTCTTCAATTAGGGCTACTTCAATAGAATATTTGGCCGCAAAGACCACTCAGCATGTGGAAGCATCGCAATGTTGCCACATACCGAGTGGCTTTCAGGAGAAAACTTCAGTGGAAAAGGCCAAACGTGATCATTTGGTGAGAAAAGGCGAAGCTAGCGACGGCTGCTGTGCCGTAGCACGGCAATCTCCGCGGCCATTATGGGGAGGGAAAGTTGAAATATGCGGCGGGAGACAATGAAAGCGGAGACGTCGCGCAGAGCTCGAGGAAAGCTTCCCGAGCCTCCCTCTCCAGGGAAAGGAAGAATTGCGCCAGATTATCACAAATCTGAGCCGACAGACCACTGTAACCACGGAGACTGGCTCGTCAGCACTCGCTGCTTTTGCCCTACTCGCGTGATAGATGGCCTTAAACGTTCTAATTACGTAATCTTAGGTTATTCTGCATGGTTTATTTATTGTAAACAGGCTAAATTATTTCGACTGCTTTATTTATTGTGAACCTGTTTGATAATTGTGTTTTACCTATTGTAAATTGATTGATCAATTTTGAGTGTTGTACTTACTTTAATCTGGTTGGATAGTTTCAATAGAAAAGTTAAGAAAAGAGACCATTAAATATGGACTGTAAAAAAATAGGAAATCGACGCACAATGTGTGATCCCACACTGGATACCTAACGCACAGAAACAGTAAATTTAGAAGGTAGAGGAAGAGAGGACAAAGAAGAGATGGCAAAGAAGGCATGAAAACTGAAAGAAGCGAAGATGAATCGGAAGATGTAAGTCCTGTAAACTTGTCTGTAACTGAGGTAAGCCCAACAGTATCCCCATGGGGCCACCAGTCTCTATAGCGTAGAATATACAAACCTAACTAACTTCAGCCTATTAACCATCCTATACCCCTTACTCTATGCTTCTTCAGAGCAAAAATAAAGATTTATCATCCATAAACTGCCATAATTTGATTCAATTTTAAATAGGTATAAAACAATGAAAGCAACACGGTACTCCGTCATAAACTAACTCATAAATTTACCTTGCACTCGCAAGTCTGGACATGGACACTGCGCATAATTTTTGCAACATATTCCAAACGATTATTCATTTGTTATGTTTTTTTTCTGAAGAATTGCATCAATTTAACTGGAATTTCTACTGTTTTTCATAGAAGTGTTGACACTCAACTCGATAATAGCTGAGATCGTCTCGGAAACGATGTGTTAATTTGTTCGAGGCTTTTTAGATACATTAAGTTTTGAGCGAATTTACTCATCGCACTATCAAAAAGAAATTTGGTGAAGAGAAATTATCATTTCTTTGCCAGGCATGGTATCAAACTACCACTCTGGTATTATCCGAGAATTTTGACACATATTGTAGTAATATCATCCGAAAAGTGCCGTAGATTTTGCCTCATAATGCGCAAAGTAGGTGGACGTTCATTTACCGAGCAGAAGCTTTGGTCGTAAAGTTGAACGTGAAGTTGTAAAATTTACCTCATTTATCAGCACACTTTTGACGCCAGAGGGCATCGGCATCGTTAGCCAAATTTCTGAGAGTTGAGCGTCTAATCCGGCTGACATTATGGAAACTTCGGGACCTACAAGGATCGCGCCCGCTAAACTTTAAATAGATATTCGATCTAAATAAGGTCCTAAAAATTGCGTGGGAAAGTCTGCAAGTAATCGAGGGAAAAATTGTACTGGATGGTTTTTGGGAAATGAAAAACAGGAATGACATTACGTGTAAGTAAAATACCGCCTTATTTTCTTGAAAGTTGTACATTACAAAAGATTCGTACAAGAATTTTTTTCCCTAGACAGGAGGGAAAAATGAATTGCACTGACCGTTTTACCCACAAAAAAAAACTCACCAAATGGAGGTGAAAGAAGTTACACTACAGGTTCAATTTTAAAAAAAATGCACTTATCAGAGATCTATCTCTTCTGATGTTCGGATTTTTGTTGTACCGTTTCTTGATTCTTAAATATCATTAAAAATAAACATAAAACTTACTTATCGAGTCTCACCCTGAATTTACGAGCATCGCACATTTGAAGAACATGGAAAGATCCGAGGTTAACACTGCATGCAGGCAGAAGAAAATCAACGTCAGTTCAGCACCGCAACAGTCGAGAGCAAGTGCCTGCCCCAGCGCTCAGCAGCAGGCAAAAGAGACAACAATGGGTGTCACTTCAGCTATCGCAGTACAGTTATCACGGCCTGAAGCAGACAAAGCAAATAATTAAACACGCGTTCCGACATGCAGTCCGTTTCTGAGCTCGTTTGGCTCGCACCTACCCAAACACAAATGTAGAAGCGGGTTCTGAAATTGAGTATGCAGTACTATATTCCGCCGTGGTCCGTTTTCTGGGCGTTTGATGTAGCGTAACTAACGAATGAAAATGAAAGTGACTGAACACCTATCCTTATATTTCATACCCAGGGTGTTCAAAAAAAATGCCCTCTTCCTTCAACTAACGATTACTCGTGTACTTTTTCAAGTTTAATTAATTTCTTATGATCCTTAAATATTTTTTCTTAGATTTGACTCATTAGGCTTGTATCTATGTCAATGAACACCTACATCAAAACCTTGTAAATAGGTATTGAACAGTGAAATAATGAGCACATTATTTGAGACACACTATGTTGTTTTTGCTATTACAGTTATATGGTATTATCAGAAGTTACTCAACTTAATACCTCACTACATCACTAAACTCCTACTAGCACAAAACGTGTATTCCATAAATGAATATTTCACTACATGACTATTTTTTTAGTATATTTTTATTTCCGCCTCAAACGATTGATTGCATAGGTTAGATAAGTTGGTTTAAGCCTCCTTAACTGCCAAAAAGACATTCTGAAGGGAGAATGGAAGAAGTCAACATTTAGTACGGTGTTTCAGGTCACTGATATTATCTAAGCTCAGTAAGAAATCGTTCCTGCCTCAGGAACTGAAGCTTAAATTATTTCCCCTTCAATAAACCAAAGAGAGCACGAAGACCGAGCGAGCAGCGAAGAAGCCGTGCATTATTAAGCAATGGGACGGAGACACCGTAACTATACAAAAATTTATAATTCTCGGGGCGAAAGTCCCAGTTCTCACGGTGGTTTATTTCATTGACAGAATGTTCTTCAACCAATGACCATTCATTTTTATAGTTTCCAAAAATACGTCGCACCCAGGTAATGGTAGCTTTGTTTCTTCAGGGCTCTAGCAAATCCACTTTTCAAACAACACAGTTCACAGTTAATCAAACCTCATAAAAACTGTGCTTATAGCACGAAATATTGTTAGTTTCGGACCATATCGCGTGAAATTTAGGGTTATGATTAGGTTTTAAGTTAGTTTAAGCCTCTTTTAATCATAAACAGGTGTTCCCCGGAGAGGAATGAGGAAGGCACTAGTTTGGGTGAAACTCAGGGAATGGGGATTCTAAGGACACCTTTTTTCGGTTCACTGCTATCCTGTTTTTCAGCACCTACTACTCTCTTCTTGGACTTTGATCCTTAAATTATCAACTGAATGGGGAATCTAAACCTAAAGTAAGTCCCCACATCCATCGTACACAGGCAGCAAGATTGAGAAAAGTTTATGGAGCAAGCTAAAAGTTGAAGAAATTCTTACGAACTAAAAAATGCAGCACTTAACCCGAAAAGAGATGGCCTGTGGCCAAACAAAAACTTATTTCATTTGTACAAAACAATGGCCTAGCTAATTTGCGTCTCGGGATCTCGCATCTCTGCCGAGCGAGCGCTAATTTCCTAAGATACAGCAGCAATTTTTTAGATTATTTTTGTCAGCTTACTCTGCACGAAGTTAATTAAATTTATTTCCCATTCACACTCATTCTGTTTTTCTCATCCACTTTTACACCAACGATAAAATTTTTAATTTTTCAGAATTTGACCAAATGGATTCTCATGGTGCGCTGAAGTGTATCTCGGATACACTAAGATAGAAAATAATTTAAATCAATAACATCTCGTTTGCTAAAGTAGCAAAGCGTTACGTATCATGATTACGTTCCTCGAGACAATTCAATTGATGCTGGAAACTTTCTTCTCCCACTTTCAATAAGTACAAAGAAATGTGGTCACCCCGAGGTACAAATCTAAAATGAATTTGATTTTAAAAATGAAAAATAAAGGACGTAATTATTGCTTTAATGGGCAAGCGTAAATTCTTTGGATGGTATGAGTTAATTTCTGGCCCAATAAGCCAGGAGAAATTATGAAGAAATACAAGCTGAAATTAAACAGAAACAGCAGAAGAAAACCAAAAAAGTGGTTCAGTCGAGGTACTTGTCGTGTCAGAGGAATTATTCATCATATTCAAGAAGAGTAGAACCTCAAGGAAATGAGAGCAGGGGTAACATTCATATTACCCCTACGAAGAAATCCTCACGTGAAAAGGCAGGACATGCGCAATAGCGCACCGCAAAAGATAAGAACTCTTAACGAGAAATTGGACAGGAAGGGGGAAATTCTGAAGACAAATTTTAAGAAAACACCCAAGACAAAGAACGTCTAACAAACCAGCCTGAAGTTTCTGCGAAAACCAAAACCACAGTCCCGAAATTTGCGTCGATAATTGCAGAAGCTTATCGTACAGCTGCATGGGACTAGGAAGAAAGTCAAGAACAAGGAGCACTTAAAAGATCAGCTGAAGACGGCGCCGAGTTGCTATGGCTTCACACAAATGAAGCAGCGCAAGCCGCAGCTTGTGCTGAACCGTTGGTCATACCGGAAATCTTGCGAGAAAATTCCTCCTCCCGAAGAACCTCACATTATGGAAGCCCATCGGTGTTCCAAACGAGCAATTTGTCCTAATTCTCTCACAAAAGCGAGACATTCATAGTCAATTCCTGCTCAGGTTTTTCTCATCTCGAGAACACCATCGAACTTCAACAAGATTTCGATTCCGAGTAGGAAACGAAGGAAAACACGTACGAGAAAAAGATTTCCCACTTAGATCATGAAGCTATCAAGCTTTAAAAGCTAAATTTAGAGCAAGAAGTCAGTTATGACAAATTTCAGTCATAGAGAGCGAACGAGAAAAACTTATTGAATGAAGACATGATTAGGTAGAAAAAAGAGTGCATCAGGACGGCAAAACTTTCATTAAAAAGACAGCTCCAGAACGAAGGCTTGGTAATTTAGATGATGTAGCAACTGGATGAAGACAGTGCCTCCATTCATAGATTAGAGGAGAATTTAGGCAATTTATAGAAACAGGTGTTCACTATACAAAAGCTAGAGAAATGTCCCGAACATTTTGAAGCACTGGATACCTTGAGGAATAAACTCCAGTGCGTGCAACGAAATGCGCGCTCTATTTTCAACGACG
Organism: Morinoia aosen; assembly: GCA_030386875.1. Classification (NCBI taxonomy): domain Eukaryota; kingdom Metazoa; phylum Arthropoda; class Malacostraca; order Amphipoda; family Talitridae; genus Morinoia; species Morinoia aosen. The sequence continues at coordinate 33,841,335 of CM059577.1, forward strand.
AAAATTCAGAAAATCAGTTCTCGAAATTAAAGCTACAGAACGACTCTGAAAATTCACATGGAAGTTTACATCAGGAGCGTAAAAAAGAGCAGGCATCCAGTTCTCCCAATATAAAGTAACGGTCTGAACCTCCGGAGAATTAAAAGAATTTATTACCCAGGTCGACGAGACCGCCTCCGATGAGCGCCAGAGGCAATTACTTCTCCGGCATTAGTCGTCCCAATCTTGCCCCAGCGAGTGAAAGTGTACATTGGGATTTAGATTTAAAATAATCCCAGCCTCATATACCTTAATAATCAATTTAAAGTTTGATGAGAAGCTCTGAACGCGAGAGGGGAAACTCAGAAGTTCTCCTTAACTTGGAACAGGGAGAAGTAAATTTTTTCAACAGTTCGTCCTTAGACGAGGAGATCAAATTGAATACTTCGGGAATCTATCGAGAACCCTCCGTAATTGATAGTAAAATAAATGCATTTCACTTTGGCTCAGAGTCACTCGCAAGCGGCTGCCAGTAAATTGATTTTAAAAGCCAGGGAACAGAATGTGCGTCTCTTGCAGAGCGATAAAATGAAGGAAGAATGTCTCGTTTCGAGGAGAGACTCGTGGGGCTGTACGATAGCATATCTCAATCGTAAATGAGAACCTCGGCCATGTATCTCGCTGCTGGCAGAGAAGTCGTGATGCAGCTGGCCTGCTTGGAAGCCATATCAAGAGAAAGCAATAAATTACTCAACCAGCTCAATTTATTAGAAAAGAAGTGGCACAAACAGGCGAGGTGGGCAGTATTCTAGTGAAAATAAGTGAAATTAACGAGTTTCATCGATGCACTTCTTAGGTGATAAGAAACGGTGAAGCAGAACTTCTGAATCTAAATTATTGAACATTTAAAAGAGCTCTCAAACTCTCAGAAAAAACTTCTTCTGAGTTATGAGTCTTATATTAGAATGTATCAATCGAATAACAGAAGTCAATAAGTCTCTCCTCGATGAAAGACAAGGGCTTTGAGAACTAACTTGCAACTTTAATTGAAAATTCTGTGACATTGTTGTCTAGTAATTGCAAGTACGGTTTCCTCAGGAATGAATCAACGGAGAACCATCCAGTGAAACACAGAATGGTTACTTTTCTGAAGAATATTAAAAATTACATCCAAATTGGGTTATAATTGGTACAAGTACAGTGAGTGAAGTTTCTAGTTTTACTTTTTTCTTTCCTGCACCCAAGGAGGAGTACAAGATCGTCCAATAGCGTAACTTGGAGACTTACCACTCCACTAGGTAATATAAGATTCCTGCACTACATTCACGGGTACGTGCTGATGATAGTCTCTGTTCTCGTCAGTGTACCCTGAGGAATTAACGCTCCTCGGTGGTTACCCTAACCGCCACAGCAGAATCAGCTGCATTCGTTGCTAGAATTTGTCGTGAGCAAAGACTTTAAATACGATTGACCTTGTCTTTATTTTAATCTTGCTCCCGTTGGGGCAGGCGGTGTGTAGTGCAAGCGAGCTTCCGCATGACCTTTTTCATTTTGCATTTTTTTTTTTGGCTTCAGCATTTTATCTCATCCAGATACCACCCACGCCTCTATTGCCACTGAGCTGTTGCACCCTTGTGGTACCCTAGAATATGAAAAGATTACTCTATAAGTTTTACCCGTACTGATGATCATGTAATCGGTACAAAGCCCTTATACAATAAAAATCTGTATTAAACTTGCAGTTAGTCCATAACCTTCACTCTTTTATAACGTTAATTTTTATTGTAGGAGTATAGTCCCAAAATTGATCTTGCAAACAAATCAAGAGCAGTGCGAAACGGGCGCTGTAACATTAGAGACTTTCTGAGAATGTACGGAGCGTTTGAATCCACTGCGTCGAGGTCCATTCTCGTCTAATCAGCAACACTCGATGCCGTGGCAGAGACTTCAATTATTCCTACGCTGTCGTTAGACGTGTAGGGCAGCCTTCTCTAACAACAACGTACGAATCATTAAGGTCTGTGCCCCGGGGATCGGGTGTTGCTGAGAAAGGAGGAAAATGAACCTTGATATAGAGCGTTCGTTCTTCGTTTTCATACCTTCTGCGCTCTTTTGTTTCCTTTTTCTTCCTCTCCCTTTCCAGCCCGCTGTTTTTATGAGCAAGGTATCCTGAGTAAGAACACACTTTGTGCATAAATTTCCTGTTTTTCTTAGTCTATACTGAAAGGCCTTTTTTCCTCTGTGAAAACATTTTTTCCCTCTGTGAAACATGTTTTCAATGAAAACCTTAAACTTTTAACATATAAAGGCATGTTCATGCATTCCATGCCGTGAGGTTGATATTTCTTACGTCTAAGGCTCCATGAAATCAGATGTATTTTTTGTTAAAATTTTACTACGAGAAGAGAAAGATAAAAAATGTTCGTCGGGATCTACCTCATTACCTGGAATGTCTCCTAAAAAAAGGAAGTCGGTCGTCCTTTGATCAATTTTGCTGCCGGCTCTCGTGAATGAGGCGTTGTCGATCAAACGAAGAAGTGGAGCATACAAATGCCTCCTAGTTTCTCCTACTAGTGACCATTAAGCTAAAATAATCTGATCGTGTTCAGCATTTTCAAAATCATTGTGTAAATCGGTGCTGATGAGATTTAAGACGTCAAATTTACGTCGGGTCATAAACCTCAACTTATGGACGACTATAATTAAAATATTATAGTATCGATGTGATTCCTCACCTCCAATTATACGTTTTTAAAAAGGACTGTTGATTTTTATTACCGTTATTATAAATATATATTACAATTATTATCATTATGGCGTATAATAAACTCCTCAAACATGAAAGGAAGCACTAATTCTGTTGCGTTTACACTCAAAAAAGAGTACCAAAAATTCCCTGTCTGTGAAGGAAATCCCGTCCTTTCAACGAAGCACAAGAACGCTATTTATTCAATATTCAATATTCTTCCCCGTTGAAGCACCACTCTGAATGACCATTCCAGATCCGATTATCTGAGACGGCTATAGTTACTTTCCACTGTAAGTGTTCTCCTGAAGCTCCAAAAATGTGGAATACCTGAGGGCTTCAAAATGACTTTGTCAGCAAAATTTGAGCCCCTGAAAGTTTGAAGAAGAATGAGGCTAATCTTGGAATACGAGGATGTGAGAAAATCCGGCGGCCTTCTCTTGGACAGCTGACAAAAAAGCGGTAGCATACGCGTGTGTTTTTCGGGAAGTTGTACGGCTTTCTCAACTCTCCAATTGATTTCGCACGGTGGAGTGGAGAGAGCGTTTATCGAATATGATTGAAAGAAGAAAGGATTAATCAGAAATTTAATTTCTATTTTCCTTTCATTTGAAATTCTCATTCACACAATGGAAGGTGGACTAAGCAAGGTATAAGTTTAGACGTGTACCTCGGACACACGTAAATGTGAATTTCAATTTGAGAGTATATAAAATTGTTCAAACATTAAATTCAGGACCTGCTACATATAGAAACATCACAATAGCTTCATTTGTTGTCGAATCAAAAATATAGCGCGATAAAAGATCAAAAAGTGCGCTAGAGCGCATAGTTGATGCACGTCTTCGCACTTTTGCCGTTAGTGTGGAATTAGGACAAACTCGCGTATTTTTAAGCCCAAAATAATAAAAAGTAATAACATAACACGACGCTGCTCACTACGTTGTGCACTGGAATATATTGTGTGATTCTATACGTGCTCATTAGATGATTCATTTTCGTAGAACGACTGAACGAAGAAGCAAAGGAGCGATAGCAGGAGAGATGAAGATAATACCGTAATGCAATGTAGAAAAGAAATAAATATAAATAAAAGGACAATTTACATAGAACAGAAATAAACAATAAAATGAATCTAAAATTTCCAATAGGGTTCATAAGCTCATATTCACGGAGAGACTGGCGCTATTACGACGTTTAGGACACCAGCTCTAGAGCCCAACCGCTCCCCCAGCCACACAGTCACCTCCTCCATAAACACGCTGACTTTTCCATCGTAATTAATTCCAGACTGCTGATATATTGCGTCAGTTTTGGTGCGTAAATTTTCCTGGTAAATTTTCGGATCAAATAAATAACTGATGGATGGAGGGCCACGTCGATCTGAGTACATGCGCTCGCGACGCAGAAATGAGGCATATTTCAGTCTGAAAATATTTATTGAAGTTAACGCTGCTCAAATCTTGAATAAGATATGCTTTGGGTAAGGTTGTTCTTGCCTTCGTAAGTAGTAATTTGCTGTGTTGAATATTATATTACTACACGCTTTGTCAGTATGCTGCAGTTGTTCTCTAAGCGAACAAGTTTTGGATTTTTATATTATATTGAAAAAACTCAACATCAATAAAAAGTTATGCAGATAAAATAGGATGTACGTTTCAGCCATGGGAATTATAATCAACGTAACACTCAAGATAAAAATGGAAAAATTCAAGTTATGGATATTAAAAAAGCCAATTAAAATAGCGTCGAACACAACAAAAATGTCACACAATAGAGGCAAATGACAAAGAAATAGTGAAGCAAGAAAGCAAAGAAATTATTTTTGTAATCAGCTGACACTCGATGGCAGCAGGATGCCTAAGTGCAAACATGCGTGCGTCGGTAGGTCAGCGGCATGAATTCAGTTTAGCGGAAAGCTAATTTTTGCTCACGCTGCACTCAGTTTAACTGTACGTTGTAGCATATTGAGTCGAACGAAGGAGAGGCTCAAGCGGCTGAGCTAGGAAATGCTTTCAAGGACGTCTGAAATAATTGCTTTCTTATGAAATATTACAAAATATGTCCATGAATTGTTGATTGACTCATGGAGGTCTCTTATCGTAACGGCAATGAAATTTTCGCATCATCCAGTTCATTGATTGATGAACATTTTTGTAATTACAGTACAGCTTCTTTCATAAGATTAAACGTGATTTTCGAAAAACTCTCCCAGCTGCGAGTTACAGTTACTGTGTATGGGCGTTTCAAATCTGACATTTCACTCAAAGTGGATCGAGATATTTTTCAGTATTCCTATCATTCCTACACACGTATACATACATATATATATATATATATATATGTATACATACATATATATAATATATATATATATATATATATATACATATAAATATATAAAACAGGTGTGGCCAATGATTTTAAAAAACCTTTCTTAGATCAGGGTTTTATTTCAGACTATACTTATGCCTAGTCGTTAACAGTACTATAATGTGGCGAAATTACTTAAAGCGAGACTTAAAAATACAAAATTACGTGCATTTTCTCAGAAATTGACCAATTTTGTTTTTTCCTAAAATGCGGAAACCCTATTTGTGCTGGTTTAAAATCTGATACGGTTATTGAAGCTGATGAAAAAAAAATCGTTTGAAAGGTAAGTGGTATGTAATTTTAATATTTTTGTTTAATTAATTGTCTTTAGATTTTTAAAAAAACGTTTTCTTTTCCAGATTCAAAATCATGGTGATTTTGGATGAAATTAGGAGAACTATTATCCTTCTCCATCAGAGTGGTTATCAAAAAGGAAATCGTTGCCAAACAACTTGCATCATCTTCATCTGTCTACAGATTGATTAAACAATTCAGTGAGACAAAATTTATAGAGGCGAAGACAGCCCCTTGCAGAAAGAGATTGTCGTCCGTTCTTCAAGATATGGCTCTAGTGCGCTACTAGTTACGGGAAAGAACTGCCAGCAGTTCAGAGCTTGCGCTAGAATGGGAGAGGAATGACATCCATGCCTCAGCGCGAACTGTTAAGACGTCGACTCTTCGACAACGGACTGGCTTCAAGGAGAGCTGCGAAGAAACCTCTTTTGACGGAGAAGGACTTCAAAGACTGGCTCAATTTTTACAGGATGCACCAGCATTGAACTACTGAACAGTGGGCTTAAAGTCATTTTCGCCGACCGATGAATCTCTGTTCCTCTTTTCGCCACCTTCCGGAAAAGCCTCTTGCAACGAAGAAAAAGTAAGAGATTTAACAAGGAGTGTTTCGTTCCAACGGTCAAGCATTCTGCCACTCTTCACGTCTGTGGCTGCTTTTCATGTTAGGGAACTGGAACAGTGACGATTTACCTAAAAACATAGCAATGATTTCAGCTTGGAACCTGAAAGTCTTAAAAGAACATCTCCTTCCAAAGATAGCTGGTCAGTTTCCCGGCGAAGAGGGAGCTTACAAACATGATGGCGCTCCCTGTCATCATGCAAGATTTGTTAAAAAGTTCCTTGATGACCCTGGAGTATAAATTTTGGGTCCTTGGCCTGGAAATTTGGCTGATCTAAATCCGATCAAAAATTTATATTCGATCATCAAAAATCGAGTGAGCAAGAAGAAGCCAACAAGTTTAGCACAACTTGGGGCCTTAATTGAAGAAGAATGGAGTAAATTAGTTAGAAGTGTAATTAGTAAACAGCATGCCAAAGCGCATCAAAACACATTTAAAGAGGCGTGGTCACAATTGCAAATATTGAGAATAATTAATTTTAGCTTTGCAGGTCATTAAAAATATTTGCGGACAATCTATGTTACTATTAATCTTTCATGTTTACAGAAAACAATAAATTAAAAACTACGCAAGGCTACACCTTAGTTTTACGAGAAAATAGAAAAGCTCACTTTTCTCAAAATCAATGGCCACATCTGCATGGGTCGACATTTATTTCAAATCATTTATAAATACTTCCCAGTTATTTTCGTTGAAATATTTTATATTTTAAAATTTAATTGTCTCAACAAAGGCAATCTTAAGGAACCATTTAATACGGACTGACTAGAGAAGTGGGAGACTCCGTGCACAGTGTGTGTTCTCGCACAGGATACCCAGCACAAAAGGTAAATTAGGAAGGAAGAAAAACAATGGAAAATACATAAATACTGAAGAAGGCACGGTAGCTGAAAGAAGCAAAATTAGGGCGGAACAATGAAGTTCCAAAAGCCAGTCTGTAGCTGAGGTAACCTAACACCACCTTCCGGGGGGCGCCAGTCTTCGTGCCATAGGACAGACAAACATCACTAACCTAAACCTATTGCTCATCCTCTGCTCTCTGAGGGAGGAAGAGATGTAGAACTACTTTCTCAGTATATATTAAGGAAATTTAAGAGACTTTTAACGGCCTTTCCCGATCGCTTGCGTTTGTTTCGGAGACCACCTGTGTAAACACTGACTGCCTGGCTGTGTGCCCTGCTGCCCTTAGATGAAGTAAACTTGACAAGTGAGAGCTCACAAGACATAGCCACTAAATAAACGCGAAATAACCGTCTGCATTTTGTTTCATGTAGTCTGACTCAATGATTTTCGCTCAAGTTCAACATTGAAGTTGATAGTAACTTTAGTACATATTTTGTTGTTTGTTCGAAAGTAACAAATTAATTTCATTATTAGCACACATTCGGTAATGTTTCCAATAAATTCCACTGCATATATGTCTTCATTTAACAACTCATCAGGAACTATCTCCAGTTTGTTCGAATGATTTATACTTCTTTTATTATGCTACTGCATTTATTTTTAATAAATGGAAGCAAAGGAGCGATAGCAGGAAAGATGAAGATAATACCGCAATGCAACGTAGAAAAGAAAAAAATATAAATAAAAGGACAATTTAGATAGGATAGAAATAAACAACAAATGAATCTAAAATTTCCAATAGGGTTCATAATTTCCGTACGCTTAAACATAGCACATCACTTCTTGGAATACTTAAGACCCAACTTGTACTCAAGAACACACGATTGAATTTTTGCAAATTTCTTCTTACATGATCTTTTCAGATACATTTTTTACCCTAAGGTTGAACACAATGTACGAGCTCACTAAAAGCGAATATTAGCTACATATTTTTTGGGATCAATCCCTATAGATCTGGCGTTCAACTCACTATTACTCGATAACGCGGCGTCACACAAACCTGAAATAATGCGTACCACTAAGTTCCCCTGCGAATTTGCCCAAGCAGAGGGTTTTCTTAGCTACGTCCAATACCAGGCGACACTCCGATCATAAAACCATGAAGGTACACTGCTAGCACCAGGTATGTAAAGGGCTTTCTCAGCACACAAATTAGCTTCATAACTACGTACAATATCAGGATGTAAAGACACTCCGGCCATAAAGCCGTGTTATGCTCACCGCTAGCACCAAGTCGACGTCTCCCACTCGCCCCGCGTCCACTCGGCGGCCACAATAGGCAGCAGAACGCGGCCAGCAAGGCGCGCCGCGGCAACCAACACCGCTGCAGAAAACAGGCTCTTCGCTCCATTTTCGGACGAGAGTTTGCAGCTGTTAGGGTCTGTGTGCTCTTCATTTTCGATAAATTCGTGCGTTCAACAATAAAATTAGCATAATGGTTCCGTGTTGGACGGTGTTTGCGGCCAGGGTTTATTCTATTGGCCCTCAGCAGAGATTGTTCTTCGAGTGGCCGAGTTTTGTCCCTCAGCGACACCGCAGTCCAGAGCACCGCGGCGCTCCACGGACCGGTGAGGGCAAACACCAACGCACCCCTGATCGGGACACGCTGAATCTTCGAAGGAAAATTTTTTGTCGCATTCATCACACGATGAAAAAGCGTTTTCTCCTCAATGGTATATGGAATGGAGGGAGGGAAAGAAGGTTAAAATATCGAAGGTTTGTTCGTTTACTCACAGCTTACACATCTAGAACCAGTCTTGCTTCTAACTATTATGAATATACTAAAACTCGACGAATCAATTGAACCAAAAATAGCAATATGAATAAGGAGTAGAATCTATAAGAGATAACAATAACACAAGGTAATTATTTTCAAGGCAATAAATCATTTATTCATGAGAATAGTAGAAGAACAAATCGAGGTGATTTAATTTTCTTGTATCTCATGTCCTGGCTGTTGAATAGAAACGCGAGACTACCTCGCATTTTTTATAGGAGTAAATGTCTTTTTTATTTACTTTCATAATGAACCGTTCAGAGAGAAAACAACACTCGAATTTCTGTTGGAATATTTATGAATGTTGATTGCAGAGTGGTCACACAAAACTATCAGATTAGATCTGAGAAAATCATCAAAGCCTCTTATACCAAGAGGAAGGTGTCCCCAAAAGAGGAAGAGGAAAACTACTATTAACAACAGAATCAATAGAACAAGGAAACTATGCATGAAATGTGCCCCTACACCGTGTGTATTGAAATAGCGAGATTGATAAAAGTGTATGTAACAAAGTAAAAGTTGGAGAATGAAATAATAGGCGCTAAAAATAGGGGAGCATTGAACTAAAGAAGGAAAAAAGGATTCGTAAGAAACAAGTAGATACAATTCTATGATATTTCAACAATATGAAGGCTTAACTAATCTTTCGGTCAAGTCCTTATATTTTCCACCTGGGAACGTTAATCAAAATTGATACTAAAGTTGCATGCTCGATATTTAGTTACTACCTCAGCTCAACAAATGCTCAGAGCATTGTAGGAACACGAGCAAATTCGCTACACTGCGTTGGTGACGAGTTTTTCACATGCACAACTACGTAACACTCCACTTCGCATGAACATGATTGTAATGTTATAAACAACAGCATCCATTTGTGCTAACATAGAATCGAATCTCCCACTGGGTTATTCTATCGTATGGAGTTAGAAAGTCTACGCTTAAAGTAAAATCAGTCGGGTTTTGTTACTCGTAGGTTTAGGTGAGCTTACATGTTCATTGCCTGAAAATATTCTCTTTTTCAAGCAATCGTTGACCGAAAATCACTGTTTATAAACATATTCATTGACTAAAAATATTTATTACTCATCAACTGCGAAAATTGCGAATTTCTTGTGACACATAAAAATGCGTTACAAATTGATTTATTAATTATCTGCATTTGTAGAAAACTAAACAGTCTCATTTACTAGCTACGTTTTATATTTCTGTAGTTCTGTACACTTGACATTTTAATGAAACGCTCCCACTAAATTTTAGTAGCATTTGATGTTAAAAATGTATCGATTAGGGGTAACAGCAATTACATATAAGGTATGTCTCTCAGTACGCAAAGTGCATAATAGATTCCAAGCTATCATGCTCAACATCGAGAAAAACTACGCACACTGAAACTATAAAGAAGCGCAGCGCATTATGCTATAAAATGAAAGACTGTCAGTCAATGTGCAGTTTCTTATAATAAATCCTTTCAAGTAGCTGCGCGAGAAAAATTCCAGCTTATACTTTAAGAAGTTATCCAAGAGCAAGATATTTCATCTTGACGTAAATTTTATACGCAGTTTCTCGGTATTTCTAATTAAGAGCTGCATTGCCCTCTGAGCGACTAAAGCGAACTCAATGGAGGCCCTAAATCTCTTTAAAACTATTCGAAACATTCGCGGCTCTTTATACAAACGCCCTGAAATTTCCATAAGCCAAGCCAAACAATTTAATTTTTGCCCTGATGAACTGCTTACAGAACTTTTCGCTCTGCATACGAATGTCTATTTTGCAAGAAAATCGAGCAAAGAATTTCCCACAAGCGCCGCCGCAAAATTCCCTGCAAGAGGGCGGGTCAAAATGAGAATGCGCGCGAGCTCGGCAAAAGACGCGTTAATTTTGGCCACCAATTACGGGCTGGGTTCCGCGAGCCCATTTTTGCCCTCTCGCTAATATTCTGTGCTACGCAAGAACTGAATTTCTGGGACAGTTGCACCGGGAAATTCGCGAGCGATCATCTTTGATTTATTGATCCGCTTGCTCTGAGAGCTGCTGTTGAGTTTCACCTCGTGGAGTTCAATTCCGTGTTCAAGGTTAGTTTCTAGGCGTATGAGGCAACCACGATAATTCTTATAAGGAATTAAAGTCACATGCACGAGCACGACGCTCGATCTACTTTGATTCATTGCTATTTTGAATAATTAAACAATGAATATATTTCATTGCTGAAAAGTTTTTAAAGTAGAAGCATCACTCATTGAAAAAAATTCGTTTGCTACGAGCCAGACATCGAATTTCAGATACTGATGAATTAACAATACACGAAGAGGGCCTGCAGTTCTCCTCAGGCGCATAGCCGATTGTAATCGAGATCGTACAAACCATCATTCAATATCGCTACTTCATACAGAAGCATTAACTTAACCACTGGAGACAGTAATTTTCATTTCTGATTGGAGACGGTTATGGTTATTAGAATTTAGTAGTCTATGGAAAAAAACCTGTATTAGACCTTTCCATCTCATTACTCGACGCTCCTGCAGGTGTTTTCGAGGGATTCAGAGCTATACCACATCCACACACAGGCCTGCAAACACGGTTCCAATTTCATCAGCTTTTCGTTTGCAATTTCCTTCATTTCATAGCAAAAACGATCTTCCTGTGAAGCTCAACATTATTGCCTTTGCCAGTAATAAATATATGAAACATATTACCCTAACAACCAATTGTAAGATAAAATTTTAGGGCTAAATAGACGTTTTTTCTTAACAAAGCACGCACAAATTTTCAGAATCGAAATATATGCAACCCATACCTCTAATTTCTCCCATGATGTAGTTTTTCTACGACAATAACTAATTCATATTTTTGGTCAGAACGCTCAAAAATATTTTATTTCATAATGCTTCCAAGAAGAATTTGTGTCAATCTCTCTGAAAAATAATCAATTAACTATTGGGCCCGATAAATGACTGAAACAAACCACCATGGTCCCTTTGTTGTAATTATACTCGTGAAATGACGCCAAACATTCCATAATGGCCCAAAACTCCGCGGTCGCATTTAATAATGGCCGGTCGACCTGCAAAATACACAAATTCCAGGCGCGGCTAAATTATTCTGGATCCAGCCTCGTAAATTTGTTGCAGCGCTCTGTTATCCATCAGCATTCTTCGTGTTGGGTGTCCTATAGGCTTTAATTAACGTGCCTTCACGGAGCCTGTCTTGGCTGTTTAAGTAGTGTACAGAAAATTTGTTCAAGAAGTTAAGTTAAACACTTCGATTTTTCAACTCGCACCTTTCTTGTGTGAACTATTTCGAATTTCCTGAAAATTTTCAGGTTTTGTCGATAATATTTCTCCTAATTGTGATGAGAGTGTATGTTAGCGGTAACGTGGACAGTAGTCTTTACACAGGAAATTTTAGCATTTCGGATGTTGTATTACTGTAGGAATTAGTTCCAGAATTCCCGAATACAATAAAAGCAATCTCAAGAGCAAAATTATGTAACCATTTAGTAGGGACTAAGGAACACCAGGAATCCATACACAAGGCATGTTCTTCGCAAGCAAACAGCAAGTTAGTAAGGTAGGGAAATAATAGAGAAGGAAGAGATAGCGAAGAAGCCTCAACAGCTGAAAGCAAAGTGTGCACGAAAAACGAAGGTCTCAAAGATCTAAAAATAGCTGAGGTTACCTAACAGTATCTCCTCTGAGAGCGCCGGTCCAATAACATGGAATAGACAAACCTAGACCTGTCTATTGTTTGTTCTATATCCCTTAAATGATCGGATTCCTTACCTATCAGATGATGAATATGATTACATCAATCGTAAGAACTCACATGAAAAAGTCGCTTGGCGCCCTCGGGTCTGTCCTCCACTGCAAACCAATACTAAATTAGAAATTAATTAATGCCGACTTAACCACTACAAAGGGATTCCCTAAGAGGAAAAGGGTGGCGCCACTAGGTACAGTATAAAGGAACGGAGAATCTATGCACTAAATGGGACCTCACACCTCGCGCGTAGAAACAGCAAGATTGAAAGAAGTTTGTGAAACAAAATTTGAGGAAAAACTTAAAAGCCCCATAAAAAACAATGAACCGAAAAAGGATGATCCGTAACATACAAAAAAATATATTGAAACACAACGAATGCTTCCCTCAGAGCCTCCCATTTTCCACCTATGAACGCTAATTTCCGAACATACTCGTACAATAACTGTATTCCCCCGGAAGGCTCCTGCTCTACACGACTAATTTACACATCCTGATAAATTAGCGCTGTTCTTGACGCACATCTGTTGCAGGTGCATGCAGGTGATTGTGTTTGAAATTCACTTGCTCTACCGAGTGCACAAATTCATGATGTCTCCAAAAAATGTAAATATCCTATGACGGTTACTAACGTATTTTGAGTGTTTTATTTCAAGTGGAGTAAGTTTTCTTGTATGACATTGAATTTTCTTACATGTACTGTTCTTTTCTTCCGTTCAACTCTTTGAACTTGCAAGTATTTCAATAAATGCTTACATCAAACAAAATACATTAGAATAACTGGGCCGTCAGAGTACGGGTACTTAATTTTTGGTGGGGAGGTAACTGCGGAGCAGGATCTGAAACTGGCATCGCCAGAACTGCAAGTTGCATCGCATATTGCGATGCACTTTCTTTTAGTGTTTCACATCAGTGAGCTCATACCTTTTTTCGAATGAACACTATTAAGAAATTATTTAAAGTTTATAATGATGCAATTAATGAAACAAATAGCGTATTATAAAAAATTATTTTACACTTCTACTATAAGGGGAAGAAAATCTTGGTGCTAATATGCTACAGTAGTTCAGTTCCCCAACAATTTTTACCTGCATTGACGTGTGCGACAGAGATTCTTTCAATTTCAAGGTGTCACCTGACAAAATTGTTGGCAAATCCATAATAACTTTTGTGTGGAACGATGATTCGTCCAATACCGAGGTGTCACTTGATAAAATTGTTTGTAAATCCATAATAACTTTTGTGTGGACCGATGATTCTTCCTATACCGAGGTGTCACTTGATGAAATTGTTTGTAAATCCATAATAACTTTTGTGTGGAACGATGATGCTTCCAATACCGAGGTGTCACTTGATGAAATTGTTTGTAAATCCATAATAACTTTTGTGTGGAACGATGATGCTTCCAATACCGAGGTGTCACTTGATAAAATTGTTTGTAAATCCATAATAACTTTTGTGTGGAACGATGATGCTTCCAATACCGAGGTGTCACCTGACAAAATTGTTGGCAAATCCCTAATAACTTTTGTGTGGAACGATGATTCTTCCTATACCGAGGTGTCACTTGATAAAATTGTTTGTAAATCCATAATAACTTTTGTGTGGAACGATGATGCTTCCAATACCGAGGTGTCACCTGACAAAATTGTTGGCAAATCCATAATAACTTTTGTGTGAAACGATGATGCTTCCAATACCGAGGTGTCACTTGATAAAATTGTTTGTAAATCCATAATAACTTTTGTGTGGAACGATGATGCTTCCAATACCGAGGTGACACTGGACGAAATTGTTTGCAAATTCGTTATTCACTTCGTTTAAGCAACGATCATTTTTTCAATTCCAAGACGCCGCCTCACAAAAAGTCACAACAATCGACGCCATCATGTGCAGCTTCTTCTGGTCATGTTAAAGAATTCGTACGTAAAACATATTTTTCGCTATCGCCTCTGTACATCACATGTCCCCAATCTCCAGAACAAATTTTTTGTGCATTTTAATTTTCTCAAAAAAATCAACCTTCCATGGAAGTAACAATAAGTTTATGAAATCAACAACATCATTGAGCAAGACTTTCATTTTAAATTCATCGAGGGCCTTCTTGCGCAATTATAAAGCCCGATTATCTTCTCGGTATCGGAGCCTTCCTGTAATTATTGAGCTCCAACATGAGACGCGTCTCAAATTAAGTAATACTTTATTTCAAAAATTGCGATAAAAATGCCGGAAGTTAGGCTAAGCCATAAAATTTGTGAAATTAAAACATCTTTATACATACTCACACATATTAAACATAAGTTAACGCGTGTATTTCCTCAGCATTAGAATAAGCATCCACTGCCGTATTCAGAGACTGCGAATGTAAGAATAGAAAATGGCAAGAGAGAAGAACCAAGTGGCCCTTTATTCGGTCATTTCCAAGTGCCGTGCCGTCACAAAAAAATAAAGTAAAAAAATAAGCCCTAATTGGTTTTGTTAACAAAAGAGCCACTTCATGCGAGTGTGCACCGATGCATTCTTGAAAAATACCTAGTCTATAAAATAAATGAATAAAGAATGAAAACTTCAATATCTACGAGTGGAGGAAGCTCAACTCTTTTACAATAAAATGGAGAACAAAATATAAAAATCTCGCAAAAACTTGCCCGAAGCATAAGCTTATTAAGGTGAGGCATTCAGGAAACTTGAGCGTAGTTTCTAAAAGCTCATCAAAGTCGCTTAATTACCTTAAATATTCGATGAAAACTTGGGAAATATTATAGAAGGTCAACAATACATGTAATCAATTCATTTTATGAAGAATTGATCAATTCTGATCAACCACATCAAAAAACCGGCTCCTGATCTTCAGTTCAAGATCTCACATCTTCCACTCGGCGCAATTCAACCAAAAAATAATTTTGTTGGTCGCTTCAGCCCTGTAACAGTCAAATTGTTTTGCTTTAGATTGAAATTTTACGGTAATTTCTCTTAAATTATCATTCACAAAGCACAGTAAGGTCTGAATTTTTCATCGAAGCATTTAGAATATAAGAACGATGAGAGTGATTTCTTAACGCCGTTCAGAAAAGACGTTGGTAGTCAAAGGGTTAAGAATGCAATATACGCAATTGAATGCTATTCTGAATTTTTTAATAATGTCTTGAAATTCAGGCACCTGATCCTCTTTTTACGCTTACTATCATACAATGTCACTTTTTAGTACCATCAGAATAAAAAGTGTCCTATCAATTAATATGAAGATTTTCTGAATTTAACGTGTTTTTAAAGCACATTTTCGTGCCGCGTTAACGAAGTATTTATTTTCTATCACGCACTAGTGAATGGTTCTCATAATTCAAAGCGTTTACATTTTAAAACGCCTCGGACGGCGTTGGAGCTTCTTTTTCTCACTAAAATAACTGACTTTGAATTTGCAGATTTGAAATTCTACTCTAAATGCTGACTCTAATAATACTTAAAAGCTTGGCCTCCTTGTACCTGACCACATTTTCGAAGAAATTCCTTCTACAACTGGCTCAATAATTACATTTTTCATTTTTCTATTTCAAAAAACATCAAATAGTGAAATGTTTTCCACCTCCCTCTTGCAATAAATATAAGGATTCAATTTCATTGCAACTATTAGAACAATAATTTTTTCAATGTTTTTATCAATTGAATGATCATTTTGCCATCAAGGTTTCAATGTTATCGTAGCACATGAAGATAATTAATGCTGTTGCAGCTAGAGATGTGACTCAAAAAAACCATGCCGTTTTTTAAAAAAAAACACGTTTTTTTTACAAAAAAAACCGTTGCCAAAAAAACGTGGATATTTTGTTTTTTTTTAAATATTTTGTCTGAAAATAACTCAGCAAGAAAAAGAACCACATTACATTATTTGTTTTCATGTAAAATTACAAAATAAAACAGCATACTTCTTAATTTATGGTTTTCCATGGTTTTATGAAATTTTTCATTTTCTGCAGCTTCATGCTTTGATATTTCATTTATTTTACAATACATGTGAATGACCTCCAACTCCCGAAATGGTGTGTTATAATAACATATCTTTACTTATGGTCATTGATAGAGATGTGACTAAAACACAATGCTGTTTTTTTTTAAATGTGTTTTATACAAAGTTATGAATAAAAACCATGGATATTGATATATATATATGTGACCTTAAAAATCCAATGCTGTTTTTTTCAAACATTGTTTTTTAACAGAAAAATCTTGACTAAAAAAACATGGCTATTATATTTTATGGGACCAAAAGATTGTTTTTTTAAAAAAAACATTTAAAAAAATCATGACTAAAAAGCACGGATATAAATATCAGGAAAGTTATTTTTTTTTAATCGAATTGTCTTTAGAAACTTATAAACAAAGAATGCTGTTAATATTGAAATCATGTTTATTAAAACTGTACTAGGTCTTAGAATAAAATATCTACGAAGAATCTATTCACTCCATAAAACCTTTCGGAGACCAGCTCCATCCTCAGTCATTCAGTAAAATTTGGAGAAATGCACAATGAATTTTCACTGTTCCTTTGAAAAGCATTTGACTGAATGACTTACTGAGAATGGAGCTAGTCTCCGAAAGGTTTTATAGAGTGAAAAGATTCTTTGTGGATATTTTATTATAAGACCTGGTACGGTTCTAATGAATATTAATATATCTTATGTGACCAAAAAATGCATGCTGTTTTTTGAATGTTTTTGTTACAAAAATGTCATGACTAAAAAACACGGATATTAATATACTTTATTTTACCATAAACAACCATGCTGTTTTTTTGAAAAACATATTTTTTACAGAAAAATCATGATTTAAAAAATGTGGATATTAATATATTTTAAGTGCCAAAAAAAACATGCTGGTGATTTTTAAATCATGTTTTCTTTGCCAAAAAATCATGACTAAAAAACATGAATATTAACGAGTTTTTGTGAAAAAAAAATGGTTTTAAAAGGTCGTATTTTTTGGTCAGATAAAATTTAATAACACTCATGTTTTTTGTAAAAAATTTTTTTTTTCAAAAAGCATGGTTTTTTGGTCACATAAAATAAATAAATATCCATGTTTTTTTACAGATTAGATTAGTCATTAGTTTCCGCCTCCCTACCCAGCAACAAATGCGATCCAAAGAGAGGAAGGAGGATTATGAAACAAGATCAAAGTTGAAGAAGACAGTAGTAGGTGCTGAAAAACAGGACAGCAGTGAACCGAAAAAAGGTGGTCCTCAACATAACAAAAACCTTTTATTTCAACAAAAAGGAGGCCTACCCAACTCTCAGCTTGGGCCCTCACATTGTCTCCCTGGGAGTGCTAGTTCCCATAGATACAATAATTGTATCCCCCTGAGGGGGTGTTTTTTTACAAAAAAGTCATGACCAAAAAATGAATAATAATAACTTTTTAATAAAAAAAACATGTTTTAAAAAAAACAATGATTCTTTTGGTAACAAATATGTTAATATCCATGATTTTAAGACACGATTTTTTATGAAAAATACATAAAATAAAACAGCATGGTTTTTTGGTCACATGAAATATATTCATATCCAGGTTTTCTTATACATCATTGTTTGTAAAAAAACATTTTCAAAAAAACAGCATGGGGTGTTTTAGGTCTCATATATATATATATATATATCTCGAGAGTTCACAGTCTAGTAAACTCCCAGAAACAGATAATGATTCTGGTACGAGAAGCTGCTGCTTCCACAAGTTGAAACGAAATAAATGTACACAAGGAGTTCCGAGACTCGAACTCAGGACTTAGAAATTACCGCGCCGGCACGCTACCAACTGAGCTATCGATCACCCTAAAAAAGGTGACCGAAACCCAACGATAGCAATGCTTGGCCCAGTGCAGGTACGTGCTGTCCCGACATATATTTTACTCCCTATTTTTTATCGAGAGTTCACAGTCTAGTAAACTCCCAGAAACAGATAATGATTCTGGTACGAGAAGCTGCTGCTTCCACAAGTTGAAACGAAATAAATGTACACAAGGAGTTCCGAGGAGGTAGCGTGCCGGCGCGGTAATTTCTAAGTCCTGAGTTCGAGTCTCGGAACTCCTTGTGCACATTTATTTCGTTTCAACTTGTGGAAGCAGCAGCTTCTCGTACCAGAATCATTATCTGTTTCTGGGAGTTTACTAGACTGTGAACTCTCGATAAAAAATAGGGAGTAAAATATATGTCGGGACAGCACGTACCTGCATTGGGCCAAGCATTGCTATCGTTGGGTTTCGGTCACCTTTTTTAGGGTGATCGATAGCTCAGTTGGTAGCGTGCCGGCGCGGTAATTTCTAAGTCCTGAGTTCGAGTCTCGGAACTCCTTGTGTATATATATATATATATATATATGTATGTATGTATGTATTCATGTTTTTTTAGTCATGATTTTTTTAGTACAAAAACATTTTTTTGGTCTCATAAATATATTATTCATGTTTTTTCAGTCATGATTTTTTTAGTAAAAAATATGTTTTTTTTAAACAGCATGGGGCTTTTTAGGTCACATAAAATATAATGTTTTTAATCATGATTCTTTGTAAAAAAAACACCCCTCAGGGGGATACAATTATTGTATCTTTGGGAATTGGCGCTCCCAGGGGGACAATGTGAGGGCCCGGGCTGAAAGTTAGGTAGGCTCTCTTTTTTGTTAAAATGGAATAGGTTTTTGTTTTGTTACGGACCATCTTTTTACGGTTCACTGCTGTCCTGTTTTTTCAGCACCTACTACTTTCTTCTTCAACTTTGATCTTGTTTCACGAACTTCTTTCTCATCTTACTGTTTCTATGACCTTTCTCCATAGATTGCCCATTCTCTCATCTCCATGCTAAATGGTGCCTTCTTCCTTCCTCTCTTCGATACGCTCTTTTTTTTGTAGCGGTTAGGGAGGCTTAAACTAACTTATAATCTAATCTTGTAAAAAAAAAGCATGGTTATATTTGGTACCAGAAAATATATTAATATTCATTTTTATTAGTCAAAATTTTTGGTAAAAAACGTGTTTTAAAAAAAACAGCCAATTTTTTTGGTCACCTAAAATATATTAATATCTATGGTTTTTAGTCATTTTTTGTAAAGAAAACATAAAAAAGAAACCATACAGTGAAAGTGGTTGCAGATTACCCACAATTACCTAGAGGAGTCTAGGAGGTAGAGCAGGAACCACAGAACTTACCACAGAACTTATATTGATGGATTCAAAATTCAGAGCTTATTATCTCTGCAAAGTCTGATTTTTTTGGTCACATGAAAATAAAATCAGACATAGTAGAGATAGTAAGCTCTGAATTTTGACCCCATCAATATATATAAGTTCTGTGGCTCCTGCCGTTTCTCTTATACGCTTCTAGGTAATTGTGGGTTATCTGCCACCACTTTTACTGTATGGTTTCTTTTTGATGTTTTTATAACAATAAAATTACTAAAAAACATGGATATTGATATATTTTAGGCGTCCAAAAAAAACCCAAACATATACTTAACAAAATTTAGGTGTGCAAAAAAAACAAAAAAAAAACAAAAAAAAACACATAAAAAACACGTTTTTTTTTGCAAAAAAAGCCGCAATCAAATAAAACCGTTTTTTTGCATCACTAGTTGCAGCGCTTATCACTGAGAATTTATTCCGCCGTGTCAGATGAGATGTTCCAAAGAGAGGAAGGATGAATGCCCTTTCTAAAATGGCGCTAAGGGAACGCGGAATCTATGTACATGGTATGCTCCTTCAAAAAATGCTGCGCGCTTAGAAACAGTAAATCGCGACAGAAGGTTAAAAAACTGTAAAAAAATTCGAAAAACAAAGTTACATGCCCTGAAAAACAGGACGGCAGTGAACCGAAAAAAATTATCCGTAAAATTTTTATTTCAACAAAAAGAAGGCCTACCTAAACTTTCACTCGGGACCTCACATTTTCCCCCTGGAAATGCTAATTCCTATTGGTACAATAGTTGTATCCTCGTGAAGGATGGCTGGGACAAAAGTCACCGTCTTCGCTCTATTATATCCGATGGACCCTAAGCACCTGTTGAAGTATCACCTCCAACCACGAACAAAGCCTGGCCTACTTTCTTGATCCAATCATAATTTGTAGCGAAAACGCTTCTGTAAAAAATTCGGGTGAAATAATTAAGGTCATGTAGAGCTGAGGACATCACAAGATCAAGAATTTTAGGTCATTCCAATAGTTTCCAAATTTGCCCACAACTGTCATCACCTACACCATCTACAGTTAGCTCCGTACCATCAAATTATAAGCTCTAAACGAAAGAGCAAACGCAACACCTTTATCAAAACTTTGTGTTATTTTAGTTTTAATCTCCTCGAATACATGCAGTAATAATTTTAGGAATTTCAAATTTATGAATTGCGTATCATGAATTGCCTAACCCGATTTCCCGAACACACCTAACCTCAGTTGTGCGAATGTCAGCAATTTGCCCCGACAATTGCGTGACTTAGGGACGTTCGGACTTATGCTCCGAAATCTAAGCCACAGCCTCTGTTACCATACGGATTGACTAGAAATAATAATTAAAATCTCTGAGAAACAGACGAATTGTTATTATTATTATTATTATTATTATTATTATTATTATTATATAAGAAAGTTTCAGCCTCCCTTAACCACGACAAAGATGTTCTAAGAGAGGAAAGAGGAAGGCACCATTTAGTATGGAGTTGAGGGAACGCGAAATCTATGCACAAGGTGCACAGAAACAGTAAGCTAGGAAAGAAGTTCATGAAACAAGAAAAAAGTTGAAGAAGAAAGTAGTAGGTGCTGAAAAATAGGACAGCAGTGAACCGAAAAAAGATGGTCCGTAACAAAACAAAAACCTATTTTATTACAACAAAAAGGGAGCCTACCTAACCTTTAGCTCAAGCCTCACATGGTTCCCCTGGGAGCACTAATTCCCATA
The DNA here is from genome assembly GCA_030386875.1 of Morinoia aosen. Classification (NCBI taxonomy): domain Eukaryota; kingdom Metazoa; phylum Arthropoda; class Malacostraca; order Amphipoda; family Talitridae; genus Morinoia; species Morinoia aosen. Next base: position 33,862,717 of record CM059577.1, read on the forward strand.
GATACAATACTTGTATCCCCTGAGGGGGGAAACAGACGAATCATAATTACGGTAGTTTAGTATTACTCCCTAGCCACGACAAAAGTGATTTCAAGAGAGCGAAGAGAAGAGACTATTTTGTATCGACTGCGGAAAATGAGAAATCAACGCGCAAGGGGTGTTCTCACACATGTCACCCTGTATAGAGAAACAGCAAGCTAAGGAAAAAGGGAAAGAAAAGACGAAGAAGAGATGGCGAAGAAAACATGAACACTGAAGGAAGCAAATTGGGCACGAAAGCCAAAAGCCTCGAAGGATTATGTATACGAAACGTAACCTAACAGTATCCCAGGGGTGCCAGTCTCCATAACATGGGACAGAGAGACAAACATAACTAACCTATTGCTTGCTTATCACATTCTCTCTGAAGAGATTTATAGATAATTTTTCTGTGCGTGTTCGTTAAAATTATGCATACTTGTATAATTTGAATAATTTGTATAATTTTTAATTACTTTCAATTTGCTCGTGCATGTCGATAAATTAAGGGCTGTTATACTTTTTTTCATTTGGCATAATATGTTATCGATCACTCACCAATTTTGTTTACCATAGGAAATGTTAGCAACACTCTGCGAAGACTTCCTTCCTGCGGTGCCACGATGGTGCCCAACTTCAACGTCCCCGGGCCCAACTTTTAGTAAAATAAGGAATGAAGCATCTCTAGAAATTGTTAGATTAGATATAAGTTAGTTTAAGCCTCCCTAACCGCTACAAAAAAGAGAGGAAGGCACCATTTAGTATGGATATAAGAGTATGGGGAATCTAAGCAAAAGGGGCATAGAAACAGGACGTTGAGAAAGAAATTCATGAAACAAGATAAAAGTTGAAGAAGAAGAATGTAGTAGGTGCTGAAAAACCAGGAAAAGTGAACCGAAAAAAAATTGTCTTTAATATAAAAAACATTTTATTTCAACAAATAGAAGGCCTACCTAATTCTCAGCTCGGGCCTTCACATACTATCCCCTTGGAGTGCTAATTCCGATGGATACAATAGTTGTATCCCTCTGAGGGGAAATATGGAAGGATAGAGAATGAAAAGACAAAACAGAAAAACACCAAATTGAGGTCAGCTACAAGGTGCGTCATTCTCTCCTACACGAAAAAAAATACTGAAAAATGATAATAGAAAAGGTTCAAAATGCGACATACTGGCGCAAGAAATAAAGACAATTTGGGGGAAATGCCTGGCGGGCCAGAAGTAGCAACCTTTTAATTTGTTAAAAAGAGGAAAACTTTGTTTTATTTGAAGGACTAACATTTTATGGATTCTTTCGGTATCTTATTTATTCAGCTAGTAAATTAAGAGGATCACTTACTTCTGGCCCACCATGTACCTGGAGACGCAGCAAAGGGGCTCATTCTCAATGTGTACCACGATAGAGGAAAGAAGGTTGAGTCATTTCTATGGAGTGGGTGGGGAAATAAACCTTTTGTTCGGCTGGCCAATAGCACGGCTAAATTTCAAGCAAAGTTTATGACGTCACCATTGCGACATGTCGTTAGCCCAATAGTGGTGCGAGATTTTGGACTATCAGGGTTTCCAGACGCGATATGAGCGCTGCTATTGGTTCGTTGCCATGACGTCATCATTGCCACACGGTGAATGATAAAAAGACTGCTGTGACCCTACCTTGTTTCTTCTACCATGATGTGTACAGACAAGGACATGCATTACCAGCACATTTCCGTTTCTTTGAGCTGAGTTAAGGAGCTCCACATCCCCCTATAACAGGGTTTCTCGACCTTTCTATTGTCGTGTACCCCCGTAACTTAATTGTGTATCTTCATGTATCCCCAGCACAGTTAAATGTTTAAGAAACTATAAAAATACACTTAATGATTAATAATTATCCATACGGTTGTATGTAAATATAAATTGTACATTTAGAAAATCAAGTATGTTAAATGTACCCATAGGGGAACATGTACCCCCCGTTGAGAAGCCTTGCCCCATAAGAACCCTAATTTACCCAGATGTACATCTGAAGATGTGATTGTGAAACAACTTGTGAAATTCCGCAGCTCAGCAAAGATTGACTAAACATAAATTCCATGATACGCTACATCTTTACAAAACGCTAGGTATTGCTAAAATTTGTTTTTTACGGAACTGAACGGAGCCAAAACTTCTCTTTTATTTTTAATAAATCATTGTCCTTTTACATTTCAAACAAATAAGCGATATGAGTGTTTTCGAAATGGTTAATTGCGCATAGCGACACCAATCTCTGTTCAGGTTACTGATTTTGTTCGAGCACACCTGCAACTGTGAGTCTATTAATCTAGACAAAAGTTGTCCGAGTAATTACCTGTTCGCTCGGGAATTGTGATTGCTGGCAATCAGGGATTGTGGTTTCTTGAAAGAATCATTTTGATTGCCCATAATATGAAGCCATTGACACTTACAAGGCTATCAGGAAATGGATACCAGCATTTTATTTCGTTACAAAGCTCAACAATCAACAATGACAATACCAGAGCATAAACCTAAATGAATTTACTCATATTTCACAACTACATTTCAAAAGCCGCAGTCCCAATAAACTGACATAACTACGTACATAAGAAAGTCATTTTTTGTAACCGAATGATCTTCAGAAATTTGAAAACGAAAAAAGGTTTCATATTAGAACCATATTTATCGAAATTACACAAATTTTTACCATAACTTCAATAGACTACAAGTCTGTTGACTTGAAATCTCATAAAAGCTCTCAGTTGGCTTAGTTCTAGGTAAAAATCTAATCATCTCTAATCATCCTCTGAGAAATCTTCTCTAAGAGTTATAAAGGGTGTAATACGAAATTATGCACCCTACCAATGATGCTCCTCGAACGGTGAAATGAAACAACAAAATCTCGACCAGGAACTGCAGAGACTTTGTTGATGTAACTATTTTGAAAACGAGATCTCGGATTATAAATAAAACATCAACTGCCTGCCCCTTACCCCGACTCGAACTATTATTATGCAGTCAAACTGTGCCCCATACGCAACATGCGCGATAAAAACCATGTTAACAGATTCCTACTTCTGTTTAGATCTATCTTGCAATCACAGCACCCGTATTTTAATGAAATGTTAAATTAATTTACGGTACAGGATTAAAGAGTTGACTGCGATGGGCTAAACTGAAGTTCAACTCAAATCTCAAGTCAAAAGTTGTTAAATTTATTAATAGCAAATATTAACTGGGTATGTTAAATGCCATTAATTTGAAAAAATTGTTTAAATATTTTCAACCGACTCATCGATGGGTCGTTTTGCAGCTGGAAAAACTTAAGCACAACCCACCGGTCGGTCATATCGCAGTCAATGTGTTAAGCAGCCGGAAGAAATTAAAGACAGTTTCATGGTTATACTGAGTAAATTCAACAGTCGGCATGCCAGTTAAGAAGAAGAACAGGATGAAAAAGTCTAAATTCGATGAGACCTTACATTGAGACATCTGCGTTCCTACCCATATATCTTTCAACCAGCATACATTGGTAAAATTTGATTCTGTTACACACCAGAATCAAAAATAAAAAATATTTACAAAATATTTCATATGAATGTAGACGATGTAAAATAATTTATTGAATTTGTATAATAGCTTGTGAGCCCACGCATATACGCTCCATTTCTCAACGTATGAGTTTCAGCGTTCAATAATCTACGGACAACAGTCTTCATATTTAAGTTACTCGATAACAGGACAAAATAGTCTACGGACAACTTTCTTCACGTTCAAGTTCCTAAATCGCAGAACGGAATAGTCTACGGATAACACTCTTACATTTAAATTACTCGATTACGGTACAGAACAGTCTCCGGACATTATTCGAGCAAAGTAGGCAATCGCATGTGGAAATGACCAAATATCTAATTCAGACTAGCAAATGAAACTCGAACTTTTACGAAGAACAATCAAGAACTTTTTTAAAATAATCTTTGAAGATGATGGATGCGAAATCGAATTTCGAGGCAAACCGCCCACATACGCAGCAACTGGGAGAACTCATAAAATTTTATACTAAAGACTTTATCTATGTTTTTGAAGACGTAACTGCAGTCCCAGTTTACTTAAAAGGATCATGGGAGAGACGTTTGAAGTATTAAAATTGTCAAATGACAGTAGAAGGCCATTGAGCTTCAATGTATTGATCGTACAACTATAAATCATGCAAGAACAAATTTTTCAAACGAAAGTAAGAAAAGATAAATCGAGAAGATTAGATTAGATTATAAGTTAGTTTAAGCCTCCCTAACCGCTGCAAAAATAAAGCGTATCGAAGAGAGGAAAGAGGAAGGCACCAATTAGTATGGAGATAAGAAAATGAGGAATCTATGCAGAAAGGGCATAAAAACAGTAAGATGGGAAAGAAGTTCATGAAATAAGATAAAAGTTGAAGAAGAAAGTCAGAGGTGCTGAAAAACAGGACAGTAGTGAACCGAAAAAAGGTGGTCCTTAACATACCAAAAAAAAAACATTTTATTTCAACAAAAAGAAGGCCTACCTAACTCTCAGCTCGGGAGATAAATCGAGAAAAAATGAGAAAACATTAGATAAGATAAGTTTGTTTCATCTTCCCTAACCACAACAAAGGTGTGTGTTCCAAAAAGAGGAAGAAACCATTTACTATGGAGTAAAGCATCTATGCACGAGGTATGTTCTCATTCATTTTAAATCAATTAAGATATACTTAAGCCAGAGCTAAGAAATCCAGCGAAGGACAGCCCTCTTCAGCACTGTCTAGGGAGAAAATTCAATAATCACGCGACGTGATACGAGCAGTTCAAAAATAATTTCTAGGGTTGCCCGCCCAACGTTTTCTCTCATCAAAAATCCCAAATACCCTATTTTTATACATAAAAAATGAATTTGAAATTGTCGGTCCAAAAACCAGCTGATTTGACAATCCCAGTCACTTCTGGAAAAACCTCACTTGCTTCCAGCTTATATAAAAACTAAATTTCGGGTTTTCGGTCAGGAAAAGGCTGATTGACAATCATAGTTGACCACAGCGTCCCTTCAACACAGCTCTCTTAATTTCAAGACTATATGAACTTAACTTGAGCTCGTCAAGTGCTGCTGAATTTCGGGTTGGCAACTCAAGAGAAGCAGTCTTTACAAAGTCAAGTCTCCAAACGAACTATTCTTACCATATCTGCAAGCGTGAAACTCCCTAGCCCCAATCACAGCGATCTCAAAAGGGCGAAAAGAATGGACCATTTGTATGGACTGTAGGAAGCAGAGAATCAATATACAAGATGTGTTCCCACTCAGAATTCTCTGCGCATAGAAACAGCAAGTTGAGAAAGAAGAGCAAGAAACAGCAAAGGAGAGATAGCGAAGTAAACATGAGAGCGGAAAGAGGCAAAGTGAGCACTAAGATTAGAAGTCCCGGAGGTCGTCTATAATAGCTGAGGTAAGCTAACAGTATCCCTCACGGGGGTGACTGTCCCAATAGCACAGAATAGACAATCTCAATTCAAAAGCTGTTAGAAATTTTAAAAATAACAAACATTAACTGGGTCTATTAAGCACCATTAATTTTAAAAGATTGTTAAAACATTTTCAAACGACCCACCAATGGGCCGCATTGCAGTCACGCGTTAAGGCCGTTGGCAATCGTATGTCCTGTGCGAGGCCTGACGTACTGACACGAGAGCAAATCCTAACTGCGAACACCACTAAAGGATTTTCTCGAGTCCCTCATGACATAAGGCCAATATTAGATGGGAAATAATTCCGCACTTCGTACTAATTCAGAAGAACCAGAAATAGATTCTCCAAATCGAAGCCACCTCCATCAGTGCTCAGCTACCTAGTACATGCATCCAGGACGGTGTCGACCAGGAACGTCAATCACAATCATTGAACATTATTCCTATGGTTAGTAACGATAAAATCTCTTTCTGTCTCACTGTGGTCATCTCAAGGAGAGCGAACATCACGTAGCCTGCAGCAAGATGTTGGACAACTCAAGTCCTTTTTAGAAGCCCCTTGCGCTGAGCGTAAAAGAAAGTCTCAGTTAAATTAGTTTATGAGGTAGATGAAACCTGCCAGACCACATCAAAGGTGTTCCAAAGACAGTAAGGAGGAAGGCATCATTTATTATGAAGTTGAGGGAACTCTGAATCTATGTTCAAGATGTGTTCTCACACAAGATCTTCAGCGCATAGAAACAGTAAGTTAGGATGAAAATTTAAGACGCAAATTCACAGTTGAAGAAAAAATAATTGGAGCAGAAAAAAAGGTAGCAGTTAACTGAAAGAAGAAGGTCCGTAACGAAACAGAACACCTATTTATTTCACCAGAATGAATCCCTGCCTAACTTTCAGTTCGGGACTTCACATCCTCCCCGTGAGGAGGTTAAAAAACGACTGTTTTATATGTATCTCCCTGAGAGGATTGTTCATGCTTATAAGGGTATTTGGAGAATCTCATAGAAATATTTTCCATAAGACTTAGGCACGTCCACGTTGACCTCAAAATTCTGGAAGAAATTTCAATTCATTGACTGCATATTGGGACATGTGCCTAGCAGTAATGTTGATTTAGCAATTCTGCTACTCGCAGCCTAACCAAACGAACCGCAACAACCACGAAATCGGAGTCAACGTATTAAAAATAGCAATATTTACAGTTCAAGGACAAAACAATTTCGGTCACATTTAAAAAAAAGTCAGGGTGAGCAAACCTCAAATGTGCGTCAAAATGTTCAAACTGAAATTTGTCACTTAATCGTAGGATTGTCATTCAATGAAAAGAATTTCGCTCTCTTTGAAACCAATTCGGAATCACTTTTTGGAAAGATAAAACTTTATGTACATTTAAAAAAAATCCCGTCTTAGTAATGAGAATCTCAAATCTGCACTGATATGTTCCATTTTTGCTCAAGGCTTACAAATATACATAGACCCCAAAGTCAACAGGTGTCTTAAAAGCATTAACTACCATCTTGTTTATGAGAATGCGAGAAAGAGAGTACCAATGCTCTTGTATCCGTTTTCGACCTTGAAACAACTGAGTGAAGAAGCGCAACTCAGAGTACCGTGATCAAAGCAGTAGAATAAAAATCAACGAAAAAAAACATGAATATAACTCCATCAAAATCAGAAGCTCTGCATTGCACGTCGCTTCAATATTTAGTTGGTCCTCATTAGAATACCGCACTTCCGCCTGCAAGAATCATTTCTCTTCTGGGAATAATAATCTCCTGCATTTGCGCCACCTGCGTCCTAAATCAAGAAATCTCGACCTGTGCAAAAATCTTCCTTTACTTTAGAAAGCTAACTTTTGTAATTTGTCCGAAGTTGGGTGCGTTAGCCAAGTTCGGCAGAGACGACGTCTACGATGCCTTTATGGATAACACCTTACATTTCTGTGAGGTAATCTGCAGCTAATGCATCAGGGTAACTTCCGGGCAACTTTTGAGTAACTTGGTTCCATCGTGATCAATTTCATGTAATAATTTATCATTTGGTCCATTAGTAAAAAATGTTTTGAGCGAATAATTTGAACTTGACTCAACAAGTAGTGCCAGAGAGTCTCCTCGAGGGCAAATATGCCCTTCAAATACTCTTAATGAGACTTATGGCTATTTTTCAGCTCAATGAAATCATACAATCTTAAACCGGAATAATCATTGCCTCATAAGCTGATTTCTAACATCAACACAACATATTTTACTCAACACAGACTCCTTAAAAAATGAAATATTATCCTCCCTCATTCTAACGCAGCCAATTAAAATACCACAGAAACCATTTAACGACGGTTATACATCGCTACGAAAAACTTTTTTCGCGACTGAGGTTTCAAACTATTTAAAGCGACGAAAGTAGAAGAAACGAGACGCAAATTGCAATGGCCAGACGAAAAAACAAATAGCAATGAGTGCACAAAAGGTGCTTCACACTTTATTTATGGCTGGAAGCTCACCGTGGTGCACTGCTGTATCGGTTTCACAGACTAATGGACTGCCGGTTGCATCATTGAACCCAGCGATCGCCTGCTTGATATACGGCCGACACATCGGCTGCTCCGTGCAAAAAAAAAATCTTTGCATTTGTGCACGGATGAAAATTTATCGAATGACGTTAGTGAGAGAACTCGTGATAAATACAATCATGCAAAAACTGCACATTTCGCTCTTTGAGTTTTCTGGTAATCGAAGCCATACCTTCCTCTCAACTGAAACATATTCCCGAAAAAGCGCTGCTTGATAATAACGCAAATGTACAACGCCCTTGAGTAAGCCTAATTTTTCAAACATTAGCATTCAATTCCCACTAAGAATTTGGTTCGCTGTTCAGTATGAATTTACTTTCTGCTCAGTATACCATTCTTGCACCATTATGTTAGTTTAGGACTACCTTGCCACAACAAAGCGATCTCAAGTACACGAAGAGGTGGGACCATTTAGTGTGGGACGCAGAAAACCGAGCATTTATGCACAATGTGCGTGCCATAAAGGACACCCTGTGCGTTGAAATAGCAAGTTAAAAGGGAAAAATTTCGGAGCAGAATACTTGATGAAAATTTCTCTACAATGGTCATGTTTTTTTCCGTTAAAAAGCAGAAAATATTTAAAACAAATCCTAATGAATTATGCAACAGTGAGAAAGTAAAGAAAAAAGCAATGTTAAGCATATATGGGCAATTTAGCTGGCATAATTGTCTTTCTTGAACAATTTCCACAAGAACTAATCTCTGAGTCTCAACGAAAAACACTCAGTAACAGAATTTAAGGTTTCACATTTTAACCACCGACTTTGCAGGAGCGACAGCATGCAAAGGCAGTTTTGAGCAAAAGTGACAGACGGGCTGAATTTCAGGACAGTTTTCGTCGTCGTAGCTGTACAGTTGGCCGTAAAAGTTACTTTGTCGAATTGACCATCCTTTGTGCAGTTTCTTTCTAGGAAAATCCTGAAATTTCAGTTGAAAAAAGTTGAAACGACGATATCTGAGATGGAATCACTCCTTGAAAACATATCTAAGCTGTTAAAGAAATACTAACTCAACAAAACGCAATTAAAATACCACTAAAACTGTAATAAACTGATTGTTAGAAGAAAAAATCCAACCAAATCCGCTTTAAATAAGTCCAAATGTGCCAGGACTCACGAAAACAACGTCGAGTATTGTTTACTTTAACATTTGTACATTCTGGTTCGACAAAAATGCTACTCGAACACGAAACTTTCTAAGCTTAATGAAAACCCCATAGATTTATTTGAGAAATTTAATTCCGAGCTTTCCACCGAAAAAAAAATTGGCAGCTAAAGTATGGCACGAGAATTTGTCCGCCGTATTTCTCCGATAAAATTGCCAGTCAGGTTTCTTTGGGCAGCCGAGGCTGCGGTGGGCCTTAGGTTAGCGCACTCGTAGCCACGATACTCAGGTAAATTAGCCTCATTCGTCGCAAGAAATAGGAATTGTTTTGCTCGCCAGCTTCGAAATAATGATGCACATGATTTGCTGGGTAGAGAGGGGACACTTTATTTCGATACATGCAGAAAAAGCCAAGCAGCTCGGCCGCCTTTATTGAGAGGGGACACTAGCGCTATAAATTCGGAGTCAGTCCTGTGGGAAAAAAACTTTAAAAATACCTCTCTCCTTCCGGGATTGCGTTCAGTAATTCATGCACATTTAGTTTACTTGTCGAAATATGTGAGTGAATGTTATCAACAATGTGTTGCATGATCTTTGTGAAATACTCGCCATGTCTGAAAATGATCTCAAAACAGCAACCTTTTTTTATAAGTAATTCAAACGAACGTAGAAACTATTCCGTAAGTTGACAAAGATATTCTTTCTTCACTATTTCCATTCCAAACTGATTTTTATTTCAAATCCCGTCCAGTCATTATTAATGCCAGCTCGCTCTCAAAACACGTTCGTTGAAGGCTCTCTTACCTCTTAAAAAAAGCCCATCATAGAGAGGAAAGAGGAAGGCACCATTTAGTATGGAGATAAGGGAATTCCGAATCTATGCAGAAGGGGCATAGAAACAGTAAGTTGGGAAAGTAGTTCATGAAACAAGATAAAAGTTGAAGAAGAAAGTAGTTGGTGCTGAAAAACAGAACCGCAGTGAACCGAAAAAGGTGGTCCTAAGTATAACAAAAATATTTTATTTCAACAAAAGGAAGGCTTACCTAACTCTCAGCTCGGGCTCTCACACATCTTCCCCCTGGGAGCACTAATTCCCATAGATACAATAGTTGTATCCCCCTGAGGTGTGTTCATTCCTCTCACATGCAACAAAATGTATCACCGTTCCTCGCCACACTGGAAATTTGCTAAGGCACGCACCTGCCTTCCATAAAATTTCAAACGCTTTTTTCAGGAGTGGAAGCTTCAAGAAATGCTGTTGTAGAACTGATACAGCTCAATGATTTTCTTTCAAGACAGAGAGCAAACTCAAATCTTAAATTCATCTGAAAACATGTTCAACTTCTATAGGTAGCGCACCAAGTTTCCTCAAAATAACCGCGTTCAAACATGGGTACTTCAGATAATGCTCTTCCTTCCGATATAAACTCTCATCCAATCCTTTTCGTGCGAGCAAATCCTCACTTTCGGGTAGATCTACGACACTGCCTCTTGATTTTCCTCAGAACGCAAGGCATGTCCGTGAATCGCTCAGGCTCGGGGCAGTCAAAACGTCAAAACTTTCAATCCGAAGACTATGAAGTTAAAAGAGCTTCAAGCCAAGGCCGCTGGACACGGCGAGCTTATTCTCGAGGTATTTCGAAAGGTTTCGAAAGCAATTCTTTACCGTTTATTTTCAGCAAATTTTAGGGATTAGAAAACATTCCTTTTTGAATTTTTGACCACGATCTTCACCGAACTTAAATATTTAGAGAACACAAAGGCCTCTTTTTCCATCGCCTCAATCCCTGTTGTAAGATTGATTTTCCAGGTAATATTTGAGCTTTTTTCTACAGCTTGCGGGGTTATCATCTCCAACTTTTGTTTAAAATCTGTAGATCATTTCGATTTCAAGTTCGAAACAAAAATAAAGTTTCTCTTGCAGCACATGAAATCGAAGGCCGAATGAACACTTATTTTCTGTGCTGGGTGAAAAACAGGGGCTTTTGACACGAAACAGTTGACATCAAATCATGAACTATGAAAAGCTATTAAAAGTTAACCAAGCACAATTGTGAATAAAGTTCATTACTCAAGATTTTAATAATATGCATACTAAATTTGCAATTCATAAATCCACTCACATTTTTAACGCTATATATACTGGAACATGAAAAACACGAGAAACAACCCTGGGGAATCAAATGTGGTTCGAAACAAATCTGAAAAAACGTTCAGACATCACAGTTATGAACTTAGGTAGACTTTTAAAGGCAAGACAAAGTTGCTACAGAAAATTTCTAATCAAATTGATAACTTATTAACTTCACGGAAGCATAAAATAAAGAGTTGCGTTAAATAAGCTGCGATATCAATACATGTTAAATAGCAACAGCTCTGATAGGATACGCTCAGAAAATAATTACATAAACTAGGAGCTAAACCAAGTTAAAGATGAGAAGACAAGATCGTCTACCCTCAGAGGCCACGAAACATCTCCGTTTAAGACAACAGTGAACGCAAAAACAAACCAGCCTGAATTTGCTCACAAGGGCTCCCGCTGACAGTCTCTTCCTCGCGGAGATATTCGCAACAAAGCTCGCCCTCAAAAATAGAGAACTCAGTGCTGGTGAATTCGACAAGGCCCTTGTTTTCGAGCCTAAAAAGATCAAAGGATGACATGGCCTAAGAGACAGACTCGCTGCGCTAAAGCAAGTCTTTGGCCTAAGGGAAAGTAAACATTGTTAAGAACTTACTCCTTTGTATTGACAAGAAAGCTTTCGCGTCATAACGTCTTCAAAGCTGCTGCGAAGTCATTAATTTAGCATTCCCATCAAGTGGGCTACCAGCTGCACGGAATAACATGAAGTCGAAAACAACAAGTTTTCTCCCACGCAGCGCAGCCGGTAGCTACATCGAGGGGTGTTTCACCACAAGAAGAAATTAATCGCATCACCGTGATGATATTACGCCGCACTGAGCTGGAGTCTCGCGGTGCAGCTGTCTGCACAGGCTTGACCGAGTGAAAAACAGTGACATTACTCCGAGGAAATTAAGTCTTCTTATCAAAGCTGGCCTGTCTCCTTAGAGGGGCAGCTCAAACTAAAGCGGGGGATGGGACATTTTTGTGAAGAAAAGGGCTAGAAATTTTTTCTCGGTACTTTGTGAGGCAATTTTTTAATATTAATGAAACCTCTAAAAATGGAAGTTTGCAGACACGCAAATGAAATTCGTAGGACAATACTAAAAATTAATTTAAATGTATGACGAAACACTACATGAAGTCAGTTAGCTACTTGACTATTGTAATTGTACCCAGTACATAGAGAGGAACAATTATTCGCACCGATAACATGTTAGATTGAATCAAATTAATCCAAATATCTCTTTTCCTGCACATGTCACTCAACTAAAATATGGACCTAGTTTCTTAAAACCCACGTTCACTTGGGTGATTTTTTAAATGTATTTTGCTTTCAAAAATGTTAGAGTATGATGCATTCTGTTCACGAGACACTTAGAATTCCTTTCCGTTTTACCATCGCATCAACAGACACCTAAACAAACGATCAAACGGTCTCTTGAGCTCTACCGAGACGAAAATGATCTTCAAATGAGACCCAATCTGCTTAGGACACGCAGTCGATACATAAATTTCTCAGACCTGATATCTGTGCACCACTGATTTATTTTCCCAAACCGTGAAACACGCGAGACAAGAGTGTACCAGGCGTTACTGACCTGCGCCTCCTGGTGGTGTTACCGAGTGGTACTAAGAGCCCTGTAATGGTATATACTAGCTCTGTTGTGATATGAGCCCTGTTGTGGCAGTACGAGCCCTGTTGTGGCAGTAAGAGCCCTGTTGTGGCGGTACGAGCCCTGCTGTGGCAGTACGAGCCCTGCTGTGGCAGTACGAGCCCTGCTGTAGCAGTACGAGCCCTGCTGTGGCAGTACGAGCCCTGCTGTGGCAGTACGAGCCCTGCTGTGGCAGTACGAGCCCTGATGTGGCAGTACGAGCCCTGCTGTGGCAGTACGAGCCCTGCTGTGGCAGTACGAGCCCTGCTGTGGCAGTACGAGCCCTGCTGTGGCAGTACGAGCCCTGCTGTGGCAGTACGAGCCCTGCTGTGGCAGTACGAGCCCTGCTGTGGCAGTACGAGCCCTGCTGTGGCAGTACGAGCCCTGCTGTGGCAGTACGAGCCCTGCTGTGGCAGTACGAGCCCTGATGTGGCAGTACGAGCCATGCTGTGGCAGTACGAGCCATGCTGTGGCAATATGAGCCATGCTGTGGCAATATGAGCCATGCTGTGGCAATATGAGCCATGTTGTGGTAATATGAGCGGTCACGATTATGAACCGGCAGTATTATGAGCGGCAAGGATTATGGGCGTCTGGGATTATAAACTAGTTTGAATATTAACTTACTGGAGTATAAAATAGCGGAATTATGAACTAGCGGAATTATGACCTAGCGGAATTATGACCTAGCGGAATTACGAACTAGCGAAATTATGAACTAGCGGAATTATGAACTAGCGGAATTATGAACTAGCGGAATTATGAACTGGCGGAATTATGAACTAGCGGAATTATGAACTAGCTGAATATTGAACTAGCTGAATATTGAACTAGCTGAATATTGAACTAGCTGAATATTGAACTAGCTGAATATTGAACTACCTGAATATTTAACTAGCAAGATTATGAGCTAGCGAGATTATGAGCTAGCGAGATTATGAACTAGCTAGATTATGAACTAGCGAGATTATGAGCTAGCGAGATTATGAACTAGCTAGATTATGAACTAGCGAGATTATGAACTAGCGAGATTATGAGCTAGCGAGATTATGAACTAGCGAGATTATGAGCAAGCGAAACTATGAGCTAGCGAGATTATGAACTAGCGAGATTATGAGCAAGCAAAACTATGAGCTAGCGAGATTATGAACTAGCGAGATTATGAACTAGCGAGATTATGAACTAGCGAGATTATGAACTAGCGAGATTATGAACTAGCGAGATTATGAGCTAGCGAGATTATGAACTAGCGAGATTATGAACTAGCGAGATTATGAACTAGTGAGATTATGAACTAGCGAGATTATGAGCTAGCGAGATTATGAGCTAGCGAGATAATGAGCTAGCGAGATTATGAACTAGCGAGATTATGAACTAGCGAGATTATGAGCTAGTGAGATTATGAACTAGCGAGATTATGAGCTAGCGAGATTATGAACTAGCGAGATTATGAGCTAGCGAGATTATGAACTAGCGAGATTATGAACTAGCGAGATTATGAACTAGCGAGATTATGAACTAGCGAGATTATGAACTAGCGAGATTATGAACTAGCGAGATTATGAACTAGCGAGATTATGAGCTAGCGAGATTATGAACTAGCGAGATTATGAACTAGCGAGATTATGAACTAGCGAGATTATGAACTAGCGAGATTATGAACTAGCGAGATTATGAACTAGCGAGATTATGAACTAGCGAGATTATGAACTAGCGAGATTATGAACTAGCGAGATTATGAACTAGCGAGATTATGAGCTAGCGAGATTATGAACTAGCGAGATTATGAGCTAGCGAGATTATGAACTAGCGAGATTATGAGCTAGCGAGATTATGAACTAGCGAGATTATGAACTAGCGAGATTATGAACTAGCGAGATTATGAGCTAGTGAGATTATGAGCTAGTGAGAATATGAACTAGCGAGATTATGAGCTAGCGAGATAATGAGCTAGCGAGATAATGAGCTAGCGAGATAATGAGCTAGCGAGATTATGAGCTAGCGAGATTATGAGCTAGCGAGATTATGAACTAGCGAGATTATGAACTAGCGAGATTATGAGCTAGCGAGATTATGAGCAAGCAAAACTATGAGCTAGCGAGATTATGAACTAGCGAGATTATGAACTAGCGAGATTATGAACTAGCGAGATTATGAACTAGCGAGATTATGAACTAGCGAGATTATGAGCTAGCGAGATTATGAGCTAGCGAGATTATGAACTAGCGAGATTATGAACTAGTGGAATTATGAAATAGCGGAATTAAAAGCTGCAGAGATTATGAGCTACAAGATTGCGAGTTGTAGAGAGGTGTTATTAGCGTTAAAGATTATGAGCCTCCCAGATACTCAGCTCGCACGATCATCAGGATGGTCAACTCGCAGGTCAACTCGCAGGTCAACTCGCAGGTCAACTCGCAGGTCAACTCGCAGGTCAACTCGCAGGTCAACTCGCAGGTCAACTCGCAGGTCAACTCGCAGGTCAACTCGCAGGTCAACTCGCAGGTCAACTCGCAGGTCAACTCGCAGGTCAACTCGCAGGTCAACTCGCAGGTCAACTCGCAGGTCAACTCGCAGGTCAACTCGCAGGTCAACTCGCAGGTCAACTCGCAGGTCAACTCGCAGGTCAACTCGCAGGTCAACTCGCAGGTCAACTCGCAGGTCAACTCGCAGGTCAACTCGCAGGTCAACTCGCAGGTCAACTCGCAGGTCAACTCGCAGGTCAACTCGCAGGTCAACTCGCAGGTCAACTCGCAGGTCAACTCGCAGGTCAACTCGCAGGTCAACTCGCAGGTCAACTCGCAGGTCAACTCGCAGGTCAACTCGCAGGTCAACTCGCAGGTCAACTCGCAGGTCAACTCGCAGGTCAACTCGCAGGTCAGCTCGCAGGTCAACTCGCAGGTCAACTCGCAGGTCAACTCAAAAGATCACCAGCTCACAGGATAGTTAAGTCGTAGGATTGTCAATTTGACAGTGATTGACAATATCAGATAAGATGCCACGAGTTTATTATTCGGACTCAACCTGAGAATTTGAAGACCGAGTCCCGTACAGCTGCTACGCTGTCCCTCGTGTAAGCGAAATTGTAGCGTAAAAATAGACAATGTGAGAATAGTAAGATGTCACGTAATTAAATGATATTAACACCGTGATGGCGACGCAAGGGACAATTAGGCAGCATTAGAGATAACGTGAGAGTAATGTTCAGAAAATTATTAAATTCCTTACGAACCAATCTACATAGCGAGTGGGGGTGAAATGGAGAATATTGTAATCGTTCACGCCCGGCTATCGCTCATCATAACTAACAGATACCTGCTCAAACTAAGAAAATGGTGTGTTTGTAAACGTCGAAAGTAAATTATTCTCAATTCAAATTTATCCCGGTGGTCGTTCCAAGAGTGTTTCTGCAGCCAGCAAGCGTTACAACAACGCAAAATTAAAAAAGGTCTACTAACCGCCAGGTGCGAATGATACCCACCTATTGTGCAATCCACCGCATTGTAGGAAATGTGCTTGTGAGACTTTTTCTTAAATGTTCGAATAATTTTATGCTAGCGACATTACTGATTGAACAGAAAGAAGGTTTATTTACAAAAAGATACTTCTGAATACAGTCCATCACCCCATGACTGTCAAACAGTTCTCACTAAACTGAGTGGTAAATGAAGTGTGTTCAGATTGCCAGAGTTAACCTTTGAGGTGTACATTAGCCATCCATATCTCCTTGCTTAACAGGTAAAAATGCCCCAGAAAAGGTATGGGTTTTGTTTCAAAAAGCACTCGAAATGAGGTTCAAATTACTAAGATTCTGTGAAAACCTCCAGCATTAAAAAGAATCTGAGCATGACGAGAAGGCTAATCATAGCGATCTTTGGAAAAAAATCATCGGCATTGTGTGCAGCACAACAAAAGGTCGGTATCGGTAGAGCTTTTTTGATTAGGCTGCAGCAAGTCTCTGCTCGTACGGGTATTGAAAACTGAACGTACCAGATAATTAGCCTTATCCACGTTCGAATTGGTGCTCTACGTCTGTCACTGTAACTTGAGTCTTCCTCTTATTCCCATACATGTGAGCTGTCAGTACTTTGATTTGTACACTATTTACTTATTGAGAGATGATTGGAGGATAATAGCAAAACGGTGGACACCTGAATGATACTTGGCATACATTCGTTATTTTCGATCTGCTACCCAGGCTGGTCTCGACGTTACGTTTTGTGCAAACAGGAGCGAGAAAAACACAACGAACATTCAATATTTCTTTCCTGTCGGTGCCTTTATCAAAATAAAGAACAATCGGTACTCCCATAGAAACCTAGCCCCAACACACACTACAATTTCGTTAAATGAATGGGGAATTTCTACAGTTCACCAAGCTAAGAACTGATTCATCATCGACATGTTGTTCCATCATTTTGGTATCAAATTAAACAGGAAACAAAATACCACGTAAACAGGAAACAAAATATCACGCGTTCTCCCAATGCCTTCCTAAAACAGAGAAGAAACGTAAAGTTAAAATGGATATAAATGATATTCATAGTTCCACAGGTCCACGCTACGAATTTCTTACCCGAAGTTATTTGAAACCGAACTGGGAGCTAAAATGTAAAAGTTTTCTGTCGCATACGCGCGACAGTTCCGGTCTCACTGAAAATGGAACACAGCGCTGCCCCTTCCTCACGCTCGCTGATGAATTTTATGCAGGACGGAGGGCCAAACTTCATCTTTTCTCTTGAAATTTCTAGTGCCTGATCCCTTTTCTACCGCTTCTTAATTGCCCAGTAATCCTCAGAGCATCTAGACCAGTAGCTCTTCATCACAGGCGAGGGTGCGGCTCTATTATCTTTTTAAATCCTTTCAGTCAAGTTTCATAATATGTTGAGTTTTTACCCTAGCTTTTAACAATGATGCACCTAAATAAACGAAAACAAATTTTTTCAAATGAAGCAACATCAGTTATACCCCTACAAAATATTTCCTTACGCTAGTTTCCTACAAAAATACTGTTTAGCCAGCAATTAATGCTTATCTCCTTTAATTACTATCAGCAATATAAAATAAGAAAATTACGAGCATGTCTCTAGTTCTCAAAAATACCTTTAAATACAATTCCTGAACAGATCATCAGAAAAGGAAGAGAAGCAATAAACTTACACAGCAACTGAAATCATGATGAGGAAACAGAAAATCGAGACATACATTCAAAATGCTTTTCAGCTGTTTAGAATTTTTCATGCGCGAATACTGATCGAGAAACTCTGCATCAAATATTATCATCGGATCGCAATTAAAACCCATATTGACCGTGCAAGTCTTGGAACAATGAAAAATCAGCTTTCCAATTCTGTAAATCCTACTAATCCCTTGCAGTGCACTTTCACTCACTTCTCTCCAACGACAACTCGACGTTTCAAGACACTGGCAGAGCACGACGCTAGCACCCCCTTGTCTACCATCAACACTCAAGCGTCAAAAGTTGAGCATGGGTTCCAAAACCGCAAACAAAAAATTTATCTCGAAAGCTTTACATGTAAGCGCAGCCAAACCATTCAAGCTCGCGCAAAACGCAGCAACCCTCACAGAGCTGCGCGGCATTTGGAAACGGGCATTTTTGAAAGCTGGCAGGCTTGAGAATAGGCGCTTCACGCGCGGCAAGCTGTGGTGTGAGAAAAAAAGGGCACTTCTGGTAGCGGATTTTATCAAGCCATATTAGATTAGAAGAGATAGTGAAAGCCTCCCTAACCACAACAACGGAGGTCCAAATAGAGATAAGTGCCATTTAGTATGGAGTTCAGATAAATCTACATACTCTACAATGTGTGTTCCCACGCAGTAGACACCGCATGGAAACCGCAAGCTTGGGTTCAAGTTTATAAAACAAAATAAAATTTTTAAAGGGAAGTACTGAAAAATATAACAATGAACCGAAAAAAGTCGTATCAAAACAAAAACATTTTGTTTAAAAAATACCAACTTAACCCTCAGCTCGGGACTTCACATTTTCCCCATGAAAGTGCTTATTCCAGTAGAATCAATAGTCGTATCCACTTAGGGGGTAAGGTTCGAATCACGTTGAAAAAAAAAAAACCTCAAACTCATCAATTTATTAGCGACAACTCATGAAAATTCTCGTCTCACTATTATTGAAGGTGGATGAAAGTTAACAAGTACCCCTAGAATGTAAACCAGAATTGGTTTACTGCAAATTTTAAATTCAACATTTCAGGTTCTCAGCTTTATTCCGTAGCCCTAGACATATGAAGTAGTTACACTTTTACGTTCAAACATACAAAAGACAAGTTACAGTAGGGAGAAAAGTTATAGTAGGGTTGGTCTTACAAGAAGACCAACTGTCTTTGACGAAAAGAGAGATTAAAAGATGGACCTTGGTATTTATCCTTCAGAAGAGAAAATAAAAAATCTCGTAAATGATCATAGGTCAAATTACATGAGTTGAGAACCGTTCTCTATTCAGATATTAAATTCCCTTACGTCCTTGACGAGCTTGCGCAATATTTTGCGAAAACATTTAACTGACCTTGAGAGGATCCAAAGGTCTCGAAACTTGCAAGCTTGAGTGCACAGTAATTCGAGAAGATCAAGTTTCAAAAGTCTCAAGATTTAACTCTGCCTCATACAGCAGGAACATCAATTCCAATTGAAGCCCCCTCGGGGGCTCAAATTTCCCAGAAACAATTACCCCTTGCTTTAATTTTTCAATTTCTTCGTTGCCTTCTCTTGGGCTTCGTTAGGGAGTTATTCAAGTCTGGCCATGACAACATAATTTCATTAGAGTGAAAGATCAGCTCCAGTGCTGCCACAGCTGCAAGCAGACGCAACGCAGGAAAAAGACAATCTAGAGCACAAGGAAGACCCGAGTTTCGAATTAAGTCGTTCCTTTGATGGTGGCGCCTCTGTGCGCTGTAAGTCATCCAAAATTGGGACTTTATTGTGTCAGCTTTTCTTACGAGTATCAAGGGAGCTTCGTAATCTAAGTGGAGCGTGAGAGCTTTTTCTTTCAATTTCTGTGTCATGTCCTATTCAGTCGTGTCGATGAATCGGTTAGCTAAAATTCGACGTTTATATTTATATTTTCACATGCGTAGGTTCTTCGGAATAAAATTATTCTAGAATCATTTTACGTTAGAGTAATGCATACTTCATCGAATATATTTTACAAATAGTAAAAAAATCAAGAGATTTCAAAAAAGTCAACAGTATTTTTATGGTTAAAAGTTCCACTCCGTTTCTCGGCGCGCCATCTTGAATTGAAGTGACCCCAGTAAAATAGAACGCATTCCAAGAGGAGAGTGCTGAAGAAGATAGTACTTCAGTCCGTCTTGTGGACTTGGCGCTACTCTGAGATACGCGGGATTCCTGAGCTGCATCAGGGATGTCCGTCCTCATCAGGCCGGACATTCATTTATTCTGTGAGAATAACCGTTCAGTGGCTGGGAATCGCAAAACCACTTTATTCCTACAACTACAGTCATCGTAATTTTTCATTCCTCTTTTATTTAACGTTTCTTTGCTCTACTGATGTCTAGTAAAAATTGAACCTGACTTGTACCTTGGCTTCATTACTCATATCGCGAGTTCGCCCGTATAACGAGACCAGATCAAACTTTCACTGAGACGAGTTAAAATATTCGATTTTACGCAACTTTCTAAAGGTATGAATGGAGTAAAGCTTTTTTCAGCAGATATTATAGATCGGCCATTTATTTGCTGCATCAATCTTACGCTACGTGAAGTTGAAAGTCTTAATCAACTCATTCCAGGATAAAATAAAATCGAGTTTATTAAATGATTATGTGCTTCATAATACATTTTTCCGCAACTTGGATCACAATCATTCGCAAAAAAATAAGATACTGGTTTTCGTAGAAACGAAAAAATTAGTCGTAAATAAAAACAGTAACACTTACGCTAAGCTTTATTTTATTACTATGCCCTAAACGCCCTCCTTGCTGGTACAAAGAGGGCGTCGGACGACGAGGAAGGGACTTAAACCCTCGATGGTAAAAGAAAAAGATGAAAAATTAGAGAACAAAGATACACAGGAAGAGAAATATAAAAGATAGAGAGAAGTAAGATATAAAGAGTGCCTCCTACTCTGCATTTACACGGTAAAATGAAGAAACAAATATGGGAAAAACAAGAGATAAAACTAATACAAAATACTCAATACTAAAACAAAGGCTCACTGATTTCTCTGTGAGCGTATAGCAACACATAAAAGAACTAGTCCATCCATTCTATCTGCACGAGCACAGATACTTGCCAGAAAGATCAGAGGTTTTGATAAGGTTTTACTGATCAGAAGATCACTAGAATTTGGTTTGAAGAACTCAATAAGCTCTCAGCACAGGAGGGAACCTCTTGACCTCATAACTTTATTTCAGTCAAGGCTGTTTTGAACATCACGCAAGGCTGTCGACCTGACAATCGCTTTCAAATCTTCTCACAACAGCAGGCCTAGCAGGATTTCCATTGTCATCTATTCCAGGCCTCCATTTTTTCAAGGAGATACCTTGTTTTGTCAATAACTCTTTTCCAGAACATGCTGAAAGTATTCGTACGAGCGGATTGTGTTGACACAGAATTCTCAAGTCGGAGTTCCTTTGGCCCTTAATGTTTTGGTTCTCGGCTGGCTTCATAAATAGATCGTCAGGGCTTTGTTTCTCCTTTCACTCGCACGTGCATTCCTCAGACCCACTGCGCAACACGAAGACAATTGCAGTATTTCTCGTAGCAACACAAAAAGCGAATTTCGTTGCAGATATTGCCGTTCGTCGCGCGTAACTCGAATGCATGGGCGGTTGCTGGAAAGATTTTTATCGGAAAGAGCTCGTTGGTTTTATCAAAATTGTTACTGACTCTCGCAAGAAATTTCAATGAAGAAATATATTTTGCCCTCAACTTGTTTAGCATACTTACCTGAAACCCAAAATAGAAAAACGCATTCAAGCATTTAAGCGAAGGAACCCTGAATATTAAATTTACAGACAAATGCAGTGTTGCTAACCCAGGCCGCCAGGCACCAATCCCGTACAGGCACCAGATTTTTGCAGAGGAGAAATATTACACTGTTAGTGTACGCTTGACAAGAAGCATCCAGGCTCGCTCCACGGGCTAGATGTACTTCGTGATAAATGGAGTTGAAAATTGGTCATCTTTCCCAATGCTTAATGTAACGCAATGTTTCTGCGAAACAATGCCTGAACTTAGATTATGGCGTACTTTCAGCCTCCACAATCACAACAAAGGTGCAGTAAAGACAAGAAGGTGCCGCCAATTACGGAATTCAGAATAGAAAATGTACGCGTAAGGTGTACTGCTACATTAGGGTGGCCAGCACTCATAGGGCAGATTTTTTTCACTGAATTTTCATGATAGGACCCCCTAAAAAGGTGAGGTTGATAGAAAAAATGACACTGTTTAAGTTTCAGACCATTTGAACATCGTTAACTCGTGCCCCAACGGCCTCAAAGTTCTGAAAAATGACATTTTTCGCGATTTTTCAGAACTTGGAGGCCGTTAGGGAACGGGTTAACGATGTTCAAATGGTCTGAAACTTTACCAGTGTCGTTTTTTCTATCTACCTCACCTTTTTAGGGGATCCCGTCAAGAAAATTCTGTGAAAAAAAATCTACCCTTTGAGTACTGGCCACCCTACTGCTACATCCTGCTCGTACAAACAGCAAGATTGAATGGAATTGATGACTCGAAATAAATGTTTAACGAGAAAGTGTCGAGAGCTCAGAAAAAACAGCTAGTGAACAGAATTAAGATGGTCTGTACAAAACAAAAATCTATTTTACTTCAACAAAAGAAAGGCCTACAGAACCTTCAGCTCGGGACAGCGAGGTCAGGGAGCGGATGTTTCAAATAAAAATGTTTCGCTCTCTCTCTCTTTTTATTCAAAGCGATTAGATTAGATTATAGGTTAGGTTAAGCCTCCCTAACCGCTAAAATAAAGAGCGTATTAAAAAAGCGCATAACACATTTTCTAAAATAACAGCGTACGGAGATAAGAAAATGCGGAATCTATGCAGAAAAGGCATAGAGACAGTAAGTTGAGAAAGAAGTTCATGAAACAAGATTTTTGTTGAAGAAAAAAGTAGTAGGTGCTGAAAAAACAGGGCAGCAGTGAACCGAAAAAAGGTGGTCTTTAAGATAACAAAGAACATGTTATTTTAACAAAAAGAAGGCCTACCTAACTCTCAGCGCGGGCCCTCACACATTTCCCCCGGGGAGTGCTAATTCCCATAGATACAATAGTTGTATCCCCCTGAGGGAGTTTTATTCAAAGTGACTCGAATTAGGGGTACTTATTTAGATGTTTTTTGAAGATTCGAGAGCTTTCTGGATTGTCCATATATATACAGGGTGTTGTGCAATTCAATGCACATATTTTAACCATATACATAAAAACGCAACATAAAACGATTTTCATGAGTGACAAAAACCTCAAAACTCCATTTTCGAGAAATAATGCCTAAAATAATTTTAGGCCATCAATAATTTTAGGTCATCATTTCTCGAAAACGTTAGAGTTTTGAGGTTTTTGTGACTCGTAAAAATCGGTAATTTTGTGTTTTTCTGTATATATTTAAGATATGTGCATCGAATCACACAACACTCGGTGTGCTTGAATAATATTCATCAAACAATTACATTTCGTACTTGAAAACGTGCTGCAAATATTTTTAATTAAGATTTCCGAAAATTTCATGAATATTCATTCAAAAGAAGAAGCGCGTCGCCAACTATTCAGAGCGTTTTCCATACATAATCATCACCACCACATTTCGCATCAATTTCAAATGCCAAATCAATGTTTAAATATTCTCTTTACTGCTATGCCCACAGCGTAAATCAGTAGAACAGCGACGAGCTCGTACATGCAAATGAGTATTTATTTGCAAATTGTTGGAAACTCGCAAATGGCGCTGACATAGAGAGAACATCTCCATTCTCAGGTCCTGGTCTATCATTTATGGAAGGGAGCTCATGATCAAGTGCTGCGAGCGTTTGTGCTCAGGGGAAACCGAATAAAAACACGCAAATCAGTATTCAGTCGTGCTGAATTTAAATCGAACAAGAGAGCTATTGCGATGTAACCAAAGGTTAGATTAGATTGAATAAGAAAAGTTAGTTTAGCCCTCCTTGGTCCCAGCAAACGTGCTCCAAAGAGGGGAAAGAGAAAAGCGCTATTTAGTAAGGAAATAAACGGAGAATTTACGCATAAAATGTGCTCTCACATAAGATTCCTCTTTCTGCAACCCTCCCTTCTGCGTAAATAAAAGGTAAATTAGGAAAGAAGTTTTTGAATTAAAATGTCATTTAAAGAAGAAAGTAGCAGGTGCTCCAGTACAGGACAGTAGAGAACCAAAAATAGATGATCCCTAACGAACAAAAAAAAATAATTCTATTTCAGCAACTACCTAACTTTCAACTACCAGCGACTACCTAACTTGATAACTTAACTTTCAGTTCAGGACCTTACATTTTCCCCTAAGAAGTGCTACTTCCTGTCGATAAAATACTTGTATCTCCCTAAGTGGTATCTAACAGATGGTTTCCAATAACATAAACACACATTTAATCAATTTTGCACTACTTGTTGGGCGATGATCCGCCCACTTTTTATGAGGAACATGATGGGCCCGAAATTAAAATAAAATGTATTGTTTACAGCCGAACATATGTTCCATGTTTTCAAACACCAATCACACACATTCACCCCAGTCAGTAGCGGATGAGAAATAAAACAATGGTTAATGGAGAAACAATACAAAGTAAATATTTTTCAACAATATAAGCTTCCACATCCCTCAGGTGGGAAGAACAGCTACGGTGCACCAGGCTGGTATCTGTTCTCCACACCTGCACATCTTCTGTCTGGGACAACGTATTCGGGAGACTATCATCACTATTATAAAAGGAGCCGCGTCCGTCCGTCCGTCCGTCCGTCCGTGTGTCACACCCACCAGCCTGCAGTGTGAGATGAGCGTATCTGTGATACAAGCTTCATCAACTCCACAATTTTCGGTGCCTCAACCCAGCAGATTGGGAGTCGGAATGAATATCACGGGTATTGGTAGGTTAGATTAGGTTGAATAGAATATCAGCGGTTGAGACTTGGGAAAGTATTTTTAAAACCATAGAATAGCATGGGAAATCATGGGAAAGCCATGTTGGAGCTCAGTTGGTTTATCACTTCATCACGCTGTCAAGGAAGCCTAATGACTATTTTGGATAGGTGTTTCACCAGTGCACAAGATTAAGAGTATTGTAATCGCGAGTTATGTTGGGTTGGATATATTTGTTTTTGATCCACACCTGAAGTATATTATTTATGAAATTATCGATTAGAGTCATTTATGACGGATCGCGTACACTAAAAAAAACCCTCCACCTCGACCTTCTCGCAGCGCCAGCAGCGTAACATCACCTCCTCCCCCCTTTAAAAAAACAAGGGTGTACTAGTGTCGTATTAAATATCCAAAATCTGTGCTCATCGTTCAATTGGAGATTACCGACGAATTTTCCGTTTTTGTTCAAGGTGCAACTCCGTTTTCTTTGATTATACAGCATGTCCCACAGAATTCCGAACAGAGTATTTATTTTCCCGTATCAGTAATACCCGTAATTATTCCCTGCATCAGTAGGAATCAGTAATACCGCATAATTTTGCTTGAATTTAAATGCTCAGGTATTTCTTATGATGGTATCACTGATACGGGAAAATTAATACTCGGTTCGGGTGGGACATACATGTACTTTATTTTATTTTCATACATCTAACGATGTTTCCTTGAATCTAATGTTCCTTTTTCATTCAGCTCATTAACGCATGTGTCACAAATAATTACGTAAGTACATTTTTATTTAAACACCCTGCAGTTGTAATTTCCATTTCCTTCTTCAATGACTAGTTATATTTCAGCCTTATAGCTCTACTCCCTTGCAATTAAAAACAGCGAAATAGATGGAAAATTATAATTATTTTGAAATATAATGACATTTGTAACTGCATACACAATTTATACTTATCACTCTGTCGCAGATACTTATAGGATGTTTCAAAATTTCATATGTCGTTTTTTCAACTTATTCGAGGGATTAAATTCATCCAGATCAATATGAAGGTAGATTTTCATACACGTTTCGCTCGGTGACTCGTCTTGTTTCGCATAACATAATAATAATAATGATAATAATAATAACAATAATAATAATAATGAAGACATCTACGGATGCTTTATTTCCAATTCAAGCCTGATACATATCCCCTTGTACATTGGATTTTCAAATGTCTTATAACTAACGCCAGTACGCCATGACGCTTTCCCCCGGTCAAGACCGGTACCCATTTCAGACACCTGGGTAGAGTGGGGTATTGTGCTTTGAATTTTTCCCCTATACCCAACAGAGAAAATCGCCATCCAGCGCCGGGAATCGAACCCGCGTTTCCCGCATGGCAGGCAGGGCTTATAGACACACGGCTATGGGGAGCACAAGCAAAATAACAAGCAAAATCAGTACAAAAAAACTGTATGCGCCTAACGTAACATGCTGAACAATCTTCATTTCCCCATCACTCACGAAGCAAGTTTGTATTACCAACGTAAGTTGGTATGCTACTACATTTGATTTATTATCGACAAAGCAAGTGACTGCTGAGCATCGCACGTTTTGCTGGCCCTTTAGAGCTCCGATTGAGGTCGATCCAGTGAAATATGGCAGCCATCTTGCACTACGTCGCTCTCTACGTGACTTGAAAGCAAAGTCGTAGTTTCGTACAGCAAGAAAGCACCGAAATTCTCCTCAAGAAGTAAAAGATGAAGATGCCGCTATTCACAAACTCCCTCGAAGCAAAAGGAGGAGAAAAGAGAACGAAAGAAGCACAGGGATCATAGTAATCGTCTGAACTTCTTACTTCCATTGCCGTGCGTGACCCAAAAAAGGCCACGGATACACGCTTGTTTTTCTTGGTCTGTTTTGAGCACTTGAGTTTTGCCAGCGATGTGAGAACGGCAGTGTCAAAATATTGCTTTACATTTCCTCTTCTTGCTTGTTCAAGAAACAGTTACCTTGTCGTTATATCTATTTTGTGTTAAAATGAAACTATAGTTAAAGTCGAGATAACGTAAAAATAAGACACGAGCTTCAACGACAAGTACGTATACATAAAAAGGCGGCTTTTGTACCAAAAGCAGTGACCTTTGTTCCTGAAGAGTTAGAGAGAAGGTGGTTTTAGCTCCAGAGAATTGGATCTTTGACAAAGGCACTCGTTCACGAGGTCAGTAGCACGTACACTGGCTTCCTTCAGGAGAGAAACAGTAAAATGAAGAATGAACGAACATACTAATCACACAGTAAATCTAAACCCACAACAGACTCGTGCAACGAATGTAGCTGAGTCTGTGGTCTTTTTAGGGCAGCTACTGAGGAGCGCTGCTTCTCCGAAGTACGCTGACGAAGACAGACACTCTCAGCAGGGTCCCCTGAAGTAGCTCAGGTTATCCTACATACCCCTGCAGAACAGAGGTGAGTAGCACGTTTATAATGTCCCAACAACAACCCAACGCTTAGTAAACGCTACTCAAATGGACCAGCGACAACCCAACGTTTATTAAACGTTACTTAACCCTTTTACGTCCTCATTTTGTACTCATATTACCGTTATCACCACCACCATCATTAAAATTGTATCGGCATCATGTAGTCACCGACGTCCCAAAGAGGAAGTGACTGCCACTCGACCATGAACTTGTAAGAACACATTAGGGCACCAATTTTACATGGAATAAAATATACAATATATCTCAAAAACAATGTACTCACACTTTAACTGTCGCTAACATGCTGCCTTTTTTTAATTACAGGGATATTAAATTCAGCACAGCATGGCAGAAAATCAATTTAGCTTGGAAGAGAGAAATTATGTCCTTAAATATTAGAAGACCGAAAAAGCAATGGAAGTGCAGAGACAATTCAGAACTGAATTTTCAAAACCGCCACCAGCGCGCCGGACCACTTCTCGCATCAGAGACAAATTTGAAGCAGATGGAACTGTCCAGAACGTCAACAAGAAACCTCCTGGACGACCACAGACATCCACGAGCCCTGGAAAAGAAGAGCAAGTGCAGGGAACCCTCCTTCGATCACCACAGAAATATCTTCGACAAACAGCTCGGGAAACCCGTATCTCAAAAGATAGGGTCTATGCGCGTTATCAGTGTCGACTGGACAAATATGGTCAATAATTTGAACATTTTCAAACATAATTCTTAATTACATTTTTCATCTGCGTTCGGAGTTATTCTATTTCACTTGATTTCCATAAATGATGCGTTTCTCATCATTTGAAGTCAGCGAACATTTTTGTGACACACCTTATATTAAAGCTCTTCATGAAAGATTTTGAAATCCACTTTGACGGTAGAGGGTTCCATATCCCAGCTATGTACACCCCAACGCTTGGAAGAATACCAAAATGTTGCTGTAATACCTCGTTTGAAAGAAGTGCCAAAATATTTGATACTGCAGCTGGGACTCCAAACTTAAAAAAGGTCAAAATGATGCACCTGCAACCCCGAACTTGTATGAGGTGCTGAAATAATGCAGCTGCAACCTTAAGCTTGACAAAGTTCGCCGTGCCAATGCAGCGACAACCGCACGCTTGGTAGGGTCGCTATAACGATGAAGCAGGAACTCAACACAAGGAAGATGTGACGTCAACTGATGGCTGTGTCGCAAGAGAGTTTGTTCAGCTGAACCTATAGAGCGTGTTCGTAAGAGGATATTGGAGAATGTGAGAGTCGCTCGGAAGATCTTTAAGCCGCTCCGCGCTTGCTGCACTCCAACAATATGATTCAGAGGTGCGGACATCTCTGCGTGCTAGAAATTGGTCAAAATCAGTCAAATGCAACTGACAAATAAGGCCTAAATCAGAGTTTTGGCTGCCATTCTCAGAGGGACACCCGATGTTGAATACGCTGTTGCTCTAAAGATGTTGCTCAGAGGGACGGACACCCGATGTTGAATAAGTTAAAGTTTCTGATTTTGCTCATTATCATGTGAAAGATTGCTTGACAGCTCAGGCGTCCGAGGAAATGCACGATGTCAGCTTAAATTTTCGAATTGGATTTCAAAAGAGTTTTGCATTTAGTCTCAATCAATATTACTCATCTGTTTCACGAACTTTTTAAATGCTTGGCCACACCATCGGTGTATATCTAACGTTTTTTTCGAGATTTCTTGCACATTTATTAATATTTTGCCTCCTTCTCTTTTGAATTTCTTGTCGCTTAGTGACGAAGATGATGAATCATAAATTAGAGTTATTTGACGACCTATGAGGAAACTTTATTCAGGGAACTGTTGAATCATTGCTCGAATAACTATTAGAGTAACTCAAAACTCACGCATTTTTGCGGAAATTAAATACCTAAAAAATTAAACTTCAGAATAAAACGTTCAGTAATGAACTGGATAACATAAAATAATTATTAATAAACTAATTGTATATTGTCAGTCTCGCACTAACGACATCCCGTCAAGAAAAAAACGCAGGCCCAGACCGTGCCTCTAGGCAAAGTAAGCAAAAGTTCCAAATCGTACACGCGAGTCTGATCCCCTCAGCTTCCGTGGCTCCGAACAATGTCCAAACGTGTTCAAAAATCAACGAAAAATACGAGCAGCATCGCAAGTTTTGCTTCAGCCCTCTGGGAATAGCTTCCGAAGTTCATGAAATAGAACGACTGGGGAAAAATAAAATCGTCGACAAAAAGCAAAGCCGGATAAGTAGGAGACACAAGGTAATGAGCCATGAACCATCCATTCTGACGTCCATCATAAAACGCAATAAAATGCTAAGATTTGTGTCCCATCCTACAAAATAGGCTGGGCCCTGGAATTTGAACGAGAGAATTCCTTGACGGCTCATTCTTAAATAAAAGATGAGTTGTAAATGATGCCTGACAACTGCAACTGACGGACAATCAGCAGTTGTCCATGATGGAATTTAATCTTGGATTAAATTAACGCTTCTTTGGGCATAATCTTTTAGTTATGACGAGTTCGTTCTAGAAATGAAATAACATGACATCTCAGCTCCAAGAACATAGGTAATTTGGAGACTCGTATCTAAGACAGTATGCGGGCTGACTGGAAGTTCAGGTATTCCTAGAGATGTATTCACTCTTTGTCGCTTAATTTTTCAAATTTCTAGTGCTCGTGCACTCTTTTGATGGAAGTGTTTACCGACATGGATACAATTTTAACGAGCTAAATGAAAGAGAAGAACCTTCTATTTATGAAAAAAAATTACACATGAGGAAATTTCGTTGTCCCCAAAACACAAACCAAAAATCAATGAGGAATTATCTATCAAAAAAGATTGCGCTGTATTGGGACCCCGTGTACATTTCTCATTCAACTACACGCGTGGAAAACAGAAATATTCAATACAGAGCGCCAGACGCCTGTACATACATGCAAGGCCGCTGCTCACAACCCGAGACACTCTCAGCTCCCCCGCCAGCCTCCTCACAATTATAGATAACGGACATAAATTTGGCGCCAGACTTCTGTCGTTAATGCACCGAAATTTGGACGACCTTGAGGTCTGCAGCCTTGACCGTGAAGAAAATCAGTATCGTCAGGACATTCTCGATTCGCCCGCTGCATTCACCGCTCTCGTGATTAAAGCTGACCACGATTTTAGCGCTCACAGAATGCTGACTTCAAGCTGACTAGAGCTCGGTACCCTATAGAAAGAATTCTAGCTCATGGAGAATTTTATGTAGCTTTCTGCGTAGTTGAAATTCACCCGTAATGAGTAACCTGACCTGAAAACTGCATGTGTGTTTGACGCGCACATTGTATTATTTTATTTTCATCAACGCTAGTTTCAGAGTCGAGGATGAAAGTAAAAGTTAGCTCCTTCTGATTATGTCTTAAGATTTTAACATGTTAGTTGTAGCTCCGAAGGCTACACCCGAGGTGCCCCCCAAAAGAAAGGGAAAGAAGGCGCAATTTAGCAATAAACGGGGAATCAAAATGCAAAGTGTGTCCCACCCAGCGCATTGAAACAACAAAATTCAAAGTTCACTGAACAAGATAATTGTAGAAAAATAAAGGCGTGGGTACTAAAAATAGGACAATACTGTACCTAAAAGAAAATAATCCTGAACAGAGAAGAAACGCGTTCGTTTCCACCCAATGCCTTCAGCTAGGGACCTCACATTGTTCCTCGGGAAGTGCTAAATATCACAGTTAATTAATATGACTCCCTGCAGGTTTTCAGATTGATCTAAGAAAATTTATTTAAAGTAACAATTAATTAAAAACTGAGCTACAGCATTCTAATGAAGAGTTTCGACAGTAACAAGGAAAGTCAGCAGACTAAAAACTGATCTGTGAAGAGGGAAGAAACTGACAAAATTCTCGTTAACCATAGAAAGCTAAAAATCGCTACTTTTTTTCTGTTTTTTAAATTCGATTTGGGCTCAAATCCAAGCGAGTTATTTCGGTATTTTGATGATACAGTCTTGTTTTAAAAACGTCCAGTTTGTGTCAACTTTTCTCTTGCTTGATATTGATTTTTTGCCTCCGCACCGAAACCCCGCACCGAAACCCCGCACCGAAACCCCGCACCGAAACCCCGCACCGAAACCCCGCACCGAAACCCCGCACCGAAACCCCGCACCGAAACCCCGCACCGAAACCCCGCACCGAAACCCCGCACCGAAACCCCGCACCGAAACCCCGCACCGAAACCCCGCACCGAAACCCCGCACCGAAACCCCGCACCGAAACCCCGCACCGAAACCCCGCACCGAAACCCCGCACCGAAACCCCGCACCGAAACCCCGCACCGAAACCCCGCACCGAAACCCCGCACCGAAACCCCGCACCGAAACCCCGCACCGAAACCCCGCACCGAAACCCCGCACCGAAACCCCGCACCGAAACCCCGCACCGAAACCCCGCACCGAAACCCCGCACCGAAACCCCGCACCGAAACCCCGCACCGAAACCCCGCACCGAAACCCCGCACCGAAACCCCGCACCGAAACCCCGCACCGAAACCCCGCACCGAAACCCCGCACCGAAACCCCGCACCGAAACCCCGCACCGAAACCCCGCACCGAAACCCCGCACCGAAACCCCGCACCGAAACCCCGCACCGAAACCCCGCACCGAAACCCCGCACCGAAACCCCGCACCGAAACCCCGCACCGAAACCCCGCACCGAAACCCCGCACCGAAACCCCGCACCGAAACCCCGCACCGAAACCCCGCACCGAAACCCCGCACCGAAACCCCGCACCGAAACCCCGCACCGAAACCCCGCACCGAAACCCCGCACCGAAACCCCGCACCGAAACCCCGCAACGAAACCCCGCAACGAAACCCCGCAACGAAACCCCGCACTGAAACCCCCGCAATGACACCCCCGCACCGCAACCCTGCACCGCAACCCTGCGCCACAACCCTGCACAGCAACCCTGCACCGCAACCCTGCACCGCAGCCCTGCACCGCAACCCTGCACCGCAACCCTGCACCGCAACCCTGCACCGCAACCCAGCACCGCAACCCTGCACCGCAATCCTGCACCGCAACCCTGCACCGCAACCCTGCACCGCAACCCTGCACCGCAACCCTGCACCGCAACCCTGCACCGCAACCCTGCACCGCAACCCTGCACCGCAACCCTGCACCGCAACCCTGCACCGCAACCCTGCACCGCAACCCTGCACCGCAACCCTGCACCGCAACCCTGCACCGCAACCCTGCACCGCAACCCTGCACCGCAACCCTGCACCGCAACCCTGCACCGCAACCCTGCACCGCAACCCTGCACCGCAACCCTGCACCGCAACCCTGCACCGCAACCCTGCACCGCAACCCTGCACCGCAACCCTGCACCGCAACCCTGCACCGCAATCCTGCACCGCAACCCTGCACCGCAACCCTGCACCGCAACCCTGCACCGCAATCCTGCACCGCAACCCTGCACCGCAATCCTGCACCGCAATCCTGCACCGCAACCCTGCACCGCAACCCTGCACCGCAACCCTGCACCGCAACCCTGCACCGCAATCCTGCACCGCAACCCTGCACCGCAACCCTGCACCGCAATCCTGCACCGCAACCCTGCACCGCAACCCTGCACCGCAACCCTGCACCGCAACCCTGCACCGCAACCCTGCACCGCAACCCTGCACCGCAACCCTGCACCGCAACCCTGCACCGCAACCCTGCACCGCAACCCTGCACCGCAACCCTGCACCGCAACCCTGCACCGCAACCCTGCACCGCAACCCTGCACCGCAACCCTGCACCGCAACCCTGCACCGCAACCCTGCACCGCAACCCTGCACCGCAACCCTGCACCGCAACCCTGCACCGCAACCCCGCACCGCAACCCTGCACCGCAACCCTGCACCGCAACCCCGCACCGTAACGGAATAAAATCTAACGGAACGTAACATTATGCAGCCTTGATGCACGTAAATTACCAAAAATGCTAAGCTTGAGAAATATGTCTAGATATATGTGCACGAAATTAGGTAATTTTGGTCACTTCCTTCAACATCTTAGAATCAACAAAGTTTATTCTTTAGACTCGCTCCAAGTCACTCTCTCAATTCAGGAATTCCATGCAGAGTGACGCAAAAAGAACACAAATGGATTTGACGTGCTTAGTACCAGTTAGAGATGCATTCTTATTGCGCCACCCTGTATGTATCTAAAAATAACTTTAAAATTTTATTCTTTAAAATTCAATTCAACGACATGAGCCAGAAAAGAGGAACTAGTCTCATTTATTTCTAATTTCAATATTTATATGTCCTTTTCCACTTTCACCTATGCATTCTTTCATTGACATTGTTAGAAATATTTTCTACCGACATCGATATTGATTTTCTGACAACCGCCCGCAGCACCATTCTCTCATTTTAATAAAACATTTGTCATGGAAGTCGAAAAAAAATATCACTAATCTTCTTTTCCATTGAGAAATTGAGCACGCCTGTTTCATGTTACGGTATCCTGCATCTCTTCAGTGTAGCGAACACTACATCATCCAATACTCCATTAGCGACTCACTAATTTCGAGACTAAGGTTTGTTTTCCTTCACGTAGTTATCATTTGCGAAGACGACATCAAAGACGAGCGAGCCTCTCTATTCTTTGAGCGATGAGAGCCTTTGTGTGTCTATAGAGGCAGATTTTTTATCACCCCCAATAGCGTTCTTCAAAGATAAATAACATCGCCATGAAAGCCAGGATTCGTCGCCACGGCACACCGGTTCGTCTTTCCTTCCGTCGATATCCTCGCGCCCACTTTTGGGAGGAGGAATGGCACCCGTATCGGAGATTTTGGGCTGCAGTTCCCGAGGCTTCCTTCTATTGTGCGATGCGCTCCCGACATTGGGCGCGAATGGTAGCTCTTTGGACGGAAAATTTATCAAGTCTTTCTTAGGTAGCACTCCACGATCTGTACCGACTGCTGCTGCAGCAGAGTGAAAGGCGAGGTACAGGTGCTCTGATCTTTTATAGCGGAGAATTATCCGGACACACCGTCAATGGTGCGTCCAGCTCAAAGCAGTGCGCTCAAAAGCGATACTCTCTACTCCTAGGGTCAAAAAAACTTGAATCTTTAGAGCAACAAAATCCCAGATTAGACTCTCGTGAAGATTTTGAGAAGAGCTTCAAGATGAAAGATCAAATGTGATGAGAGCCATTCTGCAAACTCGAAGCAGCTGCCGCCTTTTTGAACACAGCCCAGTTCTCTTGAGTCCGCATATGCAAGCGTCGAAAATTTCTGTCCGTATTTTTCGCTGAAATCTGCACTGCAGCTGCATCCTCTAGCATTTAAAAGCAGGCTTTGAAGAACAAACAAATGCATAATTTATTTAAGACTGTACTTAAAACAAACCATGCAGTTAAAATTCTTGCGTCAAAAGTTCTTCAAAAAATGAGTGGGTTAAACCACAAAATTTCTGCTGCAAAATTTTGGAATAAGATAAAAAGATTCACAATGAGGTAAATAAAAAGCTGAAGAATATTAGTCCTTCACTGAACAATGAAATATTTGAACGTCCTAAATGAGGTGCAATTCAAGGTCCGACTTACGCGACGTGGACTCAACTGAAAATTTCAGAGAGTGGCAAACGGAGAATATTAGAGCAAGAAATAATTACTCAACGTATCTATTCTCGGAATTTGTTATACTACTTAGCTTAAGACTTCCTAGTCACAACACGGTGATTCCAAGAGAGGGAAGAGAAGGAACCAAGTAGCATAGACCGTAGAACACGATGAATTTAATCTGAATTTAATCATTGAATTTAATCATTTAACTCAAGGAAACACGATGTGGGGAAGCGCTCAAGGTGCGCTTCCCCACAGGATACCCTGCGCATAGGAACAGTAAACTAAAACAAAATAGGAAGAAAAGGTCAACAGCGATTGCATGATGGCATGAAAAGTTAAAGAAGCAAGTGGGCACGAAAGATATTAGTCCCAAAGACCTATTTGTAGGTGAGATAAGCTCTTGGAACTATAAAAGTTGAAAATTGTAAAAAAAAGTAAAGAAAAGTTCAATGTAAAATCATCTCCAAATTGTGCGTAACCACGTAACCAATAAAATCCGTCTCATAAAATCCCCCTTAGAGAGTCTCATATTTTTTTATCTAACCTTTGAGAAAGTTTACTTCAAAGTTTGAGAGTTGAAACCCATTAATAATTTAGGCGCAAAGGCTCAACATATACATGGCAGCAATCGGTTGAACTTTTGCGTCTAAATTGGTAACGGGTTTCATTACTCGATTTTCAAGTTAATTTTCTCACAGATTAGATAAGAACTATGAGACCGGCTGAAGTGAATTTTATGTGACCATTTTTTTTTTGGTTTTGTTTGTACAAAACACTAAGACACGCGTACGAGATAGCCTCAAGTAGCTGCAGTGTGCGGTACACTGTCTGTCTCGAATTTTGAAAGACTATCAAAAGAATAATATCTGTCTACCTACCTACAGAACCAAACTCAAAACAGCCGAAAGTCGTTATTTCTCGAATACCATATTATCAATCTTATGAAGTGTGTAAAAAACACCAGTGCACCAGTAGAATTTTTCTAAAATAAAAAAATAATCAATATCGATACAAATAAAAACTTTGAGAGAGAATATTAAAGTTGTACCAGGCACCGAGAAACATCATTACCTTCGATAAATACAGCGAATACACCGCTGCCCACGAACATTGAGCAATCGCTGTAATGACGGTTCACAATCCCTTAACATGGAGCACTTCGAGCAATGAAAGGATGACAATGTGAAGCCATATTGAGCAATTATTCTACGCCATCATTAATATCCCGCCTCACTGTCCCCTCTCGGCTCAGCCAAGCGACTTCAGTGCAGGGAAATTCTGGCATAAATGCATGCATTCGCCATCGTAAGCCCTCGCATTGAGCATCGCTGGAGCGTTAGTCCCTAAATTAGAGGAGACTGAGGCAAGGCGCACAGCAGCGAGGCAGAACCGAGTTCCTCATTCCCACAGTTATCATTAGAAGTACGGGCCACTTTGACGTGCGGCTGTCGAGTGGCTGCAAGTACTCCCTTTTAATACTTGTGTCTGGTTTGTGCCTCAAGTACTCCCTCGCAATACTTGTGTCTGGTTTGTGCCTCAGGTACTCCCTCGCAATACGTGTGTCTGGTTTGTGCCTCAAGTACTCCCTCGCAATACGTGTGTCTGGTTTGTGCCTCAAGTACTCCCTCGCAATACTTGTGTCTGGTTTGTGCCTCAAGTACTCCCTTGCAATACTTGTGTCTGGTTTGTGCCTCAAGTACTCCCTCGCAATACGTGTGTCTGGTTTGTGCCTCAAGTACTCCCTCGCAATACTTGTGTCTGGTTTGTGCCTCAAGTACTCCCTCGCAATACGTGTGTCTGGTTTGTGCCTCAAGTACTCCCTCGCAATACGTGTGTCTGGTTTGTGCCTCAAGTACTCCCTCGCAATACTTGTGTCTGGTTTGTGCCTCAAGTACTCCCTCGCAATACGTGTGTCTGGTTTGTGCCTCAAGTACTCCCTCGCAATACGTGTGTCTGGTTTGTGCCTCAAGTACTCCCTCGCAATACTTGTGTCTGGTTTGTGCCTCAAGTACTCCCTTGCAATACTTGTGTCTGGTTTGTGCCTCAAGTACTCCCTCGCAATACGTGTGTC
Organism: Morinoia aosen; assembly: GCA_030386875.1. Taxonomy (NCBI): domain Eukaryota; kingdom Metazoa; phylum Arthropoda; class Malacostraca; order Amphipoda; family Talitridae; genus Morinoia; species Morinoia aosen. The sequence continues at coordinate 33,899,896 of CM059577.1, forward strand.
TGGTTTGTGCCTCAAGTACTCCCTCGCAATACGTGTGTCTGGTTTGTGCCTCAAGTACTCCCTTGCAATACTTGTGTCTGGTTTGTGCCTCAAGTACTCCCTCGCAATACGTGTGTCTGGTTTGTGCCTCAAGTACTCCCTCGCAATACGTGTGTCTGGTTTGTGCCTCAAGTACTCCCTCGCAATACGTGTGTCTGGTTTTTGCCTCAAGTACTCCCTCGCAATACGTGTGTCTGGTTTTTGCCTCAAGTACTCCCTCGCAATACGTGTGTCTGGTTTGTGCCTCAAGTACTCCCTCGCAATACGTGTGTCTGGTTTGTGCCTCAAGTACTCCCTCGCAATACTTGTGTCTGGTTTGTGCCTCAAGTACTCCCTTGCAATACTTGTGTCTGGTTTGTGCCTCAAGTACTCCCTCGCAATACGTGTGTCTGGTTTGTGCCTCAAGTACTCCCTCGCAATACGTGTGTCTGGTTTGTGCCTCAAGTACTCCCTTGCAATACTTGTGTCTGGTTTGTGCCTCAAGTACTCCCTCGCAATACGTGTGTCTGGTTTGTGCCTCAAGTACTCCCTCGCAATACGTGTGTCTGGTTTGTGCCTCAAGTACTCCCTCGCAATACGTGTGTCTGGTTTGTGCCTCAAGTACTCCCTCGCAATACGTGTGTCTGGTTTTTGCCTCAAGTACTCCCTCGCAATACGTGTGTCTGGTTTGTGCCTCAAGTACTCCCTCGCAATACGTGTGTCTGGTTTGTGCCTCAAGTACTCCCACGCAATACGTGTGTCTGGTTTGTGCCTCAAGTACTCCCTCGCAATACGTGTGTCTGGTTTGTGCCTCGAGTACTCCCTCGCAATACGTGTGTCTGGTTTGTGCCTCAAGTACTCCCTCGCAATACGTGTGTCTGGTTTGGGTCCCAAGTACTCCCTCGTAATACTTGTGTCTGGTATGTGCCTCGAGTACTCCCTCGCAATACAATAAGTGTGTCAGGTTGGTGCTTCCAGTACTCTTTTGCAATACTTGTGTCTTCGAATGTAGTACCTTGCGGTGCAAGTGCCTGCTTTGAGAACTGTAAGGACAATGGATGCAATAATTATAAGAGTGTACACGAGTGTTGAAACCAAGCCTGACTGTGCCGATAGTTTGAACGGCTTCTTTCCACTCAAGTTTTACAAAAAAAAGTTAGCAATTGATTTTACAGGCTGAATGGTACAATGCATGTGATTCGAATCAAGACTGGTAGTTAACAGTTTATTCTTGGTTTATAAAATATCCTGTTTCGACTATTTCTTGTAGAAGGAGCGTGCTAAGGCTAAATAGCGTACACGAAAGCGTCTTGTTTAATAAAAATCAAAATTTCAAAGTATTCAATATACAACACTCATCCATTTTTTAAAAGGCTACTCAAAGCACCTACAAAACAACAAGGTACTTAAACATACGTACAAACATGTATTATTTTTTACTTAGCTCAAAAAATAAGAGGAAACTAAAATTTACTTTTTGGAAAAAAAATATTGAAAATAAGAGCATTTGAAATGTTCTTTTAGAAAACATTAACGCATCTGTTTTTCCAGGAGACTAACGCGCACTCAATCTGAACAACAAATACAAATTTCAAAAAAGTTTCGTGCACAACCTGAGGCTTTTTTACTGAACTTGCGCGAATCCTACACCTTGATTCTGCTCTATTTTGTGTCACACTTGAAACATTTTTTTTAGCTACTTAAAGAGCACATAAAATTCATACGTCAGAGTGCACGAACCGCGCATAATAAATAACTGTGGAATAAAGAGCCTCAGCAAAATATACCATAGAAGGTACACAAACTGAGGTAAATATTGTACTTCGGAAATGTCGCAGTCCTGAGGCCAGCAATGTAATTTAAAATTGCTTCTTTTTCTCGTGTTAGTAGTTAAGAAAATTTCATAGGTTTTGCCTTTGTGCCATAGCCTGCACACAAGTAACAACCGATATGCGATTTACCTCATAGGAGTGAAGTTGCTTTCTCACGGAACGCCGGTCAGAATACGTTTGAGTGGCGAATAAGATGTTACTTGCATAACAAAAATATCGAACCGACTTCTTCGAAAATTAATCTCTTTTCACGCTCGGCTAAACTCTCGGCTCACCGATTCTGAAGCAGCGCACACCCCAGCCTGCTTCTAAAATTAAACGATTTTGTGCTTGCCTTAGCTGGTTGATTCTGAAACCTAAAAGTCGCAACACTTGTAGCATAAATGCAATCTTACTAAACCTTTTTTTTTGGGTTCCTTCCTCAGACAAACATTGAGACGAGCATCAGAACTGTTTGATTTTCCACGCAAAGTATTCAGGCAGCTTCTTCTGTAAAAGAAGAAAATGAAGAGGAAAGCAAAAAATGTGGCAGATCTTGTCAAAAGCCGCAGCTGCGCGGCTGAACACTCAGTCGCATAATCAAACAGCACCGCCAGAGTCCCTATGGAAATGAGACGAGAAATCTGCAAAAGTTTCCACAGGCAGATCGTGTTCTATTTTGGAGACGATGATTCTTAAGGCGCCTGTGGGAATGAGGAACACACTTCCCGAGTCATCGTCAGCGATTTGTCTCTGCTCGGGAGAGGGCCTACAGCAGTGAATTCCGACTCTAAACTAATGAAGGAGCCAAAAAAGTTTTTTCAAATCAAGTTTTATATGCGAGAAATAAATATTCAGTTGGCGAAAGACCTGTCCAAAAATTTAAATTCATGCTCAAATACGTTGGGCACGTCAGAGGCGCACTAAACTTAATTCGTTTAGCTGCGAATTTAGCTCAGAGTTTAGAAAACGCAGCAAGACTTTTCTTTAGAAATAAGAAAGGTTTCTATTCACTGTGTGTGGTCCAAATATTAGTACCTGTTTCACTCTACTGCTTCTCCATGGAGATGTTTCGTCCTTCACAGCAAATTTTGCCCCGCACTTATGGAAGCTGAAAATGCACTGCCATGAATTGTACGACTAGTTAAGGAGCAGACGTTGGAGGAGTTAAGCTTTGCAATATTTCCATTGGAATTTAGCTCAAATTTCCCGAAAGTTATAGCGCATCATCCTAAAAAACTCGGCGATGTCTTGAGTGAAGTGCGACTCAAATGCTGTAGGAAATTGTACCATCTCTGGTAGCCAACACAGCCTCGTACTGTGCGTGTGTAGCTTTGACTGAATGTGGGTTGAATGACTAGCAGCGAGTTGCTCAACTAAAAGTGAGTTGCTCAACTAAAAGTGAGTTGCTCAACTAAAAGTGAGTTGCTCAACTAAAAGTGAGTTGCTCAACTAAAAGTGAGTTGCTCAACTAAAAGTGAGCTGCTCAACTAAAAGTGAGCTGCTCAACTGAAAGTGAGCTGCTCAACTGAAAGTGAGCTGCTCAACTGAAAGTGAGCTGCTCAACTGAAAGTGAGCTGCTCAACTGAAAGTGAGCTGCTCAACTGAAAGTGAGCTGCTCAACTGAAAGTGAGCTGCTCAACTGAAAGTGAGCTGCTCAACTGAAAGTGAGCTGCTCAACTGAAAGTGAGCTGCTCAACTGAAAGTGAGCTGCTCAACTGAAAGTGAGCTGCTCAACTGAAAGTGAGCTGCTCAACTGAAAGTGAGCTGCTCAACTGAAAGTGAGCTGCTCAACTGAAAGTGAGCTGCTCAACTGAAAGTGAGCTGCTCAACTGAAAGTGAGCTGCTCAACTGAAAGTGAGCTGCTCAACTGAAAGTGAGCTGCTCAACTGAAAGTGAGCTGCTCAACTGAAAGTGAGCTGCTCAACTGAAAGTGAGCTGCTCAACTGAAAGTGAGCTGCTCAACTGAAAGTGAGCTGCTCAACTGAAAGTGAGCTGCTCAACTGAAAGTGAGCTGCTCAACTGAAAGTGAGCTGCTCAACTGAAAGTGAGCTGCTCAACTGAAAGTGAGCTGCTCAACTGAAAGTGAGCTGCTCAACTGAAAGTGAGCTGCTCAACTGAAAGTGAGCTGCTCAACTGAAAGTGAGCTGCTCAACTGAAAGTGAGCTGCTCAACTGAAAGTGAGCTGCTCAACTGAAAGTGAGCTGCTCAACTGAAAGTGAGCTGCTCAACTGAAAGTGAGCTGCTCAACTGAAAGTGAGCTGCTCAACTGAAAGTGAGCTGCTCAACTGAAAGTGAGCTGCTCAACTGAAAGTGAGCTGCTCAACTGAAAGTGAGCTGCTCAACTGAAAGTGAGCTGCTCAACTGAAAGTGAGCTGCTCAACTGAAAGTGAGCTGCTCAACTGAAAGTGAGCTGCTCAACTGAAAGTGAGCTGCTCAACTGAAAGTGAGCTGCTCAACTGAAAGTGAGCTGCTCAACTGAAAGTGAGCTGCTCAACTGAAAGTGAGCTGCTCAACTGAAAGTGAGCTGCTCAACTGAAAGTGAGCTGCTCAACTGAAAGTGAGCTGCTCAACTGAAAGTGAGCTGCTCAACTGAAAGTGAGCTGCTCAACTGAAAGTGAGCTGCTCAACTGAAAGTGAGCTGCTCAACTGAAAGTGAGCTGCTCAACTGAAAGTGAGCTGCTCAACTGAAAGTGAGCTGCTCAACTGAAAGTGAGCTGCTCAACTGAAAGTGAGCTGCTCAACTGAAAGTGAGCTGCTCAACTGAAAGTGAGCTGCTCAACTGGAAGTGAGTTGCTCAACTGAAAGTGAGTTGCTCAACTGAAAGTGAATTGCTCAACTGAAAGTGAGTTGCTCAACTGAAAGTGAGTTGCTCAACTGAAAGTGAGTTGCTCAACTGAAAGTGAGTTGCTCAACAGAAAGTGAGTTGCTCAACAGAAAGCGAGTTGCTCAACAGAAAGCGAGTTGCTCAACAGAAAGCGAGTTGCTCAACAGAAAGCGAGTTGCTCAACAGAAAGCGAGTTGCTCAACAGAAAGCGAGTTGCACAACAGAAAGCGAGTTGCACAACAGAAAGCGAGTTGCACAACAGAAAGCGAGTTGCACAACAGAAAGCGAGTTGCACAACAGAAAGCGAGTTGCACAACAGAAAGTGAGTTGCACAACAGAAAGTGAGTTGCACAACAGAAAGTGAGTTGCACAACAGAAAGTGAGTTGCACAACAGAAAGTGAGTTGCACAACAGAAAGTGAGTTGCACAACAGAAAGTGAGTTGCACAACAGAAAGTGAGTTGCACAACAGAAAGTGAGTTGCACAACAGAAAGTGAGTTGCACAACAGAAAGTGAGTTGCACAGCAGAAAGTGAGTTGCACAGCAGAAAGTGAGTTGCACAGCAGAAAGTGAGTTGCACAGCAGAAAGTGAGTTGCACAACAGAAAGTGAGTTGCACAACAGAAAGTGAGTTGCACAACAGAAAGTGAGTTGCACAACAGAAAGTGAGTTGCACAACAGAAAGTGAGTTGCACAACAGAAAGTGAGTTGCACAACAGAAAGTGAGTTGCACAACAGAAAGTGAGTTGCACAACAGAAAGTGAGTTGCACAACAGAAAGTGAGTTGCACAACAGAAAGTGAGTTGCACAACAGAAAGTGAGTTGCACAACAGAAAGTGAGTTGCACAACAGAAAGTGAGTTGCACAACAGAAAGTGAGTTGCACAACAGAAAGTGAGTTGCACAACAGAAAGTGAGTTGCACAACAGAAAGTGAGTTGCACAACAGAAAGTGAGTTGCACAACAGAAAGTGAGTTGCATAACAGAAAGTGAGTTGCATAACAGAAAGTGAGTTGCATAACAGAAAGTGAGTTGCATAACAGAAAGTGAGTTGCATAACAGAAAGTGTTGCATAACAGAAAGTGTTGCATAACAGAAAGTGTTGCATAACAAAAAAAGTTGCACAACAGAAAGTGTTGCATAACAGAAAGTGTTGCATAACAGAAAGTGTTGCATAACAGAAAGTGTTGCATAACAAAAAAAGTTGCACAACAGAAAGTGTTGCACAACAGAAAGTGTTGCATAACAGAAAGTGTTGCATAACAGAAAGTGTTGCATAACAGAAAGTGTTGCATAACAGAAAGTGTTGCATAACAAAAAAAGTTGCACAACAGAAAGTGTTGCATAACAGAAAGTGTTGCATAACAGAAAGTGTTGCATAACAAAAAAAGTTGCACAACAGAAAGTGTTGCATAACAGAAAGTGAGTTGCATAACAGAAAGTGAGTTGCATAACAGAAAGTGAGTTGCATAACAGAAAGTGAGTTGCATAACAGAAAGTGAGTTGCATAACAGAAAGTGTTGCATAACAGAAAGTGTTGCATAACAGAAAGTGTTGCATAACAGAAAGTGTTGCATAACAGAAAGTGTTGCATAACAGAAAGTGTTGCATAACAAAAAAAGTTGCACAACAGAAAGTGTTGCACAACAGAAAGTGTTGCATAACAGAAAGTGTTGCATAACAGAAAGTGTTGCATAACAAAAAAAGTTGCACAACAGAAAGTGTTGCATAACAGAAAGTGTTGCATAACAGAAAGTGTTGCATAACAGAAAGTGTTGCATAACAGAAAGTGTTGCATAACAAAAAAAGTTGCACAACAGAAAGTGTTGCATAACAGAAAGTGTTGCATAACAGAAAGAGTTGCATAACAGAAAGTGTTGCATAACAGAAAGTGTTGCATAACAGAAAGTGTTGCATAACAGAAAGTGTTGCATAACAGAAAGTGTTGCATAACAGAAAGTGTTGCATAACAGAAAGTGTTGCATAACAGAAAAAGTTGCATAACAGAAAGTGAGCTGCATGCCTAAAAATTGCAAATTAACAATAGCAAGGAAAAGGGAAATTTACTTGCATCACTGTAAATATCTTGAATGGCAATAACTAACGTAAGTGACCAGATACACGCGCTAAAAATACAAGTATATATATTGCATCACGATACAAGCATTGCTGAAAACTGCCTCAGTAAATTTATTCCAGGAGAGCTGGAGAACCCTGGACGTCGCATTGAGCACCTCGATAAAACAAATAGCGAACAACCATCAAATTTTTGTAATACACGTGTTAGAACAAAAATTTGCTGCAGCAATGAAGATTTGAAGCCATTTATTATTCTCAAATGATTTGATTTACCATTATGAAATGGAAAAGCCTTAAATAGAAAAACTGTGCCTATTTTCCATTTACTAACGTGTCAAGAAGTGTTAGAAAAACTAACTACCAAAAATGACAACTCAGAAATAGCCTACCCCATTTGGAAACGCTCCTAAAATGAAAAGTCGCTCGATAAAATCTAAAAATTGCAATGAATCAAGGAGACACGTCCGTAAGGCACCCTGTAGCACACGCACCTTTAGCGCCAGCGCCATCCATCACGGGAGTATTCTTATCAACAGCTTTTAAAACTTCACTGAGCCTCGTCAGTGCGAGAGCAAGCGAGGCGGACTTCGGACTATATTTTCGAACAGTTTTTACAACAGAGAGCTAGCAGGACAGGCCCTTCGTCTTCCACGAATTCCTCGAAAGGATTTTTCAAATAGACTCAGTCAAGCTTGAGTTCAGATATGCAGCTCAAAGTTTACAAAATGCACGCGTGTTTGGACAACTCAGAATGAATTAGCCGAGGATTTCCTCTGAGCTATCATCGAACGCTTTCGATACCGTAGCCGTAAACACAACTGTCCAAGGTACCTGATGCCAGACCGATGGGTGTTAGATTCGATGTTTAATTCTATGTCAGACCGTTGGGTGCTAGTTTCGGTGTTTAGTTATAGATCAGATCGAGTTAGTTTTGGGTGTGTAAAACTAATTTAATACCAAGTAAAACAGATGCTTACACTTCCAATCTACTGCTTATCTTTAATTTTGCTAATTAATTTACCTAGGTGCATAAGCCGAGGCGCGGGGGCTTGCACTTGGAGACTCGATAGTGGCTCCGATACTTCGGGTCGAGTCTTCAACGTACTTTTCTCCTGGACGAGAACCATCGTTCCTGACGGCCCGGTTTATTTTCATCGGACTACTATTTACTTTTATCAATCGACAGTGTTGTTAACCCGTCGCCACGTCCTGGACTCTTAGAAGGTCGGCAAAGCTAGTACATGTTTCACATCAGCAAACCTAGGGTTGCCATATATGGTCTTAAGCGTCTCGTTGAGCGCTATTCATTGGTGTAAGGTAAAATTAGGTGGGGGGAACAGGGAAGGAGAGGCAACAAGCTCAAATCTGTATGAATTCTTCTGCTCAGTCTGGAGTGTAGCTACCGGCGCTGCACAACCTCTTGGAAGGCCAGCAGTGTAGCTGAGGCATACCAGCACACAATCTGCCTCTTAGAAGGTCGCCATCATTTTTATTTTTTTTATGTTTTTTGTTCCAAAAATGGGAGACCAAATCCACAGATTTATTCCTAGGCAAAAAATAATACCACCATTGTATTCGGGAGGAAAAGCTCCATGCATATCGAACTCTTTACAAGCAATGAAACTGCTTGATAACAGCCTATCCACAAAATGAACTAAAAAATAAAACCGTGTTTTACATATAATGCACATAACTCCGGAACTATTAGACCTGAAAAAAAATTCACATACCACAAGATTCAGCAACTCAGAATCTATGAAAATGCATCATAAACAAACATGAAAGTGCAATAACTAAAAAATGGCCAGTGATTTTCTGATTTCTGATTTTTGTATTTTACCAAAATAAAAACTCAAATTTCGTAGACTTTTGTTGGGGTAGCAGCATTTTTTCCCCCACTGACAGAAAGAGCAACTCTCTCTCTTTACAATGAACCCCCAATGAAACTTCTAACTTGAATAATGAATGTACAGTAAGTTGCACAGTTGACCCATTTTCTTCAAACCTCCCGGTAGGTCGACCATGTGGAGACGGGTTAATTATTTGGGTCATTTTAGTAAACTCTAATCTATTGTTCTGTATTTCATAATCCCCCTGCCTGCTTTTTTTGTTACTACCTGCACCAGAACTCTACCCGGCACCAGAACTCTACCCGGCACCAGAACTCTACCCGGCACCAGAACTCTACCCGGCACCAGAACTCTACTCGGCACCAGAACTCTACCCGGCACCAGAACTCTACCCGGCACCAGAACTCTACCCGGCACCAGAACTCTACCCGGCACCAGAACTCTACCCGGCACCAGAACTCTACCCGGCACCAGAACTCTACCCGGCACCAGAACTCTACCCGGCACCAGAACTCTACCCGGCACCAGAACTCTACCCGGCACCAGAACTCTACCCGGCACCAGAACTCTACCCGGCACCAGAACTCTACCCGGCACCAGAACTCTACCCGGCACCAGAACTCTACCCGGCACCAGAACTCTACCCGGCACCAGAACTCTACCCGGCACCAGAACTCTACCCGGCACCAGAACTCTACCCGGCACCAGAACTCTACCCGGCACCAGAACTCTACCCGGCACCAGAACTCTACCCGGCACCAGAACTCTACCCGGCACCAGAACTCTACCCGGCACCAGAACTCTACCCGGCACCAGAACTCTACCCGGCACCAGAACTCTACCCGGCACCAGAACTCTACCCGGCACCAGAACTCTACCCGGCACCAGAACTCTACCCGGCACCAGAACTCTACCCGGCACCAGAACTCTACCCGGCACCAGAACTCTACCCGGCACCAGAACTCTACCCGGCACCAGAACTCTACCCGGCACCAGAACTCTACCCGGCACCAGAACTCTACCCGGCACCAGAACTCTACCCGGCACCAGAACTCTACCCGGCACCAGAACTCTACCCGGCACCAGAACTCTACCCGGCACCAGAACTCTACCCGGCACCAGAACTCTACCCGGCACCAGAACTCTACCCGGCACCAGAACTCTACCCGGCACCAGAACTCTACCCGGCACCAGAACTCTACCCGGCACCAGAACTCTACCCGGCACCAGAACTCTACCCGGCACCAGAACTCTCATCGGCACCAGAACTCTACCTGGCACCAGACCTCTACTTAGCACCAGAAGTCCACCTGGCACCAGACCTCTACTTAGCACCAGAAGTCCACCTGGTATACCAGACCTCTACTTAGCACCAGAAGTCCACCTGGTATACCAGAACTCTACTTAGCACCAGAAGTCCACCTGGTATACCAGAACTCTACTTAGCACCAGATGTCCACCTGGTATACCAGAACTCTACTTAGCACCAGATGTCCACCTGGTATACCAGAACTCTACTTAGCACCAGATGTCCACCTGGTACACCAGAACTCTACTTAGCACCAGATGTCCACCTGGTACACCAGAACTCTACTTAGCACCAGATGTCCACCTCGTATACCAGAACTCTACTTGGCACCAGATGTCCACCTGGTATACCAGAACTCTACTTAGCACCAGAAGTCCACCTAGTATACCAGAACTCTACTTAGCACCAGATGTCCACCTGGTATACCAGAACTCTACTTGAGAATAAAAAACTTCCTGGAACTTGGCAGACCACAGCACCAGAGCATGTTCAGGCACCACAGCCTGTCCACCACCAGCACTGCGCCGCTACGGGCAAAGTTTGAGGGCGGGGGACTAAATTTTGCAGTTCCGTTGTGTCTGCGAGTCGTTAGGCGGTCATATTGTCTCTGTGCCGCTCTAGTTCTGCTCATTACAAACTCTACAGTACTCGTTAGACGCACTCGTTGCCCCCTGCGCGACGTTGATGTTCGGGAGGTGTAAATTTTGCAATGAAAATGGATATCGCTACAGTGAAGAGAATTGCTCTAGAATAGCAGGAAATAGATAAGTTTGCTTGAATCTCCCTCACCACAACAAAGGGGTTCTGAAGGGAGGAAGGTCAAAGGTACCATAAAGTATATAGGTAAATGAACGGAGAATATATGCAAAAGGTGTTTCTACCCAAAATCGATTGTGCATGGAAACAGTGAGTTATGAAGAAAGGCTATGAGAAAAATTTAATTTGAAAAAGAAAGTTATTAGGACTGGAAAACAGGAGAGCTGTAAACCGAAAAACAAAGAAGGCCTACCTAACCCACAGCTTGCGACTTCACATTTCCTTCCTGGGAACTCTGATTCCCGTAGACACATTAAATTAGGTGTTAGTTTTAAGCCTCCCTAACTACAACAAAAGCGTTCCAAAGAGAGGAATGGAGAAAACACCATTTGGTATGGAGCTAAGAAAACTAAGAATATATTCACAAGGTGCACAGAAACAGAAAGTCGAGAAAGAAATGTAGGAAACAAGATAAAAGTTGAAGAATAAGAAAGTAGTAAGAGCTGAAAACCAGGACAGCAGTGAACCGAAAGAAAACATGGTCCTAAACAAATCAAAAGACCTATTTTATTTCATCAAAAGGAAGGCATACCTAATCGGTAGCTCGAGACTTCACATATCCCCCAGGGAGTGGTAATTCTCATAGATAAAAAAAATTCCCATGAGGGACAAAAATTATTAGTGTGGCGCGACAAAATTACTAATGTAGAGCGAATTTTTAACTTAATTAAAAGAGCACATTCAGTAACGCGTGGCTAAGAAAAGCCGGAGTGGAGGTTAGGCACACGAAGGCGCAAATAGTTCATAACATTCACAAAAATGCACTTCACATCTGCAATCCATCGTAGCGCTCGGGTTGAACATCACAAAAAAAACGCGTCGATGAGTGAAGTATTTCACCTCAGAAGTATCCACGGGGCTGAAAATTACATAAGCCGATTACGGCACACTCAAGCGTACACGCGTAACTTCCAGTTAATTTTAGAGATTGCTGCCACGCAGTGTTTGTTGTAACCATTAATTGTAGATCGCTGTCAAGAAGTGTTTGTTGTAACCATTTATCAACGACCGCTGTGTCGCAGTGTTTGTTGTAACCATTTATCAACGACCGCTGTGACGCAGTGTTTGTTGTAACCATTTATCAACGACCGCTGTGACGCAGTGTTTGTTGTAACCATTTATCAACGACCGCTGTGACGCAGTGTTTGTTGTAACCATTTATCAACGACCGCTGTGACGCAGTGTTTGTTGTAACCATTTATCAACGACCGCTGTGACGCAGTGTTTGTTGTAACCATTTATCAACGACCGCTGTGACGCAGTGTTTGTTGTAACCATTTATCAACGACCGCTGTGACGCAGTGTTTGTTGTAACCATTTATCAACGACCGCTGTGACGCAGTGTTTGTTGTAACCATTTATCAACGACCGCTGTGACGCAGTGTTTGTTGTAACCATTTATCAACGACCGCTGTGACGCAGTGTTTGTTGTAACCATTTATCAACGACCGCTGTGACGCAGTGTTTGTTGTAACCATTTATCAACGACCGCTGTGACGCAGTGTTTGTTGTAACCATTTATCAACGACCGCTGTAACGCAGTGTTTGTTTTAACCATCAATCAACGACTGCTGTGACGGAGTGTTTGTTGTAACCTGTAATTCGAGACCGCAGTCAAGCAATGTTCACAGTAACCTTTGTTAGCGGTGCAGGCTGACAATGACGTAGCTGTATTTTATTAGTTCGCTTTTATAATGATGTGGCCTGCCAAATAATTAACACCGACTTTAGCGCCAAAGGGGATTGGATAAAATTTTACCACCTACGCCCACATAATCGGATTCCACCTCAAATATTTCATTTCGACTTGTCACCTTTAAGTCTAAACGAAAACACTGCTCTCTGACATGACCGGCGAATTTTATTCACCCTGCATTAAATTAAGACTCGACATCGATGTCTGCTGACTTGACGAATTTTTGAGTCATGCATTATTTTCTCTTCACATTTGAAGACCCGCCTAATGATTAGTGGCGTCAATCTAACACTATAATGTCGCTTAAATTATTGCGGTTCTATTTGTACATCAACACTATTCGAGCAATTTGAAACCCATTATTGTTCAGAGTATTTCTCTAATTATGGCATGTTTGTCATTAATTAACTTGTCAAATTCATTCATCTCAAATGATGTCAAACTTGGCCGCACAACTCATCAAATAGCAGAAGCAGAGCTTACACGTATCTAGTTCAAATTTATGTACACCAAATTAGTTTTGTAATAGCAATTCTGCGAAAATATATTTTGCGTGGACGTTTAGCAAAAGGAATTTTGAGAGGATACTTTGAGGGAACAAATTAATTGCAATAAAGCGTGAAAAGTTGTCGGCTTCACCTGTTTTGAGCCTGATATTTTGTGTGCATTGTATCATCATTTTTCGATCGAGTTAATTACTGGTGTTATGTACGTGACAAGATTAAATTATAAGTTAATTTCAGCTTCCCTATGCCTATACTCCGGTGGCCCAAAGAATCTATGTACATCTATGGGAACGCAGAATCTATGCACAACATGGGCTTCCACACAAGATCCTTCGAGCTTAAAAACAGTAAGTTGAGAAAGACGGTAATGAAAGGAGATAAAAGTTGAAAAAGAAAGTCAGAGATTCTTGAAAACAGGACAACAGTAAACCGAAAAAAGATGGCCCGTAACAAAAAAAACAATTCTGTTTCAACGAAAAGAAGGCCTACCTAATTTTCAGCAAGTAACCTCATAATTTCCCCTGACAAGCCCTAATTCCCATAGGGACAATACTTAGTTATATCCTGCTGATGGGTTTATGAATGCGCATAAATACTGCGCTGAAGGCCTCTAACGCAATGCATATTCAAGTATATTGACATATCCTCTCTTTCATTCGGTACCAGAACAGTCATCCTCCCATGTACTCGTGCGATGATAGGTTTTCAGTTCCACTGTAGGCGATTATTGCCTCTGATTACAAGAGCTTTTACACCGCATTTCATGTCCATATTTCACCCAAACTGTTATGCTTAACAGCGATGAACTCAAGCATGAGCCTGGTCCCGGTCGACTTGCAAGCTCACTTGGTTACAGAGCAACGAAATTGTTACAGGTATTTTAAGTAAAATATGAGCGTTCTTCAGCGACTCCCCTCGTAAGGAGTCACTTTACAGGCATTATTACTGCGTCTCAGTGGAGTGTTTGTCATCAAGGCCCTTGTTACTCAAAATTCCTGCGAAATTGACTCTCAAAACTCATGATTTTTTATGAAAATTTCAACCGAAACCCCGGCAGCAGCGAGCTCTCCCATTGTTTCAGAAGCTCCTCTTGTTTTTAGGAGCTTCTTTGAAGTCGGAAAGAAATTTTTCCGGACTTTGATTCTCTTCAAACTTGTGAATTTGCCTAGAAAAATTGGAGACGGTGAATTTTTATTGAATGCTTCCGACCCACTAATGGCTGTTCCATTCAAGCTGCCTTCAATGATCTGCTAATTTTTCCAACAATGAAAAGGAACTGTAATGAAATATTGTTCGGGCCTTAGAAGTTTTCATACGTCGTGGTAGCTCATATTAAAATGAAGTAAAAAAGGGTGCACATGATAGATTTAATATCCTGAAACGCTTTACCTCACCAGTCGCTGGGAAGTGATTTGTACGATGACAAAAAGGGTCCCTAAAATTATCTGAAAATTGTAAATGAAAATCATTAAAGCTGCTCAAAAAGTGTTGAGTGGGTGACATGAATGGTAACTAAATTGATTTTGAAAATTGAATAAATAGTAAAACCTTCATCAAAGATAGCAGAATAGAAAAGACACGCGATGATCTAAAAGGGAGACAAGCCGTAATAGAATTCATGAACCATTCTTGAGTTACAATCATTCGTATTTTATTAAATTGTATAACATTATTTTATGCTCGGGGAATACAAAATACGTGGAAGGATATTCCGTAAAACGACAATGATAAGACCACGTCTAATACACGAGTAATGCACAAAATATTCAAACCAAAAACATAATTTGACCTTCTATACTCAAAGCTAGAATTTTGCGATGGAAGCTAAGGCTGAAAAGTAATATTCAGAGTTATTAGAAACTTGCAGTCCTCAGTGGATACTCACGAGCCTATTGGCGGCACTTCAAACTGTAATTTGGAGCAATTTCGAAAAGATTAGATTATTAGTTAGTTTAAGCCTCCCTATCCTCAACAAATGGAATCCAAAGAGTGGAAGGAAGAAGGCACCATTTAGTATGGAGTTAAGGGAATGCGGAATCTATGCAGAAAGGTCATAGAAACAGTAACAATATGAAACAGTAACAGTAGTAACAGTATGAAACAAGATCAAAGCTGAAGAAGAAAGTAGTAGGTGCTGAAAAACATGACAGCAGTGAACCGAAAAAAGATGGTCCGTAACAAAACAAAAACCTATTCTATTTTAACAAAAATAAAGCCTACCTAACCTTTAGCTCGGGCCCTCACATTGTCCCCCTGGGAGCGCTAAATCAGCAATGTCGAAAGAATCTTAGAATCTTTACGTCATCGTAGTTATGAAGAAGGTTAACATTAGTTGACTTAGAAGAACTTACGCTTGAATATTTACCATTCACGCCCTAGTTGGTGAAAACTCGTCACTGTACCGCTACGTTGGCGTAAATAGGCTGAATAGCGCTGCTGATGCTGCAGTGTTGCCCTCTGGGCGCTTCTTTCACACAAGTGTTAATATAAGATTTCTAGTTTTCTTCTGCCACCTAAACTACAACGAAGGTGTTCAAATGAGAGGAAGAATGAAAGCACCATTTAGAATGGAGTTACCAGAACGCGCAATCCATACACAAGGGGAACAGAAACTGTGCGTTGAGAAAGGAGTTGATGAAACAAGACAGAAGTTGAAGAAGAAAATAGTAAGTGATGAAAAACAGGACAGCAGTGAATCAAAATATGATCCGTAACAAAAACTATTCTATTTCAACAAAAGGAAGACCTATCTAACTATTAGCTCGGGATCTCACATACTCCTTCTGGGAGCGCTAACCATAACTGTTTATGTACTGAATTTGGATGTTTTACTTCCATAAAATAATTCAAACTCATTTCCTCAGTCGGATCTAAATCAAAAAAAAAATTCATGATTACTTATGTCGGAATGCAAAATCCGACACTCAAATATTATCGGAAAGCATCTCCGATGAATTACTGATATTTTGTATGAAAAATTTCAAGTTCCCAGTAATAAATATATTCTCATCCCACGAAGAAATTTAACAAAAGTCGTAATTAAAAGTATTCCAAGATTCTCTACTTCTTATTTCAAAAGTTGCCCGAATTGACGAGTTTCCTATTTTCATTTTTCAAGAACAAAAAATGTTTCTCCATCTCGTCACGAGGCCCAAAAATTTCCCAAGAGTTCAGCAAGAATAATGAGGAAATTATCGGCCCTTTTCACGGTGCCTCCTCCTCATCTCCATAATCAGACGACGGTCTTACATCCACGAAAAGGGAACCAAGATTGAAACAAGCAAAATTATCTCTGCGGCCGCTAAAATGAAGTGATCCTGCGAGCCTTCCGAGTTAGGAAAAATGAGCGCACAAGTTTTCTTCGTTCGTGCGAACGCAAATGATGATTAAGTGAGTGAGCTCTCAAGGAAGATATGATAGAGAACCGAGATGAAAAATTACATTTCCGAGAAGGAGCTGCTGATGCTAACGAGAAAAATTAGGCCGAAGTCGATTCACAAAAATTACCTTCTTTAAGCTCAAGAAAAGTTTCTCTCAGCAAAATCGAAGTAAATCTAACCTTGTGAATCTTATTCTCTGCATTAAACTTCTTCAAATCATGCATGTAATCTATTGGAAATTTGAATTCAAAAGATGATGGTAATTAGGCGACTGAACTGATATATAAGTGCAATGAATAGTTAATTTTAGCCTCGATATAATGCACAAGTTAGTGAGATCGTTTAAGCCTTCCTAACAACAGTGAAGTTTTCGTTTGAAAGAACGAAAAAGACACTAATTGATATGGGAAAAGGGAACCAATACACAAGGAGTGGCTCCACACCCTTCGTTTAGAAACAGTAAGTTGAGAAAGAAGTTTATGAAAACGTAACAAAACGTAACAAGTTAAAGAAGAAATTAGTAGGTGCTGAATAAACACAGCAGAGAACCGAAAAAAAAAATAATATGCAACAAAATACAAAATCTTTTCTTTTCCAAGATATAGAAGCGTTACCTAACCTCTAAGCTCATAACCTCTCATCTTTACCCTGAAAGCGCCAACCCCCTTCAATACAACAGGTTTATTCCCTTGATGGGTTGAGGCTCTGCAGTTCTGGCAATATTAATATTGAACTTTTTAACAAACTCGGATGGCGCCATCGAGTTATTGTGTTGCTGTTGCCAAATTGGAATGACCAGGGAGCTTCTGAATCTGGCACGGTAAACTCGGAATTTTTTCGCGTTGGTCGATGTTTGAACGGAACGGCAGTCTGCAACGATCAGCTCCTCGATAAGGAAGGTGCGATGAAAGCAGATTTGAGCGATAAGGAACATTTGTATTGGGATTACAGCACCCTGCAGCTCGGAGTCTAAAGCGAGAACAAAACGGGAGCGCAAAGTGAAGGCTTCCAGATCGCTGCCAAAGGATAAGGGAAACGTTTGAAGTTCTGCTCATAGTCTTAGATCAAACGTTATGAGCTCAAGTAAAGCTACTCTGGGAGCAACGGGTTTTTGTTGTATGAAAGTGAATTGCGATAACTTATGCCAGGATGATGCAAGTCCTTCAGTGTGTATTCTATGGAAACAAGAAGATTATACGTCCACGTCCAATATACGCGTAATACTCGAACGTATCAAACCTGAGATCCCAATATAAACCTTTTTTTAAATCAAGGCTTAACTTTTGTAAAGACAGATTGAGTTACAACGTAATATATAACCTAACTGAGACTTGCCATGCTTGAAGAATGCTCACGAGCTCTTTACCAGTACTTCACGTTGTCATTTGGTGAGCGAAGGAAATGGTCAAAAGCTGAGCATTTTGGCCGTTGCGTAAGAAGGCCTGCGGTATTTCTGTGGCCTGTTCCGTTGAGAGTTTAGTTTAGTCGTTAGTTTTAGCCTCCCAACCCAGCAACAATTGCGATCCAAAGAGAGGAAGGAGGAAGGCACCATTTAGTATGGAGTTAAGGAAACGCGGAATCTACGCAGAAAGGCATAGAAACAGTTAGTTGTGAAAGAAGATTATGAAACAAGACCAAAGTTGAAGAAGACAGTAGTAGGTGCTGAAAAACAGGACAGCAGTGAACCGAATAAAGGTGGTCCTCAACATAACAAAAACATTTTATTTCAACAAAAAGAAGGCCTACCTAACTCTCAGCTCAGGCCCTCACATTGTCCCCCTGGGAGCGCTAGTTCCCATAGATACAATAATTGTATCCCCCTGAGGGGTGTTCCGTTGAGAATGTTTCGTTCACAGGCCACTTGCTTTACTTGAATGAATACAGAATGAAGCCGCATTGAAGAAAGTTTTACCTTAATAAACGTGCTCCATATTCATGAAAGAGACCTAATAAGGACAGCGTGAGCACGCATAGCACTAGTCCTAGTCTATGGAATAAAGATTTTATGAAGTTAGCCATTTCATTCTCAGCATTCTGGTCGATGATATTTTCAACCCACTACCTCTACTAACTCTCGTTGAATTATTGATCGACACACTCTTCACAAAGGGTATTTCTAACACGAACCGTGAGAAATAATTCAAAATGACTATGCACACACGATCGTGCTCTCATTTAGGTTTAATTAAGTATTGATGGAAATTGAGTTTGTGACTACTGGTCGGTCTACAGCGTTAGGAAAATCCCCCCGGTGGCCACCAGCGGCGCACGTTGCGGTCAGAGTGTTAAGCTCCTTCACATGAATGCCGTGGTCGTAAGCTGAGTTCAGAATTTCCGCAGTCACGGACCGACAGATGAACCTTAAGTGGCGAGATGACGAAAACATGCCAACCAAAGCATCTGCCTTAGGTACTAGCTTCGCATCTGTAACGACAAAATTGAGAGGTTTAAGCTGTATTACTTCTTTAAGTGAACATCTAGACTCGGTTTATTTATGAAGATGAAAACAAACCGAATAAACCAAACATCTCGGTTTATTCGTGCACCTAAATAAGGCCGACTCTCACTGTCATACTACCTGTCTACACTACCTACATTCCAGTTACAATTTTTCGCCTGAGTATTTATGATTTCAGTCATCAAATTGTAGCCTCTGCGCTGGGCGGCTAAAATTATAAATGCTACAGCGAAACAGACTGAGATTCGACTGATCTTTACTTCTGCATTACCGGCCTAACACATCCTATAATCGACATAAGTAATGCCGAGTACTTCTTCCCCAAAGTAAATTCTGCGATTGCTAACAGCAGAACATATCCGCATTAATCTTTAAATCTCATAAATCTGATAGCGACCCTTAGAGTTCCACATATTCACCCATGAATGATATTGCACTTTAAAGGGTAGCGACTGTGTGGTGCTGCTGACCGCTCAAAACGCTGCCTGGTTTCTGCATCATTTCTTTCCATAGAGTTTCTCGTGAATTGAAGAATTAATCACGATGCTAAAATGTAATTCATTTGAGGCATTCAATTTTCCATGAGTAGCACGGTTACAGCGCTTCATGCAATAACTAAATATCCCTTGCTGAGTGCTACTATTGCATGCTCCTGGTCTCTCAAAAACATTTGGAAACTTGTGGTCTTGGACTCGTTTACTGGAAACGGAATTGACAGTAACGCTAAATTTGAAAATATAATTTTTCAGAGGGAAGTCGCTAACCTGAGTTATTCTTATGCGATTTTTATGAATAAACGAAAACGAGCAAAGTGTGAATTGCAATTTTAAATAAAAAATACGTGCTATAAAGACTGAGTTTATGGGTTTTAATTGTTGAACAATAATAGGCTTCAATGCTAAGCGAGAAAAAAATATCTGCACTCCTCAAGTAATCAAACATTTGAGTCACTCTTTCTCAGGAGCTGTTAGAAGATATATTTGATAAATATGGAATTATAAGTTAGGTTAAGTTACCCTCACCAAAACAAAAGTTTTCTCGAAAGACGCAGGACAGAGGCTTCTTGAATTATGGAATCAAGGGAACGCGGAGTCTATGCTCAAGGTATGTTCCCACATTTTGCTCATGGAAAAGTATAATTGATAGCATTTTATATAACAAAATGAAAGAAAAAATTACAGTCTGTGGTCAAGGTGCTTCCCCTCACCCTTCACGTAGAAACAGCAAGACTGAAAGTAGTTTTTAAGATAAGATAAAAATTGCAAAAGAAATGGAGACGGAAAAAACACAGCAGTTACCAGAAAAGAATGGTCAGTAACAAAGCAAAAAACCTACCGTATTTCATCAAAAGAATGGCAAACATAGTCTTCAACTTGAACAAGAAATAAAAACTCCAAAACGATTTGTGCCCTCATTGAACATCGAAGAGGTTCTACCTGCTTAACCAATGAGATATTCTAGGAAGAAGGTAGAAGCCATTTTACGCGTTCTGTCATTGAATAATTTTCAGGAGTATTGTTGGCAGCTAATGTTTGTTCAACTCAACAAGTTATTTTCTCAACTCACAAGTTGTTTGTTAACTGACCAAATGTTTGCTCAATTGACCACGTGTTCGTTCACCTCACCAAATGTTTGCTCAATTGACCAAATGTTTGCTCAACTGACCAAGTGTTCGTTCACCTCACCAAACGTTTGCTCAATTGACCAAGTGTTCGTTCACCTCACCAAATGTTTTCTCAACTGACCAAGTGTTCTATTCGTTCACCTCACCAAATGTTTGCTCAATTGACCAAGTGTTCGTTCACCTCACCAAATGTTTTCTCAACTGACCAAGTGTTCTATTCGTTCACCTCACCAAATGTTTGCTCAATTGACCAAATGTTTGCTCAACTGACAAAGTGTTCGTTCACCTCACCAAACGTTTGCTCAATTGACCAAGTGTTCGTTCACCTCACCAAATGTTTGCTCAATTGACCAAGTGCTCGTTCACCTCACCAAATGTTTTCTCAACTGACCAAGTGTTCTATTCGTTCACCTCACCAAATGTTTGCTCAACTGACCAAGTGTTCGTTCACCTCACCAAATGTTTGCTCAACTGACCAAGTGTTCGTTCACCTCACCAAATGTTTGCTCAATTGACCAAGAGTTCGTTCACCTCACCAAATGTTTGCTCAACTGACCAAGTGTTCGTTCACCTCACCAAATGTTTGCTCAACTGACCAAGAGTTCGTTCACCTCACCAAATGTTTGCTCAACTGACCAAGAGTTCGTTCACCTCATCAAATGTTTGCTCAACTGACCAAGTGTTCGTTCACCTCACCAAATGTTTGCTCAACTGACCAAGTGTTCGTTCACCTCACCAAATGTTTGCTCAACTGACCAAGAGTTCGTTCACCTCATCAAATGTTTGCTCAACTGACCAAGTGTTCGTTCACCTCACCAAATGTTTGCTCAACTGACCAAGTGTTCGTTCACCTCACCAAATGTTTGCTCAACTGACCAAGTGTTCGTTCACCTCACCAAATGTTTGCTCAACTGACCAAGTGTTCGTTCACCTCACCAAATGTTTGCTCAACTGACCAAGTGTTCGTTCACCTCACCAAATGTTTGCTCAACTGACCAAGTGTTCGTTCACCTCACCAAATGTTTGCTCAACTGACCAAGTGTTCGTTCACCTCACCAAATGTTTGCTCAACTGACCAAGTGTTCGTTCACCTCACCAAATGTTTGCTCAACTGACCAAGTGTTCGCTCACCTCACCAAATGTTTGCTCAACTGACCAAGTGTTCGTTCACCTCACCAAATGTTTGCTTAACTGACCAAGTGTTCGTTCACCTCACCAAATGTTTGCTCAACTGACCAAGTGTTCGTTCACCTCACCAAATGTTTGCTCAACTGACCAAGTGTTCGTTCACCTCACCAAATGTTTGCTCAACTGACCAAGTGTTCGTTCACCTCACCAAATGTTTGCTCAACTGACTAAGTATTCGTTCAACTTACCAAGTGTTCGTTCAATTGGCCAAGTGTTTGCTCAACTCACCATTGATGAAGTTTTGAATTGGAAACTGCTGAGCAAAATAATTGAAAATCGCGTCATATCTTCAAGACAAGAGTTTAGATTCTGCTGGTGAAAAGTTAACGTTTGTCTTGAGAAAACGTAAGCGTTTTAGAAAGGCTGCTACGTGAGCCAATCAATTCAGTAATAAACGCATGACAAGATAGACAGAAGTCCGTCTTTCATGAACAGAAACTTTACAATGTCCACAATATGAGACTGAGTAGAGACAGTGTCCAAGCATCGTCAACCTATTTGTCGAAATGCAAAATATCGCCAAGGCAACAAATAAAAATGTTGTCAGTAGCACAAATTGTTTTTGCGATGAAGTTAATCAAGTTAGCGAGCATGTTCGAAAGCAGCCCACAGCGACGTAAGCTTCCAATCCGTGCCATTTGTCACTCGCAGGAATTAATGTTTAGATTTTAAACTAGCAGAACCCGTGGAAATTCCACGGACAATGCCTTCGTTAAACTAGATGGACCCGGTCAACATTAACTTACCAATTTCAACATAACTTAATCTTACCCAATCTATCCTACCATATTCTATCCTATCCTATCCGAACCGATCCTAATAATATGTCAAACATAAAAAACGTGGACTCATGAAAAAATTCCGTCGACATTACCAAACAAATTCTAACATAACATATTCTAACTTAACCTATCCTAATCTAACATATACTAACCTATCCCATCCTAACCGAAGCTATCCTGAATATATGCCAAACATATAAAAACCGCGGACCCGAGAAAAAATTTCATCAACATTATCTAATCTATGCTAATTTAATTTAACCTATCCTTTCCAATCCTATCGGGATAAAATATCAAACCTATCAATGCATGTAAAGGTGATCTTTTATTGTAACACCCAAAAATTTGATCTCCATGATACTGCAAACTCGGATGAGAGCGTAACAGACGGACCAGCTAACTAAGGAAGGAACAATGTTCAAATGATAAGTGGTTCCCTCAAAGTAAAATGGAAAAATAATTTGATTAGATAATAAAAAATTAGGCACTGCAGTATTTAGTGGGAAGTTTGGGGAACGGAGAATCTATTCACAAGGTGTGTCTCCACACTTCACGCGTAAAAAATTAAGACGGAGAAAATTATAAGCCTCAAAATAACAGTCGAAGAAGATTGTAACAAACACTGAAAAAAGACAGCAGCGAACTGAAAAAATGGTTCGTTTCAAGACAAAATCTGTTCTATTTCAACAAACGAAACGCCTCCCTAATCCACAGCTCTGAACTTCACATTTCCTTGCGAGCAGTAATTTCCAAGGATGCAATAGTTATGTCCCCCAGGTTTGGAAAAAATGTAGGAAAACCAAAATAAAAACTTAAATTTTAAAATCAATCAGGGTTCTCTACCCCTAATTCTGAAGTATTGTATGAAAAAATTTGAAGAATAAATTCGTTCAACAATACGTTAAAGAATGAACTGAGCTATTGAAGGCGCTTGAAACTCGCGCCGGATTTCTTCATAAATACATCATCCGACTGAATTTGTTCATGTTTGGAAGATGAAATTCGGCTTAAATGGGTTAAAGAAGTCCGACTCATTTATTATCGAATATTAAAAACATTTTCCACCCTGTGTTCACCGTATTTATATCAGGGATATCATAACCCCTTCGTATGGCGATCTCACTGCAGGCGCCTGAAATTCTTTTCTAAATATGTCAGTATTAACAACGCGTATGAGGACGTGGTTAGTTTTGAAACTCTATTGTTGCGCACAGCGTGTAGTTTACATAAGTTCAGTTCGCAAACAAACACTCCGAATTCGTAGGCTACAAAACATTCGTACAAGTACGTCTAGTGGAATTTTTATGCAATTTAGTCGGTGCTATCGAGACCAAACGCTGAGCCTCTGCAGATAGCGCAATCCTGGCTTGGAATTTATCCTAACCACAAAACAAGAAGGAAGCTCTCAAAATATTGAGTTCTACAACGAGGACCAGTATTTTTTCCACTATGTTAATGATTGTGAAACAAATTTCAAATAGAAGCTACATTAAATAACTGTGAATAAAACACGCCACGTGGAATTCAGTAACTATGAGTAATTATTAGTTGAGTTTGTATAAGTATAATTAGTTACGATTAGAAAAAAGCACATTTTTCTGATCTTGAAAGAAACATTTTTTAAGCTCGTGTACCGCTGTAACTGCGTCCCCGTGATTTTGACTCTTATTCTTCTAGACTGTGATGTACCGCCCGGCTGGAACAGCCAGTCAGAATGTTTCTTACACTGTGATATTCACAATTACTCGACATCGTTGCCGTATTCTCTGCAGAGAATAAGCTCCGACTCCAAATACGAAGTTGTGCTTTTGATTAGTAGTTTAATATAAAAACTTCTTCCTTATTACTACATGTATAACTGATTTAGAAGAAGTTGGATGATTCTCAATGAGAACGTTGAATATTTAAGTCATTTCATCACCAAAAACAACCTCCTTTTCCACTGAACAAATTCAATTTTAAAAATTAAACTTCAACAAAGACTAGTCTCAATCTCATATTTTTCTTGACGCGTTGATTACACCCCAATTCAAGTCCAGGGTTTCAAACCGCGTCGTGGACCATGTGAGTTTGAATGACTTGTGATTGCATTGTAGCTGGCTGCGTGCACTCGGGATTAACATTTCAATCCCAAGTTGAAAGTCAAAATAATCAACTCTCAGAACTACTGGTGATGCTGGAATTTTGAGGTGCTAAAGTCGTGTTTTTGAAGCGGGGTTGAGAAAACTTCAGGAGACGCTAAGTGCAGGCAACAAGGCCTCTTCGATATCGGTTTCCGGTCGTCACTCTTTATTTCAGGGCTGCAGATGCCAGGGCGTTAGACCGCGTCGCTCGCAGCACGCCCTTCCCAATCAATGCCAAGGCTTGCCAATCGAGCACAATAAGTGATTATTACTATTGCTATCGTGTTGAAAAAAAAGTTCAGTTCGAAAGCAGCACTTAGACCAATGAAGATCGCTCCCGCTGAAAGATGGACAAAATAATGCAAATGGAAAAAAAAGTATTCATTAGCGGAGTTCGAAGACATTTTATGCCAAAATATCCAAGAGATATAAAACAATTGTTTTCATTTTTTTGGATGTGATCAATTTTATTTTGGAAATTAATTCTTACAACATTTTTTATACGAATGAGGCTTAAAAAAAATTTTTTTAAAACTGAACCACTGAGTTTTCTGTGGTGTTTCCGGTCAAAAAGTTTGCTCCAGAACCAATGACCACCGTGAAGCCTTAGATAAGCCAACCCTAAATAATTATCCCTACAAATTTCTTTAGAATATTTCCTTCCTCAGAAAAACGTAGGAAAAATATACTTAAAACGTCGAGTTCAAGACAAATTCTGACAATTCCTTCCGAAAGCCTAAAATTTCGAAACTCTCTGACTACCGATCTCTTCTGCGAACAAAATATTCAAAACCAACGAAACCTTTGATCTTCGACAGCGAATAAGCGCTCAAGTATCCTACCACGACTTTTTGACGAAAAAATATAAACAACTTAAAAGTCTTGTATCGCTCAAATGCTTAAGCTTATTAGTTTTAGTTTTCTGATATCATATTCTGGCATTTCCTCCCCAACGATGTTTGCGATGCTGCCACTCATTGAACATTCAAAAGCAGGATTGAGTTTTATATGTTTGTAAATTAGTCGTTAAATATGTGATAAATATAGAATGGAGGGAATGAGAAGCATATCAGTAAAAATACTAGAAAATTCTTTCCGATCTATATTCCTCGCTTTGAATAATGTGCACGAAAAAACTTTTATCATAGAACTATCAACAAATCGTAAGTATTTGTATATTTGTGAGCGCTTATGTGTGAGCTGACTTATACGTACTTATGTTTCGACGTTTTATACGTAGAAGTGTACATATAAAACTCTAATGTAAAACACCAACCAGACTGTCGAACTGGATTTTCACCAAGTTTGACAAACATAATTTGTTCCATATGCTCTCAACTAAGTCTAAAATAGAGACCTAAGTGTAATAAGATATTTTTTACTCTACTTCCAAATGTGGTTTGGAATCTCCTGATAAATTGTCATTGAAGCATCGTTAAGTAATTGACCCAAAATGCAAATGTTGTTGACTCCAAGTATGATGCATGTCCCTGCATCTTTTTTTTTTTGTAACGACGTAAACGCTTGAGGTAAACAGACTTTGCTAATCTTTTAGATTTTAAATTTTATTTACAATAATTTGAATGAGAGTCTTTGAATTTTAAGTCGAATAATTCCCATCAGAAGTTCACGTACCTAGCATATGAATGTATATGTGTACCTTCTGTATCTATATGTGTGGACACACTACGTTCTGCTGCTGTTGCTGCTGCTGCTCAATGTTGTTTGCAATTGTAGTTGTAGTCAGTAATTCAAATTAAGTTGTATAAAATCATTTAAATGCAAAAAAATTCTATCCGCCACCCCAGTTTACGGTATTTGAGCCGGAAACAAATTTCAACTTCTGACCGCTGGTGCTCGATTCCGAGACCGCTGATAAAAACCAGTTCATTTGGAGCATGTCTCGAAACTTTCGCACCGCTTCAAATTGACTGGAAACTTGAAGTCTTTCAAAGCAAGATTCATGGGTAGCGGCCCCCAAAATGCAGGGCTGTCAAGAACCAAATTTATTTGACCGAGTTGAGGTGTCAGTCGTGCCCGGAGAAGTGATTTCATTTGACCGACATAATTCATTCTTTACGAGTCCGACTGAACGTTATCGAAGAACCAGAGAGGCAATTTGGCCGTCAGTGGAGGCATAAGGTCGTAAAATTGAGCTACCTTGTAACTGTCCTTTGGAGAGTAAAGAAAGATCCATAACATGGGCGAGGTCGTAACTTGCTCCGAGAAAGAATCTTTAGTACCGGACGGGGTAACAAGCGAACGTTTTACGGGCGTGGTCACAATGACCAGGAAAACAGTTGCTCAAGGGAGGCAAAATTGGGGCAGCGTATCCAATGACGAATGGGAAGATATAAAAAATCGAAATGGAAACTTTTCTGACTGATAATAAGGGAGTCTACCAATGGCAATTGAGCTTATATTGCGCCAAATTTACAAGGTCGTTCCAATTTATAATTGAAAATGAACGAGGGAAGAAAGTAATAATGCTCGCTCGAATTCACGTCTATTGATTGAGAAATTAGTGTGCTGTAAAATAATTGTTAATTTATAAACGTTTGTAAATTCACGAAACGAGGTCCATTGCCTTGAAATTGTTTTGTAGATGAAATCACAAAATTTAAATTTTCGTAATTAAGAATAATCAGATTAACCGAATTAAATAGAGAAGGATTACAAGTGTAAGTTCTAAGCCATGGGACTTGCATTTGTGTGAATGTCACGTATGTAAAGGGGCCCTCCGAGGCCCCTTTTCTCTCCGATGGTCATTTGTCATGTTTTTGTTAGAAAAGGACCCTTAGGTAGTGGACTGTTCGGTCCTAAAATTTTATTGCGCTACGGACAATAGATCCCCCCCCCCCCCCCCAGGGGTCCAAAATCTTAAATTTTCGACTCCATTTCGACCCCATATAAAAAGAAAATGAAAGATGAAATAGAAAATTTTCAAATATACTTTTGTTAGATATGTTCCAAGGATTCTAAAACTGTCTTTGTGTTTGTTCTAGCATAAAAACTCAATGAGTTCTATTCTTTTGAAATATCAATGCCAGTAGACTAAAAACCAATATGTCAATTTTTTTCAAAAACTAAGGCCTGAATCAAAAAAATGTATGAACGAAATTGTGTTTCTTTTCGTAGATTACATATAATAGTCAAATTTCATAAGAATCAGACTGAAAACAAAAAATTTCATAATTTTATGAAACGAGTAAAAAATTTCTAATTTTTTATTTTTTTGTAAAGTACAATTCACAGTGTGAATATGATGTTATGCATGGAGATTATCAAAATAAAAATGAAAACAGCATTCAATGACATAAATTTTCCATTGTATTACACTTCAACAAAAAATTTTGTTTTTGGCCTATACCGTAAAGTCACTTATTTTCAAAAATTCAAAAGAATGGAAGTCATTGAGTTTTTATGCTAGGAAAAAAACAAAGACAGTTTTAGAATCCTTGGAACAATTCTAACAAACTGACATTTCTTTATTTCCCAATTTGTGCGTTGTCTTTTATTTCTGCTAGTTCAAAACCTAAAAATTCGGTATATTTTAGGTATTGATCAAATATCGCATATGTAAAAAAATTCAAATAGAAAATTCAGGAATGTCAGTTTGTTTGCAATGTTACGAGGATTTCAAAACTGTCTTTGTATTTGTTCTAGCATAAAAATTCATTGACTTCTATTCTTTTGAAAACATCCCAAAAATGAACCAAAAAACGAGTTTAAAAAAATACTAAGGCCTAAATCAAAAACTTCTCGAATAAAATATGTTTCTCTCGCAAAAATACATATAGTGGCCAAATTTCTGACCAATCGGATCAAAATTCAATTTGACGGGAGGGCCCCCTAAATGCTCATTTCACTACTTCGCTTCTATCACATGATTGCCCAACATTAAAAACCGCACTTAACACACTGG
This sequence comes from Morinoia aosen, assembly GCA_030386875.1. Taxonomy (NCBI): domain Eukaryota; kingdom Metazoa; phylum Arthropoda; class Malacostraca; order Amphipoda; family Talitridae; genus Morinoia; species Morinoia aosen. The sequence goes on from CM059577.1 coordinate 33,928,286, forward strand.
TGACATAGAATTGCAGTGCAATTTCTCAGCGCTTTTATTCTACATTTGAGACTTTAGAGCCAAAGTTTTATCTCCAAAAATAGAAGCCGATTGATTGGAGTGCAAAGCTTTTAATTTCTAGTCCGAAATATTTCTCGTAAAAGATTTCCTACCGTTCAAGAAGTAGTTTCTTTTAAGAAATAAAAGAAAAACCTTGCAGAATGGCCTGAAGAACTCGTACCGTAATAGATGAACTACAGAACACAAACATTGTGAAAAAATAATATGAGCTTCACTTTTATCAACGTTGCGGTGGTTTGGGGCAAGCGCTTGCTGAAGCGTGTGAGAAGCGAGGCAGTGGCGGAAATAACTGACGAAGAAACTCGGCAAAAGTTTTCCAAACGTTGACGGAAAAATGCATTCGATCAAAATACAAATGAGCCCGTTGAGATAACATCGAAAACATCCTTCGAGTGAACGAAAACTGTTCCAGTTCGACAAGTGTTAAAATAAGAAGAAAACCATTCTAATTTTTACTAAAAGAACAATTGTTAAAATTCTACACCTGTCGGCCTCTAAAGGCAACGTTTCGCTGTCACAAAATCATCTTCTAACCGTAAAATACAAAAGAAACAGTCACATTGGTAAAACTATGTCAATCCAAAAACTTAAGCTATATCAGACTGTACGTCTGATTAAATATAGGTAATCACACTGCGAGAAAAAAGATAGGACCAATTTTGTACAGGATTTAGTTTTGGCTCAAGTTTTGGATTGGCATAGTTTTACCAATCTGACTGTTTCTTTTGTATTTTACAGCTGAAGATGATGTCTGTAACATCGAAATGTTGTCTTTAGAGACTGAGAGGAATAGAATTTTAACATTTGAGTGTTCTTTTAGTAAAAATGATACATGATTATCTTCGTATTTTAACACGTGTCAAACTGGAAGATTTTCGCAAGGTTGAAAAGTTGGAAAATGAACGAAAATTTACAAAATAAATATAACACTCGATGAATTCTCTATTTGCTGACAAGAATATTACTACTGCGAAGAAAAGGCTTCGAGTTTTAACCATTAATGTCAAAGTCTAAGGCTTTGTGAAAACTAGAGAGGTTTCGCAAGACTTCATTCGCACACAAGGGGCATGAAAACGTTGGCAATATTCATTAGCATATTTCTGGAGGAAACTCTTTGAAATTATCTAGTAATTAATTAAAATGTTCACGCATTGTCAAAAATAAGCCACGTGTGGAAAATATTTCCATAACTTGGTAAAAACGTTCTCTCAAAGCACGACTGACATGAAATAAATTGTGGCTGGAAACATCATGCTTATTAAAATGATTCTGAAGGAATTGAAGGAGTACGAGGATCAAAGATAAAGTAGCGAAAATAAAAAATGTCAGCGATGAAAAACGCTGATTTATTCATGTTTGCACCGATAAAAATGTGCGGTTAGACTTTAATATCGCACAATAACATTCGTTTTAATTTTTGTGATGCATGATAAAATTAAAAATCCAATAAGCCACTACGCTTATCGCGAGCGATACCTACCGTTTAACGATAGCTGGGATTCAACACCAGCGCCGTATTTTGCATTCATTCGAAAACTTGGCACGGCGCTTGTCATGCGTTAGTTTTTAATTCAACTCTAAATTGCGCGACATTGCCAGTTTTACGTAAGAAACGCGCGTTCTGGCCAGGTTATATTGGAACATATTTCCTGCGGCAGCGCGACCAAGTGACACCAATTAGAAGACGCCTTTTTTATGGTGACAAATGCAGGATCTTGTGAGACGATCTCCACATTGCGAGGCTGTGGTGGTGCTGTGGCCAGTTGTGTACCGTGTGTCTGCGCTGGCTTGTGGCTGTATTGTGACTGAGTGTCGAGTTGTGGGAGCCCACGTATGTAGTCATTGTTTGATCACTTATTCATTTGTTCTCTGAGTGTAGAGTTATGAAAGCTCACTTGTTTTCTCATTGTTTATCGACTATTCCATTTATTATTCATTTACTCAGTTATTCATTTCAGTTTTTTCAAGCATACTGAAATCCTTTGCTCAACTTATTTTTGTAATTCATTTATACACTTGTTTTATTGATACATTTAATCACTTTTTTGTCGTTTTTTATTTACTCATCTACATTTTTTGTTCATTAACCATAATCATTCATATATTTTTAAATTTTTTGTGGGACGTATTTATTTTAACATTGAAAAATCGCTCAAGTTAACAGCGTGTTGGAATTCTTTAGCACTCCTCTACCATTCTACTAAATTACGTTCGTATGTTTAAATGATCTTGACATAATTAACTATGATGCACACTTCGAAAGATGCTACATTGATGCTATGAACAGAGTTTATCCGCTGTAACATTAGTCCAACTAGAAAGTCTAATTAAACAGAGTTTATCGAAGTACTCAAAATATTATCCGAATTAAGTAATATACTATGACTCTACATATGTACTGTAAAGATAAATAAAATTGAATTTTTCTCGACAAGAACGAAAAGTTTCTCCAGAAATATGCCCCAGATTACCCCAGATCATATCTAGTTCTTTTTGTATAGTTTTGTTTTGCAAAAATAGGCTTGCTTGCGGTATCACATTTACAAAAGAATGCTAGAAATGCAAAATGCTGGAAATTCACCGTTTTGAGGTCAACAGCGGAGCGAGTTGGAAATTCACTATTTTGAATATGTCAATTACTGAGCAAATTGAAAATTCACCATTTTGAATAGGTCAATTACGGAACGAGTTGGAAATTCACCATTTTCAATAGGTCAATTACGGAACGAGTTGAAAATTCCCCATTTTGAATAGGTCAATTACGGAACGAGTTGAAAATTCCCCATTTTCAATAGGTCAATTACGGAACGAGTTGAAAATTCCCCATTTTCAATAGGTCAATTACGGAACGAGTTGGAAATTCACCATTTTCAATAGGTCAATTACGGAACGAGTTGGAAATTCACCTTTTTCAATAGGTCAATTACGGAACGAGTTGAAAATTCCCCACTTTGAATAGGTATATTACGGAGCGAGTTAGAAATTTGCCGGTGTGACGAGATGAATTTTGAAGCGAGTTGGAAATTCCCCATTTTCAATAGGTCAATTACGGAACGAGTTGAAAATTCCCCATTTTCAATAGGTCAATTACGGAACGAGTTGGAAATTCACCATTTTCAATAGGTCAATTACGGAACGAGTTGAAAATTCCCCATTTTCAATAGGTCAATTACGGAACGAGTTGGAAATTCACCATTTTCAATAGGTCAATTACGGAACGAGTTGGAAATTCACCTTTTTCAATAGGTCAATTACGGAACGAGTTGAAAATTCCCCACTTTGAATAGGTATATTACGGAGCGAGTTAGAAATTTGCCGGTGTGACGAGATGAATTTTGAAGCGAGTTGGAAATTCCCCGTTTTGAATAGGTCAATTACGGAGCGAGTAGATATGGCCCACCCGCGCCCCGCCGCCTCGCCAGCACCGGAGCTGCGTGAGCCGACAGGTTCAACTTTGGTGGCCACTGAAGCAGGTTCTCCTAATTAAAGTTCCTTTCAGCAACGAACTGTCAAAGTCATCCAATTTTCCACATTCAAGCATCTCGTTCCTAAGACGACGGCATTAACTTGCCTAAAAACTTGCAAAAGGCCAGATTTCTGAGAAATTCTCAAGTTATGCACGCCCTTCCTCGCATAAATGTAGTCGTAACGCACCTCATTTATTTCACGGAAATGAAAAAAACAGGAAAATTACACGGAAGTACATACATCGGGGGCTGTGTTGACTTTTACCTCGAGAATTTTTATGGAAAAGCTAGTAATAGGGTAAATATATTGGAAAATGGAGAGCAAGATGGGATGCTAGCAAGAAAAGCATTTTGATTTGACGTTTGGGCGTGAAAATTAATGATTGAAAATATGTTTCTTTTGTGCATGTGCGTGATTGGTGTCAGACGGCACGGGACTTGGGACCAGCCGAGAATGGCCACTTGGCTCGTTTCTGCCGCCATATTCTAATATATCCTATTCTGCTGCGGGGGTCATCCATCTTCAAAATATATGCAATAGTTTTTATTCCCTAAAGTATCGAGAGTTCACAGTCTAGTAACCCCCAGAAACAGTTAATGAATCTGGTACGGGAAGCTGCTGCTTCCACAAGTTCAAATGAAATAAATGTACAAGGAGCTCGCGAGACTCGAACTCAGGACTACAAATTACCGCGCCAGCACACTATCGAGTGCGCTATCGATCACCCTAAAAAGATGATCGAAGCCCAACGAAAGCAATGCTTGGCACAGTGCAGGCGCGTGCTGTCCCGACATATATTTTTATTCCCTAAAGTATCGAGAGTTCACAGTCTAGTAACCCCCAGAAAGTTCACCGTCTAGTAACCCACTGTGCCAAGCATTGCTTTCGTTGGGCTTCGATCATCTTTTTAGGGTGATCGATAGCGCAGTCGATAGTGTGCTGGCGCGGTAATTTTTAGTCCTGAGTTCGAGTCTCGCGAGCTCCTTGTACATTTATATGCAATAGCGGCGGTGAACAGACCTAACAAAGGCAGGATTTTAGCAAAAGCATCAACAATGAAATATTTCATTCAACTTGAAAATCTATTCGATTAGATGAGTTAGTTCAACACATTGACTGCTGTACGACCCACCAGTGAGTCGTGCTCAAGTTTACCTTCTGCGGAACGACCCATCGATGAGCCGTTTGAAAAAGTTTTAACAACCTATTAAAATTGATGGTATTTGATGGACCCAGTTGGTGTTAGGTGTTTATGAAATTTCTAACAACTTTTGTATTTAATTGAGCTAAATACTGAAGTTCAGTTTTACCCATCGCTTTCAGGGTGTTAACCCTACCAGACCTGTGGCCCTGAACCTAACTGGTTAACGTTGGACCACGCGAAGTCTAGGCGCAGGCATTTACAATGGATAGCCATGAGGTATGACCACAATTAGTTGCTTATTTTCAGTTTGTGACGCTTTATTCAAGTATTAGATAGAGTACCGAATATTACGTACAGTAATGAAAGCGACAGATTTGATGATTAGAAAAATCAGTACAACGGTGTCGTGGTGTTGAGCCACCCTAATTACAGCTAAGGCGTTGCAAAGAGGAAGGAGGAAGGCACTATTTAGCACGGACTTGAGGAACGCAGAATCTAAGAACCAGATTTGTTCCCTTACGAGGCTACAAGTGCAGAGAAAGACTAAGTTAAGGAAGAAGTTACGAGATAAGATGGAACAAGATAAAAGTTGAAGAAGAAAGCGGTAGATGCTGAAAAATAGGATAACAGAGAACTGAAAAGAAAATCCGCAAGAAAACCAAAACCTATTCCATTGTAACAAAAGGAAGGCAGATCCAACCCTCGGTTCAATTCCTCACATTTTCCCCCGAGAGAGTGTTAATTCAGATGGATATAATGATTGCATCCCCATGAAGGGATTCAGCGTTTGCATTTACGCGCAATTCAAAAACTTCCGCTCAAAATTAAAAGCATGATGCTAAATAGCATCTACAGCAACAATAACCTGAGTACTTTTGGAAGGTTACTCGAATGAATCTTCAAGTATTTGAAGCAGATTTACGAAACAATATGTTCAGATTTAGGCATTTCATGAACACAATATTTACGCCATAATTAAGGTAAAGGCGGCGACTTCGTCTGCTTGAGCCGCACCTCGCTGAAATTCTGCTAAAATAAATTCTGTTTCTGAAACTACGGTGGGAAACTGATATTGTTACTGAGAGGGACGGCAGATGCCACAGAGGGACGGCAGATGCCCCAGAGGGACGGCAGATGCCCCAGAGGGACGGCAGATGCCCCAGAGGGACGGCAGATGCCCCAGAGGGACGGCAGATGCCCCAGAGGGACGGCAGATGCCCCAGAGGGACGGCAGATGCCCCAGAGGGACGGCAGATGCCCCAGAGGGACGGCAGATGCCCCAGAGGGACGGCAGATGCCCCAGAGGGACGGCAGATGCCCCAGAGGGACGGCAGATGCGCCAGAGGGACGGCAGATGCCCCAGAGGGACGGCAGATGCCCCAGAGGGACGGCAGATGCCCCAGAGGGACGGCAGATGCCCCAGAGGGACGGCAGATGCCCCAGAGGGACGGCAGATGCCCCAGAGGGACGGCAGATGCCCCAGAGGGACGGCAGATGCCCCAGAGGGACGGCAGATGCCCCAGAGGGACGGCAGATGCCACAGAGGGACGGCAGATGCCACAGAGGGACGGCAGATGCCACAGAGGGACGGCAGATGCCACAGAGGGACGGCAGATGCCACAGAGGGACGGCAGATGCCCCAGAGGGACGGCAGATGCCCCAGAGGGACGGCAGATGCCCCAGAGGGACGGCAGATGCCCCAGAGGGACGGCAGATGCCCCAGAGGGACTGCAGATGCCCCAGAGGGACTGCAGATGCCCCAGAGGGACTGCAGATGCCCCAGAGGGACTGCAGATGCCCCAGAGAGACGGCAGATGCCCCAGAGGGACTGCAGATGCCCCAGAGAGACGGCAGATGCCCCAGAGGGACGGCAGATGCCACAGAGGGACGGCAGATGCCACAGAGGGACGGCAGATGCCACAGAGGGACAAGGAATACTGTCCACATGTCCCTGACCGTCTGCTGTTACAAGTCCATGAAAGTCTCCAAAAAGACGTCAAAGGACAATCCCGAAGTGCGAAGAAAAGGAAAAGAAATCTTTGATCTTCTGTCATTTCAATATGGAGTCTGCGGGGGCAGGAGAGCTTAATTTAGCTTCCTAAAGAAAGGATGACATTCATCCCCAATTGTGCAGGAGCTGGCCAGAGAAAAAGAGAGGCCCTATCTCGGCATCGTATTGAGCACTTTGCATCAGAAAGCTGCCGAACGCTGGCGCGCAAACCTAACCAAATTCTGGGAGACACGAAAAAGCCTTTCGCGTCCCACGAGTACGAAACTTTCTCTCATGATATATGATGCAAAAAGAATCCAAGCCCAGGGGAGGAGAATCAGTGACGAGAGTGTTAGGAGGCTGCATCCTCACGGAGAATACCGCAGAGCTGGTAGCAGCGAGCAAAACAGGAGGCCATTACATGACATCTTACTCGTTCCCCGCTTACTGGGCCATATTTGTCCAACTAGGAAAGTTGTTCCGGTATAAATGAACGGCATTTCATTCGTTTCGCTAAGAAATAACTTATCATACGCGGTAAAATGTAATCTTTCAATTGCATTTCCAAATTTCTTTGAAAGGATAAAATTTTGTTCGAGCGTCAGGGTCGATTTCCCAATTCTGCTGCTCACATCCTATGCAAAGCAACCGTTAACAACCGCGGACACACGGTAAACGTATTAACACATTGACCGCGTTAGGGAAAACTCAAGTTCAATAATCAACTCAAATTTAAGGCCAAAAGTTTTTAGCAATTTTATGAATACCAAACATTAACTGGATGCTTTAAAAACAATAATTTTAAAAGATTGTTAAAATTTCTGATACGAGCCATCGATAGGAGTCTCACGGTAGAGCCCACGTCACGGTAGAGCCCACGTCACGGTAGAGCCCACGTCACGGTAGAGCCCACGTCACGGTAGAGCCCACGTCACGGTAGAGCCCACGTCACGGTAGAGCCCACGTCACGGTAGAGCCCACGTCACGGTAGAGCCCACGTCACGGTAGAGCCCACGTCACGGTAGAGCCCACGTCACGGTAGAGCCCACGTCACGGTAGAGCCCACGTCACGGTAGAGCCCACGTCACGGTAGAGCCCACGTCACTGTAGAGCCCAAGTCACGGTAGAGCCCACGTCACGGTAGAGCCCACGTCGAGGTAGAGCCCACGTCACGGTAGGGCCCACGTCACGGTAGAGCCCACGTCACGGTAGAGCCCACGTCACGGTAGAGCCCACGTCACGGTAGAGCCCACGTCACGGTAGAGCCCACGTCACGGTAGAGCCCACGTCACGGTAGAGCCCACGTCACGGTAGAGCCCACGTCACGGTAGAGCCTCTATCTAAGAATTCTTCCCAAACTGAAAAACACCCCGTCATAATAGCGTTGAAATCAATAAGAGCTCTTTACAGTGTTGGTATTTTCACTAGAACTAAAATGATAAAATTGTACCAGTCTCAGCAGCTAACCTCAAGCCTCTAACCAACTCATGATGCCGCTCGCTCGCTCACTCGGGTGCGACCTCCGCAGTCTGCAGCTCGGCTGAGCCGAAGCGACAACTTTGCGAGATCGTCTGATGTTCTCAACGTCAGATTTCCTTATTAAGAAGTGAAAGGTCTTCTCTAACTCTGGAGCGCTGGGTGCACCGGGCGAGCGAGCTAACTAAGTGCTACGTTGGTGTTAAATTTCCGGGTAAATGTACCCGCCGCGCAGAGCCTGCTGTTATTCGCTTCAATTTGTGCGGAAGTCGGAGCTAATTTTATATTGATGTAAAGGGGAGCTGCCCAGAGAGTTACTCCTTACACTATTTATTGTAAAGCGCAACTCTGTTCAAGAGCAGCTCTGGAAGCTGATACAGTTTCATTTCAAATTAGCAGTATGTTCATTAAAGCCTAAGGTATTTTTCCGCTGTTACTTCATTTTATTATAATGTACAAGATTTAACGAGAACAATTCATGCTTCTTGATGTGTTATTATAGTCGTCCTTAGGGCACAGAACATTTTACGAGAATGTGCCATGGGTATTGAATATTGAATCTGACCAACATTAGGGGCTAATTTTATATCTTTTTACCCTACGACTATCACTCGTGACGCTGACCAGTCGATAAGCGTGTTGGTTGCACTCTGCCAGAACATTTATACTTCTTTCATTCTTGGTATTGTGTGCGTGTACACGTGTAGTGCACCTCGGCCTATGAACAACCAAAATTTCTTCTATTGTCATTCTTCTTTCGAACGTCAACGCACTTTCTATTCTGACCATTGATGCTCGAGAAGATAAAAGAAAAACTATTTTTCTCAAAACGAAAAACTCGGCAAACTACGTTTTGGCTTGACACGAATCTTTCAGCGCTCTCAAACGGCGCGCTTGTGATAACTTCTGAAGGTTGGCGCATAAAGCTCTAGTCCGCTGAAAGCTTTCCAGGAGCGAGATTTAAAGTGCATCTGCAAGCACAAGGTTGGGAATACAAAAGACAAATACATTCCCTCGAGAGTGCACTAGGTGCGAACGGTGCATCACGCACATCGCTGGAAGTGGATTTCGTATATCATCTGAATCGTCGTACGGAAAACCTAAAAGCTATCTTGACTTTTTGAGCTGTGTTAGAAACAAACTTTATAAGTATTTGGTTTCAATGTGGAATAATTTAAGTTGAGAGCAGTACACCAGGACCATCGAAACGAAAACATTGCATGAAGGCAATAATTAGCATAGCATAGCATGAAAACATAGCAGGAAGGCTCCATGAAGGCATGGAGACCCAGAGCCGAGTCCAGCAACATAATTGCTTTTTCTGCAGTATTACTAATACCAATCATGGAGGTTAATTTCCATCAGGACAGTGATGAAGACAAGCACAATCTTGCAATTCCATTCGACCTATGCAAATTTCGTGAATCGAAAAATTTCCACAGGTCTGAACCCGAGAAAATTATTATTTTTATAGTTATACTAGTGTACACGACCCGGCAAAAATGATGGGACTCGATAGTTGTCTTTAAAAAAGTCTCAAGATTTGAATGACAAGCAAACAAATCCATCCTAATAGTACCCGCGATTAAAATGTTCTTGTACACGTGCACTGGTGAAATTCGTATCACAGATCCGGTCAATTTAAGTGCGGCGAGTTAAACTGAAGTTCAATATCCAGCTCAAATTTAGAGTCAATTGTAGTAAGAAATTTTGAAAATAGCAAACACTGACTGGATCATGCCTTCATTTAACTTTCATTTAGTATTTATAAAAATTGAGTCAGCGACTGCTGGTCGGCCAGCAGCATTATGAAAATCACCTAAATGACCAGCGGTGGGTCACGCCGCACTTAACGTTTTAAGAACGTCAGAGACACACGCACCAACCATGCAAGAACTGTGTATTATTTTTCGAAATTATTATAAGCGAAGATGTTTTTGAAATAATTTGCTGCATGTTTTCTGCATTTCAATTTTCCCTTTTAAGCTGCATTTACTTTGCAATAGATTCAATTTTCGCGCAATATTTTTGACGTATAAACATACATGAGCAGATGCCAGATTTTAGTATCATTTGACTAGTATCTATGATACCAACTAAGCAAGCAGATAATAACAGGAGAAATTACGCACAAATACTCGTAAATATATTTTTTTATTTATAAATTTATGGAGACACCAGGCGTTTTTATTGTATAGTGTTGAATAGATTAGGACTCCCTTATCCACAGAGCAGGCGATCCCAAGAGAACGACGAAAGAGAGGCTTTCTTTCGTGTAGTCTTTTTGGAAACAAAAACTCAATGCACATCGTGTGTTCCCTCACAGAGTACTCTGCGCTCAGAAACGGTAAGTTAACAAAAAAGAGGAAGAAATATTCAACAAAGAAAGGATGAAAACCGAAAGAAGCTAAGTAGGCACGAACGACAGAATTACCGAAAGTTTATTTTACTAACCTAACATTACCTAACCTAAACCTACAGCCTATCCCATGCTCCTAAAGGCGGACCTTTCTTTTCACGCTATTCTGTGAGTGGAAAATTCTTCAGAGACGAATTTAACTACATGGCTTAATTCTCCTCCGAAGAAACCGGTCAAGTAAAGCACTTAACTACATCATTCAAATATCTACAATTCACTATCAAATATACTCACAGACATTCTTCAATTTTTTCTTTCAATAAAACTTTTACAGTTTATATTTTCGTTCGCTCAAGCGAGAAACATTACTATTGCATTCATCGAAAACTCTCAAGGGATGTTTTATCAAGACAATGCATTATGTCCCACAAAAACCCCAACCCCGTATCAGTAATACCATCATAAGAATTTCAGAAGCATTTAATTTCTAGCAAAATTATCCTTCAATGTTAGCCTATTGAAAAGGTATTACTGATACAGGAAAATAAATACTCGGTTTGGGTTTTTGTGGGAAATACTGTATGACATGAAGACGAAGGCAGTTGTTAGTCCGGACGAGCTGTCACTGCTAAGTCCAAGGGAAGAACATAAGCAGACAACCACACCAGCACTGCCCTCTCATCTCTCAAGGTCAAGTAAGACTTACGGCTACGGTCCCTTCGAGGCAGAAGAGACGGAACCAATTTAAATGGAACCTCTTTCAAGCACTCACAAAGCAAGGACGTCAATCGGCTTCGAAACTACATATTTGAAGGAAATATCTTATTAGCTTTGAAATTGAATGCCCCAGGAAATCTGGGTCTAAGTCATGTGCTGTAGAGAGGACAACTCCAGCTTCTTCTGGAGCCTCAAGAAAAAGGGGGAAAAGTTTAGAGAAGCTCATCCATCAGAGACGAGACTGAGAAAGCTCCTCTCCTAATACACGAAATCTATTTTGGCTCGCTCACGACGTGGTTGGAAATCGAACTTATCTTCGAAATAAATTATTACACCATATTCAAAACGTTGATTAAATTAATTTGTTTGCGAAGAAATTTCTACAAATTAATGTTACTACCTGAGGGACAAAAACACTTTTTCGTGCTTATTTTTTCCTGCAATCCAATTTTGTGGTTTGAATTTAAAATTTCTTTGGTTTTTGAACACTTATCGCGCTGATCTCATTAGGTGGCTTGCGATTTATTTCATTCCCGACAAAAAGGAGATAAGATGCGCGTATCCACACTGTTTATGAATCGTTCAATAAAAGCAACGTGGTGGATGGAAGAAATTGTATGTCTCCCTCAGACATTGATCTATTTTCGACGTTCAAATGCATTATGACATCTGATAGCTCTTTAAGGCTTTCAGAAACGTATTTTGTCACTTCACGCTTTAGTGAGCTGATGATAATGTAAAAACTGGTAACTTTTTCTCCAGTTTTGCGATTCCATTAATTAGTAAGCTACTTCAAGATTACAAAGTTCAAAATTTGATAATAGTGCTGTGAAAATGAATCGATCAATTCATTTTTAAATAAACAACCCTTACCATTATATTAGATGCAGATGGCACAGAAAATCCCGAATCCGTTAAAAAATTGAACAATATCCTTCAATGAAACACACTCATTCTCTTTTCGAGCGGTGAACAGCACAAGTGGTGGGCTGATGCGCCTACACAAGAATAAAATTGTCGTCTACAGCATCAAGTGTAATGATGGAAGTCATTTCTCCCTTTTTTTCAATTAGACTTTCGATACTTTTGTGCTAATCTCACGACATAGAATTTAAATGATATAGAATTCAATGTGTATTAATATGTTTCACAGAGAGAGAGGTGGTCTTGAGAATGTTCTCTGACAGAAATAAACTATCACCTTGGAACGACTGTTTGTGAAATACATGACTAGGCTATCAGTGTTTTTATATTAGTAAATTTAAGATTTCTCAGCCACAACAAAAGCGATCTCAAAAGAGCAAAGAGATGGGACGTTTAGGTAATAGCTGCGGAAAACGGGGAATTTATTCCCAGTGTGTGTTCCCACATAGGATACCAAGCGCACGGAAATGAAAATTTGGAAGGAAAAGGAAGAAAAAACAGCAAATAAAACATGTAAGAAGCAAAACGGACACGAATGACAGAAGTATCGAAGGTAACACTGCCTACACCTGAGGTAACCTAACAGTCTCTCCCCTGGGTGCACTAGTCTTATACCATGGAATAGACAAATCTAGCTAACCTAAATATATTACCTAGCTAACCTAAATATACACATTACCTAGATAACCTAAATATACACATTACCTAGCTAACCTAAATATATACATTACCTAGCTAACCTAAATATACACATTACCTAGCTAACCTAAATATACATATTAACGAGCTAACCTAAATATACATATTAACGAGCTAACCTAAATATACGTATTAACGAGCTAACCTAAATATACGTATTAACGAGCTAACCTAAATATACATATTAACGAGCTAACCTAAATATAAATATTAACGAGCTTACCAAAATATACTTATTAACTAGCTAACCTAAATATACATATTAACGAGCTAACCTAAATATACATATTAACGAGCTAACCTAAATATACATATTAACTAGCTAACATAAATATATTAACAAGCTAACCTAAACATATTACCTAGCTAACCTAAATATATTACCCTGCTAACCTAAATATATATCCCAGCTAACCTATATATATATCCTAGCTAACCTAAATACATTACCTAGCTAATATAAAAATACATTGCCTACCACATACACAGTGATTCAGTATTAGGGAATAGTTACCATAAGTTATACGGTTCAACTCGAAAAAAAAATCATTCATTTCGACGATAAGAACAGAGGGTGAGCAGCAAATACAGTATGTTCGTTATTTTTAGCTCGATACGAATACAATTTGGATCAATATTTTTGTTGGAAATATAAAAAGCACAACGTAGATCTTTCATTGTTCAACTCTATTCAACACGTTTCAGAAATAATTTCCGATGGGATGTTGATATGTACACGATGAAATCATTTCGAATCCAAAAAATAAAAAACAAGAGAGTTACATTTCCCATAGGAAACATGAACCGCCTTGCAAAATTCCATTCGCGACTGCAAACAATCATTCAAATAACTTTCAATTTCCCGCGCTGCTTTGATATGAAACATCAAAGTCTCAACATCCGAGGCCGAATCAACAAACACTCGATGAGGAATTTTCCCTACGTAAATTTCGAAAAAAAATATCACACCCGAGTCAGGTACAATTTCAAGACCAGTGTGTACAACGCACGATACTATTTCCAACACAAAACGTTAAATCATTTTTACGCTGAAAATATCATGGGTTTTTGTTTAAGGCAGCGTTCCGGAAATTTAATCTCAACATATTTATATAGTTATAGTTCATATAGTTAGTTAGGTTAGAATAGAGAAATAGTTCACTTAGACGTCAGTTTACACAATCAAATACATTGTTTTTTTGTCTGTCAGCACGTTGTAATTTAGTATCCTCAGTAATTATAGGGTTGGTCATTCAATGCTACGTCAGAGTGAATCATTTATCTAAGCTAGAAATGAATAACTTCTGCACGTGGACAATCAACTCTACATAAAAACTCAGAAAATTTAATTACACAAGGTTGACTGACGAGTCCCACGTTTTGTCTAGCGGTTCGTCACTTAAATATGAAAGACACGAAGAAAAAAATACTTGATTACGTAAATGAACCAAATATTCATTCAAACTCTGATAAACGCATTTATGGTGAAAAATTACTCGTGTTCCAAGTTTTTTAATGGCTTTCTTTTTAACTTTTTTAAAAAATTTAACGGGAATAGAAGCCCAGTTGACGGCTTTCATTATTGATAACGCTACGTCAGTAACTGGTTAAAACAGAAATATAGTGTGAAAAAATTAATGGGATAACTTGAAATCTCAAGCGTATAAGGGGAATCTCTAATTAAGTCAACTGGCCTTGGCTATTTTCGGAAATCGGACATCTGGGTTTTAGTTGAACGTGGTATTTACATGCAAATATTTCCGGAACTGAAAGCAAGAGACTCTAAAATATTGGAATAGACTCCCATACTGCTTTCATTTTGGGTTTCTCACTCATCACTTGGAGGTGACGACAGAACGTTAGATAGGTACTCACCGTTTGGCCAATATTACGCTGTTAGGCTCTCACGGTTTAACAATATTACGTTACATTAGGTACTCACGGTTTAGCCAACATTACGCTATATTAGGTACTGACGGTTTAGCCACTGTTACATAATATTAGGTACTCACGGTTTGGCCACTGTTACGTTATATTAGGTATTCACGGTTTATCCAATATTATGCTATATTAGTACTCACGGCTTAGCAGATATTACGTCACATTAGGCACTCACGCAGCCACGTGGTCCTGAAAACGTAAATAAATTAGTCGATAGTTCGTATTACATGGAATTTTTACCATCAAGAAATCACTCATTGTTAGTAGACTAAATTATACCAGAGAACCAATTATTTAATTCCCCTAACAAAAATTTTACGCTATTTCATTGAATATGCGTACAAATTTATTGGGAAATTTAATTTCATGTTTCCAGAGCGCATATTCAAAGAAACTTCAATAAAGGCTCAAATCTTTCCAGGTTTAATTCAATATTTATTTACACTCCAAATTGAACTTCAAAATTATTCACAGTAAACTTTATGCTCTACATTGGAACAAACTTTAATTTAACAAAAAATCTCAGTATCTAGATAAGCAACTAAAATCGAATTGGGGTCAAAATAGGATGTAAAACGCACGATGTAACAAGTACTTAAAAAAACTTAGGAAACTCGTTAATGAGAATATTCTGAGTTGTGACCAAGGTTTTGAATACCGGGACCCACACAGTAACGTTGTTTTAATGATTTGACCGCACGCAATTGGTTAAGCTGAAGTTCAATAGTCAACTCAAATTTAAAGTCAATTCACGTAATTTTGAACATAGCAAACACTAACTGGATCATGCCCTCATTTACTTTATATTTAAATACTCATGAAAATTGAGATGGTGACTGTTAGTCGGTCAGCAGCATTATGAAAATCCCCTCCGTGGCCAGCGGGAGTGCACGTTGCAATCAGAGTTTAATTAACACGTATGTTCTTCGCGTATTGGTCATATGTGTGCCAGTAAGTAAATTTCTCATTCACGTACCAGTATAAATGAATGGCATTTCACCTGTATCGCGACCTCTTCAAGAAATAACTGCTGTCATACCAGGTGAGATGCATCGTGCAATTGTATTTCCATATTTCTTAGGAAGGATAAACGTGTATTCGAGCATTTAAGTCAATTTCCTTTTCAGGAACTTAAACCCTAACCAAACCAACCGTTTGCAACAGCGCAAAAAAAGAGAACGTGTTACTAACGGCGTGAACGACTCCACACCGGTGTTGTGGTCGCGTGAACACAAGGTTGAAGGGAACATATTTTTCTTTTTACAAAAGGCGAAGGAAGGTTAGATCTCGTGTGAGCAACCAGGTTGGTTCTCGTGTGAGCAACCAGGTTGGTTCTCGTGTGAGCAACCAGGTTGGTTCTCGTGTGAGCAACCAGGTTGGTTCTCGTGTGAGCAACCAGGTTGGTTCTCGTGTGAGCAACCAGGTTGGTTCTCGTGTGAGCAACCAGGTTGGTTCTCGTGTGAGCAACCAGGTTGGTTCTCGTGTGAGCAACCAGGCTGGTTCTCGTGTGAGCAACCAGGTTGGTTCTCGTGTGAGCAACCAGGTTGGTTCTCGTGTGAGCAACCAGGTTGGTTCTCGTGTGAGCAACCAGGTTGGTTCTCGTGTGAGCAACCAGGTTGGTTCTCGTGTGAGCAGCCAGGTTGGTTCTCGTGTGAGCAGCCAGGTTGGTTCTCGTGTGAGCAGCCAGGTTGGTTCTCGTGTGAGCAGCCAGGTTGGTTCTCGTGTGAGCAGCCAGGTTGGTTCTCGTGTGAGCAGCCAGGTTGGTTCTCGTGTGAGCAGCCAGGTTGGTTCTCGTGTGAGCAGCCAGGTTGGTTCTCGTGTGAGCAGCCAGGTTGGTTCTCGTGTGAGCAGCCAGGTTGGTTCTCGTGTGAGCAGCCAGGTTGGTTCTCGTGTGAGCAGCCAGGTTGGTTCTCGTGTGAGCAGCCAGGTTGGTTCTCGTGTGAGCAGCCAGGTTGGTTCTCGTGTGAGCAGCCAGGTTGGTTCTCGTGTGAGCAACCAGGTTGGTTCTCGTGTGAGCAGCCAGGTTGGTTCTCGTGTGAGCAGCCAGGTTGGTTCTCGTGTGAGCAGCCAGGTTGGTTCTCGTGTGAGCAACCAGGCTGGTTCTCGTGTGAGCAACCAGGTTGGTTCTCGTGTGAGCAGCCAGGTTGGTTCTCGTGTGAGCAACCAGGTTGGTTCTCGTGTGAGCAACCAGGTTGGTTCTCGTGTGAGCAACCAGGTTGGTTCTCGTGTGAGCAACCAGGTTGGTTCTCGTGTGAGCAACCAGGTTGGTTCTCGTGTGAGCAACCAGGTTGGTTCTCGTGTGAGCAGCCAGGTTGGTTCTCGTGTGAGCAACCAGGTTGGTTCTCGTGTGAGCAACCAGGCTGGTTCTCGTGTGAGCAACCAGGTTGGTTCTCGTGTGAGCAACCAGGTTGGTTCTCGTGTGAGCAACCAGGTTGGTTCTCGTGTGAGCAACCAGGCTGGTTCTCATGTGAGCAACCAGGTTGGTTCTCATTTGAGCAGCCAGATGAGCGTGGACGCGAGCACCAAGGCTGGTGCTCACGCGAGCAGCCAGGCGAGCGCTCACGGTAGCCACAGCCGAGCACTCACCCTGATGAGGCAACATACAGCAGCCCACACCACGCAGCAGCGCCAGGAACGGCTGGGCTGGGTTTCCTTTGCCAGCAGCAGCAGAAAGCGACGGTCCTCGGGGAAATAGAACTTGCACTGCGATCACACGTTTCACAAAGCACGCATGCAATTGCCGATACACGTGAAATACTTTCACTTGTATTTGGTGCACAACTTCAGTATTACCTTGAAGCATCCAATCTACACGGGACAGTCATAATCTTACAACATGAATGACTTTCACTGGTATTTGATGCACATCTTCAGTAGTACCTTGAAGCTTCCAATCTGCACTCCGCTGTTACAAATTTACGACACAAAATACCTTCACTGGGTATTTGGTGCACATCTTCAGTAATACCCTGAAGTATCTAACCTGCAAGGTTCAGTCTTAATTTCACTAGGTTTTGATCTTTTTCTTACAAAAAGCTTACCAGTTTCTATGAAGTCTATATCAACCGGTGCTAAACTCAGATTCACAGCAAAATTGATTTAAAAAATAAAGCAGATATCGGAGTCTGTAAAAAAAATGTTTTCAGCAGTAGACAAATCACAAATTTTTAAATTTGAACTGATGTCATAGAAAGAGGAAACTGCTACATGTGTAAAATGTTTGTAAAATTAATTCACCGAAGAGCGAGAGTTAATGGTCTCGCACGAAAAGAAACTATTTCTATCCATAATTAAACAAAAAAATTCGAAACCTGGCTCTTAATAGGTTCATATTCTAAAGCCTGAAATAAATTACCCATACACACTAAAGTTTGTATTGTTCATATCATTACACGAAAATATTTTTATTGTGAAGTACGTATTTGTAATTACATTATTACGGACATAAAATATATTAATTATTGGAGAATATTTATCACGTTCCCCGCGTATTGGGCCACATGTGCACCAACAGGTAAATTGACCATTTACGTGCCGTTATAAATACTCGTCATTTTATCTGTTTTTGCCTTGTTCGCGACATTTTGAAAAAAATAATTGTTATCATAAAAGGTAAAATATCATCCTGCAATGGTATTTTTCACATTCATTAGGAAGAATTAAAATTTATTCAAGTTGGAAAATCGATTTCCCTATTTGCTGCTTACAACCTAACCAAACCAACCGTCAACAGCCGCGGAAACCCAGGGAACGTGTTAATCGGTAGCCTTAGCAACACAGAAACATGATCAATAGATGTAAGAATCAGTTATAGATGTCTTGACGATTGGAACGCTTATAGCAAGAGCTTTCAATCATAGAACCCGATCCTATTGTAAGGTTTAGTTCTCTATCGCATTGTAAGGTTTGGTTGGGTATTGTTGGTAATTAACCAACAATACCCAACCAACTTATTAATAATCCTGCTACTCGTCGGGAATCGCTGTAGCATGCTGAAAATATAGCGTTGCTTTAATTTTCGCATCGATTGAATTCTTCCAAGCCCCTAAAGTGCTCTCCTGAAGCAGATGAGAGACTCTTGAACCTCAAACCTCACAATGGGAAATTGTGTTCAATCAGCGACGTGCTGGTCAGAGGGACAGCATAGGCAGCTCCAGCTAAATTATGCGCAGGGCATGTCGCTTCTTCGGAAGAACAACGAAATGACTCAAACTTTTGGAAAATTTGACTTATCCATATTGTTACATTTGCCATTTCATTCAACGAATTTTTGGTAAAGCCGTCATACCGAGAAGAAGAATTTATTTTTTTCGATCAAAATTAATTCCGTAATGCAGTTTGCAAAGTTAAAATCATTTCTCTTGAAAAACCAAGAACTTCGACTTGTGACGTTGACGACAAAATAATATAGAGGACACACAAGCAAAAATAGCCACTTCTTCTTTTCAGGATTTTTATGTGTTTTATCTTACTTATGGCACGATAGGAGATTACATCTCCACTGCTCTGCTCTCATTTAATGTAACCATTGTCGTAGATAGAAGAATATTTATCACGATATTAATACCAATTATATTTGACGACCTTCGTATTAAAAAATTTTCAGAATCCAATATGTTGATCATTTTAGAATTCCGCCTTTTTATTGATCTTCCGTCATTAATTTTATCTTGTTTAGTTTAACAGTCGTAGTTACTTCTTCAACATGACAATAAATATATTATCATGGGTTAACACACAATGAAGAAGTACCAAATTTATGACTGAAGCTTCACCCAGCACACCCAGAGTATGTCCCCATAAGCAGGTAAACATTCAGTGCGAAGAGGTGCAGCTCACGTCAACTAAGCAGGACGAGCTAGGGCTGGTAGGAGCGATGTGTGATGTCTGCTTCCGGCAGATCGACACAGAAAATTATGAAATAAGTTTCCAAATAACTGTCAAGTCAAACCAAATGCAATTTTTCGGCCATTTTTCAAAAATTCCAATACCACATGCGAACCACTATGGTTGTAATTCGCCTGCGCTTCGCAAACACCTATACCATAACAAACATGTATATCTTAACAAACAGCAACACCACAACAAACATTCATACCTTAACAAACACCTATGCCGTAACAAACATTGATCCCTTAACAAACACTTATACCATAGCAAACATGTATATCTTGACAAATACCTGCACCCTAACAAACATTTATACCTTAACAAACACCTATGCCGTAACAAACATTGATACCTTAACAAACACTTAAACCATAGCAAACATGTATATCTTAACAAACACCTACACCCTAACAAACATTTATACCTTAACAAACACCTATACCATAACAAACATGTATATCTTTACAAACACCTATACCATAACAAACATGTATATCTTAACAAACACCTACACCCTAACAAACATTTATAACTTAACAAACACCTATACCATAACAAACATGTATATCTTTACAAACACCTATACCATAACAAACATGTATATCTTAACAAACACCTACACCGCAACCTACGTTCATACCTTAACCAACACCGATACCTCCGTAAGTAAAACGAGCTCACTACCGACATTCTACCGCCCGCAACACTCGCATAAAAGCAGGGCAGAAGCAAGAATAGCCGCTGATAAAGAAAGGTTCGCGCACATTTTCACGAGAATGACCCAATTGCGCGAGCCCATCAAGTCTCTCATTAACTCGGCGGCCGCGGCGGCAACGCGGTCACCCGCAGGGCTGCTCGCTCCAAAAAGCAATAATTTCATGCCAGTAAATCTTATTACGCTCCCAAATGCCGTACGCGCCGGATTGGGAACGGCAAGAGCGAGGGTTCGGCAAGCTTCATTGGCGACTAATGTATGTTATGCACTTTGACACTTCATTTGGCCGAAATGCGTCTTTTTGAAGTGCTATTGGTCTTCTTTGAGACTGTTATCAAACGGTAATGTAACCCCGTCATCGAGCTCATAGATATTCGATGATGTTCATCAAAGCAGGACCATCTCCACGAACTCCAAAGATTGTGCCTGCAGTTCTCCAGATTATAACTTTGCGTTATGACAATTCTTCAAGAGCGAATGCGTATGAAACCAATCTTTATGCCACGAAAGAATCACTATCTAGGATGAAAGTAAAGTCGAGAAGTATGTTATGAACTTCAATTTGGAAGCGTAATTTTCGCTAACAGTCCATTCTTTGCAAAACGATGCCAATTGTTTGCAAAATAACTACTCTAAACACGCCCAATCCATCGGCCAAATTTTATCAGTAAAGTGTTTTGTTATATGACACTTGTGTCCCTGCGACTTGCAATGTGTTCACCAACTTTATAGAGCTGAACCTACTTTTTATGAGGAATTTTATTTTTCAACTCTTGAAAATACTTCAGAATAAACCTGAAAATGCATTTCATTCTTTTATATTGGAATGAAATAAATCATGTTAATAAACAGGCGCCTTTTTCAAGTCCAAAATCAGTACAATATAGCATTACCAATCCAACTGCGATTAACCAACAAAATTCTACTGCAATAACAACTAGTTATTTTCCCAAAGCTATGTAATATTGAGATGACTCTACTTAGTGTCCAAAATGCTCTCACAAAGAATTAGAACATAAAAGCACTCTATAAAAACATTCGTTGCGACATGAAAATTCAGCACCGTCTAGAAAAGGAAAACTAAATTACAAAAAACTGCACCAAAAATTAAGTATATTTTTCACAAACAGGGGTTAATAGTCGGCATTTGTTGAAGAAGTTAAGGTACGCAAGGAATGCCTACGATTTATGTGCAAAAATAAAAGATGCAGATGCAAAAACAGACAATAAAGCGTGTGCTTACACTTTCCATGGATTAAATTGTCTGCAAAAATCTGA
The DNA here is from genome assembly GCA_030386875.1 of Morinoia aosen. Taxonomy (NCBI): domain Eukaryota; kingdom Metazoa; phylum Arthropoda; class Malacostraca; order Amphipoda; family Talitridae; genus Morinoia; species Morinoia aosen. The sequence continues at coordinate 33,949,947 of CM059577.1, forward strand.
ATCTACGTCCGACACAAAGATCCCACACAACTTTTAGCACCAAAAACTCCCAAAATCCAAGCAAATGGTTCAGATCATTTTTGTCAGTCGCTTTTGTACAAGTTTTAAGCCAGTTTCCTCTGGCGTTTTTATTGACTTTCATCACGAATTTTGGTCCTTCCTAACGTAACAATTTCTTTCCTTAAGGCTGATAACAAACGATCAAGAAGGATATTGAATGACGCAGTACCTGCAAGGATGCAGCTAAAATGACTCCTGTATTGAAAAAAGTTTCATTGAATGTGTTCCAGCTTTGAACAAAAGGGTTGCCAGAAGTTATCCTGGCGCTCCACTGCCTGCCAGAAACATTTCTCAGCGTTTTACAAATATTTCCTGCACTCTTGTCTGAAAATATATCCATGCTATCCTGAACAAATTTGAATTTCATTGGCGCGGTCCGAATGTCCCCAGATTCAAATGCTGGAGAGAGCCGTGGCCTAAATGCTTTTGAAACACAGGCTCCTGTCCTTGCTTGAAATACTTGCCTCGTGCTCAAACGTTACTTACTTGGCCCCAAAAGTGTCGCATAAAGTTAAATTTGAGCTCCATGGGAACCGATTGCCGTGGGAGTACGCCTGCTATATTGTGCGGGAACTGGCACGCAAATTTGCATAAGCTCAAGGCTGAATTTGTTGCAATATTGCCTAGGAATCCTGAGAACTTCATTCTGACTTCGCTTGCATCGAGAGACTGCTCCGTCATTTCAGCAGAAAGCGAACCAAAATGAAAAAGGATGTACGGAATAGAGAGCCCGTAAAAATCGAGCTTCCCCGAATCTTCTATGCAGAGAATACATACATAATTAAGTTGGCTGAGGGAAGGTAAACGTGAATTAGACCGTAAGGTAAAGATTTATCACCCAACGCTTGTCGTCATCTATTCGGAATGAGAGTCCCTTGAGTGCCTAATTCCAACGGTAGCTGTGAATGATGGCTGAAGACCTCGACGCTGCCATTCTTTTGACACAACTTGATACTTTCATGACGATTGTGTTCATTAGCAGCCCTAGTATAAGAGCGTGTGTGTAGTTTTTTAATGAGTAGAACGGCTACAGGTCTTGATCAAATGGTGAGTCAGAACTATAGTAGTGCGATGTACTGCGCTGAACCTGCTCTAAACCGCCCATGTTGCGCTGAACTGGCTCTAAACGGCGCATACTGTGCTTAACCTGCCCTTTCTGCGCTGAACCTGCTCTAAACTGCACATACTGCGCTGAACCTGCTCTAAACCGCCCATGTTGCGCTGAACTAGCTCTAAACGGCGCATACTGTGCTTAACCTGCCCTTTCTGCGCTGAACCTGCTCTAAACTGCACATACTGCGCTGAACCTGCTCTAAACTGCACATACTGCGCTGAACTGGCTCTAAACTGCACATACTGCGCTGAACCTGCTCTAAACCACCCATGTTGCGCTGAACTGGCTCTAAACGGTGCATACTGTGCTTAACCTGCCCTTTCTGCGCTGAACCTGCTCTAAACTGCACATACTGCGCTGAACCTGCTCTAAACCGCCCATGTTGCGCTGAACTAGCTCTAAACGGCGCATACTGTGCTTAACCTGCCCTTTCTGCGCTGAACCTGCTCTAAACTGCACATACTGCGCTGAACCTGCTCTAAACTGCACATACTGCGCTGAACTGGCTCTAAACTGCACATACTGCGCTGAACCTGCTCTAAACTGCACATACTGCGCTGAACTGGCTCTAAACTGCACATACTGTGCTTAACCTGCCCTTTCTGCGCTGAACCAGCTCTAAACTGCACATACTGCGCTGAACCAGCTCTAAACTGCACATACTGCGCTGAACTATAAAAAAAACTGAACGCACAGTATTACTTTTTATCTGGTAGGAACTCCAAATCCTGCAAAATCTAGCCATGAAATAAGATTCCGCATACTCATAATGAATTACACAATTTGAGAAGAGTTGAATTGTAACTAAAAATTAATTCTGTGCTCCTCCGAAAACGATTACCACTCACTGATTTCAATTAAGTTCTAGTCCGCCCTAGAACAAGTATACAAGCCTTCGAAAATAGTATTTTGTCCTTAGTACGCACGCTGCATTCTTTCCAATTTTGAGTCAACTGCTAAAAATAAAAATATTTCGGAAAAAATTACTCCGTGAACCAATTCCTGTCTTCCAAAAGTACATAGATAAGTGAGCTTTGTTTGTAACTGTTCCTGTTAATATTCCTAGGGATAATTTGATTTGTTCACAACATCTCTAAGACCGAAAAGTGTACCTATAATTTGAAAACGAATTTCTGTGATGTCTATTACTTGTGGTTGAGATTCTACGGAATTTTTAGGGTATTGTTACTTAAGTGATTGGGAATTGATGAAGCACAGAATCATTTTTATCCATTCTGTACTATCCAAGTGGCGTTAATATGCCTCAGATGTAAATCCTCATGAAAAAATCAACATGTATTAGAAAAGCTTTCATCATAAACCTCAGAATAGTCTTGCAAGATGGCCCTTAAATTTTATCCGCCTCGTATAAGTGAAGAGTGAGGAAAGCTCAACTGACAATTTCAGACAAGTTAATGTTACTGTGTTCTAGTTCTTGTTCAAGGAATTCCTGCGCTTTACGCAAGGGTTCCACAAATGTTTCAGTCGCCTGTACCTTCTATACATATCTCCACTCACAGCCTATTGACACGAACTTCATGAGTTGGCACAGTCTATCATAAAGAAATTTATATAGATTTTGGAAAGACTGAAGCAATCTGAAAAGTCAAATACCGCGTTCGATAGAGGCCTTAAATGAGACAAAGAGGCTCTCACGACCAGCGCGACTGACAGACATGGCAGACGAACGCGTGTGAAGACGACGCTGCTGTAGTGAGTGACGAACCCTTTCTTCCGAGTCCTACCTCGGCACCAGAAGGCTGGACTGTTGTGACTATGGTATTGTTAGAAGCCAAAGCAGAAAGCATGTTCATGCAAATCTAGAAGAGGCGGGAGATCTATTCACAATTAATTGATATAAATGACAACTCAACAGGATTGGAGTTGTTAGTTTGTACACAGTGGGAAGAAAAGAGTAGTACATATTTGCGTTACGTATTCAGCAAATGAAACGAAAATTTTTTATCTATTTCATAAGTTAGAAACTAGTGACTTCCCAACATAAATAACAGTTATTCCGGACGTTAGATACGATGCTCGTTATCCAGTGCTAAGCATTTGAAGAACCGCTGTTCGAAGTTGATCTTTCATCAAGCAGTGCTCAAAGACACTACTTTTGGGTCTCCATACACGTCTGTTCTGCTTAATTCTGCTGTATTTTTCCATGTATATTTTTATGCAAGCCAAACGAAATGTCCAAATTGCATAAAGAGCTGTCAAAATGATATTTCTTGTATTTCGCCATAGATTTATAATAAAGATGATCAGAAAAAAACAGGTTTAGTAAAGTCGTTTGTAGGATGAAATAATATGTGACTGAAAGTACATATACATAATGAATGAGCTTCTTAGTTGACACAATTTAAAGAAAAATCAACTATAATCTCCAAGCCTTCGCTAAAGCCTCAGCAAAAGTTTCATTAACAAATTTCCAAGTCGGAGACTACACACAGTTATACATAAGAAATGAGCTTCTTTGAAGAAAGAAAAATCAATTATAACCTCCAAGCCTCCGCTAAAGCTTCATCAAAAGTTTCACTAACAAATTTCCAAGTCGGAGACTACATATACAATTATACATAAGAAATGAGCTTCTTTGAAGAAAGAAAAATCAATTATAACCTCCAAGCCTCCACTAAAGCTTCATCAAAAATTTCACTAACAAATTCCAAAGTCGAAAACCGCAACTCTTCACCAGCCGCACGTCAGCGCGCAGCTAATCTGCAGTCTAATTTCAAGTTATATTCACACCAAAAAAAGGTGAATTTTAGCATGTACGAGCCGCATGCACCGTAAAATGAAGAAAAAATTTGTGTTTATTTTACATCGCACGCATATCGCTCGAAATTAACAGCTGGAAAATGGCGAGCAATGTCTGCGGTATTGCCTGCTGCAGTGCAGTATTTCTGTCGCATATTGTTGTTTTAGTCGCGAGATATTAATGAACAAGTGAGATTTAGAGCGGTCGTAAGAAAGCGGTTGTGTCGAAGTTCACGCCTTAGCTTCTGTTGGTGCAGAATTAAACTCTAATATTGAATGCAGAGGGCGCGAGTTCCTGAGCTAGGATATTTCAATTATCGCACAACCAGGTCAAACTCAGCGTGTGACTCCCGTGCGATTATTGGCAGTCGCAGCTCACATGCAGAGCATGGCTTGGCTGAGGCAACACGTCTTATTAATGTTACTCCTACCGGACTGAGACAACAAACAACCGGTGCCACACTCACTGACTAAATTCACTCGTAGCGACTGCAACACCTGTGTTTTCCTCGCATTCAAGTATTTTTTGGCAGTTTGAGCAATGTCAATTTTCAATTTGATGATTTCGTAAAACTGAGAACGAGACATTTTCTCCTCCTCTCTACTTTTCTCATCAGGCAAATGGTACAACTTGAAGATCTAGAAAATGTTCTTCCCTAACTAAAGCTCTTCTTCTCCAGATGTTTTCTCTACGTAAATTATGAATTTTATAATTAATGCTTCAACCCACTCTATTTAAACTTCGGAAAAATATTTTCGTTGGTTTTTTATGAAATATTGAGAACACATATTATGCCTAAAAAATATTCTTGTTAAGCAACATAAGCTAAACGGCCGGTGCTATAACATCATCACAAACCTGGGTTAAATATTACTCCTTTTTTGGCTAATCAAATGCAATAACTGCAAAGCTGATGTATTGAGAGCATAAAACTAACGCTCATGGCACTCATTGGCTTTCATTTTTCCTTATTCGGAGTTCCAAAATACCCTAAGGATGACTGAAAAAGATTACCATGACTACTGAAAATCTCTGGTAGTATCTACTCGAATTTGTGTCCTAGGGTAAAACAAAAATACAGCCTCAAAAACTGATGTATGTGGATCTACTAGAACTTGCGTTCTGGGTTAATTGAGAATTTGCCTCAAAACCAGTCGCAGATCTTCGTGTTTGTGATGAAGGGTAGAATGAAAATATACTGTAACCTCAAAAACTGGGGTCGGTGAATGTACGTGAAGTTTGTGTTGTAGGGTTCAATGAGAATGCAGTCTCAACGCCTTGTGGCAGCGATCACGCGGTCAGGAGTCAGGTTAGCTCGCAAACTTCTCACGCCGTCCTTCACTGGCCTCATCCAACGAATTATTTCACTGTATAATTTTCAGATGAAACATCTTTTCTGTCCATCAGGTAACACGGTATTGTGAAGTTAGGATTAATAATGAGAGCGAAATCATGAGAAAAACATGCCTCGTTAACCTGATATCAATAATTTTGTTCGTAAATCAGTAAACAAAGACCGTAGCAATAAATTTTCTGATGACTCGAATTTGTAACGGATGACTCGAAGAAGATGATATATGTACAGGTTTATATGAGATACACGTATGTTTGAAAGCCTGTAGAAACGGATATGTATTTATATTTATATATATATACAATAGGAAAAGAGGCTGAAACTGCGACATGGACGGGCATTTCGTAGAATGTCTTATATTTTGCCAACCGAGAATCCTTTAACTTACCGAGTTTCCCTCGCACATTGGCCTGGACGCCCAAGGAATTTGTAACTGTCGCGCATAGGAAAGTGAAGTCTAAACAAAGGGTAGGCAGGAATGGGAAAGCAAACCTGGACAACGGTCAACATTCTTCGAGGAACGAGGGTACGAAGAGCGTCTATGTAGGCAAGGGTAGAGACCCGCCAACGAGGGCCATGGAAAGCTACCGCGAAGAAGGCGTGACAGCGCCGTGCAATGGTTAGACTTATCAGCTAACGACTTATGAGCACAACAAAGAAAACTCGTGAAGCCTCTAGAAGATGGCAAGACAAAAGAATATAAGCGGAGCTCAAAAAAAGAACGCGGTCTTTTGCAGGTGGAATGATCGAGAGGCACAAGTGAATTTTGCGCGTGTGAGGCGGTCAGCACCGCATGATAGTGTGCCGAACACAAATTACTGTTCTACAGAAGGAATAATCTAAACCATCATGATCATCATATCACTAGAACCAACGCACCAAACGTAACTGCGCCGCACCGGTAACCGCCAGAAGTAAGAAGCCCGATAACGAAAGGCACCGCCCACTACCAGAAGACTTAGAACTCGTGAGCTTGATAATAATAATGATGAGGGGTGTTGATAGAGTAAATTCGTGAGCTTGATCTACAACAATCTTCAAGTATGCAAGCACCTTCAGAATGCCGATAGAAACCATGCATTTGCGGAGTCTGCAGCGACACTCGAACAATCTGCATGAATCTCCAAGTCACCAAGCTCCTACAGCGTGCCGATCAAACCCACGCATCAGTACGTGCAGGCGACGCACGTCAAAGCACCAGCGAGAGCAGCATCGGAAGACGTTCCGGCAGACCTCGATATGAACCCAGCATTGGCCCAGCACAGCACCTTTGAGAGGAACCCAGTCTAACTTTTTCGCCGCCTGCATGCACGTTTTTCGCTGCCTATGCGATTTAATCGCTTAAATTGCTTAGGCGGCGAAAAACGTGCATACAGGCGGTGAAAAACTTAGACTGGGAAGAAGCAGTGGACACGGCGGCACTTCACTTCAACTACAGCCTAGAATACGTGTGCGCATGTACAGAGACATTTGGAACGGGTGAAAACTGTGAAGTGCACTTATGAGATCGTCCGTCACGTGCTAATTATGAAAGTGAGGTGTTAATTGACGAGAGTATGTAGAAAAAGCACCGATTAATATTTCGGGTAACTCCAGTATTTCTTTGTTACTTGTGAAATGATACCCGTGTGTGTGCTCAGATTTATTTCATATTGTCACTTTTCCCCGATTGTGTTGTACCCACCATGGTATTTCTGTGTTTGATTTTTTTGCGTAATAATTTAGAAGTAAAATTATAGAGAAGGTGTGCGATCTTTGGGGATTATTGCAGAAACTCTGTCTCATGAGGGTTTCCTTTGTGGTGAGCAGTTACATGGTGCATTTGTTGAGAGGTCTTATGTTCTGTATCGCATTGAATTCGGTTGGCAAATACTCATGTGTTCATTCGTAAGCGTATATAAAATTAATTAACAAATTTTCTAGTTCTAGTTGTCATTATCCCCTGTTGACCGATATGCACGATAGTCGAAATACGTAGAACACTTGCTGTTTCTAATTTCTCTCTGTCCTTTCAGTCCTACTCCTGTATACTTTCAGCTCTGTACTTTCCGTTTTCCACTCTGACTAAAATCTGAAGTTTAAATCCCTCACAACGAAGACGATCTCGTCTCGTGATAAGCATGTGGACTTTTTATTCGCGAATAGTACTGGAAAACTTCATGGTGATCGTCTCCACACTCACCGTGAACTCGAAAAATTAGGAGAACGTCGTTTTAGCCATATGTTGTTTTGTCTTTTCAAGGTAGAATATTTCTCCATATAATATTTATTTAAGCGACGTGACCCAATGGATCACGGGTGTCCTAGTCAATACTGAGATATAAATTTACAATATTCAATGCTGTTGCATTAGAATATGAAGAGCGCTGACAATTACCTCAGCCTTATAAGGTACAAAGGACCTCGACACCAGAGCACACCACAACAAGGAGGCCGAGGAAGACATGCAGAACGGCCACCAAACAACGCCCATATTCCGGGGCAGCTTTCGGAAGTATTCCAAGATTACGCATCAATGATCCCTGTTCAGTTATTAGCGGCAGGATATGAATAATTACGGAAACTTTTGCCATTTTGGAGGTGTTTTGCAAATTCTTCCTGTCTGGATGTCCCCCGAAGGAACGCATGACAACCATATGAATATCCTTAATAAATCCTGTAAGGAAATGTGCAGCTACTTGCTCAAAGCAAGTATGTTTGAAAAGAAGCTCCATCAATTCCTGAAGATCTTTTATGCCACTGTAGGCATGAAACAACTTGAAGATGACCATAAGTAACCTAATGTATTAAACATACATACAGAGCACTCTGATATGCGCCTCTTAAATTAGGGAAAAAGTCGTATAAAAGAATAAAATACAAGTTGTTGGTTTCTACAGTTCCACTTTATTTGCTCATTACTTACGGCGAGTGAACAATCATAGCGCGCAGTCACCTTAGAGTTTTTAGTTTACATTAGGTTAACGCCTCGCACCGTTGGCAAAAGACTACCATTTTTCCTCTGAAAAATATTAGGGGTAACGGAAAGTTCTGTCCTCTATTTTTAACGAAATTTTAAAGCACGTGAATAAGCTGAAACAGCTGTTTTCAAGGCCAGATCAAATGTCAGTTGTTCAGTTAAACTTCTCTTTTAGTTGAATCTCCTCCAGATGATATTCTAGACACATCTATAGCCCATGGAAGAGAAAAGTTTCAAAGTAAATCATAAGCGTCATTGCATGTTGTGTGAAGTCCACAAAGGTAGCAATCCCACAACAGCGGTGGAAGACATGAACGCTGTCTATCCTTAAGGTGTGAGTGTTAGAAACTGCGGTAGATGGTTTTTGCTCGGAGACCCTGTCTTTTGGATGATGAATTATTAAAAGCTGCAGTAGAAAAAGATCCTCGACAAACAATCAGAACATTGTCCCAAAGTCATGATGCACGCTGGTCTGCTGTTCGGGAGCATCTGATAAAGATTTAAAAAGTGTATAGAGATGGTCCCTAGGTACCTCATGAACTCTCTCCAAACAACAAAGCAATGCGGGTAACAATCGAAATCACATTTCTTTAAATTTTGAAAATCACCTCCGGCAGTTTCTAGCACTCACACCTTCTGGGTATAAAGCGTTGATGTTTTTCACTGCTGTGTTGGATTGCTACCTTTGTAGAATTCACACAACATGCCATAACGCTTATGATTTTCTGTGAAACTTTTCTCTTCCATGGGCTATAGATGTGCTTGAAATATAAACTGGAGTAGATTCAATTAAATGTGAAGTTTAACTTAATTCTGTATATCTGTCTTCTTATCTAGCCTTGAAAACAGCTACTTTGACTTGTTCATGTGTTTTAAGTTTGGTGAAAGGAAAGAGGGCAGAACATCCCGGTACCCCTAATACATAAAATAAATCAATAAATTGCCTTAAATATCAATTCCTGATATTGTGTGTGACACGCAGATTCCTAATTTTTATTCGGTTTATGGGGAATGCTGGCCATTAATTTAGCATCTAAAAATTCTTTGCACAAATGAAATTTGCGATCAAAAAACATCAAGGTTATCATTACACTCTATTGACCACAATCAGGCAGATGCATGATAATAGTATGCGGCTTCTTGCTTTAGATGAACAGATTTATTTCCATTTTATACTTTTCATCCGACTTTTCAGACCTTATTTTCAAAAGCCTTTTGATCGTTAAATATTTACCATAACTGAAGCTATTTCCATTACGTCTAAATTAATCAATTTAATGCATTAACCCTGTAATTATAGGGCTCCCTCAGTTATTTTTCCAATTTTCTAATTTCCTAATTTCTTCTTGAGTAAAATGCTATACTGACATGGATAGAGGGCCATAGTTTTACTTTTTTTATAATGGCAGAGCAAGTTTTGCGGTCGTTGCGTTTTCTTTTCAATTTTTAGGTGCAGTTGTTTCTTAACAGCAGTTGTCTTGGGCAGCAGTTGTTTCTTAGTAGCAGTTGTCTTTTGGGTAGCAGTTGTCCTTTGAACAGCAGTTTTTCTTTAGGCAGCAGTTGTCCTTTGAGCAGCAGTTGTTCTTTAGGCAGCAGTTGTCCTTAGAGCTGTTAGAACATAATGTTATGTGCACATATATATATTTAGATGAGTAGAGCAACCGGTAGGTCGACGCTGCGCGGGCCGAGGGGCATAGAAAGGGAGGACATCAGGAGAAGGGAGGAGCACGTAGGGGGTAGAGGCTGTATTGAGAGCTTGTCCGAAATATATCGCATATACAGGAGTTATCGTGAATAAACAACATAGCATTGGAAAATAGTGGGTTAAAAAAGATTATTATCGACGAGCAAAGGAACTAAGGAGTGCTTGTACTTGAGAGGGTAGAGCGGAGTAATTTCAAATTGGGGAGAAGGACACGTAGCACAAAGAGGTGACGCTCGAGGGATGGCCAATAGCAGGCCTCCGGTTTTGGCGGGCCTCCGCTTAGCCGATGCGCGCCCTTTGTTCGGGGCGAAGTATAAATAACGCAGGGAGAAGGCTAACCGGGCTATTTTTGCCTGTTGCGGTGACAAGGATGTAGGCTTTCTGAGAGCTGGAGGAGAGGTGAGAACACTTGGTTAATTTGTGAAAATAGGATGTTCTTATTGAAGCGCAGTTTAAATTTTGCTTTATAATTAATTGTGGAGTCATTGAAGCGCAGTCCTTGGGTTTTATCTAATGTCTAACTTTTTACGGTGCAGTGATTTTCATTTTCAAATGGTAGAATGCCAATTAGTTTTTGTTTCTCATTTTTATTAAATTGATTCTCTCGAACAGGATGCTTTGCATTGTGCTTTTTAGTATGAGGGTAAAGTGATCATTTCTCAGAGGGAATTCATTTAAATGGGAGTCTTTGTGTGTAATAGTGAAGTAAAATGTGGAGAGAGTTAGTTAAAATTCACTGTGTAGGGAAAGGCTAGATTGTCTGTCAAGTAAAAGGTTCGGAATTAATGTACTTCATCTTTGGCATGCATTCAAAGGGAAATTGAATATTTGTTTTTGAAATTGTTTTGAGAATCAGAGGGGAGTGAAGTTAGAGCAATCAATTCTGTTTGAAGTAGGTGTATTACAGGGAATTAAAGTTTTAGGGGAGTAGATTACTCAGCCCCGCTTATTATTTGCACAGGCGAGTGAAGCTTGCCTACGCGGCAGCTGAGCCATCTCGGTGACTTGGGGACTCAGCCTCTGCGGCGGGAAATTCTCTGCAGCTTAAAGCACGCAGGCCTCTTGGCAGAGAAAATGTCGCTGAGCGGGGTAGCAAACCATATGAGGGGTGACTCAAGTTCCATCAAGATAACCTCAGTGCACATATTGAGTAGCAGGCCATCTACATGCAGGGAAGTCGCTGGCTGATCGCGCGCGCTTAGGGGCTAGCCGGTGCAGTGAGACGCGATACGCTTTGCAGTGCGTGCTTGGGTATTTGTAGGTAACAACATTTCTATCCCCTTGTATTGTGAATTGTAAGCAATGAGTGGGCACAGCATTAATGTAGCCTTCTTGCATTCATTTTACGCTTAGGTTTGAACTTGCACTTGTCTTTAATTCTACGTACTAATTCACGTGTTTATCATTCACTTGAAATAAAGTAAATCAATGTTGTTCGTTAAATGAGTTTTTCATTTTCCCGTGTCAACTAGGGGTGCTGGTGTGGGCAAGCAGATCAGTAGTTACCTTTCTTTGTTTTCCACCTGTTCTATTATTCCTCTTTCTGTGTTTTCCGCTCTGTGTTTCATTTCCCCTTTTACTAAGGAGGTTTAAAGCCCTCTATTCGAACTGAAACAGTGGAGGCGCCTGATCAGCGCCGTGGCCAACACTTGTCCGTTTCGTGACAGAGAAGCAGTTGTTTTTTTAGGCAGCAGTTGTCCTTTGAGCAGCAGTTGTCCTTTGAGCACCAGTTGTTCTTTAGGTAGCAGTTGTCCTTTGAGCAGCAGTTGTTCTTTAGGCAGCAGTTGTTCTTTGAGCGCAGTTGTCCTCTGAGCAGCAGTTGTTCTTTAGGCAGCAGTTGTCCTTTGAGCAGCAGTTGTTCTTTAGGCAGCAGTTGTTCTTTGAGCAGCAGTTATCCTTTGAGCAGCAGTTGTTCTTTAGGCAGCAGTTGTTCTTTGAGCAGCAGTTGTTTTTTGAGCAGCAGTTGTTCTTTAGGCAGCAGTTGTCCTTTGAGCAGCAGTTGTTCTTTAGGCAGCAGTTGTCCTTTGAGCAGCAGTTGTTCTTTAGGCAGCAGTTGTCCTTTGAGCAGCAGTTGTTCTTTAGGCAGCAGTTGTTCTTTGAGCAGCAGTTATCCTTTGAGCAGCAGTTATCCTTTGAGCAGCAGTTGTTCTTTAGGCAGCAGTTGTTCTTTGAGCGCAGTTGCCCTTTGAGCAGCAGTTGTTCTTTAGGCAGCAGTTGTTCTTTGAGCGCAGTTGTCCTTTGAGCAGCAGTTGTTCTTTAGGCAGCAGTTGTTCTTTGAGCGCAGTTGTCCTTTGAGCAGCAGTTGTTCTTTAGGCAGCAGTTGTCCTTTGAGCAGCAGTTGTTCTTTAGGCAGCAGTTGTCCTTTGAGCAGCAGTTGTTCTTTAGGCAGCAGTTGTTCTTTGAGCAGCAGTTATCCTTTGAGCAGCAGTTGTTCTTTAGGCAGCAGTTGTTCTTTAGGAAACAGTTGTCCTTTGATCAGCAGTTGTTCTTTGAGCGCAGTTGTCCTTTAGGCAGCAGTTGTCTTTGGGCAAACTAACGACTAAACTAACGACTAAACGGCAATTGATTGTCATTAATTAACGCGTACCTTCATTACTGACTGCGAGCAGCTATGCAATAAATCCTCAATGTTTGCTCTTGCAGATTCGTGTGTTGTGCATCACGATTTCTGCGGGACAATTGAACACCGAATGTGGGAAAAATCCCTACGTGGGCGTAAAACTTTAATCCCTAAAGTAATAGATAAAGAAATAAGAATGATAAGAAAATTCAGACAATGAGTCCTTAATTGAATGCTCGATGTAGCTCTTCATTTAATTATGAATATCTGTTGCCTATAAGTGTTGAATAACTACCAGTTTTGCTCAGAAATATCGTAGAAAATAATCTTTTAAGAACCATCTGCTTCCAGACAATAGTTCAACTACCAAACTGTCTATCTAAAGAACCTTTTGTTTTTAAGTAGTGAAGACATTAACTTGATAGCATGAAAGCCTTAGATTATTTAATATAAAAGTAAAAGAACATCTTAAAAAAGCATTTGCCCGCAGTCGTGAACATGGCAAACTGAGATCTTGACTGCCACCGTGCACATGATCGACAAACATTGACGTCTTGACTGCCGCCGTGCACATGATAAACATTGACGTCTTGACTGTTGCCGTGCCAATATTGACTTCTTGGCTGCTGTCGTGCACATGACAAACATTGACGTCTTGATTGCTGCCGTGCCAATATTGACTTCTTGGCTGCTGTCGTGCACATGAAAAATATTGACGTCTTGGCTGCTGCCGTGCCAATATTGGCTTCTTGGCTGCTGCCGTGCCAATATTGGCTTCTTGGCTCCTGCCGTGCCAATATTGACGTTTCGACTGCAGGCGTGCACGTGCAAACATTGACGTCTCGACTGCTTGCGTGCACGTGCAAACATTGACGTCTCGACTGCTGGCGTGCACGTGCCAACATTGACGTCTCGGCTACTGGCGTGCACGTGTCAACATTGACGTCTCGACTGCTGGCGTGCACGTGCCAACATTGACTTGAACAAAACAATAAAACAAGGCCAGGTGCATCAAATGAGCTTAAATTTTCACGCGCAAGACAGAGGACTCGCTCACAAATCGCCGGTGCTCGAAGATTAGTTCCCTGATCCGCTGGCCTCGATTAATCTCAGGTAATGCTCGTTTAATCCCGTAATTGGGGACTCTGAAACACAGGCCGGATTCCGCTTAAGCTTCGAATAACCATCCGATTACATAAATGGACCTTGAAGATGTAATTTATCGCGAACTCTAATTAACTTCTGCTCACCAGATGCTCTAATTGATTTTATACTGCCAGCGTTCTTCATTCTTGAGTTTGTTCTCATTTAAATCAAATCTATTGTATTTTAAACTAAAATCGTTGCTGAAAGATGCGCAGTTTGAGTCATAGTAAATTACACGATCAGGTACAAGCAGTGACTCGTGATCTTTTTGCTGCGACAGGTGACAGAAGTGTGCGTCGAGATAACCTGGAGTGCTGTACAACGATGACAGCGACAGCCTGCGCTGGTGTGCGCCGTTAACACAGGCTGCGATATGGCCCTCCGGTGGGTCGTGCTTTAGTTTTTCCTGCTGCGAAATGACAAATCGGTGGTCGTTTGAAAAAGTTCTAACAATCTGTTAAAATTAGTGGTAATTAATGGACCCAGTAAATGTTTGGCATTTATAAAATTTGTAACACCTTGTGAATTTAAATTTGAGTTGAATACTGAACTTCAACCCGTCGCATTCAATGTTTTAATCTGATTGTGCTCGAGGGTCAGACTTTCAAAAAATTTACTTCGCTGCAGCGGTCCATTCGGGAGCGAATATTTTTCTGTCAACTTGCCAATGGTACGTCCTGGTATTTTTTGACAAATCTCTGAATTTCATTTGAAAAGCTTCAACTTGAGGATTTTGGTCGAAAACCGAAAGCCCGCACCGTAACCAAATTAACGAATGAGTTTTCCCAACCAGCTTTACCGCTTCCACAATGCAAATTGTTTTAATATTTGGCCATGCTGAGCGGTTGTATACAGTGCAATGTTATAAAGTAGTAAAATAGCCAATCTCGTCTCTCACACGGTTAGACTGACCATAAAAACTTCAAACAATACCATGATTAAAAAATATTTTTCTCTTTTACTTAAATTTTCCTCGGGGCAGGTATAAGATAGGTTCAGAGGAAAACAAGCTGTGAATTGCTGAGTATTGGTTTTCAATAAAAGGGTTTGATTATTGGTACTTTTGAATGGATACAAAATAATGCTAAGATCGAGGAATTTTTGACACAAAGTTCAACATCGGCATAAGCATGCGCTCAGGCAGATGAGTGCGGTGGAAGCAGCAAAAATTAAACAAATGGAACCGGCAATTCATTCAGCCACAATTGATTCTGTTTGTGTATTTAATTCTTTTTCACCCGGGCCCTACAAGCATTTTTAAGCTTTATTTTTCTCAAAAATTTTACTACAATATTTCACGCGATGCAGCGTCGTCGACAAACGAGGGTATCGATCGTGACACTACCCGATCTAACTTTTTAGCAGCCTTCAAGCATGTTTTTCGCCGCCTAAGTGATTTAACCGCCTAAATGGCTCAGGCGGCAAAAAACATGCATGCAAGCGGCGAAAAAGCTAGACTGGGTACCTGCTGTAGACACGCTTCGCTTCTCCACACTCGCGTCACAGCACATTCTGGTGTTTGCGCCCCGGACAAGTACGTGTGCTTCAAAACTTGCCTTATGATGCTGTTGGTGCACACGCTCCTGCAAATGAACATAATGGGCAAGAAAAGTGTCATAGCGATAAGGTGCAGTAAATTTACAATTAAACGAAAATATTTTAATTCATAAATTGAAGGCAACTCATAATACTCATTACTCGTCTGTACCGCTGAGTACTTTAACTTACCTTGTAAAGCTTTACGCTGCGGCATCTATGATTTTAGCCGCCCATGTATAGCCTCAGCACTGATGGAATAAAACCACTAATGTCCCAGAGATAATGGTAATAGAGGAAAGAGTACATATTCTATTTCTATTGTGGGCTCAAGTGTGCAAGACTCATTGAATATGTATTCCCTTTTCCAGATATTGGTTAATTTTTTTTTGTTTCCTTAAATTTAAATCAATATACTTGGTTTTTTTATTTATTTCCTGATTTATATTTTTTCACAGTTGCATGCTGGTGATGAACGGTGGACGGCTCAAAAACTCAGTGAAAGTTTTGTACAATGCTTAAATGTTTTGTAAAGTTTTGCAATGCTTAAAGTTTTGTGCAACGCTGAAATGTTTTTACCCACGCGAATATGGTAGCCAGAAATACTGAAGCCTTCAGGTCGCAATGAGTTTTGCGTGTGTAATTTCAGGTATAAACTTAGAATGATTTGATGGTTTGATCTCAAACAATTAGCATCATTCGAAACTGGCCATGACGATCATTTAGCTAGAAATCGAAGCAAATTCATATTCCCTTATTATAACAAAATGCTATCTGACACACAGTTTCCATTTCATTGAAATTGAGGCTTGGAGCTAGGGATCTGAAAACAGTAGTGAGAAAAACTGACCCGGATCATTTAAAAAGCCTAAGATTTTATTTCTTATCTGGGTATTAGTAAATCTAGCTGTTAAAAAGCAGCTATCTCTGCTCTATTTGATAGTTCAAAAAACGCAGCCTATTGCTAAGCAATAAAACAAATCCTAAATTTTTTACAAAATGCAGTTTTCGATTATATCGCTCCATAATACGATAAATCAATTTGGTAGCATTTTTCATTCTCTCAAGCTTAATAACTCTCCGATCACTCTAGTGTACGTTAATGTAGAGTGTTTTAGATCACATGAAGTTAAGACGTTGACTGAGGTTTTCATAATATCAGCTAAACCCCATAGCACTCGAACCAACGAGTAATAATTATTGTACCTCAATTTGTGCCTTCTAAAATTTCTAACCTATGATTTTGCTGATGCATTACTCGCGGAAATTAATTTTTTTAATTTTTTTACCACAGCTGTTAGTGCACTTGGTAGTTTAAGACACTTCATGATCAGCAATAATGTCACGAATGTATCCGTGATTTGAAGTCGATAAGCCGGGTTAAGTGCTATTCAATCCAGAAGGAAAATACTAGAACTGCGGTGAATAACTATTCAAACAAATTGGCTGTAGAGAAAAACAACCGAGACTGCTCAGAAGCAATAACACATGAAAAAAAATAATTAGCTTGCATACCTCTGGCTTCCTTGTACTAGAAAATTTTATATGCTGGTAAAGCCTCTCTTCACTGAAAAAAATTAATTACTTTGAAAATAACAAATCTAAGGATGGTACTTGTGTTATCTAGATTTTATAAATATTTGATAGTTTGATAGCCTGCTAAAACACAGCTTTCTACGAATGCAATCACTATTTCCTAGCACTTAAATAGAGTTCATTTATGTCAATGTATCACACAGAAAAATGTAATACATCAGCTGGAACTATTTGATTTGAACAAGCAAATTATTTAATCCGACATTTTGACAGAACTACGTCCGTTACTGATACGTGAAAACACAAGACACAATCTGACTCTCCCTGTAAAACACACTCCACAATTGAAATGATAGTCAGAGAAGCCTAAAAATAATCGAAGGAATTTGACGGGATTTAAGCGCATGAAAATGCAAAGGCTCGAATGTACGAAAATAACACTCACTTCTGCCCTGATCCCAGCGCACTGGAAGCGGCTGATCCGAACCGATCCCGCGGAAGTTGACGCGAAGCGCCCGTCACCGCAGCGGAGCATAAAACACACTGCAGGGACGGCCCGGGTCTTATGCAAAACAGCCAGTTTACAGTTCTTGCCAACGCTGCAACTTTACTTTATGGTTCTTTTTACGAACAGTTTAGGCTTGCCTTCTGGGCTCAACGTCCGTAGCTGACATCGTTGGCACAGCCTCATTTAGTTCTTTGAGTGCGCCGCGCTGATTGCAATTTCTTGTAATTG
Source organism: Morinoia aosen (assembly GCA_030386875.1). Classification (NCBI taxonomy): domain Eukaryota; kingdom Metazoa; phylum Arthropoda; class Malacostraca; order Amphipoda; family Talitridae; genus Morinoia; species Morinoia aosen. The sequence goes on from CM059577.1 coordinate 33,967,414, forward strand.
CACCACCGCAAACACTTCCATTTGGAAGCGCCATTGGTTAATTACGAGCGTCCTCTCTTAATGATTATTCCCGTTAGAGTGCGCTCCCCTCCGCTGATTGTCAAGTCAATTTTTCATTACTACCACAAAATTTGTCCCCTTAGGAGCGACGAAAGCGGTTCTTTTCAACCCCAAAAGTTGAGTTTCCAACAGTCTGGCCTAACCTGTAATGTTTTATTGAGAATTTTGGTCCACAATCATGTCCTTATCGATTGAGAAACCTTGAATCAAAAAGATGAATTATGATAATTTTGAAAAAGGCTGTTGATTCAGACTGATGCAGAAAATCAGACCATGCTATTAAATGCAAGCGCCATCACTGCAGCTCTCATTTTGTCTGGATTTTTCGTTCAGGAATAAACTGACGTCGGTCAGAGCTTACTCAGGAAATGATATCGAGTGTAACGAGAAAGAATGCGAGGGGATATTGGGCATGATGAACTGTGTTTAAATTTGTGGAGAACTAACCATGCGAGCTAAATGAGATTTTAGAAAGAGTCAACTTGTTCTGACTTGTGCATGAGATAGAAAACTGATTGGTGAGAGTAGAGCATGAGCGATTCAGTGGGCCATGGACTCCATAAAGAATGCTGCAGTCGTCACGGATAATGCAAACATTTCCGAGATACTGTGTGAAATACATATTTACCATCGTCATGGCTAATAGAGTTTCGCAATACGACATAGGGAAGAGAGTTTTTCTTCTATTTTCAGATAGGTATGATGCATATTAACACCACAAAATCAAGTCACGAAATTTTCCGTTTAAATTATGAACCATGGACTAATACGCTGACTTTAGAGAAACAATGCCTTGTGAATACTAAAGAGGAGTAAAGAAGACTAACGCAAACCTGCTATTAACGCTCACTAATTGTATTGTGGACGTCATAAAAAGTCCTGCAACCACATTTCTCACATGTTATCAAGAGCTATACTTATTTTGTAGTCTCTCTTGAACATTTTGGAAGAATAAGCCTGAGAAAAAGGATGAATGGCGTCTGTCAGTGAAATTAATATTTTTGGACTTGATATATCAATAATAACGATAATAATTAAAGCACGTAATTTTACAACCATTTTTCTTTATTCTAAAATCAAAAAAGAAAATGAAATAAAAAGGGAAAGGTTTATGATTTCCAGTGTTAGATGCATCTTTTTTCCACCCTTCGAAAGGCTTAGCTGTTGAGATTAAAAGGTATTCAAGTTCAAGGCATCAGCACTTGATATGTTAGTGGGGGAACTCTATTCCACTTGAGCAAGATCACACGGCATGGAGTTTCGCTACAATTACCTCACTGCTCGTTTTACCTCAGTAAACCATGAAATGATATACTCCTAAAGAGTAAGATGCCTGTCTCTCTTATATCTTGCTTTAAGCACCTTAGTTGTTCCCAATTTCACTATCAGCTTGGAGTAAAAACTTCGTCGTTCTTATAATGTGGCTGACAAATCTTTTCTACCAATGACGTGCAACTTTTTCGCAGCAGAAATCCAAACTTTGTTCCCTCACACTCTGGAGAGCGAACATTCGTTTCTTGCGTCTACAAAGCCATTTGTTTTTCGCGTTTCTGAGGCTGAGTATTCTGGCAAAAACACGAGGAAGTTATTCCAGCAGAAAGCCGTTGTTACTAGATCATCATACGGACCCTGTAGCGTCGGCAGCAGAACGGAACCGAAGTCAAGTGCTCGTAGTTGCGCCAGAAAGGAGAGATAAGTAAGCTGAAGGGTCAAGGAGAGGAGATGCTTTGTCTCAAGCCCTCATTACGTGAGTACAGAAAACTGTTCCGAAGAGCTTCAGTGTTCTGAAAATAGTGATAAAGAATTAGAAAAGGGTTACGCCAAGAAAATGTGACGTTTATTGATGAGTAGGAGTAGAAATTAACGTTAATAGATGTGTCCTGTAGGAAGGCAGTCACAAGTTGCGTCATGAACTTTTTTAGGGTTGAAAACATTACTGAAAGCCATAAATTGTATAAGACCTTATTTAGTTTTTGATCTTTCAATATTGATCAATGAATTAATGAGTTTGCTGCCACCGACCGTCCGCATCAAAAAGCAAGAAATAAGTGTGAACACTTGCAGTATATCACATGGTGGAGTTCAAATTCATATTTGGGTAGCGGAACTTCATCAGGTCATCGTCTCATTTAGCGATTATTAATTGCATTGAACCTACATCTCTGTCTTCTCTAAGTAAACAGGCAAGAAACTAAAGGAGAAGATCAAGAGATATATTACTCGGTGAAACTGCTTACGCAAGAGTATTGCAAGATGAAACTCTGTTATTTCCAAGTGCATCCGGAGCATACAATATAAATGTGTGTCGCTGAACGCACTCTGCTGGAACAGAAGATCAAACGTAATGATCGAGATCGAGGTGGTAATCTCCATATTGTCGACGTAATGAGTGTCGATATCGAAATGTCCTCGCGATTGAGCACGAGTTTACCTGAAATTGCGACGCTACTTCAAGTAACTCTTCAATGATGGCATAAAATGTGTAATGCTTTAAATATATACTCTAACGATTGTTCAATTTATTGTTGATAGGTGGCGGCAATTATTATTGGCAATGATCACGTCATCAATATTGATCAGGCCCGATATTGATCCTTTGAGGAGCTGAACACCCTTCCTACTTCTGAAATTAACTGGTTCCGCGCTTCAGTTGAACTGAGAGCGGCTCACGCTAAACGTCGTGTGTGACTGTGCGCCTGTCGAGTACATAAATAGGATCGTCAAGCGACTTCGACGTTCATTGTCGGTGCGCTGTCGTGGAGATCACATTAGACAGAGTCATCACAGTCCAGTTGAAGACGCGTTACCTTGGAGAAGGCACCTGTATAGATCACAGATGCGCTGTAGAAGACTTGTACCATCTCCTATTGTCTGATCCCTCTGATTCTTGCCAACTACCGAGCCTGTATCTACTCTGAAGTAACAATAAACTATGAATCACGTTGCTGCTCGTCACTCACGAACCCCATTCGCGTAGTTTTCGACCGGACACTGAAAAGGGCCGGAACATTTTGGTGACCCATGTATGGGGATACCACATCAAGAAGCCACATTAAAGATATCCACGTTGCCACATTGCCACATTGCCCCATTGAAGAAGAAGACATCAAGAATTGATCTTCAGTTCTGCTTTTAAGTGTGAAGAGTGTCAGCCTGTGGAGTAACGTCGCGTAGTTCTCACATTACTTCAGAGCATCGAGAAAAGGAAGAAAGACGTCAGCGCAGTTCTTTCAAGAAACACTTCGAGAAAGAAAGGAGAGAAAAATAATTGAAAATTTACACGCTACGCAGTCTTCACCAGTCTACTCATCGCTACTCAAAGAAGAAGAAGTGAGGGTCCACATCTACGGTCTACGCATCTACCCATCGTCATCTGCAACGAGAAGAGCTACGAGAGCTACACATCGCCAAAGAGCAAGCTGAGTATTCGCCGATAATGTTTGCTTGCTAATTAAATAAGCATGAGCTCAAATTAATAAGTGTACATCATCGTTATAAAGTTAATGAGTAGGAGTTAAGTAGTAATCACTTAGCAGTGCAAGCGCAGTGAGCATGCTGTTTCTTAGTAAGTAGGAGAGCCTTAACGCGGAAGCTGATTTCCTGGTAGCCAGAGAGCGAGCAGCATAAGAATTGCGAAAGCGCAGTGAGCAAGATTCCCTGTAGTGAGAGAGCGAGCGTCTTCGCGGAAACGTTGTGCGGAGAGGTAGTCCATTGTTCTCCATAACAATTGAAGGAAGTTGTTGCTACTGTCACGGGCCATTGTCTCTAGCGTATAAAAGTAAGCTGGAGCAGCTCACCTCTATTCAGAGTGGTGCCAGACTTCGAGTGATTAGCAATTAGCCTGTTTTAAGTCCACTGGAATTGTGAGTATCATTTTATTGTGTGTAAAATACTTTCTTTAAATGTGTGTAGAATATTATCAATTGCATGTAGAAAATTTTACTGTGTGGAAAACAATTTTTTCTTAAAAGTAATCGGAGGTCTAAGAATATTGTGATTATTTATGTCGGATAGTGATTCTGACGAATACGAGTACATAAGAACTTTCCCGTGTGTGACTAGATTTGGTAGGATATCCGTACCTATTTTTCAAGCGAAGTTGAATTCAGTACCAGTCACTATGACGACCACCACCCCTGCTACCCCTGTAACTAGTACAGTTACTACCACGGTTGTCCCTGTGACTAGCTCAGTTACCAGTGTAACGACTTCTGTTGTCGGTCCGATACCCAGTGTAGTAATTGCCGGACAGGATCTTCCCCAATACCGTGGTAGAAGACGTAAATTTGATCCTGACTTCATAGAAAATAAGTCACTCGAAACGCACATAAAGAATGTGCGAGCCTATTTTAATATGTTATCTGACAATTCAGAGGAAGCGAAGCTAAATTTATTGTTGCGAACTGCAGACAAGCGGGTTGGCGACTTCAACGCCGTTGTAGCTTCCATAATCAGTGAGGGATACGAACTGAGCTTTGAAGAAGTAGTGCACCTGTTAGAAAATATTTACGTCTCGAAAGGCGAGAGATCTCTGCACGCAGTTGCGTGTGACCTGAATAATGTACGCCTAAAACGTAATGATGCTTTAGCGAGTCAGTTTGTAGAAATATTGTCCAAAATCCGTAAGCTAACCCACAGAATAATGAACAGCCCTGAGTGTTCGAACAGAGCCCACCCGTATGTAGTAAACTGTCCCGATCCTGTTGCCCTCGATAAGTATGTCGAGAATACTTTAATTGTTGCATTAGCTATGGCCATCATTAATCCTCTAGTAACGGAAGATTTCTCAAAGAAACTATTCAATAAACCCTTTAATTCGTCGGAAGAGCTCCTTCAGAGAATCGTGACTGTAATTAGAAATTTTCCCGAAGATAAGCAAATCTTAGCGACTCGATCTGAGAGATCTGTGGAAACCTATTGTGCAGAGGATGATGACCCTTCATCCGAATCAAATTTTGATGCAGCCTATGATGAGGCCGAAGTGCATACCGTGACAAGAGGCAGATTTCAAGGTAGAAGTAGGACGCGTAGACCCTACTGGAGACCCAATTTCCCAAGACCAACTTACCGTGCTAGACCTCATGTAAAATCTTTTGTTGATCGTGAATTAGGAACTCTAGAAGTCCAGGCATTGGAAACAGCCGCCGAAGCTAGGCGTTGCTCGTATTGCAACAGAAATGTGTGCGTTTGCCAACGACAAGGTGCGTCGGTAGAGAAACCGACTGATTGGTACAAACCAAGTCTAGGGCAGATGGCCGCCGAGCAGTCGCGGAGTAGCGGGGCTTGTTTCCGTTGTAATAAGTTAGGACACTACGCAAGAGACTGTCGGTCCGGACGAGAGTATTTCAACAGACCAGGTAGGCCTGATCGTGTCCGTGCGCGAGGACAGTATAAAACTCGAGTACCAGAGAAAAGCCAGGTAGAAACTTACCAAACTAACAGTGGAAATGATTTTTTAGCATAAGCAGTGGAGAAAAGTTCATTGCCGATAGAAATAACGTCGAAGATAAAACGGAAACTAAAATAACTATAACTAAGTGTGACTCTACGACAGTGATGCCCTGTGAACCCGAGGAGGATTCTGGTGTTGAAGATTCCCTCGTTAAAAATCCCGAGGAGAATTCTGGTGCTGAAGGTTCCCTCGTTAAAAATGTTGAGAGAGTTGATCCACTAATAAAATGTAAAAACAGATATGAATCGCTGGGAGAGGTAGATTTAAGCGATGATTTGAATGCACATGGCAGTTTTGAAAGCCATTTCACAACGAACGTTTGTAAATACGAAGAAGATGAAGAGGTAGAAGTAACAGGCCAGAATGAATTATTTGTAATAAGAAAAAGTCATAAACCAATGATTGTACTTAGAAAGGATGCAGACCTGTGGAATGCATTGATTGATTCAGGATCAGAGAAGTGCCTAATAAGCTACCACAGAATTAATGAGATAAGTAATGACGTGAAGCCAAGTTCTCTGACCATAAAAGGCGTTAATGCTAAAAGTAATGTCGAAGGCGAGGTAGAGCTTGTCCTAAAGTTAAAAAACGGTGTAAGTCTAAAGACAAATGCTCTAATAATTAAAGATGGTATTTACAATTACGACGTCATTATTGGACGTGATTTATTAGACAAGAACGCCGTTGTAGACTTAAAACAAAGATGTTTAATTATCAAAGAAGAGAGAATTCCCTTTGCAGAGGTAAAAAGACGAAAAAAGAAAAAGACAGAGTGTCTCGAGTATTTAATAGAGAATACTGAGTGTCTCATGGCGGACACGATTACGTCCAGAGCTAAGAAAAAAGTCCTAAATAAGCTAAGAGAGAAGAGGACGTGCATTGCTGAGAAAGCAAGTGAGGAAGTAAAAAGGGATGGTAAGAGAGAAAACCAGCCTGTTCGAGGCGTAGTTGCAGTTACCAGTTCCCACAAGCCGTTAAGAGTGCATACTCGAAGAATTGAAATCGCTCCCAATGTAATTTTGAAACATGTTGGACATGTTGGAAGGTGTAAAAATGGAGAATATATAATAAAGAAAGCAACTTTAAAAGAAGGCGTTTGTGTCGCCGAAGCAATTGTGAGAGTTAACAATAGGAGAAAGATTCCGTTGTTATTAATTAATAGCTCCGACAGAGCGATTGTTTTACCAGAGAACGCAATTATAAGTACTTTAGAAAAAGTGGAAAAGGATCAAGTTGAGTCCGAAGTTTACTTGTCAGATGTACAAGGAGAATTAAAAAGGGGAATGAGTACTTTTGTGCAGGCAGCTGGTGTTGTTCAGGACAGTCATTTAGATGTCGATAATAAAGACACTAATAGTCAATCTGTCGGGACCACAGGGGTTGTTGACAAAGAGTACGTTTCTGATCCCAAAGAAATCGCCCGTGGTCGGCGGAAGTTAAATAATGATGATATCAAGTGTAATGATGATGAAATGAAGCCTGAATTGTTGAGTCTGTTAAACGAATTCAGAGATGTTATCACTATAGACAATGAATCGATCTCCGCTGCTGCGATTAAACCATACAAAATACGTTTGAAACCTAACGTGGATGTTGTAAATGTCCCTCCCTATCGTATTGCCCACCGTTACATGGAAGACTTGAAAGTCGTTAACGAAAAAATGTTAGACGATGGAATCATTAGACCATCGATTTCAGCTTATAATTCACCAATAATTGTAGTTCATAAGAAAGATGGAACTATACGTCCGGTAGTTGATTTTCGCAAAGTAAATGAGGTAATTCATGAAGAATCTTTCCCGCTGCCGAGAGTGGACGAGCTTCTCTATAGTTTAAATGGTCAAAAATACTTCTCGAAATTAGATCTTAGGTCAGGATATCATAATATCACACTGACCGATGAGAGTAAAGAAATAACCGCATTTACAGTTGGTAGTCAGAAGTTTGAGTTCAATCGTTTACCTTTCGGTTTAAAAACTTCACCTGCATATTTCCAGTCAGTAATGACGCAAACGCTATCTCCTGTTCTAGGAAAACTATCTTTCGTTTTTATGGACGACGTGCTAATATACTCGAAAGAAAAGGCACAGCATCTTGCCGATATAAAAGTTGTACTTGAACTATTAAGAAACGCTAGATTGTCAATAAAGACGGAAAAATGTGCTTTCTTCGAGAACGAGATTGAATATCTCGGACATTCCATTAGTGGAATGGGAACAAGAAGCATCGGTACTGACAAAGTAAAGAATTTAGAAATTCCTAAAAATGTAAAGGAATTACAATCATTTCTAGGACTAGTAAATTTCTTTCGTAGGTACATAAAAAATTTTGCGAGTATCGCAAGCCCGCTCTATAATCTTCTAAAGAAAAATGTTGAATTCAATTGGGAAAAGGATTGTCAAAACGCTTTTGAAAAACTAAAGGATGAACTGTGTGAAAGCACGGTCTTGAGTCACCCAAACTTCGATCAAAAATTTCATCTTTTTTGTGATGCATCTAATGTTGGCATAGGAGCTGTTTTACTCCAGTCATCTACTGATAAAGTTCGAAACATGAGACCTGTCGCATTTTTCTCTAAAACGCTGAATTCCACTCAACGTCGATACTCAACTACGAAAAAGGAAATGTACGCTATAGTTGAAGCGTTAAAACATTTTAAATATCTTGTCTTAGGATATGATCTGGTCATATATACCGATCACAAGCCGTTAGTTCCTTTATTTTCAAAGAAATTGCCCGAAGATAACACGCTCGCTAGATGGAGTATTTATGTGCAAGCCTTTGATGCCAAATTAAAATATTTTTCTGGTAAAGCGAATAGTGCCGCTGATGCATTAAGTAGGTTAAATCATGACGAAAATCCTTTAACAGAAAAAGAACTGTCAGCATGTTCTGATTTAACCCCAGAGGTAGAGACTTTTCCCGTTGTAACCAGTCTGCAAGCCGCTGCTGCGAGTAGCAAGTGTAACAAGCCTGTGACTGAGGGAGAGTTCGAGGAAACAATCCCAGGAAGTGATGACGGAAGAAACAACAACAGTACTGCTGAAAGCCCCAGACGTGAACCCAGTGACTTTAATAGCAGACAGACAACGAGCTTATGCAGACTGGATAGAGTTAATACGACTACAGACCATTCAAGTATTAATGACAACTGGTCGTTAGACGAATTTAAACGTGAACAAGATCAAGATCCCTTTTGTTCTGAAATCAAGAATGCCCTAGAGAATGCAACTAAAGTTCCTAATACTGACATGAATGAATTTCTGATTATGAATGATATTTTGTATAAAAGACGAAGAATTGACAACAGACCCAGTACCATTCTGACTAGTGTGGTGCCATATACTCTGCTGCACCAGACAATTCTTTTCATCCATAATTTATCCCACACTGATTTAAATCATACCTTGTTTAAGTTTAAATTAAAATATTTTCATCCGTACGAAAGGACAATTACACGCAAAATTGTTGAATCGTGTGACATCTGTAAGATTTTAAAGTCACGAATTTCGACTCCGATTAAAATTCTAAATGCTCCAATTGGAACACGATGCTTTCAAACGGTCAGCATGGACTTCTATGGTCCATTACCAATGGCGGACAATGGTAACAAATATATTCTTGTGATTATCGACCTTTTTTCCAGGTTTGTCAAATTATATTCGACTAGTGACCGATGTACAGAGACTGTCACAGATTGTCTGTGGAATTTTTGCTGTCTGTTCGGTACCCCAGACGTGTTGTTGTCCGACAACGCCCTGGAATTTAAATCATCTAATGTAAAAAATTTCGCAAAAGGACTGTCTATCTTAAAAAAGGAAGTTCTGGCGTATTCACCTTTTTCTAATGGCATTGTTGAACGATGTAATGGTAAAATTCGACACCTGCTCAAGCTATATCTAAATTTTCTTACTCATAATGAGTGGGATAGCTTGCTGGATATTGTAGAGAACTCGATTAATAATAGCTATAACGAAACCTTAGGAGATACACCCGCATACACGGTTTTCGGTAGAGATACGTGTGTTTATATCAGTTCTACTAATTTAGAAGAATTAAATGTTGCGACTTCATATGAAGATGTTCAAAAACAAAAATTTAAAGAGTCATCTATTGTAGTGAACAATATTAGAAATGCGATCATTAACGCCACAATTGAAAGAACTGCCTATAGAAATATGAAACGTCGCGATAAAAATTTAAAAGTGATGGACCGTGTACTCGTAAAAAATCATGCCAAAAAACATAAATTACAGCTGAATTTTTTGGGCCCTTGTATTATTGAAAGATTAGGTAAAAATTATGCAGATATTAGGATTGGTAACAAGATTATCCGATCGAATTTAAACCATGTACTGCCTTTAGATAGGATAAAAAGGTAAAATTGTGAACCTAGTTTGTAACTGTTCATTTTCAATTATTCCGAGATTGCCATTCAATATATGTATTTCAATGGTATTTAGTTTGTAAGTTCGTTCTATGAGTTCTTAGCCTGTAAGTGAGTTCTATGAGTTCTTAGCTTGTAAGTGCGTTCTTGAGTTCTTAAGACTTTATGTGTGTCTTGCTCTAGGAAATATTTCTGTTACGCAAACACCTTCAGCCGAGATGATGAGTGAGGATGTTGTCATATTGTTATTGCGACAGCAGAGCCGTGCTCGTCAAGCTGTCAGCTAGAATTGATAAACTGAGTGGAGATGTCAACACAAGAGTGTGTATGCGCAACTGCGAGAATTCCCTCGCCTCTGTCGCAGATTGTTTGGCAACAATGCCAGAGACTGTGGTCGGAATGAGTGTGTCGTAATACGAATGAAGCGTGCCTTAGTATGAAATCTCAGTATGAAATCTTAGTATGAAACGTAAATTGTTTATTTTAAACTTGGGGCCATGCTAATAAGCTGTATCGTTTCTTTTCAGATTCCTGGAGTGATTCCTGAGCAACTCCGGAACATTATTGCGCTCTCCGATTTACAAGATACACATACACTTTGAACCTTCAATTAGTACTTGGTAGCGTACTTATCTAACATCAATCAATCAAGCAATTAATCAATCAATCAATTAATTAATCCATCAATCAACGATTAATGCCATTGTAATAAGCAAATACTTGCTGTTCCACCTAAGGTTAGCGTTCAATACCACAACGCTAGACTCCCACTTTTTATTCTGAATACGTGAATCCCGATGTGCACCGGAGCAAATCAACTGTGGCAACCGCAGGAAACAACAATAATCTTCGGTATAAAGATACGAAAGGAAGTATTACAGGAGGCCTATTGCAAATTAACCGTATTCCTGAACCTCGATTCCCCTTTACGTACACGCATTTTGGTATATGAAGCAGGAAACGAAATCGAACTAGTATTTCAAATAAGAATCGCTGCATTTCCAGCAACCAGCCAGTGATAAAATAAATCTGTAATTGCTAAAAACAATATTCACTATTAATCAATACTAACTACTTACGTAATTTCAAGCGGCACCATTTTAATTCCCGCTCTGTTAGTATCATTTTGGCCTGTTAAGATGGGCAATAAAGTATCGAATATTAATGTAGATGCCATATTAACTGCGATAAAAGCAAACAATGGCCAGATCTCGGATGAACTTATCCGACACACTGAGGAAACGAGAGTTGATCTCATTCCTGACCAGTTAAGCGACATAATGTTGCTTCTTTACACAGTAATTACCATCATCCTTGCGGTGATGATTTTTTATATAAAACGGGACCTACACAAGGTCATTAGCCGACTTAGTGGTGAGGACGTCGCATTGCGTCGAACCGCTTTAAAAGAAATCTGTAACGGTCCTAGGCAGATCCCTTCAGTCTCACCTCAAGTTAGCGTGTAACTTTACAATTCTAGGCTCCCACATTTTGTATTTGAATACCATAGATCTAATTATCATGTTCTGATATTCCAATCTCCCGCGGAGTAAGAAACCCCCATGTCTTAGAATATCTCTATTTTATATGCTGTATTTTAAAAAGTTCTATTATATACGGATTCTGTCTTTGCTGTCGATATTATAATCCTTGTTGTTGTTTTACTCGCCCTATGGAAATGTTTTGTTCATCAGTAGTTCGCGAAGGACGAGAGCTTTTTGAAAATTCGAAGAACCATTTAAATTGTAATGATTGAAAAGCAGAAAGGCAGAATAACTACTTATATACTCATCATGTAACGATCACTTGTGAATTTAATTGTATTAATGCATCTATCGGAAAGTTTTCATATTCAAAGCATTTTCAGCAGCGTGCCACGAAAAATGTGACACGAGATAGTTAAATTCTGGTATTGAAATCCGTAGATTTTTCTCTATTATTAAGTTATTATCTATTGAATCTCTATTATATACGGATTATGTATTTTACTTTATAGATTATTTTGTTCATGTTTCACTAGAACTAAGGAGACTAATTATTTCAATTGCGACTAAAACCAACTTGCACGCTTGTTGATTGATTAGATTAAATTGAATTAGTTACTTATTGATTATTCTACTTACTTTCTATAATTAATTTACTTGAACTGAAATAAGTTAATTTAAATCGAAGGATGATTTGTACTTGCCATCTCTAGTATTGTATTGTTGCGTATATAAACTTATATTCTATAACTTCAGTTTATTTATTCAGTACGCGTTTGATGTTTGATTTTGATATTCTGATATGTTAAATAAATTGTGCGGTGTATTTTTTGTATCCGAAATATCTGGAGTAGCCAAGAATTCTAAAAAGCAATTGATAAATAACTTAATGATGAATGAACAAATTGTTTGAGCTAAGTGCGTAGAGTGATTATTTGGTTGATTTTGGACTCTAAAAACTAGTAGTGAATTAACACTTTAATGTTTAACAAAATGTAGGTTGCCGTTGAATTTTGTTGTCTTATGCTCTGCTACAGACAGAAAAAGCCATACCTGCCTTCCTCCGTTCATTTTTTGGAAGCCTTTAGTGTCATACGTTCTGATCTGCTCGAATTGACTTGACGGATTGTAAGATTAACTGACGGTCAAAGGAAAATCAAAGTTCATTGAATAACGTTTTAAAAATTTTTTATTGTATTAAAAATTTTTATTGTTGGGGGAGCAAATGTGCGCCTGTCGAGTACATAAATAGGATCGTCAAGCGACTTCGACGTTCATTGTCGGTGCGCTGTCGTGGAGATCACATTAGACAGAGTCATCACAGTCCAGTTGAAGACGCGTTACCTTAGAGAAGGCACCTGTATAGATCACAGATGCGCTGTAGAAGACTTGTACCATCTCCTATTGTCTGATCCCTCTGATTCTTGCCAACTACCGAGCCTGTATCTACTCTGAAGTAACAATAAACTATGAATCACGTTGCTGCTCGTCACTCACGAACCCCATTCGCGTAGTTTTCGACCGGACACTGAAAAGGGCCGGAACATGACCATTAACAACAAACGAGTCCTATCGGTACTTCGAGAAAACAAGAGTTCACCTCAAAAACATAGGCAATAGTATCAAAATGTATCTTGGCTACCTATAATTTGGTACATGTAAAATGTTCACGAAACAAACGGTAATAATATTAAGAGGAAGGAGAGGAAGGCTGATTATCCCTGAAGAAAGCTAATGGACTACTAATGTAGTCCGTCCCAGAGAGAAAAAATTTAGGGTGAAGGAGGCCGCAGGAGCAGCATTGGAGCAAAATTGATTTGTATTTTTCTGAAGAATTAGATATCGATGTCGTATGTTTTGTAATGAGAACGTTTTTTATGGAATGTATTGCGGTTCTTTCGAGGAATCACACCAGGCCGATACAAAATCCCTCCTCAAAAGAACCGCAATCCATTCCATAAAATTTTTTCTCAGTACATAACAAATGACATCGATGTCTAAATAGTCCTGATGATGAAAATCTCGACAATTGTGAATAATTTGACGGAGTAGAGAAAATTTTCCGCAAAAATAACCATACTTAGAGAAGGGTTTGATTACAAAGTCAACGAATGAGTAACTAAATGAAATGTAAACATGAAGTTCATCATGCTCCAGGATTTAGGGTAGTAAAAAATCAAACGTGAAAGTACGTCTAAAAAAACATTTAAGAGTCAAAATTATGAATGAAGTAGAGATCACACGAGATTTTTATTTGGAGAAGTAGAGAAGTAGAGTAGAGAAGTAGAGAGTTTGAAGTAGAGATCACCCGAGACATATATACAGAAAAAGGGTGTTGAGTTTCGGCGGTGTATTGAAAATTGTACATTGCTTGCCCTTGGTTCATTAATGTTATTCTATGTAGCAAATGAGCGAACAAGTGTCACCCACGTACAATGATGCACTAAAATGAATGCAACGCGCGTGAGTGTGTACGCTAACGTCTGTGGAATGTTCACGTACAGGGCAAAGCTGGAAACAATCTAGACGATGAACACTTATTCATAAGACAGAGCAAATAATAAAATAGTTAGGTAAACAAAAACAAATGTCGGCCACACCACAGACACCAAACAAAACCCATGGAGGCCAATTTAAAAAAAAAATGTGGATATATTTATCTTGGTTGCACAGCAAATAAATTAAGGAACAAAGAGTGAAGAGAAATCTGAAGAAAAAAAAATTTACATCAAATCCCAAATGCAACGTTATCATTATTGCATTGCGATAGCTATCATATGTTGCAGCTGTATCAAGCTGCAATCTGTATCTTCTTGCACTGGAGACAACTGCTACAGCCCTAACGACACACACAACCCTTTTATCATATTGTCTGCATACTCAGTAAAAACTAACGCATTAACCTTACGCCCGCACTTCGTATTTTTGTCACCAAGGAAGCGCTGACGCTATAACGCTAGTGACACTCACTACTCTTCCATGTTACCCAGTCTGAAAACTGAACAAAATTTTCTGGGGTGTAGGTATTCTCGATTCTGTTATCTTCTCTGTAGCAAACATATCATCTAGGTTTTAGCCTAATTTCAAAATCTGCTTTAGTTGACATTAAACAAAGTAGATGTTCTTCTCTGGACAAAGGGGAAAGTTAATGAAGCGCGCTTGCATGGAAGTGAATGGTGTGAGCAGTTCTCTGTGCTACGACAGCGTTTGCAATTTGTGCATAACGATGCTTTTGAAGTATCAAGAACAACACACTAGACCGTCTGAAAGCTCCTTTTATGCTTGAAAATGTCAGTGTGAGGAATAACTAATTTCTAAAGCGATACACTGATGTTCGAGTAAGTGAACTGCTCAGAGTAATTATTTTTGTTGTATTTATATTCACTCAAAAAGGCCTCATTAGGCTCGTTCAGGAAGCTGAGCTTTCAGCTCACTCATAAATAGACAGCATAATGTCAACGCGCAGACTAGTGCGGCCATTTCAAATGGTAGTAGAAATAAGTAATTGTACAAATTATTTTCAGCTCACTCATAAATAGACAGCATAATGTCAACGCGCAGACTAGTGCAGCCATTTCAAATGGTAGTAGAAATAAGTAATTGTACAAATTATTTTCAGCTCACTCATAAATAGACAGCATAATGTCAACGCGCAGACTAGTGCATCCATTTCAAATGGTAGTAGAAATAAGTAATTGTACAAATTATTTTCAGCTCACTCATAAATAGACATCATAATGTCAAGGCGCAGACTAGTGCGGCCATTTCAAATGGTAGTAGAAATAAGTAATTGTACAAATTATTTTCAGCTCACTAATAAATAGACAGCATAATGTCAGCGCGCAGACTAGTGCATCCATTTCAAATGGTAGTAGAAATAAGTAATTGTACAAATTATTTTCAGCTCACTCATAAATAGACATCATAATGTCAAGGCGCAGACTAGTGCGGCCATTTCAAATGGTAGTAGAAATAAGTAATTGTACAAATTATTTTCAGCTCACTAATAAATAGACAGCATAATGTCAGCGCGCAGACTAGTGCAGCCATTTCAAATGGTAGTAGAAATAAGTAATTGTACAAATTATTTTCAGCTCACTCATAAATAGACAGCATAATGTCAGCGCGCAGACTAGTGCAGCCATTTCAAATGGTAGTAGAAATAAGTAATTGTACAAATTATTTTCAGCTCACTCATAAATAGACAGCATAATGTCAACGCGCAGACTAGTGCAGCCATTTCAAATGGTAGTAGAAATAAGTAATTGTACAAATTATTTTCAGCTCACTAATAAATAGACAGCATAATGTCAAGGCGCAGACTAGTGCGGCCATTTCAAATGGTAGTAGAAATAAGTAATTGTACAAATTATTTTCAGCTCACTCATAAATAGACAGCATAATGTCAACGCGCAGACTAGTGCAGACATTTCAAATGGTAGTAGAAATAAGTAATTGTACAAATTATTTTCAGCTCACTCATAAATAGACAGCATAATGTCAACGCGCAGACTAGTGCAGCCATTTCAAATGGTAGTAGAAATAAGTAATTGTACAAATTATTTTCAGCTCACTCATAAATAAACAGCATAATGTCAACGCGCAGACTAGTGCGGCCATTTCAAATGGTAGTAGAAATAAGTAATTGTACAAATTATTTTCAGCTCACTCATAAATAGACATCATAATGTCAACGCGCAGACTAGTGCAGCCATTTCAAATGGTAGTAGAAATAAGTAATTGTACAAATTATTTTCAGCTCACTCATAAATAGACAGCATAATGTCAACGCGCAGACTAGTGCGGCCTTTTCAAATGGTAGTAGAAATAAGTAATTGTACAAATTATTTTCAGCTCACTAATAAATAGACAGCATAATGTCAACGCGCAGACTAGTGCAGCCATTTCAAATGGTAGTAGAAATAAGTAATTGTATAAATTATTTTCAGCTCACTAATAAATAGACAGCATAATGTCAACGCGCAGACTAGTGCGGCCATTTCAAATGGTAGTAGAAATAAGTAATTGTACAAATTATTGATCCTTCGGCTGCTCTACCAAATTGCAAGTGGAATTCGTTGACAAATACTCGTCTGCTGCAAGTTTTATTTAACAGCATTTTTTTAGTTTCCTCGCTCGAGCATTTGCATTTAAATCCCGTGACAAATTCTCTTTTAGCCTGTGTGTACTTGCTTTCAAAGTGCATCTCCATCCGCGTCAAATCGAGCCCCGAGCTTTCAGTTTTTAGTGCGAATAAGTGTTTTCAAAAGGCAGCTCATGAAATTCAGTTTAACGAAAATTACAAACAAAATTTTGAAAGCACGAGGTAAAATTGTGCAATGAATTTACTAAAAATTAAACGGATAATTATTTTCCTTAAAAGCTATTCAGTGGTTAAAAGTTTCACAAATTCAACTTGAGTTTAACAAATCCGTTTGGCAGGAATCAAGCCCAATTGTTTCTCTCTAAATACATGTTGAATTCAGATTTGAGGATTCGAGTCCCGAAATCGCAAATTTAGCTTAGACAGCCAACGTCTACTCCAAACTCGCGTCCTAACAAATTCTTCAGCGCATTTCAGGGAATCCTTTAACTTCGTCAAAGGGCCAATTACAAATGCAAAGGGAATTTTCCCCTTGTATTCGAAATAGTTCCTTGAGACAAACTCAGACAGATAGACGGTAGTTCCACGAGACAGACCGATAAACGAACTGATATTGCACCAAATCGAAAAGATCAGATAGCAAATTGTGAGATTTGTAGAGATCTGAGGAACTTGTTTAGGAAAAGTCCTCCATTCTAGTGATGGGAATTTTCTATGAGACGAGATCGACGGACATCTGTTTCATTCGAGATTGTCTCCCGGTGTTGAAGGTGTAGAGTGATTGGATTTAAGCAGCGCAAAGAATAGAAAATGCCAATCCCGTCCCGAAGTAGAAATCTTTCAAAGTGAGGTATGAAATTTCATCATTTCTTATTAAGAAACGCTGCTCCTAACGATAATAATTATTCTCGCCAGCCTCAAAAACTCTACGCATTAGGCAAGGGAGTTACGTTTTTTTTTTCGTTCATCCATTCAAGTTAACAAATTCAGGGAATGAAAGTTAATTTTTCAATTTTTTTAACAGCGATTACATATACGTATATGAAGGCGTTGTGTTTTGTTTAACATTGCAGATCGAATGTTTTGAGCAGAGAAAATCATCAACGCATGGAAAAAAAGAGAAAAGTTAAAAATTAACGAAGGCCTGGCCCACAACGAACATCAGACAATACGCGATTCCAACAATTATTGTATCATGGCACCAATGATATCCCAGATAAACTTTAAGAGGAGTCACTCATTGAAGGCTGTACTCGTTATCTTGAATTGCCAATGGAGAAAATTGAGATGATGGATGCTGCTCGTGTCGTAGAGTTTTCTCCTGTAACTCATCGCGTTAAAAAAGCTCTTTGAACTTAATAAAGTCATGATGTCAAAAGACGATCACAGCGATAAGCTTTCGTGCTCTTCAGAGCTCAAACCACCCACAATGCTTTAGCATCTACATTGTGCGTCCGCGCGCAAATAGAATGAAAACTTAATTACTTAGTTTTATTAAACATTTTTCAATTTCTCGCATTTTTAATTTCTTATTTTAATCTATATTCACCTCGGAACATTGTTCGAGGATGCACAAGCTTGTTTAATTTAGGTGAGCGAGAACAAAAAGCTTTTTCTAGCCAAGGCTTTGATTGTTTTATAAGCTCAAAGATTTCTTTGTCTGGCTGCTAATTAAATTTAAAGTGAACTTAGACATTCGGACATGTGTATTGAAATCATTCTGACCTTGTTTATTCTTCGGTTGCGTGCCAAATGCGTCTATTTATAAATGTAAGCATAACATTTTCCCCTCGTACATATTCGCATCACTCAGGTGGCAGCAAACCAAAAGCGAAATACGCTTAGTTTTTGAGTCGAAATCATTACTTCTCATGCACATTTTGATGACGAGCCTATTCCAAAATTTTCACCATCAAAAACCTTTCTATAATCGGGCCAGCCACTGAAATTTTTAAAATGCACAAACTCACTATCATATTTGCCAAAGAAGTTCCTGCATTCATAAAAACTCCATCCAGTGGATCAAAAAGGCATCGGTCAGAGGAACATCAATGAGTCCATCGCTGCAGAACTCGAGCGCTTCTAAAACGACTCGCGGTCTCTAATTCAACAGCAATTTGAGGTTATGATTAAAAAAACTCGTGATGGCCGAGGCCGATTTTGAGCGATAACATAGTTCCGCCGGACCGCAGTAATTAGTCTAACAACTTCCAAAGAGAGGACGCCGCCGCGCTCACTTTTGCATCGAGTTTCCGTTCCAAAATTGAATACGGACGCAGCTCCATCGAGAGCTCCGACGTGTTCCAGAATCTCTATATTGATTTTACCCGCTTTAAATATCCTGTTTGAACATTAAGTATGGGGTAGATTTTATCGTTCCTGAATATACGTTTGAGAGTCATCTAAAAAATTGCACGAAGAATGAAAGGTTTTTTTTTTTGAAGAAGTATTCAGCCAGATATTTTCATTGTAGCGCCAGTGCTTTCAAGAGGTACATGATATTTATAAATCAAGATTCACAGAATTCGAATTTAACTTTGAAATCAAAAAGAGTCTAACTATTTAGCATAGAAAACGTATACGTATCGTTCATGTAATAACAATATATTTCAAAAAGTTCTGGCCTTGAAGTTTTATTGTCATGATATTATCTCGTTTTCGAACAAGTTCAACTGATTCTATATTTCGCGCCGAGGTACCGAGGTATCCAATGAGATTACTGGGAACTTCAAAAAGGGTATGCACACTTTGCACCGACAGAGACCGTACTTTCTCATCTACACGAATAAATTTTTGGGTAAATTTGATGTAACGTTTCCTCAACAGGTGGGAAAATCGTATATAGAGCTGAACAAAACGGCGGACGTACACTTGAGCAGAAAGAGGCTATTACATGGGTCTGGACGTATGAAAATTTTGCTGCGGTTCAGAGACAGATGAAATGAGGATCAAGTGGTGTGTGGTGTGATAGCATTGGATGCCTTGGTTCGAGGTACGGAATTAGTTGAGACTCGTATCCAGAAATATATCGATGCTGGACGCCACAAGTTTGAACATTCAACCCATCGTATGGAACATTCATTTTGACCAAATAAGTATGCACGCATATTTTTCAGAGTAAATTGGAAAAATCTAATCATGTAAATTGGAAAATAACTTCCTATGAAGGTTCAATTGGCAGAGACATTTTAAGTGTCAGGTGGTTGCTCTTGAAATATGCTCTTGGAAATAAAGAGCATTTATTTCATATCTTCTGGTGCCCTATGGCATTCCAGCAGTATAATATACTTACGTAAATACACTAATGTACATGCATGGCAGGGAAGTTATAAAATCTTAAAACATCATAAATTCGTTAGATGTAGGTAGAAACATGTTTACCTTTCTTTCACATTATGCCTCAAGAAAATACATTGTACAATAGACTACAAAAGAATACTCGCTGAATCGACAGTTAAATTAAGATAATGGCGTAAATGATCAAATAAAACAAGACGATGTGGTTCTTTGCAGCCAGCAGCGCCACACATGTTCGTGGCGTGCAGCATTTGAGGAGGACAGCGAGCATCCAAGTGTAACAATTACCTCAGATCTCTCACACGAGAACACTGCGTGCAGTTCCACTCAGCTGCTGCGCAACGAGCATCTTGCGTGCCTGTACAGCGTTGCCCTCGCCAACTCTATGCTCTCTGGGAACAGGTTTCGACATTTCCTCGAATTGCAGAATTTTCACGAAATGCTCTAGTGCTGATCGGGGAGCGGAGAATTCCAGTAATGGAAACACAGCACCATTGCTCCTAACGCTATTATCAACGCAGGTCATCACGGTCTCTTTCTCAAACTTCTCGTATCTTTACTGCAGCTATTTTCATTTCCCTTTATGGACGAAATACAAACATGCGAACAATTCTCCAAGGGTAACCTAAAGAGAATAGTGCGTAGCATCCTTGATATTTTAAATAAGTAGCAATGCAGTTACTTGACAAGGTCTCATCTATCCATACGTTGATCTCTTCGTTATTGTTGATGTCATTGTAAAAAAATGGTAGAATTCCTCATTTTTAATGTATAATAATGTTCAACTAAAAATATAACATTTGCGAGACCATAAGTTCTTGAGGTGTTAGATGCAGGCATTATGAAATTAATTAGACAAACTCAGATGCACGAGAATATATGTATAATTTCGATTCAACATAACTTCACGCAATATCGAAAATTTCAAGCGAATGGAAGGTACTGTAACTCAATATGAATCACATATAATTCAAACCAAATTTATTCGCATAAGTAGGATGTTTTTTAACATTCTGAATTCATGTGCGTCTGCTAGCAAATCAAGATTAGAGACACAACATCTGATCAGCAAATACCGTGCGTCTGCCTTCATAAACCGTACCTTTGGCTCACAATGTTGTCCCCAGCCAGTTGCGCAGGCATTTGGTGTTCACAATTAAAATGATCAAATGTATACACACAAGATGCTCAAAGCTGTCAAGTGTGCAAGAAAAAGCATATCAAGTATTAAACAAAGTATGTATACATACGAAATGTTTAAAGCACATAAAATATCTTATTGATAGGTCTCAGAAAAGGTTACTTGCTCAAGCTGGTATACAGCATGGAATATATTTCGTACACAAACGATGTCTGCAAGAATATGCGAAGTCAACAAGCGACGATGTATATATTCGACGTTAATCTCACGCCTGAAATAAATGTAATCGTGTTGACAAAAAACAAACTCAGTCGCCGTTAGTACCAAAAATGATCTTTATCGACAGTACTAATAATAATTACGGTTATGTTCGTATTTTAAACTCGATTTAGCGTTAACCCGATGAGGCAACTCACCCACATCGAAGATACAATCTCTTCGATGCAACAGGGCCAAGAAGTTAGAGCGAAATAATGTGTAGGAGTTTAGTTAAAAAGTAATACGTTGTCGTATGAAATTCAGAGACTTGCACAAAATTTTAGCACTAGAAATATCCATGAGCGCTTATTTTTACTGCCTCAATTAACTGTTGTCCACGGAACTTTTTACGGGTAAGGAGCCACTGACAACGCAGCTCTGCGAAACAATAACTTCAGGTCCCATGCAATCAAGTGAAATTCTTGGGAAAGCCGATACAACATTTGGCCGTCTCGAGAGAACTCTTGTTTAAGTGGTTCCATCGAACTTCTGCTTTCCGCTTTATGGAGTTTTAGTTTCTGGGTGAAGACATTAAGGGAAGCAATTTAAGAAGTTGTGCAATATTTTCCCTGAAATGGACTTATGATGCGCGCGTAGTTTTTAACGGCTAAACTGTAAAGTTCAGGCTTCATCTTCTCGAGAGTTAGATCAGCCTCGCAAATATTGAGGATGACGCGCGATATTCCGTCACAAAATTTAAATACTCGGTAAAACAACGCTACCGAAATGGCTACAATGAAGTAGACTTTTAGGGTCATATTTTGTGCTTTGATTTTAAATTTTTTATCAACTCACCTTCATCGCAGAAGCGAAGCATCTTACAGGGAAGAATACGTTTACATGTAGCACCAGCGTATACATTATTAGTCTTGTATCAGCCTGGTGAAACTTGTGAAACGAACTAGAGTTGAGCTCTGGAATTATTTTGAAAGGTAATTAACGAAGACTTTCAGCTCGCCTAACGTCCAAATAATATCACAAAAGCCAAATTTCAAAGTACATTCGGGGTGTTTTTTGTCATGAATTAAAATATTATTCCCACGCACACAATTCCAGAGTTTATATCTATTTTACGCTGCAAGTAAATTTTCCTAGACAGAAAAAGTTCTATGGGTAGAAAAAGCAGGAAAAGTGAGCGGATGTTCCAAAAAACACACGATGAAATTTTCACCCAACCTCAATATTCTTTAGAATTGCGAATCGCAATTCACTTATGCGAGCCTTGTTAGTGGGATGCTGACGCAGTATTTGCCTTCGCTGTATTCCAGTTCATTCTTTTGATTCTAATTTAAATCTCCAAAATGTTTGCGTTAAGTTCATGAAAATTAAAATTGAAAGAAGCAAAATTTTTACCATGACTCAGTTTCTTTTTCCTAATTAGGTAATAAAATTCGTAACAGGATGAAATAAATAATATGATTGCAACATCTTAACAGTTTATTTCTGCTTTTACTTAACACCGTAGAAAAAGGTCGCCTCCTTCATCGAAAAATTTCGAATTCATTCGAGAATATCATTTATTTTCTTAGCAGTCTTGTTTTATTAAAAAAAATAAATATTCATTGGCAGTACCGTTTGCAACTGTCTTTAAATCAACTCCACTCCTCACGTTAAAAGATATGCAAACCAAAATAAATCAGCAGGCAAAAGAATGCAAACATCATGTATTTCTCAACTAAGTTCAAAAGAGTTCAAATTTTTATCTTAAATTTCGAGATGATTTGAGACACATGCATTCATTCTATAAATATCAGTTATCTGAAGCGATTTTCCCAACTTATCGTTGCTGAGAAAGGAAGAGAAAGGAAGCCTCTCCGCTTCAATAAATACTGAGGTGGAGATTCCTTTTTCTTCACTGGAAATCCCAGAGAAAAACCTCGCTCTGTATTCATAACTGAAGCCAGATAAGGCAGATGCAATGCATACCAGGCCTGCGAGTGAAAAGCTGGCTCCGCTTTATGGCGATTGCTGATCTATGGGTGAAACCTTGTACTTTTGAAAACGGTAATGTACTGTATAGTGTGGTGGGTCGATAGTTCTGTAGCAGTGATAATCTGACGAACAGGATGGGACAGTTTTGTAACACTGACACACAACGTTCGTATGGGATGTGTAGCATGGCACTGAAACACTGAGTAAGGGAGTGTTTTTTTAACACTGATACGCTACGTACGAGTGAGATGTGTAGCATAGCACTGAAACACTGAGTAAGGGAATGTTTTTAACACTGATACGCTATGTACGTGTGATATGTGTAGCACTGCCATGCTGCGTTAGGGTGTGTTTTGTAGCAATGATACATGACAAGCACCCGATATTTGCAGCGTTAAGACTGCGTGCGGATGAGTTGTGAAACAATAATACAAAACGTGGGGATAAGATTCGTAGGATTGATATACTACGTGTGGGTACGATTTGAAACAATCATACAAAACGTAGGGGTGATAGCACTGATACACTGCGTGTGGGTACGATTTGAAACAATCATACAAAACTTAGGGGTGAGGATTGTAGCACTGATACACTGCGTGTGGGTAAGATTTGAAACAACCATTCAAAACGTAGGGGAGGATTGTAGCACTGATACACTGCGTGTGGATTCGATTTGAAACAATCACGTAAAACGTAAGGGTTATTTTTAGCACTGAAACACTGCATTTGGGTACATTTTATTTAACTGATAAACCGCGTCCAACTCGTTTTCTCACTGATACTCTGCTTATGGCTAAATTTACAAACTACTGATATAGTCAACAAATCAATGAAAAACGTCATCCCTTCATACTATTATTCTATGTATTGCTGTGCTAATAAATACTGATGTACCACAGATCGTGGAATTTTCTGAATAGGCTTTCAACTGTAAAGAATTCTTCATTTTTTACATGAAATTTGCCTGAAGATTGGCCATTATAAGGAAATTACGAGCTGGAAACTCAATCAAAGACACAGAAGATGGCTTCAGACAAATTTACCACGTTGGGTCGCTGTACGTTCGCATGATTGTACCAAAAATAGCCTCGTACTGTTGATACCCACCAAAATAAAGGCTGATTAAACTGCCGCTATGCGATTGTAATCTGTCGGTCTCAGGAGGCGCAAAACTTGCGCGTTAGAACAGAGTTTTCTCATCTTCCTGACGAACGTAATTTTGCAGGCGATTCTACCTCCACGTGCGTGGCAGCAACAAAATGTGCCGCGCCTCCGGCAATCAGTGACACAAGCTGAGGCACATTTGTCATGGCAACAGCACGGGGCGCATTTAGCAGCGCCATCTTGTCCGTCAGAGACAATGCACGGAGCGCGGGCATTCGAATGATTTAAAGCGGCCATTAAATTTGCGGGCAACTCTTGATCATCGCGCCGAAATTGTGCCGCTTGTGACGCGCTGATTGTGTCCGCCTCAGTCGCACGCCTCAGTCGCACGCCTGGGCCTGGGTAGGTAGGGTCAAACCAGTCTTTTTTTGTCAACCGTGTGGCAATGCTGACGTCATGGCAACGAACCAATAGCAGCGCTCATGTTGCGTCTGACAACGCTGCCAGCCCCAAACCTGGCTCCACTGTTGGCCTGACGATATGTCGCAATTGTGATGTCATAAAGTTTGTTTGAAATAAAGCCGTTCTGTTGGCTAGCCGAAGAAGAGGAGGTGTATTTTCCCCATAGAAATGACTTTATCTTGTTTCCTCTACCGTGCGCGCGCCTCAGAGGCAGGGCGCCGTGTGAGGCATGAGGCTGTTGCGTCTCCACATGGGCTCAACATTTACAACATACATGTCTGTGAATGTTCAAGTGCACACACATACCTGTGCGTGTGCTCCACATGCCGTTCATGGAACGTTTGTGTGCACACACATACCTGTGCGGGTGCTTCACATGCCGTACTTAGAACGTTTGTGTGCACATACACATGTACCTAGAGCATCGTGTTGCAAAATACAACTGCGCCATCTAATTACAGACCACATTAAGAGCACCAAGCCATGGAAAAATGCGACAAGTAGTGAAAAACATGTTATTTTCCTCTCTAATTAATACTGGGACCCGTTATACAGTAATGAAAAACATGTTATTTTCCTCTCAAATATTACCGAGACCTGTTTTACAACAAGAAATATGTGGAGATTGGACATTCCTTAACGTTGTGTTCATCAGGAAAGCCGGCAGTCAGCGGCAGCCAGATTGGGTACGTGGTAAGTACGAGTGCTGAAGTGATACGCACGTGAGACTTGCTTCCGCTGCTCCAGAAATGTCGGCGTCTTCCTCATGATTTAGCCCTAATCTCATGATTTGAAGGAAGATATTGTGGCTCATAAGATTGTTTAGCACTGTGTTCATATACTTTAACAATTTTACAGTATAGAAGTCATTGTTCACTCGGGCACAAAAGAGGCTCAACACATAAGTTTATTTACGAACTATAAAGCGCATGACAGCTCCATAAGAATTGAAGGAGAATACAAAATTTCAGACCTTAATATTTTTTATACTTTTTTTGCTAAAAATAATTCTAATGGAATTAAATCTTACAACAATGCTTCAAAAAATCATTAAAGTCCACCAATTCTGCTTCTCTATAATTGTGCTAATGAAGCATCATAAGTGAATTTCAATAAATAATTTTTTACATAGAAGGTGCACGACAAAAAATTTCTTTTTTTCCAATCCTTACATCTCCGAAATGCAGTTATTTTTAGACTCTCAATGAAAATGTATAATGGCCACGTCATTCCTACTTATGCAACCGTTCTTAATTTAATTTCCCATTACAGTTACAGAAATTAAATTTTTCACCATCGACCCTTAATAATGCATTGACAAAAGAGAAGCGAGTATTCTTGGTCACTACTTTCAATGATATTAAAAATTTCGCAGAAGTCATTCAACACTTTCAAAAACAGTTTCCAAGCAAAAGTATAAGCAGACTTACAGTGAGGAAAAATATCGCAGAATTTTCTACGCATAGAACAACACTCAATAGAAACAAGGGGAATTCTGGAAAACGTTTGACTAGAAGAATACCAGATAACATCGAAATGGTACGCAGCCAAAGTGAAAAGAATTTAAACTTTTTAAGGCAACGACATGGAACAAATTTATCTCGGTCAACAGTTTGTAAAATTATTAGGAGAGATTTACCTCTTAATAATTCTCTCAAACCAAGAATTTGCCAGGAATTTTTAAAAAGTTGTCTCGAAAGAACAACATTTCACGGGTGATTTATGAACAGACATCAAAGACTACTTAAAACCCTCGTTGTATCACTTTCCACATGAATGGTGTTGTTAATTGTCTAAGTAATAAATCATATTTGCCTTAAAAAGAAACAACCAAGGATTTTTCGAAAAAAAAAACATCTCCCGATGAAAATTTTCAGTTCAAATTAAGCTACCTGGGCCTGGCCCCATTATGGGACCAAATTTTTACGAAGGGAATTTGAATAGCGATAAATGCCTTGACAGGCTCAATGAAGAAATTATTCTACAACTGCAGGCTGGTTACCGGCATAGATTCGACAGAGGACGCTGAATGCAGAGTTCCATGCCAGAGAAGTATTCGCGTAAAGAACATTTCAACAGTAGTTTTTGGCGATCGTGTCTTCAGAACTGAACATGCGGTAGAATGGCCATCGCACAGTCCCGATCTGAACCCAAATTATTTTTTTCTTTTGGGTCATCTCTAAGATAAAGTTTATGAAGCACTTCAAAGAAACCTGGATGATTACTGACAATGAACTTAAAAACAACCCAGGAATTACATAGTGGGGCAAAAAGAACTAAACTTTTTAATATGCTAATAAAAAGAAAATTACAAACGCTAGGAAGGTAAAACTTCATTTATTTGAACGAATCTTCTTTTTACAGTTTATTTCGGTACCCTATTTACTCAGCTAGTATATAAACTACAGTACTTTTGCCTCATTTCACACCCTCAATTTTCCATCATTGGATTTCATGTTTTGGTAACGTACCTTGGCCTCTTCGTTCTCGAGATTTGTCATGCGGCTTCTTCTTGTCGCGCTACATTAAGTCACGATTTTATGGAACAAATCCAACATATTTACAAGAACATAAAAACAACATTTATTAAGGAATAGTTCAACTCTCGCCTATCGCCCCTTAGTGTATATTAAAAGGGTCAGTTACTTCTGGCCCGCACTGTATTAGAAAATCAGTGCGAGAAATGAGAGTCTGATGTCAGAAGAACCTCGAAAACGACGATGGTCATTAATTAGAATGAAAAAATTACGTACTTTTGCTCAGGAAAAAAGTTAATGTTTAGCTTTAAAAATCTATTTTTGTTTTTTCTTTTATATGTTCACTTCTTTTCATGTAAGTAAAATATTAGATTGCGTCTTTAGAACTACCCTTGCACAAGGCGAAAAATCATCCTCACTTTGGCTTTCATCTGTTCGTAAACTAAATCTATAAATACAATATAGTTTTAGCTGACAAAAGTGCATTAAATGGCAGCGAAAATGAGTCCGCGCTAAAGTTTCTACTTTCAAGTATTTGAAAAAACGAAACTTTTTCTTCCCAACTCTGTATTTATTTATATACCTCTTGCCTGCAACATTCCCAATAATTCAAATCTATTTGAATGGTATCATAAACACCATTCAAATGATTTTAAAAATCTGATATCTGCTCATTATAATTTAAGAGCAACGAATATTGAGGCAATGTAAATTAAATCTATTGTCCAAGAAAGTGCAACTTATTGCAAGGAAAAGTTAAAACAATTTTCCCAAAAACTACTTGGCTAATCTATACTATAATACTATAAATTCCGTCCGTCCGTCTGTCCGTCACACCCGCAAGCAGAAAAAGTGTGATGAGCGTATCTGTGATACAAGGTCATCAACTTCACAATTTTTGGTGCATTAATCCATCAGATTCGGAGTCGGAATGAATATCACGTGTATTGTTAGGAAATACTGTAGGAACGTGTGTATTGTGATTTCTCTAGCATTATTGTACATTTTTGACGGGCCGTGTGCACTCGTAACAAATAACAATACACAGTTGTTGCGTGCTTGGTTGGTCCGTCTCTCAGACACGCTCGTACGGATGGTTATTGACCGTATCTGTGGAATAATTTTTCCCAGCACACAAGCACAACAATATAATGATCGCAGGCACTATTACGTTGAATATATTTGCTCATCATCCACATTTGGAAGATTTATTAGGGCAAAATATCGAATCCCAAAATTTTTTTTACAGGCCGTGAACACTAATAATAAATAAATCGCAAGTTCGGCTCTCGAATTTGCAGTCATTATTTAATGTTCAGGTATCCGGTATACAAAGAAGAACAAACAGCTAATCACGGAAGCAAATATTATATGTCTAATATCTAACACTGATATTGTGTATTTATGATACCGTGCAACCACATGAATTCCCACACGTTTTTAATTTTCTATTCCTTCTGGATTTAACTTAATAAATAAGATATTATATCATGGGTACTTAATAAATAAAAATAATAATTGAGAGAGCTGTCGAACCTAATAGCTTCAGTGAGAGGTCTCTTCCCTCAACTTCAATTTCCAGGTGAGCATTGCCTTCTTATAGGGGCCAAGAGTACATGAAGCTCAGAAAATGAATGATGGTGCGAGAATCTGAATGTTTGGCCAAGTGATACGCATTCACCAACAGGTCGACATTCCAGTGGATTCATACCAATATTCTTCGTAGATGGCAAGGCTACATTTCGAGATACATAACAAAACACTTGTTTACAATATTCTATGATTCAGATCCTCCAATAATTGCACAGTACACCACCACTCCTTCAATGAAGATGTGCTACACAAATCGGACAAAATTTGTGGGCAATATAGTGCTTCATAAATGAGCTTTCTGCAATAGTTCAGAGTGGGGTTGTTATTGACTTCTTATTGAAAATTGCAATCGGTAATTTCCTAGTTTTTACTGGTAAGTATCAGACCTAAAAATAGTTACCTCTTCGCAATAAAAAGATTATTTATCGAGAACTTAAATTTGCCCTAACGTCCGATTTCAGTTGATTTTCTCAAAAGTAGCTAGTGGAGTGCGCTTTATGAACTAATTTTACAAAAAAATTATTGTCTGCTTGTCTGACATAGCTTACGTTTTGGCACGACATTTTTCACGTATAAAGTTTTTTATAACTTTATATGCACACCGCCTATGTGTGTTCGGTCTTTGACACCTCATTTAGAATGTTAATAAAATAATATAAAAGACGCAGTTAGTCTATTCGCTACTCCTCACTTCGTTTGTAGATGAAACAATCAAAGCGAATTTTTAATTTTTTCTGAAGAGGCCCTTAAGTTGGCAATGATTTCTTCCGCCGGTGAGGAAAAGATGCAACAGGTTCTGCTAATTGCAACCAACAACACCTGTTACCTCTCATCATACGCTCGGAAGAGTTGGCGAGGAAATATGCGTGGTGTGAAGCAGAGATGTGTTAAATCATTAGCCTCCAGAGATTGCCCTCTCCATTGCGTGTGAATTCTTTCGTTCTTTTCCAGAGGCAAGTATAAAATCTCCATATAAACTCGAATACATAATTCTAAATTTCTTGACGCTGAACACGGTGATAATTAATGAACGGTGAATAATCACCGGTTTTCAAAATGGGAAACAACTACACATCTCAATTAAACTCTTCAAGACGTTCGCAAAATAAGGACATTGAAAAATTTAGTAAACAATTAGTAATAACAAACATGAAACACTGATCAACAAAATTAATAAGTATACACACAAAAATGTACTCAAAAGCTACAATGTTTGATTGGCTATTTTAGAAAATTTTACTTCAACAAGAAAACTTGAAAATAAATCATTGCCGTTTGATTTCAGAGAAGAGAAAATATAATTGCTCTGCAGTTCGGCTTGACCTACAATGCAGTTAGCGCCGTCGCTATAAAGTTACTCGATAGTTAAAAACTATAGGAATTTTGTGGCAGTCAATATATCTCCAAGCAATCCTAGAGGACTTCCAAAAGTTTATTAATGGTAAATAAATATTTTAACTAATGGAAATCGGGTTATTCTTCTTCAATGATTTTCATTGTATCATATGGTAATTTTTATTATATAGTGTTTACCAAGTACTTGAAACAAATAAAATCATAGTTCTCCATATTTTCCTAACCTGAAAACACTTAATTAGTTTATTTATAAGCCAATAGTTAAGAATGTATAACCCAAGAGGACCTATGATCAAGAAGAATTGTAAATGAACCAATTCCGGTTCCCTGTTATTTACTGTCCTGCCGTACGAAACTGAGGCAAACATTCTCAACGAGACGAGAGTGACAAACAAGAGAGTACAATACCGCATCAATGCAGTCGAGTACAATACCGCATCAATACGTTAGGGTACAATCCCGCATCAATACATTAGGGTACAATGCCGCATCAATACGTTAAGGTACAATACCGCATCAATACGTTAGGGTACAATACCGCATCAATACGTTAGGGTACAATACCGCATCAATACATTAGGGTACAATACCGCATCAATACGTTGAGGTACAATACCGCATCAATACGTTAGGGTACAATACCGCATCAATACGTTAGGGTACAATACCGCATCAATACATTAGGGTACAATACCGCATCAATACATTAGGGTACAATACCGCATCAATACGTTAGGGTACAATACCGCATCAATACGTTAGGGTACAATACCGCATCAATACAGTAAGGTACAATACCGTGTTTGAATGTTTGGCCAAGTGTTACTCATTCACCAACAGGTGAATTCCATAATTTGCGATAATTAATAATAAGGCGATAGTACCGCATCAATATATTAGGGTAGAACACCGCATCAATTCTCAAAGAGACGAGAGTGACAAACAATAGGGTAGGTACAATACCGCATCAAAAAATAAGTCCCAGAGACCGTAAAATTGACCTGTTTTCAAAAAGACGGCGGAACGCTATAGAGGGGCTGGTAACAAAGGCTTTATAAAGAGTATGTTAAATAGACTGACTTCACGGAATGTATGGCACATAAAAGCGGAACAAAAATATTCGAAACTTTCATTTTTTGAGAAAGTTTGGTGCACAACAAGGACAGAATAAATTCTTCGACAAAAGCTTGTTGTTGGGTCCCTGCTGTCGTATTTTCCAGCGCTGTGAGGGTGATTATGATGCGCAAGTTACGATGGCATTAGGCCGCACTGAAAGGAGACCCGTAAATACTCTTCATTTCTTCTTCACTTTCGGTTTTTGCATTTTACTTCGCCCACGCTGTCACTTTAGCGATGAGTGCTATATTCCTAACTTTGCAATGAAGATATTACTCCTTTAAGATACTCTGCACTAAACACT
Source organism: Morinoia aosen (assembly GCA_030386875.1). Classification (NCBI taxonomy): domain Eukaryota; kingdom Metazoa; phylum Arthropoda; class Malacostraca; order Amphipoda; family Talitridae; genus Morinoia; species Morinoia aosen. The sequence continues at coordinate 33,998,941 of CM059577.1, forward strand.
CTTTATTATTACTCTTTACAATACACGTAGTGCCGGAAAATAAATTGCCAGCAGATGATGTTGTTACATTGGTGAAAAAATGTTCTATCATGTTTCTTACAAGCTGGACTGTGGCCGCTTCTCGACAGCGCGGTGTATTTTAACATTTCTGTGAATTATTTGCTCGTCTAGCTCAGGAAAAATGCGTTTGGTAATTGGCGGGAGTGCATTACCGGTTTCAAAAAAATTTATTTTGAAACTAGAATGATGTATTTGTTTGGAGAAATTTTCTTTTTATATTTCAGTTCACTTAAATCTGAATTCTTTCTTCCAAACTATGATGTTGAGCGGGATGAAAAATTAATGTTAAATCATAGAACAGGAAATATAATAACATGAAAGAAACTTGCCACATTAAAAAATGATTTGGCATCATTGAAGAAGTCATAACTTTACTCGGATAAAATCTGTCTGCAACGCAGACAGCTCAGTTGCTGCCAAGCCAAAAAGGCATCTTGTTCCTAGTTGAGCCTGTGAAACTAGTGTATCTCCTTTCTTGGTGAATATTTTACTCAATGTCTCGTATTTTGAGGTAAGTCACAGCCTTGAAACTGAATAAGCCACAGAAAAGGAAGGTTATAACCGAGCAATGAACTCCTTTCCCACTCATTTTCTTTTCTTGTGAAAGCATTACGATGAAAATGTAGAATACAGGAATGAAAACCTACGGAAATTACTCCTGAGATTTAAGTATCTTTTCATAACGATGTAGGTACATGTGCGGCGGAAGTTTTTTCTTACAAACACTGCCCCCACGACGTGAGGAACACTTGAACTCAAGGCCTAGAAGAAATTAAGCATACTTGAACAATGGTCAGTTCCCTCAGTCCTATCATGTTACTTCATATCTAAATATATTGTCTGAAGCCCTCAATTTTGTTATGGAATAAAATATCAACATTTCATTAGTGAAAGGTGGTTGAATATATTTTATCCAAACGCTATAGAGGAAGAAATGTCATATGAAAATATTTCAATGGCATTGATAATTTTCAAAAATTTTACGGAGATGAAAATACTCTAAGTATTAGAAAGTACACAGGTAAAACTCAGAGCATTACTCTTGTTTTTCGCAAATTCCTTGTTAAATGAAAATGCACAGTACCGATCGACAAACTATATCCCATACCGTATAAGGCACTAGTATGCATACCATCTTTGCAGCTCTAACTGATAAAGTAATTTTTAAATTAACTCTGACTCTGGAGTGAACTCAAACACATCTCTGCTCTGCTCGGTTAAGCTTAAATTAAAAATCTGTCGCCCTGTTAGTTCAAAAGACTCCTGTACTACAATATTTTTCGCATCGAGATATTTTTGGAAATCAAACATAATATGTACAACAATTTCAAACTTCTGAAAGTTATAATACTAAAAACTGTTTTCACTTTGGAGCAATGGTCAACTTGAAAATACTTCGTTCCATTATGGTAAAAAATTGGGAACATCTTGACAAAGTGACCCGTTGCTTGAAGGTGAGTTTCCGTAAAATTGTCCCGAAACATTTTTCTTTGAAGGTCTCCTGAAGGCAGAGGTTTGAATTTCCCTAGAGACCTCGTCAAAAGAAGCTGAACTAACATGGCAGAGGTTTTGAGGTGTTGCGTCTGTTGCCGCTGCTGCTACTGCTGCTGCTGCTGTTATTATTCCAAATGCTGAAGCTGCTGCTGCACCCATTATTTCAAATATTGCAGCTGCTGCACCTATTGTTTCAAATACTGCTGCTGCCGCACCTATGGTTTCAAATACTGCTGCTGCTGCTGTACCTATTATTTCAAATACTGTTGCTGCTGTACCTATTGTTTCAAATACTGCTGCTGCTGCACCTATTGTTTCAAATACTACTGCTGCTGTACCTATTATCTCAAATACTACAGCTGCTGCACTCATTATTCCAAATACTGCCACTGCTGCTGCTGCAACTGTTTTATCACTGATGCTTTTGCATCTATCGTGGGTGTCGGTGCATCTATCGCTGATACAGTTGCTTCTATTGCCAGAACACTTCCATCGATCGGGCATGACGTGTTCCTACAAGCATTGAATCTTCTTTTTACTGTTAAACCACTACATTTCTTTACTCGTTTAAGACAACAAATGCAACTAATGAGTGACGACCGGACAGAAAAATTGATTTATTTCCCATGTGCTGAGAAATTATGCTTTAAAACTCTGGATCAGGTGAAATATAGAGCAGCTGAAACATTCATGCAGACCACTTTATGGAGTGGTTCGTGCACTTAAATGACGACGATGTGTGTGTCATTAATTATCAATCAATAAGGTATCCATAAAAACATCTACGTATATCTTCAGCACACCTGCAGGTCGTAAAACTAACTCCAATTCTACGAGCGATCCTGTCTTCGGAAGCCACGCAACAAAATGAACGCATAAACTCAAACCCAACTAATCAGCACGAAAGGTTTAGATCAGATGACAAGCCCTTTACGTACTGCAATGCGATGGGAAATGAAATACGGGTATTGGGGTCGGCTGTCACGATTTACTAACGTTTGTGACAGAAGGATGCTGAGCACGGAAGAGAACTATACTGCATCCCATACAATGATTATTAGACCGTGTCTGCACGCGTCAACGACTGAACAACATCCGTCATCATCTATCACTACAACACTACCGCGTAAATTGAGCTCAGAAACGGAGCGTTGCAAATCTTGAGGTGCTGAGGTCTCGTGATCAAATAGACTCGAATCCTCGTCTGGATGGTCAATACGTAGCGTAGGCCCCGCCCCAAGCGCTGTTTTATAGTAGTCTGCTTTGGCTGGTGATTTGTGTTGGAGCATAAAATTGCGGTAAAAAAAAATAAACTATATGACTCATTTACGAATTTCACTTATTGATTGCCAGCGCCGTGACGTTAGATATGTATTAATGTATGATAACAAATTACCAAAGATTTTCCTTATTCTAGTTCATTTAGCGAATAATGTTTAGGATATTCCATTGGAAATTGTTATATCAAAGCTTCATTATAAACAATTTTTGTTTATAATGTTTAAGAACCTTCAATACATTAAACATCATCGTGTGTAATTACCACGAAGAACACAGTTCTTCATTCACAATTTTTTCAAGTGCATCATGTCTCCATGGAATAAATGCACAATTGATCCATGAACGTGGACGTTTAAAAAGGAACAGATCTTCTAAAATTTTCCCATTACATCACTTGCCTGGATTTAAAATGCTCTAGGTAAAGCAAGTCGGCACACAGATACACAATCTAAAATAACTGCATCATTGATGCTTCTCAGTTCGAGAATAAAAAGCAAGGCGAAAATCGCTGCACGTAAAGTCATTTTTATTAAAAATGATCAAATAAAACTGAACGTTTCGGTCTAACTGTCCATCTTCAGCAAAAAATCTATTTAAAACGAAACCAAGAGAGGAAGAATTAATTCACTAAAGTAGTATCTATAAAAACCTAAACTTTTAAAAAAACACGAACAACGGTAAAAAAATATATAAGAGGTGAAGGCAAAACTGAGCAACTGAATTACGTGTTGGCAACATGAAGCGGGAAAGCACTTCGGGTGTCATTCAGAGGAGGTTTCATTTTGTAAGTATGCAAAGATTCGAGAAGGCGCAGATCTGTTCAGTAATAGGTACCGGCCATGATTTTAAAATCATTTAGGGAGACAGAAAAATTGCACTCTTCCGCATGAGATCTAACGGAAAACAGTGAGGGGGGACCCAAGAGGAAAAACAGTTCGGCAACTACGCCCAGCATGCTCGAAAACTCTAGTCATCAGGGTGCGGCAGGTAGAACCAACGTACCGCGATTCACAACGTGAACAACTATATTAATACACCAGAGACGAGCAGAGTGAGGGTGGCAGTTTGTCTTTGAAACGAAAAAGAGAACCAATCGTAAAATTATTGACGAGGATCATTTGAACACAGATCCAAAAGTTGCGTTGCAGCGTAGTTATTTGATTCTCTCCCACGTCTGCGGTGAATCTCGATGACTCAGGATGTGATTTGATCTCAATAACTGAGGGTTAGATTTGATCTCGATCACTCAGAATGTGATTTGATCTCAATAACTCAGGGTTAGATTTGATCTCGATCACTCAGGGTTTGATTTGATCTCGATCACTCAGGATGTGATTTGATCTCAATAACTCAGGGTTAGATTTGATCTCGATCACTCAGGGTTTTATTTGATCTCGATCACTCAGGATGTGATTTGATCTCAATAACTCAGGGTTTGATTTTATCTCAATCACTCAGGGTTTGATTTGATCTCGATCACTCAGGGTTTGATTTGATCTCGATCACTCAGGATGTGATTTGATCTCAATAACTCAGGGTTAGATTTGATCTCGTTCATTCAGGATGTGATTTGATCTCAATAACTCATGGTTAGATTTGATCTCGATCACTCAGGATGTGATTTGATCTCAATAACTCAGGGTTTGATTTGATCTTGATCACTCAGGGTTTGATTTGATCTCGATCACTCAGGATGTGATTTGATCTCAATAACTCAGGGTTTGATTTGACCTCGACCACTCAGGATGTGATTTGGTCTCAATAACTCAGGGTTTGATTTGATCTCGATCACTCAGGGTTTGATTTGATCTCGATCACTCAGGGTTTGATTTGATCTCGATCACTCATGGTTTGATTTGATCTCGATCACTCAGGGTTTGATTTGATCTCGATCACTCAGGGTTTGATTTGATCTCGATCACTCAGGGTTTGATTTGATCCTGATCACTCAGGGTTTAATTTGATCTCGATCACTCAGGGTTTGATTTGATCTCGATCACTCAGGGTTTGATTTGATCTCGATCACTCAGGGTTTGATTTGATCTCGATCACTCATGGTTTGATTTGATCTCGATCACTCAGGGTTTGATTTGATCTCGATCACTCATTGTGCCAAACCGGTTACGCACTTTCCCTGTACATGCGTCAGTACGTACGTTAATGCCACGCCTGGGTGCGACTCTGGCGCAGTGCGCTGCTTACTCAGCACTTTGACTCTATAAGTACTAGGTGTGCGACTTCTAGAGGCGCATTTGGTCTCCTGTATTCTCTATACCAAGTACAACGGAAGCTCTTCATCGCCTTTCACTAACCCCTCGACCGTGACACTGGTGGCGCAGTACGTATCGGAACCACGACGTTTACTACTTGATACTTGTGAAGTGACGGAGGTTCAGTGACTTCTGTGAATAACGAAGGCATTAGTGAAATCCGGAGATTCGACGGTGATTCTGTGTATGTCGTGCTTCTACGGAACTTCGCGTGTTTTCTACGTGTGGAAGTCTACGCTTCGCTTCGTGGGAGGAGAATCTGTTTGGTACTAACGACGAAATTAATATGGAGAACACTTCAGTCACAGGAAGAGAAGTACAAGAAGCCCCGGAAGAATACAATAACGTGTTTAAGATTGTTGTGAAACGTGTTCCGGAAGCGAGTCTGGAAAATAGTTACAAATTGGAGTTCAAAGTTCCTCTTGATAAAACCTACACCGTGTGTTTTGGATTGGAAAAGGACGGCGACAACTGCGACGTGAGGCTCTGCGTGAACTACCACCGCACGAAGTGACGTGGATGACTACCAGTTGGCTTCATCAGTGCATGTGTTCTAGACTTTTCTACAAACGTCGGTAGTGATTATATTCTACGAGAACAATCGTGTTGAGTGTATGTGATACCACTTTCCATACCGAACAGTGTTAATAATAGGGTATATAAAAACTGTGTGCTGTGCTGTTACGCTCAGTGTAAAGCCGTGCGAAGACATCAGCGCTACAGAGACGTGCTAGTGCACGCATCAGCTGCCTCGTCGACTGGCCCGTGCCTGTGCATCGCACGCGACCTTGAGATCAGCTGGGACGTTTCCTGTCCTGCTGTGGCTGAGCGTTCAACCACGCTCGACTTTAGCAACCGCTGCGTGGGCTGCTGGCCTGCTGAAGCTGTACTCCCGAGATACCAGTTGAGTACACTGTAACTGTAAAATTTTTTTTGGTATTGATTACTTTAGGTATACAGGTCGGATCCTCTGTAATAGTGCTCTGTGTCGTTTTAAATTGTTTGAGAGCGGTAGAGTTGTATTCTTGTAAAGAGTTTAATTATTGATCGATTTGACTCGTGTTGATTTCTGAGTCATAGGGACAGAAGCAGTATTCAAATTTCTTACTAAAATTTTTGTTGTGGATTTCTGACGTGTCATTTTTTTTTGTTTTTGGGAGGTGTGCTTCTGGCGGTGTAAAATTGATATGTGGTCAGATTCTGATTCCGACCCTGAATTTATTCGTTCGACTGCAACTACGACTAGTAGTGGACGAGTGTCTGTGCCGACATATAGTGGTACGTTACCTGGACCATCAGTTATGTCAGGACCAGTACCTACGACAGTTATGTCTGGACCAGTGCCTACGATGGTAGTGACGACCGCTGTGACAACTCAGACAGTAACGTTCAGTACTCCAAGTGTAACTACCATGACGACCACTAGTGGTCATACGACGAGTGGAAGTGTGACCACGACTTTACAAAGGGGTAGTACCATACTATCCAGTGCCGAGCTTCCACTCTTTCGTGGAAGACAACGAACGACCGATCCAGTCTTTTGTGAGACTAAGACTTTCAGAACACACGTTGCAAACCTAAAATCTTATATGTGTTTACTGCCCGACGTGACGTCAGACGATGCCAGAAAAGAATTGCTTGTGCGTAGCGCACACAAGAGTGTAGGTGACTTCAATGGTGTAGTTACGAAGCTTGTCAACCCAGACATTAACTATTCTTTTGACCAGGTTATCGATATTCTCGATGATATTTATGTATCGAAAGGTGAACGGTCTGTACACGCTTTAGCTTGTGATCTAAATCAGCTACGGCTGTTACGTAATGAAGGATTGGCTGCCCAGTTGGTCACGGCCATGGCTAAGATAAGAAATTTGAGTGATCACATTATAAATAGTCCAGAAGTAGCGTTGCAACGACATCCATTTGTAGTTGCTAGTACAAACGCGAACGACTTGAAAAAGTTCGCGGGCGATTTGGTTGTTTTTAGTCTAGCTACAGCAATATTAGCACCATTATTGGAAGAAAACTTTTGCAAGAAAATATTTTCGAGACCATTCATTACCTCTGAAGAGCTTTTAGCTCGTCTTGTCTCCGCTGTGCGGAATAACCCTGAGAGTAAAGAAATGCTTGCGCGTAAGCATAGTGTGCAGTACACGTATCCAACCAGAGAGACTTACCTTGTGGACGTGCCTGACGAGAGTGTGTGTGACGGGAGGGAATCGTTCCCAGACGTTTTCTATGCCTCGCAACACAACAGCCGACGTTTTCAGGGACGGAGACCATTTTTCCGACAAGGTTGGAGACCTGCGAGGTTTTCTCGTGGGAGACAGCATGCCTATTTTGGCGATCGACCTCTTGGTTCATTGGAATGTAACGAAGCGTCCGTGGAAGAGATTAGTAGTGGACGGACAAAACAAAAATCTTTCTGTTCTCTCTGTAATACTACAGGTCATGTGCAAAGTATGTGTATGAAACAGAGAGGTCAAAATAAATCGAATTTCCGTGGTCATGCTTGCTATAGGTGTGGCAGGGTTGGACATTTTGCACGTGAGTGTATATCACGTGGTAGAGGTCGGGGAAAAGGAGAAGCGTACTACGCTGCATCTCCTGAGAGTGAAGATTTTTTAGAGTAGAATCAGACAAATTGAAGAGTGTTGGTGTAGAGAGGGAGAAGTTACCAGTGCCCGAGGATACAGCCTCAGTCCCCGTTACCAATGATGTGGTGGTATTGAAGCCAGATACTATGACTAAGTCGACCGAAGTGGTAGATCCGCTATTTCCGTGTAAAAATAAGTTCGAATTACTAGGTGAGCAAGAACTTGATGTAGGTGCAAATTCTGAATTACCTGTAGAAGTTTGTTTGTCAGCGACGATTATGAAAGAGGGTCGTTTGAGAAAAGAAAGCGATGGGTTATTTTCATTGCGGCGTTCTAAGAAGCCTACAATTATATTACGTAATGATAACAAATTGATGAGCGCTCTCATTGACAGCGGTAGTGACCGGTGTCTGGTGAGTTACCGGAATTTAAAAGGCCTAAACGAGCGAATTAAGCCTAGTGCCTTGAGTATCAGGGGTGTAAATTCGAAAAGCCAGGTAACTGGCGAACTTGATCTTTGTATTACCCTGCCTAATAATAAAGAAATAAATACTAGCGCTTTAATTTTGAAAGATGGCGAATTTAAATATGATGTAATCCTCGGTAGGGATATTCTACAAGATGCCGTGATTAATTTTAAAGAAGGATTCATAGTTCTTGACGGAGTAAAGGTGCCGTTTCATGATGTGCAAGAATTGCACGGGCAAAGTAAGCGAGAGGTATTTTTTAATACTATAAATAATCCAGAATGTCTGATGGCTGACATGCTTGCCAATAGGAGGCGTATAAAGAAATATCTGCTGAAGCAGAGGGAATCAAGAAATGCAGGCCAAGAAAATGGCGATAAAAATGGGCAAGAAAATGGCGATAGGCAACGAAATGGCCTAGAGATAATTGCTGCAGATCAGTGGGGTACCCCAGGGAAAAAGGTTAAAAAATCTGAGCCACCAGCGAAAAAAGAAAGTAAAACTAAACAGCCAGCGAGTAAAGCGAGAAAAGTGAGAAAAACTAAGCAGCGAGCGATAGTTGTTCATTGTGGGGCAGTGGAAATGCCAAGTAATTGTTTACGTGTTATTAATGGGTATGTGAAGAACGCTAAACCCGGAAAGTATATTATGAATAAGAGAATTCTCGGTAACGGTATTTATGTGGCCGAATCAGTAGTGAAAGTCGGGTCGAATAATTTTGTACCCGTGATGCTTTTAAACGTCTCGGAAGACGTGGTATATCTAAGCGAAAATAGCATGTTAAGTAATATTGAGGAAATAGACGATATGGAAATTGAACAAGAGATATATATGTCTACCGTGCACGAAGCTGTGCGAGAAGCAAATGTGTGCGATGTCCACGGTAAAGCGGATCTACCCAAAGTCGACGGTGTTTGTGGTGGAAGTTTCAATGCCACCGCTGATAAAGACGTTGGGCTGCGATCTGACGAATCGGGACATTGTTGTAACGATATTCGTGTTAACGAACTTGGAATTAATGCACAGAAAGATGATGTACCAGAGGGGGGTAGTAACGAGAGACGCCCTTTGACTGGTGACGATGTGAATTGTGACGATGAAGACGCTAAACCATTACTGTTAAATTTATTAAAAGGCTTTAGAGACGTCATTACTCTAGAGGGCGAAGCCATTGCCGTTACGAATGTTATGAAACATAATATTGAATTGAAGCCTAATGCACGAGTACTTAATATCCCACCCTATCGAATTCCTCATAAATATCAAAACGAATTGTTGCAAGCTAATAAGCAGATGTTGGATCAAGGCATTATTGAACCTTCGGCTCGGAATTCAATTTTCCTTTAATTGTTGTTAAAAAGAGGTCGGGCGAGATTCGTCCCGTTATTGACTTCCGAGAGCTTAATAAAATAGTTATCAAAGAAAGTTATCCGATTCTAAGGATCGACGATATCCTTTGGACCCTCGGAGGTAATAGCATTTTTTCAAGTCTTGATTTACGTTCGGCCTTTCATCAGGTCGAATTAGAGGAAAATAGCCGTAAATATACCGCGTTCAGTATCGGTTACGAGAAATTTCATTTTAAAAGGCTGCCTTTCGGGCTGTCCTCGAGTCCCTCAGTTTTTCAACGTATAATTTCTTCTGTTCTTGCAAATATCATCGGTAAACTATGTTTTGTATTTCTCGATGATATCCTAGTATTTTCAAAGTCCATGAACCAACATCTGGAGGATTTAACTAGTGTCTTTGAGAAACTGCGTAGTGGAAATCTTTCCCTTAAACTTGAGAAATGTAAATTCCTAAAGAGCTCGATTGAGTATCTAGGACACATTGTGTCTGCAGACGGTATTCGCTGCAAGGAATCAGAGAAACTACAAAAATTTCCCATTCCTCGAAATGTGAAGGAATTGCAAAGTTTTTTAGGTGTAGCAAACTACTTTAGGAATCATATCCCGATGTTCGGCTCGATTTCATATCCTCTTTATCAGTTATTGCGAAAAAACGTTGAGTTTATCTGGAAGCCTGGGTGTCAGAAAGCTTTTGAAAAAATTAAATCTGTTTTAACATCAGACACCGTGTTGCGGCACCCTGATTTTAGCAAGCCTTTCCATGTATTTACAGATGCTTCTAACTTTGGCATTGGAGCAGTGCTTTTGCAGCACGACAATGACTCAAATAAATCAATGAAGGCTATTGCCTACTACAGTAAAAGCTTAAACTCAACACAAAAGCGCTATTCGACGACGAAAAAAGAGTTCTTCGCCATCGTGAGCGCGCTGAAAGCATTTAAATATCTCATTCTTGGATATCCGATCTATCTGTACACGGACCATAAACCGTTACAGCCTTTGTTTTTCAAAAAGCTTCCTGACGACTCAGCTATGGCACGATGGTGCTTATCAGTTCCAGGGTTTGATTTGATCCTGATCACTCAGGGTTTGATTTGATCTCGATCACTCAGGGTTTGATTTGATCTCGATCACTCAGGGTTTGATTTGATCTCGATCACTCATGGTTTGATTTGATCTTGATCACTCAGGGTTTGATTCGATCTTGATCACTCAGGGTTTGATTTGATCTCGATCACTCAGGGTTTGATTTGATCTCGATCACTCAGGGTTTGATTTGATCTCAATCACTCAGGGTTTGATTTGATCTCGATCACTCAGGGTTTGATTTGATCTTGATCACTCAGGGTTTGATTTGATCTTGATCACTCAGGGTTTGATTTGATTTCGATCACTCAGGGTTTGATTTGATCTTGATCACTCAGAGTTTGATTTGATCTCGATCACTCAGGGTTTGATTCAATCTCGATCACTCAGGGTTTGATTTGATCTCGATCACTCAGGGTTTGATTTGATCTCGATCACTCAGGGTTTGATTTGATCTTGATCACTCAGGGTTTGATTTGATCTCGATCACTCAGGGTTTGATTTGATCTCGATCACTCAGGGTTTGATTTGATTTCAATCACTCAGGGTTTGATTTGATCTCAATCACTCAGGGTTTGATTTGATCTCAATCACTCAGGGTTTGATTTGATCTCGATCACTCAGGGTTTGATTTGATCTCAATCACTCAGGGTTTGATTTGATTTCAATCACTCAGGGTTTGATTTGATTTCAATCACTCAGGGTTTGATTTGATCTCAATCACTCAGGGTTTGATTTGATCTCGATCACTGAGGGTTTGATTTGATCTCGATCACTCAGGGTTTGATTTGATCTCGATCACTCAGGGTTTGATTTGATCTCGATCACTCAGGGTTTGATTTGATCTCAATCACTCAGGGTTTGATTTGATCTCAATCACTCAGGGTTTGATTTGATTTCAATCACTCAGGGTTTGATTTGATCTCAATCACTCAGGGTTTGATTTGATTTCAATCACTCAGGGTTTGATTTGATCTCAATCACTCAGGGTTTGATTTGATCTCGATCACTCAGGGTTTGATTTGATCTCGATCACTCAGATCATATGAAACCGAAGCTCAGAAGATTTTTACAGTGATTTTTTACACAAAAAACAGTAAAGAGCAGTATCAATTTCATAAAAGTAACGTAGGCAATTTATTGACAAAAACTAGTTTTCTGAAATTTGTGAACTAGAATTTTCCTTCGAATTCGATCGTCAGAAAGTTTCATTTTTATCAGTCAGAATTTTTTATTCTGCCGTTGAAAAGCGCGACCAACCGAAGTCATGAACGTTTCAATGAATTTTGAGAATTCGAACACAGACGCCACCGAACTTTTAGTTCAGATGCGCAATCTCTATGTGAGTTTTTGGAAATTCGTTCTAAAATTGTTGTGGAAAATGGTTCAAAATTAAGCCAACGACCAACTAAAATATTTGAAAAGACCCAAAGGTCGTAATGAAATATTGTATCTCTGCCACAAATATTAATTTTCAGTAGTACGCGATGCTTCCAAATGATCACATCCTTGTGGTAGCGAATTCTCCTATTAAAACACACATTCACTTCTCTGAATTGGCTTCGGTGAATTTCAAAGACTCAAAATATTTTCATGACATTTTTGCCAATCACCAAAACGTAGTTGCTCTGACTGTTACTCCTCACGGTAATACGTTGTTTCATATTTCGTATTTGGATTTGCTATTGAGACACCGAGGGATTTGTTCGTGTATCACAAAAGTTAGAATTAATTTTCTAACGTTTTAGGGCGGTAAAATCATAATTTCATTTTCGGGTTTTCCCCAAGGGATCGTAATCACTGGTTTTCAAGTCATCAGCAGAAATATTATTCATAAAACATTACATTAAAAACCCAAATAAAAATGATGCTGAAACAGTAGTGTGATGTAGTGAAAATCACTGATGCGTGAACAAAAGGGTCAATGAAAACAGCAATATTGAAGAATAAGTTTTTGGTGTCGAGTAATGTGTGATTGAGATATCTTTTAAAAGTACTGCTATTGGAAGCGATATACTCATACACAACAATTTGTTATTTATAGTTACATGACATGGTTGTTCCATAGTTCCATAGTTCCATAGTTCAGTGACAAAGCTCCTACTTTTAATGAGATTTTTAAGATGAAAAACTAAAGAAACACATTTGAATTACAACCTCCGACTCTTCCCCAGAGGTTTCGGGTATCGTAAGCTCGAGAGGTGACGTAGGTTGGGCTTTTGCTAAAACGGATAACCTCAACCAACCTAAGTCATTGAAAGATGGATTCTACTCGTATTTCTGATTTCCGCATCCACAATATATCTGACTTCAGTATTTCCGGAAGCGATCTTGTTCTCCTGTAATTATTTCAATGCCTTCTGGAACATAATATAGAGCACAAGTTTCCCAAGTTCTTCTGAGAACAGAGCTACCAGGACCAGAAGCGACAATTTCGTATCATCACTGGAGAAAATCGAGCAGCAGCATCAGACGTGCTAGCGTCTCACGGCTGTTCTTGGCAGGACAGCTGCAGGAGATGCTGCTCGTTATCGGCACGTTTGATGGCAGCCTGGAAACGCAACGGCGGAGATGCAGCACAGGTGCCAGGTGCCAGAGTTATACCAAAGTGACAGTGTTGTACCAATGTTAACAGAGTTGTACCAAAGGTGACAGAGTTGAAGCACAGGTGGTTAAGTAACAACAAAGGTGGCAGAGTTGCACCAAAAGTGGCGAAGAAGAAATGATGACGCTATTGTGCAGTATCTTACGCACCGTAAAAAATTATTTTTAGTAGAGAAAAATTTATATTGTTCCTGGAAACGCGGTTGAAACATTTCTCAATCCCATATTTTAGTAAATTTATTTTGCATGAATTGTTCTATCTTGACGATATTACTATACTTTTTGAGACGATGAGGCTAGTAGTACCCTCTGATCTACCAAAAGTCTACAACTGGACATCTTGAACTGTTACTGCGTTGACGTTTTATATTTGAAAATGTCTGAATATTTTATATTGCGATTCATGAGTTTTATCAACACTACTTTTTAAGCCCCATGAGTGACAACAACGCATTTTTGAATCCATAAGAAGGCCTTTAGTGGCATTTTATAGCGCAGTCAGGGTGATGTAACCCGATATGAGACGACCAAACAACATTTCCACGTGTGCGGCGCACCAGAGAATTTTGCTCTTACTAATATATGGTACATTCGCCTCCACTCCGAATTATGCTTGTAACTGTAGAAAAGTAAAATAAAATTTTCCATTACCAATTTCACAGCACTCATATCCACATCCACAAATGATTTAGGGGCTCGTGATATGTATTTTAATTACCAAGCGCAAATAGCGGAAGTGACATCTTCCACGACATCGCCCATCAATGCTTCCCACAGGTAGCTATACTCAATTACTGCGAAAATGTGCTGAAAGAACATATTCTTCACTCGACAGTGCTTATCGAGTAGATAGCATCCCAATACAATGTATATTTTTATAGTTCATTAGCTCTAGAGAGCTAATTCAAGAAATTTTCTTGAATTAGCTCTCTGGAGGTAGTACAGTTTTAAAAAATTAGTACTCAGCTGTTCCACAAACGTGACATTTACTCTGAGTACTTCGCTGTGCTCAAAATTGTGCAACGTGATAACTGACCGTGAGAATTCAATTTCAAAATTAAGATCCACTACCTATCATTTCTTACAGTTACAGACCAGTTCTGATAAGTTCTTCGATCCAGAATCAACATAAATGGCTATGTCAACAGAGAATCGCTTCAAAGCTTATTAACACAGAAACACATGTGTGAATGAACACATAAAGACATGTGTGTCTGCAGTTGTCCAACAAGGAACTGTACTGGTTTATTTCTTAACAATAGCATGATTCTAGGCTATTTTTTCTCTGTATCCAACTTTTGATTGTTTTAGAATAGTTCATTTTACATTATCTACTCACGTGTTTTGATTTTAGGTTGAGTACTTAAAAGCTGTGTCATCAAAGTCACATTAATGTATTTTAGAGCTCTCAAATTGGGCTAACCTTAAAGTCATTTACAGTAGAACATTGAAAAAGAAAACATCAAAATAGATGATGATAAAATCAGTTTCTCATCTTATGAATTTTTGTGATATTCTAAGGGACACTTCTTGGCTGTTCGGAATAAGGCTTCGTTAATACAGTCAGTACTTAGCTTCCTCCCAGAGTATGATTTTCCATTCAAAGCGATTACAGACCTAGGATGTAATCTTGCAATATATTTCATCGCTGGGATTGATATTGGGAATGTTGGTATCACGAAGCATTGAAATGGTATATTATGGCGATGTTCATTGAAAAATAAGCTGTGACATTTACTTCTTCTAAATTCGCATTTTACGTGCGAAATTTTTCAATGTCCGGACTCAAATGTGCAAAGTGTATCACACGGAAATAAAAGTATATATGCTTGATGAATGTCAACAAGTTGCAACGACTGCATTTTGTGCGACCAACAAGTTATATCTCCGTTCCAAGCGGCTTGTGTGATCAAAAATTTGAAAACAATTCATAGAAACAACACAGGGATTGAAAACATCAACAGGCTAGAATTTGGAGTACGTTATTTAAATCTGGCAATATCTCCAATTGAATCATGAATTTTCGGCAGACAAAACACTGAAGAATTGATGAATGAAAATGGACAAGGGAAAAAAATAATTAAAACCTTTGCCTTCCTGATAATTAAACTCAGTTTACCAACACTGTCGAGTCGTCATCTCGCCCTTGGATAACGTCGCGGTGGTGTTGCTGCTAATCTGTCTGCCTGGTCATTTTACGGCATTTGAAGGAAATTAACACGAGACTTTTTAGTCCCCCTTTTCCAAGCCTTATCATGAAATGTCCCATCCAACTGCAGAATCACACCCCTGTTTTTAGGGGGGGGGGGGGCAAAGAATTATGACTCCTCTTTTCCAGTGGATAATAAATTGTACGTGGGATATGCAGTTTAAAGATCGAGTTAAATTTGTTCGATATAACCACCCACAATGAACGAATTCAGCTTGTATTTCATTAATTGATATGTTCGTGAAGGTTGAACATTCTCGATCTCTCAGTTGTCGAAATATAGCACGCAGGAGATTTAACAATGATTGTATAATATTGTGCGAAACCTACCTTGAATCTCTTTTCTGATCATGCAGCCGAATCGCTACAGCAAACCAAATAAGTTCATTAAAAAGTTCAGGAAGCAGGAAAAGTGTCCATGATAGACACAAAATAGCCCACGCTGGTCGAAGACTGCATAATATTTTGCGGTGATCGTCAGGCGGTGACGGCCCTTAGTGTCATCCGCAAGCCAAGACGAGCTGCGCGTCTCAAGGAATATTCATTTTTCTGCGCTGTCCAGGAATAACAAGTATAATAATAATTGATGCTCGAGATTCATTAGAAAATTCAGGATTTAAACAGTACCACTACCAACAAGCAGTGTTATAACTAATACTATTACCACAATGTTTCTTATTCACAAAGTTTGGAAAAGTTGTCGTGATAAATCGCCGAGGAAAATCTGCCTGTTGTACCCTACTGAATGCAGTGAAGAAAATACTAAAAATTAAATTTTGGTACTTATTGCTCTTGTGTAACAAAAAAAAATTATTTCAAGGGAGTCGGTGGAATAATCGTTCAGAAAAATCTTACATAACGTGTTAAAAGTTGTTTGTCCTTTTGAAATGCAGTAACTGAGCTTCGAAGTTTTCACTTGCAAGCTTCGTGGTATATTTGCAGTTAAACCTATGAAAATATTCAAGATGGAGTGAAATGATACGAGCAGAATCAGTGGAGGAATGCGCAGTGTTCGCATTTGAGAGAGGCGGGAGTGAGCTCCGTGAGAAGATCCCGCGCTCTATTTGGTTTGTTAAGGTAAATGTCAGTAAAGGATGTCGGAAGAAACGACAAGCTTGCTTTTCCATGTTAAGGTGGGGTAATATTTCAGGGGAAATAAAGTGGCAGTGGCAGCAAAAGCCTAACAATGTTTGCTCGCGAGCCGGTCAAACACAAGCCTTCTTTGTGCGGCTCTCTCAAGTGTTTGACATCACACTCGCGCCGCTTAATTTCAGTGCGTAGTGCCTCTGTCCAAAGGCTTAAAGGAGCTCAAGAATTTCCTCGCGCCTAAAATTTATGTGAATTAAAATTTGGTGTCAAGAAAAATTGCACCTGAGAATTCGAGGTGTCTAAAATCCGCAGTGTCATTTGGCTCAGGGCTGGTACCAAGAATGTGCACGCTTTTTGACCTATTCTAGAAAGAAGGGCGAGGATTTTAATGAAAACTTACATTTTTAATGCTTGGGAAATTTTGTAAATTTTGGCAGAATTGTAAATATTGATTCGTGTATTTTATCGAGGCTGATGATTTTAGTCATTATTCAAGGTATAAAATTTATCGGCCGCTTTGCACTGAGCGGAGCAAAGCTGAGGGGATACAAGCATTTAAAGTTACAGTATTTTGCTCAAACTCCCCTTGTTGAATCAGTGAGTCATTCAGAAATTTCAAATTGTATTCTAGATTTGGAACTTTTATTCCTTAGTTTTTGCCTCTTGCTTTTATTTACTCAGGAAATTCAAACTTAAATCTCGGTTGCTGAAGTTCAACCATGGATCGATTGACCGCTCCCATGTCAGAAATGAAAACATAATGCATCGTGGCTGCCTGTCTAACGTACCTTTATTAGTTGCTGGGGCGAAACGCAGTAAAGCATTCAATTAGCATTTTATTCGAGAAACGACGCACGATGTAAGAGGCGTGTTTATTTGGAGTCTGGGACACTCACACAGAAACAAAGGTCGAATCAAAAGATGAGAAATATTACACTAGGTAACATAGCTATACATAACAAGAAGTTATGAATTGCTCGAGAAGGTTAAAATGGCTGAACAGACATTAATCCTATTTCAGGAGCTAGACAGGGTTTCTAAGCATTGCTCACGCTCGTAAAAGTGAGCTACGCATAAGCGATAGCTGTACTCTTTACTCTTGCAATGCTCGGAAATTTAATGCTCACATTTAGGGTGTTCCTAGTGATTCAAAGTCAAAACATAGCCGTTTCGAAAATTATGCACTTTAATATGACTAAGTGAGCATGTAATTGATGCTAGGCAGGAATGCAGATTTTCAGCGCAGCTTCAACGAAGTAAGTACCAGGTTTATTTTCCGTCAATTAATCAGCTTCACTGACATTTATTAAAGGTAATTTTTTTAGGTATTCATACTTATGTCAATAACTAGAAATGACTTCATCTTGAGTCCTTCCTACACTGAAAATTGAGTGATGACTTCCTCTCAGACCTACAAATTTATTTCTTATTCATTTCACCAGCTGGGAATTCCTATCTATCTCGTGTCCACTTTGTCCAATAACACAATCCCACTCTCTATTATTAACCCTCAAGCGTTGCTCGTACATGAAACATAACTTAGCTAATAAATAATTACGACGAGCAAGGACTCATAATTCGTCGTACTCGATACAAACGAGGAGCGATCGATGTCCAGCCAATACCGATAATTAATGGACGCGATCTGAGGATATTCTGCGTGATGGCTTCTCAATACTCGCTGCAAATCCCCGTCGTTCACAGGACGTTTCCGTCACGTCTGAGCTGAACTCGGCCATGTCAAGTTTACGACTACGGTAACTAAACACTAAAGAAAGGCTTGAAATTTGACGTTTGCTCTCCTCAAATGAAACGTATCTTAATGATACGTAAAAATTCTTTATACGTTTGTCGGGAAAAAATGAAAATTTCACTCTTGAAACTTTGAAATTCCCGATATATATTTGCTGGAAAATTTATCTTGAATCCGGATCTTCGACAGAATAAATAACTAGCATAGCTCCGATCGACTGAACTTAACTCCAGTGTCACACACAATTAAAGAAAGCATCAAAGCTGTGAGGGCGTGACAAATACAGCAGTCACTGGAGCTGTCAGAATACAATAAAGTTCATTTCATGGTCACATTCTGTAGGGAGAATAGCACTACAGCGTAAGGGTCTGCTAAATGATATCTCTCCTAAGTTTAAGGAACATCGATTATATTTGCTTACCGTCTTTGTGGAATTAAAGAATTTCAGGCCATATTTATTTGTTACGTATTCTTTAAGATTCCTTCCTTCCCTGTATAAGACAGCGTTAAACTATGATCTTGAATATAAATACCTTTGTTACTGCGATTTTCATAATCCGTATCGAGCTTCAATTATACGTCAGAAAAATTTTCGATGGCCTAATGGAAATCTTTTCTTTCAAAAGTTTATCACGGCAAAAATAACAAAGCTTACGCTAAAAACCTTTGAAGAATCAAAAAAATAAACTCTTAACGTGTTTTGAGTTTGAATTTTATTCTTTGATCGCTATCGCTATTCGAGCATCTTATAGACGTTATATTTGTCGGGCGCAGCACTCCGGACCTCATGACCCGACTCATCAAGCTCGAGTGCTCAACTAGCTTCAAAAATTGCTCTCTCTCTCAGTTGATGATGTCATTAGAGTAGGCTTATCAGGTGCTTTAAACATCAAACCACTCACAATGTTCTTTTTAGACACCCTGCAAAACATCCCTGCTTGCTGTAGCATGTGTTGCTTTCTAGGTTTCTCTAAAATCTGTTAAATTGCAATGTTTTTAAATTTATATATTCAATGCACCCTAGCTCATTTCCATACGAAGCTGTCTACTGGAATGCAGTGTGATAATTCCACAAGACTTTCAATGAAATAATTCGTACGTGTGTTGTACCTCATCTTTCATTTCAGTAATTTATGCGGGGACAAAACCAACGGTTAATGGTGAAAATTTGTAATACATATTGCTCCATCTGAAGGGCAATGCTTGTGCGAATTCTCGATTTTGAATTCCGTTCGAATCCCGCCATGAAGAGAAGAGACAAGCTCAGAGCAGCGCAAACAAGCGTCACTGTAAAAAGCTTTGATGACTGATTGGCAAGACCTGCTGTAAATCTGCGCCAGCGTCCCTGCCTGACACCTTTGATCTCCTTCTTTGCTAGCAAATGTCATTGCTCTTGATTACTTTTGCATCTTAATTCCTTGCGTAGTGCAGTCCGCTCGCATGAGCAGCAGCGCATCACCTGTGCGGGGGTGGCGCATTCGAGCTACATCAAATGAAGGCACCGGAGGCAGCGGCGCGAGGGTGGGAATCGATGAGCTCTTGCTTTAATGCAGCCAATAGCGAACGTCAGCCCTCTTTATATTGTGAGCTCGACGCCACTGGGATTCTACTACAATTCCGCCGGCCGCTTGACATGAGATGAAATTACGTGTGATTATGTTGCACCTTCCTTTTCCTGTAGCTAGTAGGACGTGTTGATTCGATTAATACTGCTTGCTTTCCTATATACGCACATGTAATCAAATTTATTTGTATAACATAAACACAACGCTAGAATATATATTATGCATGAAATGAGCGTACGTTTTGTTTACCTATACAGATTTGTAATCAAATACATATGCTTGGGAACGTGTAGGCAAACTCGACATCGATGTAGTTCACAAGTTTATATACGTTTTGCACCTCATGACCTGACACGCCACACAGCCTCTCACTCAACGATTCAAGGACAACTCCCTTGCAAAATGTTTTCAAATATTTCATGGAGAAAAAAATACGTTGTTAGATGAAAAAAATATTTGTGCGTTGTCCAGCGAGTCTCGCGCTGGCACCTCGCCCCCACCGACCGCATACATATATTCCGGCAAACTTTGTTCCGGAATTGAATCGCGAGAAAAGATGGCGCAGATTCCACCCCGGAAAAAATGCGGTGCAACCAGCCTAGGAATCCTTAGACCAGATTCGAGCAAAGGTGGCGTTGCTGGCGCTCGGTGAGGTGAGAGCTATTTCTAGCCAGCTTACATGTCGTGTTTTACGAGCTATTTTGGCATTGTTTGCACCCTGTGGCTGCAAGATATTGCTATGGGGAACTTCCTGAATTTTCTGATTTTTGGTTTCCAGTACGCAGGAAATCAAGAATTCGTTGCATCGAAGTTGCAGAAGGGGATAACCGATATTTGATGGAATTGCCTATTGAAGCACAACGAACGACTTGTAATTTCTCAAAAGTTAGCGCTTGCCATGAGACACGGCCACTCCTCGGAGAAAATTATTAAGAAATTTCCTTCAGTAGAATCCTGCTACTTAAGAAGATAAAATTCTAATAATATCCTATTGAAATCAACTTTCGCTGATGGTTAAATATGTTAAAAGTTTTGAAAACATTAGAAATTAATGAGAACTGAAACTGCAGATCCCTATCCTTATTTGAATACAAACTTTGACGACTGTACCTTAGTACACCCAGTGCTGGGTCTAACTCATCTACAGCGCTCCAGTACATCCGTTGCTGACTTTAACTCATCAACCATTCCTCAGTAAGTCCAGTGCTGATTCTAACTCATCTACTGCACTTCAGTACATCCATCACTGACGTTAACTCATCAACCGTTCCTCAGTAAATCCAGAGCTGAGTCTAACGCATCTCCTGTCCCCCAATGCACCCAGTGTTGGAAATAACACGAGTTGTTATTTAATATTTCTTTCACCTAAGTAAGGATAAGATTATGCTCTGAGTTTTAAAAACATTTGCGCTCTCACATTACTTTCCTGCAAAACATCCTCTGAGATCTCCAAAATGACACAAGAAACAAGCAACGAGATTTGTTAAATGTGTTGCCGTGGCTTTCCTTTTTGAACTTATAACTTTGTTCCATGTTCAATACAGCCAAATGATAATCTCAGAATACAATTATTTTGTAAATGAAATTTCTTACAACGTCTTTGAACCTTTAATCTCGTTAGGTGAAACATAATTGAGGACAAGTGTGGTTATTGCTACACTTTCCGGCAGGAAGATTGTCCTACATTCGTTGCACGACTCAGCACTATTTCTGATTTCGCCATACGATTCAGCTTTATTTTTTCAATTGTAACGTGGCCCAGCTCTTATTTTTGTCATTGCTGTAAGGCCCAGCGCTTGTTTTGAAATTACCACAAGGGCCATTTCTACACGGCCCAGCAAATATTTTTCCAATGCCTACATCACACAACGCATATTCACAATCACCACACAGCCCAGTACGCTTTCCGTAACTATAGCACGGCCCAGTGCGTGTTCTGCTGTAACTACACGGCCCAGCGCGTTTTCTGTAATTACTGTACGGCCCTGCGCCCTTTCTGCCAAATCCCTCAACTCGCTGTGAGAAAAAATCCATCCAGGCAGCTTTAATGAGGCTTGCTCCAACACGCCGCGCTTGCGTTTGTCACCGCAGATTATACAATAAATCCCAGCCTGATACCTAAAGCCCAAAGGGAGCGGTCATTCTTTCTCCCTTGTCTTTTAAGAGACATAAAACTCTGCTGACGACTCTCGTTTAAGTCGTAAAAACTCCAACAATCCATCGTTTGAAGAACAAGACTGCATCACTTATCGAAAACAAAAGGGATGGACGCTTTCGCAAAATCTGACGGCTCAAAAGATTTAAAGGAAAGGTTCACTGCGCACTGCGATGGTGAGTCTTCCATTTGACAAGTGCGTTGTCCTCAAGCGTTGGGTATTGATTTAAGAAACACTACGGACCAGGCAAAGGTGGTACAGCAGAATGTGCGGAAGCTGATGGTGCATGGAAATTGAATTAAGGATTTGACGAGCGTTGTGGCATCCTTGCCACGCGGCACACAATCGGGTCAATTTGAAGCTATTGTAGCGCATCGTACGATTTATGAATGGTTCGACTGTTCAAACATATAATTATGTTCCATTGAAAAAGTACTAAAATACGTCTGAAATTTAGACATTTTTAAGCAAAATAACTGGAATGACTTGTAAACCCTTTAATGAACATCATTTCACAACTTTAACGCTCGTTTTATATTAATGTCAATGACTGAAAAGCGCTTAAGTCAGCATAACCTATTAGTGAAGGTAATTTGAAGTGAAAAATATTTTCACCTAAATTAAAGAATTTTCATTCCTAGATCGGCTTAAATACTGAAGCAAAAGTTTTCATAACCAAATTAAATATATCTATATAGAATATAGATACATTTGCCGGAAATCAACATTTTTCGGCTCATTGGCAGCTTGAATCAAGAGGATCATTTTTTAGCCCCTCATAAACTTTGTGAAATTATTTTCAGAAAAATATTCGGCTGTGGTGTGGTCGGCCACAATTTTCTTCTTATTTTCAGTATGATTTAAAATAATGCATTGAAATATTCTATTGCAGTTTTAAAAAATCCCCCGAATTTCAAATAAAATTCTATTTAATAAAACTTTTGAGCGACTGAGGAAGAACGGCTTATAAAACAGCCAGCTGACGTCTCACGTGACGTCAGGCACATGTACAACTGCACAGCAGACCCAGAATCACAAACCAAAATCAAGCTCATCATTGCTAACGAAGTTTTTTCACGCCGTTGAGTGTAAGAAAAGCAAAGGCGCTGAGCAGTACTTCGCCTGCGCAGCAGAAGTGATATCCGAACGCGGCTCGAGTGGTGGCAGACAAAAGGATCGTGGGCTCTGTTTCATTTTCTTCCAGGCCCTGAGATGCGACGATTGTGGCGGTACTTACGATGAATTCCAGTTCTTACGTACTCCCTCTCCTTCCTTTTTCTATTCCTTCGAATGGGAGCAGTTCAAGATACAGAAACTAGATGAGAATTGTAGGAGCCTTGGTCTAACTTGCTCTTTTTCAAGTTTCCGCGATGATTTCAATAGAAAGATTGTGTTATAAGAATAAACTGATCATTGTTAGCACTGCTTTATTAATACGCTCTCGTTTGTTTTGATTTTCTGTTGCTAATACTGTGGAAAAATCATTGAAGATTGTAGAATATTCTTTAAAACACAATTAAATATTTAAAATGTCTTTCTTTGGAATTGAATAATCTCGACTCACCGATCTAAACTTTCCCACCCAAAATTATGCGATTTTTGTGCCTGATCAGACGGCTTGATGGCTGTACTTCAACAAAGAATGAATACCAAAGTAACAACTCGTTTTATAATCGATGTCTTTTCATTGTACAATCGAAATAATGAAAAAATGCATGCGCTGTGTGTTTTAATGAAATAAAAAAAAAAACAGGGTAATGCTGCAACAATTAGCTTCAGTGGGAAAATCCTACGTCAGTATTTTCATATTAAATGCCTCTTGCACATTAAACAGGATTAGACATTAAACAGGACATAAGAAAAAAGAAAAAATCGCAAAATTACGGTTGAAAATGTATAGCCATACTCTTAAAATAATGTGTATAAAACCAAGTTTCGGTCTAATAGTACGGTGTTATGGCCTCTAGTTTAAGTGTAACTTCGAATTATGAGAAACAGATTAAACACTTTCGGTGACCATTTTCAGCAATCAGATAAAATTTAGAATCACAGGAAAATTTTAAACCCCTCTCAACCAGTGGCAAAATAAGGCTCAGTCATTCGTCAAGTATACCCAATTCAGCAGTGTTTTTCTGATATTCAATTAATTTTACCTATTGAACCGCAAAACAATAACATAAAAACTCGACTTGGACGTACTATATTGCACACTCAGAACGTGAAAACAAATCTCTTAATTCTTTGATGCAAATGTTTCAAAACTGTCGTAGCTCTGAAATCATAGCTAATAAAAGGGAGGCTAACAGCTGCTGTGTGTGTCACATTAACAGGCCGCGAGATGGTTTTTTTATCGTGTAATTATATTTATTAGAGCTTTATTTGACTAGCAACATAAACCAATAACGTACTATATCGAGCGATATTAACAATTATTATTAAAATTGGCTCGGCTCAAAACCTATTTCTGATAGTGCACACTTGATACCACGTACTGTGTAACCTTCGAGTAAATTACCTACGATAATACAGAAAGTAAGACTTTTATGAATTTATGAATATCTAAGAACGTATCTCGGAATATGGAAGGGATTTTTACCTTATTTTAAACAATGTTAAAAATAAAACCAAGAATTCCATTAGCACGCTGTATTACATAACATTTCCATTAAAATCTTAATCCTTTAGAATCCTCATCATTTCATCATCCAAGGTGAAATAACGTATGAAATTTTCCTCGTTGTCATTCTTAAAAGAATAATTCAACAGCTCCGCAGCAAACAAATAGCTCCAAAGCTCAAGCCGCTCGGCCTCACGCTCGGTTTTATCTAGGATTCGAAATCGCTTTGTAATTTCCGTAAGTAATTCTACCGAGGTGGGATAAAATACTGGCCAGCTCGTAAGTACGTCAAGGCCTTCTGGGAAATTTGTCTCCCGTTCTAAATGGCAGGAAAAGACGTAGTGAGAGACCTGAAGAAACAAGCTGTCTCTTCGAGAACAGGAATCTTCTCAAGAAAAGACACTTGTCACGCGATAAAAATTCCTTTTTTACATGAACAAATGATGGAATTGTGAACCACACACAAAAATAAACAGATGCTTTGGCGTGTCCTGTTTGTTTTGAACGCTGTGGAATTTTGCAAAGGAAGTTAAACTTCGGTGTCTTTCATTAATTGATTTTTTATTTTAATTTCGAAATTGAAACTAAATTTCAAAATGACATAAAATTTTCGTGTCATATTTTAATTACTCTCCCTGGAAAGCAAACAGCCCTTCATTTTGAACTAAAATCATGTGTTGATAAGATCACCGAGGATCAAAATTCTGACCCCAATTTTATTTCGTAACTAAAACTAAATGCAACGCATTCATGTATGCTGCTGATATTTGTTCCCACTGGAAATTTTGTATGATGTAGCACGAAAAACCATTCGTAATGAGTTGTGTAACCCAAAACTGGGTCAGGTATCCAGCTAGAGCAGGGATTTTTACAGCAACATTTCTCTTTGGCAGAGGATGTTAAAATTGAAAGGCACGGTAGATTTTTGCCTCAGAAATAGTACACTTTCGTCCTGTGAAATACAACATGCTCATAAAATTCCGTCGTCCGTTCGTTGGCATCGGTACTGCAGTCCACCACCAAAGATTATTTCTAGATCCTCTTCCGAACACTGGAGGTTTTCTTTTTCAGTTTTGCCATCAGTTTCCCATCAAAATTCAATTAGACCGGCTCCTAAAATTGTCTTCGTTCCGAAGAGGCAATGGTTTCCTCTTCGCGTTCGTGGCAGATGGTGTCTGCTTTTATTCAATTTTATATTTTTTTGTTTCTCACATTTTCATTGTTGCCTTTCCTCAAATCCACGTTGTTCTGCCACGGTGTGTTTTTAAATTCTAGTCGAAAAATTATTTTTCGTTCCAATGCTTTCAATTCATTTCACTCACCCCCTTATTTGTAAGCCCGTACCATTTCTAAATAACTGTTATGTAACCTTACCAGCTTTACCTTCTCATCAACTGTTAGCGACTTTTTGCTATTCCAATAATGTACTTAAAATTGTAAATTCATAAATTTTTTCAATCCATACAAGTGAATACATAAAGTAAACATTTTGTCCAACTCGTACTTTGCCAACCTTGATATCCTGCAGCGCTTGATTGACTAGTCTGAAAATAAACTGTTCAATATTCAATTGAGTGCTATCTTTCTGGTCGAGATAAAGTTCGCTGAATCAGTTCTGTACCAGTTCGTTTAATTACTTCCATATCATTTTTTCTTCAAGGCTTAGTTATCAGCATTTCTTTCTCAGTCCTTCAGTATTAGTAATCAGTGTCTGTTCCCAGGACACCAGTACACTAGAAATAAGTCTCATTACTCAGTATTTTAATATCAGTGATTAATGTCCGTCCTCAGTGCTTCACTATCAGTTTTTTACACCATGTCAAAAAATCGCGTCCAAAACATAATGTTTATCAACCACTTTCAAGAACAACAATTTACATTTCCAAATAAATTTTAGGCTAACGCAATCACCTGCTTTCCTTCCCTTCATTTGAAACATAGCAGCATAGTTGGCAAATCGCTTCTCTCAAGAGAAAATCGAAATCCCAATTTAGCTTAACTTTGATCGAGATAAAAGTGTGGCCGTCAAGGGCCATTCTCAATAGGGTGTTTTCCAGCGTTCACCTGGTGAGGTCATTGTGGCTGTTGTGGAGGAACAAAACCACCTGCCGCGTTCAGCCGGTGAGCGCATCGTGGCTGTTGTGGAGGAACGGAACCCCCTGCCGCATTCAGCTGGTGAGGTCATTGGGGCTGTTGTGGAGGAACACAACCACCTGCCGCATTCAGCTGGTGAGGTCATTGTGTCTGTTGTGGAGGAACAAAACCACCTGCCGCGTTCAGCCGGTGAGCGCATCGTGGCTGTTGTGGAGGAACAGAACCCCCTGCCGCATTCAGCTGGTGAGGTCATTGGGGCTGTTGTGGAGGAACAAAACCACCTGCCGCGTTCAGCTGGTGAGGTCATTGTGGCTGTTGTGGAGGAACACAACCACCTGCCGCATTCAGCTGGTGAGGTCATTGTGTCTGTTGTGGAGGAACAAAACCACCTGCCGCGTTCAGCCGGTGAGCGCATCGTGGCTGTTGTGGAGGAACAGAACCCCCTGCCGCATTCAGCTGGTGAGGTCATTGGGGCTGTTGTGGAGGAACAAAACCACCTGCCGCGTTCAGCTGGTGAGGTCATTGTGGCTGTTGTGGAGGAACACAACCACCTGCCGCATTCAGCTGGTGAGGTCATTGGGGCTGTTGTGGAGGAACAAAACCACCTGCCGCGTTCAGCCGGTGAGCGCATCGTGGCTGTTGTGGAGGAACAGAACCCCCTGCCGCATTCAGCTGGTGAGGTCATTGTGGCTGTTGTGGAGGAACACAACCACCTGCCGCATTCAGCTGGTGATGTCATTGGGGCTGTTGTGGAGGAACAAAACCACCTGCCGCGTTCAGCCGGTGATTGCATCATGGCTATTGTGGAGGAACAAAACCACCTGCCGCGTTCAGCCGGTGAGCGCATCATGGCTATTGTGGAGGAACGGAACCACCCACCTGCCGCGTTCAGCTGGTGAGATGCGATTCATACACTTTACCTCCGGGCTTGAAATTTGAGCGAGTCAATATACGAACATCGAGTGGTAAACACACTCTCCCATTTTTCTCCACGTCATTATTGTACACATTACTACACATACAGCTTGTAGTATTAAGTATAATATTATGGAAATTTAAGCGTATTACTCACCGATAAAATATATTTGTCAGTTCATATGTCGCCGTTCTTTAAGAATAAGTTCGCATTAGCATTATCATTTTAAAGCTCATCAAAGTCCTTGAAACTTTTATTGTGACCCTTGCATTCGAAAGGAAGGTAGCGTCTCCAAGCAGACACGAACCCGATTTAATTTATACTCACCAGCAGACACTGTAGCTGTGATGTTCGAGAAGAGCTCTGAATTATACCTGTATTCCATTTCTTGTTTCACTACGCAGACTCCACACAAGATGTCCTTTCGCTTCTGTGCTCGTGGGTTCAGCTCCGTCACGCTGCTGCTGCTGCTCACGCCCAACGGACCACCGAGCCTGTGAACTTCTTGTGATTTAATTAGGCTTGGTAATTATGACAGTTTGAGTCAGAGTATCCATCATAATGAGGCTCTTGTTGAATTAAATCTGCGTATCACTAGCGCTTACACCAGTAGTGCTAGTTTATAATACGGGAACAGAAACTGATTGGACATTTTGTAGTATTTTAACTCATGTTTGTCACGCGTCCTCTTTTAAGGCCTATCACCCAGATATTTCGTGAAATCATGTTGAAGTTCGCCTGAATTTCCATGTTTGTTGCTTTGTTGTAGGAGAATAAAATTGCTGTAATTTGAAATGATGCTATCTTCCCCAAGTTTTATTATTTCTGTTAAAAATTAGTATCAATAGAGCAGGTTGTACTGTTCGCCCTTTTGAACTTTACTTGTGAAATTCAAACAACTTGTAACAATACAATGTCATCTGCAGTGCGATATAAGTCTTCCGTAACTATGTGGCGTATAAGCCAAAATTTTAGCGGAATATACCTTTCAAAAACTTCTTAAGTGACGATAGTGTTTTCTTGTGAAATTAATATTGAACTAAGGCATTGAACTTGCCTTCAATAGGATGATTATGAGTGAGTTAGAGTCATCATTTGCGTTGTATTTAGAGGACATTCAGGCTAAATTGCTCGCCCCATTCCGTTCATCAGGCTTCATTCTGATGCAAATGCTGCAAACTCCTGCCGGTCTCACATGAATTTTTTTAACTCAAAGCCAACTTGTACTCATTCTGAAAGTCATTGGAATTCGCTAAATCTAATTAATAAACGCTGTGCGAGGAAAATGCAAGCCCTTTAACACAGTAACAATAAAATAAACACATCATTTGTCAAACTGTAGCAAAAGCTCCACAAAAGAAGTGTCAATAGCATTCATATCTACAGTGAAAATAGAATAGTGGTATTTGTCACTCAGAAAATTATGTGAGGAACTTTCAAAGTTCAAGGAAATTTAGTTTTCAAACGAATAAAAAAGAAAAATGAGGCGACTCTTTAGTTTAGTACCTGAGTTGCTACTTGAAGCTCTGAGTGTGAGTGTAGTCTATGGTTCTAAGTAGGTGTATTTTAAGAACTGTGTTTCTCTAGAAAAGAATCCTTTTTGTTCTTCAGTTGACGTGTTTTCAAGCATATATTGTTGATCTTGATATGTAAAAGGCTCGCAGTTCTAGCGCAAAACGTACCATTTGTCAGCAATTGCTTTTTCATAAATATGACTATAGATTGAGTCTAGACCCGAACCATTTTGATTGTGATGCTAGCGTTAAAAATGCTCTGTCATGGCCACCCTCTAGTTTGTTCAATACAAAATTGTAGCTGAAACTTACAACCGCAAAGAGCACACTGACACAGTTGACACCTGGAAAAAATGTCAACAGCGAAATCGTCGAAAATATAAATTTTCAAATACTGGTAGAGGTGCATAAAGTCGTTCCCGACATCAATCAAGCGTTTGCTATCGTAAATTTTTCAAATCATTTCTTTCCAAAAGAAATAAACAAAACACAGATCTATCAATCAGCTCGTAAACTTTTCCTCTTTAACGCAAATTCACCCGAGAGATTTGAAGCTGAATTTTCAAAGGAGAGCAATCATTCAAACGCACCGACCGCCAAACTGAAGGCAGTAATTAGAAAGCAATTACTCGCCGGATTTTTGGTTAAATTTTTAATCCCCGCAGGCTAGCTATTGCAGGAACAACGCACTCATTATCATTAATCAAGTATTTGGGATTATTCCACACAGCTAACTGCAAGACTAGCTAGAACTCACGTCCGTGCGGACATTTACGCGATATTTGTTTGTTTTATTTCCTCTCTTGACAATGAGCAAAGTAGGAGTTTTGAACTCCCTGCTCAGCTAAGTAATATGATGGAGTTACTCGAAGAGAAATTACTGATAGAAAATTAGTCAATGAGTAATCTGTTATAATATTAATCTTAGAAGATCAGTTCATACTGGTAAAATTTGAAAACATATTTTCTTATGTATAGAGATGTAACTTTGAATAAAGCTTTAATACACATTGAAATTTCGACGGTTCACTTCTCGACGGCTATTAAACAGCATTGCCCTTTTTCCTCGTATTAAACAACTTCGCTTGCCTGATTTTCGATCCTTTCAAAAATTGTGCGACAATAAGTTCGAATTCAGTAATATTTAAATGTTTCCGTCGGCAAAAGTTGGAATAAATATTTACAAGCACAACTGTAGAAAGAGCCGCACTAAGAACTACTAACGTTTTCAACGAGTTTCTATTAGGAATCCTTATCCTATAGCTTAAAATTTATTTCTTAGCTTAGCTCGTGATTTGGTTGGACGGGGTTTCCGTCTAATATTTTCATAAATTTTTCACTGGCACACAACTTCTTGAGGCTGGAATTTACTTGAGTTTTGCCTTTGTTTTTGTTTGTCTATTTATCATCTTTTACACCGCCTTCACTCTGAATGCAAGGAGTTTTACTCTATAATTTTGTTGTATTCTTCCTCAAGAGCATGCATGATTCGCATCAGTAATAATAACTCGGGAGAACAACATGTTTCAGTTCCCATTTGAGCAGTTTTGGTTCCTTTGCCGCGCAGAAATCAATCTCTTTGAACGGCTGAATGATATTACTTTACGATTTCCCTTGTCACGCTGAAATCAATCTCTTTGAACGGCTGAATGATAGTCCTTCGCATTGTCATTAAAATTCATTATTCTGCTGTGCGTAGAATTATTTCTTTCTGTATGCTTTGAATAAAATCCCGGACACCTGAGTATCCGGGAAGGCTTCCGCTGATCCCACAGGTGGAACTATAGAGCAAAAAGTCTCTCGGAGTAAATGCCTCAAGACTCCGTCGGCTCAGAGATCTTCATCTTCTGGGACTCCGTTTTCTGTTTTCTGGGACGGGTTCATAAGTGAGGAAAAAATAGATGCCTCACCTTAGACCATCTTTCTTTTTATTAAATACTAAACAACCTCAATATCGTTCAAAACACACGGTAACTATTTTTGATGACGTAATCAAGTAGTCTGCATCAATAACGTTCCAGGTATACAATCCCTATTTTTGATGACGTGTTCAAGTAGTCTACATCAATAACGTTCCAAGCATACAATCACTATTCTTGACATCGTGTTTAGATAGTCTATTTTAGCTTCACGGTTAATGATCTCCGACGCTAACAATTCATCATTGAGATGAAGAAGCATTTGTTAACAATGTACAGTCAAGCATTACAATGCGAAAATACGAATGTTTTTGAAAATACTTAATACGGAAATTTCTGCATGTCGACTTATAGCCTAGATTTTTAAATAATTTAATTCTTTAATGAATAGTTGTTCTGGTAATTTGAATAATTCATTAATTTAATTTAACACACATAATATTTAATTTAAGTTTTTTAATTCTTTTTTTAATTCAATATTCTTCAAGAACAGGAGTTACCCAAATTAACCCTAGAGATCGTCTGTTCAAGTCCTGAGCGTTCAGACGCACAAGAATCAAAGGCTACACCAATGAAGCATGGTGGGGAATCGCATTTAAATATATTCACATCGAAGGAATAAAATACTGTTTTCGAATGAAGGTGAAATTTTTTTGTGACAAGAGTGATAAAGGGAAACATCAGCGAAGACGGTTTTCGTAAACTATAATTTTACTGAATTAAATTCCTTATTGTGAAAATCAAATTTGCAGTGATAGATATCACGAATTAGTTTGTTAGGTTGAGTAACTTTATTTTCTTTGGTGCGATAGGCCAATGTTTCTAAGTATCAGACCAAATTTAACGAAATATTTCGACTAGAATAAAAACAATTTCTCGAATTCATCGACATTGTCATGTTACTGGACGCAATTTCTTTAATTATCGTTATCGTAAAGTTAATATGCTAATTTCCATACTAGAAATCAAAATTTAAATAGACTCTAATTACATTTCAAATAGGTAGATTCTTAAGGAATTTCGCGCGCAAGATAAAATGGAAAAAAGAGAACCAATTTAAAAATTAACATTTGTATTGTTTTTCATGGCAAACGTTTCGGAATATTATAATTCCACCTTCAGTGCTGAAGCATAAAAGGTCAAACTTAGAAAATACAATAAATTCAATAAAATAAGTAGTAAAGTCAATAAGTTGTCTCTATGAATACAAAAAAATGAATCTTTTAATACGATGCCCTGCAAGCTTTTCCATTGAGCCCTCTCATAATTCATAATGGTGAACTTATCTTGAAAATACGTTCAAGTGAAACATTAATTGATTCCTTTACTCACACGTTAGTACACATAAATTCTGCATCATAACTATACATGGACGAATATACTGTGTCTTTAACAGTCAATAACTTGAATACAAAGTCTTACAAGTTATCTACGGAAAATTTACTGTCGCAAAAAGTGTTTTCAACGGTAGTCAATTTTTACGAAGTTTAGAATTATGGGTATCGCAGGCAGGTAAAATGGCCATCATCGGTACATCTGGTTCATGAATTTTAGGTAATCCATGTAAAACACCAAGCTGAGAACCCACCGAACGGAACATATTGTATAATTAATTCGTACGTAAAATTTCCCAGCTCTGTCTTTGAAGATACAATTATAATATTCCGATACGTTTGCCAGGAAAAATAATAAAATGTTCACTTTTACATTTGTTCTCCTTTTCATCTTACACGTGGTAAAATTATTTTTGAACATGCGTTGAGCGACCTATTCACTGTTTGAAGCTAATCTTTCCAATGCTACTAAAAAGAAGGAGTTTTCCTAGCAACTAATACACACAAATGCAGTCTGAATTTTAAAATCGCATGTTCTCAAGAAATAGCAATTTTTCAGTGGGAATGTAAGTTGCGGAGGGGAGGAGAAGAGCCTAGAAAGAAATAGCATGAAAGCACTTAGCGTCAATTAACGGCTGTGAAAAATATTTTATGAAAATGTTTCCAGAGCGGAATGAGCAAAGAACATCCTCAAGAAAGGGCATCAGAACACGTTCTGCATCATGAAGTCTGGAAACCATGCATGTTACAGAAAAATCAGTGACCTATGTACTTTCATGCATGCACTATCTACAATATTCTAATACTAACTAAGTTTGGTTGCGACCCATATCAGTGTAAAGCCCACCATTGATGCTGCACCGACACAAATGTCAAAATTAACCTACATTTCAGTAATATAATATTAGTCACTGTTTTGAAACCAAGAAATTCCTCTAAATGGGGGTTTACTTCCTTATACTCACAAAGCGCAAGCTTCTCAGAACACTGTAATTGGTTTTATCTAATGAAACTTAGTCATGCACCTATACTTGTTTTTATGAGCTTTTAACCACTAATTCTACGTACACACGGACGTGTTCTGTGCATTTGACTTTCCTTAAAGTCAGTCCGGTTCCCGCTCTCTCTCGCGGCCCTTGGACCTACGCCGTTCCATCAGCGTCTCTGCAGGGGATACGCTCACTCTGTGTCTCTTTCTTCTCCCGTGATTCGGCCTGTTCTCCAGCCACAAAAGACTAATTTATTGCGGCAATTTACGAGCGCGTCCTATTATGCAGAACATCCCTTCGCTCTGTTTGCTCTCGACGTGATGTTCAACATTGCGTCCGGCAGAGTCACCTCAGTGAGAGAGCATTTTTGGGCTTCGCGTCCATTTTTACACTCTAAAATCGATTACTTGAACATTGGCTATATAATATTTAGAAAATGACTGGCAGGGTCTCGTCAACACAGGATTTTAGCTCTTCTTACTAATTACGCTGTCAAAAGAAGAATAAACTGCAAAGTTAAATTTTCTGCCGGTTCCTTGGTGACAGAGATTTATTTTCGGAGCCACTATATTAGAACAGATATTTCCCAGTCACGAGAAATGTTAGGCTTGGTGACCGATCTAATACGACTACTGGGCATGCATATGTTTTAAAATTTGTGGAGCTAATACTAGTTTCATCACGCGTATCCATCAACATTGATTAAAACTTCAAAAGATATCCAGGAAAATAATTTATGATTTCTAAGCTGTGTTACAAAACAAGAAATAAGAAGCTGTGATAAGAAATAAGAATTGAAACGTAAATATTTTACGGAAACAGAATATTCAGTAAAAAATATTTCTCTAGTCATACGACAGCTCACGAGTATAAGTCGTTTCCCCGATGACATCAAATTTTGAAATACTGAAGCTGAAAAACGTTTTATGTTTATTAATTGAAAGTGTGGCATGCACTGAAAGTTCTTTTCTCCGCTAGGAACGACACTAAATTTTGATCATGAAAGTGTTTTCTAAGAGATCGAAGAGGTATCAAGCATCCATAAAACCTTCCAAGCTCACGAGCACTCAGAGAGACTACTGATTTGAGTGACATTTATTGCAAGTAATAGGGATTTCACGCTTCAATTACTGTATCAACGCAAGGAGGCTTCTGCCACGGCGGAATGCTCAACACTAACATCATTAAGCTGATGCTGATACCCATGGACCACTCTGAGGCGAGGGCTAAAAACGCACCCAAGTATTGAATACAGAACAGCCGTCCCTCGGGTTACACGACTTATCATATTATGCGGATCTCAGCTTTTGTAGATAAAAGTTACTCCGAGCAATTCATCACTTGAATCGTGAATAGTACACTAGAATAACTGGGATTGAATCTTACCTTTTTCTAGGGAATGCATAAACTTTTACGGATATAATTTAGTCCCAATAATTCGTCACTCGTATAGACCACGATGTAGAAGAAAGACTGAGCCTAATAGTTATCTGTGAATGTTAAGGCTCGCATGAGGTGTGCAAATGCTCGGGGCCAGTTACGGGTGTTTGAATGAAACATAATGCAAGCAATAACAAACAGGAAAAAAATGCGCTGTAGAACATTTCTATCAGCGGCCGGAATGCTCCTCTTAAATAGTCACAATTTTTTTATTTCCAGAAAAAAGTGCGGAGCAGCATTACTAAAATTTATCAACAAATATTTATTTGCCTATGATATATTTATAACCCGAGTAAAATACAAAAAAGATTCTACAAAATCCAAATTTCTCTAAATTTTTAGACGCTAACGCTGGAGTTTATGATGATTGGTTCTTACGAAATTCTATGATACCGCTTCAGTGCAACTAGCTTTTGAAATCTTACATAATCCCTCGTTGCTTAAGAACTAATTTCAAAGACTCAAAGGTTGTAGCGATAATGTAAGATTGTCGTTTTCTATGTGGCACATTTCCTAAAAAAAATTTATTTATAAAATTCATAAAAAATTCCTAAAAAA
The DNA here is from genome assembly GCA_030386875.1 of Morinoia aosen. Taxonomy (NCBI): domain Eukaryota; kingdom Metazoa; phylum Arthropoda; class Malacostraca; order Amphipoda; family Talitridae; genus Morinoia; species Morinoia aosen. Next base: position 34,034,302 of record CM059577.1, read on the forward strand.
TAAAATTCCTACAAAGTAGTCATTTATGTTCAGTAATCGTAATATGTCTCATGGTAAATTAACTCAACGCAAAGTTTCCACTTCTCCGCCGCGTATCACCGATACCTACAGCCGGAGAAGTTTAAATGTAAGGCCGCTGCTTCACTCGCCTCAAAACGGAACTCAATGGCGAAAGCAGCAAAAACACTTGGCCTTACAATTGGTGACCCCAGAGTGACCTAAAAACGGAACTCAAAGGCCGAAGCAGCAACACCTGGCCTTACAATTGGTGTCCCCAGACGAATCGGCAATGCCTTCAAAAGGGTGACCCCAGAAATGAAACCCAACGGCGGAAGAAGCTACAACAACAAATGGCCTTACAATTGGTGACCCCTGCCTCTCAGAAAACTAGAGAACCCAGCAGTCTCCAGAGAGATCAGCAGTGAGCCAAGGCTTCAATATCGCTTCCCTCTTACAACTGGTGGCCGCAGCAGCTCTTCAGCGGGTTCACCATCAGGCCTAGGCTTCCACAGTGCTTGCCCCTTGCAACTGGTGAAAGTGGTGATCCTAGCAGCTCTCCAGCGGTTTCACCAACGGGTTGATGTATCTACAGAGCCAGCCGCTCCGAAAACTGGAGACCCAGCACTGCCAACTGTCTCCAGCCGGCTCATCATCGGGCCTAGGCTTCAACATTGCCTGCCCCTTACAACCGGTGACCCAGCAGCACCCATCTTTGCTCTCTAACTGCAACCAACGATCTAGCCTTCGACGCATTTTCCGCTAGGTGTTTCAAGCACCTCAAGAACGTTCAACCAAGCGCGAAAATGCACAACCGAGCCGCCAAAACGCTTACAGCTCGGCCCCATCGCACGGTCTCAAGGCACAGCCTCATCGCTCAGCCTCAAGGCACAGCCTCATCGCTCAGCTTCGTCGCGCACGGCTTCATCGAGCACGGTTTCATCGCGCAAGGCTTCATCGCGCACGGCTTCATCACGCACGGCTTCATCGAGCACGGCTTTATCGCACTGCGTCATCACCGCCTCATCGCTCCGCCTAATCACTCGATCTCACCGCTCTCCACTAGCAGTCTGCAGCATCATTATTTTAATTTACTAAATTGTATCGTTTTCAATGTGGCACATTTCCTAAAAAAGTTTATTTATAAAATTCCTAAAAAATTCCTAAAAAATAAATTGGGAATTGAGTCAGTACAGCCTCCTCCGCCGCTGGGGCTTTATTATCGCCTCAGGTCTGATGTTGGTGAGTTCGTGGAGTTATGACGAGGAATTTCCGCAAAATGTCACCCATCGGCGACGAAATTCCTCGTCATAACTCCACGAACTCGCCAACATCAGACCTGAGGCGATAATAAAGCCCCAGCGGCGGAGGAGGCTGTACTGACTCAATTCCCAATTAATTTTTTAGGAATTTTTTAGGAATTTTATAAATAAATTTTTTAGGAAATGTGCCACATAGAAAACGATACAATTTAGTAAATTAAAATAATGATGCTGCAGACTGCTAGTGGAGAGCGGTGAGATCGAGTGATTAGGCGGAGCGATAAGGCGGTGATGACGCAGTGCGATAAAGCCGTGCTCGATGAAGCCGTGCGTGATGAAGCCGTGCGCGATGAAGCCTTGCGCGATGAAGCCGTGCTCGATGAAGCCGTGCGCGACGAAGCTGAGCGATGAGGCTGTGCCTTGAGGCTGAGCGATGAGGCTGTGCCTTGAGACCGTGCGATGGGGCCGAGCTGTAGGCGTTTTGGCGGCTCGGTTGTGCATTTTCGCGCTTGGTTGAACGTTCTTGAGGTGCTTGAAACACCTAGCGGAAAATGCGTCGAAGGCTAAATCGTTGGTTGCAGTTAGAGAGCAAAGATGGGTGCTGCTGGGTCACCGGTTGTAAGGGGCAGGCAATGTTGAAGCCTAGGCCCGATGATGAGCCGGCTGGAGACAGTTGGCAGTGCTGGGTCTCCAGTTTTCGGAGCGGCTGGCTCTGTAGATACATCAACCCGTTGGTGAAACCGCTGGAGAGCTGCTAGGATCACCACTTTCACCAGTTGCAAGGGGCAAGCACTGTGGAAGCCTAGGCCTGATGGTGAACCCGCTGAAGAGCTGCTGCGGCCACCAGTTGTAAGAGTAAGTAGAGTAAAAGTGAGTTTGTAGGGCGTCTATGACGGTGAACTAAGTCAATTCTTAGGATAACAGGAAATGTTGTATTCAATATCGTGCGAGAGGAAATTTTTTGGCTTCGTAGATAAGGTGAGATGAAGATATGCAATTAGATTTATTTCTTTCACTCGATAGAAATGATAAACGCAAATAAACAGGTGGAGAATGAGGCAAGAGTGAAGGATACAAATGTTAGGCTGCTAGTGGAGAGTTGTGATGTGAGAAAGAGATGGGCGGAGTATTTTGAGGAACTGCTGAACGTGAGGGATGATAGGACTGCGAGAGTAGTAGCTGTTGGAAGTGATGTTAGAATGCCTGTGTTTGGTGAAGTGAATAGAAGTCGAATAAGAAGTGCAGAGGTGAGATGTGCGTTGGATGAAATGAAAAATGGGAAAGCTCCAGGTTTGGATGGCTGCACGGTTGAATGTCTAAAGAAAGGAGGAAATGTGGTTATAGAATGGTTGGTGCGTTTATTAAATGTGTGTTTCGAGGCTAGTAAAGTGCCGGTTGATTGGAGTAGCGCGTGCGTAGTTCCGTTGTACAAGGGGAAAGGTGACAGGTATGAGTGCAGTAATTCTAGGGGTATAAGTCTACTGAGTGTCGTTGGGAAGCTGTATGGAAGAGTGTTAATTGGAAGAGTGAGAGTGTTGACGGATCGTGTGCTTGCTGAAGAACAGTGTGGTTTTAGGTGTGGTAGAGGTTGTGTGGATCAAATGTTTGCTGTGAGGCAGGTGAATGAAAAATACTTATTAAAGGGAAAGGATGAATATTGGGCATTTATGGATCTAGACGTATGACAGAGTGGATCGCGTATGACAGAGTGGATCGCGAGGCTTTATGGCAAGTGGTAAGTTTGTATGGAGTGGGTGGGAGACTGTTGAATGCGATCAAGAGTTTCTACATTGATAGCAGAGCATGTGTGAGAGAGAGTAGGGAATGAGGTGAGTGAATGGTTCCCAGTTGTGACAGGTGTGAGACAGGGATGTGTGATGTCGCCGTGGTTGTTTAATTTGTTTATGGATGGTGTGGTGAGAGAAGTGAATGCCAGAGTGTTGGGAAAAGGTGCGCAGTTGGTGGGACGAAATGGTATGTATTGGGAAGTGTGTCAGCTGTTGTTTGCAGATGATACAGCGCTGGTGGCTGATTCAGAGGAAAAACTGAGGAGACTGGTTACAGAGTTTGGTAGAGTGTGCGAAAGGCGGAAATTGAGGGTAAATGTGAATAAAAGTAAGGTGATGAGATGTTCAAGAGGTGGAGTGTTTGGAACTTTGGATGTGAGGTTGAATGGGGAAGTTTTAGAGGAGGTAGAGCATTTTAGGTACCTCGGGTCGGATGTGACTGTTAAGGATAGTATTGAAGTAGAAGTGAAGCATCGAGTGAGTGAAGGTTGTAAGACATTGGGTGCAATGAGGAAAGTTTTTGAATGCAGGAGTTTGAGTATGAATGCTAAGAGGGGACTGTATGAAAGTTTGATTGTGCCAGTTTTGTTGTATGGAGCAGAGTCCTGGGGGTTGAGAGCAGCTGAGAGGAGGAAGTTGGATGTGTTTGAGATGAAGTGTTTGAGGAGCATGTATGGAGTAACTAGAAGAGATAGGATCAGGAATAAGTTGGTTAGGGAGCAGACGGGTGTTATCAAAAAGTTGAGCAGGCGAGTGGATGAAAGAGTGCTTGGATGGTTTGGGCATGTAGAAAGAATGAATGTTGATCGGCTGGTGAAAAAGATATATATGTCGGAAGTGAGTGGTCTTCGAGCGCGAGGTAGACCACGGATGAGTTGGACGGATGGGGTGCGACGTGCTTTGTATGAGAGGGGTCTGACTGTGGACGTGGCGAGAGGGATGGCTGCGGACAGAAGTGAGTGGGGGCAGTGTATAAGGAGGTAATTTTATTTTTGACGCGTTACTGGAAGCTGCCTGCGTGTGATGGGGTTGACCTGTCATGTGCGGGGGAGGGGCTGCACTCAATGAAGCGGTCGGGGTAAACCAGCTGTTGCTGTCGGGCCTGACTGTGGAAGGTGGTTGTGCTGGGCTGCTGCTGATCCTGGCAGTTCAGGTGCGGCCAGTGCTGCCTCTCTCGCCTCCTAGTGACTAAGTGTGGTGATTGTGGCCTGCTGTCGGCTACCCTCCCATGGGGAGGATAAGCCCGGTATATGTATGTAAATTGTATCGTTCCAACTGATTTCTCTCTAGGGGGAGGGTACTTGTAGTGCTCTACCCTAGTTCTAGTCATTTATGGCCTTACTCAAACCTCGATCCTAGTCATTTATGTTCAGTAATCGTAATATGTCTCATTGTAAATTGATTAAGTTAAAAGTTCCCACTTCTCCGCCGCGTATCACCGATACCTACAGCCGGAGAAGTTTAAATGTAAGGCCGCTGCTTCACTCGCCTCAAAACGGAACTCAATGGCGAACGCAGCAACAACACTTGGCCTAACAATTGGTGACCCCAGAGTGACCTAAAAATGGAACTCAAAGGCCGAAGCAGCAACACCTGGCCTTACAATCTCATCAAAGACTTGTTTCTTTGCATTTTAATTTTTAATTGGGATATGCCAAAGGCAAAATATTTATATTTATCCAAACTTACATCAAAGTGATCTGCATTTTCAAGATAAATTCTCAGCTTTTCATAAACATAACTTCATACTCTTTTCTGCCCTTTATTATTGCTGTTTCATGTCCATTCATTCGCTGTCAGAAAAATTGAATAAACGAGCCCCGATGTTTAACGTCTGTAAAAATGTTAGAAATTTTAAAACATGTCAGTGAGCATTTAGAAGTATTTACAAGAACATTTTTCTAGTATTTTGCAGACATTATCGAAAAATTTCAACCTGTTATCATTTAAGTATCTCTCTGAAAGTTTAAGTTTGCAATGTGTCTAACTTTGAACTTAAGGATCGTAATTCAGACAGAGAATTGAAAAAAGATCTTGATTAGCATAGGTTAGGGCTATAATATGCGGAAGAGAAAACCAGACATGCGCAATTGAAAGTGAATGCATCCGTTTTCTTGTTTTTTTCCAAAAAAAAAATAGTTCAAATCATGAAATTTTTCGTTATGCCATGTATAAAATAGAGTATGAAATGGATTTATGCACCAAGCTTCTTAGACTTTCATACATAATTATTTTCTTATCCTAGATAGGGAATAATATATTGAAAGGAAGCTACCTATTAAAAGAATATTCAGATTCAGATAATAAAAAAGAATTTGTGTCAAAGTGAATCAGTCGACAGCTTGGGTTTATTTGCGATAGATAAAAGACTTACAAAACAAAACGAATTATCGAAAGTTATGGCAGGGATTACCAGCATTCGATTTAGAAACGACGCCTAAATTAAACAGCCCTCGACACGTCCAGGACGCTGTGCGTCTAAGTGCTGCAATCATATTAACATTTTACTCGTTCGTTTACTCTGGTTCTTCTTTTTATTGTACGAGCAAGATTCTCTATGAATCGTCCCATTGGAAGTATAATCATATCATTGAAATACGCGGCAAAAATATTCAAACCATGACATCTCCCCCAGTCCTCTGGAAAGCAGCAGTTGCAGGAACCCGCTACAACAACGCGTAAAAGTGGGCAATATTCAAACCAAAAAAGTCACAGTAAAAGAAAGTGAGCTACAAGGGGTCATGCCCGCATGGGATGTGAAATATGAACACGGGCGCACTCGGCCTCATAACTCTGCCGAGCACCAGGATGAAATGACGGAGCATTTGCGCAAATGCACGGCTGTGCTACCAGAAATTTCCGCAAAATGTCACCCATCGGCGACGAAATTCCTCGTCATAACTCCACGAACTCGCCAACATCAGACCTGAGGCGATAATAAAGCCCCAGCGGCGGAGGAGGCTGTACTGACTCGTATGACTGCATTACGCCTCCCAATCGTTAACTTGACTCTCTCAATTCCTTTGATGACGTCGAGTTAAATTTATAGTCCATACGCAACACATTTCTGGGACTTATCCAGATTGCAGAGGAACAAGTTCAGCGTGTTCGCTGTCATCGGTGGCATTTTAGCAACGCAAGCAAGTGGCACAGTAAGTTTGTAGGGCGTCTATGACGGTGAGCAAAGTCAATTCTTAGGATAACAGGAAATGTTGCATTCAATATCGTGCGAGAGGAAATTTTTTGGCTTCGTAGATAAGGTGAGATGAAGATATGCAATTAGATTTATTTCTTTCACTCGATAGAAATGATAATAAGTTTGTCAATAAGATATATTAGTCAAACTCCCATGTTTTTATACTTACAGTGCCGTTCAATAGAATCTGTCAACTTAATTCTACTTTGAAGAATTTATACGGTTTTTTAAAGTTTAGCCTCCATATCCTTTCAGTCAAAGTAATTATCGAAATAAATTTAATGAAATGCACAGAGAGTAAAATTTGAGTATTTCGGTTGATACAGCCTGCTATGCAACCAAGAAAAGACGAATGCTCCTTGACGAGACGAAAAGATGAAAAATATAAATAAAATAAATAGAAGTAAATTCATGCTTCCTTATTACTCAAAAGGCCCGGTCGAAACACAGTATCCTTTTCGTTGGAACTAAATCTTGGAACTCAATGCCTGCGGAGATCCGTGAAAGTAATTCCTACAACGTATTCAAAAGACATCTTGAGTCTCACTTCCTGTCAGAATACTAGTTGTGTAAGATCACCATGTCAAATCTTGCCTCCTACATGTCTGGTCCTAATAATGTTACTTGCCATGGGTAACATAACCGATCTTCAGTCTGTTCTTAAATTGTTTCATCGAATATATTGTTAAATATAGCCGATTTGACCTATATTGTATTATACAGCATCAAATATCGAGTTCCTTATCTCATTGATTAGTCTAATGCGAAACTAGGTTAAGTGAATTAGGTTAAACATTATTGTACACTTAGAATAACGTGATGGAAGGATGCCCTAGAAGTCGCTGAACTTGTTCGGGCCCACAGGTAGCTATACGCTAGTTTGACCATTGTCTTAGACTTAAGAAACATTCTACCTCTGTATCACCTGTGGTAAATAAATTGTTTAAATTGTTTAAAATTGTCTAAGATAAAAATACTCAAAAGGAGATTGACAGCGAGCTGCGCCCACCTTTACGTGAAAGAGAAAGAGAAATGATGAATGGAATATGAGGTATGTTTAATAATAAATCAAATCCCGCTACTGAAGCTTGCAACAAGTTTTTCTGGTTTTGCAGTTCCCGCCAGTGAAGCGCCATTCCCGCAAAGTGTGCTGATGAGGACGGATATCCCGGATGCAGCTCAGGAATCCCACGTATCTCAGAGTAGCGCCACGTCCCCAAGACGGACTGAAGAAGTATCGTCTTCAGCACTCCTCTGGAATGCTTTCTATTTTATGAGTGCTGTAGCAATTTAAAATGGCGAGCCGAGAAACTGAGAAAAATTTTCAACCGTAAAACTGCTGTTATTGGGTTTTGTTAAATCACTCGTTTTTTGCTATTTAGAAAATAAACACTATGAAGTAGACATTACTCGCTTAAAGAAACATTACCTAACAAAAGCTTGTTAGGTTCGCTCTAGTTTATCTTTGAGTATTTTTGCTGCGTCAATTCATTTTAGTTTGAGTTTATAGCATGAATTACAGCATCATTTATTATGATTTTGCATCAGTATCTCCAACTGCACATTTATTTGTGTATGTATAGACATAAGGGATCTATCTCAGCAAAAAACTTTCGTGCAGCAAAAATATAGAAGGAATATAAAATCATGGGTAACACTTCAAAAATATGTTTTTTTAAACATCATAATATACAAAAAGTTGTTTCTTTAACCACTTAACAAAACTGTTCTCAATCCAAAACTTGGCACACAGCAATGGCGTCACACTACAGGTCTTGGCAATGGCGCCAATTTTTAAAAATACAAAGGAAATGAGACGGTCGGTGTAATTTCCTTCAAAACTTCTGTAATATCGTATGCGAGGAATTAAAAACTAAATTTGTGATGCTTAAACATATATAAAGTTCTAAAATTTACTTTTTAGAATCTTTTTATTGTGTACTTTCTGATTAATACGCATGGTACAGGTCGAAACCGCAGTTCGAGCGATACAGAGCTTGAAAGATCGAGATTGTTGTCCAAGCAGATTTATGTGGTTGCTTCCAATTTTGGGGATTTTTCGTTGGTATATTGAAGTGTACTAAACTTTAGCTGCAAGTCTGCAACAGACTATTTCTATCAACTTCATGTTGTATAATCTCATGTACCTCGTAAGCAACATAAAAAGGAAGATGGTGTGTATAGAGAAACCTTACCTTACGTAACTCATATGCTCCAGTCATGAAATGAGGACCCCAACCTACAGACGTAGCAAGAACCTGCGTTGGTACTATATTTCCTTGGTTTAAATATCCTACTCTAATGAACCGAGGTGATACTCAGCCTAAACGAGCTCGATCGTGCATGTTTATTGTGTCGTATCAGAAATAAAGAGGGAAAATGGAGGGGTTTCATACACATTTCCTAGAGAAAGTATCAATGCATGTGTCTCCTACGATTTTTGAAAGCCTAGTCAACACCGTTCTATGGATAATTATAATTAACGATAGACTGGATCCGCAGTGATTTCGCCCCTTGATTCATCACGAACGACGCAAATTCTCAGACCACAACTGTGACATAGTGATTTCTATGACCAGACCTGAAGGTGTAGGTCTGGTCATTGACTAGACCTACGATGTAGGTCTGTAAACCCAACGCCTTTTTATTTGATAAATATTCAGAACACAAGGCGGCGTTGAAGTTGACGAATGCGGCTGTGTTAGGCGTAACTTCATCTAAAGCTAAAATTTGCAAACCCAAAGCAACCCTTGTATCTAACCAACTTGCGTCGGCCGAGCAACTCAGGTTCTTGAAGTGAGGATTTACCCTGAGTGTGCAGGCCTGCGAACTTCTAGTGATGAGATCCGCCGTCGCTAAAGTCAATGAATGTAGAATGAGTTAATAACCACAAAGCGGTAATGCGGACAGGGTTCATTCCTCTTGATCGCACGGAGCTAGACAATCTGTTGCAGTCGGGCCTGAAATCCACCGGACTGGTTAGATTAAGTTCACTTAGACGTGAGCCCTACAACAACACGCTAGGTTCGCTTGAATATCCAATGCATTGAAAGAAAACAAAGGTCCATAGCCATGCACAATAAACTCAGAGTTAAGGCAAGCTGCGCAAGGCTTTGCTGCTGTCCTAACAATGTTGAATGAATTATGAGGCAAAAGAATTCGAATTCAACCACAGAAGTATCGGTGGTCTTTTACCTTTTGAACAAGGCTGGGGATTTTTAACAAATGCAGCTCAACAGCTGGTGAAATCCGGTCACTAACGATGCATAATTTTGAGCATAATCCCTAATAGAGCATGAATCATTAATAGAGAATGGCCCGTTTTAAATATATAAGCATAATAAATTAATATATCATGAAGTAAGCCACATGTTTTTTTCAACACAATCACTTACATCGCATCTATGAACGATTGCAATGCTATGAGGGAAGACTGCATCTCGCCACTGCGCTTATCCTGTCTGGAAAAGAATCAAAACCGCCATCTCGTGAGAGGTGTGTTCTCGTCACAACACCTAAGCATTTTGTGCTATCTTCTAATTATAAACCACGCATGTATTGTGCAAAGAGTGTGCTAAGTTGACGCCAGTCTATCAATATAGTAACATAAGTCGGCGTCAGCTGAATGCTTACCCTTTACCCCACATCCTCATCACCTCCATCCCTCCCCCCTCCTGCGAGGCGTCATTGAAAGTTATCACTTCACTTCGAAGAATAAATTCCTAAGTCTTTGTAATTTTAACTAGGTAAAATCTAATTCATTTTATATCGATTAAATGTGGATTTTGGTTTCACTCAACTAGAATTGTGGGCCTTTACACCAATTAACTGAGAATAACTGTCGTAACGCGTTTGTTCCAAACGAATGTAGGGCTTGCTTTTGTCGATTACAGAGGACCAAGGAAAGTATTGCGCTAGAGGTAGACTTGATAACATGCACATTGATGATCCTTCTTAGGATTATTGCCATTAGGCAATAAATCCATAATATTTCGAAATGATTTAAAACCAAGGAAATTAGTGTTGTGTGACTCAATATAGAGCATCAGACAACCTATCTCGCATCGATTAAACTTGTTATATTTCAATTAAAAATGCGATCAGTCATTCCACATTCACATCACCAAAGCCCTAATGGTCTCTTGAGATTAGTCATCATTATTGCTATCATCCCTAATCAAACAGCTTTGGAATAAATCAGCGTTCATCAGTTTCAATAGTGAAATAAGTGTTCTCTCATGTTTTAATTCCCTTTGAAAGTTAGATAGAGTGAGAGCGAGTTGTAGAAAAGGAGAGATAAATTCGTAATTGAATCTGACGATATTGAAAATGCACGGATTATAGATTGCCTTGAAAATGCGGCTTCATTGATCTACTGTGCGTGTATTTGACACGCTTACCAAAAATAATCACTTGATCATGATGACCGGAATGAATCATTAAATCACATTATTTTCGTAATGAATTATAAAATTATTTCAGTATAGTTTGCCTCACTGGAGACTGTTGGTAGCGAATATCAAATATCTTTTCAAAATGATTCATCGTAACGTTATTCGGATCGGGTAGAATATGAAGACTAACTTACAAAGCCGCAACAGATGGACAAAGAAAACCTCCGAAATATGACTTACATTACATACGTGTCAGCTTTGGACTGACACAATGTGATCTTTGATCTACGAATGCAATGCACTGGGTCAACACCTCCTATGTATACGGGGCAATGGCTTGAAGCGCGTCAGAATACATTAGTTCCATCTCACGGTGCATTAACATCAGAGCTGCAGAGCTGAACCTTACACGCCAATCAGAACGCCGCTAGGCCGTCAGTATTTGCCGTGCGGTGCGACGTTACCGCCCCTCCAAAACGGTGCAGTATCATGGATACGAAGTTAATATTGATAGTTTACTCTTGCATGATAATAGCCGTCATGTATTCATTTACAAAATTTTTGTCAATAGCCGTCGCATCCTTTTTAGAGGAACAGATGAAAATGATAGATGAGCGCAAATCATCGGGCAAGTAAAAAGATATTTAAATTACGATTAACATCAGGAACGACATATGCATTTGATGTGTGATCTGAAAGATAACATGTGCAAAATTGTAGAGGAACTGAAGCCCGTGGCATTGACATGCTCATCACTCACATTCAATCGTTCAATTAACGAGATTGTAATGGTATTTCAAACAATCACAAATTTAGTTGAACAATTTACGCGCTTAATCGAACTTAATCAAATGCGATCATTTTGAGCGACCGTGAACAGCAAGTTTAAACATTTCATTTTTATTTAAACGTGTTCATTTTCATTTAATGAAATAATTGAAATCTCATGTTGGGAGATTTTCCCCGTTGGGTATAAGGGAAAGCTCAAGCACAATACCCCACTCAACCCAGGTGTCGGAACTGGGTACCGGCTTTACGGGGGAACCGTCATGGTGTCCTATATATAGGGTTAGTTATAATACATTTGAAAAACCAATGCTAAGATCATATGTATCAGGCTTGATTGGAAATAAAGCATCCCAAAGATGCCGATGTTAACCTAACCTAACCTCATGGGATTAGCTAATAACTGCATTTATTCACAAATATAGGGTAGGTCTTAGCACACAATTGTTACGTTTATTCCTGACTCCATTCACCATGAGGTTCTGTCTCGTTTTTTGCGTTACTTCATTTCCTACCTTTTCTCATTTTGGGACTAATGTTTTCCAGTTGGCATTCTTTGATCCCTTTAGGAGAGCCGGTGTTCTCAGTTTACAACTGTTGTAGCGCTGAAATTAAAACGCAAAAAACTAGCAGGAAATGTACAACACCACTACAAAATGATGCACAGACATCAAATTACGTTTATTTATTTATATAATTAAAGCCTTATGTAAAATAGAAATAAATCATACCCACGCTTCTCTGATGTATAGCTTATGATCGATTTGGACGTTCTTGAAAGCTTTGAACTTCGAAAAATAAGAAGCGTATTCTGTGACAAGGGAATTTAACTTTAAAATACGCAACTCGGGACTCAGCAGCGAAGTCTAATCAGGACTTCGTGGATCGCCGAGTGAATCTCGCACGCTGTTTGGAGGCCTAACTTGGCAATGCTGCTTAACTTCAGCCAATTCCTCGGAGGAGCCCGGCCTGAGAAACCAATTAAGCGAACATGAAGATGACCCAAAAATATTGTGACACACTTTAAGACTCCCCCGACACGCTTTAACTTGCAGGCTGGTATAAAGTTTCCTCAAATAGGGAATAGGCGATCCTTCAGATTTTTAAATAACGACCGAATATTTGCAACGTGGCAAATTTTTCCCATAGTCTTAGCGGAGCTGTAAAGGGAAATTAATTAATCGGGGAATGACATGGAATGAGCCGGCACATTGAGGGCATGAAGCGCTTGTCGAATGAAACAATTTGTAAAAGAACTACTCGTTGTTTCAGAATCAATTTACCGGTATTACCTAACCGAATTTGCTTTCGTTGGAAATGACTTGGAGCTGAACAGGAACATCCAATCAGTGAAATACCGCAACCGCAACAGGGCCTGCAATGTCAGTCAGTTAAAAATTCATTTTATGTTCGTGATATAAGCTTATTATACTTGCTATTCTCCTGCATTTAATGAAACAACTTAAACCTGACAAGTCGTTGTTTAATTTCAAATATTTTTTGCTTAATTAATGAACATTCAAACTTACTGGCTTCTGGGTTCCAACTGAGCCGGTAGAAATTTCATACATTGGCTAAAGTTCCGGAGGAAGAAATATGTATTGGACTTAAAGAAGAGAATCAGTAGTTGCACTTATCTGTCCATCACTCTACGAGTATAGTGAAATTCATACTGTTAATTTTCGAATAAAACTAATATATTTTCATATAAGTATGAATCCGTAGTGAAGACGTAACTAATCTATACTATAGTAAGAGCCGCGTCCATCTGTCTTTCTGTCTGTCCGAAGCCAGCCTTAAGGGTAGACGCACACCAAAAGATTTCAGGCGAGAAAGCGAGCAAGCTTGAATCGATATACATGTATTCCTATGGGAGTGCGCACACCACAAGCAAGCTAGCGAGCGAGTGAGAATGATTGAAGATTGGCTGCAGCGAGAAAGCAACTTGAAGATGGTTTCACGCTTGAAAGCTCCAGTGAGAAGCCTCTGCACAGACCTGTGTGGCCTCTGGCAGTGGCAGCGCTGCGTCTGGCAGTGCGCGGCGAGATGTCGAAGGGAGAGGTGTGCTACACAATTTCTCCAGCAAAGACTGAACTCCTTATATCCAAAGTTTATGCTGTATTGTGCCTTTGGAAGTCAAAAAATCCAAAGCACAATGACAGATTACATGTTTCAAAGCAATGGGACGAAGTATGAATGATACTCAACGTTACAAACACATGCTAGTTCCGCTTATTTTTGTTATTAACCTCTCTCCATGACATTCAGGAGCAAACTGGCTATCTTTTGGTGTGTGATAGATCTCGCCAAACATCTTTCTCTCTCGCTTGCTTTGTAGCTTGCCGTCTTTTGGTGTGCGTCTACCCTAAGGGTAGCTGCACACCAAAAGACGGCAAGAGACAAAGCAAGCGAGAGAGAAAGATGTTTGGCGAGATCTATCACACACCAAAAGATAGCTAGTTTGCTCCTAAATGTCATGGAGAAAGGTTTATAGCAAAAATAAGCGGAACTAGCATGTGTTTGTAACGTTGAGTATCATTCATACTTTGTCCCATTGCTTTGAAACATGTTATCTGTCATTGTGCTTTGGATTTTTTGACTTCCAAAGGCACAGTACAGCATAAACTTTGGATATAAGGAGTTCAGTCTTTGCTGGAGAAATTGTGTAGCACACCTCTCCCTTCGACATCTCGCCGCGCACTGCCAGACGCAGCGCTGCCACTGCCAATGGCTTCTCACTGGAGCTTTCAAGCGTGAAACCATCTTCAAGTCGCTTTCTCGCTGCAGCCAATCTTCCATCTTTCTCACTCGCTCGCTAGCTTGCTTGTGGTGTGCGCACTCCCATAGGAATACATGTATATCGATTCAAGCTTGCTCGCTTTCTCGCCTCAAATCTTTTGGTGTGCAGCTACCCTTAGGGTAGACGCACACCAAAAGACGGCAAGCTACAAAGCAAGCGAGAGAGAAAGATGTTTGGCGAGATCTATCACACACCAAAAGATAGCCAGTTTGCTCCTGAATGTCATGGAGAGAGGTTAATAACAAAAATAAGCGGAACTAGCATGTGTTTGTAACGTTGAGTATCATTCATACTTCGTCCCATTGCTTTGAAACATGTAATCTGTCATTGTGCTTTGGATTTTTTGACTTCCAAAGGCACAATACAGCATAAACTTTGGATATAAGGAGTTCAGTCTTTGCTGGAGAAATTGTGTAGCACACCTCTCCCTTCGACATCTCGCCGCGCACTGCCAGACGCAGCGCTGCCACTGCCAGAGGCCACACAGGTCTGTGCAGAGGCTTCTCACTGGAGCTTTCAAGCGTGAAACCATCTTCAAGTTGCTTTCTCGCTGCAGCCAATCTTCAATCATTCTCACTCGCTCGCTAGCTTGCTTGTGGTGTGCGCACTCCCATAGGAATACATGTATATCGATTCAAGCTTGCTCGCTTTCTCGCCTGAAATCTTTTGGTGTGCGTCTACCCTAAGTGTGTGATGAGCGTATCTGTGATACAAGCGTCTTCAACTCCACAATTTCCAGCGTATTAATCCATCAGATTCGAGTAGGAATGAATATCACGTGAATTCTTAGGACATAGGAACGTGCGTCATGGGATTTGGAGAACATTATTATACATTTTGACGGAGTGTGCACTCGGCCTCATCAACTCTCCAGAGATTGAATTGTTTATATTTCATTTCGCCCTCTTTCTTATTTCAAATAAAGGGGGGTGGACTACATAGTCTAATATAATTTTTCATAATTCAACAAATGATAAAAAAGAAATGACCTTCTGACGAGCTACAGTAACAATATATAACGTATTTAAGTTTTCTTCCGACTTATGATTCTGAGCTATTTTATCTTCAGTTTCAAACAAGCACACGTCAATAGTATTCATAAAAACACCTACTTAGCCAAAAACTCGAATCTAACTTTGAGATAGAAAGATTCGTTTTTTGTCGAGTGATGTAACCGGTTTTCTTGATAAGATTTCCACAGCGAATGTGTCACAACGGCAGTGATTTCTACTGCTGAAATTCCATCAACTTACAACGTACACGACGCATATCCGTCCTCACATCCTGTCATCGGAGTTCCTATTGAAATTCAGGCATCTTACTTGCAAATGCGAGAAGTTGCGTACGAAATCGCGAGCTGCATCTTATTTTAGTAGATGAGATTGCTTCTTTCTCCTTGGTCGCAAATTCTGGAGCACTGACAAACACTCTACCGTTCTCGCCAAGTCTGGTACTGAGCGAAAACATTTTCAATATGGCGCCGATTGAAAGACTTTCACGGCTGCTCATGAATTTCAGGCGAGCAAAGAGCTCTTCTGAGCTCACGAGGAACGCAGGTGCATTATTTTCCGCCTAAAATGAAGGCCACCGATGGATTTTTAACAGCAAACGTATGGATTTTAAGCGATATTAAAAGCGTGATGCGTGTTTTATACTTAATTCAGATGAGCCCATTGAATCAGAGCATTATTCAAATTAAATCCGCCAGTGGGCTCAACTCAGCCATCAGAAGCTTAGAAATTATTTCCAGACAAGACCACACTTCGCATTGGAATTATACGAGTGTTGTGAATCATGATACGACGTAAAATTTGAATTTGTTCTCAAGTTTAATCTTCTTTGCACCAAATTCTGTTATTATTCATTGACGATATTTAAATAAACAAACAGATTTATCTTTTAATATCGCATGAATCTCTTTTATTAGTACATAACAGTTAGCAAAAATCCTTCATGCCAATCTAATTCAGGTGATAAAATAAGCCCTACAGGTTCTCAGCGCCTAATATTGGTTTTGCGCTTCTGACAGTAGCAATTATAAATAGTTAATTTCCCAAAACTGAATAAGAACTCCAAAACATTAGATTACTTCAGCAATGCTTCATGTCTTTACCCACGTACGGACAGATTTATTTCGCTACTAATTGCTGCGAGTGAAAAGAAGCCGATCGTTCTCGATATAGTACATCAATAAAATGCCCTGTCGTGCCAAGAAGATTTTCGAGCTCCCTAATGCGCTTAACACGTAAGCGAACCCGTTCACCGAACGAGAAACATCGCGCACAACTCATACACAACCCGCAAATATCGCTGCCTGGACGTCAAACCTAAAGAAAATGTGACAGCTGTTGCGTTGTGATAGGAAATATTTTAATAGTCACTTATGTATTTTTTAGAAGCCCCTATGGCATAGTATGCCTCACGTTGCAAGCGAAGTTTTGCTTTAACGACGATATGTATGAGTTTTTGCCATGTAATGAGTGGTATGTTGCAGTCAACTGTGCCTTGTCAAACATAATGTGAGTTCCCGATACTTGACATGCTTTGATCAAACTATTAAATTTTTATCATTAAACATAATACTTGAAAATACAGCAAAAATTAAAAATACTTTTCAAACTTATCAGTCATTTAGTCGTTTGAAAAACGTGTCGCTGTTAAAATTGAGACGAAATTTAGTCATTTCAACAATTACATCTTTTTTCAAGGTATTCCGAAACTAGAAAAAGTTACTCGGCCCGTTTAAAAAAAATTAAATTAAAATACTGGTTGCGATCTAACACTCCTTTCCAGTTTGTTCTTCCACAGCGTTATGTAACAAAATTAAGGACTTTTTTAATCCTGAGTCAAACTCTATTCTAAAGAACCCCAAAAATCAACCTTTCTATTAAGTCGGACCCCCTACATTCTAAAGAAATATTTTTTAAACCATAGTTTTGTTTGATAAATGAGTCATTTCATTATTATACAAGAGATGGACATTGAAAATTCTAGTACAGTAATGTACTCATATTACAATAATAATAATCTTCGCAATAATTTTATTTCCAATTCACTAGGGAGCTGAACTCTAACATAGCATAAAATTTCTCGCTTTCCCCACAAAACAAATTTCCCACAATGGAAAATATGAAGGATTTCTTATCAGGTTTTAAATTACCAACTGAACTTTATGGCGTACAATTATTTGAGAAATATGGCTTTTTATAATTTGGATTTTAAAGAATCTTCAAAATCATCGACTTGAACATTGAAAGCAGCGATATGATAGAGTTACAAAGGATTAAACTTCAAAAGATTTAATGAAAGGGAAATCAACCCCTGCGTTAATAGCAGCTTTATAAAATGTATGTCAGGCCGCACAAGGGTTGTCGAGCCTTTTGTGTTAGTTACCCATAATCCCAAGTATTTTCTTTATGTGTCCAGCTCCCTGAACGCCGACTTTTCTGTTTCTCTGCGCTGATGTTGCGTAACATAGCCCTTAAATATCATTTGTATTACATGTCGATATTCAAATGTTTCTTTGATTACCTAGCCAAATAAGACTAATATTTTGAATGCAATTTTGAGCGTTATACCTTGTTATGCAGTAGCTCATGTCTGTACGCACTATTGCTGCAATAGAAAATATATCACTGTCTTTGTTAAAATATATCAGTGTATGTAATAAGGACTGCAAAGAGATTCAGCATTAAACAAGTCACACCCTGAGGTCAAAAGAGTTTTCTTTCTCCTTATTAATACAGGTTTTAGTCTCATACGACACATCGGCAAATAAGAAATATAAGGAGCCTCTTCTGAAGGACGAACTATTTCTCATAGTCTTGTCGTGTAGAAAGACGGTGTCGCAGTTTGGTACCAACAGAGTTCACTTCTGTTGCCCTAGCGGTCTCATACGGCGCAGACAGTTGCTCGTCTTCCTAACGGTACCGCCGTAGTTCGGCACAAAACAGAATTTACTTCTGTTGCCCTAGCGGACTGAATAGGGCGCAGGTGGTACCCACACAAACCTCACCCCACACACACACAACGGTACCGCCGTAGTTCGGCACTAACTCTCAAGTTTAAGCGAAGTTCAGCCAAGATTCTTTTACAGTGAAGCTCCTCTCATTGTCTAACAACGGTACTCACACGAACCTCAGGAAGGGCAGCTGCAAAGAAAAAGCTAGCGCCCCGAAAAAGGTAGCGGCACAGAAGACAGCCCCCCTTTTCCACGAACCCTCACGTCGACCGCACGACGGTATCGAAAATGTATTATGAATAAATAAACTTTAGCAGATTCATAAAAAATAAAATCGGCTTTTGCGTTAAAAGCTGCGTTATGATCTTAATCAAGAAAGAATAAACGCAAGTAGATTTAGCAGAGCATATGCCTCCATCTACGTGTGTGCTTTCTCTGCAGGAGAACGCAAATTTCGATCGTCAAATGGAACGGACGGATGGTGTTCATCTCGAGTGATACGTGCTGGAAACATTTGTCTGAAATGAAACTGATACAATTTATTTTATCTCAAATGGAGGTACACAAAATTATTATCTAAAATGAAACGAAATAAATATACATATAAAAAGTTAAATGAACGAAATATACCAATAAAAACGAAACGAACGGAATAAATACTTCCCAAATAAAATGTTCTGGAAATGTCAACTTGAAATGAAACTTACAGAAGGTTTTTCTTTGATTTGAAACTTAGAAAAGTAACTTATGTCAAATGAAACATGTGAAAAGTCACCTCAACTGACACCCTTTAAATGAAATCAAAAATGAAACGAAACTGTCTCACATAAAACGAACGGAAGATATTTATTTGATGGGAAAGGTGACTCCTCTGTCCCGCTGTACACAAACAAAATCTACCAATGCGTCAATGCAGGCTCTTTCACAAGTATTTGCAGTGTTTCACTTAATTTTTGGTGCTATTAACTAGCCAACTGTAAAACGAATTTTTTACACTAATAATCTAATTACAGTGAAGTGTTGGGCATTGAATGCATGTCATCATTGATTTTCTTAGTAATTTCCGTCAGATAATAGTTATAATGGTAAAAAAAATTAAATTACTGATCATGCAAACCAGTAAAATTAGCTACATTCCACCGTGGTGTCTGCAAGAACAATTTACCCAATAACGAAGGATGTAACAAATGTAGCGGACTTGACGAGGCGCCCGCATTTTGTTTTTACGTTGATGAAATGCAAGTCTTAATAACAGTATTGCCGTCGTTACAGTTTATTAGCTAAGTTTATTAACCGACCAAGTTTATGACACTGGCCCTCAGTGAACGCGGTTTTATTCGTCAGAATTTGGCAGGTGGTTCGTCAATGATTCCAAGCTAATGAGAATTCCAAGTACAAGTGACATACACCATAGCTTGATTTTATCAATTTTCTATTCTAATAATTAGCTTCATTTACATTTACTCATGATACCATCAACAAATTTAAGTAAGCGGGTCTTTCCAGCAGTTATGCCTATCTTTCTTACATCTACAGAAAGAAAGTATCACACAAGAGTGACAAAACCTCCCCCAAAATAGCATAACCTAAGAGCGGAATTAGAGCAAGTCTGACAGAACACAAAATGATACGTTTGAAATAAATATATAGGGGACCCATGCGTCAAAGAGAGAAACACTTCACAGTGCCCTGTGACGCTAATACGTTTGTAAAACTGTCGGAGGGAAGCTGTGAATGACTCCTGGACACACTGGAGGGAAATTTTGTTCTTAATTCAATGTTAGTGGATAAAAATACCTTTTAAAAGATAGCTCGAAGTGAATCTAAAGGCAGCACCAATTTAGAAACGTATCACAACTTCAATAAAACTTCAATACAGAACAGAAGCTTACGAGAGCAAAAGCATTACTGAATACCATAAGTTAAGCGACTTGTGAATACGTAGAGGAGTATAGTCTCCTTGGGCCTATTTCAAAGTGAAGTCGAGTTAGCCGCACAGTCACAATGTAGTTGTGATGTGTGTTCGGTTCTGGTTCGTTATGTTGAAAAAATACGGTTGTGGATTCCGAGAGAAATAAAATATCAAAAGCTTCATCAACAACCTTTAGAAGGTAAAAAATGCATTTCAGTTATTGTTCAAACGATTCAGTTATTGTTTAAACGATTCCGAATGAGATCCATTTTGAAAATAAACTTCTTCTCGATCTAATAAGTACTGGAATTACATCATACATTACATGTGAGGGACCTTTTTGACAAAATTCCCCATTAAATTATTGTCATGTATTTCAAAGTCAAGAATGGATATATTTGCTAGGGCTTTACTGCCACGGCCTGCATATCTAATCATCAATATTACTCGACAGAAAGCTGGAGAAAAAGTACATAGAGAGCATAACATGATTATGCGCACAATACTTCATTTGAATTCGGAAACTCATTATTAATAATAGATCAACTGTAATCTGAGCCATCTGAAACCATTCAATTGAAAGCAGACGCCAAATTCAAAACCAGGAAGTACAGTATAACCATAGGCCGGCGACGGAATCAAATCCAATACGGCAGCAGTGACATTCATGGGCCACCTAGTGAAGGTTAGAATGAGCCTGTTGAACCGAATACGACTCAATTTGAACGCACTAAATTGCATTGATATAAATCTCGCCCTCCAAAGCTTGAGATATAAATTTAATAACGCTGATCTCAGCCCAACACCGTCTGCAAGTGGTTTCCTGCCATTGTCTAGCCGACTGTAAGCTCGAAACATCCAAACGAAACGCATACAAATTTAGGAGAATATTCGGTAATGGCGATTGCGCTTCATAAGCTCCTGGATTATTGCAACCCACAGCAAAAAAAAACTTCGCCAATGCATGTACTCTAAGTAAGCTTGGCATTCGTGACACTGAGTGACTCTATTAAGAAGAATTATAAAAGAAAGTTTTTGAACGTAGAATCTACCTTAATAATTTGTAAAAGTACATCATGCGAGCCAAAGCATCTCTGTGGTAAAATGTTACGTTTATCACGTAGAAAATTAGAATTCATCTGGTATAACCCTGATTCTGAAATATTATTCATTGATCACTGTATAAATAACAGGTTATTATTGTTAGAGGAAAACAGATCATACAGGGAGAGTGTGCTAATTACACCCAGAACGTAAACGGAAAGCCGCACGGTCGGCGAAAATACCAGTAGTACTTCGAGTATAAAACTCAGCCGAAGTCTGTTTCCTACAGACACTGCACAATATATTCGCGGGTTCATAGCACCATGACGAATACAGATATCAGAGAGCATATTGACAGCATGAGGAGTACGTTTTAGACAATTTGCAACTCAGTTAAGCTTTTCAATGTAAATAAATTGTTATTCCTATATGAATTCAAATTTTGTTATCACTTTCTCCTAAAAATGCAATGAAAGTTTAAACAGTCACAAAACTAGTCTTCTGGTTACTTATTTAAGTAACAAGAAACAACTATGGTTGTTTGAATGATCACTCTGTACTTTCAACCGGTTTTGTGTCGCTTTCTGGGTCAAGAAAAACAAGCGAACGTCGACAAATGGAACGAACAGATAATTCCGTTCCCTATTAATTCACTGGCTAAAATACACCATACGTGCGTGAGTGAGGAATTCGTTGCTATGGTGCTAACAAAATTTTAAGAAAGATCTCACAGCATTCGTAGCTAAATTTTTCGAAACATTTAAAGCTCTGAAAATAGTGACTTCATGACACTAGTGGCCACTAAAGCGTATGAACAATACTCTTTACATCCAACGTTCTATTGCGGAGAACATTTTTACTAAATCTCTCCCTAAAACACATTATAATATATTGGTTGCTCAATGGCTTATATTTATAATAAAATGGTTGCTGCATATTAGGCCTATATAGTTCTCACAGGGAAAAACACATGCACATTCACATGCAGCGCGTTTCAAACGCCTACCTCAAATCGAGCCTCCAGGTGTAGCTCCGACGCGCATACTTCAGCACAAATGCCGTAATAATTATAAAAAACTCAGGAATCAACAGAAGATTTCCGATTCACGATTCAAAATCCAGTGAGTAAAAAACATATGGCAGCCACGAGTAAACCATACTCTTAAACTGGTATAGGATAAAAAGGATGAGTCACGGCGATGCCTCAAACATTGATGCTACGCTCTAATTTTCAGCCGAATGGTATTAAACGATAAGAATAGATCAAAAAAGTCTCAAGTTGTAATAAACTACCATCAATTTTCCTGAGCAACCACCACCAGATATGCTTTGCTAACGCTAAAAGTTGTTTTCCAACGCTCTGAGAACTACGGATTCCCCACTCCCAATCCCCGGACACGGTAATATGAGCACAAAACACGGAGATGCTGCAGCTCAGGGAAGCGCTCTCTCAACCCACCGATATGGTGTTGTTGCGAGAGCAACACGCGTGACTCCCAGGGCCCAACGGGCTAGTATTTCAGCTCCTCGACGCTGTGTTTACGGTCTTGTTAAGCAACGTTGCTCTCGGCACGATTTACAGTCTCTGTGTGCAATTTGTACGTGAATTTCGAATGCTCAGCGCCAATGAACGACCTTCTCGCTGACCTTGCTCCCACGTGCGATGATTAATGCTCGAGCTGAAGCCACCAGTTCCTCCCTACTCTTAAATTGAATATTCAAGTTTAATAATTGTGCATTCGAAAACACCAAGTGAGTATTTCAGATAATAATTCAATTACTTCATGTGTTAATACGAGTTTTATTCACAGCAGCTCTAGCAGGCCAGTTGTTGATCCTTGTCTTATATTAGTTTGTTTTTTGTTGGAAAACACATTTCTTTTGAGTCATTGGTATTCAAATGCATGTAATTATTTCCTGGATTTGGGGCTTGTGAAAATATAGGGTCATTGAGGATGAGGTTTTACAACATTTTATGTCATCGTAGTCGGACAGTTGGCAGCGAAAGTTCTGCTGTCGACTTGGGTACTATACGCGCTGCTTTTTCTGTCCGAAATTCACATTTTTGAGCTTTTTATGCTAAATTTAAATATACCACATCCTGCAACTTATGCCAGATGTGTGCAGCGAGGTTTAATTATGTTAGTACAAAATATTAGTATCAGTTTTGTCGCACAAAATATCGTTAATTCGTATCATAGGATATAGCAATAATTCCAGATGAAAAGTCTGAACGGGCTTGTAGTTTGTTGGTTATAAATAAATACTATACAAAAATAAACAATAGCATATATGAAAAATTACCAAAACCTAAACATTTGTGCAAAATTAGTGGGACAAACACTCCGCTGACTATTACAGGGTTAATAGATGCTTGAACGTATAATAATGATTAGCAGAAAAGTTCCAAATTCCTGGTCAATGAAAAAGGACATGCCTACTACAGGAAAGGCTTTACTTGACAGTAGGGTCTCATGACTATGATTGTGCCGCGAATAGTAAAGAAAAATGGAAGTTACTGAATCCTTTCCATGTTAATTAAGAAACTCGCTTTCGTTCAATACGGTTGATTAATTTGGTCAGGAACATCCTATTCAACAGAAAACATACCTTTCATATCCTAAGTGTCAAATATCTTTTGAAACTTGGAATAATTTTAAATTTTTATTTTAGAAGTCATTACAATCGCCAATGATGCCAAAGTTATTGCTTATTCTCTTAGCTGAACATTTGTATAATTTTTAAATTCATTATTCTTCTTGTAATTCATCATTTTGTGACATGTTTATCTATTCAAAATATTAATAATCCTAAAAATGCATAGATTCGAATGTTCGCTCGTACATTCTATAGCTGCATTTGAAAATTATTCATTACTCCAGTGTACGACACGCAATTCAAAACAACATTCGAAGTTTGGTGAATTTTTCTAACACCTGCTATTTACGGTAGGTTTACATTTCAAATTTATCTGTGTCATGTTCTTCATAAGAGAGGAATTATGCGAAAATCGACCCACAGTAAAAGCAGGAGCTGCCGAGCGAGAATGCGGACAAATCTATGTAGATGGTCCCATCACGCACTGGACGCGCTCGGTGGTGGAAGGAAAAGACATCGTGCGATAAAAACGCTCCTGCTACCTTCATTATTCACATAATAATGGGTTCTAGGATTTCGCCTTCACGCCCGACCAAGCTTGTCCAGGCGTTGAACTACTAATCTTGACTCGCTACTGTCAAGTACGAACAAAGTTGCTTCCTCAAATTGAGTGTTAGTTAAATTTGTCGTAAAATTGTGATTTAAATAAATAATTTTGAATATTGTTTGACGAGAAAAGAATATGATCAAGATACAATACATAACTCTAGATAGTAGTACAGGTATGTTAGGCAAATGAACGATTAGTACATCAGTGATCGCAGGGACAGCATTTTATAGCGGCGCGTTCCGTGGATGCTCCGGCGGTAGAAAAAGGAATGTTCCTCTTGAACTCGCTCGTTGTATGACAGGCAGATTAGAATTTGCGATGTTCGCTCGCTCTACAGCGAAAAATCCGGAAAATCCTCGACGAATGTTGTTTGGCTTTGAATCTGATGCAAAATTAGGCGATGAATTTTTTAAATTAACTTAATCATATTCAGATGTACCTACAAGCACAAATCTTTCCAAAAAATAACTGAAAAACTGGTGGAAGAAAAATTCAAAAAAGCTTCCCCCGATAAAACGTCGCCTTCAAAGAGCACTATTCACGATACAATGAGTGAAAAGTGAAGTTTAAAGAAGACGTTCTATCGGGAAAAGCTTTTTCATTTTTCTCAAAGTTTGTTACACCTTTCGGTGTCGCAATTCATTATTAATACTCGCTATTTTTTGTACTACTAGTAAAAAGATTGCATTAAATTAAATGAAAATGACATTCCTGTGATGAAATATTACAGATGCAGAAATTTAAATACATAAAATGATAGGCATTTTAAGTGATTCCGCACCTTCTCGTCCTTTTTGTATCGTAGAAGTCAACCCATTGAGAATGTCACGATTTCTTAGTTTCTAAAACATCGTGATCTCACCACTACATCGCCATGTAATAAGTGTTCCTTTTCTCTTGGCTCGGATTTGTTCTTCTATGAATCATTCCATTGAAATATCAAGTATGCTCTGCCGCTAGCGCCCAGGTTGAGACAAGCCACGTTAATATGATAATTTAATTCATTTAATAAGGGATTGGAGCGAGTGGCTCCAATTGGTTAGCGTGTCGAATATTTTAATACAATCGGATTCCTCACGCAATCTTTTATTCGTGTTTGTACATTTCCGCCAATAATACTTCATGATTTTCGTCTCCCGCCTCTCTTTTCTTTTTGGCCTTCTTCTTCCTCTCTCTCTTCCTGTCTCTCTCTTTTTTCAACTCACAAGGGAAATTAATGAGATGAGAGAATACTTATTTCACTATTGAAACCCATGGCATGCAATAATGCAGTAGGGGGGGGCAAAATAATACAACACACAAGTTAAATCGCGCGATTCCACATTTATAAACCACGTACAATTACGAAATTGAACTAAATATCAACAATAGTATAAAAAAGTGTATAATCTATCTAAAACTCACAAATATTTAAAAAAATATATGTAGGAACATGTTTAATAAATACGTGAAGAAATTTTACAATACCCGACTTTTATCTCGATATTATTCATTAAAATTATCGTAGGATTATTCCGTAATGTTCTATTACAGTCTATTATTTAACAACCGAACTTTCGTCAGCATTCATCTCCAATAAGGTGTCATTGGTACAGCAGCTCTCGTTCTGAAAGGTCGTAAGCAAGGGTAAGAATAAGGACATCAGCCAAGACCTTCGTGAACCTATTTTGAAGCTTGATTGAAAGTTTGGGATATCGGAACCAAATAGCCTAGGCTAGAACCATAATGCGCAAGTGGAAATGCCGCAATACGACTCTCAGCGAGCCTCGAACTGGCCGTCCACAAAAGATTAACGACCGTGCTGCTCGAAAATTGTTCCGAACAGTAGTGGAAAGGCTTCAAACTACTCGTGAAGAATTGAAAGATCATCTCAAGGCAATTGGGAACGGAACCAGCTAACACACGATCAGTAGGGCACTACGCCATGAAGGTCTTCGCTCCCGCACCCCTCGTAAGACACCTCTTCTCCAGAAGCGTCACGTCAAGGCCAGGTGATATATGCCATCGACCATTGGAACAAGCCAGCAGCGTTTTGAAACTCAGTACTGTGGTCAGATGAAACTAAAATCGAACTATTTGGGAGACTCAGTACAAACCATGCATGTTTGGAGGCAACAAAATGAAAAGTATAAACCAAAGTGCACCATACCCATTGTTAATTTGGAGGTGGCTCAATCATGGTGTGGGGATGTTTCAGCTCATCAGGGGTAGGTAAACTGCAAATCAATGAAGGCACCATGAAGAATGGCAGGAAATATAGTGAAATATTGGAAGAACAACTCCTACCCTCAGCTCGTTTGTTAAAAGTAAAACGTACTGGACGATCCAAAGCATACTGCAAACGAAACCTAGGAATGGTTGAGGATAAAGAAGATGAACATTTTATAATGGCAAAGTCAATCCCTGGACGTGAATCCAATCGAAAACTTGTGGAGGGAATTGAAATTGAAGACTCAGAAGATAGGTCTCAAGAACATCTCTGAATTCAAAGAAATTACTAAAACTTGTATAAGGTAGATAGTGAACCACTCTAAACGTCTCGAAGCCATAATTAATGAGGTAACGAAGTATTAATGTAAGTATATCTTGAAATTTGTTGTAAACTTTAGTTCATGCATTTATTATACATGTTCTGTATATTTTTTGGGTAATTAATTATGGTTTTAGATATATTATTGAACTTTTTATAGTTTTTATATAAAGTAAAATTTTCGTTTTGTACGGGGTTTAGAAATGCAGAATCTGGCGATTTGATCTATGAGTTGTATCATTTTGTCCCCCCACTGTATATCACAAGTCAGTGATTCGGAAACGAAGAGAAGCCGGTAAATCACTACAAAAGTCGATTCTTATTAATTAAATGCTAATTAGTTTCCCATCCATTGATGCATTTTTTGGAGCAGATAGAGTACGATGTTACAGAACGTAATATCCGAGCCAAACCCGCTCGTTCATGTTAGTAATCACCTCACAAAGTGCAGTGTGCCACCAACTAGTGACATCTCGCTTAGACTTTGCTCTCATTAAATTTTTTAAGCTACCACTGCCAGGCCTCACCTGAAAAAATTCCAAGCCCTCTGGCTTCTACGGTTGAGAACAAACGCGTTATGAACGACTGAGATCAAATGTGTAAATTAACCGATATGAATACCTACATTCAAGTTTAGAGAAGTAAAAGGTTAAATCACGTTATTAACCTCTAAAAAGTGAAAGAAAACCTCAATGATTAAATGTGCAAAAATATAGAAGTACAAACATATCTATTATTCAAAGCAACGTGACGGCTCGATGACATGGCAACCCTCGAAAAAGACGAATGGGAGGTGGGGTGGAGGAAAACAGCTGGCATCGAGAATGAGCAACGGTATCTTCACAGTTAAGAACGCGTTGTACATGGCACTGGGAAGTTGGAGTTCTTCATATTAGATATTCATGATATGGGAAATCTTCTAAAGGATTGTATCCTTAATCAATTGTACAGATTATTATTATTATTATTATTGAAACAGATCCACAGCCAAGTTGTTAAGGCTGGTGTAGGGTTGTCTTCAGGTTGTTCCAGTCAGAAGTGGTGTAACGAGTGTTTTACGCTCCTCTTCCTTTCTTCCTTCCTTCGCAGCCTTCGGTCCCTTTAGGCGTAGCGTTCCGGGGTGCGTCCCGCACCCTGAGGATCACCGCCTTCTTCTCTTCTCCATATTCGAATCCAGTTCGTCTGAGTGGGTTCGGCTTCAGCTCAGTGTCCGGTGTTATCCGAGCACCTTGCGAAGAATGTGGGCAGATCCCAGGAGAACTGACTTTTGCAGCAGTCCAGGGTGGATTTTATCACAGCCGATGCTACCCAGGTGCTTTTCAAGATTGGTGGTTGAGGCCCCGAGTGTCCCAATCACGATGGGAACCACCTCGGCGCGGCAACCGTGTGTCGAGGCGAGCTCGACCCGGAGGTCTTGATACTTGAGGATTTTCTCAGCCTCCTTTTCGACGATTCTTGAGTCGTACGGAACTGCCACGTCGATGACCTTGATCTGTTTCTGGGTCTTGTTAATGACGACGATGTCCGGTCGTCTGGCTGTGATGGCCCTGTCAGTTTGGTGGAGGACGTCGTAGAGAAGTTTGATGTCGTCGTTTTCCATCACAGTCTTGGGCTCGTGCTGGTACCAGCGGTCAGCGCAGGGGAAGTTGTGAGTCTTGCACAGGTTCCAATGTAGAGTTTTTGCTACCTTGTCGTGCCTCCTCTTGTATTCCCTCTGCGCCAGCGCCGAGCACTCGCTGATCAGGTGGTTGACGGTTTCGTCTTTGGTTTTGCACATCCGGCATTTTGGGTCGTTGCTTGTGTGTGTGATTCTAGCTGCTCTGTTTTTGGTGTTGAGGGCTTGTTCTTGCGCGGCAAGGATCATGCCCTCAGTTTCTTTCTTGAGTTCACCTCGATTCAGCCAGTTCCAAGTGAGTTCGGGTTTTGCTTCTCGAGTTTGTCGGGGGTATTGGCCGGCGAGTGCCATTCCCTCCCACTTTTGGAGTCGCTCTCCCCTTCTCCTCTCCTTGAAACTGTCTGAGGTCTCTTCCTCTTTCAGGGTCTTCGATGTCCACACCAGTTTCATCCAAGGATCCTGGTGCTCTCTCGTGTACTGGCCGAGTGCTCTGATCTCACTTTGGATGCACTCTTCCACTTCAAGCAGACCTCTTCCTCCTTCCTTTCTCTTGATGTATAGCCTGTCAGTGCATGATCGGGGGTGGAGTGCCCTGAAGATGGTCATCAGCTTTCTGGTCTTCGTATCTAGCTGCTTTTGTTCGAGCTTCGTCCATTTAACTATTCCGGCGGTGTACCTGATGACCGGTACGGCCCATGTGTTAATGGCTTTGATGATGTTGCCGCCGTTGAGATTAGATTTCAAAATTAACCTTACTCTGCTGAAGTATTCTTTCCTGATCTTTTCCTTCATCTCGGTGTGCAGAACGTTGTCGTGTTCAAGCACTCCTAGGTATTTGTACCCTTCTTCTTCGATCTGTTCGATTGTTTCGTTCTCTAAATGGATACCTTCAGTTGCTGAGACTTTGCCTTTCTCGATGTTGATGAGGCCGCACTTGCTTATTCCGAATTCCATTCCGATGTCGTAGGAGAATTCGTGCACAACTTTCACAAGTCTTTCGATCTCACTAGCGGATCTTGCGAACAGCTTGAGATCGTCCATGTAGAGTAGGTGGTTGAGGCTGTTATTGCGGTCGTACTTGAATCCCAGGCCCGTGTTGTTGAGGACCTGAGTCATTGGGACCAGTGCCAGTACGAACAAGAGTGGAGATAGGGAGTCGCCTTGAAAGATTCCTCGACGGATGTTCACCTCTCCCAGCTCAGCGTTTGCACACGTGAGCTGGACCTTCCAGTTAGGCATGGTAGTTGCGATCAGCCGCCGGACGTTTCCTGCGACTCCGTATGTCTCCAGACATTCGAGGATCCATGAGTGCGGGACCATGTCGAAGGCCTTTTTGTAATCAATCCACGCCATGCTAAGGTTCTTGTGTTTAGCTTTGGCGAGGGTCATGATCAGCTTATCGAGCAGAAGATGGTCTTTCGTCCCTCTCGTTCCCCGTCTACATCCCTTCTGCTCGTTAGGGAAGTAGTCGCGGCTCACTAGGTGCTCATACATGCTCTCGTAGATCATGCCGGTGAGGATCTTCCACATGACCGGGAGGCATGTGATGGGTCTGTAATTGCTCACCGCTGATCCTTTTTCCTTATCCTTCTGTATCAGCACCGTCCTTCCAGTTGTCATCCAATCTGGCACAGTGCCTGATGTTAAGCATCTGTCCAGGTTTTCTACCAGCCTGGGATGGAGGGATGTGAAGGTCTTGATCCAGTAGCCTTGGACTTTGTCTGGACCGGGGGCCTTCCAGCTCTGCGTTTTTCTTATTTGCTTTTGTAATCACGCCGCCGTTATCCGGAGGTCTTCGTCCGGATTGACGTCTTTGGCGATGCCTTGGAGCCATTCAGCCTCGGCGTTATGCTGGACCTCTTGGCTCCAAATGCCGCTCCAGAAGCGCCGCGTACCTTCGGCTTCCGGAACGTCCATTTCGACATTTCTGTGGCGCAGTTGTTTGTAGAATCGTGACTGGTTGGTCGCGAACATTTTGTTCTGTTGAAAGCCAGCGATTCTATTCTCATATCTAAGGATTTTGCTTCGTTTTGCCGATAGTCTTTGTTTGAGGGTTTCTTCTACCAGTTGTAGTCCTGCCTCCCTGCAGTGGTAGATACCCTCGAGTTCCGCCATTTTGTTTCTGCAGGTCAGTCTGCCACGTCTCCATTCCGAGATCCAGCTTAGATGTTTCCGGAGCTCATCTATGCTTTTTTGGATTCGGTGTTTCCACGGGGGGTCTTTCTTCCCTCTCGGCCGGTTGGTTGCCGGCGGAGGAGCAAGCTCTTTGGAGACTAGGAACGCTCCGGCCAGAATTAGGGTGTTAGTTTCTGTGATGTTCCTAGTCTTTATTCTGCCGATGAGATGATTAATCTTGGCAGTAGCTGCTAGGATCTTCCCCGATGGGACGTGTCTGAGGTTCGGTAGTTGTTCTTTTGGAGTTTCGTGAAGGAGCGTTAAGTAGGTATTGTGGAGCTCGTTGAGCAGAGTCTCTTCATCTCCCGGAAGGTCTCGGCGGTCCACCACAGGTTCTTCCCCTACGATGGGTTCCGCCTCGTCCGTTTCCGGTTCGGTGTCGCCGGCTTGGTGGTACCGGTTTGGCACTTCAGCTTGTTGCGGAGGTGCTGCTATTAAATCGACGTCTGAAGCATCGTCAGGTTCTGAGTCGCTGATCTGGTGGTACCTCAGCTGGTTTGGTGCCTCAGCTCCAGCTCCCGACGTTTCTGCTTCATCGTCGGTGGTGTAATTGCTCGAGCAAGAGTCGTCTTCTGGTCTTTGGTCGGTGTCATTTCCGGTGGTCACGATTGGTGTCTCAGTTTCAGGTGGTATCGGAGGCGCTCTTGCTTCGGCCTGGTGATTAGTTTCGTCAACCCCTTCTTCCGTGTTTAGTTCACTGGCTATGAGCTCTTTTTCCTCGTTGGTAAGGAGGTTTTTGAGGTTGATCTCTCTTATTTGGCTCGCCAGCATTTGCTCGGAGTGGTTGGGAAGGCCTAGGTCTACCCAGATTTGCCTCATACGTTTGCGAAAGCCTCGGGTTTGGGGGTCGCTTCGTAGGTAGCACATCCAAAGGGTTTTCCAGGCTTCCTTCGTCCACTTTTTCCGGGGTTGACGTCTGTTAGTGGGAGGCGGCGAGGTAGGAGGGGTCACTGTCTCCAGTGACCGGTCTGCCGCTCTCCCTGGGTTGTTTGGAGTAGTCGCCGTCGAGTGAGCCGTGTCCCGCACGGCTTCACAAGCAACTGGAGCCTGCTCCTGTACTGCAGTTGGGTTCGTAGTGAGTTGACGACCGGGTTCGCCCGAACCATCCGGTCCACTAGTAGCGTGTGGTTCACTACTAGTTCCCGGGGAGCTTACCCTGCCGGACGCGGCACCCGCAGTTGGAGACTGTCGGGTCCCGTTCACGTCGTTGGGGGGTTGTTTCTTTATGCGCGCTTCCATGCGGTTAGTGATTACCCTCAGCCAGCGGGGACAGTTTGGTCGGCGTCTGCTTATTCAGTATTCGCAGATAACCTATTTGCATAGGCCGTCCCCCCCATCCGCCATCGGGGGGACGCCCCCCTGAGCGGATGTCAGCCGCTCGGGGATTATTATTATTATTATTATTGATATTATTATTATTATTATTATTATTCTTATTATATGTAACTTTTAGCCTCCCTTAACCACGACAAAGGTGTTCTAAGAGAGGAAAGAGGAAGACACCATTTAGTATGGAGTTGAGGGAACACTGAATCTATGCACAAGGTGCACAGAAACAGTAAGCTAGGAAAGAAGTTCATGAAACAAGAAAAAAGTTGAAGAAGAAAGTAGTAGGCGCTGAAAAACAGGACAGCAGTGAACCGAAAAAAGATGGTCAGTAACAAAACAAAAACCTATTTTATTACAACAAAAAGGAAGCCTACCTAACCTTTAGCTCGGGTCCTCACGTGGTTCCCCTGTGAGCGCTAATTCCCATAGATACAATAGTTGTATCCCTCTGAGGGGATCAATTGTACAGATGTTATGATATTTGACGAGGACATCTATGTATAAAGTCCTTGCTGAAGGTCTTTTTTTGAGGTACAATGGAAAGCTACGTGTCCAGATGAACTTTATTACTCGTAGCTTTAGTGTTATTCTTTTATATGAGGGGTTGTGGGTCAACCACGACCGAATATCCGCAGTCTTTTTAAGTATGTTACCGCAAAACAAACTGCAGCATCAAACTAAACGAAAAGAATTAAAAAATGTAAATACGTCAGCAAATAATATGTTTTCAATATTTGAGCACAGTTTATTTTTTTTTTTTTGCAGGAAGCCTTGTATGACTAGGCTGAGTCTCCTAAGGCTAATTTTCTTTACTCCCTAGCTTTTTTGTGAGTTCATTATTTCTTCAACTGTGTTTATTTTTTTATTAAAATGAGAATGAATGATCATCATTCGATGCACATACATTCTTTAAATCACTGACGAGAAAAAGAATTCGTAATCTTCTGTGATGTTGTACATTTTATAACATATCAATGGTAACATCAAAATTATTTCGCGATCTTCTCTCCCATAGAAATTTACTCCATGAACTGATAGTGTTAGGTTGATCAAAAAGTACATGAAAGCTTTAGCTTAAACCAAATTGAAAATAAGCTCGCGTACACTCGAAGAGTACCCTATAGTCTCGGGAAATCCGTGCATTGTGTATCGTCAAAATGTGAATCCGAACTCCTAAATTCCTGCGGTGGTACTTTGGGGTCATGTTGAAGAGACTCGAGCTGCCTTCAGGAAGAAAAGAACGTGGTTACCCAATATTGCTTAATGATGCTTTACTCAAAGTTCTAGTATTTCATGACCACGATTGCCTGTGATATTAACTACAGGTAAGTGGATCCCCCATTTTCAGGAATAAGTCACCAGCCCAATATTTTGTGTGCTCGAAAATTGGACATCACGGCCGTGTCAGCGGTGTGGAAATTGTTGCTTTCTCCATGACTGAACGTAGGGGTGAGACATTCTCCTCCAGAAAAGTAATCGAAGAGCAATTTAGCAGGCGAGTTCTTAGCAGTCGGTGCGGTTGTTTCTTACATAATAACGTATGGACTCTGGTAAAATTATGAAAAAACTTGTCGTGCAATGATAAGCTTTATTCGTCAATACGTTCTTGGTAAATTTTACTTACAAACTCATAGCTTGTACTCACAGGGGATTAAAATTAATTCATTGTAATAACAAAAAAGCCAACACTGCTACGTTGAACACAATAATTCTACTTTAAGCCGTGAAACCGACACTGAAAGGGCTTACTTAAATTTAATGAAGAAGCATAATATCGAGATGAGTGCTCCTTAGCTCAAATCAGTACCTATGACCAACATTAAACTTTAAGAGCATGCTTCCTAAACCACCCACTTTTTCTGGATATGCAAAGAACCCCAGAAATAAAAATTCATGCAATAAACTCAAGGGTTACTAGCCGTTTCCGTTCATATAGCTGGTGAAGCCCTATAAGAGTTTAAGCACAGGCTCATACATTCTACTTTTTTGCTCGAGGTCATAATTTTTGAACCTTGATGAAAATTTTAGCAATTAGAGAAGGGACTCGCTAAAAGTGGCTCCGGCATTGCCGTGGTGGGGACGATGAATGGCGGCTGCATGAGGCAGCCCTGTGCCGGACGCGCTGCGGCAGGCGCACAAATCTGCGCTGCCCGATGCCAAACAGAGCGCTCACCTCCGCTTCCACTCGCGCCTGATTTTCTGCTGAGGTCGGCACGATTTATGTGTAATTAGCGGTACTGCCGGTGGCGAAAGTTTTTCTCTCGACTTGGCTTCGTGACATAATATTTTTCCGGTTTAAGTTTTTAAGTTTGAGCCTCTCTAGTAAAATTGGGCATCCAACATTAACTAGGGTGCCAGAGACTAGTTGATGTATTGGAAAAGCTCAAACGAGAATTTTTATCACAAAGCAGTTGGCAGTGGGGCCAAATAGAGCGAACTTTTGCTGCAGGCTGCACCGTTACAACGACGTCAATTGTTTACAAATCTGGCTCGTGATAATTTGGTCGAGTGAAATGTGCTAGAAGTTAATAGGCGACATGCCATAGATGAAGAAATCTGATTCAACTTTAGATAATACAATGAAAATTATTGTCACAATCGTCGCATTCACTGATATACTAAATGCGATGCTTTTACTTCTTCGTAACATGTTGTTAACAATATTACTGATTTACCACGACTCCAATGCCTTGGATTAATAAATGACTAGTCGAAATTATAATTTCAGGCAGTTAAATTTCTGTGTGAGGATGATAAATACTTATTTTAGATGAAGTAAATATTCAGTATATCACGCCAAATGAACCACCTAATTTGAAATGAAAGAAAAGTCATATTTATAATTAGTTTTTATTTATAACTTATATTCTTCTGAAAACTAGATGCCATATCATAACGAAAATAAACACAGAAGCAAGCAAAGAAAGTAACATTAGATAGAATAGGCAAGAAATTTGAACAAAAATTAAGATGAAGAAAATATAAATAAATAGCAAGTTCACGCACTTAGTCCTGCTAACAAGAAATGTAGCTTCAAATGAATCGAAAAATTAGTAGTAATTGCTAGATTAGTATTAGCACTTTTTACTAATGCAGTTTGTTAGCCGTGGTGTATTTCTAGTTAGCCGTAGTATATTTCATTAAGCTGTTTGTTAATTTACAATAGCTATTTATTGCTTCTTTAAGCAGCTCTTCGAGAAGTCTGGCCATTTCCTCCGTAGGTTTGTAGATCTATCGAAATTACATTTATTGTCTCAACTAGGTAAGTATTTGCTAGTTGTATTTGTATATGTAACTCACTTCTATTAGGACTGATTGTATGATGAGCTGTCATACGCTCGTTCTTTGAAAAAGTAGAAAAGTGAAATAGAAAAAATTAACCTCCTGAACCCACGCTATTAAATGATTGATTGTTTATTAGACAGTTTTAGCCTCCCTTTACTACGACAAAGATGTTCAAAGAGAGAAGGGGGAAGGCACCATTTATTATAGAGTTAAGGGAACGTGGAATCTATACACAAGGTACACAGAAACAGTATACTAGAAAAAAAGTTCATGAAACATGAAAAAAGTTGAAGAAGAAAGTAGTAGGTGCTGAGAAACAGGACAACAGTGAACCGAAAATAGATGGTTCGTAACAAAACAAAAATCTATTCTATTCCAACAAAAAGAAGGCCTACCTAACTCTCAGCTCGGGTGCTCCCTCATTTTCCCCTAGGAGTGCTAATTCCCGTAGATACAATAGCAGTCTCCCCCTGAGGGGTATTAGATGAAAAGTTGTGAAATTGTATGTTTCGACAATAAATTTGTCTGAAAGTTTCAACCAGTAGTTTTCATGATTCCGTTAAGTGGAGTTTTCAAACTGCGGTTCTCCAATTTGTTTGCGCACCGTTTCCGAATTTAAAGTCTTTACGAGCAATTGCCTGCGAATTAAAGCAACGGTTGAAGCAAACAATCAATCAGTGTTTAACAGGTTCTCTTAATTCACTAGCTTCTCTGTTAATATATGCTCCCCAAAAAAATTGAAGCCACAGTTAAGACAAAAATTTTGTTCATTACTGCCAATTACGTAATACATTGAAGTCAAATGTTTGTCTTCCAGGATAAACTAACCGAATGTAAAAGCCCGTGATTTCAAAATCCGTTCTAAATTGATGCTAGCTACTCGAGAATAACTTGGCATTTAGTCCACAATGCATGACTCATACTTCATCCCCGACAAACTTTGTTTTACACTGGTCGAAAAAGAAAAATAGCTCCTCTTGCTAGAGAGGCTGCAAAATCTTTTCACATTTCAGTTTCCGCTATCGAGTACATCATCAAGGCGTCAAATATTATACGCCGGGCTCGAGAAGCTACTTTGTCAGCTCAAGTTCAAAAAAGCTGCAAAAATCGCTACGTTAATCAGTGAGCCTCGTCCACGTTCATTATGCGACGCACTGTTTCCCGTGAAAGCAATTTGCCATTTTCGGCTCATGAATATCGCTGTGCACTTCATGCCCCGCTTTTAAGCCAATCACATTGGCATCACGCATGCGTACACTGGCCTCCATAAGGTAGTGCAAGCCTCGCAATTTTTGGAAGCGCATTTCCAATATCAGATCGCTAAAGCTGCTGCCCTCACAAAAGCATCGCTTGTGTACTGCTCTTAAAAAACAATTCGCTCATTTGAACCGTCCCTACAATACTTAACATTTCAATTCGCCATTTTGAAGCCTACCACGAGGGTATCATGTTTACCCTCTGGTCTCAAAGAACGAGAGTTGGCGCGGCTGTTCGGCCCGCAGGGAGCAGAGAGTCACATTTCGGCAGCAGCGCTCTCGCCCTTAGATATATGAACTCGTTAGGGCTGGCATTGACTCTCGTGCAGTTCCGTGGCCCTCGGTGTCAATATTTGAAACTCGGCGGTCATTAGCTCGCAGCCCTAGCAGCACGAATATTTTATGGAGTGCTTAATTAAAGCGTGATATCAAGTTTGCTAGCCTAATTAGCCATTGCATACGAGAATCGCAGTCACTGTGCGAGTTTCACAAACTTCAAAAGGAAACTCTACGGAGTTCATGAATCACGTTTTATTAAGCACTTTGGACCGCTTTCGAAAAACGGGGTTTGTTCTTTTCTTTCTCTCCTCCAAATGAAATTCATGCTAACATACCTTTCGAATTTTTTATCCAATATTGCTACACAAAAAGAAAAACAGAAATGCTACTAACAAGGGTTCAATGATGCAAAATTTTTTCCGAAAGGTTTGATAGTGTTAGGTTAGACTGTGTACTTTAACTTCTGCCCACTAAGGATTTTTTGTTCGCAGTAATACGTAGATTGTCTAAAATGATATTTATTTTTATTAACATTGAAAATTTCCTAACTTAGAGCGCCGTATTGGAACAGACAGCTTATAAATTACACCCTATCAGTTGATTTTGCTTCGGTACTTTCTCGTCTGTCACAGCGTGACACTATCTTAACATTTCACGCAAGCACTGATTTTTTCAAACCCTTGAAATATACTGTTCTTCCTATCACTAGAACTTTTTCCAATTAGAGGTGCACATGAGGACATGTATTAACGTCTATTCGTGGCTCATTCTTAAATATTTATTTCATTCAAGCAAAAAACAAATGTGTGCACCTTATGAAATTTGCCACAAATTTTCGAAGTTTGAAGAGAATTTTACGTTACAATTTTACAGTATAACCAGCGTAACCTTATTTTTTAATTCTCATATCTTTTGGAACAAAATTTACATCTTCATGAGCTCCAACTATTCATGCTCTGTCTATTTTTACTACCATTGACAAAATTTATTCTAAAACGAGGTCTCAAAAAGACGATCCTGAAACAAAAATTAACTGCGCCCAAATACCAAGGTAATATTTTTAATCGCTTCCATGTTGATCATAGTCCTCAGTCCCTCGAATGACCTATTTTCAAATACGAAAATTTTATATCATGTTATTAAAAAGGAATGTAATTCATAATAGATACATTACATATTCGTAGAATTAAGCCGGCCCTCAATCAAAATGCAACTGATTTTTTGCTCTGAAAGTATTCAGTAGGACTGTACCTTAGAAGTTTGAAACATCCGCCTGATCGTCCACTCTGCTTCTGCCTCTGGTGCCATGAACATGTAACGGTTCATCATAATCAACATAGTCGCCCAGCGATCAATATTCTTATTGTACACAATTATTCGCCTCTAGTCATCTTACAATAGGATCTGTGTTTTGCTTTTATTGCATCTGATTTTGTTTTTGCATTTGGTTTTCATTTTTATTAATGTGTGACTGTGAAATTTACTCTATATTTTTCAACCAGAAGATGATGTTCGTACATAGAAATGTTATTTTTCATACATAGACAGTGATATAGAATTTTATAGATTGAGTGTTATAGCAAATATGATAAGCAATTTTCTTTGTCTTTTAACGCTTAATTAACTGGAAAAAACGAAATTTTGAGACTGCGAAAAAAAGACTTTAAAAACAGTTAAAGGCCTTTGATAGTTATTACATACTTTAATAAACAATCAGTAAAATCAGATATTAAAATATCAGTGGGTATGAGAAGCGTAAGTCTCACCTTTTAGTTAACTGAACATCTAGTATTGAGAAAAGATACGAATTGGAGGTACGATGCAAATTTAACAGACGGTGTGCGTTCAATACGTGACATACTGCCATAAAAATTTTTGATGCATTAGGAGCTTTTCTAGCATTAATTATGTCTGTATTGGGTGTCGCGAAAACAGTGCTGGTTAAGCACGTAACGCAGGAGGGGTCTCAACCTCCGTAAATTAATTATCTATGTACACCTTGTGTTCGCGTGAATACTACATAAAAGCATGAACAATAAAAAAATTAAAGATTAAAATGGGTTTTATTTTACGAACACGTGGGTCAAAATACGAGCACACAAAAATATCTCAATGCAATGATTAAAGCACAGGGAAATGTTTGAATGAAGTGATGACATGCGCACCAGTGCAATATTGCAAGATGCTCATGATCCTAACGACCTGGCAGTACCATACGACACAATGAGGAAACCACACCTTGGCTGTATAGGCAAATAACTGCCACAAACCATACTTTACGTACGCTTCGTGGCGGCATGAATGGGCCAACATGAGCATGAAATAAACGGGTTAACATGAGCAACATAATGAGACACACAAAGAACGAGAAACATGCTCTCCTTATTACCATGAACGCTAGAGCAACAATTTCAGGATTACTACAAAGAAACTTCCCGCACTATACATAAAATCAGAGCATATAGTCGATGAATGGGCTAGTATGAACACGAAACAACTAGGGATAATGCAATATACAAAATCAAAGAACTTAGCTTACCACAAGGTGTTCAAAAATTAGAAAACACTTCGCATCACGTACTATCTGAACTCTTGCTTTGTGACCGAAACACATCCTCCTGCTAAGAGCACAACACCACAATAAGAAAAACACAACTCAATGTTATAAATTACGCGCCGCTTTGAATGCCGTATTCTGTGTACTGCTCTGCACTCTAATTTGCACTTTAGATCACTGTTTTCAGAGTTCTCAATAATCCAAATTCAACTCTTCTGCGGTGAGGCACCACCTAAGTTTCGTTCCCGTCAAGTTTTGAAGGGTGGCCGCTACCAGGCTCCCTCGCCGCGGCCGCTCCATCGCAGGTGTAGACCGGCGCTGAAGATCTCAGATGCTGCGCCCCGAACTCTCGCAGTTGGAGCATAATCCACCGAGTACCAGACTGCTCGACGTTGCAGGACTCGAAATTCGTGACATTGTTGCAGACTCTGACGGC
Source organism: Morinoia aosen (assembly GCA_030386875.1). NCBI lineage: Eukaryota > Metazoa > Arthropoda > Malacostraca > Amphipoda > Talitridae > Morinoia > Morinoia aosen. Next base: position 34,074,111 of record CM059577.1, read on the forward strand.
TGTGCGGCTTCAATGTTTTATTCTGGAGTTGCTCGTGCCCCGGAATTGATGTAGATGTCTTTCGAATGCTTTCGTGATGCGCGGGCACTGGACGACTTCCACCGTTAGGCTGAGGTGCTTCGTGTAGCCGTTGCTGCAAGATCGGTACTTCGATGATTGATGATAACAACGTGGTCTTCTTGAAAGTTTCGATGTGATAACTCACTCAAATGTTTAATTTGTTGCTTCTGTAGAATGCACCCCGGCAGCGGCCGGGATGCTACGTTGTTCGTGTCCTCAGATCTCGCACACCTTCTCTCTGAGCCCACGAAAAGAATTCTCTCGAATGTCCTTGTCGTCCGCTTATGTATCGTCGTTTCATTTCTTTTCCAGAACTTTCCAGACTCTTCTTTTTAAAGATCACGTGTTTCACTTACGATTGGTTGAGTCGTGCTTGTTTCGGGGTTCCGAAATGTAACTGGTGCGTTCTCTGACACACCCACACGCGTGATCCCTTCCAGAGCGCTGATTGGCTGACGGGATGTGCTCCCCTTCGAAGCTGCCTCGTTCGGGCGTTCCCACGCAACGCCTGTGTGTTGTGCGCTTTGTGTTGTGTGTGTGCATGTGTGTGTTGTGTGTGCATGTGTTGCGTGCCAGCTTGCCTTGAGCCAGCACGTCTGGTCGAACCGCTAACTACTTGAGCTCGACCGAGATTTATTTAGCCAGTCTCTTGTCCCCTCGAATACGAGAACAACGCTGTCCTTTTGCTTAGAACAGAGAAAAATTGCCTTTACGCCTATATCGGTATTCTCACGCTCAAGCTAAAACCAACGGTTTTTTCCACATTCCTAAATGTTGTAGACTCACGGGATTTAGCCAAAAAAATCGTGTCACAAAAATAAAATATTATCTAATATGAATATAGCTTTACTTGATTTAGCCAAAAATATCATGAAATATGAATGTACATATGTATCGTAACAGGGTGTAAGTGTGAGCTTTTTGTTCATAAGTGCCACGAGCTTAGAAACTCTTCCTGTTGAATCAAGCACGAAATACTGTTTTAATGTTAACCATGTAAAAACTTGAAATATAAATTTATCTGATTTTATCCAATAGACATTCACATTGTATCTCCATAGAAATACAGCCATAATTTAAATCTATAAAAACAGTGTAAGAAATGTATCAAGCTTGATAACTTATGAAAAACCTTATTCTTGATAACTACCCAGTCCAACTTTTTCGCCGCCTGCATGCATGTTTTTCGCCGCCCAAGTAATTAAATTACTTAGGCGGTGAAAAACATGCGTGCTGCGGCGAAAAAGTTTAACTGGGTATGCACCAATAATTAAACAAACTTGAATCTAGAACTTCTGTGGTGCAGGCCAATTCTACAGTCGATTAGTCACTGCTCATAACCATTTACTGACCAAGAATACTCAGCATCATCAGCAAATGATAACTGTGGCTCGTTCTAACCACAATGAGCACAAAACTCCATCTACGCAATGCGTTTACATTTTCGAGCTACATCTCAGGTTTTGAAGAGAAGTTCTTCGCAGCTCACGTCTGTATCGGGTTTTCAGGTTTATAGCCTTCATCAGCGAGCTTTATCAGTGCTATGTTTCGCAGGGGAAGCGCTCTATCGACAGCCTGTTTTACAAATGAGCGACACGGACGATGATTTCTGGCGGAAATGACCCAACGATGGCGGTGAGCAGGAAGCTCCGAGCTCACTGCTGTTCTGGGAAAGGGCGACCTCCTCGTGAAAGACGTAAAAACCAACGAGTTCTACTCCAGGGAAATAAAAGTTTCACCTGGCATGCGATTCGATCAGTGGCAGACACTTGGATGTTGGAAATAGCCGTTGTTCGTTCGAAAATAAGCAAGCAAATCCCTAAACAGACAAGGTTACGTCGATCAAAAAAGTGATTAATTTTGGTTTTGCTACTCAAGCACCTTACTTTCTTTTTAGGAACGCATGGTTGATAGCGAGACAGTGCTCGCGTTTGAATTGATTTTGACGCTGAACACAGATGCTAAAAAACTAGCCTAGCATTTAAACTCACAACTTGTAAGTAAGTTATATTCTACGTGCATTAGCGAGCAGTTTAACATCGGCCAAAATAGCGAGAATTATCGTCCGGTGTGCGCCCTCAGAGTGTATAAATAGCATCAGCAAGAAGACAGCGCCGTTCATTGTCGGTGCGCTGTCGTGGAGATCACATTAAACAGAGTCATCACTGTCCAGTTGAAGACGCGTTACCTTAGAGGAGGCACCTGTATAGATCACAGATGCGCTGTAGAAGACTTGTACTATCACCTATTGTCTGATCTCTCTGATTCTTGCCAACTACCGAGCCTGTATCTACTCTGAAGTACCAATAAACTATGAATCACGTTGCTGCTCGTCACTCACGAACCCCATCCGCGTTTGGTGCGGCCTATTACTGAAAAGGGCCGGAACATTTTGGTGACCCATGTATGGGGATACCACATCAAGAAGCCACATTAAAGATATCCACGTTGCCACATTGCCACATTGCCCCATTGAAGAAGAAGACATCAAGAATTGATCTTCAGTTCTGCTGATCCGTGATTTTAAGTGGTGTGAAGAGTGTCAGCCTGTGGAGTAACGTCGCGCAGTTCTCACATTACTTCAGAGCATCGAGAAAAGGAAGAAAGACGTCAGCGCAGAAAATCGAAGTTCTTTCAAGAAACACTTCGAGAAAGAAAGGAGAGAAAAATAATCGAAAATTTACACGCTACGCAGTCTTCACCAGTCTACTCATCGCTACTCAAAGAAGAAGAAGTGAGGGTCCACATCTACGATCTACGCATCTACCCATCGTCATCTGCAACGAGAAGAGCTACGAGATCTACGCATCGCCAAAATATTAAGTTAAGTGTACGCCGATAATGTTGCTTGCGAATTAAATAAGCATGAGCTCAAATTAATGATCATTATAAAATTAATGAGTAGGAGTTAAGCAGTAATCACTCAGCAGTGCAAGCGCAGTGAGCATGCAGTTTCTTAGTAAGTAGGAGAGCTTTAACGCGGAAGCTGATTCCTGGTAGCCAGAGAGCGAGCAGCATATGCATTGCGAAAGCGCAGTAAGCGTGCGCGCGGAACCATTGTTCTCTGAAACAGTCAAAGGAAGTTGTAGCCATTGTCTCGTCTCTAGCACCCATTGTCCTCTGGCGCCCATTGTCTTTAGCATATAAAAGTAAGCTGGAGCAGCTTACCTCCATTCAGAGTGGTGCCAGCCTTCACGTAATTAGTAATTAGCAATTAGCCTGTTCTAAGTCCACGGAAGTCCACTGCAAATGTGAGTTGAAATTTTATTGTGTGTAGAATAATATAAAGTGCATGTAGAAAATTTTACTGTGTGGAGAACAATTTTTTTCTTAAAAGTAATCGGAGGTCTAAGAATATTGTGTTTTCATGTCTGGCAGTGACTCTGACGAGTACGAGTACATAAGAACTACCCCTTACGTTACCCGAGTAGGAAGAGTTTCAGTGCCTATTTTTTTCACGATGGCGACCACCAATGTCACCCCTGTAATTAGTACAGTTACTACCACAGTTGTCCCTGTGACTAGCTCAGTTACCAGTGTAACGACTTCTGTTGTCGGTCCGATACCCAGTGTAGTAATTGCCGGACAGGATCTTCCCCAATACCGCGGTAGAAGACGTAGATTTGATCCTGACTTCATAGAAAATAAGTCACTCGAAACGCACATAAAGAATGTGCGAGCCTATTTTAATATGTTATCTGACAATTCAGAGGAAGCGAAGCTAAATTTATTGTTGCGAACTGCAGACAAGCGGGTTGGCGACTTCAACGCCGTTGTAGCTTCCATAATTAGTGAAGGGTACGAACTGAGTTTTGAAGAAGTAGTGCACCTGTTAGAAAATATTTACGTCTCGAAAGGCGAGAGATCTCTGCACGCAGTTGCGTGTGATCTGAATAACGTACGCCTAAAACGTAATGATGCTTTAGCGAGTCAGTTTGTTGAAATATTGTCCAAAATCCGTAAGCTAACCCACAGAATAATGAACAGCCCTGAGTGTTCGAACAGAGCCCACCCGTATGTAGTAAACTGTCCCGATCCTGTTGCTCTCGATAAGTATGTCGAGAATACTTTAATTGTTGCATTAGCTATGGCCATCATTAATCCCCTAGTAACGGAAGATTTTTCAAAAAAATTATTTCACAAACCATTTAATTCGTCGGAAGAGCTCCTTCAGAGAATCGTGACTGTAATTAGAAATTTTCCCGAAGATAAGCAAATCTTAGCGACTCGATCTGAGAGATCTGTGGAATTCTATTGTGCAGAGGATGATAATTCGTCCGAATCAAATTTTGATGCAGCCTATGATGAGGCCGAAGTGCATACCATGACAAGAGGCAGATTCCAAGGTAGAGGTAGGACGCGCAGAGCCTACTGGAGACCCAATTTCCCAAGACCAACTTACCGTGCTAGACCTCATGTAAAATCTTTTGTTGATCGTGAATTAGGAACTCTAGAAGTTCAAGCATTGGAGACATCAAAGCGTTGCTCGAATTGCTACAATCAAGTGTGCAACTGCCAAAACCAAGGTGTGTCGGAAACCAGGGTGGCTAGGAAACCGACTGATTGGTACAAACCAGGTTCAAGTCAGACAGCCGCCGAGCATTCGCTGCGTGATGTAGTTTGTTTCCGTTGTAATAAGTTAGGACACTACGCAAGAGACTGTCGGTCCGGACGAGAGTATTTCAACAGACCAGGTAGGCCTGATCGTGTCCGTGCGCGAGGACAGTATAAAACTCGAGTACCAGAAAAAAGCCAGGTAGAAACTTACCAAACTAACAGTGAAAATGATTTTTTAGCGTAAGCAGTGGAGAAAAGTTCATTGCCGATAGAAATAACGTCGATGATAAAACGGAAACTAAAATAACTATAACTAAGTGTGACTCTACGACAGTGATGCCCTGTGAACCCGAGGAGGATTCTGGTGTTGAAGATTCCCTCGTTAAAAATCCCGAGGAGGATTCTGGTGATGAAGGTTCCCTCGTTAAAAATGTTGAGAGAGTTGATCCACTGATAAAATGTAAAAACAGATATGAATCGCTGGGAGAGGTAGATTTAAGCGACTTGAGCGACTTAAACGCTCATGATAACTATGAAAGCCATGTTACGACGAACGTTTGTAAATACGAAGAAGATGAAGAGGTAGAAGTAACAGGCCAGAATGAATTATTTGTAATAAGAAAAACTCATAAACCAATGATTGTACTGAGAAAAGATGCAGACCTGTGGAGTGCATTGATTGATTCAGGATCAGAAAAGTGCCTAATCAGCTACCACAGAATTAATGAGATAAGTAATGACGTGAAGCCAAGTTCTCTGACTATAAAAGGCGTTAACGCTAAAAGTAAGGTCGAAGGCGAAGTAGAGCTTGTCCTAAAGTTAAAAACGGTGTAAGTTTAAAGACAAATGCTCTAATAATTAAAGATGGTATTTACAATTATGACGTCATTATTGGACGTGATTTATTGGACAAGAACGCAGTTGTAGATTTAAAACAAAGATGTTTAATCATAAAGGACGAGAAAATTCCCTTTGCAGAGGTAAAACGACGAAAAATGAAAAAGACAGAGTGTCTTGAGTATTTAATAGAGAATACTGAGTGTCTCATGGCGGACACGATTACGTCCAGAGCTAAGAAAAAAGTCCTAAATAAGCTAAGAGAGAAGAGGACGTGCATTGCTGAGAAAGCAAGTGAGGAAGTAAAAAGGGATGGTAAGAGAGAAAATCAGCCTGTCCGAGGCGTAGTTGCAGTTACCAATTCCCTCACAAGGCCAAGGCCGTTAAGAGTGCATACTCAAAGAATTGAAATTGCTCCTAATGTAATTTTGAAACATGTTGGACATGTTGGAAAGTGTAAAAATGGAGAATATATAATAAAGAAAGCAACTTTAAAAGAAGGCATTTGTGTCGCAGAAGCAATTGTGAGAGTTAACAATAGGAGAAAGATTCCGTTGTTATTAATTAATAGCTCCGACAGAGCGATTGTTTTACCGGAGAACGCAATTATAAGTACTTTAGAAAAAGTGGAAAAGGATCAAGTTGAGTCCGAAGTTTACTTGTCAGATGTACAAGGAGAATTAAAGGGAGGATTGAGTACTTTTGTGCAGGCAACGAGTGTTGTTCAGGACAGTCATTTAGATGTCGATAATAAAGACACTAATAGTCAATCTGTCGGGACCACAGGAGTTGTTGACAAAGAGTACGTTTCTGATCCCAAAGAAATCGCCCGTGGTCGGCGGAAATTAAATAATGATGATATCAAGTGTAATGATGACGAAATGAAGCCTGAATTGCTGAAATTGTTGAATAACTTCAGAGATGTTATCACTATAGACAATGAATCGATCTCTGCTGCTGCGATTAAACCATACAAAATACGTTTGAAACCTAACGTGGATGTTGTAAATGTCCCTCCCTATCGTATTGCCCACCGTTACATGGAAGACTTGAAGGTCGTTAACGAAAAAATGTTAGACGATGGAATCATTAGACCATCGATTTCAGCTTATAATTCACCAATAATTGTAGTTCATAAGAAAGATGGAACTATACGTCCGGTAGTTGATTTTCGCAAAGTAAATGAGGTAATTCATGAAGAATCCTTCCCGCTGCCGAGAGTGGACGAGCTTCTCTATAGTTTAAATGGTCAAAAATACTTCTCGAAATTAGATCTTAGGTCAGGATATCATAATATTACACTGACCGATGAGAGTAAAGAAATAACCGCATTTACAGTTGGTAGTCAGAAGTTTGAGTTCAATCGTTTACCTTTCGGTTTAAAAACCTCACCTGCGTATTTCCAGTCAGTAATGACCCAAACGCTATCTCCTGTTCTAGGAAAACTATCTTTCGTCTTTATGGACGACGTGCTAATATACTCGAAAGAAAAGGCACAGCATCTTGCCGATATAAAAGTTGTACTTGAACTATTAAGAAACGCTAGATTGTCAATAAAGGCGGAAAAATGTGCTTTCTTCGAGAAAGAGATTGAATATCTCGGACATTCCATTAGTGGAATGGGAACAAGAAGCACCGGTACTGACAAAGTAAAGAACTTAGAGATTCCTAAAAATGTGAAACAATTACAGTCCTTCCTAGGTCTAGTAAATTTCTTTCGTAGGTACATAAAAAATTTTGCGAGTATCGCAAGCCCGCTCTATAATCTTCTAAAGAAAAATGTCGATTTCAATTGGACACAAGATTGTCAAAGCGCTTTTGAAAAATTAAAGGATGAATTGTGCGCAAACACCACTTTGAGTCACCCAAACTTCGATCAAAAATTTCATCTATTTTGTGATGCATCAAATGTTGGCATAGGAGCTGTTTTACTCCAGTCAGCTACTGATAAGGTTCGAAACATGAGACCTGTCGCATTTTTCTCTAAAACGTTGAATTCCACTCAACGTCGATACTCAACTACGAAAAAGGAAATGTACGCTATAGTTGAAGCGTTAAAACATTTTAAATATCTTGTCTTAGGATATGATCTGGTCATATATACCGATCACAAGCCGTTAGTTCCTTTATTTTCAAAGAAATTGCCCGAAGATAACACGCTCGCTAGATGGAGTATTTATGTGCAAGCCTTTGATGCCAAATTAAAATATTTTTCTGGTAAAGCGAATAGTGCCGCCGATGCATTGAGTAGATTAAATCATGACAAAAACCCTTTAACAGAAAGAGAACTAATAGAGTGTTCTGATTTAACCCCAGAGGTAGAGACTTTTCCCGTTATAACAAGGCTGCAAGCCGCTGCTGCGAGTAGCGGGTGTAACAAGCCTGTGACTGAGGGAGAGTTCGAGGAAACAATCCCAGGAAGTGATGACGGAAGAAACAACAACAGTACTGCTGAAAGCCCCAGACGTGAACCCAGTGACTTTAATAGCAGACAGACAACGAGCTTATGCAGACTGGATAGAGTTAATACGACTACAGACCATTCAAGTATTAATGACAACTGGTCGTTAGACGAATTTAAACGTGAACAAGATCAAGATCCCTTTTGTTCTGAAATCAAGAATGCCCTAGAGAATGCAACTAAAGTTCCTAATACTGACATGAATGAATTTCTGATTATGAATGATATTTTGTATAAAAGACGAAGAATTGACAACAGACCCAGTACCATTCTGACTAGTGTGGTGCCATATACTCTGCTGCACCAGACAATTCTTTTCATCCATAATTTATCCCACACTGATTTAAATCATACCTTGTTTAAGTTTAAATTAAAATATTTTCATCCGTACGAAAGGACAATTACACGCAAAATTGTTGAATCATGTGACATCTGTAAGATTTTAAAGTCACGAATATCGATGCCGATTAAAATTCTAAATGCTCCAATTGGAACACGATGTTTTCAAACGGTCAGCATGGACTTCTACGGTCCATTACCAATGACGGACAATGGTAACAAATACATTCTTGTTATCATCGACCTTTTTTCCAGGTTTGTCAAATTATATTCGACTAGTGACCGATGTACAGAGACTGTCACAGATTGTCTGTGGAATTTTTGCTGTCTGTTCGGTACCCCGGATGTATTGTTGTCCGATAACGCGCTAGAATTTAAATCATCTAATGTAAAAAATTTCGCAAAAGGACTTTCTATCTTAAAAAAGGAAGTTCTGGCTTACTCACCTTTTTCTAACGGTATCGTCGAGCGATGTAATGGTAAAATTCGACACCTGCTCAAGTTATATCTAAATTTTCTTACTCATAATGAGTGGGATAGCTTGCTGGATATTGTAGAGAATTCGATTAATAATAGCTATAATGAAACATTAGGAGATACACCCGCACACACGGTTTTCGGTAGAGATACGTGTGTTTATATCAGTTCTACTAATTTAGAAGAATTAAATGTTGCGACTTCATATGAAGATGTTCAAAAACAAAAATTTAAAGAGTCATCTATTGTAGTGAACAATATTAGAAATGCGATCATTAACGCCACAATTGAAAGAACTGCCTATAGAAATATGAAACGTCGCGATAAAAATTTAAAAGTGATGGACCGTGTACTCGTAAAAAATCATGCCAAAAAACATAAATTACAGCTGAATTTTTGGGCCCTTGTATTATTGAAAGACTAGGTAAAAATTATGCAGATATTAGGATTGGTAACAAGATTATCCGATCGAATTTAAACCATGTACTGCCTTTAGATAGGATAAAAAGGTAAAATTGTGAACCTAGTTTGTAACTGTTCATTTTCAATTATTCCGAGATTGCCATTCAATATATGTATTTCAATGGTATTTAGTTTGTAAGTTCGTTCTATGAGTTCTTAGCTTGTAAGTGCGTTCTTGAGTTCTTAAGACTTTATGTGTGTCTTGCTCTAGGAAATATTTCTGTTACGCAAACACCTTCAGCCGAGATGATGAGTGAGGATGTTGTCATATTGTTATTGCGACAGCAGAGCCGTGCTCGTCAAGCCGTCAGCTAGAATTGATAAACTGAGTGGAGATGTCAACACAAGAGTGTGTATGCGCAACTGCGAGAATTCCCTCGCCTCTGCCGCAGATTGTTTGGCAACAATGCCAGAGATTGTGGTCGGAATGAGTGTGTCGTAATACGAATGAAGCGTGCCTTAGTATGAAATCTTAGTATGAAATCTCAGTATGAAATCTTAGTATGAAACGTAAATTGTTTACTTTAGACTTGGGGCCATGCTAATAAGCTGTATCGTTTCTTTTCAGATTCCTGGAGCGATTCCTGAACAACTCCGGAACATTTTTGCACACTCCGATTTACAAGATACACATACACTTTGAACCTTCAATTAGTGCTTGGTAGCGTACTTATCTAACATCAATCAATCAAGCAATTAATCAATCAATCAATTAATTAATTAATCAATCCATCGATCAACGATTAATGCCATAGTAATAAGCAATTACTTGCTGTCCCACCTAAGGTTAGCGTTCAATACCACAACGCTAGACTTTCATTTTTTATTCTGAATACGTAAAACCCGATGTGCACCGGAGTAAATCAACTGTGGCAACCGCAGGAAACAACAATAATCTTCGGAATAAAGATACGAAAGGAAGTATTACAAGAAGCCTGCTGCAACTTTCGAGTCTTCCTGAACCTCGAATCCCCGTTGCATACTCGAATTAAAGTCTTTGAATCGGGTGAACACGTCGAACTGGTGTTCATAGTCAAAATTGCTGCTTTTCCAACCAATAGCCAGTGAGGAATTACCTTTCTACATCAACATTTATAAAGTCATAATTTCTTCATCACGTTTATGTGATTAAAATAAATATTTATTAAAATAAATCACAATTCTAATCCCCGCATTGATAGCTGCGTTCTGGCCCGCTAAGATGGGTAATAGGGTGTCAAATGTTAATGTCGATACCATCCTAACCGCGATAAAAGCAAATAATGGCCAAATCTCGGATGAACTTATCCGACACACTGAGGAAACAAGAGTTGATCTCATTCCTGACCAGTTAAGCGACATAATGTTGCTTCTTTACACAGTAATTACCATCATCCTTGCGGTGATGATTATTTACATAAAACGGGATCTACACAAGGTCATTAGCCGACTTAGTGGTGAGGACGTCGCCTTGCGTCGAACCGCTTTAAAAGAAATCTGTAACGGTCCTAGGCAGATCCCTTCAGTCTCACCTCAAGTTAGCGTGTAACCTTACAATTCTAGGCTCCCATATTTTGTATTTGAATACCATAGATCTAAATATCATGTTCTGATACTCCAATCTCCCGCGGAGTAAGAAACCTCCGTGTCTTAGATTATCTCTATTTTATATGCTGTATTTTAAAAAGTTCTATTATATACGGATTCTGTTTTTGCTGTCGATATTATAACTCTTTTGTTGTTTTACTTGCCCTATGGAAATGTTTTGTTCATCAGTAGTTCGCTAAGGGCGAGAGCTTTTTGATAATTCGAAGAACCATTTTAATTGTAATGATTGAAAAGCAGAAAGGCAGAATAACTACTTATATACTCATCATGTAACGATCACTTGCGAATTTAATTGTATTAATGCATTTATCGGAGAGTTTTCATATTCAAATCATTTTTCAGCAGCGTAACGCGAGAAAAATGTGACACGAGATAATTAAATTCTGGTATTGAAATCCGTAGATTTTTCTCTATTATTCAATTATTATTAAGTTAAATTGAATCGTAGGACGGTTTGAACTTGCCAGTGTCGTATTGTAGTGTCTTGTGTATTAAAACTGGTATTCTATAACTTCAGTTGATTTATTCAGTACGCGTTTGATGTTTGATTTTGATATTCTGATATGTTCAATAAATTGTGCGATGTATTTTTTGTATCCGAAATATCTGGAGTAGCCAAGAATTCTAAGAATCAATTGATTAATAATGAACAAATTGTTTGAGCTAAGTGCGTAGAATAATTAATTAGTTGATTTTGGATAATAAATCAATCATTGATTTGTAACTATACTTATTAATGTTTAACGAGATGTAGGATTACCGTTGCATTTTGTTAAATTTATGATTTGCTAAAGACAGCGATAGCCATACCTGCCTACCTCCGTTCATTATTTGGAAGCCTTTAGTGTCATACGTTCTGATCTGCTCGAATTGACTTGACGGATTGTAAGATTAACTGATAGTCAAGGGAAAACCAAAGTTAATTGAATAACGTTTAAAAATTTTTATTGTCATAAAGAATTTTTAAATATTGGGGGGGGAGCATTATGTGCGCCCTCAGAGTGTATAAATAGCATCAGCAAGAAGACAGCGCCGTTCATTGTCGGTGCGCTGTCGTGGAGATCACATTAAACAGAGTCATCACTGTCCAGTTGAAGACGCGTTACCTTAGAGGAGGCACCTGTATAGATCACAGATGCGCTGTAGAAGACTTGTACTATCACCTATTGTCTGATCTCTCTGATTCTTGCCAACTACCGAGCCTGTATCTACTCTGAAGTACCAATAAACTATGAATCACGTTGCTGCTCGTCACTCACGAACCCCATCCGCGTTTGGTGCGGCCTATTACTGAAAAGGGCCGGAACACCGGTAAGCCACTCGTTCGATTGAATATCAATTCCCATGGAGTGCTGGTCAGCTTATAACTTATTTTGCGGTCGTAAGAAAAGCAGGAAACTCGAGACTACACGGCGGCGCCTTCATTTGCAAGCGCGTTCACTTTATCGCCTTTGATTTTTCAGCGAGAAACGTGGAAGTTTTCATCAAGTTTCGCTAAGCCTCGGCTGGAACCCTCAATCTCAGCTGACACAGACTGATGATTCTGAGGTACAGCAACACTTCCTGGGGCCGCGCCAACATTTCATTAGAGCTCCTCCTGAGCTCGAGCTTTCAAAATGTTTGTCTTAATAAGATTTTCGACACAAAATATTACTGTTGCTCATTGTGTGGAGTTAATTATGTTGAACTGAAACAGTCGAGATATAAATTGATTCGTGATCGCGAGTTCACTTAGCTGCTGATGTGATCATGTACTGTATTTGTATGTTCGTATTTCTTGCGGGAATATTTTTTCTTGCCAGGAAGATAAAATAAGCGCTTTATATGAACTGATAAAGATATTTAGTTTGCAAATTACTCTTCGTGCCCCGAGAAAACACGAAAGTAGAAAAATCAATCTGTAACTCTCTACTTTAAAATTATGATAAACAAAAACTTGAAACCCCGACTATGTTACGTTTAACGGCAGATACTATTTTAAAAATATACTGAAAGTGCTCTAAAAAATTTGTATGCCCCTGCACGAACATCAAAGGTTCCTAAAGTGTTTCTGAAAGAAAAAAGTTTGAGGGACCTAATGTTTATCATAAAGTAATAAATGAAATAAACAATAAACATTTCAGGTTCCCATGATTTACTGAGAAATACTAATGTAGTCCCACCAGTGAATCATAGTAAAAGTGTTGCTACTTAACGTGTAATAGACAGATATTAAAAAAAGGAGTTTAATTAATTCTTGCGGCTTCAAAACACCTAACATTTCACAAATAACATGTACTGTGTACAAACGGCTTAAGAACACCGAATAGTCATGTAACATTTACGGTGTGCAAATGATTCAAGTACACCCAACATGCATTTACTATGTACAAACGCCTTCATAACAACCAATGCACATCTACTGCACAAAAATCATTTTAGAACAGTCAATACACGTTCCATACATACTGTAATATACATAAACTGTAGGCGTGGAGACTTCCTACAAAACAACACCATACTGTAAATCGTACATCTCTGAGGGTGATGAATCCTAAACATTCAGCAGGTAACAAAAATGTGAGAACTTGAAAACAAAATGTCGCCGTTCTTTTGAAAGCCTTTTTAAGCGATTTCTACCAGGATTGAATAAAAGTAACCGCCATATTTGGCTTTGAACACTCCGGACGCTTCAAGTCTGTTTCCGCACTCGTGAAGAATGCGGAGTGTGCGTAAACTTTCAGGCTCCGCGAAGAGAGCCTCTGAATAGTTTCCGACGACCAAAAGTTACGGAAGTCAGCGAGGAATTTTACGGAGCTTTGTAGAGAGTATGACCGATCACACTTCAAAAAGGAATCAAGGTAAAACCTTCGGAAAGTTTGCAAAAAGCGGATCTTTCATTTAGAAACAGTTTTCACGTAATGGCATCTCCAATCATCAAAATTGCTCTTAGTGACTGGATTAAGGTATTTTCTGTTTAGGTGCTGACGGCTTCTATTTTTCTAAAAATACGATCAATTCATTTTTTACTTCACTTTGATATTTAATCTAAAAAATTGCCCCAGAGTCGTTTTATAGTATTTTGATAATCAATCTCACTTATTATGATAGAAACATTTTTTAACCATAGAGAATTGCTTAATTAGCATGAAGTTTACTCATATAAACTTAATATGGTATTCCAGAGCAATCTGCGCGCCACTTTATCCAACAATGAAATAAGCCTACATGTTGAGAGCTTACCTATTTTTCAAGTTAGGAATTCAACATTTCAAACCATTTATTAATCTGATTGAATGATAGATACATCAGACACCCAGAAATTACAGGTGAGAGTTTACCTGTGGCCACCTCTGGTATTTCTTTGAGGAAATTTCAATTTTACCAACAATGCTCGAAAATGCCAGGCATCGGCCCTTACACAATCGGAGCGAAACTTTAAAATATTGCCTCTACACCTAGCGAATATACAAAATATCGCCTTTATCCGTATGAAAATTCAAGATTTCGCCTTTTCAGTCAGTGAAAATCAAAAACCTCACCTTTACACTGAGCCAAGATCTTGTCTTCACTCGGGAAGAAAATGTAACACTTCACTCTACGTAAAGCAACAATTTAAGACATCGCCTTTACGCTCAATGAAATTTCAAGACCGTTTCTCTTCAGGTAGTGAAAATCCAAGACCTCTCCTCTTCAGTGAGCGAAAATTCAAGATCTTGCATCATCAGTGAGCAAAAATCTAAAACATTTTCAGTGGGCGAAAATTGGAGCCTCGTCTTTTTGGTGAGCGAAAATCCAAGACCTCGCCCTTCCACTGAACACGAACACCGCATCCGAGTCTCACGGTGAGCTGCTGTCGCGGTATTGGACATCGCAGAGCAATACTCTTATCGATCCTCCGGCTCCCCTCGGCAGCAGTTCTCGGCCTTTCATCCCGCCACTCTTCCGCCTTCACTCAGAGTGGCTACGGTAATTTAAACTGCCAATATTCTATGGTGGACGCAGGTTTTGATGTGTCTCATTAAGGTCGCCTCAGTGGCCGCAGATAGAAATCCATTCATTATTCTCGTAAACTAGAAAATGTTTTACTGTATTCATGCAAGTCGACGTTCCACTAATTTGATACCTTTTTATGATTACTGATTGGGATGAATATTGAATATTATATTAATATTCTATTATTAATTAATATTGAATATTAATATTGTTGAGTTACTTATAATTTCCATGTATTTCCAGCAAGAGATATTTTTAAATGAATATTTGAAGGATCTCAGGTTTTCAAACGCATATATTTTCCAACTGAATTTCTGGAGAAATTTCATTACGAATGACTAATTTTTCTTATTAAAGTTAGTCATTCAAAGGCGTAATAAGTGACAATCGGGGCTGATGAAAACAAGGATGAAAAATAAAAAAAATTAATGCAAGTCATTTCATGAGCCTCGAAAAACTCCGTAGTACTTTCGAAGAATTTAAAATTTTCTGGCCTTTTCCCCATAAACTTTGAATACCTCTCCACCGAAATTGATTGAAACTATGGGTTGAGAATGTAAAGTAAGTTCTTGAACAAACTTGATGAGCGATCTTGAAACACAATATTGTGCTTTCTATAAACCGTGTGTATTTTAAAAAATAGATGAAACTAAATCAACTTTACAGTTGCTAAAGCTCTCAACTATATAAAGTGTCACATTCGTCCGCACTACCTCCTCTAAATCGTCAAGGAGTTTCTAGTTACGTGTTTTCTTCAGCAGAGTCGCGCCCTTGAACCCAACACAGCTCTTAAATCATGAATAGAACAGTCGCGCTGTTCTTAAATCGCGCAACAATTTCATGGCAAACCTTGAAAAAATAAGCAAATACCCTGTAAAGTTGAGATGAGCACAGAACTCTACATATATCATAAGCGCTTGCATACACTCAAATAAACGCATTTTGCGCGTACACTCAGGTCAGCAACTTCGGACAAACGCTGGTGGGACAAAACATTCAGAGGCCCATTAGAAAATGTGAAAATGACTTTCTTATTTTTTGAAATCCTTGAGAACCTTCAGAAAAATGCTGAAGTGCTTTATGGAAATCTCGGACTGAATCAGCAGCTCGCACGCGTAAGGTTCGCTGTAACAAATAATTTATTTATGTCCATATCAAGTGCGACAATTATATGCGTTTTCAACCGAGTGTTCATTTCCGCTTAGCGATTCTTCGTCCAAATTATTTCAAATATCAGCACGAAAAAATACTGGATGGGTGAATTTTCCTTGCATAATGATTTTATATTTTTTTTATTTTTGCGGTATGTAGGCATCTCAGTCATTTTAGCCTCGAACTCAGCAATTTAAGAGCAATGTATTTTATGCGGCTGCAGAACACTGAGAGAAAATAGTAGTTAGTCGCATGAAACTGTAGATCTGACTCATGAAACTGCAGATTTAGCTCAAACTAAACGTTCAAATTTTAAAGTAAAAAGAATACTGTCGTTGGAAACAGTACCTTAAAAAATTAATTCAAGAAACATATGAAAATAAAACTCATGTGCAGATCGCAAGTGCATTCATATTTGAAATGTTTCCTTTCAAATTTCGAGAAAAAAAACGAGTTGAAAGTTATCCATGGCATGAACGTCATCTAAAGAGTGACACGCGTACGAATAACCGAAATAACCCATTTCTCTCTCACGTTTTTCATTAAAGACTTCCCGAAAGCCTGCGAAATAAACGTCTCGTGGATCACTACCATCGAATTCTCAAGTCCAACAAGTTTGTTTAAAAAATATAGCTCGTCTCGCGTCGCCTTATTAGTGCAATAATGACAGAATATTTCGAGCTCTATCGGTAAACTTGAGGGTCGACCCACCTTTGTTTGCTTGAAGGGAATGTCTGGCAGCGAAGCAACGCTGTTCTGGAAGTTGACTTGAGAAATAGGACAGGGTGCTGTCATTCGTAAGGAAAGTTGGAGCATGAATACGGCAGGATGCTCTTACAGTGTCTGAATTATGACGATACACTTCACTAATGGGTTTTTGTCCAAGTCCTTCCGTCCTCCGCAGTTTTTTGGGGGCTTTCAGGCGCTCGTGCGGGCAAGTGGAGCATCAAAGCGGCGGGTCAAATGCAGTACTGAAAAAATACCTTCAATGATAATTGACTGAGTTTCAACATAACTGATGCTTCCTCGATCCATCGCTCAAATTTCAATCCAATTTGGAATCTCATTTGTTTTATGCAGAACCGTCATTTGGATGTATGTTTAAATTCGAGTTTCTATTAATAGGTTCAAAAATTGCATTATTGCAGTTTAGTCTAATTGAACGCCTTTCAGACAGCCTATTTGATGAACACTTTTCAAAATCAAATGTAGCGCTCAAAAAATCACTAAGTGATCTGTACGTATAACAAAAATCAAACGAATGTTAATCCAGAAATATGCAACTGTATATTCTTATTATCAATCTTTCGGTAAGAAACAGGGCTTCACTATTAAGTGAATCGAAGAAATATCCTGGGGAATCAAAAATCACATTTTATCGAGTGAATTCTAGCGATGATTTGCAAGCTCTTCAGATGGCTAAATAAAGTGCTTCAAGAATTAAAAATTCAGAAAATTACGACTTACAAACTAACAGTCCGCTAACCCAATGAAAAAAAAATTCTTATTAAAGTAATACTTCCCAAACTACTAAAGTTTTGAATACTAAGACACTCATGCATAAAGACATCATAAAAAATGCTGTCGGCATCTAAACTAAAAGAAGGTATTATATTTCTAAATATAATGCCTTCTTCTTGCGTCAAACTTTCTTCTTCATATATTTCTACAGCTCTGGAGGTCGGTTATAGGATGTGGACTGTCCGGTGTGCGCTGTACTATAGGGATCCTAGGACGTTACCCTGCTGCCTCTACTGCCTCTACTGCTTCTACTGCCTCCACTGCCTTCACTGTTTCTACTGCCTCCACTGCCTTTATTGGCTCTACTGCCTCTACTGTATCTACTGCCTCTACTGCCTCTACTGCATCTACTGCCTCTACTGCCTCTACTGCCTCTACTGCCTCAACTGCCTCAACTGCCTCTATTGCCTCCACTGCCTTCACTGCCTCTATTGCCTCTACTCCCTCCACTGCCTCCACTGCCTCTATTGCCTCTACTCCCTTCACTGCCTCTATTGCCTCTACTCCCTCCACTGCCTCCACTGCCTCTATTGCCTCTACTCCCTCCACTGCCTCCATCACTGCATAACCCTCCCCCCCCCCATGGGGGGGGGGGGGGCAAGCCAACACCACCCCGCAGTTCGCCGCAACCTAAGCAAGTCCGTACGCATTGCCGACATGCCGACGCTCTCCTTCTTATACGTCATTGCAGAATGTTCTCTTCACGCTGCTATACATCGTCTTTAACAATTTCGTGCTCGTGAATATTCCTAGGAGTTTTTCTCTTTAATGTCTCATCGAAAAGTGGTTTCTTAATGTACATGATTGATCTGAGGGTCTTCTCCGTGGTGCATGGTAATACGTTCAAGCACCTGATCCAACTCGCTATTTATCATAGAACTGATCCGAGACCCTGGTATTCAGTGTCTTATGAGCAACGTTCCGGTCTTCGGATACAGTAACGAAACTCATTCTTCCAAGAAACTTATGGGGTTTTTCGTAAATTGGAACAAGCAATTGTAAATAACATGTTCGAGCACCGTACTAGAAAAAAGGTTTATCAGGATTAGTTAAGGTCACAGAATTGATCAAATTTTTGCTAGCTCAATGTTCTGTAACGTTGTTATATAGTTTTCAAATCATGCGGAGGTTGTTTTTAATCTTATTGAGCTAATACAAAATTACTCAAACCTGCATACATTTTTTTAAGTGATTTTTTCCCAAAATCAACGAGTCTATTTCCGAGGTAAATAACATGGAACCGAAACCCTCAGTTCAAAACTTGAAATAACTGTTTAATTTACTGAGATTATTTCACTGTCTTGGCTATATTCTGAGGTCTAGGTCATTCAAACTCTTTCAAGCAACTGAGATCGCCCGTGCATGCTTCTATAGAACAACAAGCGAGCCCGCTACTGCGGTTGCGAAAGCTTCGGCTTACATTACAAGTTACCCAATGTTGTATTGTCCAATGGTAGCTCCAAATTATTAAAACTTAGCATAATTTTTTACAATAGCGCATTGAACTGTTAATTTTTAGAAAGTTTGTTCAGAAGATATGGTCGTACAGGCTTTTTGGAACCGTGAAAACACCACACTCACACACACACACACAAGCACATGCACACCACCCCCCCCACCCCCCATACACACCGCACCCCACCACACACACGCTACACACACATTGAACACACATCGCACGCACACCGCACACACACACACCATAGACACATCGCACAAACATTAACCAGACTCAAAAATCTAGTGTAGACGACCCTGCAAGCGGTTTTAACCACTGAGGGCTTGTTGGAGTTATGTCGATAACTTTTGGCGCGCTTCACCTCAAGGGATCATTTGTGCCAGTAACTGAACACATCGTAAAGTCACAAGTTGAATTTCGGGTTTATTGCCTGACGTAGTAGGTATTGGGACTTTCGTGAAGCTAAGAACCTGGTCTTACACTCGTATTACAGAATGGATAAATGATATAACTAGAATCTTACACGCTTATTAAAAATAAACAAGTTAGATAATCAGATTCCTACTCCCTCGTTCACAAATAAATCCAACACACGATTAGCATCTGAAGCCCGTATTAGAAAGTAAATGCAGCAGATGGTGAAAGTCTCAAAATCATATTATAAAATTGATAAAACAAATACTTAAAATTCAATGCCTGCCTTAGAAGTAAAGGGAGTACATATTTAGAATCTAACACCGGTACTGAGAAATAAACGAGAACTGAAACCTCTTCACTGAATTTTTCAAGCGAGCTTTCCTCTCGTGGTGAAATCGAGCGCATAAAAGGCAACATGGAGATGCCAGCACAACACGCAGCGTCTCTCGCTAACTTTTGCGGGACATTTTGTTTCGTGGTTGACTGCAGGTGGAACATTTCTGCCTTTGTTTTCAAACACTTAATTTTTTAACACAATTCTCGTCGAAGGATTTCATTCAACGCTCAAGCAAGAGCCATCATTTAGTCATCTCCATCTTCGTAGAGTCTAGGTAGCTCACTTGATAACCCCTCCAATTCAGAGATAAAATATCGTCGTCCCAACTGATGTTGCTACCTCTTCGTAAAGGACTGTAAAAGTGTCTTGTTTGAATATCATTAATAAGTCACGTTGTAAAATTTATATTCGATCACTGTCAACAAAAATGAATTATTGATTCCCTTGTCTCCAGTGTTTCAAAGCGCTGGGAACGAAAAATACTCACTAATGATTTCATAAAGTACCATTAGATATGAGTAACTTGCAAGCTGTAGACCTCAGAATAGGCGATGAACTTTATTCTTACGTTTGGACTCCATTCACACTTCGGAGAATGGGAAACAGGGAGGTTATTCCTCAGAAGAGAAATTGACGATAGGAGGAAATTTCCTTATGGAAATACACTTACTTCACTGATATCGACTCTCAAGACTCGCTTGTGCCTGCGTTGAAGCGAAATACTTCAGGATTTATCAGGGTTTGATAAATACTTCAGGATTATTTAACAATTTATCAGGATTTCAATTTAGCTCGTGACTGCGTACAAGCGAAACACAGTTCCGAGTCACTTGAAAAGTAAACGAAAATTTGGCAGGATTAGAATTTTCGGCTCGAAAGACAGCGATTTTTAGCTTGAACAACTTACTGCTAAGAAGGCTCAAATAATGTACAGTAAATCCCGTCACTTCGTTTCAGGATACACACCATTCCTAGAGTAAAATGTTGAACACCATTAAAATGAACAAGCTACTTAGTTAAGAACAATAAAACTCTCTCTTTATTAGCCGCTCAATAGACTCGAGATACCCTGGCGCTGCTACTTCGCAACATCGACTTGAGCGCCTCGAAAGCTCATTAATTTTGGAGGTTCTTTTACGGCTTACGCATAAACAGCCTCACGGCTTACTGTACTGGCAGCCGATGACTTCCTTCATTAAAAATATCAATGACAAAAGGCTCGCTAACTCGAACAAACTTCTGAAGACGCAGCATCAGCGATGAAGGCCCTCAAGAATGGGGGATAATAGCGCTCCCGCGCAATATTCATCGAACGTCGCCACGGTAATGGCGGAGAGAACTATTTCAAGGGAATGTTATCAAAGATGTTTTAACATCACTTCCCTCTCTTCATTAAAATCATGCATGAATGCTTTTTCCATGAATTTACACCCCAGGTGTCCTGATACCCACTTCATAAATAGAAAGTTCTTATTCACATGGATAGCCAATTAAGAACTTTCGTGCAAGTGAAAACAATTTTATGACTGAAGGTCGCAACAAAAGGCTGTAACTTTTATTTTTCACCCCCAATCATTCAATTCTATCACACATGAGTAACTGATAAGGAGGTTAGAAAGGAAGTGTAAGAGAATGTTCATGAGGAGAGGAGCAAATTAAGACATGTCATTCTTAACAATCTATTATAAAAACGTAATTTGATTATCAGTTCGTTTTAGCTTCCTAAACCACAACAAAGGTGTTCCAAAGAGACTAAGGATGAGACTAACGCCATTTAATAAGGAGTTAAGGGAACACAGAATCTATGTACAAGGTGTGTTCCCTCACGAGATCCGCTGCGCATAGAGACAGTAAATTGAGAGCGAAGTTCATGAAAAACGAAAAAATTGGAGAAAAACACCTCCGGGCCCGATCCTAGGCCTGGCAACATAGCAATGACGTCACACTACTGCCCATAAAATTGTACTAGTTTTAAAAGAATAGACCAAAAGAAAATGAGTAGCTCTGCCCGATTACCATCACAACTATTGTGAAACTGTGCGGCTGTGATCATAAATTACAAATGTGGGGCTTAAAAGACATATGTAGAGTTGTAACATACACTTGTCGAGCCTATTTCGTATTTATGTTCTGGTTTATGTGCGCATCAGCGAAGGAAAGCGCAGGTCGAGCGATGCGATACTGAGTTTGAAAGATTGAGGCAACTGCTCATGCAGATTTCAGGGATAGTGTTCGATTCCAGCGTTTTTCCATTGGTTTGTTGAACTAAGCTTAAACTCTTCTGGCAACTAATTATTTTTTATTGCCTAGGGTTATGTAAGATCAATGTAGAAAGCACGTGGTGTGAAAAAGCCTTAGCTCATTCAAATCGAATGCTGCAGTGATAAAATAATGACCTTGTTTTATTGATATCGCAAGAATATACTCAAGGACAATATTTCTTCAGCTTTAATTGCATAATCTACTGGTGCGGACTGATACCGAGCACGCGCCAGTTTTTATTTTTTTAACTCTCATTTGAGAGAAAGGTATCACTGTTTACCACCTAAAGAATTTTCAAAGCTTAATTGTTCAACCCAGTTCTGTTAAAAATCAACAATATTTCGAGGCTAACTTAATTTCGCCACTTCTCTTCATCACTAACGTCAAGAAATCTCTGACTTTGAGCGTGACGTCACGATTTCTACAAGCAGGGAAGTAAATTAGGGAAGTAAAAAATTTAGGGAAGTAAACGGTCCCCGCCAATAACATTGAGTCAATAACTGAAGCATTCATTGAACGACCTAATAAAAGCTTACAGATTTCTGTTGAACTGACTGATCATCACTTTCTGTCTGCCTTCTCATATTGTTACGCAGAAATGTACTGCACCGTCAATGAGTTTTATAAGAATCGTCCATCGTCGAAGTACATTATTGCCATTTCTTACAACACTTCCAACACCCTACATAAGCTTCATGAGCTGTAGGATCCTACAACGTTGAGATTCTAGGTTACAGTTCCGATATATTACTTTTTTGTTATAACGTTGCGGCATCACTCGTTCATTTTCAAAGTCGGACGAAACTTTTCTGTGTTCTGGTCATCAGATTAATTATGCAGTATTTTCTTTTTTTTTAGAAATGCATCTATTTATTTCCATTATAATATTTAGTATGCTGTCACCAACATGTATAAATATATATTTGTCAACTATTTCTGAATGTAGATATCTCTTGCAATGATGTATACTGAATAATCATAATTTACATTGATAACGTGGACTTGTTTTGGGCCTTGAGATAGCCATTAGTTTCAGAACCGGAATCTAACCTTTTTTTAAAACTGATGGGAATTGATACACCTGAGATGAGATTAGAATTTAATACTAAAAAGCCAACTTGATGCACATGAAATAATCGGTTAAAGCCATGCGTTAAAAAGCCAACCTGATGCACATTAAATTTTCGGTTGTAGCTATGCGTTCTTGTTCGCGCTACGACACAGGAGGAAAGCAAAAGTTTTTAAGTAATTAAACACAGTTTTGTGAACTGAATAGATCAGGATACTCAGCTTTATGAGAGTCGTCGCAGACGATTGTTAGGAGCAAAATAGTGCGCCCGAACACTCAGTAGAAAAGCCCCAATTTGTTGGCTGTCGGGCACTTCAGCACAGTGATGGTGGCCGCCACAGGATAGGTAACTTTTACAGACAGTCTTCGTGGGATTTACAGGCGAACGCCTGACTTCTTATCCACTGACTGTGATAGAATAAGAAAGTTTTTCAGGGCAACAGCCCACACTCAGTAGGTGAGGGGCACGGAGTCATGCAACACACTCCTGGCTTTTTTGATGTCTCGGAGGTTACTGCCAGTCACTGACTATGCTAGCAAAGCAGAAGGTTTGAAGGCAACCACTTGAATCGAACATACTTGTTCAATCAAAATTTAGGAAAATATTTTAATTGTCCTAACGTACATGGAAACATTCTCAAATGAATCAATAACCTATAACTGATTTCCTACTAAGAAATCTTACTTGAAATGTCAAATCTTATAAATCGTTAAATAAAAGACATTTCATCGTTAAATAAATAAAATCGTCAAATCGTTATAAATAAAAGAAATAAAGATTTGAAGGTGTCTTGAATGGTGGTTGCAGGAGATCCTGAATGCTTGGTGAGAAGGCATGAGCAGACAAAATGCGTTTGTGTCTTAGACGCAGCCGTTAATTAATTATATTTATTCTGAGGGAAGGCTCTCAGGATATTCTAGCATGAGCGGATGAGCGTAGATGTAACCGTAAAAAACTCGTAACGAATTCTGTTATCAGGTACGATCGACGCAATTCTTTTTGCAGACTCGAAATGAATACGCAATCCTGTCGGGATACTTATAATACGATAACACAAAAATATTCACTGGTAAACGCAAGATATGATGAACCATATCACTATCCTACTGTCCTTTCTTATCGTAGATGACAAGGAAGCAATATAAATAACTACGATAATGGCTATGGTAATGACACACCAGTAGCTATGAATTTACTCCTAAAATTTCGCTATTCTACAGAGCACCTATTTCGAAATTTTACTTTTCGTTCACATCGTATCAAAGCTTCAATCAACTTCGCCAACTTCATTCATTAAGATTTCTAAAACGAAATAAAGCTCTGATTTGAGCAGTATTCGATAGCGTTCGGAAAAACGGTTAGGCAAATGCGTGAATCCTGAACTCAGGTTTATGAGAACACGAACTTTTCAGTCGGAAAATAACAGAATTATACAATTCTTATGGATCAGGTAGTTGTCCCAAATAGTTAAAGTTTGAAACTTCGCCATCAAATCTTCATAAGGAAGCTGAAAAATTGCTTCTTTTATTTCCCATTAAACATTAGGCAAAGGACAAATTAAGTTAATCGAATGCAATGTTCACTCTCCATGTGTGACAATTTAAATTTATCACACATCTCAAAAGACGTTATGGTAGAAAGACAAACAATGCGAGGAAAACACTTGTCTTTAAGCTAATTTTTTAACATCATTTTACTGTCAAAGAGAAGGCGTTAATAACTCTACCGGCTGATTTTTTTAGTTATCAGCCCCCGTTTTACACTGACAATGACATCAGGATACCCTCGACATGAGAATGGGGAAAGAACCGCGACACCAGGAGTGAACGCACAAAGAATGATCGATCACTCAGAACACTAGGTACAACTTCAACAGGAAACACAAAAATTCGATTTTTTTTAAGCATACCTTTCAAATTTACCCCGTCAGTAAAGACTGAGACACTCGTGGGACTGAATATGCGGTACCTGGTTCCACTCCCCACGCGCAGATTGTGTGTTATCGACTCGGAAGGGAGCAGAAGTTCTGTCGGGGTGTAAGCAATGCGCCCCAATGCCTCAATGCTGCGACGGCAGAACTTTGGTTGCCGGCTCCAGAATTTCTCCCCTGTACTTATTGCGAGGCCGCTGCCATTGTTCAGATTGAGAAATATTGAGACCTGAATGTCAAGCAGCAAGACAAATGTATGTTTTGCCCAGCCCCAGCATCTCGGTCACTGTAAGAGCCTTCTGACGAATGCTGGACTGAAATCTAAATGACTTGGATGCTTCAAAAATTGTATGCCGGTTAAAGAGAATGCAAAAAAGTGATGCGAGTGGAGAATGGAGCAACTGAAAAAAGAAATTGCTGGTAGTATGGACAGTAAGCATTGTAAAATTTGCTACCATTATCTATAGTTTCTAAGTCTCTATCACTTAAATAGAAACATAGAATTAAAAAACTATCTAACATAGTTTTAGAATTCCTTAACTGATTTTCACCTGCTCACAACCTTATTCTGGCAAACTTTGAAATACGCTTGATCACTTCATCTTGCTGAATCGGTACTCGAAACATTCAAGTTCAAGAACCAATTAGCTTGGCACCTGATTGATTTTACTGATCATCCATCACTTCGTCAGGTTTTTCACGCTTTTTCCTAACCCTCGCTTTGGTAATTTTCAGCTCTACCTGGGAAAGCTTCCACTGATTCGTTTTTGGTCAGTCGGAGGGAGAGCGTTTCTGCGGCGAGTCAATTAAGAAGCAAGAGGCCCGAAGAGGCTCCTTCCGAGTGAAAAGTTCGGTCGTTATTACCTATAAATCAGTTGCAAGCAGGCTCTTGAAAATTCCGCGGAATCTTAAGTCAGGCAATTCATTTGTAAAATGCATCGATTTCTCCTGTTTTTCAAGGCCTTCAGTCTAGGAACGAGGCGATAATTTTGGAAAAAAATCGGAGCCTGTTGTTGAGAAGAAATGGCGCAAATAAAGGACTCTATTGCGTGAGTAATAACGGACGGAAGTTAGTTATAGCGGCACTCCCAAGCAGCAAATAGATTCAGAAAAGAATGTAACACTATATGAGCATGCATGAGGAAGAAAAATAGATCTGGTGTCACGAGAAGTACTTAAAGCTTACGCTTTAAACGTCCACGTATTGAGGAGTTTAATCCTCTTGGACAGTAAGAGAGGAAAGAGAAAGAATTAGTGATAAAAGGTGCACAGAAAGAGAACATGAAAAACAGATGGAAAATAGAAGAAGAGTGTGCTCTACTATCATACGTTATTTACTTGATCAACATGGGATAATAATGACTTTTGTACGATTACAAATTTTTGATAAGTTAAAGGCAAACGTGAGAATAAAATCAAAATTCAAAGGAATTTTCTGCTGCACCCGTTTAATAGATCACAAAAATAACACAAAGCAAAATAATGGAGTTACGCACGACCTTTCTAGGGGAGCAAAAATGCATGATCGATGGCACAAAAAGGAGGACAGATGCTAGCAGTACCTGACGATGTTACGTTGCACTTTTCTGCGTACACTCATTTCAACAAACAACATGCTCAGTAATAAACAGGCAGACCGTACCATGAATTACTTCAAAGGGTTTCTCCGTTGCATACACTGCCCCTATTCGCACCTAGTGAGTAGTCGCCGGAAAGAAAGTATCGTTCTGCTGATTGCTCTTCTTCTCTGCGGCGTTGTGATGTGCCGGTGCCGGGGACGCGGTGGCTCTGGGTCATGCTGGTATGCGTACCGACGCCAACTCTGATTCGTCGGTACAGTGGAACATGTAGGCTCGCTGCCGGACTCGGCTACGATTCTACGCTCGTGCATCGTGTACACTGGTTCCCCCGTAATACGCAGGGGCTGAGTGCTCGCTTGCTAATGCTGAACTTTACCTGATACAGACTCGGATTCGTCGATTTCGGAGTGTTGCGTCGTTTTCTGATTTGTCTAACCCTTGCACGCTGTTGCCTCTCCCTCTTCGCGGCAAATTTCCGAGTGCGTATTGGTTGTCGTGATGCGGGTCTCCTACTTTCAATCCCCCAATTACCTCCTAAGCTTGGGGTGACGCTTCCCCTCCGATAGTAGTCTGATTGTAGTCCACCAGATGAAACTACATCGTAGTTTCGCGCGCTGTTCACCTTATTGTGTTATTAATGTTTCCTTACAATGATATCTGTCTAAAAGATTAAAGGAATTGCAGAAAAAAATACGATGGGCAATGACATGAACAGGCTCGGGAATGGAAGTTGGGCTCAATAATTACAAATAGCCACTGTGTCTCCGTGGCACAGCGGTTAAGGGATCGGACTTGTATGCTGGAAGTCGCGGGTTCGTTCTTAGCGCTGGCGCGGAGATTTTCCCAGTTGGGTATAAGGGAAAGCTCAAGCACAATACCCCACTCGACCCAGGTGTCGGAAATGGGTACCGGCTTTACGGGGGAACCGTCATGGTGTCCTATATATAGGGTTAGTTATAAGACATTTGAAAAACCAATGCTAAGATCATATGTATCAGGCTTGATTGGAAATAAAGCATCCCAAAGATGCCGATGTTAACCTTAACCTAACCTAACCTGTGTCTGGCGCGCTGCCGTCTATCAGCACATCATCTACGAGGGTGGGAGTGACAACGCTGCGCAGCGACAGCGCAAAGTGTCCACTTAACTGCATTAGCTCCCTTTAGATCCAACATCCTGCATGAAACGAGCAGTTTTACGCTGTCACGGGGTGACCTCAGCCGCCATCAACGATCTTGCTGAGATCTGCCCTCGCGCTAATGTTGCTGCGCTGAAATGTACTGTGGGACCTCACCACGCCAATCGTCCCGAAATACCGGGACGATTTTAAACTGGATTGCTAAACAACTAGCTTTTACATGCTATGGCTTTCGCCAATGAATAGAAAGTCATGAACTTTATTCTGTCCAGAATGTTTTAGTTGTTTAATGTTGACCTTTTAAATGAATGACAATTGTGTCGATGCTGAGAGCATGCATCATGGGAAGGTTTCTCATTTGCAACAAATTTATTTATATTGAATGCTGAAGCATGAAGGCCAGTGAAGTGATTATGTAAAGCATGCAGTAAAAAACGTTCAACACTGACGTGCCATAGTTTATTTGCGTTTCAGTACTCGCTTCACATCGTTGATATGCCGGGTTGTACAGAAGTAAAAGAATTGCTAAGGAAACTATTTGCAGAAGATGTAATCAACCGTGGAACAATTTGGAGCAATGCGATAATAAATCGGTTCTTTTTTATGTTTTTGCCATTTGGAAATTGAAACTAAGTTTTTGTAAGGATTTGATCTTTCGTATACGAAAAAGTAAAATCTTCAACATTTCCTAAAATAAGGTACAATGTAAGAGGCGCAAAAATAAACTTTCTCCTATTTTACGAGAAAGCACTTTTACAGTATTTCTGTCGAGTAAAATACGTCATTCAGACGCAGTTCAATTCCACAAGCGCAAATCGTTTGAAACTCGCCAGTTTTCTCGCGTTAATTCCATCACACGATTCTTTTCAAACATATTTCTGCATTGAGCGGAAAGCTTTGAAGATTTTTAGCAGAAAGACCAATGCGATACTTGAAGTATTCGCTTTTACTCTGAGCAGGAATTTAAATTTCATTTGCCCTGTAATAAGCCAATCTTTTTTGTGTTGTACGGTACGACGCAGAACGTACAGTATTTGCACTCTCTGTCGCTACGTGAAGTAAGAAGTTAGATGAATACTGAAAAACGCAATAATGAAAATTGCAGGTAATGTAGAGTTTGCAACTGTTCGATAAAAGATGGAAAACTTGCAAAAAGAAGTGTTTTCTAACGGAATTTATTAATCTTGGGTATAATGTCATAGTAGCAATAACCCCAAAGTTTTTCCCCTCTTCTAATTAAATCTTGTTTCACTTCTTATGAACTCAACTCGGGGGTCAAATCATTATTCTGAGTATGAAGTTCCGCTAAACGGAATTTATAATAAATTATTACTTAAAGCTCCAAACACGTTTGCTGCGCTACATATAACTCAAATGTATGATGAAGTAATCATTATATGTTTAACCTTTATTGAGCTTCCGAATGCGTAACATTTGTTTTTACAGTTTTTAAGTCTACTGTTGTTTATATCTTCTGTTTTTCTACAGCTATTCCCTGCATCCCCCAGTGATGAGGGTTCGCATTTCTATGTACAGCTATTCCCTGCATCCCCCAGCGATGAGGGTTCGTATTTCTACAGCTATTCCCTGCATCCCCCAGCGATGAAGGCGCGTATTTTTATTTTTTACAAGGACAGACAACTACAACTGGTAGGCAATGTACATATTTTTCATCAAGAAGTTTGAAATTAACGTCAGTAATTGGATCTAAATTAGCTGGTATGAATGTACACTATTCGGTAGAGCTCAACATAACAACGGAAGCTGCATCGAGATTAGTAAGAAAGGCTTCACTGCCTCATCTTTTAGACGTTAATTGATTTTTATCATCTTGAGAAAACGTGACCGTATGAAAGAGAATGAAATTTTAGCCCCAACTCTTCATTAAAAAAGCCGTATAACGGCAGTGAGTGTCTGCTCCGTTGTAGCGTAAGATGAAGCCCCGTGTGAACTATTGCTCTTTCTAGTTAGGATGTTTTCATCTGATGTTAATTAGAGAGTATTTATTTTAGACACGTGCCCTGGGAACTCAAATGAAGTGTTGGGTGGATTAGTGCTCCTTCTAATTAGGCTACTTAAATCCGATGTTCATGTGAGAGTAGCTCTGTTGAATGCTTGTTCAATACGCCACATAAGTAAAAACTTGCATGAATTATCCCTCGTTTAAATAATGGTTTCAAAACCCGATGTTAATTAGAATATCATTTTGTTGGATACTTACCCAACAAGCGCAAATTATCTGCACGAAAATTATTGTTCCTTTTAATTAGGATATTTTATCTGATGACCCTCAGAGAGTAGCCCTGTTAGATGCTTGCAAACGGAGAACCTTTTTGAAGTCACTCTTTCATGTCGTATTGTCCTTGAAAAGACCAGTCCGACCGTCTCATTATTTCTGAAAGCTCTTCGTGCAAATACTTTTGCCAAGAACTCGACAATGGACTTCCTTGAGTCCCAACTTATTCCTCGGAAGAAAGTTTTCAAAGAAAATCATAAGGACTTCAATTCTTGCGTACCTCACAGACCAAGACCAAAAAAGTTTTCAGGAATAGCATCCCAAAAATGGATTACTTCAGGGTAGCATTTGTGAGCTACACGAGAGCATTCCATGCAACAAATTGAGCCCTTCAAACAATATTTCCAGAAACAATTTAATTTTTTATTTCAAAAAACATTTGTTTTAGGTAATAGGAAAAATGTATGTACATATTTGTCAACGCAACAATTTTGTTCATTATTTGTACATTAAGTTTACATAATAGTACGATTGCAAAAAAATGGGGAATAAATTTAAGGCTCAAATCACAGAAACCTAAAAAATTTCATACCTGGAACAAATATGCACTTGAATAATTATTTCTACTAACCGACGCTGTCCCCAAAAAAAGATAATATATTTTTTATAATCGTACTTTGAAGCTCATGAACTGTATTTTTCTATTGCACTTGTTCTTTATCTTATTTTTTAGAGAGTTAAATTCTCACGAAAACTGATGTTGATAGGTTTGTTTGCTTCTCTTTCTTCTGCATTAGATGAGGATTTTGAGAATGAGCTCGCTCTAATTATTCCTGATTCAGAAATGTTGATTGCTTGTTTTTTGGCAAACTAAAATAAAGACTATCAGATTAATTTAGGTTTAAAAAGAGCTGATTTTAAAGCTTACTTCAGCAAAATTGTATACTGGATTTTCAAAGTTCTGAAAAAAATTCTCTCCCTGATTTATGAGCGCAGAGAATTATTCCCATTTACGATGGTTTCTTCATTCAAAATTTTTGGTTCGTTCAGTGAAAGGTGCACACTTAATTGGAGTGCTGCAAATATCGTGTTATTGAAAATTCAACAACCAAATGCTGCACGACAACCCACGTCATAGATTTATATCCCCAATGTGAGGCACTTTCTTAATTTCAGACTACAATAAATTTAAAAAATACCAGCATTGAGAAATGAAGTCAAGTTTATAATTTTTAAATTCAGTCCAATGGCTACACTAAAAGATAAAATTTTCATCTTCACCTTCAATTTGGCCACAGTTGGTAACCAGTCGCTGTAACTCATATTTACAGAGAATACGTGTACTCCCAACTTAGAAAACGACCAGTGTTTTACCGACAGCAAATACAGTTAGACAGCCAGCATATACACGGTGTTTCATAAAAATGTATATCTCACTTGTAAATGCTTATGAATTTAAATTTGAGCTGGTTTTAACATGCTTGGTCTCACTGGATACAGAAAATTATTCTCATCCCATCCTAGCTGTAAACATGATACAGTTATCTTGAAAAATACATAGTAATCTGCTCTGAAATTTTTAGAAAAATTTACTCAATCCCTTTAAGATGCAACTAGTGTAACAAACAAGCAACGATTTTTATAGCGAATAGCTACATTCAAACACGATGCTGTAAACAAGTGTCCCACTTATTTTAAGAAGCTTTTCCTGGCAGATCATCCCCAATTAAACTACCCAAGTCTGGCAATGTGCGCAAATTTATAAATGAAGAAACTATTCTCAATTTGAACAAGGCTAAAAGTGTAAGAAAAAACTGTAGAAATTCAATAAAATATTTATTTTATTTCCACGATGATACAAGAAAATCAAAGACTTTCGTGCCCAAGAAATTATTAAAATACGTCACGTGCAACCATCAGTAGATTCAATCATTCGAAAATATTGTAGCTTTTATCCCTACAAAATCCAATCAAAATCCTGACAAATTAAACTTTCATTCTAACAGAATCCCTGAAATTTTTTCTTGATGTGGAAAAAAATTGCAAGGATGTGATGTAGAATTAATTTCTGCATCCAATGAGACCAAGTATGTAAACTAGGTTCACTATTTTCAATTTTCTGGCTAGCATTTAAAAGTAAGCTGTGCATTCCTGTATATTGACAACATATGCTGTAGACTACCTATCGAAACGATTATTTATTTTTTAATAAAACCATTTTGATCGCTCCTATCTACGTTTAACGAACCTCGATATAATTTCATTCCCTTTACTTCCTGAAGAAAATCGACAGAACCTTGTTATATTGTGTGAACTGCTTCTACGGTTAATGAACGGATTAAACTCGCGTTCTTCCGTCTTTCAACTTCTCCATTTCTGCGTTAGGATAGCGTCAAAATAAATTTTAATCAATATAAAAAAATTCAGATTGGAAAAAAGCTAAAATCAGCTGTCATTATTTAGTGTTTTGGTATCTAAGTAGTCTATAACATAGTAGTCGTGGTAAAAACAAAAAAACAAACAAACAAAACCGTTTATTTCCAAGTTGTCACATGAGATACATATGCCAACATATTGGCTTTTAAAAGTTCCTTAATATAAGACGTCCTAAAACAAAAGATCCATACGAGGAGAATTAATTGACAAACCATCCGAGGTGTAAAAATAGATAAGCCATACGAGGCATAATAATCGACGAACTATATGAGGTGTGCTAATAGATAAACTATCAGAGGTGTACAAATAGATAGACCATACGAGGCATATTAATAGACATAATATACGAGGCGTACTATAATAGACAAACCACACGTGGTGTGCTAATAGTCTAACAAAGTTCCAAACGAGGAATACTAATTGACAAACCATACGAGGTGTACAAATAGATAAGCCGTACGAGGCATAATAATAGACAAACTATACGAGATGTAATATTAGACAATACTATCATAGGTGTACAGATAGATAGACCATACGAGGCATATTAATAGAAAAAATATACGAGGCGTACTAATAGACAACCCATACGGGTCGTGCTAATAGTTTAACTCTGTCAAGGGTAGTTGAATGAGAAATGAGAAATATTATCTCTTGGATATTTCATATTCCAAGAGATTCCGGTACAGCGCTTCTTGCCTTTTTCCTACTTCGATAATTTCAACTAAGAACTTGGCAGTTTCGAAGAATTCTTTAGTATTTTTCGAATTATTTATAAGATCATCGAAGTAGGAAAAATACAAAAAAAACGCTACACCGTACTAGATTGAAACAACACCGTAAATGACAATCAAGTATTGAGAAAAAGATAGTCTCGAAATAATTTGTAAAGAACATCGCGCAACACAGCACGCACATCTAGGAATGCGTAAACAAACTTACACTCAAAATTGAAATGCATGGCTTGTTCGGCATACAAATATAGAGATAATTTTTGCACGAGTGCTTTATTTCCTTTGTCTGTTTATACTTTTTAATTTCTTCTGTTCACAGAAATGCCCTTCGGGGTCGTGATAGATCGATTTATAAATCATAAAGCAAGCGCAATCAATTTGTTTATTTCTGAAATTTGGTGCAGTGTTAACTGATCGCAGAGCTTTAGGTAAAATGTAATGTGTCTTGAGGTTTTGCTTTTTATGCAAAAAGTAGAAATAGAAACCGATATATGTACATGTGCGCATATATGTGTGCGAAACGTGTGCATGTTTACACTGATACATAAACATTTATGTTTGCGTGCGCACACGTACATACTCACGCACACACCAACACACATATTCATATATATACGTATTGAAAACGAATATAAGAAAAATGCTAATAGACATGAAAAATAATCTTACTCTTTCAATATTTAAAATGACAGCCCAAGCTCTGATGAATCGTAAGAAATAACCTGAGGAAAGATAAGGAATAGAAAAGGACTTCGAAAAACGTATAAATGGAATGGTTTTTTAATTTCCTAAAGGAAATTTTAAGAAAACTCAAGTTACCGCTGAGGAACAACAACAAAAAAAACATATATCTTCAATATATCATATCATATATCATATCTTCTCGATATTCTCTGCAACATCATGCGGACATGGGTACATGGGATAAAATGGAGATACAGTGTAGGCCAGTTACCACTCATGATTGACAAATATCTACAAAATTTTGGCAGAAATGCGCAAACAAACATATACTCAACATCAAAATTTGCTTGTACAACATACGGACAGAAAGATAATTTTACCACGATTCATACGCTCAAATTACGATTAATTTCATTAATTGTATTTGTCATTAATCCGATTCACAGAGACGTCCTCTGGTGTAAGTGGGAGATCTATTTTTGAATTATTTCGCTAGTGCAATAAAATTTATTAACCGGATGGTTTTTGTGTAAAGAAATGAATTAGAAACATGTATATCCATTTATGTAGATATATATATACCTATATACGTACACACACATATTAATATATGTACTTATTGAGAATGAAATATAAGAAAAAAATACAAATATAAAATAAGAGGATAGAAACAACCTACCATCTATTACACCGATAATGACAGTTGAGCTCATTGTAATCATAAGAAATTATTCGAAAAAAAAAATAACTAAAAGGAAAAGAAGACTTCGGAAAACGTAAAATGAACTGGTTTTTAGTTACTTCATAGAAATTTTTAAGAAAACTCAGGTTACAGTCAAGAAACAACACAACTCTTCAGCATTATACAGACATGTGTACATGGGATAAAATGGAGTAACATTGTGGCCGGATATCACATTTGAGTTGAGAATATTTACAAAATTTGGCACATATAGGTAGATTAAGCAATGGTCCTAAGTGGTAATTTTGATAACAGAAATTAACAGTTTTTTTCGATTTTAAAGTTTAGTACTGGTGTGCACTGAACGCACGGAAAAATATTAAAAGACTAAATGAAAATGCTTAAATTAACCCCTCCCCCAGCTCAGCCGAAATCGATTGAAAACATCTTCGAGAATGATTTTGAAATAACGAGACAACGTTAGCCAGAATTTTATTCATTATAAACTTTGCACAATCCTCACATTTATAAACCTGTGTATTGGTGTACACAGAAAATGTATTTCAGAGTATGTTTTCCATACGGATGTTAAATATTAACACAGAGAAGAAAAAATAACAAAATAAAGATGAGGAAATACTCCTAATTATGGAAAAAACGTTCATTCTGCTGTATTGAACTCACGGCTGGGGTGTTCATTATTGTCGACAGAAATAGTTAAGATGAATGCACGAATGGCTTAGCAAACGTAAAATGAAATAGTTTCTAATTTTCTAACAGAAATTTCAGGAAAATTAAAATTTCTGGTAAATGGGAAATTCACACCGAAATGCTGCAGGTCTATAGAGATGCAAAATGACGTGACACATTTACTCTAAATTCTTTTACAGTTTTAGAGTTTTTGATATGCTGGGGAAGCTTGTTCCACAAAAAAAGCTCCAGAAACTGAGAGAGCTTTTTGTCCCACGTTAGATGAACGGTAACTGACTAAAACATCATTCCTCTGATTTGGTTTTTTGTTTGGGATATTAGATGGGAAAAATTTTACCACCTCTGCATTACTTTGGGGGAGGTACAGAGAGGAGAACACTCGTCGAGCTTTTTGGATCATGAATCTGTTCGGTATTGGGATCCAGTCGAGTTTTCTTAAAAAAGGGGTGACATGATCGTATTTATTGAAATTTCCTTTGCACACCACTTTGGCGGCGAAGTTTAGACATTTTTGCAACTCTTCCTGACGATATTGAGGTAAATTTCCCCATACAAGACTGCTGTAGTCCAGGCGCGATAAAACTAAAGACTGAATCACTAACAATCTAGATTTTTCGTCAAGTGTGTTCTTAATGCGATGAAAGAACATTAAGGTTCCGTTTATTTTGTTGCACATTGTTTCGACGTGTGAATTGAAAGTCATATTTTTGTCAAACCAAACACCCAGATTTTTTACCGTCTCTACTGGTTCAATTGTATCGTCTCCAAATGTTAGCTTGAATGGTGGTAAATTTTTAGTCGCATTCTGTGATCCAAAAATAATGCATTGCGTTTTACTTGCGTTAAGTTTGAGGCCATTATGGTCATACCACAATTTAAGGTTTCTCAGAAGGTTTTCAGCGTTGGCTTGTGTTTCTTTTAAATCTGCTGTTGAGCTTGTCATGGCAATTTGTACGTCGTCAGCATACATTGAGATTTTTGTGTTTGCCGGCATGGTGGGGAAATCATTGATGAAGATTGAAAATAAGAGCGGGCCGATGATTGAACCTTGAGGAACGCCAAAATTGTTTGGTATGAATGATGACATTTTGTTATTCAAGCACACTGCATGAGAGCGGTTTAGTAGGTAGCTTTCAAACCATTGAGTGTCAATTCTGAGGTTTGAAATTTTTTGTAGAAGTTTCTTATGCTCAACACTGTCGAAAGCTTTGGAGAGATCAAGCAATAGTAAGAGAGTTAATTTTTTTTGGTCAATATCATTGTAAATTTTTTCTGTTATGTTTAACAGGGCGTCCTGAGTACTGGTATTCCTTCTGTAAGCATATTGATTGCGATGCAGTAGATGTGACTCGTCTATGTAAGACGAGAGCTGGTTTGTTATTACTTTTTCTAATATTTTGGACATAACAGGCAGGAGACTGATTGGTCTGTAGTTTGACGCTATGTCGATATCACCAGATATATGTAATGGCTTAATAATGGATAATTTCCATTGGTCGGGAAACTTGTTTGTGGCTATAGATGTATTTATTATCAAACGAATGAGGGGTGCTGTGACAGGGAAGCTGTCTTTTATATGTTGGAGGCTTATGCCATCATGTCCAGTCGCTTTGGTATTCTTTAGTGAGTATAAGATTTTTCGTAACCCTATAACGCTAACCGGCTTTGGTCTCCATTTGTTTCTACTATTTGGGGATGATACATCGCTCGGATTTGCTCCTGTAGATGTGTCTGAAACTGTCCTGGATACTTCATTGAAAACATCTTCGCCAACTTTTGAGAAGAAAGTATTAAAGTCATTACCCATTTTTGAGGGGTTGTCGAAAGTGCTTTTGCACTCCGAGTTTTTATACTGAGCAACTTCTCTAATGATTTCCCAAGTTCTCTTTGGGTTTTGTTTTGCCACCAAGAGTTCTTTGTGGAAGTAGTCCCGTTTTGCTTCCTTAACTTTTCTTCGTAGGATCTTCTCATGATCTTTATATAATTTTCGACGCGTACTGTCTGATTTATTCAGTTTGTACTCACGCTGCAAATTTCTTTTAGCTCTGCTCAACTGTTTTATCTCATCTGTTATCCATTTAGAAATTCTTGGCTTAACTTTCTTCGTAGTGAAAGGTGCGCATTCGTTAAGAGCCGATACGAAATTTTCGTTGAAAAGCGAAACTTGTAAATTGACATCATCGGTGTTTTCCATGCCTTGAAATTCACTCCATCTGTCTAATAGCTTTTCTTGAAATATTTCAGGGGAGTAGTGGTTTTTCATGCGATATGAAATGTAACTAGATTTCTGTTTCTCTTTTGCAATATTTATTTGGCATTCTACCGAATGGGGATCAGAAAAGGACGGCAAGATTTCTGTGCTGAGTACTGCTTGGGGATTGTTTGTAATTGCTAGGTCAAGAAGAGTTTTGGAAGCGTTGGTAATTCGCGTTGGTTCTTGGACCATTTGAGAAAGATTAAGTCTGTGCAGCATCTTGCTTAGCTTATTGTTTTTATTTGTCAGATCTACGTTAAAATCTCCGAAAACATAGAAAGATTTTTTGGCTGCAGAGATTAATTTAAACGTATTTTCAATGAAATCTAATGTTGGACGTAGAGATGCTGACGGATGTCTGTAAAGACTGCCGATAATGAAAGACTTGTGTTTGTTTACCTGAACATTGAGCCAAACCATTTCTATGTCTTCGCATTTTTCTTTTATCGGAAATAAGGATGTAGAGTAGACATCTTTGATGAAAATGCATGAACCGCTACCTCTATTACTCTTGACTCCGTCATAACGGTACAATGTGTACCCGGCAATGCTGAGATATGAGCTTTCGACTCGTGAATCGAACCATGTTTCAGATACGCATAAAATATCGATATCGTTAGTGATCAACATTACTCGTACGTCATCCATTTTACCATTGAGACTGCGAGCATTTATGTGTAATATTTTGATGTTATTTATCTCAATAGGCAGATCTTTAGTGGAGTTATTGCATTTTTTAGGTCTAGCAGGGCATTTGGTATTCGTCTCTAGGTCTTTATTGCCGCTTTCATTGTTTGTGATTTCAGCTTCAAATTCAATTTGATCACTGTTATTTAGTCACAAGATGGGGGAGGGAGCAACACGATTTTCGTCACGCATTTTCAAGAGGGCGCTATAGTGGTCCTGTTTCCGGTGTATGTTTACCGGAGGACAGTTTATCAGAGCATTTGATGTAGGGGAGATTGTCGTCTTCCAAATACCATTTTCTCTTTCATCAAATACGTGAATTGGTGTTCTCGTCACATTAGAAAGTATTTGGGGTATGAGGTCTCCAACTGCGTGATCGAAGACTTTTCTATTGATGTATTTATCGATGAGTTGTTCGAAACTGCCACTGTTCTTGTCAACGAATTTTGCACACTGGTCCTTGTTTCTGGAGCTCTCAGTTTTGATGGCTATTTTCAGAGATGTATAATCCCATTTCGATCTTTGTTGTGAAGCAAGCTGCGTCGTTACGGCGTGGAGGAGACAGTGTCCGTCACCTACAGTGTAAGCAGGCTCCATTTTGAGCGATCGTTTCAAGTCGTCCAGTGTGTTTGCAACGCGTGTGCAAATTTGATTCACTGTTGGTTTTGCGGTAGCAGTATCGGTTTGATCGTTCAACGGAGGCCTGGCAGAGGCAACAGATTTTTTTGAATGATTTGATTTTTTTTGTAATAGTTTTGAATATCGTTATTAGCTTGACTTTCCTCGGTTCCTGCGTACTCACTGGAAAGTTGAGAATTGGTTGAAAAGAAGGGCATGTCGCAATCACTATTTGTGTCTGTTGCAAGTAACGCAAATTTATTTTTCGTACTGACATTATATTTGTCTGAGATAGAGTCAGGGAAAGGCTCAGGCTTATTCATGTTCCTCATGTTGTGGGTGGGTGAGTTACTCAGAGCTCTGCTTGATGACGCAATCAATTTTGAAGGATTTGGTGTACCATGTGCAGTGATGTGCATAGGCTTATATTCTTTTCCAAAGCTTAAAGTGAGACTATTTGTCTCTTTCCGTGAAGTTTTCGATTCATTGGAATGACCTACAATTCCAATTATTGCTTGACATTTGTTAAAATGAGGACAATATGGCACGGTGATTCGCAATGTTGATTTCATTGCAAGTTGTCCAAGAAAACAGAAGTTTTCTGCCTGGGTGCGAGGCCGTTGAATGTTATTAAGTGCGTCACCGTTTTCATTATCTGGGTAAGTTTGAAATTGAATCAAGTTTAAACCCAGGTTTTTGCAGAAATTCATCGCTTTGTTGAATTCTTTCGCACTGCAAGCATTGGCGATATAAATAGTAGAAAGTGCGTACTTCCTTACAATTTGTTGTTTGATTTGAGCAAGGTCTGAGGGAGAGTGGCAGAGACCATCAAAACTTAGTATATAATTTTTAAATCTAGGCATGCAATTTATAGCATGGAGAAGGTCGTCGAAGCGCCCAGATGGAACAGTTTTGATCCAGCAAGAGCGATCGATGTCCTTCCTTCTGATCGTGCTTAGGATATTGTCACCTAGCAGCAGAGTATCGTAAGGTTCTCGACAATTGGAGTCGACTTCACAAGAGATACTAGCAGGTACCGCAGTTGCAAGTTCATGAGAACTTATATGTGAATTTAAAGCAAAAAGTTGCTCGGTTAAGTTCTGAATGTTTGATACTGTAGAGAAAATCGACGACGGGCTAGGAGGCTCACGTTGTCTTAGGGATTTATTGAAAAACGCTGCTGTTAGAGACAAATTGTGAATAATTTCATGAATTTTTTGAGAGCTTGTGATTTGAAGCGGGTGCAAGTAGCCATTTAAAGAAGTAACAGTGTTTTTTCTATTGCTCTGTACTGGAAATTTCATTTTGTTCTCACAGCTTGCGCTCTGGGGTAATTTACTGCCAGTATCGGTTTGTGCGCGAATATTATCGAACATATAATCTGGAGAATGAGGAGAGTCTACCACGCTTGAAATGTCCTTATTAATAACAACTATTCTCTCTTCTACCACTGATGAGGATGGCGTTTGTGTCCCCGTCGCTGGCGGACAGTTTGGAGCGTTGTTGTTGACGCAGAGCTGGGGAGCTGGCACGCTGTTATGCTTGTTCAGATGAGGAGCAGCAGTTGGTTGTGGTGCTGCGGCTGAGACTTCACTGCTTCGAACCTTCAAATGATTGCTGGAGGTTTGGCAGATATGTTTTCCCTCGTCCTGCGATATTGGTTGCATAGTCTTCACTGACGTTGCTTCGGAAGGTGACACACATTCTCTGACGGAGTTACTGGCAGCGGTTAGCAAGTCTCCTGCGTTTTGAGCATTAGAATCTTGTGAGCGAGAGGATGTAGGTTTCCTACTTGCAGGCACTTTGCTTGGTAAGGTCGTATTTTTGCCCCTGAAAGAACCATTTTTCCGGGATGTTGTGTAGGGCAACATCTGTGCAGAGAACGGCACTTTCCGGCCTGCGTAGCGAGTCTCGTAGTGATGCATTGTGCGTTATATTTGCATAGCTATGACTGAATTATGAGAACGATGTAGTTTTTGTATATGTATCGCTGATACTGATTTGCTAAATTTTACCTCGCTCAGCAAGTATTTTATGAAAAGTGAGGTAAATCC
Source organism: Morinoia aosen (assembly GCA_030386875.1). Lineage (NCBI taxonomy): Eukaryota > Metazoa > Arthropoda > Malacostraca > Amphipoda > Talitridae > Morinoia > Morinoia aosen. The sequence goes on from CM059577.1 coordinate 34,114,828, forward strand.
AAGCCGTTCATCGTGGTATTGAAGCTCACAGCTGAGAGAAAAGGGGTTGCCCTTTAATGCTGGAGGACAGAGGCGAGGAACTGGGAGGCTTGGGGTTGGCCGCGAACAATGACATGCAATTTTGCATTTTGCATTTTGTACGACTAGGTCACAGTCTCTGACACGAGTCGTGATTTTTTTTCTTTTTTTGGCCGAGAGTTTCTTCCTATTTGAGGGACGTTTTAATTATTCAACAGAATGAGATCTGGTACAAAATGTGATATGATGATATTGAGGGACAGCACAATTTTTAAATTTTAGTTTCATTGATTATAAAGAAAGCGTATCTTAGTATTCAGCCTCATCTTCAGTCTTTTCCTTCGTTCGGATGGGCTTCCTTTCGCTGCGGTAATTTTGCAGGAAATTTTGCAGGATCAAGAAAAACATCGTCAGTAGGATGACTAACGCTTTTAGTGAGAACATATTTGAATTACAAATTCAAGGTTAGGTGCAATTTTTATAGTATTTTCCCTGGTGATTGTAAATGTTTTTCAACTTCTCGTTCACCCGTTGTTCTTACTGGTAGCTCACTTCAAACTTTCTGTGTATTCAAACTATATGTGTCAGTAGTGAAACGGAGGTACGAAACACAATAATTCTTTCGTGCACATTTGCCGTCTCGGCCACGTAGGAAGTGAACAAAAACTTAACTGAGAGGTTTGACATTACCAAAAATTGATCAAAAACAAACGTAATTTCTTTGGTTGCTTGAAGCGAAAAAGTCCAGGTTTTACTATGCTCTGAACGGTCAGAGGACGGGAGGCAGGTGTACGGGAAAGGGGGGGGGGGGGAGGGTGCGGGCGCGGTGAGGGGAGACTGAGGGAACAAGGATACTTCACACTTCACTCAGGCCTATCGTTCGAGACAAAGCTGAGCACACCATTTCACACCCCTTGCCAGCACTGCTTCGTTGGCTTTTCATTTAAAGTGCACTGATTTAAGCAGAAATAAGACAAAAGTTATTTTTTCCTTTTCGTTGTTCCACAGGTAGCAAACACATTCACTGATAGTATAATTTTTATGCATGGCTAGGTTATTTCCCCCTTGCAATTTCAACAATTACCGCACCATTTCCCCGCACGTCCGACCGCGACCGAGTCCGACGAAGAACCTTAACAGCCAGAACAAACAAAGAAGCAAGGAGGCAGCGAACTGCTTAGAATTATATGCATATTGAGGTAAATAATATTATTTCTAATTCGGAATAACTTTCTATATACGACGGGTTGAGGGTAGTCCAGCGATATTTATCAGCCCACCCCCTTCATAAGTTAGGACACACTTGACCCCTAGAAATCTCACGGAAATTAGCACCAAGTCCGACGCCAACTTCACCTCGCCTCAATGCAGGCATTACTTTAATAATCACGTCACTATGTACGACTTCTCTAAGATATTTCCTTGTGGGTTGGATTCCGAGCAAAATTTAGGCATGAAGTTTCAGATGCTAAAATAACACTCGAGTACAAGGCCACGCTGCGCAGCCAAGATACGCTCTGCCAGAATAATACTTGCCACCGCCGAGCTTGTGAGTTTATTAAGTCAAGTCAGGCGTATGGATATAAAGGGAGTCGTGACTGCCACTCGGAATACATTCGCGGTTAGCTAAATTCGAAATAATGCTATAACTTGAAGTATTTAATGCCGCCTTCTGAATCATACTCTGCTCGATGAAGGAGCCCACTCATTACTTTTCAGCAACTCCTCATCACACTTCAGCACCACCTTATCACACTTCAGCACCTCCTCATCATCGTTTGGCACCTCCTCATTACTTTTTAGCCCCTTCTTATCACACTTCAGTGCCTCCTCATCACTCTGAAGCCCCTTCTCATCACTCTCAAGCACCTTCTCATCACACTTCAGCACCTCCTTATCCCTTTTCAGCCTTCTCATCACACTTCAACACCTTCTCCTCACACCTCAGCAGCTCTTCATCACTCTTAAGCACCTCTTCATTATACTTCAGCACCTGCTAATCACATTTCAGCACCTCCTTGTCACACTTCAGCACCTCCTTGTCACACTTCAGCACCTCATCATCGTACTTCAGCATCTCCTTTTCACACTTCAGTACCTCCTCATCATACTTCAGCACCTCCTTATCACACTTCAGCACCTGCTCATCACTTTTTAGCACCTCTTCATCACTCTCAAGCACCTCCTCATCACTCTCAAGCACCCACTCATCACTCTCAAGCACCCACTCATCACTCTCAAGCACCCACTCATCACTCTCAAGCACCCACTCATCACTCTCAAGCACCCACTCATCACTCTCAAGCACCTCCTCATCACTCTCAAGCACCCACTCATCACTCTCAAGCACCCACTCACCACACTCCGACACTTCCCCATTTCCTCCCAACATTCCCGCCACAGCCCAGAACACAATCTCCTTTCGGTGCAGTGAAGTCAGGTCAAAATTCAGAAGCCGGTCTTCAAGGCCTCTCCGAAGACACCATCGGCAACGGGAAGCGCCTGTCTCGGTGCGGTCTCATTCCGCCCGCAAGTTAATTAGAGCCGCAGAAATTCACTGCAATATCATTAGGTTCATTGGCGCCGCTGTTGCAGACGTAATTGCTAACATTTCCACTTTAGATGAGCGCCATTACTGTTTGCACACATCCACGATCGCAGCGATTGCAGGCCTTATGCAATACTTGACCTCAACAGCAGCAAAAGCGAGGCTTTTTTTAACGCCCGTGGAAAGTGAAAGCACTGGACTGCAATTTTTCCTGGGAATGACAGTCGCACATTTCTCCTTATTGGTCCTCGTGCGGCCGCCACCTCAAAGCAGATTTATTATCAATGCAGTCAAATAAATTTCCCCTCTATCAACATTTCTTCCAGTCAATTGGTGAACTGAGGAATCGTTTCTGTAGTTTCTACCTGAATTCTACCGCAGATCTATCGACAATACGTTTCTATTGTTCAGGAGTCCAAGCCGTGCACCGTTGATCAGAGACTTTTTAAAAGTACCTGTCTATAAAATTTACTATAAAAATTTAATCCATAATTATTTACCTTTTTTGGATTTAAAAATTACTAAATGTGGCCATGCGTTCAATTCATCTGTCTTTCGGGAAACTACGTTTACTGGTTTGGGTTGAGTGATTTTAGTTTCTACAACTATTTATTCAAAATTAATACCGTAAAGATATTTTTAAATCGTGTATTCAATATTTTTTCAAATTACGTAGACCTACATTTTGAGTTGTCTTTCCAGCATAATTTTGGGTATCCTTTCTCCATTGTCAACGTTTATATTTAAAAAATCTCTGGCTAAAAAAAAATATTCAGTCACTGATGCGATTATAGAACCACTGCAACGTCTCTATTGTGTTTTCCCATATTTCAGAAATTACACAAATAAAATATCGTGAGATCTGGTAATTTTTTTACACGTCATTTTTCTACCATAAAACTCTGTATTGTGTGTGTTAATTCACTTAAAGTTTGTTCATTTTTTCGTTACAATTACTTGTTCCAAAACTGATGCGGGCATCCATTGTGTATAAGTTTAGTTGTGTACAATGTACATATGGCCATGTCGGCATGATGACTTTGCCATTCTACATAAGGGTTGCCCAAAGCCGTGGAGTCAGCTACCGTAACAGAAGACCTCTGGCCCAACTGCTTCATTCTTCCATCCGCCTTCACAGCGAGCAGTGTTGTGACCATACGGCAGAGAACGACTTACTGTTTCAAATTCAGCTGCAATTGATTTAGACTCACACATTTTAGAATTTCTTTATATTTACAAAGAAAACCCGGTTCACCATAGCACCAATGTTTTACATCCTTTGCAAATTTATGCGTAAATTTTCTTGTTTCCTTATATTTTTCTAATTTTTAGACTGATATCTGAAGATGGAGCTGGTCTCCGGAACGTTTAATAGAATTTACACTGAGTGTTTATTTTAAATTCATATTTTATGAAATATTCATTAAATGAGATTTCAATGCTTGTGGCATTTTACGACGTATTTAAATTCCTAGATTTAGGAGCATAAGTACGTCCAGTACGTAGATTTACGAAGCTATGAAAGCATACAATTCCCTAAATGCGGTGCGCTCTAAATTTTACGTCGTATGCAGAGTAATACACTTCCTCATCACCGTTATCAAGCTCATGAAATGTTACGCGTACCTGAAGGTATGCTACAATCACAGGAGAGATTTTTTGTTATTTGTCTGCATCGCCCAGCGAGTACCGTAGCGACGATGCAATTCCTCGACGACAATTCATAATGCGGAACTGGAATACGTCAAATGGCCTCTATTTTGTGATTCCGATATTTCACTCGTTTCCAGATCAGTGACGTCAAAAACTGAACTTAACAGATTTTCAAACTATGAGACTTGTAAATATAATCTACAGCTACATGACGATTTTCAAACATTGAGCCTACAAGAATACTTATTAAGTCCTATATTCATGAATGGATTTGAAAAACGCTACACCTGAAATCCTGAAAAATACTAGTTTTATCCTTTTCACTTTTTGAATATAGTGCAGATAGATACCTGAGTGCAGACAAAAATCGGTACGATTACGCAGGCTGTTCATTACGGCACTGGTGAGATCAGATCCAATTCGCTGGATTTCTTCCTCGATGGATGCTTTGAGCTGGTGTAGATTTGTTGTTTTTCGCGGTAAACTCTGTTCAAGGTGCCCTCAGAGGGAAAATCCAAGGGTGACAGGTCATAGGGAAGGTGATATCCCAAAGGGAAAATGAGTTGTTCTTTTGTCATTCTTGTCATTTTTGGGGTGACGCTAAAATCATATGCATGTTTTGTGTGAATGTGGCTTTTATGCTAGACTGTGTATCTTGGTTACAAACATATCCAATAAAACTATTATTTTTTAGGATTTCATAAACACTTCGTTTTTTTATTCATTCAATAATTTAGGAGTTATTATGTATTTTTAGGCCCTAAATTTGAAAATAACCTCGTACTTTTGATGTACTGTGTCAACCAGCACGAGTGGGCGATATACGGATGAGGGCATGCTACGGTATCCGTGCCACTACACGTTATTATTGGGCATCAAATTTATGGAGTAGTTGTTCAGAAGACAAAGACTATATTTCAAAAATCAAGATGATGTTCTCATGAGAATGACGGCTTCAAGAAATGAGATGCGAAAATGCTAATTGAATGAGTGAAAGTAGAGAATAAAGAGAAAAAAGTGAACGGAGAATAAAGCTCTGGAAATGAAAAATATATCTCAGCTTAATTTGAGAGAATTCGAGAGTTTCAGGGTAGTTAATTCTGTTTACTAGATAAATTGAATCAAATTGTATAAGGTTGATTTGGAGACAAACGATTAAAATGTCTTTACTTGAAAAAATTAATAACTGTATTCTATGTAGATAAGAAACAAACAAAAAACATACAAGCAACCAAAAAATGTTCAAAGTAAAATTGGAATTCAGCTAAAACTTTTGAATCCGAAGTCATAAGGTTATTAAGAAATAAAAGCACAGCATTGCTCGGAGAATTCTCTATCAACGGCGTATTTGCTATTAATTTTAAATCGAAGCGAAGTGCTGAAAGCGTTATTATTGTTGAAACGTCTTCTGCATTCTAACCGACCTCATCTCTGTTTCATGGACCCCCAACATCTGTAAAAGAAAGTCCATGGTATTTTTCTGAGCCGGCTGAAAGTGGAAGAATTTTTCAAATACATATATTCTATACCGTGAAATGTATCTATCGCTCATGTATTAATACATGTGGACTTACCACTCAGGAATTTTAAAATTGTCATCCCAAAGACCAAGCAGCTATTTACGTCGAGTCAAATTCTTGCTTGAATTTGATGACTTGCAGGCTTCTTCAGTTTTTAGGTAAATAGCATCATCCGATTAGCATTTGCTCTGCAATTTGAAGATCAAAGTTCTTCGTACTACGCCCGAAGTTGTTTGATCAATTTTTCACCTCTATGATCACACGGCATTACTGGGTAAATTTTTCCAGGCTGCCCATCGTCGATAAGCTCATCTTCATTTATGTCGATGCGCCTCAAACTTACGCTTCGTGAAGAGCTTAATATTTTCAGGTTTTTATCACCACACTGCAGCGATGGTGCCTGACATGCTGTTTGAGGGAGTGGATTCCCGTAGATTTTCATGCTAGAAGAAATTTGAGGCTTTATCATAGACAAGCGCTCAATGGGATAAAAAAATTTATGCTGTTGGTTGGTAATTGAATTTTTTAATGCTTCGCCTGAAGCGATAAGAAAGGCAGTGAAACTTTTTGGTCAACCAAATATATTTTGTTGAACGTGTTGAAATAATCGTGCATCTGTGCATCGCTGATAGATGTGTAAATCTTTCGCGTTTTCGCCTAAGCTTCAGAAAAGATAAAAACATTAAAAACTTGGGATAAAAACGCACATAGAGAAGAAATTCAAATTATGAACGAAAGAAAACATTATTTTAGGATTTTAATTTATAGCAAGCAAAGGACTCTGAGTTGAAAATAAAGAACATCAAAAAATCCCTAAAATAAACTTGTAGGTCGCTTTTAATGTTGCATCGATTCAGAAATGTGAACAGACCATCAATGGCCGCTAAAAATTTGTTTGGATTTCCTACAAAGTTTCCTTAATGATCCAACTCCTACGAAAAAGCAAGGCGAGGTTCAGCAAATTGACCAGGCAAGTCCTCTTTTCACTCTTCTTGAAAGCTCGAAGTTTCTCTTTAATTGCAAGTTTAGAAAACAAGTTCTGATCTTTGGCGTGTTGGACTGTATCTTCCAGGTGAGAGGCAGAGGAAGAAGATGCAGCGTTTGATAACGAAGCTGTTTATCAGGCTGTCCTAGCGCCTTATACGCATCCCAGTCTAACTTTTTCGCCGCGTGGATGCATGTTTTTTTGCCGCCTAAGCAATTTAATAGCTTAAATCGCTAAGGCGGCGAAAAGCCTGCATGCAGGCTGCGAATAAGTCAGACTGGGATGTATGTGTACAGAGGCTGCCGCGGTGTAGGCTGGGTCTTAACTCGGGTAACGGAATTAGCTTTTCCATGCCCTAAACTTGATGCTGAGAATTTACCCTTTCCATGCCCTAAACTTGATGCTGAGAATTTACCCTTTCCATGCCCTAAACTTGACGTAGAGAATTTACCCCTTCCGTGCCCCAAACTTGATGCTGAGAATTTACCCTTTCCATGCCCTAAACTTGATGCTGAGAATTTACCCTTTCCATGCCCTAAACTTGACGTAGAGAATTTACCCCTTCCATGCCCTAAACTTGATGCTGATAATTTACCCTTTCCATGCCCTAAACTTGACGTAGAAAATTTGTCCCATGCAGGCCTCGAGCGGTTTGCGTAGAATTTGTCCAATGCATATCCTTTGCTTGGGGGCAAAAATTTGCATGCAGAACCATTAGCGTGATGCATGCTTTACGTTTGATGCATAGAATTTCCCCTTAGCATGTTTTTTTAATATATAAAGCCTGCATGGTTGTGAGAAAGTTAACGCGAGTTATTTTTTCCGCCCTTGATGAGTAGTGTCTGTAGGACCTCACATGACTAAAACAAATGTTCTATATCCCCGAAGTCAAAAGCTTGTGAATGTATTTTTCCACACAAGCATTCTCTAAACTCTACAACTGCTTTGAAGACGGCCTGCCAAATATCTACCTTCGTACGATAATTAAAAAAAAACAGCAAATTAAATCTCAACGTAAGCATTTGTACCGTTTTTCTTCACTTCTGACAACAATTTTCTCAATTAAATTGATTGGTCAAATGAGAATATTTGCCCATCAATATATTGATGTGAGCAATTGTGGAACTCAATACAGCTGTGTGTATAGGCTGGCAGTTCTGATATTATTTCTTTTTAATACAAGATCGTTTCTCATCTGCAAATTAACGTATACGTGCATTCGGTAACGGTCAAAGAACTGTGCCGAATCAATTTGTGTTTGATGCACATTTTTATTTTCCACAGAGGCATAATTTTTCTAGCTACTGTAGCGAATCACAGCAGGAGTTTTTTCAATAACCCATTAGTTTCATTTCGAGGTTTCAAAGAGTCAGATGATCGTTCTTTAGTTTAACTTTTTCTTTTTTCCAGTACTTTCAGGAGAACTTCGGGGCGTGGGTTGGCGCGTCATCACGAGTAGAAACATGAAATATTCCAAACGTCTTATTTAGCCTTGAAAGAAAGTGTCCTAAACGTTCAGATTTTAAGAAAGGCAAGGTGTGTAACCATGGCAACCTAGTAAGAGATCAAAAAGACCGCCATCTCACAAGGTCTCTCCATCCAGACGGTGTTGGACGACCGCAAGTTCAGTTAAGACAAGAGCAATCCATCACTTGCATCAGGTCCGTACAATCAGTCTTTGCTCAAGTTCTGTGAAGCCTCGGCAGTAAAAAGTCGCTTCACCCAACCTGAAAACACTTTCTCGTTAACTCTGGAGTCGTATTTCCTTTTCAGTTACTCTTCTGTCGACTCTCAGTTCCATTGACATCAAGAAACTTCGGCTGTCACGTAAACGTGAAACCTTGAATCGAATTTTGTGAACGACTTTATGGTAGGTAACTGAGTGTCATACGCTTTGTCAAACGCTTCGTTTTTACTTCTACGTACACGGCTTCCCTTCACCGTCGAGAATTTGCAACATATTTTTGAAATCCCACAAGCGACAACTTTTTCGTCACTTTTTCCTAGCATGCAGATAGTTTATCGTCTCTCAGTTTTACAAACTATCTATTTTCTCAATAATTGCGACTTAGACCATTCCAGCAAAGCTTCTGTTTTGGAATAGTTCCTTGAGCGGCCGTAAATTCAACCTCGTTGTTACAAGCTATTACGTAAACCTTTGCGAGAATATTTAGCTCCTTTGCCTTCACATCTTTAATAATTACAAGTTTTTTCAGGCAAGCATTCAATCACTCATTAATCACATACTTCCCATTCACTTAGCTCAACCAATTATGCTACATTTATTGTAATATATGGAAAAAATGATTTACGTATACGCAAGGCTGAAACAAGCAGAATTCTAAAAATTCAACAAATTTTAATGCGTTAAAGAGTAGTAATAAAATGCACACTCGAGTCTGTAATGAGTAGCAGAGGAAACGTCAGACCAATCCAAATTAGTTTCAGTCGTCCGAAGACGCGTGCAGTTCAATGCGTTAGATCATCTTGCATAATAATTTGAGCGTTTGGGTGAGCTTAACCTGTCCCGAATGAGCGGAGTTATTTGGGACACAAGTCGAGCCCAATATCCAGGAGAACAAGAACGCTTGCTCACGCCAGTCACGCACACAACACTAGGCCTGCCACCTTAATTTTGTGGTGCTCCGCCGCTGTTCTTCTTCAATTAAAGTCTATAATTAAAGTTGCTAGGCGCCCGGCGGGTTCATTTGTCCTCGCCAAACTTTCCTCAACGTCACGCCATGCAATGAATGTCCGCTTCTTCGTTGGCAGAACTGGACGAGCACAAATGAAGATTCATTTGGACTGACTCGAGTAATTTCATTATAGCCGCGCAAAATTTTCCAAAGACATTTTGGCAAGAAATAATAGATAACCTTGATTTCTTCCTGCATGATAAAGGCTGAGAGTCATTTTTATATAACTTATTTGAAGCTGATAATTTGATGTCGCTTTAAAACTATTTAAAGTACAAAAAATACGTAAATGTCAAAACGAACTTTCCTTCAGTCCGTGGACCTCGCTCAGAATTTGATAATGTTAAGAGAAAAACAAAGAGATTTTTCTTTTGCAATGAAATCCTGTATCTCTCAATATCTTTCTTCAACCCCGTAGCCCGTAGCTCGAATATTTCTCTTCTCATTCTCTCCCTTAGGAGGCGAGGTGGTTCCTGCTTCATGTCTTTTTTTCTAGTTTTTGAGATATGAATCCCTAGTTTTTTTGTGGGAGGCTGCCATTATATTTTATAATAGTCTACCATGATATTTTTATAATTGCTAATATTTACAGGGTATTAGTTATAGGCTTTAATTGCAGAAGAACAGCGTATTTTATTTTTTATTTACTACGAAAAGCTTATATATATAAAAACAACATGTCAGTGCTTCGTATCACTGAGATCTGATATCTAGCTACATTTTTCTCCCACGAATGCAACTCGCTTAAATGGTTCAATGAATGCAGAGTCATTCGCGTTTTCAATATATGCAAAATAATGACATTTTCTCAACTAATTCTAAACTCTTTATTGCAGTTTGCTCAGTAGAGTAGCCTGTTACTTGGGCTTCAATAAACGTCTATAAAAGACGACTGAAACTCATAATTATCGCGATACATAGTCTCCTTTTTAGTCTGCATAACTATTATTTACTATACTATTATACTTGAGTTAACGGTATCATTTCCATTCAAAACAGAACATAGGTTGCCCGTCATTAGAGGCAGTGATCGTAAGATCTTGGATAGCTTAACGTATTGAATGCATACCGCCCTGCTACCCGTTTAGTTAAGGCGCTTACTCAGTCTGTTTTTGCATACATCATTCCATCAAACGACCCTCGCAACAAGCTTTTCCATATTGCAATGCTGTGGATATGCGTAATGTTTTAGCTACCCAGCCTAACTTAACCAGCCAGTGCAAAAGCTGCATTTGGGCTGCTAAAATTATAGAAGGTCGGGCGGAAACGTTAAACTGGGTTTATTCGATCTCTAGTTCTCTTATTTCATGTTTTTGCGATGTTAGATTTTCATAGTTTCGGATTCAGAAATTTGTTTTTGCTGCATGAATTTCTCTTAGCGTAGAGTGATCGTGTTCGTATACTGCAGAAAAAATGAGGCACAACTCACTTTTTCATGACTCAAGAATATCAGCTAACATATCAATTTTTATGCCTGGAATTCGACCGATTCAACACGCTAATTCATGCTGAGTTTACTGCGTAAAACTACTGCAAGATTCAAATCAACAGGGCGAAAAATGCTTGGCTTCGTTCAAATCTTAATAACACGTATCGTGAAAATAACAAATGAATTCAACTTCCTTGAAGCAACGTTAAGAAGATATTCAGAATCAAACTCAAAGCTTGAAAATGCAGACTACTTTTAACCTCCATAGAATATCCTCTAGAGTAAAATCAGAACCTATGTTGAATGCTTTGATAACTCGAAATGAACGCAACCTTCATAAGATTATCTTAAGAATAACCAATATCGAATACTTTAATTACATAAAATGAACTCACCTTCATGAAACTACTTAATGAATGACCAACGCAGAATTTTTTAATAACCCAATCTCCATGAAATCCCCTCAGGAACGACACAACATCGCATTCTTTAATAGCACAAAATGAACTCAACCTCCAAGAAGCCACCTTGAGAATGACTAACATCGAACGACTCGAGGACACAAAACCAACTCAACCTCCATGAAATGGCATTAAGAATAATCCCAATAGAGAGGCTTTAGAACAGAGAATGAATCCGTCCTCTGTTAAACTTGCAAAGGAATAAATTCAGAACGATCAGTGAAGAGCTTTGAGGGGGACGCAGCGCAGCCTGAACCTGTCACGCCGCAGCTCGCACAACAAACTCTCTCCCTGGTCGCACATTTCTCCTTATTGGTCCTCGTGCGGCCGCCTCTTCAAAGGCAGATTTATTATCAGTGCAGTCAAATAAATTTCCCCTCTGTCAACATTTCTTCCAGTCAATTGGTGAACTGAGGAATCGTTTCAATAGCCCTCGTCTAGAAGAAAATTCATTGCGCAGCAATGAAAGAAATTCATTGCGCTGCAGTCGAATGAACTTATTGCTTCACTGTGAAATGAAATCATTGCTCTGTCGCGAAAAAAATGCTTTGCATGAAGACGAAAAATGTTTTATGATGTTGCGTTGAAAATTTCGTATTGATTTTTTAGAAAAAAATAATTGTATTTCACTGAGATATTATTACAAAACCACCAATTTAATCTAGGTATTTTTCATCATTCCACTCGCAAAGTAAAGCACATCGTTCAGCATTCAACTAGAATATAGTTGCTGTAATTTAAAGATTATTTCAGTTCATCGCAAGGTTCATAAGTAGGAGCATAACAATTATTCACCGTGTTTTTCTATGTGAGAAGCCAAACATTATTGGAAAATCCTTTTGCAGCCCAAGGACAATTAATGCCTCGTCCACTAACACAATTCTCTTTGGAGTCATGTTATGCGTCGATAAAATAAAAAAGTAATCGAAGGCTTTAGCAGTCTGTAGAAATGCAGGCTTTACCTTAGGTTTTTAAGTTAGGATTGGTACGATACAACTCTAAAATACTTTTATTGAATCTGAGGTGTCTTCATTTTTTTCGGTTTCAAGAGTAGAGTAAGTGTTGATTGAAGCAAGAGTGTTATAACAAATTTCAGCGAAAATTTACTGTGCTCATATTATGTTTGCACGGTCACTTGAAGCAATTCTTTTATTTTCTGACAATTACTAGTGATAAATCGAAATTTCTTCTTAACGTCTCTATGGATTCCTCCGCGTTTACGCCCCAATTCTCCATTGACCTGCTGATTATAAATACTTTCACACCTTCAAATCACTTACATTTCATAACAACCATTTTTCCTTCGAGGCCCTAAGGAAAAGAACAAATTAACCGAGCTGACAAAAGAGGAAAAATCGTCGTTAATGAGCGATGGTCTGTTAATTAAAGCCGCTCTTGTTTGCTCAGTAAATTCCATGACCAAAAAATTAGACGTTGATGGACTGAGCCCTGCTGGGCCTCCAGTTCAGTGGAGTGTTACTGGTGAGACTTGGCGATAATTTCGCTGGCCCAAAGGCTGCACTTTGATGCCACTAAATCAGCTCGCATCAGGGATGAGGAAGGTTTGTGATACTTCCATTCGCAAAAGGTGAATCATCATTGATGTAGGTCTGCACCATGTAGAACTATCATAGACAAAAGTTGTCAGGAATTCGATCGACGAGAGAGGTGACATTTGCGAGGCAAAGGAAATACGGAGAGCAGGTGATCAATTTGTGAGCATCAGAGCGTGACTCTCAGGAGTTAATCACAAAAAAAGACCTCCAACGGCAATGAAAATCTATATAATTTGTGCAGTTATAACGTTAAAAAATGAATGCTGGCTATGTAGCCTACCACTCGATCAGAGTCGGCCGTGCTGGTGGTGGGGTCAGTATCCTGGTAAACTCATCCTACAAAAGTAGCTCGCTTGTCGCCTTAACACGATGTTCGAATGATTTTGAATCTTGTGCGGTGAGTATTGACCTCCAAGGAAAAATCCACAAGGTGATTGGAATCTACAAACCCCCGTTGAATTCGGTAGCTGATTTCAATGATGTATTCTTCGATTTTATGAATTTCATTGAAGCTCAGACCCCTACTTTCATACTGGGAGATTTCAATTTAGATTTATGCGCTACGGTGGGAAACAGCGTAGATTTTTTTACGGCCTCAATGCGATCTCTGTCGTATTTTCCTGTGATTTCCCTGCCTACTCGTGTCACTGCTGGCACTGCTACCTTACTTGACCATATATGGACTAATGTCATGACTTCACACGCCGCCGGGGTTTTTACGGTTGATATTTCGGACCATTATCCTATTTTTATATTATTGCAGACAACCTTGCCTAACCTCTCTGATGTAAGAGTCCAGTTTAGGGATCTTTCTGTTCGCAACCTAACTCGATTGCGTTCTACTGCCACTACTTTCTTCAATGCGTACACTTTAGATCTCAATGGCGATGTCAATGATGAGTGTAGTCGATTTCATCAGTGTCTGTTTGACTTGTATGATAAAGCATGTCCAATTAGGACAAAAATATTGTCCCGTAAACGCATTAAAAGCCCATGGCTGACTACTGATATTATCCGAAGCATCAACAGAAAGCATGAATTACACAGCTTACATATGCGAGGCCTGTGTCACCTAAACACGTATAAAAGTTGCCGAAATAGGGTATCAAACCAAATCAAAAGAGCCAAAAAATTTTACTTTCATCATCGATTTAATTCATGTGTCTCAAATGCTAAACTTACGTGGAAGTGCATTAATAGCATACTGCGTGGTGGTGACAGATCGTCGGGGGAGACTGTTTTGAGAGATATCAACGGTACATTAATCGATTCACCGTCGGAGGTAGCGGACAAATTTAATGAATACTTTGTGACCGTGGCTGCTAGGCTTGAGACGGATATTCCCAGGTCTGATATTGATCCTACGTCCTACTTGCACCGTCTGCGTAATTCCTTTGGTTACCTCCCAACTGTTGAAAGTGAAATAATTGGCATAATTAACTCATTTAAAACTAAATCAAGTAATATCACATCCATCCCAATCTGTGCTTACAAAACCATGGCTAGGGGTATTTCTGCTGTGTTATCCGATCTGATTAATTTTTCTGTTACTAGGGGTGTTTTTCCGAACTGCCTTAAAATAGCTCGAGTAATTCCAATCCATAAGAAAGGATCGAAAGATTCTATTTCCAATTATAGACCAATCTCAACAATGTGCATTTTGAGTAAAATCTTTGAGCGCGCAATGTACTCCAGAATGTCTAAATTTCTTTCTACTTTTCGTGTGTTATCCCCTCATCAGTTCGGTTTTCGAAGAAATTGCTCAACGTCTGACGCGCTTAACATGTTCTGCGATTCAATTTATTCTTCTTTAAGCGATAAGGAATATGTTATTTCGGTGTACCTTGACTTCTCGAAAGCGTTTGATACCATTAATCATGATATACTAGTGAAAAAACTTGAAGCCCTGGGATTCCGCTCTAATATTCTTCACTGGTTGCAGTCCTATCTAAGTTGCCGCCAGCAGTATGTTATAGTGTTTCTGGTTGTTCATCTAGTCTCCGGAAGATCTGTTGTGGGGTTCCTCAGGGCTCCATTCTGGGACCTCTGCTTTTCCTGATTTATATCAATGATATGGGTAATTCTAGAGAAAATCTTAACTTGATTCACTTTGCGGATGACACAACTGTGTATGCAGCGGGTCCGGAACCTGAACCATTGTGTGAATTAGTAGATAGTCAACTAATAGCAATTGATAAATGGTTGTGTTGTAATAGATTGTCTTTGAATATTGATAAAACTTCATATCTGGTATTTTCTAACAGGGATAAGTCCATGGTTCGACGGATCTGTATCCGTGATGTACCAATAGCACTGTCCAGTGAATGTAAATTCTTAGGAGTAATTCTTGATGACACACTCAGTTTTGTTAACCATATCGGAGGGGTTTGTAATAAGCTAGGCAGATCTGTAGGCATTCTACGCAAGCTATCGCACATTATCTTGCCTCGTGTTCTGAGAATGTTATATTTTTCTTTGGTGTATCCACACTTGTTATACGGTATTGTGGTGTGGGGTTGTTCTAGTCGGACTCAGTTGTCCGAGCTTCGACGATTGCAGGATCGAGCGATTAAGGTTTTGTCACCTGGTTCTAGTAGTGATATCAATGAGTTGTACAGCAGGGCCAGAGTTCTCACCGTTGAACAAATTCACGAGTATTTTGTGCTCGTAACCTTCTTCAAGTACTACAGGGATGATAGAGCGAGCTACCTTGCGGGAAAACTTTCTGAGCTGGAAGTGAGTCACCGTCATTACACGCGATTTAAAGGTGACCTTAACTTGAATATTCCCAAATACTCTCTCAATGTATGCGCAAAATCTTTTTTGTATCAGTCGGTTAAATATTGGAATAGACTGCCTTTCTGTCTCAAATCTTTGAATAGTTTGTACGAGTTCAAGCGTGGTCTGAAGTCGAGATTTTTTGGTGGCTAGAGATTAAAATTTCATTACTTGTATTGCTCGCATTGTCACTTACCCAGCGCTTGTCTCTGCGGCTTTCTGGAACGTTTCAGTTTGGCTTTGATCAGCTCGGCCCGTATAGCGCGTGTGTTCATGGTTCACTTTGTTGTTTTGTCACGGTAGTGTAATAGCGCCCGTTTGTCTCATTCGCTGAAGCCAATTGACCTGTTTCAGCGTGATCTGTAACTAAATTTGAACAATTTAAAATTTTTTCACGCTAGTGGTTTACTATGTGGTTCTATTTGTATTAAGTTATCAATTTCTAGGAAATTTAGTAGATAATTCTTAAATGGTGTTTTTTTCCTTTTGCTATTTGTGCCCGAATTTTCTCCTAGACTAACTACGGGCTTGAAATCTTGTTTATATATAACTGTTCCTGTATTTAAATGTCTCAATATTGTATAACACCGTTGTGTTAGGTTGATTTCAATAAATATTATTAGATAAAATGCAAATTCTTGTTCAGCAAAGTTAAAGCCTGTTCAATTTGGTGTATACTCCCGAAATTTAAGAAAAATGCAGTGGCTTCAAAAATTTGAAAATATTATGATCTCATCTCCAAATTTGTTCACAAAAGCCTTACACAAATTAAAATTAAAATGATAGATACAATATATCTTGAATGTTTACCAGTTTGTAAAGCAACATTATTTACAAGTAATTAAATGCACTGAATATACGACATTCATGCTCAACTGTATTGGAGAAAGCAAATAAATCATCAGAATTTAGAAGGCGTTGAGTTCATCAGGAGCCATGCACATGGGAAACAAAGATCATATAAAATAATGATCAAAGAGAGTAAAATTGACGTAAACAATTTGTCATGAGTCAATTATTTCACGCCATTATGGACAATACGCCACTAATGTTGAAAATTTGAGTCCGAAAAAATAGTAAACCTTTCGAAGAGTTGATCGAATATTAAATTAAAGCCATAGAATCCTTTTCGATGGAAAATTTCATTCTCACAAAACACTTTCCCACGGGGTATTCGAAAACAGGCTGGATGGTCAAATGAAACAACTTTGTTCGTGTTACCAATAAAACACAACATAACTCGTTCGAAAACACATGCATTCTATATATTTAAACTGCAGTGTTTAATTCTTACAAGTACCCTCCAGATTTCACTCAAAGTAACCACCCTCAGACTCCAGAATGACCTCCATTCATCTCCTGTACTTTCTGCTGCAGTGTTCCAGTGTCGTACCAGTGCGCAAGATCGAGTGATGCACCAGCTTAATTTCCAAGCTCACTGTGCTGTTGGTCTTTGTATCGATTGCACACTGAGTAATCCACTGGATTTTTATTTAATGAATGATCGAGTCAAATGACCAGGTGGTGAGGGATAAAGAAGTCATCCTCGCTTCCAACGACCACTTCATCCTCTCCAGCTGTGTGTGACGCGTAGCAGACTCATCCTGGAAAACATATGCTTCGCTTTGACCCCCTCTTCCCTATGAACTCTCACGTCTTCAGCCGACAGTTTTACATGAGCGCCAGGCAAGAGAAGGGTGTGAGTTCCTAATTTTGAAACATTTGTTACATAATTGTTAGGTAAATTCTGGCGCTCAACAGCATTTAGCAACACTGCTGTTCCACTTTTTGTTATCCCTTTCGTTAAAATCTCTCACTTCTTAAAGTTTGAGGCTGTAAGAGAACACTGACTAACATTTTTAGCCAGTGACTTAGAGAAACGATGAAGAAATAGCAGAATATTTGGCTCGCTTTTTCGCTGTTTAAAGAACCACTTTACCCTGCCAATCGTGCTCTCGCCGATTAAGGCTAAGATAAACGCCTCCCCTTCGCCCCTGATCTAAAACTAAAACTTCACAATTCTGGGAAAGTAAACAGATGCCTCGAGCACCCAGTAATTATCCTCGTGGTCGATGTCGCAGGCTTACTAAACCCAGCGAACAAAATTTACCCAATGTGAGCTCTCCCAGCGCCTGAGGCGAATACATAAGAGAGGCTCTAAAATTAAAATTCAGGGTAAAAGTTTTGAAAGTTACGCGAACTTATTTAATTAAAGTTTTAGTTCATTGTACATGCTGTAAGTTTAACAAAAAAGGAATAAGACCGGTCGCTGGCTTACGAAAATTAAAAATTCACACACACAGTATGTGACGGTGTTAGAGCCTAATTTAAACCAGGATTGAGGTTCATTGAATTACCTTGTGAGCCTTGAGCTTCTGGGGTAATTATTGCCATGATTGCTCTGGAATGATTCTGTAAGAAATGAACCTTGAAAATTGAAACTGTACTATCAACGTAGCCAAGTGTTGAAAATTCGTTGAACATGAATAATAATCTAATTTGTTACCCTAATGTGATCCCGAGCAGGACAACTTTACGTAGAATCCAATCAATACTGGTGAATTTTCAAGTTTTACTATCTAATTACATGAAATAAGTTCACCTTCATGAAAAAATGTTAAAGTTTTGTACAATTATGTTTCGTGAGACTCAACTTCTGAGTTACGCAAGAATTTTTAACGAATAACAAGGAGGTAAACCTCTCACGCTCTACAACATTGGCACAAAAGTTATAGTCTTAGCAAAAAAATTGTAAGTTATTCATGAACTTCAAAACGTTCTGCATAGTGTTGACAATTTCAACAACCATGGAAATTAATTCAAGAAAGTTTATGTGAAAATTCTCTTGTGTACTCAAAACAGAAGAGAAAGAATGTGGGAAATTAAACGTTAAGTATTCTTTAAACTACGAAAAACGACCAATAGAATAATGGCGAAGATAGAAGTTCAATTAACGTAACTGATTCAATTGCGTCTAGACAGCGGATGGTATATATATGTAATTTCTTCCAATCATGTTAAGTCGCATAAGCCACACTTCCTTGAAAGTAAAATTTAAACTATGATTGACGAATGTTCTTGGTAAAAAATATTCTAAAATTTTAATATTGATAAGAACTGACTATATGTTGATCATGCTAACTAAATAGTTGTTAACGTGTAATATATTTCACATTAAGATATCGAAGGTTTTATCAAGGAGGATTACTTAGGTCTGAAATTCCAGCACATGTCACGCCTACACTTTACATACACAGCAAAAGTTAATATTAACAATCTACGTTTTCGCGGTTTCTAGTCTTTTTGGTTAGGCTAGAAGTAACAGAATTGAAAAGCCGTTTTTATTGTTTGATTACAATTTTGTCCTATTTAAGGAGCGTGAGAAATATATTTGCACGATGACATTTTAACTCGTACGCCACAGTCTAATTTACGAGTACATAAAGGTAGTGGAATAACTGAAGTGCTATTCAGTGATACTGGTACGTAAATGAGCAGTTCCCCTAGTGATACACATATGTACCAATACGCAGACATCATATTAATTTTTTTCCCCTGATAAGCAATCCCCAACAAATATATTTTTCTTTATTAATTTGCAATATTTTTAATTTTTACATTTCAATTTTGTCACTTGGTTGTTTCGTTCGGGTGTTTCTTCGTTGTTTTGACACTTGTTGCTTTACCATATTACGAGTTATATTACAATGCTCAACTAAAAATGTTAACACTACTATTCTTCAAAAAATAGCTCTGTTCGAGTGAGACGCTAAGGGACGCTCTGGCCTCTCTACAGGAGCCTGCCCACATGCTCGCTGCGGGTCTACATCGACATGAGTTCTCAAAGACGAACACAAGCAACGTTCAAACAAAGCCTCAGCCTTCACCGACGCCACATGTTGACGTCGAAAGCTATTCTCTATTTTAATGTTCTTCCTTTAGCATTAATTTGATTTTATCTCTTAGGAATATTATATAAGATGCAACCCGTTCAAACATGTCTCAATGTTTCTTTTGATACTGGGAATCAAATGCAAATTTACACATGACGCTGTGCAACATTGTCAATGAGCTCTCCATTGTCTTATTACATCGTTACGTTACCTTGTACCTATGTTACCTTGTTTCTTTACTATCTTGTGAATTGGCTACGGTAAAACTTAGCAATCTCGTCGCTTAGAGATCTCATAACCTTTTTAGATTACTCTGCTACAGTGTTACCTTGTTCACTTGTTACCTAATTATTTTGCTATCCTGTTATTTCATCATCTTGTGATGCGTCCTCGGCTTTTGTGGCTGCGTCCACATTGCGCAGCATGCAATAAAAGTTGATATCTTCTACAGCAGCCCCGCACCCGTCATAGATGTCAGAACTATCTGCGAACGTAAGAGTGAGACGATTCACTTGATCATGTTGCCAGTGGGCATTCAAAGCAGTACGCATGTCTCCGGCGCAAAAGAAGGAACAAGGAGTTGGCTGCCTAACAAGGCGAGGCTCCTGAATTAGGGAATCAATTACCGGGCAGAAAGGAAATGAGAAGAAAGACACGAGTTCAAAATTGCGACCGCGATGATTAGAGAACCGCGAGGATGAGATTACAGGCCTAGCGCAGATCACAGGCTGCTACTCAGGGCCCTCAAATTACCATAAAATAATTTGTTTCACTCCAAATGATATCAAAATTTGGCCCCTGGTTCATGCGCTTCTCTTCCCGGAAGTTTCAAGCATTGTATGTATGTCAGGAATGAGGTCATTGTTATTGCCTCTGGTGACTGAATTAAACAGGTTACTTAGTCCGAAAAATATCAAAGGCTGTGTGAAAAAATAAGAAACAGTATAAATTTTAGGAAAATTATCTGTTAAAAAAGTATTATTCAAATAAATTTTAATTCGAATAAGTATAAGTATATAAGATCTGGAAATATCTGACCATCAAAAAATTGTTCGTTATCCTAGGTAGTCAATATCTACAACTTTGACACAGATGCCCGTTTCCCTACTCACTACTTTGGTACTTAGCCTCAACAGCAGCAAAAGTAATGCTTTTTCCAACGCCCGTGGAAAGTGGAAGCGTCGGACTGCAATGTCTCCTAGGAATGACAGAATTCTCACAAATAAAATTTGTAAGTAAATGTTGGGGAATATTTCCTAAGAGAATTCTAATTTTATTCATAAAACATAAGTACTTGAACATCATTACTGAAGATCATCTATACGACAATTCCTAAAATATGTTCACCTTCATGTCGTATGCTTTACCGGTCATCAAAGAACCACGATGGCGCCCAAGTAATGTCCCAACTCCACAACTTTCTCCTCCAGGACCCATGAAACACTCTCATTGAGATCCCTTAATGATCGCTTTGTTTTTACACTCCCCTTGTATAGCGATGGTTGTCAACTTCTTAATTAACTCAACACTTTGACCGCAACATGAGCCACCTGTGGTTACTGAGGGAATTTTCATAATGCTACTGACTGACCAGTAGTTACAAACTCAGTTTTCATAAATACTTAATTAAAGCAAAATAAAGACACAATCCAGCTAATGTGTGCTATTTTCAATATTGGTTACTATAAGTTGCGTTAAATTTGAGGTGAATATTGACCTGCAGTATAACTAATTGCGGTAAAGAGTTAAGGGGTAGGGAATGAAGCACTCGCTAATTGATTAATAGGGTTACCTCTGTACAATAAACACATCCATGCTGGTTCCCCGTTTTCTACCGCGGAATCCCTACCGCGCAATCGCAGAGACTGATTCGAACTGAAGCCTTTCATATCCGAATCTCTATTTTCTGGCCTCTTGCCTAAAAAAATAAAATGTATCACACAATCATCCTTAGCTCAATCTCACGAGGACCGAGTGATGTAAATCAGACTTATCTTCGTAATAAAAATTATATCCTCTTCATTTAATGATCGAAACCCTACGACAAAGATTTTATCACCTTCAGTTTTCCGATATTTACTAGGGGAAAGAAACAATTATGACAAACAAGGTACTCAAATTTTTATGCGAGGATATATCCCGCCAATAGGCTGCAATCGCCATTCGAGTCACCTAAACAAAAAAAAGGACGCACCTAGAGGCTTAAACTGATGTTCGTAAGAAAAAAGCAAGAGGGGCATGACCACAGCCATTACTGAAGCCCGTCCGCTTGGGCCGGGAAATGTGCCTCACTCAATTTGAGTGGCAATGCTATCGCAAAATTCAACGATGAAGACCACAATATAGGGCGTAAAAATCCTAATTTTAATATTACGATTTAGATACTTAGGACCTACAAACCCTAAATTTGAATACTTATGTGTATTCTCCTAAATTAAATGTACGAAATTATGGCGAATTATCTAAAGAATATAAATCATTTTACATTTTTCATGTTTAGTGAACCTCTGCCTTAAAAATAGAGTGATTTCAACGTTGTTTGTGCTGAAAATTGGTCGAGGAATTTTATTCGTATGCAAAAATGAATACTGAAATAGAATACTGAATTTAATACGAATTCACCTAAAAGCCTAGGGGGAAAAGCCTTCAACGAATGAACTCCATTATCTGATGTAATAGACGCATCATAAACATTGCCTTCTTTCTCCTTTACCTCTTCTGTGTACTCAATGCAAGCGATAGAATACTTGCGCATGAGTTGCAAATTAAAATGTCTCGTTGCTCTTGAACGTTGACTTCTCACTAAAATATCAACACAGTTTCGCCGGAGCCAATTTTGGGAAGAAGCAGGATCTAAACTTGGAATTGATTCCAGTGGTCGCCTTAAGCCACTGGAAGAAATCTTGAGCAGTTACCCTAGCAGCAAAACAAAGGCAAGGAAGAACTCATTTGGGGAACCAAGATTTATCGGATCAAGGGAAAGGTTTTTCGGCTCTTCCAATCATGGGTCCCGGAAGATGGACGATTTTAATCTGCGGAGACTATGCTTGCAGGTATAAATTCAAGATATTCAATTATTGGCTTGGAAGGAAAAAATTCATGGTGTTCCGGATGTTAGTTAATTATTTATCGAACGTTCTTTAAGTAACTCTACTATGGGACAGCGTTGAGATCGGTTTCGCTTAGAACATAGAAATACTCATTAGATGTTAGATATTTATAGCCTTTATAGCTCAATTGAACGAATTCATAAATGAGTCATTTTGTAAATGTTTGAATCTTGAGGGAAAGAAAAATTGAAAGACAGGAATAAAAGTAGTGTACACAAATAAATGATAAAATATAATACGAACTAGAGTACATACAGAACGTAATTGCAAAAATGACAACCGAACTGGTTCAGAGAGAATTGTATAAAAAGAGTGCAGGGAGATAATGCGTAAGCATCGTTCAATAAAAAGGAGGTGGCATCGAAAGCAAAATGACTCAGGAGATACCTCCAGGTGAGTGTAAATTAACAGAGAAATGAATGCTCAAATTAAAAGAGTAGGCGACGAAAAAAAAGTAACAGTGGAGTCTCAACCTGCGTTCTTTTGAGGGTGGAAGCGTCAACAAAATATTTTTTTAGTTTAGTGGCGCGTGATGCAGTTCCCGGGACATGCACCTCTGAAGGTCCCCATTTCTCAAAAGAGTCACAATGCAAAGCGCTATAGGTTGACATTCCGTCGAATTGTGTAGACGACCTGACTCGTCCAGGAGATCCAGGAGATCATCATAAATGAATAGCAAGCTCCAGATTAAAATATTCGTTAACTAAGTAAGATTGGGAGAAATAATTGTATTATTGTGGTCTAAGATTATAACGCACTTTGAAAGAGAAAAAGCGTGCAGATATTGCAGGGATGTAACTTGTTTTAGCGTAAAGAGTAAATACGTGTGTGCAACAAGTGTTCGCGCACGGCATCCAGTCTAAGGTAAAAAACGCAGAACAAAACCGTAATTCTTTAGTATCTGAAGAGTTACAGCCACACAAATCATTGTACATGTCATGAATCATTGAAAAACATTCGCATGCAAAAGGAACACGAAGCTTACCGAACAAAGCGGCACCGAGTTATGAATTACTAATTGATCGCTAACAGTAAAATGCTTAAGTGACTGCAAGGATAAATCGGCGTCTGAGAAAACAGGATCATACAAAAACATTTGTGAAAGCCCCATAAATTGTAAAATCATGGAAGAGCAGCCGTGAGGGAATTCTTGCTTTCTTATAAAAATATTTGGTGAAGATTGACCTGGAACAGAGCTCTCACCGATTTGCTGAGGATCACTGAAAAGAAAAATTATTCCGAAAAGGAATTTTAGGAGCCTTTTTATGGTCACTAATAAACTTGATCTGAACAATAGAAACTGAAATCAAATTACGCATTACTCTGACCTAACAACGATTTATGATTGTGTGTGTTTGTGAGGATCTAAGTAAATGTGTGTGTGTTTGTGAGTTTGTGTCGTAAGTGCGGGTTCATGTGTACCCACAATCTGCATGAATGGGAGAAAATAAAGTTAGGGAGGTGTACACTGATCTGTTTTTTCTGTAGTATATTTTGAAGTTGACTGCTGTCTTATTTCTTCCTCGGTTCCGATATATTTTCAATCCGAAATTCTTGTAGGTGAAAATGCTCAAGTTTTTGTTTCTCTAAGCTATATTTTTTAGCTATTGTCTACGTCCTACGATTTGTCAGTCAATTCAAGACTCTTATCATAAGCAATATTTAAAAGCCAAATTGGTTGCATCTTATTCCATGAATCAACTCTTTCTGGAAATAAACGATTTTCATATCTGTCCTTATTCACAGTGCTTCTGCGTCAAAGCCTCAATGTTTTTCTTTTTCATTTATCAGTAGAGGGTTCCAGCTTTTTCCATGTTTTTTCTAATTAGCAGCTAACTAAGATAGAACAGTTTTACTGCTTTGCTCTCAGTTTATTCAACCCTTGTTACAGATATTACAATACTTACTGTGGTTTTTCCACCAATTAGATATAAGGCTCTTCGTTTTGAGAAATTTTAAAAACTAACGTGTTATCTCAACTGTCGTTCAACTTGTTTGGAAATATACTGTTTTCCGTCTCCTTTCTTTCTTTTCATTAGTTCTGTTTGATATCTTCTGAGTGAGATTCCTAAGAAACCGACCGTTTAGTAGAATTGAACCCTATTCTCTGACGGACTAAAGCTTTTCACTTTCTTTTACTTCAAAAGGAGCAGAAAAAACGCTGCAGTCCTGTCGCATCATTCCTAAACTGAGGTCTCAAGGCGGATCACTGCTGATTTGAACCGCCATATCAAGGCTCATACTTGGTGTAATCGATGTCGTTTTAGTGAAATTCAATTTTTTTCATTGCACCTGGATGTTTCGGGAAACCATGATCACACTGAGTCACCTCATTACCTATTGATGTGGATTTGGATGTGAATGCTCACCTGAAATAGTGAGCGCATTTTTTAAGACGCCATTACGCATAGCTCTTGTCACGCAAAGAAAGGAAAAAAGAAAACAGCGTATAACACATGGACTGTCCTCTACAATCTCTAGATCCCATCAATGAGCATCTATGTATGATGTGTGGCACAATTTTGGACTCTGCAAGCCCCGTGGTTGCGAAACACCTACTGCATTTTCGCTCGACCATCATCTAAATTTCCAAAGGATGACGTCGAATTGTAGCGGAAGTATTAATGCTAGAAGAATAGTAAATATTCAACAAGTACAACCAGGCTAATTCGTCATTAAAAGCATGTTTTTAGGGTCATATGAAAAATGCATTTCTGCATCTCTATGAAACATGAATCAAACAATCTCTATCACAGGCGTAGTGAAGGAGGGGTAAATGTTCCAAATTGTTCAGGGTAATATCTCCTCTCACCGATAATTCGTCATACTAGTTATTTTGGCAATTTGCCTTATGAAACAGAAGGACAATAAGAAACTATTTATCATTGCATAAATTTGACAAAAACTCAGCGCAACTCAGCAGTAAGCCCGTGTGAAATTAATCTAGATGCACTGAACGTGTCAGTGGCGGATAGAAAGGTTTAAAGAGAGGTTTAAGCCACGAGTGAAAAACCACTCTTGTTTTAGATATCCCACCACTGTTCTGCAGCGTAAAGGTTAAAGGTTTCATAAAACAAAACTTCTTCAGGAAGGTAACCCTTTTGAGCCACAGCTCACGAGTACTGTGTCAAACCCACTCTAAAGCACCGAGGTGTGGTACATCAATTCAGCGTAATGAATTAAACTATACACGAACACTACATGTAAGGTGAGAAAACATTTTAAGAGCAAAGAAAGGTTCTAAAAACTATGTTTTCTCTTGAGAACCATACAATCGACAATAACTTTCTAAAAACGAAAACTAATTTGACCATTTTGCAAAGCTTGGCTGGAGGTAGTAAAAATGGATTACGTGCCTGATGTAAAAATATAAGCTATCAAAACTCGTGAAATGATGCAGGATCAACACCCACATTAAGCCAAGAGCAATATGGCTCTGCATCAGAGCATTTCTCACATTTTTAATCAATTTCAAAATGAAGTTCAAACAACAGCTCTCCTCGTCTACAGCTAACAGAGTTACAGTATCTTTTTCTAAAATAAAACCATTGAACTCGGCTGGAATTTTTTATTTATTCCATTATTCTTCACAGCTTTCTTCAGGCTGCAAAATTCAATCCATTATGGGCAAAAGATGAAGCCAACTTGCCAGAGTTCTCAGCGGCTTCTTCCTAAAGATTTCCAAGTCAATCGCTTTGTTCAGCACCTCAGCCTCTTGGGGCGTCCATTAGAGATCCATATGCTCTCTTTTAAGACCAGTCTGAACTTTAGTTTTCAATTTGTGCGGCAAACTCCAAAGTTTGGAAACTTCAGCGTCTTTGTACTCAGATTGGATGAGCAGAATCTTCCAGCTAATGTATGGACGGACAGCTTGTCAGCTTCTAGAACTATGTCCTATAAATTCAAAAGATGCGGCCAAAACTCATTTATCAGATTGCTTCATGTTTATAATTCAGTCCAGTAAAATGCTCACCTCTTTCCTAAGTCATGCCCCCTTCCAATCTAAACTTTAACTCGAATTCACATCACTAATTTTCTCGTAGAATTTGTATAACGTTCATAACTCTGTTTTATGTCCATGTTTGTGTGGCCATGTCATTACAGACGAATAAAAATGGCATGCTGCATATAATTATTAAATGCTCTAAGACAAAATTCAAAAACATTGTCGGAAAAATTCTTCTCATGAAGTCATTGGTTCGGTTTCAACGATCAACTTCCTTTTTAAAAAAACTTTAAATCTATTGTTTCATTCGGTGTAAATTATCTGAAAGCAAAAATCAGGAATCATGGCCGACAAAAAATAAAATAGCTCAGAATTTACTTTGAACAATTTCCTATGGTTTTGAAGTTGAAAGAAATTATTAGAAATAGAAAGCTGCTTAAATCCTTTGCCAACAATATTCCAGGAAAATTTCCAGAAAATAACTACGTTTAATGTATAATTTATGGAGCTGAAAATAAATGCAAATAAATAAATAAAATATTAAATAATTGCAATTCAATCTTTTTGCACAAACATGGTTTTGCAATAAGGAGGCTGAGTTGTTAAACATGTTATCGGAATGAGAACTTGAAAATTAATATCAAACCGGGAAGTGAAAGTTACAGAAATCTAAGATTGGGATTCTAATCAGGGCTACTTCATATAGAACTTCACACGCAATTAATCTCACCCTCTCCCCTCGCCTCTGCTGCCCGCCAAGACCGCGCACTTCCTTCATCTTCAGGGAAATTAATTCACCGCAATTCTCAGCGCCCGTTTAATATTGCCCCATTTTGGCCCCTGTTAGTCTCACTCGACGCGAGTCCTACGGCCGTTCATCTGCTCGAGCTGCGCACGCGTGCCGCTGCCAGACCGACACGCAGCACCTCTTTGGCCCCCTTTATCGCTTGACTTGTAGCCTCTTTACTCGCCGGTCCTCTTAGGATATATATATATATATATATATATATATATATATATATATATATATATATGTATATATATATATATATATATATATATATATATATATATATATATAATATTCGACTCTTTCCTATGATCACATTCTATTCATAAGTTCTATCCCAAAGTTTAGCGTTGTCGATTTTATTTCATCGGATGCTGATAAGCTCAATGCAGTGCAAACAAATTTCAGTCACCATCATACTTGTTTTAATTAGCTAACTAATGTCGTCAAGTCCTTTTACAGCAAAGATACGACTAAAATATGTATTTTGGGTCGCTTAATTTTTTTTCGATTATTTTCGATTATGATGATAAACTATTGTGTAAGTAGAGTGGCGTCACCACAGGCTGCAAACTCTTCAATTGAAATATTATTTGAATTTAAAAAAAAGTGAATTCTGCAAAATTTTACCGCATGGTGCATTTGGTTTCCGTGAAAACAGCGTGAGATAGCCATAAGCATAAAAGTTGTTCTTGATAAGCTGATGAATCTCCTGCAGGGACCATATTTACTAAAAATTTACGTCATCTCATCGGTACACTTAGTAGCAAAAGTTCTGCTATCGATTTGACCATACTTCATGTTATTTCTGGTGAAAATTTAAAAGTTTGTCAGCAAAAATGAGTATCTGGTTATACTGGAGGGTTCTCAAAAGCTCAATGCTTGTTTTTATTAAAAAAAATCAATCTTTATTATTTATGCAATATGAACAGCACATAACATAAAGTCGGAGACAGAAATGTTGCTACTTGCTGTATTTGTGTGATAACATGAACTGTCTGAAAATCGGCCTCTGCTTGATTCACGCCAACGAATAGAGTATGATGACTAAAGTACTGTAAACAAGAATTTAAACGTATGTAAATGAGTACTAAGTGTCCCATTATTTGCATTTAAAGCTGAGCTCAAAGGAACTCCAGAAAGTTCAAGCAAGTCATGCAAGCAATAGATTCAAGACCGAAATAATAAAACATCGCGGAAGTATTAGTGCAGACGATAAACCAGCAAGTTGAGCTAATGGAGCAAAAATTAAACAAAACTAGCGAGGCTAGAATAGAACAAAGATATTAAGCTTTACAGAAAATATAAACGATGCACATTTAACTCGCTGTTCACGACGTAAGCCGTCGGTGTACACGGAAGGGATTTTCATACTGCTGCTGATCGTCCAGCAGTCACAAACTCAATTTACATAAATACTTAATCAAAGCTAAATGAAGGCCAAGTACATTTAATGTTTGCTATTTACAAAGCTGCTTACTACAATTGACTTTAAATTTACGTTGAATATTGAACTTCAGTTTAACCCATGGCGGTCAAGGTGTTAAGGTTGTAGCTAGTTCGACCGCTCGCCGTAAAATGTGTGGGTTATTATCCTGAATAATGACGGCAGGAAGCAATGCTTCAAGCACCATTTGCAGCCGAATACGTGCCCTGTGAAGGCCAGATATCTGTTCTCTTCAAACGCTGAGTGCCACACGTTTAAGTTATGGCTTTTGCAGCAAAATATTGGAGGCGAGAGCGCAGGTACTGACTTGCGCTACTTTAACGTCAGAATAAAGTGCCTGCTCTTAATAAATGTTTATTGACTTTGAAGTCAACACAGTAGTAGAGACTGTTTAACAGTTGTGGAAACTGTTTTGTTCAAAACTGCATTCAACAGTTGTTGAACGTTTCTTAATCTGTATTAAACATTTGAAGAAACTCTGTTTTCTAGAACTTGATTCAACAGTTCCAGAAACTGTACTTTTCCAGAACTGCTTTTGAATTTTGAATAAACTGTTGTATCTTTTCCATTAATAGGGCGATGGTTGTAGTATGGTAGGCGTGCTGAATTTCTGCATACACCGAGTGACTCCTTACATAGAGCATATTCATAGTATAGAATATCTAAATGGGTAATTTCAAGCCTATGCCAGTTTCTAAATTATTAAAAAGTTTCCATAATCAATAAAGCTCCTTCAGAATAAACATGAAGACTCATTTCTTATATTTCAACATTCCGAAACAAAAGTTCTCCGAGTGTTAAAACTTGCGTGAATTTGTTAAACGTTATCAAAAAATGAATAAAAACTCAACTAATAAACAATATCTGCACTAGGCTTATGAGCATAACTTTACCAAATTGGTTATGAAGCAACGAGAAGCCTCCATAACGCATGGAAGTTTACCGTTATGATTTGCATAAAGTTTTCGTCTATATTTTCACACCTAAATTAGTTATCAAGCCCCCCCAAAAAATAGCATAATAGTAGCATATTCCTATGTGTATAATCTCTCCCCCGAATGAGTTAACAAACCGCAAAATAAACATAATGATGGAAGGTTTATCTATAATAATCTTTACAACGTTTCTGTGCGCAGCAATTGCTCTCCTAAATAACATTATCTCTCCTCAAGAATGTTATCATGGTACATGAATCTTGAATTGGTTATGAAACCGTAAAAAATTCATCTTAATGCAAGAAAACTTACAAAATTAAAACGATTGCAAGAAAGCCCCCTTCGAGAGGAAGGGAAAACGAGCGGACGCTTTAACTAGCGGCTTATGGGAGTTTCAAGCAAGACTAAGTTGTTTTCGCGAAGAGTTCTCACTCACTTGGCTCAACTCTGCGAGAAGTCTGCGAAGTTGGACCCGACAGCGACATTGATGGAAAGACCAAAAGTTTCTGATTGACCCTTTTGAACTTAGTAAGAAAAGTTCACCGATTACACCTTCTCCAAAGGATCCCTTTTAATAGTGACGCAAAATTCGTCTAAATTGGATCCACTGCAATATACTCTTTCTCGCGTGTTTCAGGAGGTGAAGTCAGTAATGGTCCGCGAGGATTAAAAGTTACTTCGATTGAATTCCCAACCTCAGGATAAAAATTCTTACATTTTAAAATGTTTACATGAGCGCGAAAATATCCGTACAAAATTTCTCAGCAGTGAAATTGCGCTGAGCAACATTGGAACTAACAGGTTGATGATGACAGCCATTCTGAAGTTAGCGTCACGGAGATTTCGTGTGGTGGTACAAATCAGAAATAATCACCCTAAAAAAATTCAAGGAGAAAACAACAATGAAATCAAAACAATTTGCCAAGAAAGAATAAAATAACAAAATAAACGGGTCTGCATGAGTAAATCTAATCATTTTTCCCTTCTTGATGAAGGACTTGCTCTTTTCCTGCGACAATTCCCGATCTAAGTTAAATTTTCTTTAAAGTCTATCAGTGTGCTAATTCATGATTATTACATTCTTTTAATGCAAATAATTTTAGCTGACTTTTTTCCTTATTATAATTTACTTCAAACCCTTTTAACCTGCTCAATTACGTGTATCAAAAAAAAATTGTTCGTTCAATGGAAGATAATATGTCAAACTTCTTCAAAGCATCTTTTCTAATTTTAATCTCACCCTCTTTTCAAGACTGCTGCACATTCAACTAAAGATTCACAATTTTCACAATTCATTTTATCATGGTCTATTCCTGAGAAGAAGCACAACAAATAAATACTTGATTCCTTCGCTCTCTTATTTAGATATCCCACCACTGTTCTGCAGTGCAAATAGTAGTTTTTGCTCTAAATACGGGAACATATGGTGAAAATTTTTTTCCTTTCCGAGAGATCACAAATTAACATTTCCTGAACTTGATATTCTTGTGAACATTTGTACTGCACAACACCATTCGACTGCAAACCTCATTATTTCTAGCATTTGTGTATACCACTCTGAAATAATCCCCTAAAGTTACATTGAAAGTTCATTTACATCCCACCACAACGTCAATCTCCTCGTCTTTCCCTACGATATTCAGATCGTTGAAAATTTTCCGTGCAAATGTTCTTAAAGCTCCAATTAGAGTCTTTGGTAAACCACGCTATCCTTCACTACTCCTGGCAGATAATCACTCTGAGTTAACCAAACCCAAGATTCGAGTGAAAGTTTCAAATACCCAATTTCGGCCGGTCTCAAAGCTTCTATTGAGTAGCCATCACGCGCTCGCGAAACATCGATATATCCTAAGCCCTCAGACGAGATTGAGAATTCAGCCTCGGGTCACAATCTCCTGTCAATAGACCTTCTACCGGCAGTGTTGACTCATCAGATCGGGCGGTCGTTTATTCAGAAACGCCTGAAAATCGAGCTGAGAACGGCTTCATGTAGAACATTTGAGCAGAAGACTTGCTAGGAAATGATTCCAATCCTGCCATAACACAAGAACCTCGCTTGATTGAGAACAGATACAAAGCGTTCATACTACGGCTCTCGCTCCGAGTAAGAAAAAGTCGTCTCACAACACTAGTCTTCCGCAATAATAACCGATAGCTACAGAACTCTTGCGAACAGGTGATCCTGGAATTACACGTCATCTCTTGCAAGCCTCTACTTATACAAGTGAAAATTAGTCTCAGTTATGTATAACGTAAAACAAGCATCGTGTTATTGAATGACAAGGACTAATTATGGACTGCATAACTTGAAGTACATACGATGATGGAGAGCTCTTAGATTGACTGTAAAATAAGTTTCGCATCACACTAACGCTTTAATAACGAACAGGTCACGAGTGCTGAAACGGAATGCTTAAAAGTGTAGTGTCACAACAGGACTTTCATTTCGCAGGAAATAATAATGATAACAAGTAAGCAAACTGTAAGTATTTTGTAGGGTAATTAAATGTCCGGGAGTACCGAGACTGTTAGTTCTGTGGTTCACTTTCAGTTACAGAAATTTTGGATCGATAACAATCAAAATCTTGTCCAAGAACTTAACATGCGCCAAAAAAATCATACTAAATATTCTCTAATTTCGCCATCGAAAGAACGTCACTCGCTGTTTTTCTGATCCCGATGATCCGCCAAGGGAAAATATGCTGCAAAGTTCCGAACAAATTCTCGTGATTTGCACAGACAGGCCATGATCCAATGCGCACGAGACCTGCTTTAAAGCAAAAGACGCGAAGATAAGGTCGCGTCGCGACTGAGTGGAGCTCGAAACGCTTAAAAAGATTTCCTCTATTATTGCTCGCAGTGCTAATCCTTGAAAATTCCTCTTCAGTGCTACTGAAAAGAGAATAAGAAGTAGACGACGCATGTGGGAGTGGTCTCACAATGATGGTACTAATTGGTTGTGTACGTACCATGGTTGATTTGCGTATTTTTGTCGAAGCGATAAGATGATTTCAACGGGACGGATTCATGGAGCATAGTACACAGAGGAAATGTTAATCTTTTTTCTAATCAATAACAGAAAATTATATACTACAGAACTTGTAGAACAGCTGCCAGCGCGCAAACTCGTGAGTGTTGGTCGGGTATCTTGCTCGTTCATATTAACCTTAATAAATTCAACAGTTAGATAGTGCCTACATTCTCTAGAACTTAAGTGTGATCTCTGGTATTTTTATCTCCTATTATTTTTCGGTGTAGCATCGTGTACCGAATTATAAGTACCTGATGGTTTGTTTCCCCATCATTCTTTCTAATGTTTGATCTCACTTGAAAAGGTAGCCAATTACCACAAAATTGTTTAATCTGAACTTTAGCGTACTAATAAATTTTTGTTGGCGCCTTCCGTAGCTAAAGCATGGATAATATCATAAGATTCTACTTTTTTTCGCCTTCATGCGCATTTTTTAACATGAGTTCCTTTCAAACATTTTAAGGATCATCCTCACGTGAAAAAATTCGTATCACAATTGTGCGAAAATAATAAATAGTAAATATTCATTCTAAATAATAGGACGGTCTGAGCAATAAAGAGTTCGTTGAGAAGCCCATTATGATTCGATCCCCAATCCTGAAGTACGAATCTATCTTCACCCACCCATGAATTTATGACCCGTAGTTAGCAGTTTCACTATTTTATCGATACCTCCAAAATAGACAGGGCGATATTTCCTTTTTCTGATTGTGGGGTTGCACTCCTGTGGAAGAAATACACAGCTTCGGCAAGAATTCTAACTTAATGTTTTTCCAGGCTAAAATTGTCAACTTTGGCCTTTTTCAAACTAAATTTTGCTCTGAAAACCATTTGCCAACTGTTAACCAAGGGAGGCTACCAGTTAATTTGTGATTTTCGTTATTTTTATGCCCTGGTAACCTTGAAGGGTTACCAGTTAATGAGCAATATTTGTGGCAAAACTCTGTTTGAAAGCCAGAGAATCCAGAAATGTTGCCTTGTAAAAGGCTAGCCTTGCAAGCTTGTCCCCAGGTTTGCCCGCCCAAGATTAAATATTACTTTGCTTTTTGACTACACAACTTTCAGAGTTCACTAAAGTAGTTCCTGGCCGCCAAACATCGCTTTCATTTGGCCTCATATTTTATGAACATATCGACTGCTCTCACCACTTGCTTGCTCCGCCGTGGCTCTTCGCTCCATTAAGCAAAAGGAGTCTGAAACTTCTACACATTTTTTGTACCGTGAAATTAATTACCAAGACCAGGCAGCACTCTGATGTGTGGAGAAGTTTTATATTGCCATTATTATGAAGACTTTCCTAATTGCAGCTTCGAAAGGTACAAATACATAGGCGCAATTCAAGATGTATTTCCGGGTGGAAATTGCCTGAATGATATAGAACAATTCTTAGAAATATTGGTGTTTTTCAGGCTTTTTCAGTAGATACGCATCTGATGCCAACAATGCCATTGAGTGCTTTTCCTCCATTATCCCAGATTTATTATTGTCGTACATCACATTTGTTCAGCTCGCATAATCATTGCTTGAACGCATCACTTTCACACTTTTTTTCACATCACCCTTCAATATTTTCAATAAGTCCACTATGTCAGCTGCAATCTTCTGCTCAGCGCGAGGGTTTCAGCTTCTTACTTTCGACATGTGTAATGGAACTTTGCCTTTGTTTCAGCGACTAAAAATACATGTTACTATGAGGTATTTAGAGAAAGACAGAAAACTCAGAAAAACGCAATATGCATTAAGATATTGCCAGATACACGACTCAGGTACACGGGCTTCGACCGACTTAGGAGATGTCAATTTAACAAAGATTATAAATTCACTTGCAGGAAAGCGCATTAAATTTTATACTGCATAAGCGATAAATTTATCGTAACGAACTCGCTTCTGAAGTGGTCACCAACATATTTACCAAGCGAAATCGAAGGAATTATTTTCATTAAAGGTCACAAAAAAAAAGTCAAATGCTGATCCGCGTGTTGCACAAATTTCTTGAACTTGCAACACATTCAACACATTGTGCCAAATTTTCTACTAGTGGTTTTCAAAACCACTGATAGCAAATTTGTCATAATTTATGATTTATCCAACATAAGAATATAGTCTCTACTTAAGTGATGCAGCGGCGTTGTTGAATCGGATTAACTCGGCATAAAATTTACAAGCTGGCGGTAAGATAATTTCTAAATCAAAAACACGGGAAGTTTACATTCCCTGAGTGAACGCAGTTTATATTCATGATAATCTCTAATAATTCACAATACTCATGGTAATTTCCAATGCAATTCAGTAATATTTTAGTAGCTTCCGTGTTCCACCAAGTTTCAGGTTCTCATCTTTCCTGATTGAATCTCGAGGTAATGCTAATTCTATGATGTTTTTGTTGATGAGCTTTTGATCACGGTAATGTACGAGTGGGCATACTTATATTAGCGCACTCATGCTCAGTGCGCACTCATGCTCAGTGAGAGCCACGAGTTGTAACGCAGTGTACGTGAGTAATTTCTATGGAGGAAATTTCTGTGGAAGCGAGGGAACAAGGTAGGGTCATTTCTGTGGGGGAAAATACACCTCCTCTTGTTCGGCTAGCCAATAGAACGGCTTTATTTCACGCAAACTTAATGACGACACCTTTGTGACATGTCGTTAGCCCAATAGTGGCGCCTGATTTGGAGCTAGCAGTGTTGCCAGATGCAAAATGAGCGCTGCTATTGGTTCTTGCCAAGACGTCAGCATTGCCCCACGGTCGACGAAAAAGACTGGTTTGACCCTGCCTTGTTTCTTCTACTGAGGGCAGCCCCCAGCTCTGCATCGCCTTTGTGACCCAGTCCTCGTTAGCATCGTTGTCGAAAGCTGTGAGGCTTGCAACACAGCTACCCCACTCGACATCGATACCCCGCAGTTTGTGCTTTCTTACGACTTTTTATAGTGCTGTTTATAAAATATTTTTAAATAAAATAAAATAAAATTAATCTAAATAAAATATTTTTTTATACGTTACTTGACATAGCCCAAGATGATTGAGTCATGTACTGTTAATTTGTTCTTCATTTATTGATTTAACTCATGTTCTGTCACAATCAACCTCTCAGTTAGTGAATTAACCGAAACGATACGTCCCACGTTTTGTTCTAAATTAGAAGAGATTTATTCATGTATGCTAGAACAAAAAAAAGGGAAAGCTTAACATCTGCAGTAGAACAATGAAATTTTATAATACACGCACTAATTTATAAGTTCCATGAAGTACTAAGGTTATAAAATTTCCACCATCTTCGGTCCGGAGAATATTCCCTGCTAAAGAATAAAACCAGATGTGTTTCCCTATAAAAAATAAAACTTGTTGAAAATACATAAGTAATTGCTAGGGAATCAAACATAAGAATACGTATGTGATAAGTAGGATGACGATAAAATGGTAGGAAAGATATTGATAACGAGATAGCGAAACTGAACATGTAAGTATATGAATCATCTGTTATCCACATGATACAATGATACTGATAATCGGCAACGCACACCGAAATAATTATTTGGTAATGACTATTGCTGGCAAAATTGATAATGCAATCTACATTATTTTCCAGTGAAAGACTCGTAGAGGCCTCTAATTTGTGCTGAATTTCTCATTGAAACATTTTTTTAATGTGGTTTAACTGCTGAGAAGAGAATAAATAACAAACAACTGCGATGTTTTTAACAACTGATGCCGCATAAGTACCCAATTGAAAATTATCGCCCTTTTCAGGTAGTAAATTAGTCGTAAAAGGTCGAAAACGGCCCAAAAGGGCCAAAAATTACGACTTCAAACCGACTCCTACCTATACTTGGCCTATTAGGGCTTGAAAAGGGCTCTTCATTCAACTGGCCTTTTATAGGTCTAGTCAATGGCTGTTTGCGGGCTCATTCGGGTCGTTTAAAGTCGTTTTCAAGCCTTTTCGACGACCTCTATTTGGACGCGTAATAGATTGTAAAAAGACTCGTAATCGTAAACGTTGTACAAGTCGTATTACTTCAGTAAATGTAAAGAACAAAATGAATTTCAACTAACCTAACTTAGTTAAGTTAGATTAGGTAAGGGTGGCCAAAGTTAGTTTCGATTAGTTTCATCAATTAATTATTACTATAAATTTCGGTTTAGTAGTTAAAAAAATATTATGCTCATGTAGATATCCAGAGCTGGTCATAGATACTTCAAAATGTATCTAGATACTAGATACTTCTCCAAAAGTATCTAGATACTAGATAATTTTCTTTTAATTCTCTCTGTCTCACTACTTCATCGCTGAGCATTCAACTTGTAGTGCTCTACCCTAGTTACCCCTCAAACCTCGATTCTAGTCCTTCTATGTTCAGTAATCTTAATATATGCCAATGTAAATTTATTTAAAAAAAGTTCCCACTTCTCCGCCGCGTATCACCAATACCTACAGCCGGAAAAGTGTAAAAGTAAGGCCGCTGCTTCACTCGCCTCAAATCGGAACGCACTAGGCGAAGCAGCCGCAAGACCCGGCCTTACAAACTGTTTATATCGTATAGAAAATCTGATGTTGGAGCGATCTGATCTGCTCCATTTTTCCACTGTTGTAAATCAATACTTAGTAATTTTCATATTTATTTCGTTAATAAATAAAAATTTAATTTTTATTGGTATAATGTTTCAATATGGGACTTTTGATTCCGTATGTCTTTTAGTTTTTAAGGCCGGGCGAAAGGAAGCCCAAAAGGGCCGGTATTAGCCTTGATCAAGCAGTAAGGAAGCCCAAAAGGGCCGGTATTAGCCTTGATCAAGCAGTAAGGAAGCCCAAAAGGGCCGGTATTAGCCTTGATCAAGCAGTAAGGAAGCCCAAAAAAGCCAGGACGGGACTCGACCAAGCAATGGAAAAGCCAAAAATGGTCGTGAATAGCCTCGTTCAAGTAGTAGAGAAGCCCAAAATGGCCGTTGCATTAGCCGTTTCGATGCCCAGAAATAGCCGTTTAAATGGGCTAAAAATACTAGACATTTGCTCCGAAAAAGGCTAATTTACTGCTCGAAAACGACTAAACTCTTGGCTTATAACTGCCTGAAAACGATCTGTAAAAGGCTCAGAATTTCAATTGGGTAAAAAGTGTGAATGCAAAGGTTAAGTGTGTATGTATAAAATATTTGATTCAAATGATCACAATTTCATGAAAGTAAGAAAATAAAAGTTTCTCCGAAAACTGAAAGTCACTTTGAAAACTTCTGCGTCTAATTTTTTGGGAGACATCCATTTGCGCATAAAACAAAAATGGCGACATAGCACGGCCCTGTCTCTATAACACCTTTACCCCTCGACTGGCCTCTAATCCAATTTGGAATGAAGCTTTGTATCCCTATGCTCATACCCATTTGTATCCGCATATGTACGTGCACGTTTTTGATTGCATTCAGTGATTTTTATCCTGCTCCACGCGGACACAATAACTTTCACGAAACACATCGATGCCCCAACTCGATTATATGCCCTCACAGAACCTTCAAGCGTTCAGAATACACATCCAAGCTTCGACCTCCATCTTCAACTCAATAAGAACACGCAACAGTTTCACGTCACATCGATGTTGCATCCAGCAGGTAACGCTTCACACCTGCGCGGCTTCTTAATCAGTGCTTCTGCCCTCTCCGATTTTGCCAATGAAATATCAAATCTGTCAATCTATAAGAAATCGGGAAAATAGCAAATGCTCGTTAGCCGTTCTAATTACTGGAACAACCATATTTCACTAGGTAAAGAAAATTTTACTTCCTCTACTTCTGAGCGAATTATTTACTGCCTTAAAATTGTCAGAGCTAGTGCTGTTAACTAGTGACTTTTATCAATAGCCTACAGTTCTTCCAATACCCACGATAAACGAACTGAACTGTTAGACTATTAAGACTATGTCACGGTCGAAGCCAGTCATACTTGTGCACTGAATGATTTTTATTGTGCTTCATATAATTTTTTTCAACAACAATCCGCTCTTATTTTGACCAAACGGGACCTGAGTTGTGAAAGCTCATTCCTTTCTTAATTCACGGTGGGAAGAACACTTATTTCATCATCGAATTTAGGGGTAATAAACAAGGTGAGAGTTGAATATTTCAAAAAACTAGCATAGTTTTCTTTTATGACCCTCGTTTCCAGCTGCCGATGTCTCCAAGGCAGACCCTTAAAAGTCTTCGCAAATGTTCCGAGCAGAAGAATCTGCCGGTCCAAGTTTTTCATTTCCGTTAGAGAAAGACGCGTCTGGCGTCTTTGTCTCTTTCTGGTCCCTCACACTAGCAGGACAAGTGGAAATTCCTCCCTCTCGCCGCCTAGACACACTCCTATAGTGCTCAAGATTCATTTATCGCTGTTTAAAATTGTTTAGAGGAAGAAAATTACATTGTTGATGAAAGAAAAACCGCAACTTTTCATAGGTGCACCCTCATTTTAAACTTTACCGATCGCCTCCTTAAAAGTAGACGCTTTAGGAAACTTCAATGAAATGTATTCATTGATTGGTATAAAACACAAACATATTCCACATGAAATAATTTTCCAACAAAGTGCGAACACCATGGAACTCATAACAATTCCGTCAATTGGAGAACAGGCTGCTTGCTCTGATCAAATAAAACTGTAACCGTTTAGTTCACGAAACGGTGATCGAGTAAAGGAACGTCGGGATTCAATAACATTGTATTTCATTTACGAGAAAACCAACATTGACAACAAAAATAACATTGACGTTGACGCCACTAGATCCCATGCAATGAAATGTTGAAGATCAAATGAATGTTGGGTAAGCTAGTCTTTCGACCAACTTTTTGAAAAAAACTTTCACAGATCTTTCCGTTTTTGAAATCTTTCTTATCTTGACACACAACGTTTTGCAAATTTTTTTACAATAAATGAATTAGATTTTTTATTCTTATTATCAGGTTTCTACGTTGTGAATGTCAACTTAAATCAATTGTTTTCAATTCAGATAGCGTAACGTATCCAAATTTATCTTTATTCCTGATGTATAAGAACCCTCAAATTCGGAAAAAAATTCTGCGTTGATTCAGGCTAGCCATCAGGTCGCTAAGAGTTTTAAAATTCGGAAAAACTGTTGCTTCTCTTAGATGAGAGTACGCAATCGAGCCACGATTGACAGAAACCATTCCTCACGTATA
Source organism: Morinoia aosen (assembly GCA_030386875.1). Taxonomy (NCBI): domain Eukaryota; kingdom Metazoa; phylum Arthropoda; class Malacostraca; order Amphipoda; family Talitridae; genus Morinoia; species Morinoia aosen. The sequence continues at coordinate 34,154,789 of CM059577.1, forward strand.
CAGAGCAAGGTAAACTTTCATAGCGCGCAGCAAAAAAATTTAGGTACAGCAGCGGACAGCAATGGGTTCAAATGGGTTAAATGTATTGAAAAATTAAAGAAAGTTCTGCTTTATTTTCAAATGTTTAAGTTTGATTTCGAACGTAGTTACAAAATTTAGTAATCCAACTCGTCCAGTTTCAATTACATTTGTCGCAAGCCATACATGGATGCCACTATAGAATTATTGACGTGCGCTAGAAATCGCCTCGTAAAACTGCTCAAAGGCAGCAACAAGATATTGCCCGTCTTTTCTTCCCTCTCCTGCTTCGAATCCCTCGTCTTGCCTTTGACAGCTTCAAGAAAAGTAAATCTCGACGCCAGCTCTGTCGAATTAATTGTCACTTCACTTTCGAAGTTGTCGAGGAGTCGAAAAGTTGTCAACGAGCGCTGCCCTCAACTCGATGATTTCTCCGTCCGTCCTCTCAGGTTTCTTTGGGAGTCTGGACGATTTTTATACCATTACTCTTTGTTTTCTACACCTGCAGTGGTGTACTGAACGAATTGCGAACGATCCATAACGTTCCAAATCGGCAGTTAAAGGTAACCTTTATTCGAAAAAAAATCTTTATATTTATTTCCGACCAGAACATGAGCGAAAATAAAAGGAAGTCGTCTGTGAAGTAATAAAAGTGGCTTTTGGCTACGGAGGGCTATGAAGCCAACGCATATGAAACAAAACGTCAATGGCATTGAGTGGACATATCAATGATGTTCATCCCGCGTACGATACCTCCCCAAATTCCTTCCATCCGCTACATTTGCAAATGATGAGGGCACTTGCTGACAATATCAGAATACCTGTTATAATTTTTCATGTAAAGTTCGTGAAAGTATTTATGAAAATATTGCGAAATGTTATCTTGTCTGGGAAGTACCATTAGTAGTTGAAACGTAAGTACGATAAGAAGAACGAATGTGAGTGCAACTGTTACACATCCTGCTTTATTCACGTCCATGATCGGTGTCAGACGACATGGGACTTGGATTACACCCCGAAAATGGGCTGCCAATGAGCGCGTTCCAATTGTGATGCTCTATCAGTACTTCCATTTCACCTACAGCATAAATTAATATTAAAAGAATTTTGTTCATTATCTATAATTACGAAACTCATCAAAGACATCCCAGGTTTAATACAATTGCACAGATAATTTCCAGCCAAACCTATTGCATTTCAATAAAACTTGCACACATTGCTGGAACAAATGAAAGTTCACATCAAACCATTGAAGCATAATTCAACTCAGACTTCTTAGATCTTTTCACGTTTTCTATTAAAAGACAAAAACTCTTCATCCCCTTGTGAAGGTCGTGCTGCATGAATAAATTCATTGAGTCAAGTGCTTAAGATGTGCATCAATTTGAATAATAATTCTGCTTAAAGGACAAACCAATTACCGACTCAGGTTTTATTTGTTTTGTAATGTTGTATTACCACCAGCCTCCCTCTTTTCGTGAATGATCATTCACTTAAATTTTATGGCTATTTTAGAAAAATGCAACTACTTCGTTGTATACATCCGCACACACAATACGTATGAGGCGTTCAAGGCGACTGAAAGCCAGCAAAAGTTGAACAACATTAAGTAACTTAAAGTTGACCAAAGGAATGAGATACTTAACCTTGAGCTTTAAGTCGTCAGTTGAGGAGATCCAGCTTATCACCATCCCATGAAATTGACGTCAACCAGTCAAGGAGAGACCAGTTCGAGTAAGATATTTCGTGCACCGTAGTGCACCCGCTCGTGTTGTACAAAAGAGATACCAGCTGTCGAAACGATTGCCACAAATTCAAGCAGCGACACTCTTGCCAACCATTACGGAACTTGCCATCATCTTACGCTGGGCTTCTTGATGTGCGGTGCTAGCTAGAAACCGCCCGCATAAAAGGCGAGGCTTTCTCAAATGGCGGTAGCTATTTGAGACACGTCAGTTCCTCAAAGAAATTTCTTCCACAAGTTACTTGGTCCAACACTCTGCTGGGTCACGTGCACGACTACACCAGCCACTCAAAAGCAACAAAAGGAGCGGCATTCTGCGGTGGCGATAGAGGAACCTTGAGTGTGCATAAATCCCGAGCGAGCGCCTTTCATTGGCCAGCAATAAAGGGCTTCCCTGACACGGCCTGGGCCGAAGCTCCCGGACCAATCACTCCGAGACCGATGGAGTGCCCAGCAATCTGTTAGCCCAGACGCCTTTTGCAGGAAAATCTCCGGTAGCACAGAAACCCAAGTTAATTGATAACCTCACTCTCCGTGCGTGAAAAGGGAAGCTAATTTTTTGTGTATATTGCTTCAAAATATACTGCAAGGGCACAGAAAAGCTGTGCTTTGTTTTAGCTTACTCAGAGAAATTTATACGAAGAAATGCTCGCAGAAAAAGGCAAAAGCTAAATGTGAACGTCAGAGCATGAAGATGAAGGCTAAGCATCTTTTCCATCTTGCTGGGAGGGAAAACGACTCGCAGCTCGAAAAACAAAAAAAGGCATGAGAAGTTGGTTACTTTTGTTAGGGCCAGTTGGAAAAATTTCAAGATTTTGACTCCATATCACTCTTACAGAAAAACAAAAAAAAAAAGAAACACCTTTTCAGTGATATATGAGAATAGAGACTCTCATGATATGCTGCTACGGCTTCCTTAATTTCATTACTCATTGCAGAGTTGCAAATATTGTAGCTGTATGCGGTGCTGGCGTAAAGAAAAGACAGAGAAAAATTGTCTTACTTTTCATTGAGCAAGAAGTTCATTCTTTTTTCGTCCAAATACAAGGACAACAAAAATTCGAAGCATGTGGCTGAAAAAGTTACTCGCTATCTCCCGAGATTGAAAGCCAAAATTGATGATTTCTTCACAAAATGAAAAAGCGCTCATTTCACTACTGGAAACGTAAAAACCTAATACTATTTGCCACTTTCTGTGCTGCACACACACACACACACACACACTGCACGAGAGGATATCTGAATAATTTATTAGTTTTGGAACAATCGTAAAATTTACTCTTACCTCAACGCGCAATTAAGACAACAGAAGCGTCAGAACAAAGCGTCTTGAGAGAACTAATGCATTAAGTCAGATCTACATTATGGGAGAACTCAATTCCGGTCTGGAAGAGGCTTCCGGAAGCTGGAATAATTTTTCCTTAAGACACACGTCCTGTCTTCCTGTCAAGGAGAAATTAAAATTGAAAATAGGGGTGACACTTCACCGAATCCATCAAAGTGGCAGTTTAGGAACAAGTGAACGTTTCTCGCAATGCCCCTTGCGGACTAAAACGAAATTCTCCCCACATAAAATGACAATAGGGATTAACGATGATAAATTTATGCATGCAAGAGAATCGCAAATGAACTTACAGTTGCACGGGTGCCGCTGCACCGGATGAACTCTGCTTCGTTGACACTTGAGCAGGGAAATGGCCTTTTATCTTCCTGTGGCTATCGACAGCTAGTGTCACCCTGAAAAAAGTGCAATATTGAGATACACAATGAAATAAAAATTACTCATCATGAAGACCGTAAATTTATGGAACAGAACAGAAATAACCAGTAGTGCTTTATAACAACAAACAAGAGATTACTTCTTTTAAAAATAAAAGAACAAAATGTTTAATGGCTACAAACAATGAAATTTCGAAATAAATAAATGAATACAAGAAGAAACACACCCTTGGAAGGGTAACCTCCTCCCTCAAATCTATTTACATGCTGACAAAACTTTGATAACCTTGTTTGTTCGTATACTTGCTCGTAAGCTTGGTGAATTCGTTACGATCGTCCTCACTGTTTACAGCAACCACATAAAGTTAAATTCAGTTCTCTGCTCTCGGTTGTAAGATAGAAAAAATATTGCGTTATTTCGTACTGCAGTTAATAATTCACATCGAAGAAATTTACGTTCTTTTCTGTTCAACTAGTATTGCTGCCGCACACATCAGGGTGGACACGGTCTGCTACAATTGTTCAGTTCGTGAAAAACGTCTTGCTTAATTCTTCGGCACGTGTTGTTATTAAATATTGTTCAACTTTAAAGAAGTACTTTCACTTTCGAGAAAAGTGCAACCACCGAGCGATTTTGAGGTTAAAAGTGATTATGAAAACAATCTACCTCAACTGGTCACTGGTGATCCAGCATAAGCTTGAAAATCTCTGACATTCTTGTTTGTTTTGTCAGTTGCGCTCTTACAATTACTCTCCATGCAGTACTTTGAGTAACAAAAAAGGCAAAATTCAACATCCTACCTTCATTAAAAAGATAGGGCAAATTCAGCATCCGTTTTCGTACTTCCGATAATACAAATCTTCCACTAATATGTAGGGATAAGTCCACATTTCTCGTGGTCCGATTTACCAAATAACCTCCACTCGCTGGATTGAGGATAAAGTCTGTTACAAGGGTACTTTTTAAGAAGAATAATTCCTATACGCTTCTCAGTAAATTTAAAGGAGACATTTTTAATTCACTTAAAACTGTTATACCCTCGTAAAAAGCATGCTTATCTACCACAATCTGCGTGTAAATATAAGTTATGAAAACAAAATGGTACAACGAGTCACGGAGGAGCGAGTTAATTTAAAATTGTTACTTCTAATAGCTCTTTTTACAACATCGTATTTTATTTTGGTGGACTTTAACTCATCAATTTAAAAGTCTCCTTCGAATAATTGCGACTAGAAAATGTTTCAGCTTTTCTTCTCCAGCCTGAGTAATTGTTAAGAGTATGCGTGTTTGAAACGTTTCTTACGGTGAACTTGCATTTTAAATGTAAAAAAATTGTCAAGTAGATGCGTAAAATATTTAAATGATCACTTGCATTAGAAATGCAGATGCTGATGCATTTCCTGTACTTAATATCCTTTAAAAGTAATTCCGGTACACGAGTACGGTCAATATCCTGTTAGAGAGAGGGAATAACTTCGTGACGTATGCAAAATTCAAAGAATAATTGTAAGCATCTGTCTGTGCTGTTTATTCGTAATTATAGCAGAAAATCTATACGAATGAATAAATTATGCATTGCCGCACGTGTTTTCTTTAATTGTTTCATCCTCTTTATTGCATGAAAAGCTCGTGTTTAAATAAAAACTTAATGTTCTTTGCTTTCTACCTTTTCTACACGTATTCACTCAACGCGAGCAAGTAACTGAATTTAATTTTTCTAACCTGAACCATGAAAATGGAGTTTTCATAAATCTATGTATTCTCATGGTGGTCGGTGAGTTACTTGAATGCTAGCAAAATACCGCATGGAGCTGCATCCTACAGCGCAACGCAATAAACTGGTTTTCATTGCAGGTGTGTACTGTATGTCACGAGATATCAAGTATTTGTGAAATCTTAGACTGTAACTCCGTGCTCGCAAGTCAGGTTTTGCGTGTCTCCGTGTGCTATCATTGGCAGTTCTTTTTTAATTTAAAAAATACGGTACAACAGGATCAAAGCAAGAGATGCGACTGCGGCCTCAAAAGAAAAAATAGCTTATATTATATTGCGAAAATGCCATGTGCCAATAGTTGGTGACTATAGACAGGGTTGTTTTTTGTTAGTGAAAAGCTGTTCAAATGTGTATCTTTTCTTCCATTTATGTGGCATGACAATATCTGAATTTCTGAACAACGAGCCCCTTCCGAGGTCATCTGGAGCAAAGGAAGACACAATAACTTTCCATCAATATATTTCTCTACGAGTGAAAAGCTCTGAGCTCATTTAAAAGTCTCATAAGCAACTAAATGGACGGAGAATTTCTTCCTCTTTAGTTTGAAAATATAATTTCCTGTTCAATATTATGAATCTCATTTCATGGAATCACTTACTACGTACATATTGAGATAGGCCACAGGCACCTTTTAAAAATAAATGAAACTGAAAAGCAGAACTAACCGATTTGAAATGAAAAACTGAACATTTTCACGTGAGGGTGCGTGTATGTTAATACTTCGGTTGGGCTTTTGAGCTTCAAACACTAATGGATAAAGCATCGAAAAAGACAGCACAGACACCACGGCACGACCATTTTCTGTCATGTGACTATCACATCAGCAAAATTACTGAGGAAATTTTCCTAAAGAGGTAGAAATGTTTTTTTTGAGGGATAGAAAATTAATTGTTTCCATTACCTCTCAAGTAACCTTTACTTCTAACGACACCCTTCAGAACAAAGCTCCTTATGTGACTCCAGTACTATTAAAGAGACTTATTTAAATAAGTTATTGAGCTTTGCGTCAAGAGTTAGCGTTTTAATAATTTTAAGACAACGCACGTGTATTTCTCGGCCTGCATGTCACGATAGTCCTTTGAAGAGTTACTTTGCTGTCGCTTGTTGTTGCGTTTGGCAGGAGCTACCTTGCAATGTAGGTGATGATTGGATTGTGAAATCTATTTATGATTTGCATGGTTGAAGTTGAATGATGCATGCATTTGCATGGCGAATGCAAAACTAGAAAAATGTCAATACTTCTTTCGAAAATTTTCGTAGAAATGACTCTCCTCTGTTTTCCTGCGCTTTAATGAAAGACGGAGAATTCATTCAGATTGAATCGACTAGTCTTTGACTGATACCTGACAAACAAGACGAAATTAATACCTCATTTTTGCCTCAAGCCTCACCATGCTTGAAAATTGCACGAAGCAATTTATGGATCTTGTCAGTTTTGCATTTTCAAATTAAAAACAGGCGGTAACCTGAAGCGAACACAGCGAGAACTCATCTAGCTGAGGCCCGAAGAGAGGCGTCCTGCAGTGCCTGCATCACTCGAATGATGGAGCGCAAATGAAGTGCGCACGTGTGGAAATGGAGATGACATTTAATTCAAACGAGATGTGGGCAAAACTGAGTGGTCAAATTTTGAAAAACGGATGAAACCAAAAGTGTTTGGTATGAACTGTGTTTTCGGGCACCACCGACAAGAAACAGTTTCAACATAACGTGGAGGCAATGATTTGAACTTGTACATTCACTTCTCAAAACGTGGTAGACCGGCCGAACAGTCATGCTTCGGTAACTCAATAGGAAAACCGCATTTCATAAAGATAGAATATAAAGTAACTGACTTAACACACGGTCGTGTCACCAAATACCAACAGATCTCATGTTGGGATTTGTGCGCTATTGCGAAGCTAACCTCGCTTTCTCTAGTTTCCTCCGACTGACTGTGACGTCTGGGGAATGTAGAGCACCCACATCCTTGTATTTCGACGCGTTGCAGCCTCAGTATGAAAGTGATTAATTGAGGATGAGCGCTCGCTGCAACGCCCGAATTAAGGACCGAGACAGAATACATCTCTGAGTCGATCTTTCAAAGGACTACACAGTTAGTGAGAAGTTATGAAGGTTCAGGTTATTCCCGCAGTGAGCATAGTTTAGGATTTTTCTAACTTTTTGTTGAACTCCGAGATCCGTTTAGAGCTTTTAGTGTGAGTGATTGAACTGACGCCTTTCTTTGCTTGCTAAGACTGCTAGTAAATTTGTGGTGTCGCCTGTGGGATTGTTGGTCTCATCAGCTGGTGCATTTTCTAAATCCTTTCATGACATGTATCAAATTACCGACATAGAAGATAAATTCTGATATACTGACAAAAAACATGTACATTCAACGCTTTTTAAAAATCATTTTTCTAGTTAAACAATTACACTTAAATTTTATGAACAACTGTATGACAAATTGCAAAAAATCAATTTTTGCAAAAAAATTCACAGAATTAATAGAGTTAAATGTGCAGAATCAATCATTGTATTATCATGCTTCTTTTATTTCCACCAAAGACAAAACATTTCTCAAAATATTCCATCCAAATTTACCAAAACTGAAACGATCACTGATAACTCCTTCTTCACAATTATACTCTACCCGAAGAATGCTCGTTGAAGTGCGGGAAAATAATTCGTTAAGAATATCGGCTTGATTTAAAATCATGTGCCGACACAGCACACAACCCAGCAGGCGCTAAAAGCTCGCAGCACGCGACGAGGGGAGAAAACTTGGCAACAAAGGGCAAAATTTCTCTCGCAGCTTCAATTGAACGCTGCTGCGAGCGCAGCGCTCGCAATAACATCGCTGCTCGGGCTTCACTTGAGACAACAACGGCCGTAGGTTGTCAATAACGCAGTTTCTGAATGCTTTATAGTCGCTCTAGATAATTATTCATCGTATTATGGTTGAATTGTCTGCCGTGTTCAAAGCTTATCGTAGAATAAATGAATTGTCCGCCTTTTTGAAGGCTTATTGTAGAATGAATGAATTGTCCGCCTTGTTGGAGGCTTATTTATGTTAAAATTCTTAGGATAAAGATAAATAAAGAACATAATGACAGTAAATCCGAGAATTGACTATTTCACACGCATTAGAAGATGTGATTATCAACAAAAAATAAAGTTATGGTTAAGGTAGGCATGTTCAAAAAACTTTGATGTCTCGTTATTTTGGTGTGGCAGTTTCTATTCTTTCGTTTCAGTGAGTGATATGACACACGTTTATGACCGATGGAATTATAAATGTCACTCAAATTTAGCAGCCTGAATGATGGATTTGATATCAATCATCATTTCCAGAGCTTCCAAAACAAATGCGATCTTGGAATGTTCGAATAAATTTTTGCTAATGCTGATAACTTCATCGATTGATAACATGCATCAACACCTGAGTAATTGTGACTCTCTGACTATACTGAAAAAACTCACTAAGACTGTTAAAAATGCAATGTTTGCGTAGTGGTTATTTTCCACATTGAATAAAATTAGATAGCTTTCAAAGTTTGAAAGTACTAGGGAGTTTTTTCTTCAGAAATTCTTAAAGAACAGTTTCAATAGGAATGCAGTTGATCATCTAGTTGTACGGAGTTATCTTATGTGAACCTCAACTTAGACGGATAAAAATTAGCGCTAGTTATTCCCGGCGATGCGTGGCTTAAACCAAGCATCGTGTTCGATGCATAATTGGCGCTAATAATCACAATAATCTGTATAAGTTGAAGTTCCCTTCAGATTATATCGTACAAGTCGAGGATGGACAACTGGAGTATTTCGTGGAGGAGAGCTTCTCGGAGGAGAGTGAACATGATCCGCTATCGATGTTCACTTCTTTCACCCAAGCAGTGGTGAGCGCAACTGCTAATGAGGGTGCCTCACTCTGTTGTATTTGGCGATCAGTGCAAGGCGGCACCGCATTGTCCATTTGACGCCCGCGGACCCCGGATTGTCTCTTCAAGCAGCGAGCAAGCAAGGCGAGCACTTTCTCGGGCAATCTTGGAAGCATCTGGGGCAGCTGTGAGTAATTTACTTAAGTGCTCAGGCTAGCACATAAAATTCAATGCGGCCATCCAACAGGGCACGGATGTGGAGGCTGGAGTAGCGTTGCCTACGTAGCTTTTCATTAGAGCGCGCGCTATCATGGGCGCACTGTGGCCGCATCTCACGCCTTTCAAATGTTGAGCTCATCTCAGAGCAGGATGCGGTAACGACGAGGCATTTTATCGCAAGCTCTGATCCTGTTGCCTCGCTTCTCGATCTTCTTGTGGGATCGTATGCCAGAAAACAAAACGAAGCTTTGTGTAATGTTGCTCTCCCTGTTTTCCACAGGTTAAATTATTATTTGTCCTATAAATAGAAAATATTTCCTTCTCAATGGCAATAAGAATGTCTTGAATTGTACTGATTCTGTAAATTGAATACGCACTGGAGAATTAGAAACAGAATTATTACTGAAAAAACTCCACGGCCTTTAGACGAAATACTTAACTTACTGCATGTGCTAAAAGTATCATCTTACATTTTACATACATATTATACCCAGAGTTTGGAAACTACAAAAATATTTTCATGATTAATTATATTTCGTTCAATGGGCCCACATTTCGTTGGATATATGAATAAGTGAACAGTGAACACAAAAACAGTGGATAAACGAACAGTGGATATAAGAACAGTGGATAAACGAACGGTTGATCAACGAACAGTGAATGCATAAACAGTAGAATGAACAGTGGATACATCAACAGGGGATAAATGAAAGGTGGATAAATGAACAGTGGAAAAAAGAACAGCGTAGTTGTGTAATTCATAACTTGTATAATAAATTTGAAATGTGTAATCAAATTTCTGAATAGCCTTATATGTTTGAATGAATGTGATTAATTCTTCCTTGATCGGCTATAACGCGATTTTAAATATAATTTTAAAATTATTTTTACATGCACATGCACTCATATGCGTAGAAGTTTTCTTTGAGCACTCGCAAATTTCACGGTTCCCTTGTAAGCCTATTTCCGGACTGTATACAAACTAAATAAATTTTTCATAAACCTTCCATCATCAACTAAAAAGACTTGAGCCCGAAACTGACTCCGAGTCCTTCAAGAAACTCTGAAAACCACCAGATATCTCCATACTTCTAAAATATCCCGAAATAAATAACGTTAAGTCCCTATTAGGAAATAACGTGAGTTCCAGTGCACTTTGGTACCATAATTGTCGAACTTAGTCCTACATTGCTCTCACATCACTACAATACAATACCCTTCATTTGCAGTACTATCTCTCAAATACATCACAAAAATACAATACCTCCTGCACATCAACACAATCTCATCCATACGTCATTACAACTCGTTATCAATCGCCAAACTCGAGTAGGGCAAGACCACTCCAAGTATAACATCCTATTATGTAGCTTGAGATCCAGCCAAGAGCCCGTGAAGGAATTTTTCTTAGAAGTTGGGCACAACTTCCTCTCATAATGACACTGAAGACTAAGCTAATGGGGGCAACATGAGGGAGACCCATAATAGAATTACTCTCGGCTCTAATTTTCCAATGGAAGTTTGCTCTGAGAGAAGCAGCCACTCGTTCACAATACGCTCGAATGTTGAGTGCACTAACGAGCTCGCGGTATCTATGATACCGTTTCCATCGAACCTTCAGGGTGATGATTAAGCCCTCACGAGAATGTCAATATTCCTTAATAACTCGGAGCGTGTAATGATTCATGAATTGGTGAATTTTCTTTTTATAACATTCAAAGTGCTGCTGTTTCTGCTTCAAAGATCACTCACGCACTTATACTCTCATAACCTTTCAGGATAATTTATTAATAAAGTATGCAAATTAGCATTATTTTTACACACTCTGACTACAAGAATTATTAAAGATTGCGTCTAGGAAACCTTTCAATTCGCAAGCCACAATTTTATAATGTTAATATTTTTGTGCGAAGCTTTTATTTAAACTAATTACATGAGTTCCCTGATGTGACATGTGTGTTTCAACATAAAATTCTCGAATAATTTATTAAATGGAAATTACTTGAGTTGTACGTCACGTATCGCACTTTGTTGATTATGTTGAATTTCTATCATCAGCCTCAATAAGATGCTCTGGTAATTTTCATTAAACAAGATTTGCTTGAAATACAAAAATACAAGCAAGAGAAATACAAGCTTTGTTTAAATTGGTAACACAAATAAACTGAGTCATCATATTTTTCGCAGGAAAAACACAGTTTCTACACTTCGTCAAAATGTTACAAGATTTTTTGGCTCGGTATTTCACTTCACATATCTTGAGATATTTTTTCGTTATGTTTCTGGGCGAAGAAAATAAACTTTGATATAAATGTATTTCACGTGTGACGGAAATACCCTTCGCGTGCCCAGACGCGATCATCTCTCATGCATGCTCAAAACAAAGCTTCCTAATGTGGCCAAAATCTTCGAGGAAGCGGCGCGAGGAGCACAAAACACGAGTTCGCAAAACACAATTCCAGTTGCGTAAAAAAAAATACAAAATTAATTTATTCATTCTTATGTGCTACGCGTACAAATGCTTCCGTAAGGTTTGCTAAAAACTCAGACTAACATGGCCTTTTTCTGACCCCTCTTCAATTTATTCAAATTAGTTTTTACGGTCATTTTCTAGAAATAACTAGATTTTCATCGGACTGGAGCTGATGCTCTACGTCCACGCGCTTTGGTATGCGAGTTTCCGCGTCAGTTGGGATTTGGTTGATGTCTTTTCCTGGTTTTGGTGTTTTTATCATACCGTATGGACCATAAAGATGTAAACCTAACTTTAAACGCTAGTATCTTTACAGTGAATGCAGATGATTTAATTCTGTTTATTTTCTTATAAAGTGGAAAAAAGTTTTCCCAAAAAATGTTAAGTCACATTAAAATTGGTAGTGTAGTATCAATAAAGAGATGTATAATAGTTGTAAAAATGTGAATTGCGCATGACATTAGAATGAGGTCATAAATGATACAAAAGTTTAAGGGTCATTGTAATATTATTCATAAAAACGAGTTATAACGAGAGCTTCTTTCAGGAAAACTGTTGGAATTTATTTCCAACTTCCTTTAAATTCTTTCTTCACGCGTAGACGTTGTTGATGAAAATGCTTTACTCCTTTGTTAGTTGCATAACGATGGGCTTAGTCCCCTGAAAATTTACATTTAAAGGTAAATTTTCAGAAGACTTGAACCTTATTTATACCCAGATCTAAAGCTTTCTAGTTAGGATACATATCTCTGTGTGTAATGCAAGAAATAAAACTGAAATGTCTTAATAAAAAGTTATTAACATTTAAAGTTGGGTTTACTTTTTTACGATACGTGTACGGTACATAATGCAATAAAAAGAAATATTACCACAATATACAGATATTGCTCACTAAATTGTCCCCGACGAGTACCTTGATTCTAGGAACTTATTTCATTTGTTGTTCCTTCATTGTTTCCTGTTGTTCTTTTGTGTGTTCATAGGAAAAATCTCGGGGAAAAATTGCGCTCTAAGCTGTATCTCAGGTAAGGTTGACATCCGTTAGATGACTGTCGCTGCTGGTCGACTGGGGTTAAAGGAGCGGGAAATTCATGGTTCGGTTCACATACATGAAGTTAGTTTATCTATTCACAAGTTAAGAGATGTGAAAATAAAATACGTTGGGTAAAGAAGCACTCAGTTTAGTTTAGTTACTGAAATTGATACAGTGCTAGTTAAATTTTCACTGTTCCTGCTCGTCACGATAAAATTCACTACTCACATCCCGAGAGGAAACAGTATCACAGATACTGGCTTCTTCGCGACTCACTGTCCGAGTATAAGTTGTGTTTGAAAACCATGACTGATTACTCTTTATATTCGATAGTCTTCAAAAAATTTTGTGCTGACTTACTATATGTATAGTATGTCCCACGAAAACCCGTACCGAGTATTTATTTTCCCGTATCAGTAATACCATCATAATCAGTAATACCTTTTCTAGAGGTTAAATTTGAAAGATATTAAATGCCAATAGTATTCTTGAAAAATAAATACTCGGTTCGGATTTTAATGCGACAAACGGTACTATGGAAATTGATTATTTGCGCATCAGCGACTCTGAAGCACTCAGTTGCCAAAAAATAGGACATTTGTTTGACATGAGTTTACTCACACACAATGCAACAATTTACCGTAGACGCCTACATTATTTGTTCAAATTAGAGCTCGAATGTAGTTTGGAACTTCTCAGAGGTACGTACAGTTTGCTTCGTATTATTTTGTAAAAACATTCTGGATCAGTTCGTGTGCTGGAAACCTGTTCACGTGTTATTGCATGTGTGAACGAAAGCGCAGTATGCCTGATTTAAGTGATCGATAGTTCAAATTTTCAGTCCATACAGAAATTATCATGAAAAAACATTTTTATCTCTGATATATTCCCTTAAAGGTTTCCAGTCTGAACCGTTTCTTTCCAGAGCAGCGATGAGAATGTGTCGGAGCAATTTTCACAGGAACTGCTTTACGAACTCCAAACTTCTTCACTATCGTATGAAATTACATTACCACAACCACACAAGCCACACCTCCACCACAACTACACAAGCCACCCTTCCACCACAACCACACAAGTCACACTTCCACCACAACCGCACAAACCACACTTCCACCACAACCACACAAGCCACACTTCCACCACAACCACACAAGCCACACTTCCACCACAACCACACAAGCCACACCTCCACCACAACCACACAAGCCACACTTCCACCACAACCACACAAGCCACACTTCCACCACAACCTCACAAACCACACTTCCACCACAACCACACAAGCCACACTTCCACCACAACCACACAAGCCACACTTCCACCACACTCACACAAGCCACACTTCCCCCACAACCACACAAGCCACACTTCCACCACAACCACACAAGCCACACTTCCACCACAACCACACAAGCCACACTTCCACCACAACCACACAAACCACACTTCCACCACAACCACACAAGCCACACTTCCACCACAACCACACAAACCACACCTCCACCACTACCACACAAGCCACACTTCCACCACAACCACACAAGCCACACGTCCACCGCAACCACACAAACCACACCTCCACCACAACCATACAAGCCACACTTCCACCACAACCACACAAGCCCCACTTCCACCACAACCACACAAGCCACACTTCCACCACAACCACACAAGCCAAACTTCCACCACAACCACACAAGCCACACTTTCACCACAACCACACAAGCCACACTTTCACCACAACCCAACCACACAAGCCACACTTCCACCACAACCACACAAGCCACACTTCCCCCACAACCATACAAGCCACACTTCCACCACAACCACACAAGCCACACTTCCACCACAATAAAAGGCGAGCGCTTCACAGGCCGAGGACGCAAAACAAAAGTTATTCCAAAGAAAAAGTTAAATAAACTTTTGCAACGTAATTAAGGAGTTCAAAGCCGAAGAACCTAACGAACGAACGACAAAAATAATAAAACTTACAAAATTGAATTAAATTAGAATTTTTCTAGAAAAAATGGGAGAGATAGAAATTTCCCCTCGGTGACACCGTACCTGATGTTTTTATACTTGCGTCAAAAAATTTAATCGGTTTCTGTTAGCGCGATGAAATTATAGAATGGCTACTTTTATGTGTGCCAATGTCATTAAGAATTGCAGATGCTCAGCGTACCATTAATGTAATCCCAAATAACAAAGGAAATTTCGTGCAAACAATTTACGCCGTGTAATTTCATGACCAACTGTAATCAGCACTAATTGTTTATACGATAATCGTAATAAAGGTTCTTCTCATTATCCTATAAATATATCTGTACACATGTATGTAAATACTTGGCAAATATAGACAGGTTGTCAAAAAATGTGAAATTATTCTTTGGCTGACAATTACTTACCTATTCTTTATTTTTCCATCTGGTGGAACTATGTTTTCTTTTTTGACATTTAATTTTCTTAAATTTAAACTTTTTTTCTTCTATGTAACTCGTTTAATTTGTCTCTATGTCATTACACTCACATCAAAACAAAGTAAATGAGTATTTGGCAGTCAGAGCGTGAACACATAATTGAGGACACCCTGTAAGTATACATACAAGTGTCTGACGACGGAAATTTCACGCTTCTACAAGCCTCCAGCATCTGGTTAACGCCATGGTGATAGCCCTCTTAGAATAAGTTATTGCCAAACATCGACTGTGCGTGAAATTAAAAGGGAATTCTATTGTTAAAAATAAGCCCAAGCACAAGTCTTCAAGAACTTTTTATGATTTATGATAGACGTAAATTAAAGTACTCGAAAAAAAATTTAGGATTAGATTTATTCTACATCCCAAGATAAATGCCTATTATACTACGATAAAGCTTATATTACCTCCTCATTATGAGATGTATAAGAATCCAACTTAAATTTGCTTCTAATCCGTATTGAACCAGTTATTAGCATCCGGGACTTCTAACGAACTGAAGAACCCTGTGACCGATTGTTTGTTCACAACGTCGACTCAAGTTTGTAGGTATATTTGCGATAACGCACAGGAGTAAGCTAAAATTTATATACAGAACAGCTGATTTTTTATGCATCACGTGTAGGTATTTTTGAATGTTAACGGTGCGTATGCAAAACAGAGAAATAGTGATCCATAACAAACGTAACCTTCTGGATAGTTTCCCACTTAATCCAGTCTCCCATTGATAAAATGCATCTAAACAATCTGCAGCAAAAAATTATTTCTACCGTAGAAAAGTTTCTATCAACAGTCCGTTCTTTGAAGCTTGTACATTTAATTAAGTGAAACTAATAACCAATTACGCAATTAAGCATGCTTGTAATACAATAGTTTGTGCGAAGCAATGCAATTTCATAAGCAATACATAATTTAAATCATTAGTTAAAACAGTTACAACGAACAGGTTGAGATATAACTACCTGTGGGCCCGACCAAGTTCGAAGCCTTTAAGGTATACTACGGAAACTTTATTACAAGTTTACAATTTCTGGTATTCTAGAACACTTAACTTAAGCGTACACTAGACTGATCGAGTAGTTATTTTAGCGTGAGAGAATGAAAAACAGTGATGTTAATTTGATTTACCGAGTGAGATAAAGTAACAAGGGATAACTGCAAGCTCAAAAAGGTTTAATAAAGTTATCCCATACACTCTAATAGTAAGTCTACTACTCACAGTTCCGAACGGAGTTTCGAACAGCAATGTATTGAAAGTGATGGTAAAGTTGATAAGCAAAAATATTATTAAATACGAGTGAATATTGAGAATGTGAGTTCAGAGAAGGAAATGAGAATCCACGAGTTGCAATCGACGCTTCAAATTCTGTGTTCTTTACAACTTCACGTAGGTCTTTTTAAAATACATATCACTCATTTAATTCAGGCTACACTTGTTAGCTAATCCTGATCTTATTAACCCATAAATACTTCATTGACTCGTGCTCACTCAAATTCACATATGCGCATTTAATTAATTCAATTATACCTAATTACACTAGATTAACTCTTTTTTATTATTTACGTTGATATCATAAGAAATTCGATATTGATGTTTTAAACACTATTACGAACAATATCAGAATAAACTTATTCAAAATACCTGACATTCAGAGAGTAACAGCTTCCAAGCATCCAAAAACATCTGTCACTCGGCTTGGTCATTAGATATCATAATATTTTGTTTCTATAAATTTATTTTTGCATTGGGCATTTATCATCACCTGAACATTGATCTCCACCAGGACGTTTGCACATTAATTCGGGAGAATAAAAAAACCATAGGAAATGGTTTTCTATAATTTAGTTCTACACTGGACATTTATCATCATCTCGATATTTTTCACTATATTCGTACAGAAGTAAATGCTTCCCAAAAAATAAAAAATAAAAAATGCGTGTCATTCAGCAACTTAGTGGGCGATCAAGTACGGTGGAAATTTCGAATCTCTGTAATTCTTTTTTGTTTTAGATAGAGAACATATTGAGTTTGTAGGGTTCTTGTTTGCGCTGGAAACGTAAATAGTTTTGTGTGTGGGCTTCGAAGCGAATACCACTAGCACTTCAGAAATTGCTGGTGTAAGATCCATTTTTACAATGAGATATTAAGCAATAAATGTTTCATCTGCACAAAATAAATTTTCACAGCAAAATTTATTTAGATGAAAAATTGAGTATTTAATTTCTTAACATTTATTTAAGTTGGCTGCGCGTGAAATTAATAAGAAATCTTATTATCAAGAATGGGTCCAAGCATAATTTTCTGAAGCTTTCTGTAGATATAAAATGACGTTAATTAAAAATAATCTGATAGATTTTTAGGGTTAAATTAACTCCACATATCTCCCATGATGAAGCCTTAACTGAAAAATAAATATCCATCAATAATTAACAGTATACGCTTTGTTTAACTTATATTTTTCCCAATTCCAACCGAGACTTGCACGACTGCACGCCCCTGCACAAGTCATTGTTACACCCAGGCTTGTTCGCTAGGAAGTTTTATTGTTTTCCTGCTGGCCATGAAACTTTTATCGCTTTCGAACTTAGAGCAGCAGAAATTACAGCGCACTTTAGCCACACCAATTTTGCAAAACTACCTTAGCGCAAATATTCCAATGCTTTCTTACGGTCCGGCAATATTCCGTTTTGCAAGTTGGTGATGCATGCTGAAGTTAGGCAACCATGCTTCTAATTATTTTCTGAGTAAGTTAGCTGTGTTTTGGCGTGTAAATTGCTGGAAGTTGGGAGCAACAGGCAGTTTTTCAATTAGAATATTACGTGACCGGGGTTAAGTCACTCCAAGGGATGGAATATGGCTTCCGCAGCTCCATACTGTGGGATCTGCAGGCTGCGAGTATTTTTCCATTCTCTGAAACACAGAGACCACGAACAGTTTTCCTTTATTTCAGGTCTCCAGACCACGAGCCATTTTCAATTATTTGAGATCGGCATACCACAAATAGTTTTCCATTGTTTGAGATCTGCAGACCATGAGTAGTTTTCCATTGTTTGAGATCTGCAGACTACAAGCAATGTTATATTATTTAGGATCTGAAGATTGTGAGCGGTTACCCATTAAATGCGGCAATGAGCAATAAAATCATGCGACTAGTCATGTAAGAACTAAAAATTTAGTCTGGATCGAACGTTGCTTCTCATGATCACTTTCTGAGTGCCCGCTTGCTTTTAGAAATGAAACTCAGCCAAATCAATCTTCCAGAACAGTTATGATAAACACTCGAACAGAAAAAGATTTACCAGTCTCTTAGAATAATCCCTTAGAGATGTCTCTCAAAAGAACTTTCCGCAACCGTCTTTAAAACAGCCTCCAAAAACAGTCTGCCAGAAGAGTCTCCCAGAGCACTCATAAAAAGTCTCAAAGAAAATTATTTCAATAAAGTTTCGCAGAACAGTCTCCCAAAAAGGCTTCTAAACAGTTTCTCACAACAGTCTCCTGCAACAAAATCCTGATTTCCACATTTCCCAACATTACCCTGAATAAGCATTATAATTATTTGCGTTTTCGCTATTAAATCTGACTATATTCTTGTCACTTGCCGTTGTTACGTATGATTGTAGAAATTTTCTGATGGCCATTATTTCCCTTGAACTTGATTTTTTCCCTCCCATTCCGACTGTTTTTCAGTTTCCCCTATGGGGCATTTTCTATCGCAATTTGCATTATGTCCATTTACTACTATGCGATCTGAATCAGATTTCTTATGTACATTATGTAATCTAAATTTGGTCTTCCTTATTTTCATTATTCTATCTGAAACTGGAATCTTTCCTACTGCCATTACGTCATACAAATCAGGATTTTTTTCAAATTTGCCGTGATGGCCTGTAAATTTGAATTATGTGCCACCGCTTCATTTCACATCTATCTTGTTTTTCTCCAAGCGTCATTATTCCACCTGAGCCTCAATTTTTCCAACTCCAATTATCCCAATTGTATCTGAATTTTTCCATATGGTGAGCATTCCATTTAAATCTGGATGTATCCAATCGTCCTAATTCCATCTGAATCTGGAGTTTTTTCATGTGGCGTAATTCAATCTGGGTGCGGATTTCCCCTTGGCCATTTTGCCATCTCTGTATGAGGTTTTCTTATAATAATTGCTCCACTGGAATTTTGTTCGTTTGCCAATTTTCACCTGAATGTGGAGTTTCACATTTGGCAATATTTCTTTTGAGTCTGGATTTTTCTTCACGCAACGCAAAAAGGAAATCAATCTTTTTAAGAATAAATTCTAGATTACTGAGGTCAATTCTCTGTTGACGTTATTTTCTGGTACAAATTTAACTAACAATTAGCCTTTAAACTACTTTCAACTCATCCGCTGAAGTATTTTTGCAATCGTCAAGCGCCTGGTACGTGAGCATTCCCATTTGTTGGGTAGAGTAACTCCCAATTTTGCACCGAAATTTCGTTCCAATTTCGTACCTAAATAGAGTCACGCTCAATTTTGTACCTAAATTTTGTATCCATTTCGTACCTAAATAGAGTCACGCTCAATTTTGTACCTAAATTTTGTACCGATTTCGTATCTAAATAGAGTCGCGTTCAATTTTGTACCTAAATAGAGTCGCGCTTAATTTTGTACCTAAATTTTGTATCCATTTCGCACCTAAATAGAGTCACGCTCAATACTGTTCCTAAATTCAGACCTTCACATCAGTTATTTTCTCCCTGAAAATCTCCATTTTCTCACGCACAACAAATCCAAGTATCCCATTCTATCGCTGCCGCTCGCTCGCTGAAAGTTTTTACTGGTTGCCCGCTTGACGACGAGAATAAAATAGAAAGGGAAATTTGTTGACCGTACTGACGACAATAATAGATGGAGTACAGGCTTGCTGCTTCATACGATCCAAGCGATAAGTCTTTGTTACTGTGTCAGCAGATAAAAAGAATACTTTAATTAAAATGTCGCATTCCGTTTGGTTTCAAAACAAAATTATTAGATTGATCTCCGAACACATATTTTAAGGATAGTGTCAGTCAATTTTAAAAGAACATTCAATACAGCAGTGATGAAATCGTACCTTTTGTTTCATGCCAGCCTATTGTGAAAATATAAATCAATTTTGTAAAAAAAATCATTCAAGTGTTGTGCAGATGGACTAAATGTTACGAGTTGACATTTGAATCATCGAAGTCATCATCATAAGAGTAATATACGCACTAAAAAAATGTATACACATTTTTCAAGTTGTCTTAAAAAGCACTCGTTTTTGCAACAGTTTTTGTTTAACCTTCACTACAATTGTAAAAAAAACGGTTAGCTTTCTTCCCCATTCCTCACCGAAAAGTACAAGAGTGTCATAGTTTCTACGTTTGAAATAAAAACGTATTAGCTCTAAAAAAATTCCTTTAAGCATCGTTGAGCAAGACACATAACAAACTGTTTGAGAACCAGCAATGGTGAAGATATGAAGATGCCATAAAACAATGCTAAAAAAGCAGCGAGATGGTGAAACCAGTGAACTTTGGTAACTTTTGGCTGTCAGTAATATTCAGTGAACTCAGAAGAATTCCCAGAAGAGCCTACCGTGTCTCTTCTTCTCCCCTAAAGGCGTCTGCGTACGATTAGTGTCTGAAGGCATTGCGCTGGGACAGAAACCGAAAGTGGGCCATATTGTATTCCTGTTCTTGTTCTTATTGCCATATTTTATTTTGAGGTTTTGAGGTGTGTACTGTAGACTGACAGTCTCAGTTTACTGGATCACAATTAAGAGAGTGACTTCCAAGGAATTAAAATAGAGCTGGTTACTGGTATTCGTTACCTTACACCTTGTGTACTTCATCGTCCAAGGCAACAAATATTAAATATTAGTAATATTAAATAATATTACGCGATACATAGAGCACAAGAGCCTAGCTGTTGCCAAGGGGACCGCGAAGCCATAGAATAAAATGCCTAGATTCCAAATATAATACTTTCAAAACCTCACCTTCACAAATTTTTTAATTAATTCAATTTTAATTCTTTGTTATAGAATTATTATCCGTGATTTATAGAATGCCTGAAGCTCACTGGACGACGGTATTTTTGAACTGAAGTTAAAAACGTGACCCAACACCTACAAGTCAGTCCCGTACTTTCCGTCTTCAAACTCAATATTTTCCACAGTTCAGTACGACCTTCTCATAAAAAAATGTTACTGTGGAATCGTTGTAAAAGTAGCAAAATTCTTCCCCTCAGAAAACATTACTTGCAACTAAAGCTCCATAACCCGCAAGATCCAATTCGCAAAGACGACATTCCAGCGAAAGAGAGCTCTTCAACTCAACGGATCTTTATTGCTCGAGATTTTACTTTAAGCTGGAAAAATGAAACCCTCCCGAATAAATCAGGATCATTACTCGTCTCCACAGATCTTATTTCTTTAAAGCAATTTACTCTACGAGACTCCTAATGACAATCACATTGTCTGCTTCTTCGCTTCGGTGAAAACGAATGTCCCGCAATTCAGGCGGTCGATATAATGACTAGAGCAGTGCAGACTTCACTCACTGAGCACCATAACTGCTGAGGTTCAATTCATTTTGTTGTGAAAATTGTCTCGAGATTCTGACAAATTCATGTTGAGGAATCCTATCTGTTCACCAGAGAAAAGAAGCGCAATTAAAAGCGTGATGTTATTTCTTGCTTTGGAATCCTAAGAAATAGGATGGAAGTTTTTTCAGTCATTATTTTATATTTTTTAATTATCTTCAGATTCATTGCAACCATGATAGAAACATAGAACAAAAACGGAGATTATGGCGAACTTGTAGCCCAGAATGAGACGCATATCATTTCAGGGAAGTGTGTTTACTCAGTTTTTTGCGTTGTGCTTAGTATTTTGGCATGCAATATTTCGCAAGAAGTTCGAAAATGAAATAATGACAATTCATGCACTCATGCATTGTGCGAACAATATTTTCATTTCACTTCATGGCATTCACGGATAGCCGCTCACCTCATTCAATTATCTCAAATTAAAGAGCAAAATTTTAATGAAAGTCGATGTTACAGAAAATCTTCATTTCTCGAAAGTACCAACGACTGCGTCCCCCAAGTCGAGGCGTTTCTCCCTTCCACAACAACACCTTTGAACTATTTTTTCCCCTCATAATTCAAGTAATTCCCGTCATAATGCTTCCATTTCTCGCATGGCCGTCAAGTGAACCCTGGAGCGAATATTTATCAGCAGTTTTTTACCGCTTTCATTCTGAAAGACAAGTGAAAAAGTCTTGAAACCTAACAGCGTGCACTTTAATTTCACACTCGTTGCAGCTGCATTTGTGCTCTTTTACGTGCGTTTAAGTTGCATGTTTGATAGTGGCCTGATATTTAAGCAATTAATGCCGTATCAGCGGTAAAGCAAGCAGCGTAAATTCTCCAAACAACTTGGCTACGCTACATATTTATGTGCTCTTTTCCTCGACCAGAATCCTGATGTTTGAGCTTCTTGAAACGAAATTTGTACCGTGCAACGCTGAAATGAAATTTAAAAGATACCCAAGCTTGATGATTTATGCCAGAAAAAAACAGTACGTAGAGTAGGCAAGTCTACAAAACTTATGCTGCCAGCTGTAGAGATACCAAGACGTAAACTTCCTGAAAATCAGGTCGCTGATGAGGTAGCGATTCACAAATGAACTCTCGAAATGAGGTTCTCTCTCCCTAGATCCGAAGCCCCAAGATCGCACTTGCTAGGCCGCACCCCACAAATCCACGGAAGTGAGTCGCGCACTTTGGCACGAACATATTTTCCAGGGAACAACAACGCTGTCAGCTGCTTGAGAAAGTAAATCTCATTTTGTGTACCTCGTGCAGCAATTTCAGTCCACGCTCTGGAAAAAGAAGGAGAGCACTGCTCTCGAATTTCTTTGTGAAGAACGGAGCTAATTTTCACTTCGCCAAGGCTACCTCGGTAATTTCGGGACGTGAACTTTTGTTTCAAGAAATTCTTTGAGGTACGCCTGGCAGAACCGCCATCAGCCAAGCCTAAGAAAACATTCCATACGTCCTTCACGTTGCACGCAGTCTTTTTGGGTCGTTATTAGTAGACCATGATTACATCAACGTGCGCAAGTATGAAAGCAGGTAAGGTAATGACTGTACAGAAGGGCTGCAAAATTTTCCATTTTTTCAACAATTTGATTTGCTTGATTATTGAATTTCGTTCACGCCTTAAACAATAACATATTCAGACATCTCTCCCTGAGACGAAACCGGCAGCGCTGTTAAAAATAATTTATTAAAAGTAATTTAGATCATTGATTGTCTCGCTTCGGAAGTTTTACAGTGCGCAATAAGAGAACATGTTTGTAGCCCTAATTTTACAGATACGAATTATTTTTTAGAATAGAAACAATGAAATAGCCACATGCAGAAACACCATGTAACGTACGCACATTTTTCTTCCTGTCTCTAACAGAACACAAGGAATTGAATTCTTCACAGAACACTTTTCCGCTCCTCAATTCATTTTTTGAAATGAGGCTTAAATACACTGGGATACAACACATCGACCGCCACATGAGTTTTGCTGTGATATGCTGATATTTTAACACCTTAAACGCCGAGGGTTTAACTGAAGTTCAATATTCAACTCAGATTTTAAGTGACTGTTAGTGAGCAATTTTGAAAATAGCATACATTAACTGAATCTAGATTTCATTTAGCTATGATGTAGTATTTATGAAAGTTGAAATTCGTAACTGCTGGCTGGGGCACCAGCATTATAAAAAGTCACTCCGTATGCCATCGGTGGTTCACATGGCGGTTAATTAACGTGTTACTCATGGATCTGTGAGTTACGCAGAAAAAACGCCTCTGGACGCATAAGAGAACACTCAACGCACTGATTGCTGGCTATCGTAAACAGCAGAGAGCGGTATTGCAGCTGTGGAGTGACTCCAAGAATGGCACACTACCTTGAGTAGATTCCCTCACATCAACGTAACTTTCTGAACGATAAATCTCTATTCTTAGTAGTCAATCCCAATTGAAGTTTTCCTGCGCTTTACAGTTCAGTCTCTATGTGTAACATTTTTTGTCAGCGTATTTTTAAAAATGTAGGGATTCTCAGTTTGCTGCTTTACGGTAGTACGAACTTCTACGATGAAGCTCTTGGGTAGGACACTGTTAGTTTGATAAAGATTCTAACGCAATCAAATTCTTTGATATAATAGGAAAACGTTCAATAATACCATGCTTTTCAAGACTCCACGACAGAAACACTTTTGTGTCGTGGCTGAAGTTCTCTCTCAGTGAAAAGGTAAATTCTAAAAATTTTGAAACAATAATTCATTTTCATTACAGAGCGTGAAGTAAATAAATCTCACAGGTCTGCATTTCCCTCTTGTATCACCGTTTCCAATTAAACTCCCCTGCAGTATATAACGAGCATGGGCTAACGTAATGCCTTATATACAACCCAAATTACAAATAAAATAATTTTTAAGCTTGAAGCTTCTTTCCTAAGTTATTTTTAGAAAAAGTATTTAGGATATCAATAAACTGCACGTCCTACAAGCATTTTATGGAAACTATCAATAACACAAAATATTGCGAGATAAACAACGCAATAACTTATAAATTATGAACAAAAGCTCCTTCCGATAACGTTAGAGATTAACAAATACTGTGCTTTATTTCGACTACCTTCTGTGATCTTGGAATGGGTCGTGATAGGAAAAAAATGGGTTAAAAAATCGTGGTGAATGGGGACTGCTAGCGTTCCGGAGGGAAATATTTGAACAGCCATTCAGAAGGGAGATATTAATACGATCCGGGCCTCCAATTTTGGGGCTCATTGCTGGAAAATGTCTTGGATTTTTGAGGCCAAGTCTGAAACTACCCTCAAATTTGCTCGTTGAATGCGATAAAATATTTAAAGGCCAAATCTCGAACTACCCTAAAATGTGATTGTTGAATGCATTAAAATGAATTTTTCGTAACGCACATGAATGAATGGTGCACTTCGTCAGTATCGTTCAATTCCAGTGGCTTTTGAAAAGAAGTAGAAAGAATTTGGTGCGAAAATCATCATGAAGAACATTATTGACTTGTTTGTAACTCCGATACTAATAGCGCCGAAGTATGAGGGATTTTGAATCTTTTTCACTAACTAACAAAACTTCCGGGTATAGGATAAATGAAGACGGATGATGAAATTCATAATAAATAGACTTTGTAGTCTTAATAAAGAAATGAAATTTGTTATGAACAAATAAAACTCATTATAAACAAATGTGTCTAATATTTCTTCAGAGTAGTTTTTCTCCCGGCCTCATGGGCATCTAGATAACCTATTGCATGAAGAGTTGAATCTATTCGTTAAGTACCTGGAAACCATTACGATGTAACCCACCAACTCATTGTTAGTATCGCGTACATAACAGAGATGCCAGGTTTGACATGTTTTATTTCAAAATTCTCGCATATGGCCTTTTCCAATTAAATATGAAAATAAAGAACAATTAGCATCAGGTCAACTACTAGGGTGTCCAAATGCTGACTGTGCACAAAATGGTAGAATGATTTGGAGTTTATCACCGAGGAACCCATCAGGCACAATGAGAAAAGCTCAAGATAAAGACGCAATGGACTAACTTTAATTAAACCCTTGAAATTAAACGAAAAAGTTATCCATAACACAACCATACTTTATGAAACACATTTTCTTTGGTTCATAGAAAACTGCAAGTTTGATGTATTCTAAGGGAAGCAATGAGAATTGTCGAGCCTTATCATATTCCGGTTACCTTCCTTACGATCAGAGCCTTTCACGAACTTATTAAGAACGTGCAAAAAAGATAATGAATTCAGATAACTAAAATTTCTATACTTTCGGTCATGGAGGACGCCTCAATTCAAGGAACATCACCAGTGACTGTCGATGTTCGAGTTAAACATTGTCATACCTCTGCTCATATGAGAAAAAATATGTTCTAGTTATTCATAACTTGAATCATGCAACATATTAGTTCATTTATCGGGACTTATTTTCACCAGCATGAGAGTACATCACAAGGTGATGCCCAGCTCCAGGAGTGACCGTCAGCACGTGACGGAAAAATGCCGTCATAAGCGCGATTGGATCGTCACTCGGTCGCGCACTCCCGCCAAATTGATTCGAGAGTTACGCGCGCGAATATAATGGCCGCTTTACATTCTGTTTCAGAGCAGTTAAATATTCAATTGGAACACATAAATCTTTGCTGTACCCTCGTATTTAAATCAGCGGGTGGACTGCATTTTTTATATGGTTGAATGTTTTTAATTCTTAGGGTTTTCCAAACCAGAAACAAGCTGTGAATGACAAATTTTAGGCAAAACTGATATACTTTACAATATTGTAAATAAACTAATTATGTGAAAACTATCACATTTACGATGACTTCGTCGGGTACACATTTCCTTCTATGCAACTAAAACTCCATACAAGCCGCCAAAGCGTTTACTCTCGCAAAAAGATCGAATTTTTTACTCTACGTTAGGGAACAAATTTCTTTACTGTAGTACATCTGCGATCTAGAATAACAGTAATTTACTATTTATCTATACATAAATTTTGTGAATTACCTTTAAACTGCTGAACGGAGTTGTGCAGCTGCCGGTAATTTTGGTGTCCATTACGCTGGCCTCACTTTTAGGATGACTAAAGGGCGAACACTTTTCCTCAATTATTACTGCTCCAACTTTGAAATGGGGGCGAACTTTACTTGTAACTTTACTTGTAACTTTTTCACTTGTAAAGAATTATCTGTATCGATAACCGCGTTTTTAATAACCGATAACCGCGATAACGTGTATTTTAAAATTATAACTGTTTTTTTCTTTAGAGTCTAATGTTAGAAGAACGCTTTTACAGGACGGACATTTTTTGTTCGTATATTATTAAACAAAAAACCTCTGCGTTATTATTGCAGAAATAATTCGATCTTTTACTAACTTATGTTTTCTAAGGTATATTAATAAACTGAAATGGTTCGTCTTGAGTGAACTTTTCTTCATCCCATCGAATGAAATTCAGTTCATCGAATTTTAAAGTTATACTGTGAAGGTACTCTGATTAGTCAACATGTTTAGTGTGGTTCACAATCATTTTCAATAGGGCAGTGCTACTTCAATTTTTTAACACTCTCGTTGCTCCCGGATTCGGTAAAGAAATTGTAAATAATCTTAGGAACAACCTGCTGCTAATAAAATAGCTCTGTGATTATGAAATGACAACATAAGTCAAGTTTTCCATTGAACAATGATACTGTAAGATGTACGCGACAGTTTAAAACATAACAAGAATCGAATCCGAGGCACTGAAGAAATATGTACACCCTGCCGTCATGTATCTGAGATACAGAAGTATGAAATATTAAACTCAGTGGTACCACGGACTATAAATTTTATTCTTTATAGAAGAGTAACAAAATCAAAACAGGTAATTTAATGAACAAACAAGCAACCATTAATGTATGTAGCTGCTATTATATAGGAGAAGTTTCATAAACGAAAATGAATCAATGTTTTTATCGGGCTTTTGCAACAAAAGAAAACAGATCATTTTTAAAGGCGTTCGTTGTCATATGATGTCTACGTCTTCAATCTACAATCAAATGTATCAATCTCAGCCAGCACCATTTCTATTCTGTATCTCCACCATTTAAGGCATGATCCAAGATCACAATCGTAGTCCTGGAGGAATTTCATATAATCGAAAAACTATTGCATTCCCTTCTAGGACGAACAATAGCCTTCGGGAACAACACTCCAAATGCCCCATTATTCCCATCGGGGATTACTGTAGAGACATAGAGACCGAGAGGGAAGGGGAAGACAGGGAAGGGGAAGAGAGGGGAGAGATGGGAAGAAGACCAAGCGAAGTGAAGCAAAACTCCGAGGAAGCTCACCCCTGCTCAGAGGCGTGCTCTCGCGGGATTGAGTCAATTAAACTTTGGACACCGACTACAAGCGGAAATAATTACATTTTTATCCCGGGGCGCCATTATTCCTTGCAATCAGGAGACCATCGTCCCAGTCAGAGACAGCAAGAGGAGAATATTGCCCAGACATTTCCTGCGCGCGCTGCAAAATTACCACAACGAGACTCTCTCTCATTCAGCGCGCCTCGCAGGGATCTAACGTGTGCCCCTTGCACTGACATAGTCATTTAAATTGGTTTATTATCTCATTCTCTCTCTTTCTGATTTCTGAATGGTATATTCGATGTTAACCATCCGATGATAGTAACGTCACTTAAAGTAACAATATTGTAGAATCATTTATAAGACGAACATTTTCAGATGATAAGCTAGTGATGCCTCTAATTCAAAATATTTTCATCGCCCCAGTTTCTCTTATTTAAGGGCATTCAACAAGCCAATTGCAGGAACGCATCTTAAAATTTCGGATCTTTTATTTAAGGGGACCATATAGAGATTTTGACTATTTTCATCCGATTCGTTCAAAATTTGGTCGGTACATGTATGTGTTGAAAGTAAACCTTTTTTACTCGTGTCACTTTTTCGATTTAGGCCTTATTTTTTTACGAAAAATTCGTTTTTTGGGGCATATTTACGTACCATTCAAATCCTATCAGGGCATTGAGTTTTGATGCTAGAACAAAACCAAAGACAGTTTTAGAATCCTTGAAACATTTCTAACAAAAGTACATTGAGTTTTTTTGGAAATTCGAATTTTTTCAATTTTTTCCAAATTTCTAAACCCTTTAAAAATTTTTTGGGTTTAGAACAATATATTTTTTCGAAATATTTGAATTTGAAAAAAAAGATAATGTACTTTTGTTAGAAATGTTCCAAGGATTCTAAAACTGTCTTTGGTTTTGTTCTAGCATCAAAACTCAATGCCCTGATACGATTTGAATGGTAAAAACGGTAATTTTTCACTAGAGCCCAAAAACAAAGTATGTCCATTGAATTGGAATATCATGAAAATTTTAGTACATGAATGCAGTTTCCATGATTTATTTCTATGTACGAATTATGAGCAACGTTTTCTCTCTTGAATTTCAATGAAACACAAGAAATATAGTGCATAAAATTATAGAGAAATATTACAGTTCTTATGAGTGCTCAGTCATATTGAGGTCTCACCAACTTTTTTCGTCCGATTCGTTTGAAAATTGGCCAGTATATGTATTTGTTGAAAGTAAACCTTTTTTACTCATGTCACTTTTTCGATTCAGGCCTTAGTTTTTTTTATTTTTCGAAAAATTCGTGTTTTGGTACATTTTTCGTACATTTCAAACCGTATCAACTCTCAGAGTTTGAATGCTAGAACGAAACCAAAGACAGTTTTAGAATCCTTGAACCATTTCTAACAAACTAGAATAGTCTTTTTATCCAATTCAATTTTTTTCAAAATTTTTTCAATTTTTGAAAAACAAAAATAATTTTTTGAGTTTAGAGCAATATATTTTTTCCAACAATTTGAATTTGAAAAAAAGACAGTATTCGTTTGTTATAAATATTCCAAGGTTTCTAAAACTGTCTTTGGTTTTGTTCTAGCAACAAAACTCAATGAGTTGATACGGCTTGAATGGTAAAAATGCTAATTTTTCACTAGAGCCCCTTTGGACCCCCCGGGGGGACCCCTTTGGACCCCCAGGGGGTCCCCTTTGGACCTCCCGTGGGGGGTTTCTAGCGTCCGTAGCGCCATAAAATATCATGGCACAATAACCCAACCCCTAAGGATCCTTTTTCAGCAAGAAAAAAATTGGGTCCAAAAATTATGTTTATCGGTCCCCTTTGGACCCCCCCGTGGGGGGGGTTTCTAGCGTCCGTAGCACCATAAAATTTCATGGCACAATAACCCACCCCCTAAGGATCCTTTTCCAACAAAAACACGCATTTCCATTCGGGGACCCAATTTGGCCCCAGATGGTCTCCTTAACGTATGCAGGTTTGCATAGTTCAGCACCGGCCTAAGTTTACAGTTGTACACTATATTATAGACCCCGCGTGGCCGTAGGGGCTATAGTCTTGTAAAAGTGCGGTATTGACTTCCTTTCTGCCATGAGTTTCTCAGCCACAACATCCCTCCCAACCTATGCTTTCAAAATGCACCAACTTAACCGGGAGTATCAGCCCTAGCGCCTGGTTTTAGTCACAAGGGACTCAGAAAACCAATGCAGAAGATGACATGTGTCAACTTGTTTAAAATAAAAATCATCCTCTGTTCACCCCTTCCGATGAAAGGAATGCACTCACTGAGTGACCGTATCAGAGTGAAGTCTTGTGAGAAAACAGTCAATTTCGTGAGCAGAGTGAGGATGCTGGTAATGAGGAATACAGTAAGTTAAAAACATTTGTTCACGGTATTTTGGTATCCAAAATACGGCCAATGCAATTACACTGAGATAAATTTTGACACACCTGTGTGTGTCAAACGTTTATTTAGAAATATTTTGATACACGTTGAAGTATTTCCTTTGACCACATACGGTAGCGGTTGAAAGAGTTAAATACATATTCACGCTTCAAATGGCTCACAAATTTTTGCAGAAAACCGAACTGTGTTTAGATTTTGTGGTTGGAGTACAATTCTCCCCCCAAAAATCTTAACACCTTCGTTAATTATTCTTCTAATTCTTAGACGTTCCCTATATATTAGTGTATTCAGTGGCCAGTCCAAGAAAGTGAAATATTTATGCGAAATAAATCGACTTATGTTAGCGTATCATGATAGGCACACTCAAGTGAGTCGTATAAGCCCATGACACACAAAAGTGTGTCATCATACATTTACATAAACTAATCATGTATATTGTTGACACACAAAACTGTGCCGGTTTGTGACAAAAAATTCTCTGTGTACAAAGGTGTTTGTTTCACACAAAGTAAATTACAGTAATGTAAATTCTCAAAAAAACTTAGTAGCTGCATGAATCAGGTTGCAATCCGCGGGATACTCTCAATTAATGTTATTATTGCATGCTTACTCTTCTCACTTCAAGTCTGTAACGCTTTCCAAATTCTTTGCCCAGCTACGCGGATGTCAACAGCAACAGAAGCACTGTACCAACAGCAGCAGCACTGTACCAACAACAGCATTATGTCAACAGCAGCAGCACTGTACCAACAGCAACAGCACTGTACCAACAGCAGAAGCACTGTACCAACAGAAATAGCTCTGTACCAACAGCAACAGCTCTGTACCAACAGCAACAGCACCGTACCAACAGCAGCATTATGTCAACAGCAGCAGCACTTCACTAACAGCACGGCAGGACTACGCTCAGAGCCAACACTGGGTAGGCCGTGTTTGCCAAGGCCTACGCGGTCTAGCGCTGAGCAAATGCGTTTCACAGATAAGCAGGAAATGGATTCACGGGTGCATTTGTTGGTGTGCTCCTGCCTCCAAAAACTGAAGCCGCTAAGTTGGCTCTGCTAAATTTGGCAGCGTGTGTGTGTGTTGAGCGTCTCGCCAGATTCATAATCCTTGTTAAGGGTGGCTGTAATTTGTGCGCACGGATCATTATACGTTCTAAAGATTTGAATTTAAAAATATACTTGAAAGCCCCCGTCATGCGTGGAACTCGTCATGAATAGAAAGAATTTTTTTTCATTTTCCCCTCAAAATTTCTGGAGGCCTTGGTGGCCGTGATTTGTGGTACGGATGTACTGTAAAAAACGTTTGCCGAATTCAATTCAAAATTATTTTAGAGTGCCTCTTAGACAAGAACAATAACTCTCATGGTCACATATTTTCCTGGTATCTTAATCTGTATCGGTCTAATTTTTTGACAGAAATTGAAAATTACAGTTCAGATCTAGATACATAATATTTTCCTAAAATAAGTTCATGACAAATTAAAATGAACCACCTGAGATGCCTATCAGGTAAACTTGTGTTTAAAAATTAACTTTTCTATAACATACTTTGAATAAAATTGGTATAAATTACATTCAAACTTTAGAATTCAGAGCTCGATGATGGAAGTACAAGAGTTCACACAAACCGGAATATATTTCGTTCTCACGATTCAACAAACTCTTTTATATTGTATTTTTCTATAGCAAGTATTTTTCTATAGCAAATTTGACGAAGTATTGCAGAAAGTTCCCTATAGTCAATTTTCTAAATGTAGCGAGAATTTCCTAACATCCCTTTCATTAATGCCAAATTAACTTCCATACATCAATTTGTCACTTTTATTGCACTTCCCCCCCCCCCCCCCCCCCCCCCCATTGTGAAAACAAAAGCATTTTCGTACGTATGTTTTATCAATGGTTTCACCGGCCAGTTTTAGGAACACTCAGCCCTCGTTCATAACTCCAACCCTACAATTAGGCTTTCTTAACCATGTGACACCCTTACTCATAGATAAAAAGGTTTGAAATATCATGTAGATTACTATCATGAGTCAAGTTAAAAAATATTTACGCTTAAATCAAATACTCAGACTCAAGCTCCATCCATGGCGTAAAATACTACAGAACTTCTTAGCTACTCTCTACTGATTCTCTTGGCAACGAATATTTTATTCGTGTTTAAAAATGCCATTGTCGCAAGTTCATTTTTTAAAGTGCCTTTTGTGGTACTCGCGAAGACATCTTTACGGCATGAACGATGCGGGGCTTGAAAAACAGACAAACGACCGGCGTATGCGCGTCTCGAAAAGTCTTGTGGTGATAGAGTGAGGTCTTGTATACTGTGTTAGAGTGAGGTCTTGTATACTGTGTATAGTGGAGCCTTTGAACGCTCGATTTGTGCCAGAGTATTGGACTGATCTTCGTGTGTCAAGCATTGAGCGTTGAATTCGAGGCTTGAAATTGATTTGCTATTTCTCAAAATCGGACTAGGGAGCAATATGTCTCGCGCTCTGATATCAGTGCTTAAAGATAATTTACAGAGGCAATTCATTGTACACGAGCTCATAACTGCGTCGATTTGAGACTAATGAACTAAGTTCAGTTCATCATAAAACCACAAGGTTCGCGAATTGAATTGTCACACCAAAGTAACTTGTGCCTAGCGCACAGTAAACTCAGTCACTTATTTCCATGATGGTATCTTCACTCAGGAGAAGAAAAAATGTTTTTGAGCCTCGTACGTTTCGTCAGATGACCACGTGGAACGCCTTTAAAAATAACAAAATATCCAGCAAGTAATACATGTGAAGTTGTGAGCCATGACTACTTCGAGTGCTTTTTTAGTACTTTTTTTCAAGATTGTATTAGAAAGATGTAAGATTTTTAAATAAGAGACTTCACAATCATGAAAAATTTTGCACTCATTTTCAGACAAGCAAATCGCCTTGTTGTCTGCATTTTACTGTCGTCTTTGCTGTCAGCATGCAAACTACCTTGCTGCCCATATTTGACGGTCGTCTGTTGCTGTCTACATGCAAAGTACGTTCTGCATTAATTGAAGTTTTACGGTCGTCTGTTACTGTCAATACAAACTGACTTCCTGCTCTTATTTTATGGTCGTCTATCACTGTCTAGAAGCAAACTACCCTACTTCCCATATTTAACGATAGTCTGTTGTTAAAGGAAAAAATGTCATCGCTCATCAAAATATCTATTAAGTCACCGATACTCCTACAAAATAGTGTTTGTTGTAAAATATGAAAGCAAAGGGCAAGAGGAGGACGGGAGGATGTTCTAGAGTTTAAATCACATATTTTCTATGCTTGAATTTTGCTTACTAGTGAGACGTTTCCACTCGTTTCCAGCTTGTAAATCTATATTCCTTTTCCTCTTCGTGATAACTTTGATGCCATTAATGCACACTCACACGAATCTAAAGGTGTGGTCTCTTGAGTGAATTTTCTTTGGGTAATTAAGAGTATAATTTTTTTTCACCGAAGAATGGAGGCAACACAATTCTCTTCGATCTCGAATACAGGAAGTGGCTCAGTAATCTGCTGCATGCCCAAAGCCGAGTAAGGTGTAATGGATGTAATTACCTAATGACTCAAAATAGCTATCATTTCATTCCCTCAATCATTTCGACGAAATTTAATTCAAGTCTCCTAAGCCCTACTCTGCGAAAGGCAATGCATAATTAAAGACCATTCCGAAAAATTAACGTCTCTTCCTTTTCTTATTGAAACTGACGTGAACAGCGCATGAGAACGCAGCATTCAACAATCAGGAGTAATTATGAACAGGGAAACAAATTTTTCTGCTTCTCCAGTGTCTGCTCGCCAAGATGAGTAAAATTACACTCAAATGTTCAAACGCTTGTGTCAGTAAATTTAATTCTTACTTTACGAATCTGAAATTATGAAGTTAGCGTCCGAATTAACACCAAGCATTTATTAATTTAGATAGTTTATGCTACATGTTGGAAGTGGAGAATAGAGTTTATGTAAAAACGTACTGAAGGCTGAGCAGCGCTCTCTAGTGCACACTCCAAACGACCTGAAAAACGAGACTGACGTGCTTTAATTGGTTAAGTTGTAATGACAAAGCTATTTTCTTTTTGCGAATGCGGCCAACAGAGAATGGAACCTGCCTGGGGGGAAAGAAGCCTGAATTATTCGGAGGCTCGGGTAAATATTCAGTGGAACTGAATGCAGGAGAACGTAAATTTGCATCCGACCCTGCATTTTATGGTGAACTTATTACAGGCCTTATTGCACGAGTCCGCAATGTATACGGTCAAATTGAATTCGGGTGCTGCTGCTCCGTATTTCATGGTTCTGCTCCGCCTAAAAAGGAGGTCCGACTGCCATGATTTACTCTGGCCCGCGAGTGGCGGGCGAAGGCTGTGTATCTCTACCAGATTATGGCTGCGAACTTCAACACGCAGTTCGCGCCGCCAATTTGACATGGTTGGCGCAAGGCTCATGCCAATTGAGAGCAGAAAGCATTCTGTCAAATCGCTTGACGAAGTTGAGAGCAGAACGTGCGGTGAAGAGCTCTAATCTGTACACGAAAGTAGGCTGGTCCTTATGAGAAGATTAAGGAGTTTAATGATATCGTTAGCGCTGGTCATTAATTGCTTTCTTTTAGAAGTCAGGCTTTACATGAGTTGATTTTTCTAGGCTCTATTGGAGCAAGTTGAATGATGGAATTTTAGAATTGTATTTGATGTGAAAACCAGATTGTTAAAGCTTGTTAAAAAAACAGTTTTAGCTTACCTCAAATCCAGAAACTTTTACAGTAAATAATAAGTTTAAAACTTACCGATAAAGATTTGGCTTCATTTACTAAAACTACCGAACATTGCTCCAAAAGAAAATTGAATGAAAGCGAGAAGAAACTTCAAATCCATAGATTGAAAACTTCATGACCTTTCATTGAGACAACAGGCTTTTTCAATAACTGTTAAAATGCAAGTTTGAAGTCTATGTTAACTTTATTTCACATTAAAATTTACTCGTGTGTATTATATTAAAGAACTGATGTCGGTAAGGTATAATAAATTCAGAACTTAGCAAAGCTGCTAATGAAATATACTGTCATTTTTCACATTCAAGTCGTGGCTGTCCTTCTGAAAAATCCTCCCCCAAGTTGACTATCGGTTTCTTTCGTACAAAAATTATTTTGCAGCTCAAAACACATTTTATATCCTTGTGAATGACACAAGTTCCTTGCATATTTCGGTATCTTTTTTTCTGCCTGTAAATGAAGTTCTTTGCATGATTTATAAGTAAAATTATGTTACGAGATAAATATTGCTCAACCCTATTGATAATGGTTATTTAAAGGTATGGTCTGACAAAGTAAAACAACCGAAATACGAATTAAAATATTACCACTTATTTACTGAAATGACTCGTTTCCAATCCAATGTCAATAATTGTTGGCAGGAAGTTTACTTATTGATTGATTAGCATGGAGCGACCTAAGAAAGCAAAATGAGCCTTAATATAATATGCTACTCATAACATTAATAACAATGAAACAGTAACATTGATGCAGCAGCAAAATAATGGAGGTGTAAATGTAGGATATCACGTCACTGGTGATGCCATGCATGACGTTGCTGCGTACTTTAGTATGACGGCAAGAAACCTTTGAGTCCTGGCAGCGGAGCATCGCCCTAAACGCTTTCGTCATGGCTTTCGTTCTATCACTTGTTGAGCTCACCCTCTCTTCACGCTACAGTTTATATTTATGATAGAGACCAATGTACCTAGTCAACGGCGATTTCAAATGTCTGTGTTTGTCACCGAATGCATTTTACTTTAAAACCCATTGAATACGATGGAAAGAAAGCAATCGTTTCATTGAATCAATAGCTCATTTCTTTTTTGTACGTAACTGGAGGTAGTGTTGGTGTTCTTTATGGTTTGAACAATTTTTCTTCTCTCTTTTTTTCTATTATTTTCAGCGACAATCCAAATGACGAACCAGAATTAAGAAAAGCTGCGCCACGTTTTCAACTAAAGAATGCGGAATTTTCCAGCATTGGTTTCTCTATTTATTCATGTGCTGCGTCATTCTTATCTTAAAAATTCTTAACAAGTTGAACATTTCTATGATTTACGATGAGAAAAAACTTCAAGATATTCTTGAATTTCTTAAGAAAAAAGGAACTAGTGACAATTCAGCACAAACCATGTTTTTTTTACAACGCTAGTTGAACTGCAAATTCTTTAAGAATATCGAAAGATTTTATGCGATGTTATTTTATCGTGCTCTAATGTGAAATAATCTTATACTCTAAGAGTTAAATATAAACTACATATTTAAAGGTAAGGTCGAAAAGCAAGTCTTTGGAAGATACTATCATAGTCATAGGCCTGGTCTAAGAGTAAGGCTTGAGGTGAAGCTGCGAGTATCATAGTGTCATAAATATTTGAGAGAGCAACTCAAACTAAGTAAACACTATCATAGTGTCATAAATATTTGAGAGAGCAACTCAAACTAAGTAAACACTATCATAGTGTCATAAATATTTGAGAGCACAACTCAAACTAAGTAAACACTATCATAGTGTCATAAATATTTGAGAGCACAATTTTAACTGAGCGATGCGGTAGAACCGTGTTTGCATACTAAAGTATTCTAACACATCGTAACTGCTCTCAGAAACCTCAAAACTTACATGTCAATTTATCCCAGATATTGAAGGGTCCTTCAACCGTCCGTTGATCATTTTGCGCATGAGCTCTATTTTATAAAGTTAAGGACGGTCTGTAGAGAATACATGTGAACCGTGAAATAACTCTCCTCTCCGGTTTCATTTTCAACAAACGCCTCTAATTTCAACGGAAAACTTTATCGCAGTCATGATGGAACACATCGTTCAACAAAAAAATTATCCAACTTTCTGTGAGGCTGCGTCGGACAAATTCATCCGCTGCTTGAATAAAAAAACGCTCGCTGTGAGCACAGCAAAAGTTTAGCGGCCGTTGTTTGGTGTTCGAAAGAAGTTGTTTGATTGCACGCAGTTGGGCGTGTTTGTGAACCGTCATGCTGTCGACGAGTTGATTCTGTTTGGTGTTTGTGGCACGGCACGATTGTTGTACGGAGGAGTCTTCGAATGGATGGAGAAATAAATAAGCGATGTTGAAGAAAACATTGGCAGGGAAAATCTTGTTGCACCTTTAGCCATACGGTCCTCTTCCAAAAGTAGCTTTAATATATCGTGTTTCTTGTCAAGTTTCTTCTCTAATCTCTTCTTCGAAGTTCACTGTCGCGGAACAGTTACTTCTTCTTTCTGATATCGGTAACAACCTGATACCAATGCCAGTGTAATGATAACGATTATATGAGTACAAAAATGTTGATGCTCAACGGTTAGTGCAGTTTCATTGAACCATGAACATGAATTTCGTGTATGATTGAACCATGAACATGAATTTCGTGTATGATTAGTATGAAACACACAAACTGGCTTAATATTTTTTGAGAAGATCTATTTGATTTTAGAACTTTGATTTGCCGATAATAAGTAAGGGAAAGCATATAGTGTGTAGGAAAGGGTGATAAATATCATCCCATATGAGAATTATAACATAATTTACTGTAGCTTACGCAGTCAAATTCGTATTTTCAAAGCATAGCGTAAAATATGCGGGCCTGTTCTACCTACTTCAGGGAATGCAGAGAAATGAAGCTTACAAGATTAGAGTTTAAATTTCTCCTGTAATTCACGCATGTAATATTTTGGTCTTACCTGTATTTTTCAATCGAAAGTTTCGACTGAACTTGAAGTTGTTTAGAGGTGAGATGCAGAATAAACCATAGACCGATAAGTTTAGTAGTTGAACAAATAGGCCAGCTGAACATATATCTCTAGTGTATTTTATTTTCACGTTCTTGAGTTCATTTATAAAGAATATTACTGTTCAGGAAATATATAACCACCGCATATATTTTTGATTCAAAAGCTACTCCTGCGTAATCCTCTAACATGAACGTCGTTATTGTTTCAAACTTGATGAGAATACTCAATGTTGGGAGCTGCAATTGGCGCTGAATTACCAAGCTGAGCTTAACCTTAGGTCTGTAACACACGAATGGAGCTTGGAGTTAGCCCTCAACTTGGGTTGTACAAGGTCAGTCCTGATAGTCTTCTGCTTCTTAACTTATTAAATTATTAGTTACGTTTGTCACACAGCTTATTCGATTGAAATAAAACGTGTGAATTAGGTAACCACAGCAACGTTTATTGGAATGTTTTTTCTTCTTCAAAGTAATTCATAACGCGCCCTGAAAAGTGAAGCAGCATAACTCACGTCTTATAGTTCTTATCCTAAGCATATAGCTCGGTTATCTGAAATGCGCGATAGGCGGTGACCTAAATTTTTATGGAAGTACTTACTAGTGAAAGTTCCATCCCGAATATATTTTGGTTGTATTCGTCATATTTTTTATTAAGATAATATCTCATTGCTAGTATAACTATTGTAAATGATAAATGTTTCATGAAATACCTGAAAATGGAGCAAATTGAGTTTTTGTGTTTTTTTCAAAATTCGAGGAACAAAACATTGTTTTCAGCTGACAGAACTGGTGACTGATTTTGTATGTTTTCAAAAATAAATCTTTTCGTAAATTATGCTTGAGAGCATTTAGTAAATTATTACCTCTATGCGTGAAGTTTAGCGCCGGATTAGGTCTTGAATAGAAAATTAAAAAACTAATTGTCTTTGCAACGATGTCCACACGATACAAGTTACAAAAAATTATGAGTTTCGCAGGGGCTTCCCCTGACACGATGCTGTGAACCTTCGGAGTCACGACGACCTGGCCAAGGTCTTCTGTACTGAAGACTACGCCAGTAAAGGACTATTGAAAATACTCCAATCAAGGACAGGTAAAGACTACCCTAATCAAGGACTACAACTTTTCTAGCTAATTTATATTAACATAAGATAACTGAAAACAAAATAATTTTACACCATAAAAGTGTTTCCACTTCTGTGGGCTTTTTGTAAACGTCTAGCTCCCCCAAAACTATTTCTCTTTAATTATCGTTTCCTAAGCTATATTTTTTCTATATATATATATATATATATATATATATATATATATATATATATATATTTTATACATTTTATCAATGTTGTAATTACTGATCTTGCATGAGATGTGGTTGAGCGTCGAGAACGATTTCGCAACACATAAATGTATTTGCGCCTGGGCTAAAGTGTATGACAACTTCGGTCAGTGGATATCTGTGAGCGATTTGAATGAGAAGCAACTGCCACGATAATTTGATTTAACTTTATTACATGTTCTTAATTAATTATAAAAGTTTTTTTACGTATAAATACATAAAATCATTTAATTTAACCATGTAGTAGGTGACGATACTTCCTCATCAGATTTTAAATTACAAGGATGGTAGATTACAACCCTCGCAATCTCCCTATGACCTTTGACATTCATAACACCAACAAACTAAATTTTTTATAAAACAATTTTATTGCGTAATAATATCCTTAAATTAGACTGTAATTGTCATCAAATTTCAAATTCTATTATTTCCTTGGAGTCAAATACTTCTTACCGAAGTGCCCTCGGAGGGCTGATGCTGACTAGTAAGGGACAAGTAACTTCACACTATCAATGCTAATTTTTTATCTAGGTTTATGAATTGCTCTCCTGTCACTGATATGTATAGAAAAACGTTTTCTTTAAATTTTGTTTTAGCAGAGAACCAGCTGCGAGAAGAAGCAACCCACAGCGCCGGCAGCGCGTGATCATGCGTCCTTCGTTCACTCCTCAATTTACTCGCCAGTTGCCCGACAGAAGTCGATAGGTGTGGAAGTGTGGTGTCACGCTGGAATAATCTTCGAATCGCGTGTTCTCGCTTATACGTACCCATTGATTTTGTAGACGATTTTCAAGCCTGACCTGTGTTTTGTCTCCATCGTGTGACTATCGAAGTTGGATATACCTCCGTCGCTGCTTAGCGGCACTGCAACAAAGGTAATGGTTGGAGCTTATAAGTGATGTGATGTATTGGCCAATGGTGAGGAAGTGGGGAAGCAGCAACTCTCCCATCGACGCACATGTGACTGGCGTGCCGGAATGTGGTGGTGTATTGTCACATTGCTCCTTGCAATTCAACTAACATTTCCAATTTATGTTTATACATTTTACGAGTGTGGGCACGCTAGAGGTTTTTATTTAGTAATTAATACTGATTAGCCAGCTCATTGCGTGGAATTTTCAAGCTGGTGGCGTCCTAGGTTCCAACTTTTGTTCGTTGGTGTCAGAGTGAAATTTTTTGGCCATGGACTACATAGATTATTTTTACAATTTACTACAACAGCTGGAGATGCATCTTGTGGTCAAAGTATTTTTTATCTTTTCTTAAAGCGCAACAGTTTGAATTCTGGAGTAGCGCAGTGTTTAAAGTTAAATTGAAGTTGTGTTAATTTTCTTATGTTATTTAGTTTTAGAGTAGGCTAACGACATAATATAAGAAGGCAGCATATGTGGACTGTTGGTGATCATGTTGACTCCTTTGTGCCCCCCCGGTGGCCACTGAGGGAATTCTCATGATGCTAGCGCCCAGAGGACATGAACTCCATTTTTTAAACATTTTTTATAAAAACCAAATGAAGGCACGATCACTGTTAGCATTGAGTTATAGAATTGACTTTAATCCGAGTATAGAAATTAAGGTAAATCTGAAGGATATGTCAGTTGTCGATTTTCCACTTTTTGGTGCCTGAACCTAATTAATTGAATCAAAATAAGGTAAATCTGAAGGATATGTCAGTTATCGGTTTTGTAAATTTTGATGCCTTAGCATAGTTAATAAGATCGAAATAAACAAGTTTTCTTCTATGCTCTTTCCGTCTCAAATGAGTATTTTATTAGTTATAGCGGTAAATTACTTTCAGCAACTCCAGTGTTTGAAGCGGCAAGTAATTCAAGGAGCACGTCGGACAGCAACACTGGAATGCGCACTCGCTTCCTGCGCCATCGTCATCAAAGACGAAACCAAACCTACCGCTATACCTCGTTAAATACTCATTTGACGGAAAAAGTGAAAACTTGTTTATTTTGATTCAATTAATTAGGTTCAGGCACCAAAAAGTGGAAAATCGACAACTGACATATCCTTCAGATTTACCCAAAATAAACAAGTTTTCTTCTATGCACTTTCCGTCTCAAATGAGTATTTTACGATTTATAGCGGTAAGATTAGTTTCGTCTTTGATGACGAATGCGCTCGAATAAACAGCTACTCATCGATTTTCAAATTTTTATTGCTTGAATCATGGTAATAACATCGAAATAAACAACTTTGGTAAATCTGAAGGATATGTCAGTTATCGATTTTGTAAATTTCGATGCCTTAGCATAGTTAATTAGATCGAAATAAACAAGTTTTCTTCTATGCACTTTCCGTCTCAAATGAGTATTTTATTAGTTATAGCGGTAAAAGACTTAAACAAAGACAACTGATATATCCTTCAGATTTACCACAACTTTTCTTCTATACACTTTTTTCGTCAAATGAGTATTTAACGAGGTATAGCGGTAGGTTTGGTTTCGTCTTTGATGACGATCGCGCAGGAAGCGAGTGCGCATTGCAGTGTTGCTGTCCGACGTGCTCCTTGAATTACTTGCCGCTTCAAACACTGGAGTTGCGGTAAGTCATTTACCGCTATAACTAATAAAATACTCATTTGAGACGGAAAGTGCATAGAAGAAAACTTGTTTATTTTGATCTTATTAACTATGATAAGGCATCAAAATTTACAAAATCGATAACTGACATATCCTTCAGATTTACCGAAATTAATTGAAGCTACCACAATGACCGTGTTCATTGGAATGTTTATCTTTTTGTCCCCCAAATTCTACTACTGCCAGCATTTCAGCCTTATTTCTGGGCAGTTAATTTTCATGGGCATTCTTCATTTATGTTCCTTGTATTCGCTTGCGAAGTTGATTATTCTTTGTAATTTTTTTTTTGCGCGCGCGATCCCTAGAGTGATTTCCTGTTACTATAATCATTCCTAGAATATTTTGAGATGTAAACAGTTTCGAGAACATTACGTTTAATTTTCTAAACTCGCTATCTAATCAATTTCATTGTGTGCGGGAGAAAGCCAGATTTCTCCTGAGGTTTGTGTAGCCCAAGGTCCTAATCTGAAAACGTTGTAGTATCGGTAGGCTGAAATATTTAAGAACATGCCTATGGAATTTACTTTTGAATTTAAATCGCTGATGGGAGCTGAATCGACTATTTTGGTAGATAAATCAGCGTCCAGTTTCTGTTTTTTAAAGTGAATCGAACGTTTGGAATCTATATTGGTAACGTCCATTTTTGCACTGGTTATCATGCCGTTTTATGATATCTGTAAACTCTTTTCATTACGTACTTTTTATATCAATTAAAAATGGTATCATTTTGGTCACGGTCGATCGTTTCGCCATGCGGATCCAGTTCTGCTGTAGCTTTTCTGACCAATAAGTAGGGAAGAATTGGTTCCTGCAAAGAACATAGGATGACAGCTGGTCCGACGGTCATCTCATGCTTATCCGAAACTTTCTACGACCACCTGTGGCTTAAGCAACTTGTTTGTAAACGTTAAACATAGCGAGGTCTCGTTGGTAAACTGACCTAATTTGCTTAGCTGTCGAAGTCATGTCAATCGAGACGTCAGCCGAGAGTTTAGGA
The DNA here is from genome assembly GCA_030386875.1 of Morinoia aosen. NCBI lineage: Eukaryota > Metazoa > Arthropoda > Malacostraca > Amphipoda > Talitridae > Morinoia > Morinoia aosen. Next base: position 34,198,222 of record CM059577.1, read on the forward strand.
GCGACATCCTTGCATCGTCATTCGAGGTATTTATTGCTGGACATCCACGCAAAATCGTTCTTCTTGAGACTAGCGTGTGATCGGTGGGTCAAAGTTGAAGTATGGGGTATCTCGAGTTCGCTCATCTTGATGTAGTCGTGACTAATACAAAAGGTGCTATGTTCATGTGGTGTCATCTGGTGGGTGGTGCAGGAACATTCTTAAGTTACAGACTTCCATTGTTATTTATATTGTATGGTCACACGAGTCTCGCTATCACTATAACAACGTCTTATTGTCAGCATTTCTGTTGTTAGTGTATCTTAGCTGGAGGCCAAGAAAGAATGGATCTTTTCCAGAAAGTCCCGCCACTAATGCAACACATAAGTTCCCCTACTTGTAACTTTGGAAATGATGCACCTATCGACTTCAAATTGTTCTCGAACGGAAGAATGTTTTAATCTTTTGTTAAAGCATAATTTGAAGTCGATAGGTGCATTTTTCAAAAGTTATAAGTGAATGAACTCATGTGTTGCATTAGTGGCGGGGCTTATTTGGAAAGGATCCGAAAAAAATCAAGCCACTCGTAAGCAGGATTGTGCTACCCTTGTTTGGGGACGTTACTTAAAACGGAACATCTTCCGTCCCATGGCTTCTGGTTCCCAGAAATTGTGCGGTTTACAAAGCTCTGTGCGGTTTCCTGTGCGCTGTTGTTTCCAATGTACCGATACCAATGCTCAGTACTTTGTAATACTTTTGTGTAAATTTGTCAATCATATCTCGTTTGCGGTTTCCGAATTTCTACCAACTGCAGAACACACCTTAGTTAATACCATGATATGCAGCTTGGTGTGCCAATGAATTTTATATGTCGACTCGTAGAATGAAGGGGGTTCGCTGTGAATACGGAATATTCGACTTAGTTTCGAACTACCATCAGGTACATTCACTATAATCTTCGAGACTTCACAATGTTTTCCGAAGTCATTATTATTGTCGCCACCGATCTGTGTTAGACTAACTATGTAATTCTTGAGATGCCTCCAATAGACTTTGTGATCCAGATCACCTAGAGTCTAGACCGTCGGTATGAAGCATAGACGAGCACTTTGAGGCAATCCAACATCTGGTGAACGGAGCTGACGGTGGTACGGCGCTGCCCGTGGCGTCTGGAGTGGTCTATGAAAGAAAAACTCGTTGGTTGTCCCTAAGAGTGATTTTTTTTAGTTTTGAGACCTCTTTTACACGAGCTATTAAAAAAAATTATTTTGAAAATTTTGTGACCTAATATTTGTGTTGTTCCGTGAACCCCTGTAAATTATAATCTTCATTTCATGAATAACGTACCATTAGAACTTTTACTATAAGCACAAACGAGGCAGGGTACTTGCTTTACATCATGTTATGAAAATATATACTGGTGTAAAGAGTATTGGTTATCTTTGTGCTCTTATTAAACAATACATGTGAAAGCGGCGGTATTTTTTCTCTCACATGCGTCGTCGAACTTTGAGGCCAAGGCATTCAGTTCTTTAGGAAAGAAATACTTATTGAAATACTGAATACTATATTTATTAAAGGGATACTGGCAGAGTCGTGCTCATTTAAAAAAGTGGACTCTTCTCTCCTCAGTTTTGATTCGATAATTTTTGCTTTATAGCTACTTTTCCTCGTGTTTCTCAGTCGTGTGTCAAACCGTGCTCAGGAAGCGGATTTTCGAATGTTTAATGTCATCGTAGCGGTACATTGGACAGCGTAAGTTCTTTCTAAATCGGCTGGCGACGGTCGGTATTTTATAAGATTTGTGTTTTCCCGAGTAAAATTTGATCAATAGAGCCCAAATTTGATCAAACAGATTCCAAATTTTACTGGGAAAAAGTCTTAACGTCATCTAGCTCGGGCTCGCAGCCAGCTGTTCTCGCACGATGATGCAAATAAGTTGTACGAAAACCTGACTTTAGGGGTACTGGATTGTCCTGGAATCAATGACATTTGCTGTTGTACCTCATAGGTGCAAGAAAAATCAAGCGTTGTCAAGTCTAATAATGTGTTTAGTCTGGAAGTCCTATTTTTACATTGTTAACAGTCATAAATCATACCGTATCACTGACATCGCTGTTGTAGCTCGGCTAGAGATTAAAGAAAAACCAAGCGTTATAAAGTCTATATTTAATCAGAAATCCTATTTTTACAATGTAAACGGTCAAAAATCCTACCTTTCAAATGGTGACTCTTTTGGCGGCAGAACACGGCGATGTGTTATACCCATTTTCTGATGCTGGCTGAGCAGAATACATACTTAGAAGCATTTGCCCGCATAGCGTAGAACGGAAGAGGTGCAGTGGAGAGGTGAGGCGGCAGCTGGCAATGCAGATGTGCTGCTAAACACGGGGTTTTGCGCCGCCCAGGTGTCCTCTGACGTACATCCCTGAGCAAGGAAGTGCTCCGCAGGCCTTCCTGTCGCTCCACTCCTGTTTTGTTATCACGACCCTCTGGCTGAAGTTCCCTCCCGACTCGTGGCTCTATAAATTTGATAGTTTACTTCTGTTCAGTTACTAGTAACTTAATCGCCATTTTCTGTGTTTCGTTGTTGAATCTCACGACGATATATTTCGCGGTAATTTCAAATTGTGGCAAAAATTTCGCATAGCGCGTCTACTATTTAGTCTCCCAATTTGTGGCGTGAGTCGTTATGGAAACTTGAGTCGTTATGGAATTATTTTTTTTCTCCTCGGGGAATACAACTGTTGTATCTGTGAGAATTAGTACTTCCATTTGGAAATGTGAGGTCCCAAGCTGCTGAGAATTGGGTAGGTTTTCCTTTCATTTAAATAAAATGGTTTTTGTTTCGGTAAGGTTCATCTTTTTCGGTTCACCGTTGTACTGTTTTTCAGCCCCTATTAGGCTATTACTTTCTTGTTCAATTGTTATCTTGTTTCATAAATTTTTCATTAACTTACTGTTCCTTCTTACGTGAAAGCACACCTTGTGCGTAGGTACTGCGTTCCCTTAACTTCGTACTAAATGGTGCTTTCGTCCTTCCATTTCATGGAACGCCTTGGTTGCGGTTATGGAGACTCAAATTAATATTCTAGTCCACAAATTTGGTTGGTAAGTACAGCAAATGAACGGAACATGCGTTAGACGGGGACACATTCAGGGCAAATTTTGCCCGCCATTGGGCTTGATATCCATTTTAAACAAGAATTTTGCTATGAAACTACAATATCTTGTACACCACTATCTGCGGACTTGAAAAACGCTTTTAACTGTATGCGAATGAACTAGTAGAACTTGGACTGCTTCAACACTGTACATCATCTAAACCATCATATTTCTGTACAACGACAGTGAATCTTTCCTGGGAAAAAACTTGATTTCGGTGGATCCAAATATGACCGTGATAGCTCATCTCAACCTGTGGAAATGAAAGCGTAATTACCCCCTCCCCTCACACTACCAGAGAAGTCGTTCATTATTGCGACAATTTCCATGTGAGTGTAAAGTCGACAACGCCCTCCTGGAGCCTGGAGCCACTCTTGAAGTATCTTTCAGCTTTGTTCAGGAATGCCTTGTACGATTTAAAATTTTTCTGTTCTTTCGCTACGAAGTAACCTCTTTCTTGATTGATGCGCCGTGTCTAAACTGCACGTCGGATGATTCCCGTCAGCAAAAGTTATTTCATTTTTTCCTCCCCAAAACGAATCTTCTTCGCCAACCAGATCGTCTGAGCTCGTTTTCGTTTCATTTAAAATAAGTGGAGTGATGTCACTATTGTTTGCCCTCGTATATTAGAACATGTGCGTGATTTCTTCACCACAGACCCTGTAGACACATTGATTACGTTACACGTTGAGAGGGAATGTGGAAGGTGGTCTTAAAATTGGTAGCTCTGAGTAAATAATGGCTTTAAATTATATATACTACTTAAATAATTATAATTATATATACTACTACTATAATTATATATACTACTACTTAAATTATATCTCTCTTATTGAAGTAAATAAAGCATGTTAGCTGTATTTCAACCTTCATGTTGCGTAAGATCCTAACCTCAATTATTGGGAGAATAGTTTTATTTTAGGGGGTCATATTAAAACGGGGTGGGTATACTTAGTTGAGTTAAGAGTCGTGTATGAATATTTTTGCTCGTACGCATCTTTCTTTTTGCTTGTAAAGGACTCCGCCTCTTGCACAGGTGTGCGTGCACACACTCACAGATGTCAGACACTTGTAGATGGCCTGCAATGCGTAGATGCTGACATTCTCGCCACTCGAACTCAAGTAGTGTCCGAGTAGAGCATTACATAATTTATGTTGTTGCTGTACGAAAATTGAATGTTTTTGTTTGCGTCTCTAGATGCCGTCGCTTGCTCTTCTCCGCTGCATCTTTTTCTCATTCTTTCCTGAAAGGCGTAGATGTTGACATTCTCGCCACTCATACTCAAGTAAAATATGCGAGTAAATCACTAACCTAATTTATGCTATTGTAATACAAAGATTAAATGTTCTTGTCCGCGTCTTTCTAGATGCCATCGCTTGCCCTTCTCCGCTGCATGTGTTCATCTCCTTCTCTTGTGTTGCTCACTTATACCGCATGTTAGCGCGCTATTATGTATAGTAGTGGCCGGTTACACCCTCATCTTCCCCCGGCCCTCAAGGGTGGCCCCTCAAAGGCTGGTTATCCCTTCAGACCGCCGAGTGCTTCCTCCACTCAACGCTCGCCCCTCACTCAACTGCTCCGCTGCTCGACGGTCCCACACAGTAGAGACTCAGACGTTGCTGTTTGTCTTCGTTTGCTGGTTACTCGCTTTCAAGGTGCCACTTCTTTTTCTGCGTTGTTAGTAGTTTCCACAGGTCGTGCTGACTCGATTTGCTAAGTGTTACCATCGACTCAGCGTATTAATTTGAGGTTTCGATCGTCCACAGCTTCTCTGGCAGCGTCTGACACTTTATCACCTCGATATTGCTGCCTTACTGCCCAGTTTTTACTTTAATTTGTTTTTTGCCTGATTTAAACTTTTTAGCGTGGTATCTGGATTTCAGATTAATTCCAGTTAGTTACATCATCTCCAGAATTTTTCAACTTGTCTTTGTGCTACAAGATATTCTGTGCTGTTTAGCAGACTCAGGCCAAGAATTCAAGCTGCTGCTTTATTTTCGCATTCTAGCTTGTCACGTTCATTCTTAGTGTGTTGCGCTCTTGTATCTTTGCGCACAGTATCGTGTGTGCTGGTTTAATTACTTTATATCACTTGTAAATACTATGTTCAATCCTTTTTTGCTCACATTTGAATCAGCTTTCTTTAAATTCGATAGATGATCTGTCGACTGTAGATAAGCAAAGGTCTTTATTTTAAACCGGGCCAAGTTCAATGAAAGCGTGTTGTCTAGCGAGTATTTTAAGCCTCATCCGCTCGCACTCTTGAACGTTCGAGTGTCCATGAGCTCTCTCGTCTCTGATCTGTGGATAGATGGGCTTAAAATTTTCTCTATTTTTAGCTCTCGCTGAGCTTGTTGCTTGCTTATTTTTGGGTACCCTATATAATGCGTCAGTTTTCTCATCGTTAACCCCCTTACGACCACCTAGCCAATTCTCAGTAATGCCAGCTAGAACTGTTGTAAGTAGCATCTGTGGTTGCGTCTGTGCTTAGAATTTACTCCCAATTACTTGTATTCATTTTTTATAAAATTTCTGATGTTAAGTGAATGATTAAGTGCTGAGTCAACTCATGCGACTGCCATAGTTTTATTTGTCTACTATTCAATTCTTTCTACGTCTATGCCCCAATTCCGACTGTACATAGCCAGTTTGAAAATTTAGCTGGAATATTTTATGTCTAACCTAATTATCCGATCCATTTTTTCTTTGGAAATATTTTTCCCCGTATGTTCTTGCTATGCATCTATACTGTACTGTACGCTCTAGATATTCTTCTTGTTAATTACGTGTGATATGAACGTCATTCTCGATTTACATATGAGTAGTTGCATCAAATTTGTTGTTGCGAATTTAGAACTAGACCACAGGTGTCATTGACTTCGGATTTTTATTTGAAGAGATCTGCTGTTGTTTTCGTAGATCTTCTACCAGCTCATTAGTGTATCCTTTCATCTTGGTTTTGTCATCTGAAGGCTGGCGTTTAAATCAGTTATGCGTGTACACATATAGCTTAATTTTACCCTTAATGTCTCAAGAATTAACTCAAACGCTGTTTGAATTAACACTGCTTGAGTCTGTTTTGCTGTACAGTTCAGTTAATGCTCTAGTTCAGAGCTCATTCAGTTAAATAAATGATTGTTGTGAAAGAATTTTAACGGAGTCCGTGTTCTGAGAAGGCGCGAGATGCACGCCGTGTTGTGTTCCAGGCTCGTTAGTGAGAGCAAATAATCTGATGACTTGTTCGAGCGATCTCGTCTTGGTAGCTTGATATATGATGTGTGATCCGGGAAGCTGGTCGACACGCTACTTCGTTGCGGACATTGATCTTCATTTGCTGTTGCTTTCAAGGTTTTACTTGGCATTTTCCTGGCAGTGAGTGTTTTTTAGAGCTTCACTGCTCAGCTCAGCGACAAGAAAGTTTTATTGCCCCTAGTGAAGTGGAATCACAAGGTGCTAAGTAAAATATTGCGCTATCGAAAGTGAGGTTGTTGTGTGGGCCTTATTACAGCGGAGTGGCTGTGTTGTTTTGTTTAGATCTATTTTATTTTAGATTTATTCCTGAGTCGCCGCTGTTTCAAGACTTATGAACTTGGTATTTATTCGTTCAGTTGCAGGGAAGTCTGTGTTATGTAATAAATATCACTCATTTATGCTTCTTGGTCCGTGAATCTATGTGATTTTAATGTCTCTACTACTCGTGTATGTTGCTTGCGTGTTTTGATGTTGTAATATTTACCGTGCTCCGTGGAAAGTGTGCTCTGCAATATTTCCTTTCGGCCGCGAGAATGCAAAACTGAATTGTTTATATTTAAACAGTCGAATTTTCATCGTGGTGTCAACTCTGCCAAATTTACGAGCTTTCTAACTGTTTTAATATATATTTCTTTAAGATTTTAATTGCAAAGCTTGTAAATTTTTTGTGTGATCGTTGCAAGCAAATAGACAATAGTACTTGGCACTCACTAATTTTGTTGAATTTATTGACTTACCATTTGTTAACCTTAGATGCTCGTAATTTGTTGCGTCTTTCTGAAATTATATTTCCTGCTTAGTATCAAGTTTTATGTTCTGTACATTTGCGCATAAACTTCTGCGAATAAATCTGTACTCATGAAAATAATGACGATTTTTTTTCTGACGTTGGTGTTAGGTATGTTCTAGAAATGGTTGTAGTTTGCTTGTAGGAAGTATTTTCTTTCTTGAGCATCGATGTTACTTTCGTAGACGCATCCCTAGGAACTGGAAACATCTATATCACCTTGGTTTCATCTCAGTAAGCCTCACCTGCTGTTGACAATTTAATTCGTGAAGCTATTTTGGGTAATTTTCTACGCTTTTTCTTTGAGCTTGAGCTGTATTTCGAAATATTTATTCACGGTAAATGACGTTCAGTTGCAATACTATTCATTTTGAGGGCAACTTATTCATAACTCACCTTCACACTTGAGAATTACTGATACGTGCAGCTCAGACGTGTGATTGGTCTTGTATCACTAGCTGAGAGTTAGGTAGGCCTTCTTTTTGTTGAAATAAAATGATTTTTATGTTGAGGACCACCTTTGTTGGGTTCATTGCTGTCCTGTTTTTCGGTTCACTGCTGTCCTGTTTTTCAGCCCCTACTACTTTCTTCTTCAACTTTTATCTTGTTTCATAAACTTCTTTCTCAGCTTACTTTGTCTATGCTCCTCCTGCATAGATTCCGTGTTCCCTTATATTCATCCTAAATGGTGCCTTCCTCACTTGACAACGCTTTGTTTTTCAGCGGTTAAGGAGGCTTAAACTAATATCTAATTTAATGTGCATCGATCACGCTTAGGTGTGCTTATCTTTAGTTTGGCCTAAGATACCTGGGTAACTCATGGATCATGATGGTCGTCGAGTAAAGCACGACTCCAGTACACGCTAATGATCCGCGCGCACCAAGCGCCGCGTCTCTCGCTCTCCTTAAACTAATGAGCTTTCTAATGAGGTTCTGTGATCCCTGGTTCAGCTGGGCCGGTCTGGTCAGCCTAATTCCCATCTCGCGGCTTCTGGGAAAGCTCTTTCGCTGCTGCCACCGTTAACTGTTTGTGGAGGAGGCTGCTGCTTGTAGGCGGGGCTGATGTTAATGGCTGGTAAACTAATCAATAGTGAACACTGATTGCACGGTAAGTTGGCAACGGCGTGTTGTGGTAGTTATGTTGTTCATTTGTCTTCACGAATCGAAGATTTTGAGAGTACCAGAGAGTCGTGTCCAGGTAACTCTCGATTTGTCTCCTGGGATGGGACTGGATGAATAGAGATGGTGGATATATCGAGGTACCATATTTGGTTGGAAAGAAAAAGTGAACCTGTTCTCTTAGGGGAAACTTAATGCTGGAGACGAATAATTATGTTAGCATCTCACAGTAAAGGAGTAAATTAAACGAAAATATTCGAATAAATAAATTATTTAATGCTCTTGTTTCTGGTTTTCGTATTCTAGTTTTTCTAGTTTATACTTTCATGGGTACATCAACTTTTTATTTGAACTCGTAGGGGTTGTCATATTGCCCTATGTATCGATCCAATACATATTAAACAGAGTAAAAGATGAAAGAACAGCCTTTGTTTACCAAATGTCTTGGTGATTTTTTTCTTACAAGGAATGTTGCAGTATACTGGACGAACGCGAAGGGTGGATGAATCGAGTTGGCGCGGACTAACGGAGGCAAGCAAAACTATATAAATCGAGGGGCTAATCGAGATGTGGATACATTGAGAGTTACCTGTAGTTCTTGCTTAGAATGCTAGGCATTTTTTTTTTTTGTCTGCTCGTGTCAGAAATTAATTCGTTTGACAATACGTGAGTAATCACTTCCTTGGTGTTCTGATCCCTGAAAATGAGCCGCGGAAACAGCGTGAAAGAACGTACGGATTTGATCTCTTGTGCAAGTTTTATTCTATTTCGCGGCCTCATAGTGTTCTCAAAAGCACTCTGTGAATTTATTAACTAAATTTAAGACTTCACATACTAAGTGGGATCATGATTAAAAGATACCTGATTGATTATTTATTAATCTAATTAATAAATAATTAGTTTAAACTAATAATTTATTTGCATGATACGACACTTCTTCCACGAAGTTTGCCAAAGTGATTTTCTTGGGTTACTTGATAGGTTAGGTAGGTACGTCAATTGAGAACTTATGTTCCCTTCACTATTCTCATTACCTATTGTAACCATGATAATTGCTTATAAGTATAAAGTAATTACTTTTATGAGCTATAATCATGTGTTCTATGCATTTTCAGGTGTAATTTAGCATTTCATTAATAAATTTTTTTCAAATCCTGCTTCTAAGTCTCCAATTAAAACCTTTGTTGGTACCAATACTTCATGTTGTAAAAGTTGAGGTGGATCTTCTGGTGTAACTTCAAGAGTGCTTTGTCTTCAGGAGATCCGTAACTTCTATGAACGATTAGAATATAGGTTATTTTAAGCCTCCCTATCCGCAACAAAAACGAATCAAAGAGATGAAGGAGGAAGGCACCATTCAGTACGAAGATGAGGGAACGCAGAATCTATGCACAAGGTGCATAGAAACAGTTAGTTGAGTTAAAAGTTCATGAAACTAGATGAAAGTTGAAAAAAGTAGTAGGTGCTGAAAAACAGGACAGCAGTGAACCGACAAAAAATGGTCCATAACATACTAAAAACCTCTTATTTCAACAAAAAGGCCTACTTAACTCTCACCTCGGGCCCTCACATTTTCCCCCTGGGAGTACAAATTTCCACAAATATAATAGTTGTATCCCCCTGAGGGACACGTTTATGGAAGCCACTCTCATTAACTGCAGGATATACTGCATTTTTGCGTAGTATCCATTTTAGTGTTTGAACTTAGTGGCTTAGTTTTTTTGGACTGTGGTTCTTAAGCCCGAACGTAGCTCCTGAGATCCGTGCGTAGATCTCACAACCTACACGGGCTTAAAAACTAATTTAAATTGAAGCTTTCGGCTTCTGTATTATCTCTTGCGGAATTCCCTTTGATCAGCGAACATCAACCAACTGTGGCCCAGCATCTCTTCGGATTAGGCCCGTTAGGCAGAGCTTTCTTAGATAAATGGCTGGGCTCCTACGTGGGGACTTCTTTATCGGCCGTCTTTTTATCCACGGCGGCCTCTGAAGCTTCGTTGATGCGCAATTTAATTTTGATTTTCACTTGTGCTGCTAATGGATCAAAGGAAGGTACACCGGTACTAGAGCGGTCGATCGATATACTCTTACTCTATTTAGATACCTGTTCTTTATTGATACGTGCTCTCTATTGGGAGACGTGCTCTCTATTGATACTGTACTGTATTGAGATATCTGCTACTTATATCTGTCTAAACTCACTCGTATAACCAGTTAAATCACCAGAAACTTTTTACTGATTTAAACCAAGTGCGAAACTTTTTGAACGGTTGTAGAATGACGGACCAAGGTATATATTTTCGCCAACCCCTCCATCAATGTTCTTGCATATGAAGCCATCAAAAAGCACAGTGTTTTCAATTAGAAGCCCAGTGCTTTATTCTTAATACCCATTATTTCAAGGAGCTGTAGTTCTAGTTGATGACGCTCTGTAAAAAGTTTACTTGCTGCATCAGGTTGTATTTCAACTTATGAAGGGTGGGCAAGGGTGAGGAAATTGTTACCAATTCAAGTAACACTGTTCGTGGACCGTATTGATGCGGGAAGTATTTGAAAATTTGGCTAAAAATGCAATTTTGCGCTTTAATACGATTCACCGAAACGTAGAAAGGTTCATTTTCTACATCACACTGCACTCTGCTCGTCACCTACTTCCTTGGCATTAGGTACTTGTACCTGTAAGAAGGTACGGTAAAATTAGTGTCAGTGCTAGGTCATCTTTATATTGCTGCTAAATTCTGTAAGATATTGGGGTTGCACGAAAATTAACCTAGCTCAGCAGTATGAAATGAAGTACTCTTATGAGACCTACTCTTTGTAATTACCGTCTAAGTTTATTCTTAGCCGAAGAACGTTTTCACTTCCACATTTATTTTCTTTTTCCACCTTTGCGTAAGAAAAGACTTTTTAATTTAGTGGTTACCACACCGGGAAATGAATCCGTAATTCAGAATCCTTGTATGAAAGATGCACATGTTGCGTAGTTGGGAAATTGAATGTTTTTTCTTATAATTGTGTGCTCAAAGCAATACGGGCATCATCACAGTGGAGTGAAAGCAAGCGTATTGCATTAGGTTATTACGCGAGCAGTGTTCCCTTGTCCTCAGTTGTCGGGGCGCAGGCCTTGCATTTCACGGCGAGAATAGCGCTTCTCAGACGCTGGCCATATTAACTCCTGCTCCCTTGTGCCTAGGAACGGCGGCCTCCCTGTCCCTCGTTGTGCTTTGTTCCGGCTGCCAGGGTCACCATTTTGGTCCATTTCCTGACCAAGTTTCGCCTTTAACATAAAGGCCAAATTTTATAAGAAAATGTAATTGTATATTTTAATTATAAATATTAAATATTTTAAAATTATAAAAAATTCGTTTGAATTAACTTGAAGATGTTTTTTGTATTTAAATTTTGTTAAGAAAATGCCCCCCTGTGGGGCATAGGATAATTCATAGGCTTGGGTTAGTTGGGTTGGTCTATCTCATGCTAGATCTAGGCCTAGGGATTGTAACTGTTCGTAACAGTTCATTTTAAACTGATAACTGCTGGGTCACCGAAGCTAAAAAAAGTTCTGCCTAATTTCTGTCTTTCGAAACTTAATATCTTGATATCTTTTCATTTTCATGCCTTCTTCGTTATCGTTTCTTTGTCTTTTATCCTCCTTTGTCTTAACTTACTGTTTGTATGCGCGGAGTGTCCTGAGTGGGAACACACCTCGTGCATAGATTCTCGTTTTCAACTGTTGTGTGTTCATGGTAAATAGTCCGTTCTCTTCGCTGTCTTTAGATAGCTTTTGTTGTGACTAGGGAGTCGTATACTCGCTAATATATTATGAAAATAAGCCGAACTTGAGTATTTTTGAAAGATAAGGGCAAGGCAACACTGGCTACCATTCAACGAAATATGAACTCGGAAGTGGACTTCCTGTGCGGCCGCATGCCGCTCTGACGCCCGTCACTGAGCCCTGGAGAGCGATGCCTCACGGCACATTAATGCTGTTGTTTTTCAGGGACGTCGACGTGCCAAGTTCGTGCCACCCGCTGTGGCGAGCGGTCATCTGGGGAAATTGTCCGGTATTCAATTCTTGAATATACATATCTACGTGGTAGTGGAAGTAATTTACAAGCTCTCAGCTCCAATTTACTTCTATGAAATTTTGAATAGGAGAGTTTGGTGTGATCAACTCGGATATGAACTTAGCTGTAGCTGTATCATGGCTACGACATCTTTAAGTATAATTTACCGATTTCTAGCTGTGTTTATTTTCATTCCGCCGCTAGCTTGCCGCTGTCAGTTGCCTGTCGCGTGAGGAAATTCTCTCTGCCTTGTGACCCCCTGACTCTTCCAGTAATGTTATGTGTACACTCTTACCTTTGTGCGTGTGTTTGCTTGTCTGCTGTGTCTGAATCATAAATTTCTATTTGTTTGAGTCCCTTAACACCTTCATTGCTGTGGGTCTAGTCCCTACAGTGGTATTAATTCTACAAATTAAAACCTATTTCAACTTATATTACATGCGCGTAGATGTAGAAAACATAAATTAGAGCGTGTCGTTTGGTTTGCATCAATCACGAGAGGAAACTCAGTTTGTGACCGCCGGTGGGTCACCCGCTTTCTCGAAATCCTTTCAGTGAAATCAACCGACAGCCAACGTGTATGTTGGAAAGTTTTTAAAAACACTTTCTACTGAATCTCCAGCTTTTTTTTGGCGCACTTTGTCAGAATATCAATGAATCAGAGGAACTTCCAGAAGTGGGTGACTATTGTCTCATCATACCAGTTGACACGTTACCTGCGATGGGTTAAACTGAAGTTGAATATTCAATTGAAATTTATAATCAATTGTGGTTATCAACTTTGAAAACAGCAAACATTAAGTGGATCGGGCGTTTACTTAGCTTTCATAAAGCATTAATAAAAAATGATTTAGTGACTGCAGGTGGGTCAGCAGCACTATGGAAATCACCTAAGTGACCACCGGTGGGTCACTTCGCAGGAAATGTGTTGAGTTCGTACCAGCCTCGAGCCACGACCGCGCGCCACAGCGGTGCCGACGCTGGTCACCAGATGGCTTTTTATGGCCAAAATTTTTAGCTGGAAAAAACCACTGTGTATCTGACAACTCGGTGGGGTTGCCAGAGTACTCTCTCTGGCCAAATTTGGCCGGGGTTGAAGAACGTTGCTAAAAGATAAGATTTGGCAACACTGACTCCGGTAGTTGATTAGTATCACCGATTTGCGAAGATGCTAATGTAATGGAACTTTTGTAGTCAATCTAACGCTTAATTCACCAAAGTATTTCTATCATACTCTTTTATCTGCTTTCTTAGATTTGATTATCGGAATATTAGTTTTAGCAATGATTTGTCTGGTGGTACGTAATAATAGCTATTGAATAAAAGACCTCTGTTTAGTTTTGTATCGGGTACGTTTATTTCTAAATCTTTTTCTGAGGTTTGCAATTAAATTTATGTTCATTCTAACATTATTTCTTCATGGAATACTTCCCTACTCATAATCAACATATCAGAAATCCGCAATTAACTTTTCAGAGCTTTCGATGATTCCAGTAGATTTAGTAAGAACATATCAGACATCTACGCAACATAATTGTGGTTCTAAAATGTTCTCAGTGGATACAGCTATTGTATTCATGGGAATTAGCTCCCAGAAAGAAAATATGAGGTTCTGAGCTGAAGGTTTGGATGCTTTTATTTAAATAGAATATTTTTTTTATTAATTGCAGACATCTTTTGGCTCATCGCTATCATCTTTTTTAGCGCCTACTACTTTCATCTGCAATTTTCATCTCTTTTTTTGTGAACTTCTTTCAATATGATTTGTTCCTATACGCAGTTCCATTAATTTCATACTAAATGGCACCTTCCTCGTCCTTCAAATCTTTGAAACACCTTTGTTGTGGTTAGGAAGGTTTAAACCAACCGAAAATTAAAATCATTTTTAAAATATAATTAATTTCTATTGATCGAATTCGAATCATTTCATGACACACACAATTACGCGTTTTATAACCAACCACACAACCTGTTCTTAACTTTTACTCCAAGTTCCAGGTACACCCGTTCTAATTCTCATAATTTACGTTCCCAAAAGAACATAGCATTATTACGGAATCACTGAGGAAGTGGTGCATGTTACCGTAATTTTACGGCCATCCGGCCAGTCATATCCTCGCTTATGCAACGTCACAGGGACGGGATGGAACCGGTTTCTGAACGGTGTGTGAGTGTGCAATTTCACTTCTCGGGCACTAACCTGCACCTGAAATGTGATCCTTCTGAGCGTAAAATTTTAGACTCGGCCTCCTCTCCCATAATTCCTGGTCTTGCTGTGTGGTGTCTAGCTGAGGAACTCGACGTCTTGCTAAGAGTTTCTTCGCATTATTTGCGGTTCCAATTCATTTCTTTTCTTTTTTTATTTAGCAGCTAGCACTACTGTAAAAGGGATAAAAAATTAGGCGAAGATTAAAATTTATTTAGTTAACATGCAAGTCATAGTTTGCTCTAGCTCTCTATAGCGAAAAGAGTGTAGCGTTGTTTTAGACATTTCATGTTACTGCATACGTACTTTTATTTTCTCACTGCTGTAGAACGTTGCTGCTTACAGAAGGTAAGGCTGTTCTACCGAGTTAAATGCACCTAACAGAGCAATTTACTTACATTTCAAGTAAGTAATGTTCAGCGTCCAGATAATTCACTCTTTCTAGCTCTTACGGTTATAATTTTTCTTTGATGTTTTGGATTGATGAATCGGTACTTCCCTCTACCTAACGTTCATTATGCCCCGCTAAAATTTAATGCTATCCGCCAGCATTTGTAGTGCAGGCTTTTATCAGAGTCATGCGCGCATTCAACGTCGTTACGAACGATAAGCGCTCTCTCACAAGCTTACTGGTCTTTTTTGTGACGCTTTACTGATCGAACTACTGGTTTCTTCGGGGTCCTAACTTCAATACCGGTTGTGCTGTGGTATCGCCTCAATTACAGGCCGTGGAGCTACTGATGCTTGCGGTGCAGGCGTTAGAAATCCCGGCCTGTGCAGTCCTCGCATTGAAGATCCCGGCCTGTGCAGTCCTCGCATTGAAGATCCCGGCCTGTGCAATCCTGTCATTGAAGATCCCGGCCTGTGCAGTCCTCGCATTGAAGATCCCGGCCTGTGCAGTCCTCGCATTGAAGATCCCGGCCTGTGCAGTCCTCTCATTGAAGATCCCGGCCTGTGCAATCCTCTCTTTGAAGATCCCGGCCTGTGCAGTCCTCTCATTGAAGATTCCGGCCTGTGCAGTCCTCTCATTGAAGACCCCGGCCTGTGCAGTCCTCTCATTGAAGATCCCGGCCTGTGCAGTCCTCTCATTGAAGATCCCGGCCTGTGAAGTCCTCTCATTGAAGATCCTGGCCTGTGAAGTCCTCTCATTGAAGATCCCGGCCTGTGCAGTCCTCTCATTGAAGATCCCGGCCTGTGCAATCCTCTCATTGAAGTTCCCGGCCTGTGCAGTCCTCTCATTGAAGATCCCGGCCTGTGAAGTCCTCTCATTGAAGATCCCGGCCTATGAAGTCCTCTCATTGAAGATCCCGGCCTGTGAAGTCCTCTCATTGAAGATCCCGGCCTGTGAAGTCCTCTCATTGAAGATCCCGGCCTGTGCAGTCCTCTCATTGAAGATCCCGGCCTGTGCAGTCCTCTCATTGAAGATCCCGGCCTGTGAAGTCCTCTCATTGAAGATCCCGGCCTGTGAAGTCCTCTCATTGAAGATCCCGGCCTGTGCAGTCCTCTCATTGAAGATCCCGGCCTGTGCAGTCCTCTCATTGAAGATCCCGGCCTGTGCAGTCCTCTCATTGAAGATCCCGGCCTGTGCAGTCCTCTCATTGAAGATCCCGGCCTGTGAAGTCCTTTCATTGAAGATCCCGGCCTATGCAGTCCTCTCATTGAAGATCCCGGCCTGTGCAGTCCTCTCATTGAAGATCCCGGCCTGTGCAGTCCTCTCATTGAAGATCCCGGCCTGTGAAGTCCTCTCATTGAAGATCCCGGCCTGTGCAGTCCTCTCATTGAAGATCCCGGCCTGTGCAGTCCTCTCATTGAAGATCCCGGCCTGTGAAGTCCTCTCATTGAAGATCCCAGCCTGTGAAGTCCTCTCATTGAAGATCCCAGCCTGTGAAGTCCTCTCATTGAAGATCCCGGCCTGTACACTCTGGAGGGCGCTTTGCAGTACCGGCTCTGCAATCGTTTGGCTAACCTTTCAAACACTCGACGTCGTCGGAGTGGCACATCCTGTAGTGAAAAGTATTACTCACCTTGACTACTCTGCGTACCATTTTATTACAGACAGAAGTTTCAATTTTTTTAGAAGAAAACTTCAAGTTGATGATGTTGGCTATTTAAAAAACGGCTCTAAGTGTTCAAATAGGGAAAATTTCGTAGCCGATTGCACCGCTACGACGGCACAAAATCTATGAAAATCTAACCCTTGACACTGAAAAAGCTGATCCCAACAGTACTGTTAGAGGAGAGGGCAGTTTGGCAGCTGTGCATCTCAGCAATGCAGCCTCCACGTCAAACGGCTGGAGCGCTTCAGAACGCACTCTAATTATAATTAGAGCGCGTTAAAGCTTCAGTAATTACAGAAGCTTTACTGCGCCGAGGTTCCGGCGCTCGGCCACCGTAGCTGCTCCACTTCCGGCTCTTGTGAGAGTTGCTAATGTTTCACGGCAGCCTAAATTTCCGCGTCCTTCCTGGATTTCTGAACTTTATTACAGTGTGAAATTACGCCGCTGTGAGTCTTTTGAACGCAGCGGAATTTTCTGAAGCCTTTGTAGATTTTTCATTTACGACGTATCATATTGTTCTGCAGCCAGTAACTGAAGTGCTATGTGAATTTAATTTTCAGCGTCCGGTGTTGATGATAATTTGAACATTGTCTTTTATTTATATTTTTGACAGCTCGCATTTTATAGGTGCTTCTAACCCTTCAGGGGTTATAACTATTGTATCTATGGGTACTGGCGCTTCCCGGGAGCTGAAAGTTAGGTGAGCAATCTTATTCTGGATTAAATTAAAATATTCAAAATCAGCTATTGAATTATTCGGTAAATATTTTTTGTTACTTTTTTCAAGTTCGCTGTCATTTTGTTCAACTCATAAAACTTTTTAAAATTTTATTTTGTTTCAGGATCTTTCAACTCATGCTGTTTTTATGCACATTGTGTGGGGATACACCTTGTATATTGATTCCTCGTTCCTTTAACTCGACACCAGAGGGCGCTTTCTTCCTTCTCTTGAGAACAACTTTGGTGTGGTTAGGGAGGCTTAAGTTATGTAATCTTGTGAATCGATAGAAGCCTCGAAATTTTTTATTCTTTGTTCTGTAATGGATACGTTGTACATTATTCATATTTCCTTACGCCTATGCTGGAGAGATTGATGTTTTTGAGTTTCTTATGATTCTTACAGTTGTTACTGATACCATTTGTGAGATGGCTGCTATATCATCACGTGGGCTAGCGTATGATGTGTACCATGTGCACTGTTTGTGTAATAATTTCTCCAGATCATAGATCCCTAAGCCATCTGCGTGGACTGTGGTGATATGTAATTTGAAATCTAAAGACAGCGATCTACCGCAGCAGGTAGAGCTTGTGGTATGACATAATGATGATGTCTGTATGCATGCCTCGCTAATGAGTGATGACATTACCCATTTGCATGGTGATGTGTCCGTCATTGGCAAATGTTAGAGATGCGAGGACTGTTTCTCCATCAATTTTTTTAGCATTGATTTATTTCAATTGATAATTTGGTTGTATCGATGTTGCCGGTGATTTCCGTATTTCTTAGGCCTATGTTGAAACTAGGAGGTTCTGAAGTAAAATTATTGTTCTGTTTGTAGCGCTTTGTACTTATTTCGTTTTCCACTTCTAACGAAATTACTGAATTTGATCTGAATTAATGGTTAATTTAAATTTGTGACGTATATTCGGTATGATGTTTGTATCTTCGAAGTATAATCCAAATTAATTAATGCCACTTGCGAAGTTCAGTTGATTTGCATTGGAATTTTATGTGTTATGCTTATAAATATTTATCGATTAGATAGGATTATGCAAGTTAACTAATGCCTCTCTAATAACACCAATGTTCCCAAGAAAAGGAGGAAGGCACCATTTTGTGTGGGACTACGAGTATGACCACACCTTGTGTATGGAATGACCTAGATTGAAAGGAGTTAATGAAACAAAATGAAAGTTGAAGAGAAATGTAATAGAGGTACTGAAGGAAAGAACTACGGTGAGCCGAAAAAAGATGGACCGTAACAAAATACGCAACGGAATCTATTTTAATGAAATTAAGCCAAACTCCCCTCCAGCTCAGGACATTACACTTTCCTAATGGGAGGATTAATTAATTTCTCCTGATACAAAAGTAGGGGTAAATATTCGTATCGCTTACCAGTGCTTATGAAAAGTGAGAGGCAACTAGGGGATATTTAATTTTCTCAGGTTTATCTCCACAGCAGAACATTTTTGATGTCAATTACACCTTTCTGGTGATACGAACCTCGTCAAAGTTTGGTGAGTTTGGTAACTTGCTCTCGTTGTATCGACTGCACAATGAGTGGGTAGTCTGGGCCACAACCTGTTGTTTCACGCTCTTTTTCTTCATTGCCTACTCTATCATCATATCCCTCTGTTGTCTAGGACATCTGATTCATTTGGTGCGAGCTTAATGATCCGTAAAGTCTCCCGCACGTAAATAAATCACTTTGGCGGTACATTTAGGCCTCGCAGTTTTTCTTTATACTTTTTCTCTTGTATTGGTTTACCGAATGTGAAAGTAATAAATGGCTCGCGGTAGTTAATTTATTATCGACTTTTTTGTTCGTATTTTACAGTTTGTCTCTTATTGAAGATTCTGCTGCATCAATTCTAGCGTTAATGAGGCAAGCGATTGTTCCACACCGCAGTTTGTCACTCCTGTAGCACTTTCGATCTCCCCGTTGTATGTTAACGTGTCTCAATATTCCTTCATTCCCTGCAGAGTTTGTTTATTTTACTTGCGAGCCTTTAGGCAAATGTGTCACTGAAAGTTCCTCGCGCTGACGTTCCTGTTCTAGCCCCACCACAATTATTTTTTTCCTTGTGCTTCTTGCTTATCTTGTGAATTTATTCCAAGCTTTTTTTTTATGCTGAGGCAGTAGAGCTCATTGGTCTCCGTAATGACAAGCTCAACTTTGCAGGTTTTGTTACGGACAATTCTTCGTTGATTCCTACGTTAATGTACATAGTCTTGGCACTTTTTGCATTTGTTTTAAGCACGCAAGTAAATCGGTCTCGTCAATGAGGGCTGCAAATCTTCCCGAGTTTCTCACGCTCTTGTGCTGCTAAGTCTACCACATTCAAGAGGACTTTCTGCATGCTTGGGCTGAAGTTTATGAACGAAAGTACTAACGTTTTCTATGTCTTCAAAAGTGCCGGATTCTTTCTATTGTCTTCGCTGATATTTTTTCGTGTGCGACTCGGTATTTTCAACATACATGTGCATAGCACTAATTTCGCTTACGTCAATAGATAATAGAATCATCCGAGTTATTGCCGGACTAATTTACGTACTATTTGAACAAAAAAATACGTGTTAAAGTCGCAACAAAAATAGTTTCTTCCGTTCAATCCATCGCCGGGGTTCCTTTCCTGATTATTTTTTCTTCAGGATCAACTTTGCATTCTCTTCACGTTTAAAAATATATAACGAAACGTAGCCAAGCTTCACTATTTTATCTTAATTTAAACTTCGCTGAGCGCCAGAGCTTTTTTATTTTCTTTTACTAAAAAGGCATCGTATCAACCTCGCTAGTGTCATGTAAATATCAGTTTTCTCAGCATATAGTAGAGCCTTCGAGTTGAACTCACGCTTGACTGAAGTAATGCTTTCTGCTACTAACTCATCTTCTACTTTTTAATTCTAAATTCCATAAGGAGAAAACCAATCCTTCCCGATTAGCACGTTTTCATTCTCACCTCTCTTGAATGGATAGGATTTTATGAAGTGAGAATTGCAATCAGATGCGTCAGCGTCCCTATCTTCTTAACCACTCGTCGTATTTCATTAATTTGACATATATCAGTAAATAGCGTAGTCTTGTACGATAACGTCTCAGCATCTACACGTCTGGTTCACGTAAGACCGACGTCGCGAGCACAAAAACCAGAGCCTTGCTCGATAGTGTCCTCTCACACCACCGCGTTTGACCGAAATACTCAGAGCGCAATCTTATCGATATCATTATAAGCAGGTGTCGACACTTGCGGCTGTCAATAAAGGAGGCTGGTTTGTTGCTTTCATGTTCCCCGTTATCTCAGCGATCCATCGCCTCGTGGCTAAGAGCTCCTGCTAAACCTGTTCCCAGCAGACCAGCTTTCTCTGCAAGTGGAATCCGCCGATTAGAAAAACTTCGTTTTCTTGGCTATGATTGCGAATAATTGGGGGATGTTGGCCTTCCCGGATGAATTATCTCGGTTAAGCGAAGATGAATTGCTTTTCTGGTATGAGAAATTGCGAGGTTGTTTATTCACTATACATTTATCTGACGTCTTGCTGACTCTTAATACGATTTCTGGTTAATCGCGCGCGAGGAAGAATAAATTTGTATTTTTAATGACATTGTCACCTGTACCTCGTAGGTGAGCTAGATTCATTACCTATCATTCATTACGTAGCTTTAGCCCTGTTATTTATTAAATAAGGTGTTCTTAACATATATTACGATTTTGAGGTGTTTATTAATACACTAGTGCAACCTGCCCGTCAAAAATGATGGGATTCGATATTTACCTTAAATAAATCTCCCAGATGTGGATGAAGAACAAATAGATCCATCAAATAGTACCCGCGGTTAAAATATTCCCGTACTTGTGCTGTGGTGAAACTCGTAGCACAGATACGGTCAGTAAGTACCCTTGAAAGCGTGACAAAGAGGCGACCCGACAAACCAACAACAACTGAGTATTATTATTTATTATTAGCCAGGAAGTTTTTGCAAACATTTGTTTATTTTTCCTCGCGATAAGTTGCGTTTTCTTGAACAAAAATTAAATTTTTATTACCGCAATATTATTTACCTCGTAAACAAAACCGCGCAATAGGCCAGATTTTTTATATCATTTGAATAGTATCTATGATACCATTTTGTATTTATATAATATATATTCTATATAGGGGTTTCTCTGCATGTAAAACCACCTTCCAGTTGAACTCACACATGCCTGAAGTAATGCCTTCTGTTACTAACTCGTCTTAGATGTACATATTGAGCGAAGAAAAAAAATTTTGTTGAACGGAAAAAATTTTTCTGCCTTTTTTGCTATAGTGATTTGTTACGCATTATTTTTGCTTCGAGAAGTGACGTTTAAAAGTTGAATTAACTTGGGAGTGAGGCGGATATCAGTGGGAAGGAATTAGAGTGGAAAATTTCATCAAAACCGGGCGTTTGATGCGTCAACTCGCGATGAAACTCCCGGTCAATGAAGTTATTTGTTACTCCTAAAGAGACCCCGAATTTTGAAATACTTTGAAAAGCTGCAAGTTCTATTCATTTTACCTGCGGAGTTGACGTGATCTTGGCGTGTTTTTTAACCCTTTTCAATGTTGAACTTGTGGACAGCTGAGAAGAGCTCAGAATCGAAGGCCTTCATAAACTTGTCTGGGGCTGTTTTGATACATCGTGTTTTGGACGAGATCACTCGTCACACTTATAAAGACAAATTAGACGCAGATGAGTTCAACTCTCCATGCCGAGCAAGGGTTTAAAGCTTGGATCTGGTGGAAGCTCAGTTCCAATAAACGCATTAAAAATCATTAATTTGTGTTTGCAAAACGTACTAAGTGGTTTGATAACTCATAGAGAAGCTCAAAATAGCTTATCTAAATTATTTGAATAGCTGAAAATAGCTCAGTTTCGCCAGCAGGAATAAGTTCTTGCTGTAACTATTTCAAAGTCAGTTGTTTTCCTCCGTTTGTTGGTCCTTAACATTGATCTCTTGCTTAGAGCGCTTTATTTCGGGACTTGTGTGTGGTCCTATTTTGATAATCATGTTAAACGTTTTTGAAGGTTTGGTACTTCAGTTATTTGCTTTATTTAACTGGAAGCGTGTTGACATTCATGGCTGAATGCAAGTACAATTCTATAGCCAGCACCCAGGTGTTGGCGCTGCTCTGCTCCTTGTATCGCTCGTATCAGGGTTACTAGATTGGCCTTTTTCCGGCCAATATATTCTCATTTTTTTTCTTCAAACGAATTTGGCCATAGATATAGATAACTCTGTAGGATTACCAAATGTTGAGTGATTTTTGTGGCATAGTTTTGTATCAAAAGAGGCGAAATTTATGAAGTTGGCCAAGAAAAGGCCAACGTAGCAAGCCTGTATCGCTCCAGCATCACGCGCCTCAGCGGGCTGGTCGCTTCAACGTCGGCTAGAACAAGTCCGTGTGTCTTAATTAACTTTGTTAAGAGAAGGTCCAGCCTTGTACACTACAGGTCGGCGTAGCGAGATTTGCGCTTGCGTCTGTTTCTCCTCTTTGTACAGTGGCGATCTCAAAGGTCGTTAGGGACTGCGCTGTCTCTGCTGGATGATCTCACAACACTATCTTCAAAACAAATCTGGACATCCTTATCCATTCATGTCAACATTTTTCTACTCATGTTACCGTTATTATAATCACTATTATTA
The DNA here is from genome assembly GCA_030386875.1 of Morinoia aosen. NCBI lineage: Eukaryota > Metazoa > Arthropoda > Malacostraca > Amphipoda > Talitridae > Morinoia > Morinoia aosen. The sequence goes on from CM059577.1 coordinate 34,221,248, forward strand.
GACTTACTCTGGCATCAGGTAGTGACCGACATTAGAATGAGAAAGGAGCTGCCACTCGGCAGAATACACAATGGATCAAATTTAACAAGAAATACAATATATTGAGGCTATTTTCAAAAGTGGACCGAAAGGTCCTCAAAAGTCCACTTCCACTTCGAAAAATTTAAGGGGTTGAATTTTTGTTTTGGCTTTTGACGCAATATTGGTCTACGACTGAAAAATAGCTGACGCTGAAAAGGTGAGCGTAAACGAAGAAAAGACGAAGGTTTCTGCTGGAGTGCGGCAATACGCGATGTTAAATGCGCTGGTGGCGAGGGTGCAGGTGATGCTGTTCTGCGATATCGTGCGCCACAATCTACAAAAGCTAAAAATGGAGTTGGGATTCCTAGTGCCAGGGAATATCACGATATTATCTGCCAGCGTTCTGCTCGTTCGCGCTCGTTTTTCACTGTTTCTTCTTTGGCATTGGGTTGAAAAAATTCTCGCAGTGCGTCAGATCCTCTTGAATTGTTGACTTGTTGTACTCGAAACACAGGAAAAATAGCGGTGGATCCGGCAATGTTTCACTGTTGAAATTGTCTTAACGTAGTGTGGAAAAAGCATGCTAAGTCTTAGGTTGACAATGAAGAATTGTTAAAAATTTATACTCGTTTTTCTCCTTTGCATCACGTCGCTTTAGTGTTGACATGCACAATGTCGAGTATCGTTCCATAGTTTCTACGCAAATATCCAGTGTCGGTTGCCTTGTGACTTGTAGACCCAAGTTTGAAATTCTGCATAATTCTTTTGGGATGTGATGTGAAAGCCTGCTGTTACGTTGCAGCGACGTGTGCTCGTCAAACTTTATGTATTTCCATGGTAACTAACATTATATCATAGTTATAAGAACAGAATAATTAACGTAATTATTGACGAGAGACTGGGGATGGCTTTTCATAGGGTATTAACCCGAGAATAATCCAATTTGGTCGTTTTTACTCTTTTCTTTATGAGTAAATTTATACTGCGTGAAACAAAAGATAAAAATAAAAACTTTATTCTCAATAAATTTGATTCAACGCTCAGGCATTCGAAAATACTCTTGCTTAGAATATCGAAATTGGATCATATTTGCTCCTGCCCATAGCTTACGCAGTGCAACAAGGAAGTTCCGAGTCTGCGGTTCCCTCAGTGACGCCACCTAGTTTAGGTGCTAAAAATGTTTCGTTTACGCTATTTTCAAAATTTGGGTTTGTGTTATTCTAAGTCATTGTTTTTATTAAAAATTTCGGAATTATTTTTTTCCTACTCTAAACGTGGACAAATGTGTTTTCAAAAATGTATAGTGGACAGGAGTTTTTTTTAAGTATACACAAACTTTCATGCTGAAAATAGCTCCAGGCAACGAGATATAATAGTTAGAATTCAAGGACAAATTGAGGATAAACGTTTGTGCTGTGATGTACGAACTGAATTTTGAAAAATCTCAATTAACAGGAAACACATTTCGAGCGACTTCTTCAATATTGGCTCGTGTTACCGGTCGATACAAGGGCTACTTAACATTGATTTCTTGCCTCTAGATGACCTTGGTGCGCGCTCGGCTTCCCCATGGTATCCTGTGGTGGAGCTGGTGGTACCCTGTGAGGATAGGAGCCTCTCCCTCTGCTGCTGGTGTGCTTAGGCCTAAACTGTGTGTCACTGCTGTGCTGCTGCTTCCTTACTGTTGCTCTTGATGTGTTACCTAGCTACTGTTGCTCTTGCTGTGTTACCTAGCTACTGTTGCACTTGCTGTGTTACCTAGCTACTGTTGCTCTTGCTGTGTTACCTAGCTACTGTTGCTCTTGCTGTGTTACCTAGCTACTGTTGCTCTTGCTGTGTTACCTAGCTACTGTTGCTCTTGCTGTGTTACCTAGCTACTGTTGCTCTTGCTGTGTTACCTAGCTACTGTTGCTCTTGCTGTGTTACCTAGCTACTGTTGCTCTTGCTGTGTTACCTAGCTACTGTTGCTCTTGCTGTGTTACCTAGCTACTGTTGCTCTTGCTGTGTTACCTAGCTACTGTTGCTCTTGCTGTGTTACCTAGCTACTGTTGCTCTTGCTGTGTTACCTAGCTACTGTTGCTCTTGCTGTGTTACCTAGCTACTGTTGCTCTTGCTGTGTTACCTAGCTACTGTTGCTCTTGCTGTGTTACCTAGCTACTGTTGCTCTTGCTGTGTTACCTAGCTACTGTTGCTGTGTCTGTGTTACCTAGCTACTGTTGCTCTTGCTGTGTTACCTAGCTACTGTTGCTCTTGCTGTGTTACCTAGCTACTGTTGCTCTTGCTGTGTTACCTAGCTACTGTTGCTCTTGCTGTGTTACCTAGCTACTGTTGCTCTTGCTGTGTTACCTAGCTACTGTTGCTCTTGCTGTGTTACCTAGCTACTGTTGCTGTGTCTGTGTTACCGATTCCCTAGATACTGTTGCTCTTGCTGTGTTACCTAGCTACTGTTGCTCTTGCTGTGTTACCTAGCTACTGTTGCTCTTGCTGTGTTACCTAGCTACTGTTGCTCTTGCTGTGTTACCTAGCTACTGTTGCTCTTGCTGTGTTACCTAGCTACTGTTGCTGTGCCTGTGTTACCGATTCCCTAGATACTGTTGCTCTTGCTGTGTTACCTAGCTACTGTTGCTCTTGCTGTGTTACCTAGCTACTGTTGCTCTTGCTGTGTTACCTAGCTACTGTTGCTCTTGCTGTGTTACCTAGCTACTGTTGCTCTTGCTGTGTTACCTAGCTACTGTTGCTCTTGCTGTGTTACCTAGCTACTGTTGCTCTTGCTGTGTTACCTAGCTACTGTTGCTCTTGCTGTGTTACCTAGCTACTGTTGCTGTGTCTGTGTTACCGATTCCCTAGATACTGTTGCTCTTGCTGTGTTACCTAGCTACTGTTGCTCTTGCTGTGTTACCTAGCTACTGTTGCTCTTGCTGTGTTACCTAGCTACTGTTGCTCTTGCTGTGTTACCTAGCTACTGTTGCTGTGTCTGTGTTACCGATTCCCTAGATACTGTTGCTCTTGCTGTGTTACCTAGCTACTGTTGCTCTTGCTGTGTTACCTAGCTACTGTTGCTCTTGCTGTGTTACCTAGCTACTGTTGCTCTTGCTGTGTTACCTAGCTACTGTTGCTGTGTCTGTGTTACCGATTCCCTAGATACTGTTGCTCTTGCTGTGTTACCTAGCTACTGTTGCTCTTGCTGTGTTACCTAGCTACTGTTGCTGTGTCTGTGTTACCGATTCCCTAGATACTGTTGCTCTTGCTGTGTTACCTAGCTACTGTTGCTCTTGCTGTGTTACCTAGCTACTGTTGCTGTGTCTGTGTTACCGATTCCCTAGATACTGTTGCTCTTGCTGTGTTACCTAGCTACTGTTGCTCTTGCTGTGTTACCTAGCTACTGTTGCTCTTGCTGTGTTACCTAGCTACTGTTGCTCTTGCTGTGTTACCTAGCTACTGTTGCTCTTGCTGTGTTACCTAGCTACTGTTGCTGTGTCTGTGTTACCGATTCCCTAGATACTGTTGCTCTTGCTGTGTTACCTAGCTACTGTTGCTCTTGCTGTGTTACCTAGCTACTGTTGCTGTGTCTGTGTTACCGATTCCCTAGATACTGTTGCTCTTGCTGTGTTACCTAGCTACTGTTGCTGTGTCTGTGTTACCGATTCCCTAGATACTGTTGCTGTGCCTGTGTTACTGCTTTCTCACCTCTTCTTTGTAATTGCTCCTAGTTAAAGTTTTTCACCCGCGTTATTCTTTCCTTTTTTATTTATTTAATATATTCGTAATATTTATATTAATTTTCACCCGGCTTTTATTCGTAACTCGTGCTGAACATTTCCAGGCGATTTTAAACTCTGCTACGATGTGGGAAACGGCTATTATTTTACGAAGTATTGTACCCAAGTTTCTAAGATAGTTCCGGAATTTTGAGCTCTATTTTCAGATAAATAAAAATCTCGTTCGTATCGCCGTTTTGCAATATCTTTTTCTCGAGTGTTTGTCATTGCGTATTTTTATATTATACTTGTCTTGTATTTTTTTCATTTCATCAGATTATGAGTTTCAAGGTGATGAGCGCTTTTTTTTAATAAACTTTTTCTTAGGCGAGCCTAAACTTCAGTACCGTAATAAACTTTCTAAACACCGTTTTTCATAGGCAGACGCTAGTACAAATATTTACAGTTGGAAGCGTAAAAATTTTGTTCTGACAGTCGCGGTTCCGCCAGTGGATGTTGCGGTTGTTAACGGATGTTCTTACCACCTCAGCCGCCGACGTGATGTAGCTGCCGCACTCGCGCTCCCGAGGCCGGATTTCCTATCCATTTGCATCGTCGGAGCGGTACAGTTGGCAGCGTGAATTCATTAGCGGACTTGGTTACGACGTGCAGTAGCTGGATTATCTATTTATTCACGTCGTCGTGGCGTTGCAGCTGCCAGCGTAATTTATTGAGTAGACTTGGCTACCACGTGCCGTAGCCCGATTTCAGATCTATTCTGTTCACATCGTCGGAGCGGTACAGTTGGCAGCGTGAATTCATTAGCGGACTTGGTTACGACGTGCAGTAGCTGGATTATCTATTTATTCACGTCGTCGTGGCGTTGCAGCTGCCAGCGTAATTTATTGAGTAGACTTGGCTACCACGTGCCGTAGCCCGATTTCAGATCTATTCTGTTCACATCGTCGGAGCGGTACAGTTGGCAGCGTGAATTCATTAGCGGACTTGGTTACGACGTGCAGTAGCTGGATTATCTATTTATTCACGTCGTCGTGGCGTTGCAGCTGCCAGCGTAATTTATTGAGTAGACTTGGCTACCACGTGCCGTAGCCCGATTTCCGATCTATTCTGTTCACATCGTCGTAGCGGTACCGCTGGCAGCGTGAATTTATGAGCGGACTTGGCTGGGACGTGCTGTATGTAGCGTATCAAGTTAACTTGACAGAAGTTTCGCTAAAGTTTGCGGTATTTAGTTCACTTCTTCAGTCAGGGTTCTCTGCGGCCACAGTCTTTTCTTCTTTATTTTAGTAATTTAAAGAAATATTTGGGATTTGTTGTGAATTTTTTTTCTTCTATAGCGATACCGCATATCTAACAGAAAAAAATTAACATAGGTGCATTCAATGATTTACTTCATTTCATGCATTTAAAATTGTGCTCATCGGTTTATTAAATGATAGTTTTTGCTCTTATTTCAAGAAATGCGATAAATGTTCTTTTCGACTTGGCTTTTTTCATCATTCGTTTGTTGAAGGTACGTATTAATTCGAGTATCTCATTCATTTATGCCAGGAGAGCATACTCATGTAATATATATCAAGTTCGGGGTTACAACATCGGGATAAGAGCTGGAATGAATCTAATCCATAATTAAAATTGTCTACTCGTGCTTACTGACGCGAGTCACGTGTGTTCATGTAATTAGTAAGCTCCATGTAAATCATCTCACGAGCAGTTCCTGCTTGTGGACGCTGATGAAAGTAACTCGGACTACGGGACTTCCATATTTGTTACCCCACAGGGGGATACAACTATTGTATCTATGGGAATTAGCACTCTCAGAGGGAAAATGTGTGAGGGCCCGAGCTGAGAGTTAGGTAGGCCTTCTTTTTGTTGAAATAAAATGTTTTTGTTATGTTATGGACCACCTTTTTTCGGTTTACTGCTGTCCTGTTTTTCAGCACCTGTTACTTTCTTCTTCAACTTTTATCTTATTTCATCGACTTCTTTCTTAACTTGCTTTTTCTATGCCCCTTCTGCATAGATTCTGCGTTTCCCTATCTCCCTACAAAATGGTGCCTTCCTCTCTTCGAAACGCTTTTTTTTTGAGGTTAGGGAGGTTTATGATTTAAGGTGATCATCCCGGTTTTTCAACTTTTTTCGTCCGATTCGTATGAAAATTGGCCAGTATAGGTATGTATTTTGTGAAAGTAAACTTTTTTACTAACGTCACTTTTTCGATTTAGGCCTTAGTTTTTTGTTACGAAAAATAAGTTTTTGGGACATTTTTATGGATATTTCAACCCGTATCCCCTCATTGAGTTTTTATGCTAGATCAAGACTAAAGACAGTTTTAGAATCCTTGAAACATTTCTAACAAAAGTACATTTTTAAATTATCTATTTCCCATTTTGTTTTCTTTTATATGGGGTCGAAATGAGATCGAAAATTCAAGATTTTTGTCCCCTTACCCCCTTTTGGGGGGAGGGGATCTATTGTCCGTAGCCCCATAAAATTTTATGACCGAATAGTCCACCACCTAAGGGTCCTTTTCCAACAAAATCATAAAAAATACTCATCGTACCGACAGGGGCCTGGGATGATCACCTTAACCAATGTATAAGGCAATATAATCTAATCACGGTCGGTTGTGCCTTGTTCCCTTCAAGATGAAAGCGTCAGTTACGAACTGGGTGTTCCAAAATATATTGGGATTTCGTAAGGAACGCGTATTCAGGCATTTTTCCTCTTGTAACATTTATTTATGAATATCCTGCTTTTCACTACGGTCTAACAATTCTATTCAATTGTCTGTTGTAAATCAGAACATGGGCTAATTATAAGTCCCTTTTTGTTTTTTACTTTGTCCACGGGAGTAATTCGCTTTTAATTTTTTTTCCCTTCAGCCTACATTGACTTATGCATTTCTAGCATGTATACTCCTCTAGTGAATACAACAATTGTATCTATGGGAATTAGTGCTTTCACTTGAGAAAAGATGCAATATTCCGAGCTAAAAGTTAGGTAGGCCTTCCTTTCGTTGAAATCAGAACATGGGCTAATTATAAGTCCCTTTTTGTTTTTTACTTTGTCCACGGGAGTAATTCGCTTTTAATTTTTTTTCCCTTCAGCCTACATTGACTTATGCATTTCTAGCATGTATACTCCTCTAGTGAATACAACAATTGTATCTATGGGAATTGGTGCTTTCACTTGAGAAAAGATGCAATATTCCGAGCTAAAAGTTAGGTAGGCCTTCCTTTCGTTGAAATAAAACAAGGTTTTTGTTTTCTTACGGTTCACTGCAGTCTTGTTTTTCACAACCGATTAGTTTCATCCGCTTTTATTTTGTTTCGTAAGGTTCCTTCTTAACTTGCTCTTGTTGTACGCTGGGGATCTTGTGTGGGAACACACTTTATGTGTAGATTCCCCGTTCCCTTAATTCCACACTGAATGGTGCCTTCTTACTTCCTCTCTTTGCGATACCTTTGTTGTGGGCTTGAACAAGCTTATCTAATCTTCTCGAATTTATCCATCGGGGTCTGCATTTCTTATTGCTGCGTGAAAAAACGTGGCCTCGTTTGAACCGACGTCTTGTTTCTCTTTCAACAAGTGCAAATTTGGCATTGTTATCAGCGCTCGTGATTATGTAATTAGCAGATCGAGACGCCAGTGCACATCAAGCGCGGCCTCGTCTGCGCTGTACTCTACTCTACAGGGTGCTCTGTTGACTTGGGTGCTGCTGCACAGTGATGTATGTAGACTGCTCTGCTGCACACAGTGCTGTGGACTGCTGCACCCGGTGTTGGTGTGGACTGCTGCACCCGATGTTGGTGTGGACTGCTGCACGCGGTGTTGGTGTGGACTGCTGCACGCGGTGTTGGTGTGGACTGCTGCACGCGGTGTTGGTGTGGACTGCTGCACGCGGTGTTGGTGTGGACTGCTGCACGCGGTGTTGGTGTGGATTGTTGCACTCGGTGTTGGTGTAGACAGTGAAGTTATTGGTTATGACGCGCGAATTAACTTATTTGTACTTTCTTGTACATGGCGAAGAATCACTGTGCTGAGAATGTGGAATGTAAGTAGGAGTCAGTGGTCAGTTTGCTGTATAATTAACGGTAATCTAGGAGTTGACCATTCGTTGAGCAGCTTGCTGTTCATGACATTCTTTGGTTTTGACGAATTTCCTGAGGACAATTTATTGTCTTTTATATCTTGAACGCAGTGATGATAGTCAATGAAACTTCAAATTTCCTGTGCCAATGCACTTGAAATTGTATTTCTATTTAGACAACAAATAGTGGGAAGAAGTTCACGCAAATGTTGCGCTTCATTTGCAGTCGTGTGAAGACCTCTGGAGCGCAGTACGTACGGTGCACGGGACGCTTTCCTGCCGTAGTTCTCTGCCTCGCACACCAGTAAAGCTGCGAGCCTTCATTCTGATGACAGTAATCCTGGCTAAATATCCCTGCGGGCGAGTGTAGTGCAGCAATCCTGCATGCAATAGCAGTAACGTTCCAGGGTTAGAGATCGAGGCGACAGTATAGAATATAGAAATTTTCTTGCGCGTGTTGCACCTGCAGAGCGCACGACCTTATGTGACCCGAGTATCCTTCTTCCTTGGTAATATCTCAATTTAATTCGCATTTTTCAGGAGCCTTATAATCTTTTTGACGGTAGAAAGAAATTGAACGTATGAACAGATGATTACTAAACTACCCCCGACTATCAAATAACTACTACACGAAGCTATTTGGTACACGGAGCTAGTATGTAAAAATCTGTTCAACTCTGACAGAGGGCATGTTGAATAAATTCCATTAAGATTTCTCACTCAATCTAGCATTCAATTGTAAGCTGCTTAATTTCTGTCTTTAAACCCTGTAATTACTCGCATCAGTTACGCAGTAGGAGCTTAAAAAAATTGTGAAGACCGGTGCCTCAAATCGTACCTGCCGTGTTACAGGGTTTCCGATACATCGTAAACAGATGTCTGTCTCAGAGGGATACATCCATTGTATGCGTGGAAACTTGAGCTCCCAGGGAAATATGCGAGGTCCTGAGCTGGAGGTTAAGTAGACCTTCCTTTTGTAGAAGTTGTATAATTTCTCTTGTTTACGCACCATCTTATTTTGGTTCACTGCTGTCTTGTTTTTCAGCGTCTATTACTTTATTTTTCAACTTGTATCTTGTGGATTAAACTTCTTTGTCTTGCTTTTTCTATGAGCTGGGTGTGGATGTTATATCTTAGTCCTAGATTCCTCGTTTCGTATATTCCCTGCTTAAAAAAAAGGCGCTTTCCTCCTTTCTCTCTTGATAACACGTTTGTTATGGTTAGAAAAGTTTTAAAACTTTAATCTATATAGTATGCAAGTAGGTGAACCATTTGACTAGTTAGTGGGTGCTTATTAAGTTTAGTGAGTGGGTGTCAGAGATACCAGAATTATTGTGCTTGTGTAGGACAGCAGAGTAGCTTCACCGGCTAGACATAAACATCAAAATCGAACTATGCCTGCCGTAGCTGTCGATAAAACATGTCCTATTTAATATACAAATCAACTAAAATACTGAGATTGTACGTAGTTATGATTCGTAGCGACGAATGTATTTCCGAGACATTATTATGCATTGTCACGTAATGGACTCGTTCTAATGATTACATACGATTCATTATACTTTCCATAGGTGATAAATGACTCATACGAGATATCGGGCTTGGGGTTTCCCTAATGTACGTACCTCTGCACAGATGGTGACTGACCACAGGTACCTCTGTACTCTGGGTGACTTGCCCACTCTCGCCGCTTTGTGCTGGGTGACTAGCCCACTCGTACCTCTGTGTGCTGGGTGACTTGCCCACTCGTACCTCTGTGTGCTGGGTGACTTGCCCACTCGTACCTCTGTGTGCTGGGTGACTTGCCCACTCGTACCTCTGTGTGCTGGGTGACTTGCCCTCTCGTACCTCTGTGTGCTGGGTGACTTGCCCTCTCGTACCTCTGTGTGCTGGGTGACTTGCCCACTCTCGCCGCTGTGTGCTGGGTGACTTGGCTGCTCCCGCTGCTATGTTCTAGATTATTTGACACTCTGGTGCTGGATGGATGACTGACCACACACACACTCTCTCGAGGAGCATAACTACCAGGCATTACACCTTGATAACCGAACACGAGACGCGTTAGGAGCTGCCGATGACGAGCCCGAGGAGCCTCCTTGACAAGGTCAGCCGTCGGTCGGAGCGGCGTGCCTGGGGCGCTGCTGCGGCCGGCCGCATCTCCCTCCTTCCCTGCGCGTCCAGAGGGCAACGAAATGTCTTCCTTCAGACAGAGCACTTGGAAAAAAGCGACTCGCGTGGAATGCGCTCTCTGCTGGACGCAGCTGCTGCATAGCGGGGCTGTGGTATGTGGTGGGTGGTGAGGTGAGTAGTGTTCTGGGCACTTGAATGATGTTGGTTATGGTGAGGCGAATGGTATTGGGAGGAAGGGAATGGTATTCCGGGCACTTGAATAATGTCTGTTATGGTGAGGAGAATGAAGGTGTGGGGAGATAAATAGTGTTGTTAGATTAATGATGCTGTGGAGAATTGAATAGTGTTGTGGGGAGTTAAATAGTTGTGGGGAATTGAATAGTGTTGTGAAGAATTGAATAGTGTTGTGAAGAATTGAATAGTGTTGTGAAGAATTGAATAGTGTTGTGGGGAGTCGAACGGTGTTCTGGAGAGGTGGTGTTCAGGGTGGTGGCATTCTCAAGGAATATGAGGTTGTTTTTGGCTTGTAGCATTTCCCAGTAATAGGTAGTGTTGTGGGGAAAATGGTTTTAAAAGAATCTACAGATGCCTCGACTGGGTGGTTGTTTTTATATATGGTGGACTAGTGTTCAGGAGGAAAACGATGCTGGTGCTTGGGAGGTACTGATGCTGTTGTCAAGAAGAAGATAGAAGTTTAGAGGTCGAAGGCATACCTCAGTTTAGCATAGCACTCTCGAGGGGATTGATGTCATTTCAGAAGAGTGGGTCGTATTTAAATATTCGGAAAAAATCCCCAACCAACTAGCAAGTTGGGTCCTATTACCCTCTAGCTGCGGGGCCATTTAAATTCTCGGAAGACATGTCCCAACCAACCAGCAAGTTAAACTCAGCCTCGAGTAGCTGGAGGGAAGGCCGTCGGTGTCGTAGCCCTGTGCTACACGCAGGAAGACGGCATGAGCGCAGCCTCCGTTGGCCTGGAGCTGTGGCCGCTGCTGCTGCTTTGCGACGGCGACCCGGCTGTTGTCCTCACAGCGGCGCTTGCTGTGTGGTGGCGGCTTGTTGTCGTGACGGTGTGTGTGGCTGGTGTGTTCTGTTGCATTGTGTGTGGCTGGTGTGTTGTGTGTGGCTGTGGTGAGTGTGGCTATTGTGATGTCTGTTGTTGCGTTGTGTGTGGCTGGTGTGTTGAGTGTAACTGTTGTCAGTTGTGTTGAGTGTGGCGAGGAGGCTTCCTCTCATCTCACTCAGGTATGCAGCCGCCACTTGCACCTATGATGTACATAGCACCTTTTACTTGACGTGAGATTATTGTACGCAGCGCTCATTTTTTATTTTTCTATATGTGCAGTATCGATTTCTGTACTAATTGATTGTACACTTGTTTAACCTATGCACTTCGGCACAGCCCCTGTATTTATTATCAGAGCTAATTTTGGGTGTGAGACGAGACGCTGTTTCTTATATTCGTTCTACGATTCATGAACTAATTTGTGAACGCTCTCATCGTTTCTTAACGGATGCATGTTATTTGCGGCCAACAAATGTATACAGTGAGTAAAATGTGTTTGTTTTTGACTGTTAAAATGCAACAGCCTAAATTTTCATAACTTTTTTTTACGTTGAATGAAGGGGAAAACAAAAGAAGAACTTATTTTTAATACTCTCAACTTTTTTGCCTTTAGTTTTTTTTTTGCATTAAATATACGATAAAGTAGAAGCAAATTAAATTATCACGATTGCAAGTTTTTCCATTCTCTTCGTATCTAATGCACCACGATATAGAAAAAGTATTTTTTTAAATTATTTAAAACATTCTATCCTTTTTCATTCTTCGCTTTAAAAGTTGCGGTGAGGGGGATGTGAGGTACATTTTTACAATTCAAATCACACAGTTCAGGACATGCGGTGGAGTGGCCGCAGTGACAGTCTCGCGGTTGCCACGACTGAGGTGTGACGTCACCACGCCTCAGCTCCTGCAAATTCGACCGCGCAAACTCGGTCGTGGCCGACAGCTAAATTGAGACGACACTGTAATCTTTTACTCCAGCTATGAGTTATGTGTATTGTTCGGTCGGAGTTGAGTCCATTTGGCCACGCAACGTCTTAACTTTCCTTCCATCTTTCGAGAAGTTTGTGTTGTTCTTGCACTGAGCGCCATGCAAATACTTTGTATTTGCTGGTTGAACAGAATGGTTTGTTGTATTGGAGGGCAACGATTCGTTTCATCTTCATATTTTTTTTCATCGTCATTGGTGTAATTATGTTCTATATTTACCTCCTCCTCTACTAACTTTTGCAACTAACTCCCACTGCCACGACTGCCTTGCTCTGTTTTACAGTATAATGCGAGTGTGCAGACAGACGCAACTGATTACTATTTCTAAAAGCTGATCAGTTCTGTGTTATTTTTATTGTATTCTTGGCTTACTCTTCAGCAGGTCTTTGAGGATTAAAGAACGAAAATTGTTCTCTGCGGATAAGGCAATTTTATGGTTCAATTTTATGCTCATCTAAATAATACTCCAATTTTTCATCTAATGCTCTTATCTTGAGAACTGATTTTCAGAAGTAGCGAATAATAACGCGGGGTCAAACTATCAGTCTATCCATCTTGCTGTTTTCTGATATTTTGATCCATAGAACTCGTAATTGAACGTCCATGTGCTCAAACGAAGAAATGTATTTCTTAGTTGATTGTTGCGATGATATGCATTGTTGTAAATGGTATTGCGACATTCATAATATTAAATATTATTGCATACGTCATCCCGTTAATATCACGTGTACGTGAATTCAGTAGGAGAGCTTCTAGACAGCATTTTTGGCTGTATAAAACACGAATGAAATTATCTTAGAGCCTTACATCTTTAGATCGTGTACCTTAGCTATGCTGCCCTAATCTGAGTAGGTGACTTCAATTTAAACGAACCTCAAACAATTACTCAGAGCTTTCGTTCATCTTATTAAGTTGTTTTTCTTTGTTTGTTTTTCAGACGGTATTGTTGAACGGCATGTCTGCTGCTGAAAAAAAAATTAATTTCGCAAGCGATGCTAGGCTCTTCGTAAGAGAACAAGGGTGAACGGACCAAAACATTCTATGAGCGCACATTCGCGCTGCTTCCTCTAGTGTTTCCTGCCCTAATTTTTCCGCATATTTTTGCCCGACTTTTTTACGGTATTTTTCGTCACCGAACTTGCCCAGCGTAGGACTTTTTTCTGCTCCGATTTGCACAGCTGCTTGTCTCAGTTTCACGGACTTTTGTTTTGTGCTTTTTGTGCAGCGCTTGCTGTCAGGTGTGTTCATCCGCGTGCTTTGGCGTGAAGTAAATTCTCGTCGTGTTACTTTTTCCAACGCCTCCGGAAACATTTCTGTTCGCTGCACGCGGATGAACTCGTGCGTTTATTATCGTGAAGCCATTCGAATAGTTCAATTTCAGGATTGTTATCCAGGTTTCGTATTACTTTGTCACATTGAAAACGTGCATGTTGTTTGTGATATGTATATTTGTTATACGTATATATGCATGCATGTATAAATGAGCGTTGTAATGATATGTACAGTGGGTGCCACAAATATTCAGTACAAGATCAAATGTTTATTTATCATAGTTACACACCAGCCAAATAATCTAAAATTAAACATGCGATATATTTTCATTTGCTAAATGCATATTCAGTATCAGGATACACTAATAATAAAATATTCCCATGATTACAGCAAAAATATCGAACAAACGTTTTAAAAAGTATCCAATACATACATATATCATTGAGAAATAGTCAGTATTTGGTGATATGACCATTCGTCCCCTCAGGGGGATACAATTATTGTATCTATGGGAACTAGCGCTCCCAGGGGGACAATGTGAGGGCCCGAGCTGAAGTTAGGTAGGCCTTCTTTTTGTTGAAATAAAATGTTTTTGTTATGTTAAAGACCACCTTTTTTCGGTTTACTGCTGTCCTGTTCTTCAACACCTACTACTCTCTTCTTCAACTTTGGTCTTGTTTCATGATCTTCTTTCCCAACTTACTGTTTCTATGCCTTTCTGCATAGATTCCGCGTTTCCTTAACTCCATACTAAATGGTGACTTCCTCCTTCCTCTCTTTGGATCGCATTTGTTGCTGGGTAGGGAGGCTAAAACTAACGACTAATCTAATCTATGACCTTTCGTCTATCAAACCACTTTCAACTGTTCGTGTTGCTCACTTTTAGGTTCTTGTTGATACTTTTAGGTGTCTTGCGCCCATAGTTCTGGGCATACTCTTCCTCGAGGGGATACAATTATTGTTGTATTTACGGGAATTACCCTTCCCTAATAAAAGATGTGTGGTCTCGAGCTGAAAGTTAGCTAGACCTTCTTTTTGTTAATATATGTATTTTTTTTAGAACCTACGTTTTCTCTTTATTGCGGCCCTTTTTTTATCAGCATCATTATTTTCTTATTTAATTTTTATCTTGTATGAACTTCTTTTCATCTTGCTGTCTCTATGCGTAGGGTGTGGGGACAACACTCTTCATGCATGGTTTCCTCGTTCCCTTGATTCAATATTACATGGTGCCTTCTTCTTTCATTTCTCGGGAATACCTTTGTTGTAGTTGCGGGGATTCAAACGAACTTATAAGTTGTATAAACTACGATGTAGATAATTTTTTTCAGAAGAATATTTACAGCGTTCCTGTCGAGCAACCCCGGTAGAAATGTTTGAGGACAATTTATGTTTGTTTTGTTGAATACTTATTTGGGGCGATGGTCAAACTCGTCGATCTCACTTCTATGCTTTACTATTTGAGAATATGGTCTCAAATTTGTATTCAGGTTACAGAGGTACGTAAGATATTCTATTTTCAATTATCTGCTTTTGTGTAACTCGGGTAACCAAGCTTATTACCTTATGTTGAATATATATTACACCCTTTTTTATACACTCGTAATTATACGAACGGTATATTAATGTAATGAGTGATGGAGATGTTTTTTTGTGTCGTACTTGATTAGTAAAATGAAAAATGAACTTATCAAATGCTGTGGCATGGGTTAGCCAAAAAGTTCTTTCGTTTTTGAATTCCATTTTTCCGACCTTCTAAAGATCGTTTTATATTCTTGTTCTCTAAATCTTGTATTTGATACAGCGAGCATGTTCACGTCAGTGTAATAAGTCTCCAAGTAGAGAAGTTTTGACATTTTTGGTTGCATTCGAGTCCTTGAAATGGTGGAGCAATCAGAACACTACCGACAGACATATAATGCTTTTCTGTTTCAGAGTGGAAAGAAAGCAACAGAAACTTGTTGAAATATATACCGTGTGTACGGGGTAGTGCTCTGATTGGTCCACCATTTCAAGGACTTGAATCAGAAGTGTTAGAACTTCACTACTTGGAGGCCTATTTATTATACACTGACGCAAACATGCTCGCTGTACCGAACACAGGATTGAGAGGATGAAAATATAAAAAACGAAATTTTGAAGGCCCGAATAATGACATTTTAAAAGCGAACTTTTTGGCCAACGCAGTAATAACACGCGCTTCTGGTAAATTTGAATACATTGAGTTTTTGAAGATAGCGAAGCTCAAGAGTAGCCTGTGTCGTAAAAACTGTAGGTTTTAATTGTTTGAAAATTGGGCCAACTCGTGCTTCTGAGTCTTGTCACAAAAGGTTAAATGTATGTTTCAAAAATACAGAATCTCGCAGCAATTTTCTCCGGAAGTATCTCATAACAATTACTCTCTTATGAAAAGACGATGGGTGTAACAGGGTTACTATACAATTTTTTCCATTAGAAAATTGAGCAGTTTTTGCGTGTTTCCGAGCAAAATTTTGTCATGAACAGCAACCAGCACCTGGCAGTCGCATATTTCGTGGTCTTCATGGCCGAATTTCATTTGAAAAGAGTCTAAATTGGAATTTATTTGCCAAGAAAAGCCCAATCTGGCAACCCTGACGTGTGGGGCATTTGTATGGTGACGTAAGCTGGTTCCAGTACAGTAATTTTACCTGTGCGGTCGCTTTTTCTTCTCTGGGTATCGGTGTCAGGTGGACCTGTTCAACGGAACAAATTACTCTTTCCGAACTGGAATGTTCAGCTAGAGAATGCGGCTCGAGGTTGAGCTATTGTTAGTTTCAGTTAGACTAAGTTCAATTTATTCTTGAAAACGACGGGATAAACTTGGGCGTAGCACCGAGTTTGGTTTTTGTTTCATTATTTTTGGATGAGCACACATATTTTTTACTAAATCGTGAATTATAAGTTGACTGAGCTTTGATGCTGAAGAGCGCAAAATTATTCCTGTAAATACCAAGGGTTTTGTTACTCCGACCTTGTTCTCGTGTTAACTATGTACAAAATGGGCTTGTGAGCTTATTTTGCTTCTTGATGGTTAGCTGCACCGTTTGTGCTTAGAAATTGCATGGAATATTCATCATAATAGTATACATTTTGTCCGCAACTGGCGATTCGCTCAATAGCAACGCGTTTCTTATTTCGCGTTGCCTGCCTGTGGCGGCTGTGGAAATAGGCCCACTCTATTTTTTGTGTGCGTACCAGCCTACCTACCGACCATGGCTGCCCGTATACGACCTGAGCATTGCTTCAGCAGCAGTCCATGTTTGGCGAGAGGTCAATTTAGTAGCGTCCTTACTACTTGGCATGGCCGTTGGAGCGGTTATTGCTTCATCTGCTCTAAATCATCGGGCGGATACTCTTGTGTGTGATCCGCTTCTTTGCTCTTTCCAGTTTCTGAGCAATTGATTGCTCACACTTCTCTCTCAAAGTATTGATGCTTCATCGTTCTTTCTGCAACTCAGACGCAGCATATCAGGGTTGTCAGAAAAAATTCGTTGAAGGCGTCGTGCTCAGGATCTCAATTTGATGATATGCAAAATTTCAGTGCTCTCTAGTTCAGTGGGAACGCGTACCCTTGGGCTTTGCAAGACAGGATTTTGACCGAGTTATGAGCAGGCCTTTATTATTCGTTAAAGATGTTTGCGTTGCATCTGTAGTGTGTGGATCTGCTGATAGTAACATTACTGTGATGAGTGCTTCGCAGCGATATAGAAAATTGTACATAACCTTTTCTCTGAAAATGTATTGCTGAAGCTGTTCATTTAACAAGGTAAATAGTTGCAAGCTTAGACAGACTTGGTGAATCTATTCCAAGGCAAACGGAAAGCATAACAAAGCAATGGTTTTTGAGATCACCCTCCGAGGCATAACTTCCTTGCTTTTAACAGTCGATGTGTTCGTTTGGAGACAAGTTAAGTATGAACGTTACTTAGTACAGAAAACCGTGTTATCGACTTGCGGCTATTCCTTTCCCCGAAATGCAGTGGAATAGGTATTTCTTGTGTAGCTTTCCTAGAAACAGAACCAGCTCGTGTTGCTCTGGATAGCAGTTGAAGAGGCTGTGAGAATGGTTTTCAAGAACAGCTTTGTACTGCGAATGAGAGAAGGCACGTACAATTCCTTTGCTCTTTTATGCAGCGTTCGTTGAATGGCCGTCTTCGGTAATATACCTGGGGATTTTTTTTTAATTTCTCTTGGTATACCTTGGACAACTCGATCGAGCTCCGCAGTGTAAACCCTAGCTGCCCACCATAGAATCAGCAGCACTTGTTGCAGTAGTCTGTTGTGAGTTTGAACTCCTTTTTGGAGTGAGTTCATCTTTATTTCTTTTACTCTCTCGTGAGCGAGGCTGGCGTATCGTGCAACCAACATTCTACACGAATGTCTTCATCCTTAATTTTTTAGTCTCATTTCACTTTATCGCCCCATTGACTTGTTACGGGCTTTGCCAAACAGCATAGTGAGCTGTTCCAACCTAGAAGGTTTGCACTCCCTAGGCACTACGTGAACTTTTAACTTCGCCGCTAAGGTTCTCTGTGGTAATCGTTCATCTTATCGGAGACGGAGGTTGAGCCTTGAATGTAGTAATTATAACCATATCAGTTCTTTTATTTTTCTTTGCCTGTATCGTAAACCACATACCGTCGAATCTGAATAGCTCGTTACACGTCTCTGCTATTTTAGTTGAAGTTATCTATCTGTAATATTTTCTGAATTACTTTCTTCTCGTAACAATTCTAAAACTATTAGTTTTACTGTTTTTTCTTCTTTTACTTTGTAATTTTATTTTGATTCTTACCCTGTCTTATTTGCAGGCAGTAAGTAGCTGGGTGTGCCGAGACACAAACATAGTGCGCACTTGTGGACCACATGAGTTCGTTTTTTGCTCTCATTGATGGTCTCCTTATTTGAGGGGACAAGTTACTTGGGTAAATTTATGTCCTGTAAAAATTCATCAATAATATATTTAGCGTAGTCTGATGGTGGTCTACTGAGCTGAGTGAAGTATAGATGGGTGGATGGGACTAGTAGGGAAGAGCCGTTCATTTATGTACACGGTCCCATGATGATAACTTTCTGTTCTCGACAACGTTCATCTTTCATTCGACTGCTGTTTGAATTGTTCAAATAGAAACCGGTTCCTCTGCTTGGTTGGATTCCATTGTGTTTGAGTATTTTTTCTACTTTTACACACTCAACTCAGCTCAAAAGAAATTCTGAATTCTGAGCCTCGATGGATAAAACCGTTTTTAATTTCAACTTCAATCTTCTTCATTGATTTCGATCGTTCCACGCTAGAATAAACGTTCAAGTATTTGCATCGTTGCAAAATTATTCAATTTTATATTCGAGTATTTGTCAATGTTCTGTTTAAATTGATTTTTCAGAAATTTCTTCATGGACTTTATTCTTTTGCATATCTTGGTGTCTAAAAATGAAGAGCCTTAGTTTGTTTCTGTGGTTCCTATGTCTCTCTTCGCTGCTATAATCTTCAGTGTGTTAGAAGGTGACTTCATTTGTTCGCTGAAGTAAGTGGCTTATTAATGATAAATATCCTTGGTTATTTCATATTAATTGAGAACTTTGCGTCCTTTCGAGGCTTAATTTCTTTTTTCTCATTTTGTAAATGATCGACCTCTTTGGTTGCATTTGTTTTCTTTTTGCTACCACTCGTTATCTTTAGTTTTATTTTTTGAAAATTTTGTTCGATTTCATTCAGGTTATCTCTACTATAAATAGGACTGAAGGAATTTCTATCATCCCTGCTCACTTTGATACTTTCAGTTCCCATGCCTTTTTCGCTCTTCGTCTTTTCTTCTTCTTCTTCTTCTTAACTAGCTGTTTCTATGCGCAGAGTAACCTGCGTGTGTGAGGACACACCTCATACATCGATTCCCCGTTTCCTAGTTAACTGAAAATCGCTCCTCTTTGCTCTCACGAGACCGCATATTGTCGCTAGGGAGTCTTGATCTAATACTAATCGTAACTGTAGTAATTTTAATATTTTATTAACACGTTCAACGCGTTTCCGCCGTTGTTAACGGTTGGTTTGATTAGATTGTAAGTAGCAGGATTGGGAAATCGACTTAACTGCTCGAATACATTTTATCCTTCATAAGGAATATGAAAATGCAATTGCACGCTAACATTTCCCCTAGTATGGTAACAGTAGATTCTTTAAAAAAAGATCACGAAAAAGATGAATGTCATTCATTTATACCGGTATGTGAAAGAGCAATTTACCGAACAGTACACATATAGCCCAATGCGCGACGAACGTGTTATTAATAATGATTTTAATTAAAAAAAAAAACAATCTTGTTCGGTTGCATTTTTGCTCCCCTCATTATCGGTTTTTGTTAAGCCCATGCTCGTCTGGGAAGATCAATCCTGGGTATGCCGTGACGTTCGCGCCCAAGAATGTCGTCTGGTAGCCGTAGTCGTCGTCCGAGCAGGTGCCCCGTGATATCAACTCTTCATATTATGGTCTTAAAATTAAGGTGCTCCCGTGGTTTAATTAAGATTCTTTCGTCTTGGAGTGCTAAATTATTTAAAAAAAACTGTGCTGCTGTGATGTAATAACCATGCTCTCGACTTAATATAGTGAACAACGCTCTAGAATAGCGATATTTCTGTTTTAAGGTAAAGTGCAAGAGGCTTCCGCCTTCAGAAAAAAAACGTGTTGAAAGACGATATTCAATGTCCGTGCTGTAGATGCGAGGCTATTGAAATAGTCTAAGAGATGGATACACTGAATTCGATTCGAGCCCATCCCTTTGCTGCGATTTAGAAAATTGGTTCTCCGAAGCATAAGAGGGCTAAGCAGCTCCTTCAAGAATTTTCCTGCGCTGTTTTCCATGCAGCAGCGATGCTTCATAAGTGTCTTCCATACTCGTATTCTGTTAACTTCGTTGTGCATTTTAAATTAACGTTTCAAATCATTTTTCATTGCGTATAGTATATACGGATAAGAATTTTGTCTTTCATGAGACGTTTGATCTGGAGTTACATTTTCTGCCTCATACGTTGTTCTGCATGGCGTATTCCAAGCCCAGGAAATATTGACCCTACTATCTGTTTCCTTTAATAATTTTTCAGTGTTACAGTTAAGATGACCGCTAATGAGCACACGTAGACAAGTCCTCAATGGAAATTTACAGTAATAGATGCAAAGAGTAATATTCAATGCTGGTTATGATGCTAGTGTTGATAGTAATGACAAAGGAATTGCAGCTGTTCATTCCGACCTACGTGTGTTTGTTTCGTCCTCTATTTTAGCGCTCACTCAGGACCTGTTTCTCTGTTATTTCCGGCTAATTTCGTCGGAAAAGGTTAATCAATTAAAATAGAAAGCATAAAATTAAACTGCTTTGAGTTGATAGGTAGAAACTCTATGACAATGAATTTTAGTCAGGCTTCGTTCGATCAGTGACGGCTGATTTTGTCGGAAATGGTTGATCTACTAGAACAACAAGCATGAAATTTTAGTGCTTTCATCAGTTGATGTGTAGAAACTCTACGACATTGAATTAAGTGTCTTCAATCTAGTGACGGATTTTGTTTTGTTAATTCTGTTATGCAACGTTTTCGGTGCCGCTACCAGAGGAATCTAGTTGCTACGACCAGAATAGTAACTCTCGCGTTTTGTCTAATTTTACTGAACTTTAACATTACGTCATGGCGACCAATTACGAACTATGTCGTCAGCAGTGAACTTGCTCTGTCCTTCTCGAGGCTAAATTGCTAAAATGGTTGTCCCGCTCTCTGTAGCAACATTGCGTGAACATCATACAAGTGTGATACCGTCAAACAATACGCTTCGACCTCGTATCTGGAAAATGCTTCATTTAGTCTGTAGTCAATAAAACAATTTTCAATTAGGCCCATGCTAATCCTCCTGAATGTGAGAAATTAATTACTTAATTAGCAATCTGAGTACCCAAATGCATGGCCTGTGCATTAAATAAGGCTGCATTGTAAACGAACATGCAGTATTTGCAATGCCATGTTATTAACACTACTCGCGTACCTCACTCTGAGCTGCGATCGTATGACGATTTTTGGTCCTTTTTTGCCGAGGTCTGTGAACTCATTGCTTATTCGGCTCATGCAGCGCTGCCTTGCAATACCGTCTCCATATTTGGAGCCAGATTCTCTTCTGTCTTGCACTCTTCATTCTCCGATTTTGAATATTTTCGTATTTGGGCAGCAGTTTTTTAGGGTAGCAAGTGTGATCTACAGCTAATATCGAATGCACACCGGGCTTACTAATGCAGGTGTCTGGAGTTTGTGCAGGATCGGTATCGAGCAGGGTTGCTGGCTCTCAAAATCTGCACTTCTTAAACATTTGACCATTTAAAGCACTGAGCTTGCAGCAAGCCCACAGGGTTAGCAGATTGCTTTTGGTGTTCAAAATTTGTTTACGAAGCCTAAAAGGTTGACTAAATTTTACTCAAAGCACTAGGTGTCTCAAGTCGTGAAACAGGCGCGTGTTAATGAGAACTCCTCCTCTCTACATTAACAGTTGATAATGATAGTCACAGAATGACATTAGGCTTTGATTTCAAGCATATGGTTTCAAAACGTGGAAAAGTCATTGGAAATGTTCATTACGACTTTAGTCATTATCGGTAAGATTTGATATGAAACAAGGAGTAATATAATAATTCAGTGGTAGCAATACCCATAAACCAACTGCTTTAAGAAAATCAAAAAACAAATACCAACATTGAATTACCTGTTAGGAATAAGCGGACTGGGTGTCGTTCAACCGAGGCTTGTGTTGTAGGAGAACTCCGTAATTCGAAGGTCAGCAGGGCTGGAGACAGAGGAGAAAAGTTCGAAATTGTCTAGTTTTAGAAAACTATTGCACTTTGAGGCATGGAAGCGGATGGCTTTCTGACAACTAATGAGGGAAAATCGGTTTACCAGTTGAGTTTATCGATTAAAAATTTACCATTTATAGTTAACAGACGTTCATAGTTCGTTTTCATTTCGCTCATCGGTTAGGCTTGCAGGCTTGTATCAGTTTGTTCAACCAAAATTTAAAAGCCAGTAAAAGTTGACAGAAATACTCGTATACATTTTGAAAGGTGTGTATTGTAAACACTACAGCGCACGACGCTGTGCCTTGGCTTATGTGTTACCTTGATTTTTATGCCCGCATTGTCAGTCTTCTTCCATTATACCGCTGGCGGTCCTGTGTAGCTGTTTGTGTCCCCGGAGGGAAATGTATGTGAGCCCGAGCTGAGAGTTACCTAGGCCTTCTTTTGTTGAACTAGAATGTTTTTCATTATGTTAAGGACCATCTTTTTCTGTTCACTGCTGTCTTGTTTTTCAGCACCTATTACTTTCTTCTTCAACTTTTATCTTGTTTCATGAACTTTTTTCTCAACTTGTTTCTATGCCCCTTCTGCATAGATTCCGCGTTCCCGTATCTCTATACTAAATAATGCTTTCCTCCATCCTCTCTTCGATACGTTTTTCCAGCTGTTAAGGAGGCTTAAACTAACACCTAATCTAATCTTTGAATCTTGTGGCGCTCGAGAACAAGTTCGTGGTGAAGAATTGGCGGAGTCGTTATTTTCTGTGCGTTGTGGAGGGGGCATTTTTTTCTTGTTGTGATCGATTTATTCCGAGTAACCCGTTCATGAAGAAGACGTGAACCGAGCACGCTTTTTGTGCCTAAATTGAAGGCACACAACGAGTGTCAGAGCTGCTTTCCAAAGTGTCCGACTGGTTGAAGTAAGGCTGCCAGTTTCTATTTCAATAGTTCACGATCTGCATGACGAAATGAACAAAAATGGTCTTTTTGAGAGTCCAAAGTTGAAAAATGCATCTTGTTGTTGCTGATTATGTGAAACTGCATTGTTAGCGTGCTCGAACATCGGCTTTGCGTTAGTTTGTTCTTCATCTCCATGAATTTGTGATGGTGAATCGGGGCCATACCAGAGAAGAGGAAGAACGTTAGTGGGTACAGTATTTACGACTGACGCGCGCACGCTCTCCGCCTTTATTTAGACTGCAATTCTTTTGTGTAGGAGGCAATACAGAAATTAATTGCAGGGCTTCGTTATAATTGCTGTGAGGTGAGACCACAGTGCCGTGCCAATGTTGAGTTCGAAGGAGCTCGTGTGTTACCATGCGAGCAGTTTGATACTGGCACCCACTCCTCGTCTCTCCTCGTCTGTTCTATCTATGGGAATTCCCCTCAGGGGGAAGCATCTATTGTAGCTATGAAAATTTCCCCTCGGAGGCATACATCTATTGTATCTATGAGCATTGTCGCTCTTAGGGGAATATGTGAGGTCTCAAGTTAAAGGTTTGGTAGGCCTTCCTTTATTGAAATAAGATAGGTTTTTCATTTTGTTATGGGCCATCTTTTTTCGGTTCACTGCGGTCCTGTTTTCAGCTCCTTCTATTTTCTTCGTTATCTTTTTTTCATATACTTTTTTCTAGACTTATTGTTTCTATGCACGTAGTGCGTAGATTCTGCGTTCCCTTAATACCATACTAAATAGTGCCGTCTTCTCTTTGGCACGTCTTTATTGCGGTTAGAGAGGCTCAAACTAATATCTGATCTAACCTCTACTTGTCTTCTAGCTGAGTTCTGCTTTTCTACGTTGTCTTCATCACACATGGAACGCTCATGACTTTGGGACAAGGTGGTTACCACTGAGAGTGTGCTCATAGTAACCTTTTACGAGGAATCATTCCCCTCTGTGATGTTTGACTGTCTTGTAAGAAAAATACCGTTAAAAATGTAACTGATGGATAGTGACTTAATCATCGGGTTACAAAATTTTCTGATTTCACACACCGCAAACGAAAATACTGAAGAATATATTCAAATCTTCTCCGAACCAAGCACTAAAATTTGCGCCCATTTGGTACCTCTTGAACTTAAACTGCGCTGAATTTTCCGTCGATGATCGCCGCAACAAAGCGAGACGGAGGTTAAACCTTGAATAAATTATGACCTGCCGTCATAGAAATTTGATGAGAGCATTCATTTTGAATTTGTACAAGTAAAATTGTTGAAGAATAATTCTAAGAATGAGCTGTTCAATAAAAAGAAATCATTCGTGCTTTGTTTTAGTTCAAAAATCTAGCTTCAGTATTCCAAAACTTATGAGCAAATTAATGCAAGGTGTTAAAAGTAACCCGAAAACTTCAACTTAAGAGGTTAAGAGGAGCTTCTATGAGCGTATACACAGTGTAAATTGAAAGAATTTCTCCGCTACGAAAAGCTTCGTTTCAGCAAGATACTCTTTCTTACTTTTCTCGTAGGACTCACCTCGCAGCTCGAGCTATTTATTCAGCTAGTATTCAATAACTTTCTGCGTGATTTAAACTGTTGGTAAAGTATCAAAGAATCCTGAAGTATTCGTACAAGTCTGTCTAATTTTCACTTAGATGTTCATCTATTTCGAGGGCGCACTGTTGCCTGACCTTTAGATACGCGCGCTATACTTCGATCGCAAGACTGATTTGAGAACGAGTTGAGTATCTCGAAACAGGTTCAAGGCACGAGCCCCTGAGGTGATGTATATCTGCTACACCCTGATTGCAAAGTATTGCAGGGCGGCCGTCCGACCGTACGTCCTGGCTGCAGATCTACCTCACAAAATTATGGGGTCTTCCTCCGGGTCTACAAAGAAACAGCATTTTGTCGTCTGTTTTTTGGCCGGAGTTTTGAGCCCTTTTTGATGACACTTTATGGAGTTTCGAATTGTTTTACGAGGGTAGTAGCATTTTGAAAATGTATTTTGAACAATATTTAATCATACTCACTAAAAACTGGAACACTTGGTGACAATTTGGATCTCGACTATTCGTCAAATTTGAGACAACGCGAGCACTTGTGGAAACTTGAAAAATTAGATTTTTTTAAATTGGCGTTTCAATTACATCAATTCGAAGTTCATGAATATATTTTTCGTTGTACATTTTTGAATTTTCTTTAGTATGATGAATATTTTCTGTAACATGTGATTCATCTGGAGCTGAAATGAGCTCCAATTTGACCGTGTGGTCATTTCTATTTTATTTACACATGTGTGTGGATAGAAATAATAATCAAATGAATCGCAATATATCATAGTTAGAGCTTTCAAAAACACTGTTACTTTAGTCACATCTTCAGTAATCGCCTTGTTGTACTTTTCCCAGCTTTTGTTTTATTTATCTATTACTTCTCTGAATTTCAGTTTCCATATGATTTACGTGACCTGTATAGCTTGTTCGCATTCGGAAAATTAGTCGAATAGTTACGTATATAAACTCAGCATTTGAAGTACTTATGGTATTCAATTTAGTTACTCTTGACTTGACTTTGAAATATTTTATGAAGGATTTCACTATCATTATGCCCACCTTCACATACCCTTAACTCGTGGCGAACTGGCCCGAGATATCCCGTCATAAATTTCCTAAAAGTTCTAGACTTACTGGACTTGCCAAGGGATATTTTATGCTCGAGCTGGGTGATTAATTCAACTAATTACGTAATGATTTGAGGTAAGTACGTATGATTAAAATAGAAGAAATTTCTCATTGGTATAATCCAACACAATAGTTGAAGTAAAAACAGACTTAACTTGACCTGAATTTGAAAGAAATGTTTTTGTGAGACGGGAAAATCCGTGTGTCTAAAACATGGGCGCGGAGTGAGGATGAAGTTCCCGCGTCCGCCTTGACTCCCAAGTGTGCACCTCGAAATTTCTTCATCAATGTATACCCGAGAGCAGCACGGTGCTCTTAAGCCCAATGAACGTCACGAGAACATCATATAGAACGCTAGACAATGGCCGATCTCGGGGTGGCTCGCGAAGCGTCTCATCGCTGCATCCAGGAGCCTTTGTTCCGCGGTCTCCACGTCTCCCAAGTGGTATTCTTTGGAGCGCTTAGAGCTGTTTTTCTTGGTGCCTGCAACCCGAGATGCAATGCTCACACGGTCGCTTTCTGACGCTCTCTTTTGTACGGCTGACCTCCGTGCACCTGTGCAAAATTCGCATTTTCAGTTTCCATTGTAGCCAGACTCTGCATCTGATCTATTTTTATGAATAAATCCTTGCGTTTAATAACAAAATACAGAAAATTTGCATTTCGTATAGCTGTAGTAACACTAACATTGATTTTCAACTGTTGTGTTATTCGAAGCAAAGTTACGCGTTGTAGAGTGATAATCGGCATCAGTGTGTAAACTTGAGATCAAATGCCACGTGCAAATAAAAATTCTTATAGTGAACGACTTCGAAGAAGTGGTTATGAGTTTCTAAGCTGTTGTGAAATGAAGCTGGTATTTGCGTGCCCATTGGTGAGAGGGGCTGAGATTAACTTGTAATCAATCAGTCAATTACATGTCGAAAATAATTTTCTCTGCTTTAAGAAGTCTTTGAGTCACCATGTGCATTGAAGTTAGTTTTTGGTGGTCTGTTCCGGGTGTCGTGGCTGAAGGTGAATGTCAACTTCAGGGGGTGGGAGGTTAGAGTTTTTGGACCTGTCCTCGAGTAAAGTGCAATTGCTAGACATTTCATTTTTCATTATCATCCGAGGATAGAGTTATTGTTGCTGGAAAATAAAAAGTACACCATTATGAACGAAAAGTATTTGAGTGCCTGATTTCGGAATACCTTTTCTTTTTTTTTAATGCTTGTGAGAATTTTCGCTGCATAAGGTTTTCGTAAAATGTTAATCTTTAGAAAATATCCTTTTTTATTCCAATCGACCTTTGAAATTCTTTTCATGGTGTATTAATGTAACTTTCTTTACCCAGCAGTTGCGTTTCAGAGGATCATAGATGACGAACATGCTGTAAAAATTTCGCAATTTCTTTCATACACTAGCCACGGTGTGTGCTAACGTCAGTTTTTGATATTAACTACCATTCGTAAGTGGGTGCAGTGTCGCATTAGTAGCAGTGCTTAAAATAATCAAATTGAAACAAGAACCAGGATTCATAATTCTCGGATTCATACAGGAATTATGTGAATTAAATCAGAAACGCTCACTAAACAAGCTCGTGCAACTTCCCACTCCTGGATATATTGTCGAGTCCTGTTGAAGGTCAAACCAATGTCTCCGTGCATCATTGATCTATTCCGCCCTCGGTGTATTCGGGTCACTGTACTGGGGCCTAGAGCTGGATTTTCAAACTAAGTAAGTCGTCCGTTCTTGCGGTTTAGCTGACAGCGTATAATCTAAGTCGACTTGGCCATGCTACTCTTTGTACGTAGCATGGAATTCGTTCGAAAATTTACCAGCTGTGCTTCAAGTAACTTGTTTAGGCTCTTCACGGAATTTTACTCGTGTAATTTTGTACCTGCATGTCAATTTCACTTCGTTCGCGGTTAAGGTAACTCGGCTCAGAAATCAAATCACTCGCATTAAGATTTTTCAAATCGAGTTAGCGCCCAGGCACTGAAGCTTCAAGCGCATTTGAAAAATAATGCGTTAAATTATGCGGAAGTTCTCTGACGTGGCAAGTTCTATGTTGTCTAATCAATAGCTAATTTCTTCCAGTGCATATTATGCAGGTTGAGGCAAGGAATCAAACATTGTCCTTTTTAGGAGCGTACTTCCTGCTCTGCTGTCGTCAAGCATTTTGGTGTCCGTAGGGTTGCTGCACTGTTTCTCTCTTGGAAAATCCTTACTTTCGCATTTTTGAAACAGAATTTTGTTGGAAGAGGGCTCAGCATCATACTACTGTTCAGAGTTGTCAGATGCTAGGTCCTCTTTATGGACAAATTTTATTTTTCAAAATGGCCCTGTTAACTCATTTTGGCCGTAAAAGGCCACTCGGGCAACCCACGGTTGCAAAAGGTGAACAGCGGCTGCCGGCGGTGAATGGAGGCAATTTACATGAAGTACACTGGTCCGAGCTGCAAATTATCGAGTGCTCTGTGATTTGCGTTAAGTGTTCCTTACAAATATCAATTGGCTCTTATGGACCGGCGACACTTATCGATGATTGGCGTTCGATGCGTCGTTGACTATTTGAGGAGAGACAGTGTCGGGCTAACGTCAGTTTCATGCTGGATGAACATTTGCACACGAAAGCGCCGTAGTTCAGAACATTGATTTTATTTACGCGTAGAATGCACTCTCCGAAAAATTAGTCTTTTTTTCTGTTCAGCTATGATTTTCAAGCTGATGTTTGGTGATGCAAAGTGCGAATATGACACTATATTCAGTTCGAACAGAAATATCTTGAAGCTTCGAAGTTTGAGTGAAAGTTGGTACCTGGAATAGGCTTGTCAGGCGCTGGAGATATGCATGTCATCCTAGTGTACTCTGCATTGCATTTCCATTAAAACTTCTCATATTCGAACTTTTGCTTTTGAGTAAATCCCGATTTTTTTCCAGACTTGAATTATATTATTTGTAACAGAATAATACGCATCGCCTGATTGACGAACTGCTTTTATTCATGTTTGCATTTAGGTTTTCGGTTTTACGATTGTGAGCGTTTTGAATCGGACGAAGTTTTTCAACTACCCCCAACTCTTACTACTCGACCCAGATTTTCCTCCGTGCGCAAAAGTTCTTCCCAAGGACTTGAAATATTATAGTGTTGGATCTAATGGACTTCTGGTAAGAAACAGACTCATTCGATGTAATCTATTTTACGTAAGATTGAAAATAGTTCTCGCATGACACTGAATCAAAGACTTGCACATGGGGATTATAATTTAATGTATTCTATAGGCTTGTCTCTTCATCGAAAGGGAGTAGCGTAAATAAAAGTGCCTAGTTCCTCTCTATAGCACTTGTTTTGAGTGTGTTCTCATCAGCGGACTATTGGCGCTGGGTGTTCCCACTGGCAACACGCGCTTGCCTCAGAAGGTATGTTTATTATTGCCCAGTCAGTTGTGGGTTCACTTGAAGATGGGCTGTGACTTCTACTTGAACTACCGAATTTTCAATTTTGAGTTTTTCGTCAGTCATAACTTCAAGCTTCTGCCGTAGTTCAATCTTTTTATAGTCGCTGTATTCTTCGATTTCTTTCATTTGTTCTTTCGTTCGGTAAATATGTTCCTTCGCAATGTAACTTGTAAATAAGAATGTAGAGACCTGGTTCACCTAACGAACGAGACAGCGATTCTCTATTGTACATAATCGACATTCTTTACAGTGCACAATGAAGGCAAGCTTCAGTTGTGTTTTGGTGTTAACTTGAGAAATATACCTACTTTTTCTTTCTCCAAGTGTCGCCAGTTGCTTTTGTTCGCATCACTGAATAAGAGCGTTTGCAAATCTAGCCACATGTTTTTGTTTTCGATTCAAGTTTAGCTACCTGCTTCATTGGTTACACGTTAATTAGATTTTAGGGGATTCTTTTCAAGTATTTCATCGTCTGTATACGTTATTCATATCCAAAGTTCTTCTCAATTACGCCACGTTAGGTTTAGTTTCAAACTTATAACATTCAAAATTGCGACGTCTGTTGTCTGTTGCGATGCCTTTGCAGCTCGATTTTTCTCACTGAAAACCAAAATTATCTTTATTGATCAACTCATCGTGATTTTCTTTGCTACTCGAACGCACGATTACCTTGCGTGCTTGGCTCCCACCGGACAACCCAGCCAAGTTATTTTGATAAAGCAACTACGTGCGCGCGTCCACCATACTGCTTGCCGTATGCAGGCTCCCTGCAGCCGAGGGTGACATGCAGCCGTGCCTCCTGCTCAGTGATGCGTGAAAAGATATTACGGCAAGAAAATAACTGTCCAAGGACGCCAGGATGTTCATCAAAGTTGCGAGTATTTTTTGAGATCCTCCACCGAGTCCGAGGTGACATCATCTGCCAGAATGGGGGGTCCTGGATTCAACTTTCCGGGCATCTCCTTATAAGGTCGTGGAAATTTTTGGACGACTGCGTCTAGCCTTGAAAAAATCATGATTTGCTTTTCAACGGGAGAGGTGTGTTATTCCTGTCTGACTCCCTGTAAACCTTGATAACGTGATAGATTTTTCCGAAGTACCTGAATTGTTGAAATATAATATCCGTAAATGAAAGAACCATCCTCATCCAATTGCTTGTAAATTAAATAAATTTTATCATAGGCTCATCCATGAGGCCTAAATTTAGTTTCGAAGTAAAATTGCGCTGAATGTAATGTTACAAAGACAAATTGAGTGGTTCAGATGTCACTTGAGTAGGCTGCTGAGTACCCTCGCCTGAGACATTCGAGTGCTTATCTGTGTAGGCGTATAAAACGCTGGGAATCTTGTTGGTTTTCTTGCTTGGTTGTGACCATCCATGGTCTGCTCTAGTAATAAAACCGTGCAAAATTCAGCGCCCTGCTTTTAGTGGCAAGATAGTAGGATAGGGCAAAACTTATTATTCCCCCCCCCTTTTTTTGATCCGGTCTCTCAGGAATATCCATCCAAACATATTTTTCAAAATTTACACATTTATGCGATCTCAGTCAATGGGTTTCGAATAAATGTGACCTCAACGCGCGCGATGAGTGCGTTTCCACCGTGAAGAAAATGAAAGAATCCACTCGTGTGGAGAATTGTAAACAGTGCAACGAACTTTTCATGACGATGCCATAGATTGTTTGCACTCAGGAAATGCAAATCGCATTTTAGGAGAAAGTGGCGAGCAACATTCAGCGGATGGAATGATGGCAGATGCCGCAATCATCTCGGATGATGTGGAACAAATCTGCAGCTTAATGACGCTCGATTTACAGTCCATAGTCTGTTCCAATATCAATTTCGTTCGCCTTCACTGTCTATGGAAGCAATGTGTTTTTCTATTGAAGTTTTCTTTCGTGCTGGCCTTCATAAGTCTAATGAAAGTTAGCATTTTAGTCCGATACTAATACTATGCTTGTGTGAATGAGTTTTGTTTCTACCGCCCAATGAGAAGTAATGTGAAATCAAGTTCGATTCAAAACTCCTGAAAAGCAAATGTTTTTGGTTAAAAAAAATTTATGAGCCCCATCTTAGAAAATTGATAATCAAAATCACTATTTCTTCATAATAAACGTAAGTTTTAGAATATTGTGGTGGGTTTTGAGCCGTGGCGACTTGGTTTTGCAAATTATTCGCATCAAGATGTACATTAGGCACATTTTTTATCTCCATGGTGCTATTCTCTTGTATTTAACACATTCGCGATGCGAGCCGACGGTGTACACGGAGGGGATATTCATAATGCAGCTGACCGACCAGTAGTCACAAACTCAATTTTCAGAAGTACTTAATCAAAGCTAAATACAGGCACAATCCAGATAATGTTTCCTGTTCTCAAAATTGCATACTACAATTAAATTTAAATTTGAGTTGAATATTGAAATTGAGCTTCACCCCTCGCAGTGAACCTGTTCAATTATGGTGCGAGAATCGAGCTTGCGTTCAGCTGCACTCCTGCTCGCATCAGTTACCATCTTGCTGTTGCTGCGTTGATCATGACTGTTCACGATGAACCGTAACTCTTTTTGTGATTTAATAACCGAATATTGATCATTGCGATTGATCGTGACGTTTGCTCATAATGGTGAATGACCAGGAAACCAGACCGGTTTCAAGAAACGCATTGGGGTTCACTTCCATTTATAATGTCTATAGGAGTTTGCGCTCGGAGAACGAAAATGTGAGGTCCCGAGCTGATGGTTAGGTAGGCCTTCCTTTTGTTGAAGAATGCGAGGTTTTTTGTTTCGTTACTGATCTATTTCTTCGGTTGCTGCGTTTTTTTTATTTTAGCGCCTAATGATACTTTCTCTTTCAACATTCATCTTGTTACATATACTTCTTTCAATCGTGCGATGTCTATGCCGTAGGGTGTTGGAAGACACTTTCCATTTTAAATGGAGCCTCTCCTCTTACCTCTTTTTTTGTATCACCGTTATGGTTAAAGATGCCCAAACTAACTTGTAATCTAATCTCAATTAAAATGTAATGAAAAAGCGTACATTAAAAGACCAATTTCGATAAAATAGCAAATCTCACCTTTATTACGGGGAAATGCGGTTAAATGTTCTCGGTCGAACATTTTCAGTCATCCTACGCATCGTTACACTCTCCTGTTCCATCAGTCATTTACGTGAAAATATTTCGGGTTGTTTCATAGTCTCTCTGGTAAATTTTTGATGTGTGTTTCTGGAAAAAGTGGTTCATATATCGCGGACATTTGAACGTGCAATAAATGCATAGCTGTTGTAGTTGTGCGAACGAAAGTGGCGGATGAGCGACGCGTGTTCTTTGCTCTGGCACGAAGCGCGCAACGCAAAAGGTTGCGGCCTTGTAAACAAGCGACTTTTGATGTAAACACACCGGAAGCTCGTCTGTAATTACCTGCTGTCGTGTAAACAACGCTTGGGATCCCAGTCTGTCTGGTCACCACGACTAAATGGGTCATTACTTAATGTTTTTGCAGGGCAAACGTCCCGCTAGTGAATCATGTGATTTGTAGGCTAGCATTGCGTTGCAGTCCTGCGCAAGTTTTTTGTGTTGCTTCTGTGCTCGAGTTTTGTGGGAGTTTGTAAGTCAGGTTCCAGGTTCTACTGGAAACTGGTTGGCTGAAATTGTGAATGACTTGTCAACAGAAAAATGAAAGAAATTATTTGATTTAAAATACGGGCGGCGAAAAGCAACCGAGTTGATTGGCTTCTCTTAAAAATGAAAATGTTGAAAAATTCAAAAACATTGAATTTTATTTTTACAAGTGGGATTTCATGTTTAAAATTTTTCCCTTCTACCATCACAATCACAGCCGAAACCGCTGATACGCGTAGCCGAATGTGTATATCTGTGCAGGAAAATTGGCAGGATTATCGCCCTCAGGGGAACACAGATATTGTCTGTATGGGGATTAGCACTCCGAGGGGAAAACGTGAGGTCCAGAGCTAAGAGTTCGGCTTGCCTCCTTTGATAGAATAGAATAGGTTTTTTGTTTTGTTTCTGGAGCATCTTTTTTTCGGTTCACTGCTGTCCTGTTTTTCAGCACCTACTACATTTTTATTCAACTTGTATCTTGTTTCCTAAACTTCATTTCTCACTTACAGTTTCTATGCGCTGAAGATCTTGTGTGAGAACGCACTTTTTGCGTAGATTCCGCGTTCCCTTCTTCCATACTAAATCGATTAAATTGAACGTTTTTTTAAGGATAAAGCCCTCATCTTAATCAAACCTTAAAAATTGAAAGTTTGATACTTTATTTTATCTTTCAATTCGATATTTTAATTCGTTCGTTATAACATTCATCGAATGTTTTGGAATGCAATGACAATCTAATTCCTGGAATTTTCATATAAATGTTTAATACGTGAAGGTTGAAGGTTTTTTTTTTCTCTTCCAGCAAGCCATTTTTTGTTAGTATGCACTTGGCATCATTTGGATTCACAGCTTGAATTTTTTAAAGGTGCAACCCCTTTTATGGTCACAATTTAATAAAAAAAACTTCAACCGTCTAAGAATTTGTGAGTGTTTGAGTCACTGATTGTTGTGGAGTTGCAGTGTTAATTTTGCTAAGAATGTTAGATTCTAGGATCTTCTGGAAATATTCGTTTCAACAATGGCACTGCTAAATCGCACAAAATTTGTTCAATCGACGTAACTGTCAAATTAAATTATACAATATTTTACAGGATTTACATGAGAAAACAGTGCAATTAAGTTGTAAAAAGTATTGTTCATTTAAACTCGAGTAGACTGGATCACTGCGCAATTTTCCCCCATATTTGAGCACAAATTACCTTCATAACTCAATATTCTGTTGGCTGTCGACCATCACGACACCTCTTGTTAACGTTTTCATTATCGCGTGCGAATTTCATCGTTGCCTGCCGAGCCGGTTGCTTTGTTTGGATATGAACTCCATGTGGTAAAATTGAGTTCGATAATCAGTGTTTTGTTTACTAATATTTTGCACGCAGCATGTGTAAAGTTTATCTACATTCGATGCTTCGTGGTACGGTAATGTGCATTTCATCAACATTAGCTGCTTGTTTTTGTTGCTTAAGAAATAAATTTTACCTACAATGTTAATGCCTGCAATAAATATTTCATCTACATTTGTTCCTTAGACGGAAAGAGTATATTTCGTGTAAATTTTATGTTTTCAACTGTTACCGGTATTGCATCAACATTTGCAGTTTATTATGCCGGCAATGTGTAAATCCGTTGTCTTTATATTAGTCTTTTAATGAACTATTCGTTATGAAGTTTCAGTGTGCATCTTTTATTTACAATGCCCGAAAAATAGAAGTCACTGACATCCACCACTCTGTGCTTCACTCTTTCTTCTTCGCGGGTTTTGTGACTTCCGCCACCAGCGACAGGCCGACTTCGTATCTCAGCGCGCTGGTGGCGATCACATCACGGAATGGGGTTCCGAGAAATGCTTCAGAGGGAGCCTGCAATTGTCGCTGCCACGGATTAGTCGTCCAATTGCGCAGGATTATGGATGCCACCGCCGTCGCTACCGACGTGGCTTTAGCTGTGCATGTCTAGCTGTAGGCGCTAGCCTTGCGCTCAGATTTTCAGGGCTTTTCAGTTAGCAGAATATTATGAGGATTCATTGCAGGTTGTATCGCGACGCTCAGTGAGATGAATGATGTGCATTTTCAATGCGTTACGCTTGAGCTCCAATGTTGCCTTTATTAACTTTGCTAGTCGTTATGAGTCATTATTACAGTTGATATCGCTACGCAGGGTATTGATGTGTGGGTTTTCATTCGTGGGATAAAATAAATTCTTTTTTCCGAAAACGATATGGCTGAGAAAGAATTTTTTTAAGAATGAATGAATCTATATTTTGCTTGGCGTACGTTTTCTGGATCCACTATTAGATTTACATCTGAATTTGAATTAATGACTTGAGCTGGATGTATGTAAGTGGATGTACGGTTCGGTGTACTCTTTCGTAATGCATCGGCGCTGAAATTTTGAGAGCTATTGAGTGCTGGAACTCTAGGCGCGCTCAAGCGCAAGAACTCACAAATGCAGTCATTCGGGGCTCCTTCACACTCAAAGATGCAACTCGCTTCCGACGCTTCGACCAGAGTTGAAACTTCACTTCCGGCTGCACTCTGATTTTGATGTGCCGAGTCATGAAACAGTAGAGCCACTCGGAGGTGTTATCGTCTACTCGTGGTTTCATCTGCGTTTCTCGATCACTCATTAATTCTAGACAATTGAGTTTGGTTCGTTAACTCCTGTGACTTGTTGATCAGCGCTCGTCAGACTGTTGTGATCCAGCCAACTCGGTGCGATGTTATTTGGGACGAGATCTTAATTGTTTTCATCCTCGCAACGTTGTTTTCTGAGTATAATTGTACAGGCGCCTTCAGCGTGGATGTAAATTCGAATCCATTTGCTTTGCAGTCACACAACACTGTTCTGTTCTGCATTGTGATGTTCCGGCATTCTTACTTTATCGTGTTGATTATTTACTTGTGCCTCTGGAAAATATTAAAATTTATACAATGAGAGGTAAGCATCATGTTCATCTTGTGCCAAATTTTACTTGTTTTTTGGCAAACTTCCTAAGTATGCGAACTGTTTAATTAAGTTGCACTGAAAGTTGGGTAAAAGTTTTTCTATTGTCTGCCAGGACGGCGCTTCTAGAACTTCCATTACTTCTAAATACTCCCCGTAAACTGGGGACAAATTTAAATTCTTCATCGGTTTCGAGGTACGCTCGCCCGAGTGCAGAATACCGTGCTCTCCGGCAAATGCTGCCTGCCGTCTTCCACTACAGCTCCCTCAACGTATTTTATAATTATTATAATTGGTGCGAACGCTTTTGGCATTCGCAGAGCTGTCGGCATGCGTGGATGTGTCAAAATTCTGGTTGCTGTTAGCAGCGAAAAGCCATGTCACAGTAGAAGAAACAAGGTAGGGTCAAACGAGTCATTTTTTTGCGTTGACCGTGTGACAATGCTGACGTCATTGCAATGAACTAATAGCAGCGCTCATATTGCATCTGACAACACTGCTGAGCCCAAATCATTGGCCTAACGACATTTCGCAATGGTGACGTCATAAAGTTTGTTTGAAATGAAGCCATTCTATTGGCTAGCCGAACAAGAGGAGGTGTATTTTCACCATAGAAATGACTCTACCTTGTTTCCCCTACTGTGATTATGTTCGTGTTCATTTTTATTACCCAGCGACTACAGATCGGTTACGATTTGTTAGTGAGGCAAGCATAATTAGTAAAGAATGATCACGTTGCTGCTGCTTGTGTGCTGTGCATTAACTCGTATTACTAGGAGTTATTTCTCTAAATTTAGCTGGAGGGAACAGGCTCAATGCTAACTGTTGAAGATACTAGGATTTATCGGAGAGCAGTTCTGCAATTTTCACTCAAATAAGTGGTTCCCAACGTCTTTGTATTTGCTGACCCTCCTGACCCTCGCTTTCAGAAGGTTTGATTCACATTTTGTTAATTAACATAACAAAATAGGTAAATTAAATTCATAGCAAGTCCCCTTGTAGAATGACGTGCCCCGCCGGGTTTATATCGACTCTCGCTGTACATTTTTTACTCGCTCGTTGTTGAGGTATTTATTTCAAGGAAAGCCCTTATGAGGAGACAACTGATATATTGAAGAAAATTTGTGCTCCCAGGTGTAAGATGTGAAGTCTTTAGCTAAAGGGTTGTGTTTTGTTTTTGTAATATTATTTTCTGTTTTTCTTGCTGCTTTATCTATTTTGATTAAAATTTAATAGTTTTTTGCTTCGTTACGGATCATCTTTTTCGGTTCAGTGCTGTTCTTTTAAGCGCCTGCCACTTCTTTATCATCTTGTTGCATAAACTTTTTCAATCTTGCTTTTTCAGTGCGCTGCAATAGAGGTGGAGACACGTTTTGTGTAAAGATCCCCTTTCCCTTAATTTCGTACTAATGGTCCCTGCCTCCTTACTCTTTGGTAAACATTTTTTTTATAGATAGGGAAGCTCAAACTAGCTAATAATCTTATCTGTTTCATGAAAGAACTAATCATTTTAAAAGCTTGTGGTGTTGAAGTCGTTAGCGAATTAATCATTAGTCATTGTCGAGTTCGGAAACTGATGTTTAGGATAAATAGCTCTTGCAACTGATAGAGCAGTGTAGTATATTGGATGGAATAAGTAGCAACCACTAAATATTGGAGAAAATTGAGCTTATTTTAACAGAATACCATTAAAACCACGGCTTTGAATTTGAATGAAAGTTAAGTATCATATAAACGTATGAAATAAAACAGCCTAGTGTTGTTAAGTAACATTTTCCTTTTTAAGTGAGAGGTCATCTAATTTTGTATGCGCCAATTTTCGTAACTCAGCCTTATGAGTGAAATTTTCTTATCCACGATGTACTGCTAAACAAATGACTGATAGATAAGAGTTCATTAAGTATTATTTTGAATATTTTTGTGTACTCAAGTGCTCCGAAATTATTTGTATTCTTCTTCTTTGCACTTGCTGTAATAATGTTTAGCCGTCAAAGCGGCGTCATTATTTTTGCGGAACCGTCATAAGCGTTCCATTATACCTTGACTCCTCTCAGGGGGATACAACTATTGTATACATGGGAATTAGCGCTCCCAGGGGAACCATGTGAGGGCCCGAGCTAAAGGTTAGGAAGGCTTCCTTTTTGTTGTAATAGAATAGGTTTTTGTTTTGTTACGGACTATCTTTTGTCGGTTCACTGCTGTCCTGTTTTTCAGCACCTACTACTTTCTTCTTCAACTTTTTTCTTGTTTCATGAACTTCTTTCCCAGCTTACTGTTTCTATGCACCTTGTGCATAGATTCCGCGTTCCCTCAACTCCATACTAAATGGTGCCTTCCTCTTTCCGCTCTTAGAACATCTTTGTCGTGGTTAAGGGAGGCTAAAACTTTCTTATATAAAATATACCTTGACTTCTAGTCTGGCACTACTGACTATGACGTCTGATCGTCTCATAGGCATTTTGTGCTGATATTTACAGCCTACACAAGTATTTCCATACAACTTCTTTTAACACTCCAATGCTCAAGATAATCTAACAAGAGCCTCCAAAAGTGTCTCGAATACAACTTCTTGAACTCGTCAATGCTGTTGATAATCTAAAAACTTTCGCAAGTAACTTGGAACATGAATAGCACCTCAAAGTTGACGGCAATCAAACACGAGCAACATGTGAACCATACACAGGCATGTCATCAGAATATTTGTGGGTTTCAAACACTCCTACACTCGCATGCGCTACCACTGAAGCAGCAGCAGCAGCAGCGGAGGGAGTCATTAGTGGTGGGGGAAGGTTAACGTATATAAGCTTGGTGTGCGCTTGCGAGGCTTCATTAGGGTTTCCGCTGTTGTAATTGAGTGCCCAGGCCTATATGGGGGCAGCCAATTGTTACCCATACGGGCCATTGTGTGAGGGCAGCCCTCGCTTTTGTTGGCCCGGCCTGTGGAGACTTAACGTTGGCTTCGCCATTAACTAGACGTAACATCCACGCTTGCGCTAACTCTGCACTAACCCTCGACTTCACCAGCTCTCGGATCCCGTATTCCAATTGCATGGACCGAAAATTCCTCTCAAACATAAGAGGATCACGGTAATACCAAACCGCTGCTGATGCCTGCAAGCTGCTGCTGTGCTGATACCCGCAGAACTGAACTGCTGAATGACTGCGAACTTGGCTTGAGCTCTGACATCTGCTGATCGTGTTGGCTGCGTCGTGCTCGACAGAATCAATTACATGAAGTTTATATTGTCGGTGGATGGCTTCGGAATGTTAGTGAGCCATTTAATCATACAATTCATTCATAATAGTTTAAAGTTATTCGAAAGCATAGTGAAAGTGTTTGTTCCCTTGGCTTTCTCTCTTACTTGGGAAAACATTTAGGCAGAAGTGTGTCGGCCACAGTGTGCTTTTTCGTATTTTCTTAATTTTTTCCGTAAGTTGAGGTAAATTTTCCTCAAATAAGGAGTACCGCCAAGAAAATAGGATCAGCACTTCCATACGTTTTTCAGTGGAAGTTTGAGATTGGATATTGATGTTTTTTGGTGCTTTCCAAATCTAGATAGATACTAGTCTCAGCTCATGCTGCCAGTGTTCAGCACTTCCACGGACCGAGTCCTCGTGTGTTCAGTGGAGGTAAATTTTCAGTTCACTCCTTTCTCCTTATTCATTTCTGCATTGAGCTAAGAAAAGATGGAATTCAGTTTCTGCTGCTGAGCGGACATCTCCATGAAAGGCCAACACGTAAATCTTTGAAGCAACCTACCTACGCAGCACGAAACATATTCGTTTTTGTTACTCGCTTCAAGAGGCGATTTTCATTTAATCTACAGTATAACTAGTACCATACGCAATCAGCGAGTTGTCTGGTTTTTGCTGCTGTCATCTAAACAGCATTGCTGATAACGCTGCCGTTTACATTAGGTAATCCCAATTATTTCTATTAACTTTGTTTCCTCCAAACGGCGGTCACTACCTCGCATCTGTTCCTTCAGTCCGTGGTTGTATTCCAAGTCCAATTTTTGTTGCAGGTGCCGAGTCACTCGAGGCTTCTGGATCTTGACGCGGTCGCTTTTAAATCACGTGAGTTCAGTTTTATTCATTCCATTCCTATTTAATTTTTAGTTTTTGAAATGACCATTTCTTCCGATAGAATTACTATCAATATCTTATTAGCATGATTTCATTTTTTCGATTGTTTATGAATCATGGAAGTCTAAAATTTATTGGTTAATGATGTCACGAGAAGGCTGTCTGCCTCGTCTCTCATTAATTTACACTAATGAGAAGACCAATGCTCGCTTGAGGGGTTGGCATACCTCAATGAAATGCACAGGAAACACAAGGTAAATTTATGGGCAAGCCCAAACAAATCAACACTACTACAAAATGTGTACACTAAAATTGGGCAGTACTCACCGATGTACGTGGAACTCGACTTACTCAATGCGCGTTTTCCAGAGCGCATCAATTATGATGAGGGCTGCTTGCTACTAAATTTGGGGGGTATTTTATACACGTGAAAATTCACTTAATTTATAATTTACGGCAATACATCATACAGAATACCGATAAGCACACGCAATGTACGGCATTAGAACTGGTGTAGATTGAGTAACGGAATTCTAGAAATTTCATGTGTTAACAGCTTACATAACAGAATGACAATAAGTGCTACCGCTGGCCAGCTTCCCCATATATTGCTCCTACATAAAATGCCACAAATGAGGCCTGCCAACATTTGCGTTCCCGCAGCACAGAAGGTGGTCTCACTTCAAACCACAGAATTGTTCCTTTACTAACAACTTCAGTTCAAATTTCTGTCTTGTGCACAGTACACAGAAAGTCTGTTGCGAAATGCTGATCCCGGCACTCCCGAGAATCTTCTTGCCTTGTAGTACGTTTAATCCAGTTAATCCAGTTAATCCAGTTTTACCTTCCCACCTGAAATTTGAATTATGACTTGTTACTCATTATAGCGTCAATCACGTTTCCTCAAATATATTCATCTTTCATTCAATAAAGGGGCATTAATTTTGTATTACATCTACCTCACTCATATTCACAATATTTTCTTGCCATATTTAATTGAACGGCGCAAATTTATCATCATATGTATACATCCTTTTAACATCATTTATCGCGAATGAGTAACATGAGTCTTACCCGGCCCATCGACGTTTAAACTTTCTTATAACTTTCTACATCTCATCCACAGTGGTCTTGTGTGAGATTTCTTCTCTGCAAAAATGGAAAGAGAAAATTTTGGATTAGCAAATTCCCCAAAAACGATTTTACCAAATTAACTACGTATTGCTCATTTTTTTTTTTTTTTAAATTATATTTCCAGTATTGCACTTGATAAAAGAAACGCACTTCTCACGACGCTCGTCGACGCAGACTGAATTCACTCCCTCAGTAATGACGCTGTGCTCAAGAGCGCGGTTCTCTCCTTTTCCGTATCGACCAATCGACTTTTGAAAGGGTATTCAGGGTCGTTTGTATTGGCTTAGAGTCTTTCGGCGTGAACTTCTGACTCCGCCCTTATGAGGTTTCCCGGGATTCTCGCTGAGAGCCGTTGGCCCTTCTACATCTTTCCCCTGTATTTTTTTTTTTTTGACAACACTTCTCGTGGAAACTGTATCGCTCTAAGGGTTCTCATGCTCAAGTGTTTGGACCCTTAAATCTGTCGACCACTGTGTTTGTAGTTTCGAGGCCTGTGCAATTAACCCTCACAACAGGCGGTTCTGCCGAGGCCTAGAGGACTGCTTACACCGTCAAATTCTTGATAGCGTAATCTACCCACCTCGCCTGAAACAACACACATCTAATGGTCGCCTACCCCTAACATTTATTTTAACCAAACATTTGGTGAAGAGACCCCTTCTGTGCCGCTGGGATTTGCAAAGACATTTTACCGAACAAAATTTT
The DNA here is from genome assembly GCA_030386875.1 of Morinoia aosen. Taxonomy (NCBI): domain Eukaryota; kingdom Metazoa; phylum Arthropoda; class Malacostraca; order Amphipoda; family Talitridae; genus Morinoia; species Morinoia aosen. Next base: position 34,262,931 of record CM059577.1, read on the forward strand.
AGGTAAGCATTGAGTGAGCACCAAAATTTATAACACACAATTACAAAAAAGGACATAAATTAGTTAAATTTCCAAAATTAAATCTTTCCCAACATCCCCGCTCCTTTACATAAAAAAAAATTGACTCGACAATTTTTTTTTTTTTGTATTAGCGTTATGTTATTCATTTGAATAATTTGAACTGAATTATTAGCCAATTTAAGACACAAATGGTACACATCTACTTAAGCCAATTATGTTCTAAATTAATTCCGCAGAAACATGGTACATTACATTTAACAATCTTATTTATTACAATACAATCAGCCACAGCGTAATATATTGTGTCATCTTCATCTAACCGATGTGTCTGTTTTTCCCGCCAACTGAAGTGCGTACTAAATACTTGAGTACTAAATCCTAATAACATTCACAAAATTTAGTGTACACATTTCCTACATTCTCAAATATCCTCAAGTGTCGATGTTTTTGTCTTCCAGATCTCTCTAGCCGTTGGCATCTTCTGTTCTATAATTCCTTGACGCTGCTTTTGACGATTCGCTGTTCACTCCTTGGGTATCGTTGACGGAGTTTGCTGTCCTTCCATTTTTCTCTTCTGGCATTCCAATGCCATCACACACGCGTTAAAGATAGGTACTCATTTTCAGAAGGAAGGATTGTGATCCCAATATCCAGCCTCATATAAAATTTCTATACACCACATTACTTGCACGATTTCATTCGGTAACACGGATCATAATCACGATTCAAGTTACCACTAAATCATCTTAAGTACAATCTTTCACATACATTTTAGGACGTATATTCGAACTCAAATTTTAATCGTCAGACTACTCGTGAATGCCGCTTCGTTGATCAGACGAATTGGCGAATCAGGAACTTATGTTGGTCTGTCGAAGAGTACGAGTTGAAGCGTCGATAACTCTTTTTTTTTTCATTCGATTAAGTCTCCCCTCGCGATGGGTTCCAATCCCACGAAGTAATGCTGAAGTGTTCCGAGGCATAATCCTGCGTAGTGCACACTGGTATCCTGTAGAATCCCCCTCAGTATCCCTTGACGTCACGTGGAATCTGGTAGACACTAGATGCTGTTTTATTTTATTCGAGTGAACACTCTTATTTATGCGAGAATTCCGTGGTTAATATTCTCTGAAGACCGTCCGCTTCATTCAAAGCCTATCCGACGAAATCTCTTTTACATTTTTATTTCACGTATAAATAGAGATGCCTCAATGCGGCTTCAATATTCCAAGTGATTATTTGCCTAGTAAAAATTCACAGGAAAATTGCATGCGAGTTTCAGGAATGCCTTTCCAAGCGTTCATGTCACAATGCAAATTCTAAATAAATCAAGTTAGATTCCATACTCAATAATATAAAAGCATTATCATTGGTTCATTTGGGTACCCATTTATAAAAGCATTTTTGAACACTATTACATTACGGCGCCCTAGAACATTATCTGCTTTATTTTCGTATTCTCTTCCTTCCTTCCTCACGCTGTTGCTGTGTCGTTCTGTGGTGTTTTCCACTTCGATGCATGGGCACCAATTACTTGAGATGCCCTTTCCTGGCTCTGCTTGTTAGCGACCCATGTCTATAGCCACAGCTCGACCGCGAGCGGCTCTGAGGCAATTACTTGTGCTCTCCGCATTCTTCTGAGCTTGCTCCAAGTTTCCAGCTATACATTCGTCTTTGTTGCTTCTCACTGCAACGCTTGAATTTGGGCAATCCTTTAAACATCTCCAATACAGGTGCAATGTGTCCCCTATGTTGTGTTGTTGTTCTATCTTCTTCGTTCTTGTAAATAATTACTTGTATTCCACGTGATTCTTCCTTAATTGCTGCTTACCCGAGACGCATTCGTGTTATGTAATTGTTCTGACCTGTTTTGGGCTGAAGTACATACTACGCTAATCTACCAAGAAATTAATTCCTTAAGTCTGAAAAGAAATGTACTACACTCTACAGAGTAAGATCAGAATAATTCCTTCCGGAATACCGTGTTTACGATATTCTTTCAGGGCAAGAGAAAGACACAAAGTCAGAAAATTCAACACTACAGCACGCAAGAATTCGCAAATTTTAATCCGACACTAAACATATTTTCCCCGTCATGAAATGAACGGTCTAACGTTATTGATAAAATTAGCAAGCCTGAGATAGCCTCAGCCTAAGAACTTCAGATTAAACTTAATTCATTCGCTAGAGCTACGTGCGCTTCACGAGAAGCTGGCGAAAAATATAAGCATCCTACAAATGAAACAAAGTACTCCTCTTGAGAAACACACGAAGTTAACCTAATAAACTCTCAATCTCCCTTCACTTAGCAAGAAAGAACATGAGAATTAAGCATAGGGCAAACTAGATCACTCGAACAAGAGTCTTGTTATGCACGAGATTTCTTGTGAGCACAGAAAGTTGGAGTGATATAACCTGGAACACATTCTTACTGAACGAAGCATTTCACTCTAGTGAGTGCGACTAATTTTAATTCACAACTAGAATAGTACAATTCTACTAAAGAACACATTTAGATTAAAGCATACAGCGAAAAACTCACTCCCACGTAAGAGCTCTGCTAAAATTGAACGCACAAGAACACAGTTCACACAGTTAATGCGACGCATGATCTCAGTCCACTGCAGCTCGCTTCCAAGTGGCAATTCACCTACATCTTGAACGCAAATTGTAGCTTCGCCGCTCCTTGAACGCATCTCTCGCGCTTACGTGGTTCTCTGTCCTCAGGTCTTCATCTTCTCTCTCAATAGTTTCATATCCGTTTCCATTCCCTGGTTCAGCTGCGACGTCCGACGTGCCGGGAAACGCCTCACCCCGTAGGAAAGCAACTTTCAATCTATCCAAATGAACCCTTTCTTGTCGGTTACTATATAGTGCTTTAATGGTCGCATTTGTGGCATTCCTTTCAAGGACACGGTACGGGCCCAACCAGTCGGTAGGCCACGCGTGTGCAGCTTCAGCATTTCCTGTCGGATTGTGCAATAAAACAATATCTCCGCTCTCCACCTGGTTGTTTTTCACACCTCTTTCCTTCATTTGCACCGACTTGTCGTGTGAAGCCTTGGACTTGGCCTTCACTACTTTGAACGCATTGTGAAGTCGGGCGCTCACCTCGGCACTGTAATTGTCCCCAAGAGAATAATCCATGCGAGGGGTTTTTAACCAGTCAACAACAGGAATTTCTGCATCCCTACCAAAGAATAAATAATACGGTATTTCTTCAATAACACTTTGATAACTTGTGTTCAGTGCCAAGCATGTCCACGGCAAAGCATCATGCCACGATGGTTGATCGCTGGCTGCCAGGTGAGACAGAACTGTTTTGATGTTCTTGTTCTGACGTTCCGTCATCCCATTTGATTGCGGATGATACGCAGATGTGTTGTAGTATTTTATTTTCAATTTTTCACACACATTTCTGAACAAAGCTGACGTGAACTCGGTACCTCTGTCTGAGACGAGCGCTTTCGCAGGGCCATACGTGGTTACGAATTTAGTTAACGCTCGAGTAACTTCCTCAGTTGTCTTGCTTCTGAGTGGGAAAGCTGCAACATATCTGCTGAAGTGATCAACCACGGTCAAGATGTACTTGTGGCCCTCATTCGAGACTGGCATTTCTATTAAATCAACACCTATTCTGTCCAGAGGCTTGTCAATTTCAGGGAATGAACCCATGCTAACACAAATGCGATTGTTGATCTTACGCTTCTGGCACTGCATGCACGAATCGATGTATTTGTTAACGTCGCGAGACATGTTAATCCAGTACCCAAATTCCATGAGCTTTTTCCACGTTTTAGCACGACCTTGGTGTGCAGCGATTGTGCTATCATGCGCTAACGTTATTGCTGCTTCCCTCAGAGCGTCTGGCACAACGATTAAGTGCCTTGTTCTATTAGGCTTTCGTTGTGTTTTTCTGAAATACAATATGCCTTCGTCGGTGAAGATTTCGGGTTTTAGAGCAAGACTTGGAGCGTCCCCTAATTTGTCACCTTCAAGATACCTCAGAACTGGCCCCCAAACGGGATCTTTCAACTGTTCTGCTCTCACATTTTCTTTCTGCAAACTACCTTCCGCCTCTTGTACATTGGGCGCTTCATTTATCATCGTCGTGACGAACACTGTTTTAGGTGCTTCGCCGTCTGGATTTTCTTCTTCGTTGTCGTTCGCAATATTTCTCGACAATGCGTCGGGCACCACGTTCTGAGTTCCTGGCCGATAAATCATCTCAAAATCATACTGTGAGAGAGTTAGTGCCCACCTCATAATTCTATTGTTCTTGGTGTTCTTACCTTTGAACAAATATTTGAGGGCAGTGTGATCTGTGATCACAACAAATTTATTGCCGTACAGATAAGGTGACAAGTGATTTACAGCGGCAACCACTGCCAACCCTTCACGCTCCGTAATTGAATAACGTTTTTCAGCATCATTGAATCTTTTGCTGAAGTATCCAATCGGTTGTTCCTTGCCCTCACATTTCTGAGCAAGCACTGCGCCCGAGCCCTCGTTTGAGGCATCACAGCTCAAGTAATACGTCTCATTTAGAGAAGGTTTCTTCAGAACTGGAGCTTCTATCATGAGCTGCTTAAGTTTACAGAAGGCTTGTTCGTGTTGTTCATTCCACTTGAATTTTTGGCCCTTCTTAGTCAGTGCATTAAGAGGTGCAGCGGTTGTGGCAAAGTGCGGGATGAACCGCCGATAGAAGTTGAGCGCTGCTACAAACGAGCGGACTTTGCGTGCAGTCGTCGGCCTAGGGTAATTTTGCATGGCCTCAACATTTTTGGGGTCCGGAATGAGTCCCTCACGACTGATGTAACATCCTAGGTACTTCACTTGTTTTTGCGCAAACTTGCACTTGTCCAAGCCTATTTTGACTCCGGCACATTGAAACTCGTGTAACACTTCTCTCAAATTTTCTAGGTGGCTCTCAAAAGTCATAGAGCTAACGCACACATCGTCCAAATAAATAGCGGCGAATTTTCCAAGCTGCCTTTTCAGAACATGACAAATTACTCTCTGGTACACTGATGTTGAGCACTTGAGTCCCATAGGCAGCCGAGCGTACTCGAAGTTGCCCTGTCGAGTCTGAAATGCAGTGTACTGCTTACTTTCTTCATCTAGCTCAATTTGATGGAAGGCTGATTTTGCATCGACAATGGAATAGTACTCTTTCCCAGCAACTTCTTCCAGGGTTCCTATGATGTTGGGAATCGGGTAATGTTCGTTCACCACTCGCATGTTCACAGCTCGCAGATCAAGGCAAATTCTGTGGCCTCCTCCAGGTTTCTTCACGAGTACGAGGGGATTCTTCCAAGCACTTGTACTCTCTTGCACAACTCCACTTTCGATCATCTCCGAGACCTTTTTATCAATAATTTCTTGGCTGGTGTACGGAATACGCCACCCTTTCGTTTGAATTGGCCTGTAATCACTCAGCAAAATTTTGTATTTCACTCCCTTGACGTGGCCAATATCCATCTCGTCTGCACTAATTGTCTTGTGATATTCCTTCAGCAGGTTCCTAACTTGTTCTTGTTTTTCAGCATCCAAGTAACTGAGGTCAAGCTCATCAATTTGCTGAAAGCGCTTCTCTCTGCGGCGATTTTCTGCTTCGCTATTTTCCACATTGTTTTCTTCTGCAGTTGCAGCTTCATTCGAGATTTCGTGGCACGTTGCAATTATTGCTCCTTCAGTCAGAGCGATTTCTTCGGCAAAAGGGTTAAGTACAGGCATCAAAACATACCCGTTTTGTACCTTTGCAGCGGTGGCTCCGACGTACGGCGCCCACTTAATTCTAGGCTCTAAAATTACTTCCTTCCCATCAAACTTGCCATCTGCTCGGCACTTCACCATGGTTTGCACGCGAGGCTTTACTGTAATATCCTCAGCCAGAGTGATTGATGTTTCTTCCCGCGTTACACACTGAATTTTCGGAGAAGCGTGTCCTGGTGCTGAAAACATGTTCACGTAAGTGCCAAAGAATGATGCCCTACATTTTCCGAAGTCTAGCTTTGCGTTGACTTTGTTCATTACTTCCACTCCTATTAGCAGGTCTCCTGGGAATGCATTTTCCCGCACAACAAAACATCTCTGTACAATTTTCTGACCGTTAACTTTGATTGGCACATTAATCTTTCCCAGCACCGGCACGGGTTCATCTCCAATTGTTTTTAATGCAGTTGATGTACCTTTAACACTAGCATTTTTAATTCCCGCAACCACACGCTCTTTTACCAAGCATATATTTGCTCCGGTATCAAGAAGCGCGGTAACGGGTGTGCCATTCACTTGGAGTGTCACGCTGGGATTTATTAGTGGAGCTAACGGTCTCCTATCCCGTTTTTTGGCTGTCCTGCAAAATGTTGCACTCTGCAATCAGCTCTTAGGTGCCCAAATTTTCCACAGTTTACGCACGGCGGTGGCACCGCTTTATACTGTGCCAAGTCCATTGCAGGTGCAGGTGGCACTTCCCGATGCGGCTGTGGCTCCCTTGCGTGGTATATTTGGTGCTGATGACTCCTAAGTCTGCCTTTTTCGCTCCAGTGGGGTGCTTCATAATTTCCTCTTCGATGATAAGGAGAGTGTCTTATCTGTCTGTTCCTTTCTCTCCAGGGTGGCACTTCATGGCGGTACCCTCTAGGCCGTTGTGGTGAATGCCGCATCGTATGGCCGACACGTGCAGGCTCATGCTGTGGCCTCCTCTCGCTTCGCTGCGCTCTCTCTCTCTCCGGTTCCCTCTTCTCTGTCGTTTCCCTTGGTACTGGTACTATCCGTCGATTTTCCACTTCGATTGCCATGTCTCTCAGTTCTTGTACTGTCGTAGGTCGCGCATCACTTCGAAATGGTCTTGTGATGTTCTCCCTTAATCCGAGCCACATCAAATCCACAAGGATTCGTTCCGGATTTTCTAGATAATTCTCGTTGTACAGCCTTTCCAGGCGCGTCAGGTATTCTGAAACTCCTTCTCGGCTTGTTTGCTTCTTGGTCACTATTTCAAACAGCGCTTGCGTCGGATGTTCAACTTGATCGGCGTAAGAGCGCAGCCATGTTTCTGCTTCTCGCAGGTTCGTTAGTGTATCAATTATTAGATTGCACTCCTTTGCCTCTTGTTGACCTAGGCATAGGAAGAAGGCTTTCACCTGCTCGCTGTTATTCAGATTGCCCGTCAAAAACTTCAATCTTGCCATATGTTCCCCAACATCGTCGCCTCTCCTAAACTTGGCCCCAATGGCACCCACGCAACTCGTTACCACGGGCATGTTAACTACTTCTTCCTCTTCAGGTTGTGGTGGCGCCACTCGTCCGTTCCCCCTTGCGTTGTTCCTTCTCCCCCGTGCAGGCATGGTGGCTATTTTCTCCAATTCACCTTTTCCAAAACTCAAAATTTTGCGATCACTCAAATATTTTCAAACCTACTCACTGTAAAATCTTTTACTGAAACTTTGAAATTATCGTGTGAACACACCAGAATTTTCTTACTGAATCTTATCACTTTTATAAACACTTTCACTTTCTTTATCTATATGGCAGCGTGCTTGTTGGCTTCTCACACCGGAACACAGAAATAATCACTACGAATTATGTACCTCTACTGAATTTCTGTACGTTTTTGCACATGAAATAATCACGCAAATAAAAATACAATGCACTTGTTATACTACACTCACAAAAATCAAAATATTACAAGGCGATCGTGTTGATCTCAGCCAAATGGTGATGTCACGAGAAGGCTGTCTGCCTCGTCTCTCATTAATTTACACTAATGAGAAGACCAATGCTCGCTTGAGGGGTTGGCATACCTCAATGAAATGCACAGGAAACACAAGGTAAATTTATGGGCAAGCCCAAACAAATCAACACTACTACAAAATGTGTACACTAAAATTGGGCAGTACTCACCGATGTACGTGGAACTCGACTTACTCAATGCGCGTTTTCCAGAGCGCATCAATTATGATGAGGGCTGCTTGCTACTAAATTTGGGGGGTATTTTATACACGTGAAAATTCACTTAATTTATAATTTACGGCAATACATCATACAGAATACCGATAAGCACACGCAATGTACGGCATTAGAACTGGTGTAGATTGAGTAACGGAATTCTAGAAATTTCATGTGTTAACAGCTTACATAACAGAATGACAATAAGTGCTACCGCTGGCCAGCTTCCCCATATATTGCTCCTACATAAAATGCCACAAATGAGGCCTGCCAACATTTGCGTTCCCGCAGCACAGAAGGTGGTCTCACTTCAAACCACAGAATTGTTCCTTTACTAACAACTTCAGTTCAAATTTCTGTCTTGTGCACAGTACACAGAAAGTCTGTTGCGAAATGCTGATCCCGGCACTCCCGAGAATCTTCTTGCCTTGTAGTACGTTTAATCCAGTTAATCCAGTTAATCCAGTTTTACCTTCCCACCTGAAATTTGAATTATGACTTGTTACTCATTATAGCGTCAATCACGTTTCCTCAAATATATTCATCTTTCATTCAATAAAGGGGCATTAATTTTGTATTACATCTACCTCACTCATATTCACAATATTTTCTTGCCATATTTAATTGAACGGCGCAAATTTATCATCATATGTATACATCCTTTTAACATCATTTATCGCGAATGAGTAACATGAGTCTTACCCGGCCCATCGACGTTTAAACTTTCTTATAACTTTCTACATCTCATCCACAGTGGTCTTGTGTGAGATTTCTTCTCTGCAAAAATGGAAAGAGAAAATTTTGGATTAGCAAATTCCCCAAAAACGATTTTACCAAATTAACTACGTATTGCTCATTTTTTTTTTTTTTAAATTATATTTCCAGTATTGCACTTGATAAAAGAAACGCACTTCTCACGACGCTCGTCGACGCAGACTGAATTCACTCCCTCAGTAATGACGCTGTGCTCAAGAGCGCGGTTCTCTCCTTTTCCGTATCGACCAATCGACTTTTGAAAGGGTATTCAGGGTCGTTTGTATTGGCTTAGAGTCTTTCGGCGTGAACTTCTGACTCCGCCCTTATGAGGTTTCCCGGGATTCTCGCTGAGAGCCGTTGGCCCTTCTACATCTTTCCCCTGTATTTTTTTTTTTTTGACAACACTTCTCGTGGAAACTGTATCGCTCTAAGGGTTCTCATGCTCAAGTGTTTGGACCCTTAAATCTGTCGACCACTGTGTTTGTAGTTTCGAGGCCTGTGCAATTAACCCTCACAACAGGCGGTTCTGCCGAGGCCTAGAGGACTGCTTACACCGTCAAATTCTTGATAGCGTAATCTACCCACCTCGCCTGAAACAACACACATCTAATGGTCGCCTACCCCTAACATTTATTTTAACCAAACATTTGGTGAAGAGACCCCTTCTGTGCCGCTGGGATTTGCAAAGACATTTTACCGAACAAAATTTTAGGTAAGCATTGAGTGAGCACCAAAATTTATAACACACAATTACAAAAAAGGACATAAATTAGTTAAATTTCCAAAATTAAATCTTTCCCAACAATGTTTTCACTATGTCATTATTTGATTTACATATTGAACTTTTTAAACGCTCAAATATCGTATCCCTTTGGTGTTAATAAAGAAACTCACGAGCCGAATGTGGCTCGTGACAGCTTGATTAACTGCTCGCTAGGGAATATTTAAATCAATTCCTACCAAAATCAGTTAAATTGACGGTAAAATCACATTTGCGCATCACCCTATAACATTGCATGAGAGAGGTACCAGTATGTGTCCTTCTGTATTGATGTGAAATTATTTTAAAAAATTATCTGTTTTTCTTACGTGTGGCTCTCAAAATGAACTTAGTCCACCAAAGTCGCGCTCAGACAAAAATAAGTGAATGCTGGTGTCAATCTCCTCAGGGGGATACAACTATTGTATTTATGGGAATTAGCGCTCCCAGGGGAACAATGTGAGGGCCTGAGCTAAACGTTAGGTAGGTTTTCTTTTTGTTAAAATAACTTAGGTTTTTGTTTTGTTTCGGACCATCTTTTTTCGGCTCACTGCTGTCCTGTTTTTCAGCACCTACTACTTTCTTCTTCAACTTTGATCTTGCTTCATGAACTTCTTTCTCATCTTACTGTTTCTATGCCTTTTCTGCATAGATTCCGCGTTCCCTTAATTCCATACTAAATAGTGCCTTCTTCCTTCCTCTCTTTGGATCTCAGTTGTTGAGGATAGGGAGGCTTAAACTAACTAATAATCTAATCTAATCTGCTGGTGTCAATTACCATTCTTTTCCCTAATGAACTGGGTGTCCTACATGAATGGGAGTACTCCTCTGCGCAGTGTTACCACTTCACGGACCAAACGCTAAACGCCCATCCCAACTTTTGCTCTCCGTGTGTTCCTAAGCGCATTGTGTGTCAGAGATAGGACTAGTATCCCCATTTGTGTGTGGCTACCAACGACAGGCTTGGTCTGTGAATCTGTTGTGGGTCTTGTTTAAGATCAATTTTTCATTCTTTTTGTGAGTCTAGTCGGCTGGTCACGAATGAGTTACAGGATGGTAGTTCGTTGTCCTCGTATGTTCGCCCTTCCATTTTCCGATAAATGTATGATCGCCGCTCCTGGTTACAAGATGCGTCTTTATCATTTGAAGTAATGATTAGAGTTTACTCAAATTATTTTATTTAGATGGAAACTCTCTGAAAAATTTGCTTGGTCAGAAATGATAGTGCTCTTTTTTGAAGGGCTTTTCGTTATGAGGGAGTGCGTGATGAGATTGTATTACCAAATTTGTACGTGTGGTCATTATTGTTAATAAATTACAGGAAATTTTTACGGTAAGTATTTTCAACACAAAGCTCCCCGATGTCAAGAGGTGGAGTTTGCAGTCTGTGTAGCGAGGTTTGTTAATCATGTGCTTCATGATTTGCGTGAACCTCGCTATTGAGTCGGTCTCTTTATTCTCTGGAACACTTGTGGGGCATTCTTCTTCTTATTCTTCTTCGCAAGTGTCGACCACATGCGAGTGTGATTGTTGGGAAGTTCAGTTCATGTGAATTTCCATCCACTCTTGGGATTTTAACTCCGAGAATTGTCATGCTGAAATGTTATCTCAGCAGGAATAATTAGGCAAACCAGTTCGGCATTAAAATATTTGTAATATTTGGTAGAATTATTAATTAAAATGATCTAGTTATTAAAATATGGCTTCGTAAAATGTAGGTAATGTAAAAATGGGGTAAGTTAATATTTCATCAAACTTTTATCGAGGTTGCTTTAAACAATTTCGGTTGCGGTTTCTACGCTCCATCATTTGCACTAGTTCCTCTGTTTCAGATGTGAACAGAACTCGACAGCGAAAAAGTTATCCCGCTAGTGTTCCAAAATTTAATCATGTTTGCCTACAAAGCCGCCCGAATTCTATGAGCTGCTTTTGTCTCGCCTAGGACTCCAACGACAGGTTTGGTTTACCCGTGCAACCATCACAGCAACCATTTCCTCTTCGAGCACCATTTTCCCTACGTATGAATTAGACACTAGAGAAGACTCCGCCCGACCTGGTGACCTTAATTTTTGCCGAACTCGCGCATATCTGAGGCGATTTAACAACGTCCTGTCTTTACTTCACTGCTGTGTTTGTCTCTAATTGACGGCGTTCTTAGCTCTAAATTTGGGGCGCTTTTCCGCTGGGACGCGACGTTTTCATTACCATCAAATTGTCCATTAAGACAGATTTACGAGCGAGGTGGTCCACGTCATCCCGTGTATTGGTGCTTCTCTTGCCTCAGATGATGCAAGATTTGTGCGAATTTGTTCCCCAGGCGTTTACTGATAGAAGAGTGGTCTTGGAGGCAATTATCAACTTGATGGTGACAAAAAGTCGGCGAATTTTGTTGTGTAGTCACGTCTTGTGATATCGTACTTTTTTGGTATGATAGACTTGCCGCTGTGTTGAAAGTGCGCGCTTAACTGCATGGCTTCACTTATGTTCAAACATGGTAAAAGAAGAAACTCGACACGTTCTGCATAAGATGACATCTATTATTATCTGGGTTGACAGCCCTTTTTTTCGTTTTAAATTTATAATACTCGGTGCTTTGTTGTGGGTTTGAAAGTAAAGGCTCTCGACAAGTCGCTGTATTTTTATAATCTAATCTGGCCTAGTTTAATTCAGTTATAAGTTGACTTATTGTACATCTTGAAATTGTCAGGCTCGTTTTCCATGCCGTTCATTTATACGCTTGAACCGTAAGTATTTGTTCATGCATTCGTTTACTTACTTGTAACTTGAATTTCCTGCTCAAGCGACTTCAGTTTGCGCCACAGGTAATCAGCGTACACTACCTATTTGGTGAATAAGCTGATCAGTGTTTTTTCCATTTCATGATGTAATCAAAAAGCCACACGTCAACAAAAATGTGACTGATCGACCGTGTTGTCAAATAGATCTTTGTACGTTGATTTTTTTAATTGTTGCAGGTAGTTGGAATAATTTTCCTTGCCTGAATTTTTTTGTACTTAAAACACTACTATGAAAAAGACTTCTGATTTGTGAATATACTCTTCACAATCTACAGTAATTACAGATTTTTGGCATTACTCATGGAATTTCCTCAAGATGCTGGACGTTGCATGATATATTGTTTTTTTCTAGTAAAATCTTCTGTTATATTATTGATTTTTCCTCACATGTGGATGAAGCTATTGTATCTATGAGAATTAGCGCTCCCTGGGGAAATATTTGAGGTCCCAAACTAAAAGTTATGTAGGCCTTTGTTTTGTTCAAATAGAATAGGTTTTTTGGTAGTGTCTTGCGCACATCTTTTTTTCCATTCTGTTCTGTTTTTAGCGCCTATTACATTCTTCTTTAATTTGTATCTTGTTTCATAAATTTCTTTTTCAACTTTCTGTTTCCGTGCACCTTGTGCATAGATTCTGCTTTCCCTTAAGTCCATACTAAATGGCGCATTCCTCCTCCCTCTTTTTGAAACGCTTTTGTTGCGGTTAGAGACAAACTAGCATATAGCACACCATTGATTTTTCCACGTAGGATCAATCATGGTTTTTTTAGATTTCATCATCGTTTTTTCTTCTCATTTTTTATTTGTGTGTTTAGAGTTCAGAAATCTGTCTTGGAGCACTTTTGTTTTTAACGAATTTGAGAACAAACAACCGCGTTGATTTTTTTCCTTTCGCAACGCGTAGTGAAATTTTTATATTCTTTTCAATAGGCATTAGCTTTGCTTTTTAACTATTTCTTTTGAAAGTGGAAATGCGCAACCGTGTATTTTGTCTGTTTACTCTCACACTAATTTTTCTCCTTAAGTGAGCGTAACAGTTTTGCCATTATCTCAAATTTCTTTAGTGCTCTTACGATAGCAGACTCAACACAAAATATTTGGTCTGAACTTAGTGATTAGAAGCCGTCGACGGCTCGTACAACTAAGAAATTTTACCAAGGCAGCATCTGAAAGAATGCTACTCCAACATGAGCTTACTTTTTGTGGGGAGTGCTTAGCTTTCTTATTTAATGTATATCTTCAATAATTTTTTCATGGGCTTTCATTTCGAAAAACCAAGTAAAACTGATCCATATTGTTTCATATTTTGAAAACTTCAAACTCAACCTCTTTGTTTCGAGTGCATTTTCAATCTTTTCTGGGTATTTTCTTGATTTGCCTAGAACTGGGCCTGGCGATATTGTCCTCGTTCTATTTGAAAGGCTGCAATCTCGAGCTTTGTTGTTTTTCGGTGTCTTTCTGTGCCCTGACTCGGTCGGTGTAAGCTCCCGCCTCAAACGAAGTCAACCTTGCGTTCAACAACAGTCAGCGATGCGATTTGGTCTGAGGCTGCAGCCTCTGAATACTGATAGCCTCAATGGCCTCAGAACCTTTACTGCAACACGACTCTTCTTCTTCTTCTTCTCCTGACGACCAAACGGCCTCTCGGAACTGATCTCTGCGCCTTTTATGCTGGACTCTTTGCGACTGATTTCTCATCATCTTTTGAACGACACAGTCGCCGGGTCGGAGCGTTTTTCCGAGAAGAGCTCCGTGTGTCATGAGAACAACAATGAGCTAAGCTAAATCATGCATCCACGTTGATGGTTTCAGAGACGAACTTAAGCCTTATGTGAAGTCAAAGCTACGAATAAAAATTGCTGAAGTTTTGTGTACAGTATGACAGTGGTGTTTTATTGAGCGAACAAAAATTTCAAGTTGAGAATTCTATAGTAGACGGACTCTGTGGTCTTTATTTAGACGCCTGTATGCAAGGTAATGAATATTTAAAGAATGAACAGAACAATACCCAGTGACACAGATATTTAGACGCTCCCATATATCAAATCTGGTAGCTTTTAGAGTAAATGGCTTGCTGAACATCGTTAACGTCAGCAATTTAAATAGTTTTCAATTTGGTGGGCAACCGGTGGAGACTTGAACAATTAAAACTACAATTTTTCTGATTTTTTTTACCCAATTTTAAATCCCATTACGGTAGCTAATGATTTTTCAATGAATACTTGCTATATTTTCTAAGTAACGGTTTTCCTTACTGATGTCATTATTATGTGAGGGCCCGAGCTAAAGGTTAGGTAGGCTCTATTTTTGCTAAAATAGAATAGGTTTTTGTTTAATTACGGACCATATTTCTTTTTCGGTTCACTGCTGTCTTGTTTTCCCGCACCTACTACTTTCTTCTTCAATTTTTTCTTGTTTCATGAACTTCTTTCTTAGCTTACTGTTTCTATGCACCTAATACATAGATTCCGCGTTCCCTCAACTCCATACTAAATGGTGCCTTCCTCTTTCCTCTCTAAGAACATCTTCGTCGTGGTTAAGGGAGGCAAAAACTTTCTTATATAATAATAATAATAATAATAATAATAATAATAATAATAATATCAATAATAATAACAATAATAATAACAATAATAATATCAATAATAATAACAATAATAATAACAATAATAATAAAAATAATAATAACAATAATAACAATAATAACAATAATGATGCATCATTAGTTTTAGAATGCGTTACGCGAAATCTTGTATTTCTTAGCGAGCATTGGAGGAAGGTACATTCATTGTAATGTGGTGATTTTTTTCATTGATTTCATTGATATTCATGGTCTTGTTAGTTGAATATGTAGTTAATTAGATGTACATAGGAGAGAGGAGTTATGATAGTGCCTGAATTTTTCAGAAGCAGAAATTTTTTCTTGAAGTGAACGACGCACACGACAGGCAAGAGAATTTCAGAATACTAATTTTAAGCTGAAGCCACATTGGCAGGCTCCCATGTATCCATGCGTATCTTTGAAAAAATTCTTTATATAAGTAGGATGGATTCTATTACTGTGTACAAATGTTTCCTATTTAATTCTCTATTTAGCCCGGTTGAATTTTTTTGGCGAGTTCAAATTTAGGTTTCTTGCGCTCATTTGAGAGCTTTAACTTCAGCCAGGTTTAGCGTATTACTTGCTACAGCGTGTCCTGGTTTGATGGCCGATGCTGCCTCGAAAAAAAAAATTTCGTCCCTTCCTTTTTTTTTCGTACAAGAACACCAACATTTTACGTTTAGAAAGATTTTCGTTGGTGGCTGTGGAAAGCTTGACCAAGAACAATGTTGCAGCGTTATCTGAGCCAACGAAGGTATGGAGGTTGAGGTTCATCAATGCCCGCATCGCTTGATTTGGGCACGGATAGCGGATGTGAAAGTTGTGCGGACGTCCGGCCCGTCGGATGTACTTCTCTCACTTGTCTTGCCCATCACGAACTGAACCCGTTTGCTGGGCCTTTGCTGAAGCCAGCGCAAGATCGGACGCTCGGGCGAGCCTGTTCTGACGTGCGATTCTGGCGCAAAGGGCTGCCTAATTCCCTCGAGTTGATTGCTTCTGTTTGTGTTTGACTTGAAGGCCGTCACTCATTTCCAGACGCTGACCGCAGCAAGACTGCTCATATTGCTGTGCCTTCTCCTTGTCTTCCAGGTGATGCGCACCCCCCACAACCGCTGCTCATTTCTCTGCCAGTTCCCGTGATTTGTGGGGAGGTTAAGGGTATCGGTCCGGGGCCTTGGTCAGATGCTGTACGAAAGTTGAGGACTAGTGCTTTCAATGCCGTTTCAGTTTAATGAGTTATTTTGAGTTTATTGTTGTATGAATACTTGTTCGCTTAAAAAAATGTATTTATGCGGTGGAAGACCTGATTCTTTTGAAAAAATGTTGTTGTTTTGTGCGACCATCGTTGGTGATGAGTTCAGGGCCTCTAATTTGTAGTCTCGTAAGGGCACCGCTAACGAGCCGCGTCTGCTCCGGCCGCATTGTGGTGCCTTGGTATGTGTTTTTCAGCGTGGCTTGGGAACTGCGCAGTCCTCCGAGCTGACTTTTGTTGCCAAATTCGCATTTCATGGTACAGCATTACTTCCTTCTGGGTTTTGTTATGCTTCGTGTACCTGTCAGCAGTGTGTTGTTTTCTTTGTCACGTGCGGGAGGTCGGCACTCGATATGCAATACCAATCATCTCATGCGCCTTTCCTTAGCTTCAAGTTCCGAATTCATTTCTTTGACATTTTTGTACAATCACTTAGATAAGCAATTCTGATGTATTTTTTGCAATTTATTATTTGCTGTAAATGCATCTCTCGTACTTGTTATTTCTAAATGTTCCCTTATTAAAAGGTCGATGTCGGCGAGGGTATCCGTCTGTTTACTAAATAAGTCTGCAGCGATTTAGGGATATTCATAGCATCGACGTCAATGTACATTTCCAAGTTTCGTGCGATCGATATTAAGCCAAAATAGAGTAGAATTATGTTCACTGGTGCATTGCGAACGACCCCTCAGGGGGATACAACTATTGTATCTATGGGAATTAGCGCTCCCAGGGGGACTGTGTATGGGCCTGAGCTAAAGGTTAGGTAGGCTTTATTTTTGTTGAAATAGAATAGGTTTTTATTTTGTTATGGACCATCTTTTTTCGGTTCACTGCTGTCCTGTTTTTCAGCACCTACTACTTTCTTCTTCAACTTTGATCTTGTTTCATGAACTTCTTTCTCATCTTACTGTTTCTGTGCCCTTTCTGCATAGATTCCACGTTTCCTTAACTCCATACTAAATGGTGCCTTCTTTTTTCCTCTCTTTGGATCGCCTTTGTTGCGGATAGGGAGGCTTAAACTATAACTAATAATCTAATCTAATCATTGCGAACGAATACTTCGTTTGTGCTTTCATTGCATCTTTGCGTGTATTCTCGATACATCCCAAACTTATCCTCACTCTTACCTCTGAATTGTACTCAATTTTGTTCGACAGCTCCTGTAGGCCCTAGCTGATACAATTTGTGTACCCACATCGCTTAATGCTAGTCTTCCTCCTCTGCTGCGTGAAACATCTCTAAGCAGGTCATCTCTGGTCCTAGTCTTGTGCAGTTACTCAGACGTGTAGAACAAGTCCCCTTTTATCCTGTCCAGACTGATTACTTCTATCTCTATTGCATAGTCATCTCAGTTGAGCCTCTGTCAGGTGACGGAACTCAGCTACTCCAAATAAAATGTGTACGATGACTCCTAACAAAATGTTTGGAGTCAGAAACCAGTCCAAGCTATAAATTATTCATGAAACACAGCCTGCTACTTCTGTCATCAAATGTATATTTCACGATTGTTCTGCTGCTGGCCCTGAAGAATTCACGTGCTAGTTTATTGCTAAATCTTGAGTAAAGAAAGAGTTGGACGATGGAGGCTTAGACGAGCCAAAAATTTATTGAAGACCAGAAATACGCAAGAGTCAGCTCGAATGCAGTTGTTTTGCACTGATGTGTTAGCAAGTTGTGGGAGAAATCGGGCTATTTTCAACCAAAATTTTCTCACGTTCAGAGTCGAGTATAGCCATCCGTGTGACGTCTCTAGGAGTGGCCGAAATCGACATACCTGTCTGGAACTTGCGTTTCGTTGCTTCTGTACTAATGTGTCTTATAGTGACATAGTATAAGTGATTATGTACGCAAATGCTCGTCTCTTTCTAGTGTAATTCACTTGTTTTAAGCATTAGCGCTCTCGCAGCAACAAAATTTTCGAAAACCATTTGAATAACTGAAAATTTTAATATGCCTATTCTAGGTCCGATATTGGTTTAAATTAAGATATTAAGGACACTCGTACTTCCTTTTTCAAATATTTTGAGAAAATTTGGAAAACAAAATTAAAGATTGGACCTTGTGAGCGAAAAGTTCGCTCGAGCCATGCGTGTATATCTCACCGCCAGCGTCATGTACTGGGTAACGAAAAAAACACATCGAAATCGAAGACGTTCTAACTCCAAAACTCATTGGTATCAGATTTTTCGTAGCATAAATGCATAAGATGCGGACCGGTTTTTGAGTATTATAGTTGCCCACTCACGGCAGACGCTGTGTCAGGACTGGAGTTGTGTTGAGGCGGCGGCTGAGCTGCTCAGTTGCTCCGCTGCCCGGCCTCCTACCAAATTGATTTGTTCACGGCCTGCTGAGATCTGGTCTCACGCCACCGAACCTGCAATAATTGCTGGGGCTCCTGTGGCCGTGACGTGCTGCTGCATCTGATGCGACGCTTGCTGATGTGTGCGGCGTACTGCTCCTTGCTGGTGTATGTATGTGGCGTACTGCTTCTCGCTGGTGTATGTATGTGGCGTACTGCTTCTCGCTGGTGTATGTGGCGTACTGCTTCTCGCTGGTGTATGTATGTGGCGTACTGCTTCTCGCTGGTGTATGTATGTGGCGTACTGCTTCTCGCTGGTGTATGTGGCGTACTGCTCCTTGCTGATGTATGTGGCGTACTGCTTCTTCGTGCAGCGTTCTACTGTATGCGATGTATTGCTGCTACATGTGGCGTTTAGTTCATACTATTTCTATCCATGAATGATTGTACAATTACAAGCCCACACGTGTTATTGTATGTGACGTACAAAGACACAGCGTGTCATTGTATGTGTGTCAATATTGAAATTGCTCCTCCTTTATGTTGGAGACCATATCCCACTTAGCTACTTACGTTAGAGTTACATACCCCGGGTCTCTCTTCTTGTACTGCTCGATTTGGTCTTTGTGTGCTGTTCAGTGTTGGCGCATACATATTAGGAGCGATCCTGTTCTTACTTCCCACATCACTGCCTTTGCTGGAAATTTTCAGGAAGTGCTGGACTTTAACGTGAAGTTCTTGCTATTGTAAGAAAATTTTCATAAATTCCGATGCCCCGTCTCTCTTAGCTAAAATGTTCGTAAAAATTGTTACAAAATGTTGGTGTTACGTTTTTTTCTGTTATTACGGACGAAAGTGCTCCGTATCCTTAAATATTTTGAGGTTATGTGGTGCAAATTACTGTACAGCGATAAGTTTATACGTGCTAGAGGTTATCTCTCGTCCATGCGTTTGCTTGAAAGGGACACGAATTCGTAACACTCGAAAGCTATTTTAATCGAGCATTAAGGAGCATGGAGTCGATGTCTCCCGTCCTTGTTCTTCATGTCCACAGATCCCTGCCATCGAAGTTTAGGAGCTCGTTATTTTGATGATCATCAGCATCATTTTTCTTAGGAATTTTTTATTTATTTTGTTTGCCGTTTTAATGTGAGGTCCAGAGTTGAATATTAGGTAATCCTAATTTTTTGTTGTTAAGATAAAACATTTTTTTTGTTTTGTTATGGACCATCTTTTTTTTTGTTTCTCTTTTGTCCTGTTTTCAGCACCTTCTACTTCAACTTTAATCTTGTTTCTTGAACTTTTTTCTCAACTTATGTTTCTATATACCATGCACATAGATTCCGCGTTCCCATAAGTCCATACTAAATGGTGCCTTCTTCCTTCCTATATTTGAAACGCCTCTGTTGCCGTTAGCGAGTCTTGAACTTATATCTAACCTAATTTTCTTATAGTCTCAGCGTTTGAATTTGCAGTACGGACGCTGTTCAACAAATTGTATTTATTTACTTGTCGAAATTGTGGGTCCTTTCTGGACATTGATTAACGAGAAACGTTTTCACTGTATTTGGCATTTGAACAAAATTTATGTGCACTAGGGGCTATGGCCCCGGTATCGAAGTGCTTTTGTACAGGTGTGGCTGGCTCAGATGTTTACCTCATTTTGTGCTGATGACACAAAAATTATGAATTCCACGCTCTTTCTTAGCTGGATTATTAAATGCTAAAATCTTGAAAATAGGTTGTGATCTTAGTGTTACGATGTTCTTATGTGTATTTGCATACTGATGCTGAAAATAAAAGTTTGTTAGAACGAGCTACGAAAAAGTGCTGGATTATTTATGAAAATTTGACATTTGATTTCATTGAATAACCTACGTAGATATTTTGCTCTACGTATGTTACTTTCTATCTATTGACGTTGTTCAAACATCGATACCAGCAGTATAATTTACCTTGTATTCAGAAACTTGGGATTTTTCTTTTGGAGGTAAACCTTCTGAAGTAATTCCTTGTAAATATTCTCTTGAATGGTTCCCCTCAGGGGGATACAACTATTGTATCTATGGGAATTAGCGCTCCCAGGGGAAAAATGTGAGGGCCCGAGCTGAGTTAGGTAGGCCTTCTTTTTGTTGAAATAAAATGTTTTTTGTTATGTTAAGGACCACCTTTTTTCGGTTCACTACTGTCCTGTTTTTCAGCACCTCTGACTTTCTTCTTCAACTTTTATCTTATTTCATGAACTTCTTTCCCATCTTACTGTTTCTATGCCCTTTCTGCATAGATTCCTCATTTTCTTATCTCCATACTAAATGGTGCCTTCCTCCTTCCTCTCTTCGATACGCTCTATTTTTGTAGCGGTTAGGGAGGCTTAAACTAACTTATAATCTAATCTAATCTCTTGAATGGTTTCATTTTGTGTTGGGAATACGTATGACTTGCTGTAAAGTAAGCATGGGCTATTTTCCAATTTTGTACTCTGGTCCCTAAAATAAAGGCGTCCTAGATATTACGCAGGAGCGAAACTCGTGGATTATAACCTCTCCTGATTGGTTTAATTACATCACAAGCGCGTTGTAATCCTTGCCAGGTGAGCTATACTTCCTGTAGATGATCTTAATCTATTTAAGTTTTCTCTACTCTCCTGCGGAACTTGTACTAAGCCTCTCCTTTCAAATGCGTTGTATGTTGTCTCTAGTTTACCACAGATGTTTGTTATATTAATGTGTTCACTAGAACCTTAGCCACGGCAATATGTCTTTGGGTTCCTAAAGGTCGCTCCGTGCCGCTGGTGTGAGATCATTAAGTGGCAAGAAACTTAGGCTGCTGACTGGCATTGTTCTACCCACGTACCTCTTACGTGTCAGATCGCTGCTCACAGAAGGAACTGGATACTCCTAACACGCTAGAGCTCCCTAACGTACGTGTAAATTTGCGCATTGTCCTGTATTGTTGCCTGTGACCTTGGAGTTAGCTCGCTCACTGAGTACCGTCAGTGGTTGCGCCCGTACTGCCTGCATTCAACGGTCGCTTCTATGTACTGGAGGCAAGAAAGCCTTGGATACAATCGTTTTTGGTGCTCAAAGCTCGGTTTTCACATGTAAGGCTGAGTTTTCAGCTTCTGTGCACACTTTTCAACTGGGCTGCTTTTATTTTATTTTTATTCACATTCCTCAAGTTATGGTACAATGTAGACAATTATGAATGTAAATCCTCATGGTTCAAAATATAGTTATTTCGAATATCAGTTACAGCGAATAATGAGTTGTAATTTATATTGCTTTATCCTATTCAATACCATTCGCAGTTATCATCATTATCTTGATAATGTAGCTGGCAATGTATGGTGTGAAAGAACTGAAAGAATGCTGTTCAGGAGACAGCACCTCGTGAGAGACTTGAAGAAGTGATGCTGAGAACAGGACCCTGCACCATTCGCTGGCGATGCTGAGAACAGGACACACTGCACCATACGCTGGTGATGCTGAGAACAGGACACACTGCACCATACGCTGGTGATGCTGAGAACAGGACACACTGCACCATACGCTGGTGATGCTGAGAACAGGACGCACTGCACCATACGCTGGTCATGCTGAGAATAGGACACACTGCACCATACGCTGGTGATGCTGAGAACAGGACACACTGCACTATACGCTGTTTGAGCGGCCGGTCAGGTCCAAACTTGCAACCACGCGTGGACTTTCATTTCATTTCAGGTATAGAAAGTTGTTCATGCTCAGCCTGCATGCCTAGCCTTCCTTTTTAGGCCTCCCAGCATACCTCGGACACCACAGCTACCTCATATTTTAAACCAGATTTTCATACTTTTCAGGTATTTGATTTAAAACTTAAGATCAATTTTTAGTTGGTGATTATAATTTTCACAGTAAATACTTTCCTTTATAGTTATTAGTCAGATTTATAAAGCTATTTCGTTCTCACAAAAAATAAAATAGTGAGATCAAGTGTAAAGTTTGTAAAAAAATGTTCTCGGTATTTTTTAAAAATTGTGTGCCGGCCGTGAAGGCACTTGAACGATTTTTTTAACGATTTCACTGCCTTGGTAAAATCCTCAGCGGGATGTAACTATTGTATCTATGGGAATTAGCGCTCCCAGGTCGAAAATATGTGAGGGCCCCGAGCTGAGAGTTAGACAGGCCTTCTTTTTGTTGAAATAAAATGTCTTTGTTATGTTAAGGACTATCATTTTTCAGTTCACTGCTGTCCTGTTTTTCAGCACTTACTACTTCTTGAACTTTTATCTTGTTTCATGAACTTCTTTTTCAACTTACTGTTTCTGTGCCCATTTCTGCGTAGATTCCGCGTTCCCCTAACTTCATACTAAATGGTGCCTTTCTCCTTCCTCTCTTTGGATCGCCTTTGTGGCGGATAGAGAGGCTTAAACTAAGTAATAATCTAATTTAATCCTTCCTCTCTTCGAAATGCTTTTATTTTTTGGCAGTTAGGGAGGCTTGAACTAATATCTAATCTAATCTTCACTGCCTTGGTGAAACAGAGTTTATTTGCTCTTAGGATAGTTGGGTTTGTTTAGTTCATTTAAAAACGTGTTGAAAATAGTGTGTGTCATTCTCAGATGTTTCCTTCACGCTGAATTTCATCTGTCGGCATTTTCGTGAAAAATTTATCCCTTCAGGAGCAAAGCTTCGCGAATTTGAAGTTAAATTTGACGATAGTTACAGAAATTTTGTTTGAGTTAGAACATGTAAAAAAGGGTCGTTTCTTGCATTTCTATTCACTTTTGTTCATGCGTACGGATTAAAAGACATCATGCAAGCTGCCTTCCGCGTGAGTGAAAGCTCCGATGTTAGCTGTCTAATTCAAGTCTTCATCTCTCCATTGACTATAATCTTCATCTCTAAAGTATATTCTATCTTCCTGCTCATAATCATTGAAGGGAGAAGCTGTTACTTCTATTAAATTTGTGACTATTTCTTGTTGCAACGTTTCTTTCTATTTCCTTCATGGGAATAGTCATAATATTGACCTCTAGTATGAGTCTCAGCGTTAGTGCTTTTTTTACGTCTCTCCTCACCGTTTTGTGATTTTCACGCTTTCGCTCAGATCAGTATAAGGTCAGTGGCGACGATACATGGAATTACTGCGCCGCCTTACGAGAGCCGCGCTGTGCTCCTGTGTTAAAACGTCGCCTTACTCGAACGTAAACGGTGCCCAAACTGCAAATGCAATGATACAAGGTGTCTCAAAAAAATGAACTCATCCTTTGTCTGACCATTACTCATGTACTTCAGGTGCAGCTATGATTACTTCAACGATTACCTCAAGTCCAACCAAGTTTTATTTTCTTAACATCCATGTTCTTATTGATTTAACTCATTAGACTTGCATCTATGTCAATAAACACCATCTCTGAGAGTGAATACATTTTTCATGGGACGCCTTGTAGTTTAGTTCCTCTGGAAATTATCTTCACTTGGTTTTATCTTCGTTATGCGTTGTTTAATATTCTCGATGGACGACCACAGCCCACTCGAGGTAATTCATTTGTGGTAGTTATTAGATTTTATGTGATAGAATATATCGAGGGCGTTTATTTCAACTTCTCTTGTACTCCTACTCGGTCATCAGACAACAGTGAAAGTGATGTTCCACGTTGAAGTAACGTCACGTTTATTGGTCTTTGTCACTACCTGAGACCTGAGCTGGAAATGGCGGTGTGACGAGAGTTGCTCACAAAGCGCAATGAAGTCGTCGCTGGTCTCATCAAAACATCAAATATTTAGCACGTTTGCTGTGTTCTGTACGATATCGACAGTGTCGGTCCGTGAGTTTTATCCCGACGTATCTGCAACTCTGACATCGAATACGTACCACCATCTTTTCTTCGAATTATGTTTTATGTAGTCAATGCTGATAGTTCAGACACACCATGGAAGGTGTATTTTACACCTTCTTAATTTCTGTTAGCGTGAGTGAAGAAAAATCTGATTTGTTCTAATGAATTATGAATTACACAACGAACTAAAAAATTATGTTCATGACCGGCCGTAAAGCGAGCACCTCTAAATCTTAATTTTGACTGAGAGAAATGACTAGATGTCTTAACTTCAATGATCTTCTGGTCAAAGTTTTCATTTTCTTCAGTTCCAAGCTAAATCAGTGAATTTGATAAATCACGATCATTATTCAACACATTGAACGAGGTTAAAATAACAATTTCAACTTTCAAGAACTCAGATGAAACGGAGTGACCTAGCCTGTGTTAGCTGAAATGCAAGACATTTTAGCTGTAGAAGCGTGTCATCCGACAGGTAATGGTGAAGTGTTGTACGATACTGGTGTAGGTACTGATGAGGTCTCAACGTGTGTACTTACGTAGATACTGGTGAATTATTTAGAATAACTCTAACGTTTCTTTGGTTTCCACCTAATTTTATTCTTATTATTGGTTTCAATCTTTTGTAAATACCTTCAGCTTTTTGGAACAGCTGTATTCAGGTTGCAACGTCTAACTGAAAATTCAAGTTAAAGTCGTTCGCCAACTGAGCGTCTAGTTCCAAAATTATCTTTTAACTTGAAGATTAGATGTGAGCCTTTGAACTTGAAAAACAAATTTTTTAACGAGGTAGCACTTGCAATCATGGTAACCATCACAGGATATACTTTTCCCGAGAATTACGAATTAGATTCCCTATTTTTTCTGAGATGTTTCTCTTGATACAGTAGAACTTTCCTTTAATCCTTGAGCTTTTATCGCGTAGTGGGATTCAATATCGCCCCTTCTGACATAGACGACCAAGTTCCTCCCTCCTGTGGTGTGAGTGCACATGACAAAAGAGGCGTTGCTGTACAGCGCTGCTTGTGCTGCTCCAGACGCTGTGCTGTGTTCCAAACCAATAGTGATGGCCCTTATTGGGCAGTACTCGAGGTCGGTCCCAACTGTCTGGCAATACCCATCCTCTGCTCGTGTCAGAGGTGAGCTCATGATGACCAAGTAGCCTTGATCGGTCCAGACCTGTTCACATGTCCTCTTTGATATTCAAAACCACTGCGCTGTAGCGGTTGCAGGGTGTTCTTTCTGTGTTTTTGGGGTGCTGGGTAATCAGCAGGGTTGCGGAGTCGGATGAATAAATTTGCGACTCCGACTCCGACTCCACCTTTCCAGAATTTGGCGACTCCGACTCCGACTCCGACTCCACCTTTCTAGAATTTGGCGACTCCGACTCCACCTTTTCAGAATTTGGCGACTCCGACTCCGACTCCACATTTTCAGAATTTGGCGACTCCGACTCCGACTCCACTTTTCCAGAATTTGGCGACTCCAACACTAACTCCGCCTATTCACAATTTTGTGACTCCAACTTCACCTGTTCATAATTTATAAGATGAATATTTTATTTCTTAATTAGTGTACACGGAACGTCAAAAATGTCGGGATTCAATACCTTTCTTCAACAAATTTTTGTTTGAGTTGAGTTTCCATGCTTTCAGCTTATTCCATAGGTAACTTAATTTTCTTCTAGGAGAAATAAACACTCAGAACACAGTATTTTTGAGCCGCAAGAGAAGTAGTTATAGCCATTCGTGTCATATCCAAGGTGCAGAAATTCAGCATTACTGAAAGCAACTGCGAACTTGTGTATGTATATTGTAATATGCAATATAGTACATTGTATTACAGTATATTTTAATATACAATACGGCATATTGTAATATGCAATACGCTACATTGTATTATACAATACCCCGCCGAACTCGGTATTCACTATACAAACTCGAGTATTTGGGGCTCTGGATCGCTCTAATTGTTTTGAAAGTGACTTATTATAGAGCACTTGCACAACGAAAATGAGTGTATTAATTGACCGTGAACTGAAACCAAGACCGCCAGTGCTAATTTCTTCCTATCAATTATTCTTAACAGCGTGACACAAAACGTATAAATAAACCCACGACTGTCATACTTAGTAGTAAACGGTTGCAGATGTTGAAACCTGTGCATATGTTCATTATATTCTTTAATAGCGAACGACTTTTAAATTGACTACGGAATGTTTATAATCAAGATACTAGTGTACATGATTGGTCAAAAATGACGGGATTCAATGGTATCGTTTTAAAAAAAATCTCAAGATAAAAATGGCAAACCAATATATCCATCCTAATAGTACCCGCGATTAAAATACAGTATTCTCGTACTTGTGCACTGGTAAAACTCGTATCACGGATACGGTCATTAAGCATCTTTAAGAACGTCACAGACGCACACAACAAACAAGCAAGCAACAACTGTGCATTGTAATTTAAATTATTGTTCACAAGAAGTTTTTAAAAAATTTGCCGTACCTTTTAAGCATTTAAATGCTTTTTAAATTTAAACGCGATAAGCCACATTTTCTTGCCAGTAGATTCGATTTTCACGCAATGTTTTTTACTTATAAGTGAGCAGAAGCCAGGTTTTTCATGATATTTCAATGGTATTTATGATACTGTCCAAGCAAGCAGATTCCCATTGTAATGACATAGGAGAAATTACGCACGAGAACATATACTTATTTATAAATTGACGGACACCTGGCTTTTTATTATACCGAGTGTCCCATAAAAATGTCCCCGATTTTTAATTAATTATATCTCCGCTTTAAACTAACATATTTGAATTGCCTTTTTTCACAATGTAGTAAATTTTGTTTCCTTTTCAAATAATTTAAGTTTTTGAAAATCGGTTGAATAACCACTTTGCAATGATGAATTTACTGAAAGGGAAAGAAAAACTAATTGTTCAAAGGAAAAGTTTTTAAAACAATATTGATATTCTTCCTTATTTCGTACTTTCCATAAAAATGAACAAACAAAAATTTTAAAGAGTAACAAATCATTGCCTTGAATAACGTTTAAATAAATAAAGTAATTTAGTATCCTTCGACATACTCTCCATTTCTCTCAAGGCAAGTATTACTTCTAGCCACCATTGAACGAAGAGTTATACCCATTATTCCACCGTTTTCTATCAGTTCTTGAAACACTATTATTGAGAACACTTGAAACTTGAAACCTCTCAGAGGGTTTAAATACTTGGTGGTATCAATTTTTAAAATAAAGGACGTCTTGGTAGTGAAGTTTCCATTTTTTCAAAATTTTGTGATCAGCAAAGACAATTCAATCTTTTGACCCAAGCTTTCGGCGTTAATATTTGTAGTGAGCAAAATTTGAATTAAGAACTTTCAACAGTGTATTAATTATTGAAATAGAATAATTTTCCTCCTTAACTACGTAATAGCAACCGACTAAAGATTGGTGGAAATAATCAAAACCTCCCCATACTTCGATAAAGCAACGAAAATTCCTAACGCCCCCTGAAATATGTTAGCGTCCCGTATATTAAAGGTTGTTCTGAAAGAGTCCAGCGAATCTTAAAACCATTCAATGTTAAATTGTCTTTCAAATCTTCGAATACAATAAAAAACAGCCTAATCAGACTTAAAGATAAACGATAGAATTGTGAAAAAAGTAATCTTACATATAAATTATAGTGTAAAGATTGTTAAGCATGTTACATTGGGGAAACGGGTAGAAATCTTTAACAACGAATTGATGAGCATGCTAAGGATGTGCAGAGGAAGAATAGGTTATCCCTTGTCTATTAGCATTCCGAAGAAGATAACCATTCTTTTGATTTTGAAAATGTACCTATCTTATAAAATGTTAAAAATTAATACGCCCGAAAAATTGTCGAAGCAATGTACAGTGTTTAGGAACCAAACAAAATTAATCGTCCCCTTGATGTCCCCCCGCAGTTACTTCCTTTGCTCATTAGTCGCCCGTGATCAATGATTTTAGGCTTGCATCTAAAAATTTAAAAAAATATGTTTTGTATACCAGATACGCGCGGATACCATAAGAGGTTTTGTTTAAAAATACATCGTTCCCCTGATGACGGCTAGAGCTAATCTAGCCGAAAGCTTGGGTCAAAAAATTGAATTGTCTTTGCTGATCTCAAAATTTTGAAAAAATGGAAACCTGGTGGTATGTAGGATACATCGTTATGAAATTATTCTTAACAGTAGGTATTGAGAAATGAAGAACACCAGTATTGTTTTTAAAACTTTTCCTTTGAACAATTTTTCTACCCCTTCCAGTAAATCGATCATCTTAAAGTGGTTATTCAACTGATTTTCAAAAAGTTAAATTATTTGAAAAGGAAACAAAATTGAATACATTGTAATAAAATACTATTGAAATATGTTAATTTAAGGCGGAGATATAATCAA
The DNA here is from genome assembly GCA_030386875.1 of Morinoia aosen. Lineage (NCBI taxonomy): Eukaryota > Metazoa > Arthropoda > Malacostraca > Amphipoda > Talitridae > Morinoia > Morinoia aosen. The sequence goes on from CM059577.1 coordinate 34,291,624, forward strand.
TTAAAAAGTCCGGGACATTTTTGAAGGACACCCAGTATAGTGTTGATTGTTCTTATACAATAAAAGGTCAAGTGTCTCCTTTAAACAAATAAATCAATAGGTTTAGCTATTTCGTGAGCGTAATCTCTCCTATGTTATTACAATGGAGTTTTAGGATTTGAAACTTGAGGGCGACTGTTCGAACATTCATTTCAAATACAGAAGAACTTCAAGGAAACAACAGCAAGTCGTTTCCCGAGATGCGCAAAAAGAGAAACCGTACCCAAGTTAGGCGTATCTTGAGGATTCCAACAGTACGCACAGCAGCGTCCTCTGTAGTATTTTTACTATTAAATTCCTTTAAAATGGAGACCGAAGATCTTCTTTAACGTAAGGTTAGTTTTTAAAACGAAACTCGCTAAAAATAGAAGACAACTAATGGACGTGGCCGGTCATCAGCACGGTACTCCGGTAGGAAATTTTAGAAGCCTTCTGAGTAGATAGAGTTTTTAGATGTCTGGCCGCCGACTAGCATAATATCGTATCTTATTGCAAGATTGCATATAGCGCTAAGATTTTAACAATTAATTGACAATTAATTACATTGAATAATAAGTGCCTATTCAAGAGGCTGCAAGAGCCGGGTCGAGGAGCTCAATTCGCAGAAAGAGACTGCTTTTTATGCAAGAGAAATAAGTTAGAGTTACTAGACCTACTTTTATTAAAAGAACGACATGCTGCCCAAGCAGAGCAAGCTCAAAGATAATTTAATGAGTGAAAGCCAAAGCGTCCCGAGTAATGTTAATTACAGCGATTCAAGGTAAATGCAGGTCTGATAGATGCTCAAACATGCTTAATTATAGAAAGTTAAATTTAAACACAAAAAACGGAAAGAAAAGATGCAGCTGCAAAACAAAAACCAAAGAGCAGAAAGAACTAATTTAAACAGTTCAAATTCTTGTCTGTGAACTGAAGAAAACTTTTTCTTCCACAAAGCCGCCATCAGAAATATGGTTCTTCCACAAAGCCGCCATCAGAAATATGGTTCTTCCACAAAGCCGCCATCAGAAATATGGAAGATTTTCAACAGGAAATTTCATTGAATAAATAAAAGTGGCTGTCCGTTTTTGTTGGTTGGTCCGTCTCCCTTTCACGCACTTAAAGATGCTTAATGACTGTGTCTGTGATGCGAGTTTCACCAGCGCACAAGTACTAGAATATTTTAATCGCGGTAGTATTAGGATGGATTTATTACTTTATGATCCACATCTGGCAGATTTGTATAAAGACAATATTGAATCCCGTCATTTACGACGGGTCGTGTGCGCAATTATGTTTACTGAGTGTTTCAGAACACGAGGTACAAAATTGCACACCAAGTAGAAAATGGCCAAATAAACACTTTTTGTTTTATGAAATTTTCTCCGCAAAACGGGGTTGTGAGGTATTAGCTATTTATTGTTTTAAAGGATGAAATTGAATGGCACAATTACGTGCAATATTTATTTGGAATCTACTTTACAAAAATTGTTCAAAATGTGTTCCACCTACATTTATGCGCTTTTCGAATGTTAGCCTTAACGACTGCCGGATATTAGGAAACACGTCTGGCATTAAGGTATATCACCTGCAGCACTGCAATTCTGGCCACAAGATCTTCCTCAGACTCAATGGGTGTGGCATCAACAAGGCTCTTCACGTGTCCCCAAAAATTGAAATCGAGTGGAGTCATGTCAGGAGATCTAGGAGGTCATGCAACTAGAACATTTCGCCCGATCAACGTATATTCAAAATAAATATTGCGGGTAATTTAAACATTAAATATCATCCTTTAAAACAATAAACGGCTAATATCTCAGTCTCTTTCTTTGGAAAATTCATAGAAGGAAAGCTTTTATTTTGACATCTTCTACTTGGTGTGCAATTTTTTTGCCTCTTATTCTGAAACAACCTGTATATTACTGACAAGTGTCTTCTGAGTAGGTAATGTAGGCACTGCCTACACTGAGGAGCATGGAGACGTATCAATAGTTTTTTATTACTAAGTATGCGCTAATCCAGTGAAATTATAATAGTTAATTCAACGACTATGCTTCAAATCCCCAAAATTATGATATACATGTACATAAGGTAGGCCAGATTTGCACACTGCCTTTTCTTCTCTATATCTACACTATGCAGGGTAACAATGCAGAAAAGGTGTCACATTATTGCTCAACACTATGTTACATTTCGGCTATAACCAGCAAGAGTTGTTCTGGTTTCGTCGCAGGGGCCTGACGTTTTCGGAACGTTTTGTTTACGAATGAAAGTCATTTTTAGCTTCTTTGCGTGTAATATGATACTATCTCTTATTCTCATCTTTTAATTTGTATTTAACACCTTCTTATTTTAATAAACGCCCATGTTCTTCTCATTTCGTGTTTTTTTGGAGCAATTTGAAACTTTTCCAACAAGAAAATTTGTACTATCGCATGAATGCAACAACCCTGCAGCTGAGATAGTGCATTGCTTTCAGTTACAATATGTGTGTGACAGTAATTGAAGTTTTTGCTTGTGTGTGTTATTATTTCCATTGCAGCTCGTTTACATTGTATTTTTATTATTTTCAAGTGTCTCAAAGCCGATATTGATTAACTTACAACATTTACAAATCTTCATTAAGAAGAAATAATTAATTATATAATGCTAAAAAAAGGATACTATTGCATTTTTTAAAATTGTATAAACATATATATATATAATATTCTTCATTTCATCGTATTCTTACTTAGAAAATGGGGAGTGATACGAAGATAAAAATTAAACATGATAATGATATAGTGAAATACAATATAATTCTGAAAGAACCAAACAACATTCAAAGAATAACTTTAGAAATGAGCAGAAATTTTTATTATTAATACATGTAAACTTGGCCTAAAAACAAGGAATCCATGTTCATTTTGTAACATAACTTGAAGACTAGAAGTCTTTATGTACCAGATCATAGCTTCAGGTTTTAGCAAAGACTACTCATTGGCATTGAATCATATCCTAAAGACTATAAATATTTTTGATCACAACATAACTTCAAGTTTCTGCAAAGACTAGTCATTATCAATCAATGCATCATTAAGAGCGTACAGAGTTACCAGTCCTTACGTGAGTACATTGTATTTCATCAGCTGAAATGTTCTGCAAGTAACTTGCAACATATTTACTACTATTCTCTACATCCTATGTATTAATTGAAAGGGAAACAAACGAAACAGAAATATACAGAACGAATTTGCAATGCTTTCAATTACTAGTTCTTGCTTTTTAACTGCAAAATATGCATGATTACTCTAGTACAGTTGTATTTCTTTCTCGTATGTATCATATATACGAGCAAAAATTAGAATCGAAGACACTAAAAAATAGCGACTCCAACCTCGACTCAACCACATCCAAATGAACGACTCCGACTCCGACTCCACCACATTCGGAAAAGCGACTCCGACTCCGACTCCGACTCCACCACACTTCAGAGAAGCGACTCCGACTCCACCACACTTCAGAGAAGCGACTCCGACTCCGACTCCACCCTAAAACATGCGACTCCGGCGACTCCGACTCCCGACTCCGACTCCGACTCCGCAACCCTGGTAATCAGTACGAGGAATTGCGTGTTCGACTCACTGGTATTTAATGAAATTAAATCCTGTTTATGCGTTAGTTGTTTTTCAAGTTTTCCTCTGTCCATTAGCGCCTTTTATTTGAGTGCTATGAAGCTACAAAATCGTATTGTTTCCAGTTTTTTGAGCGTTGATGCGAGGCGTGTGGTGTGCCACTCAGTGAGATAAATGCGCTGCGCCTAATGAAATTCCTGAACTGTCAACGCTGATGCGTGATGAATATAAAATTCTTAGGCTGCTGGTGATGAAGATACATAAGCGTGTTTTTGTTATGTCGGTAGCGTTTTTCATGAGGATTTCAGATCGTGCGGAAAAAAAAACAACTTGTCTTTTTTCAGTTGTTCCTGTTATGTCATTCAAATTTAACCCTATAACGCCCAAGTGGACTGTACGGTCCTCTTTCAAAAATAGCAATAATATATTGTATTTCTTATTCAATTTGTTCACTAATGTGTCCTTTGAACTTCACTGCCGAGTGTCAGTTCCTTCCGCATCTTGATAAGTGACTACCTAATGCCAGTGTCGGCTTAGTGATAGTGGTTGTGATAACGGTATTATGAGTATAAAAATGTGGGCGTTAAAGGGTTAAGAAATATAAACCTCTCAGGCGTTACAACTATGGTATCAATGAAAATTACCATTCCCTAAGGGAAAAAGTGAGGTCCCGAGCAAGAAGCTCGGTAGGGTTTCTTTTGTTAAAATTGTTTTTTCCTTTTTTTTGTTTCGAACCATTTTCTATGGTCCACCGCTGTCTTTTGTTTCAGTACATATTTCTTTCTTCTTTAACCTTACCTTGTTTCATAAACTTCTTTATATCATACCGTTTCTATGTGCAGGGTGTGGGGACACTATGAATTTCCCGTTCTCTTAACTTCGTGTCTTCCTTCTTCCTCTCTTAGGAACAACTTGTGATGGAAGAGACTTGAACTAACATGTCTTCTCTAATCTTTTAAAATATTAATTTCATCTATTCGGGTCAATCAAATGATGCGTAGGATCACATTCACTATGATGCAATAAGGTTATTCGTTTCAAACTCAAATTCATCCTTCAATCCTATATCTTTTCTTTTGAAAATTTAACCAGCGTCTCCTTCTTCAATATAATCTTCTTTATTGTCAGTCAGCATTTGTGTCAGCAACAAAGTGAAGCTATAAAATCTAGTATGGTGTTATTAGCCGTTCAAAAGCCGATTGTCATCACTCATGTGTCCATGCTGCAGCTGCTCTGTCTGAAGCAACTGATCACGTCTTTCGAAGCAGAACCTTTTATCTGGGTGCTTCGAAAATGTACACTCAATAATTATCAATGTGCATATTGGAATTGGAATTCGCTTAATAAAACAGCTTATTACTGTTGTTTATTTCCGTGGAATTCGTTGTAGGTACTGTGAAAACTGAAAAATAACTGGATTAAAAAATAAACGTGAATGAAAATAAACGCATTTTCACTCAATTTTTTACTTTCTCACAACCAAACAGAACTGTAAATTCTTTAACCATTTGGATACTGACGGTTACTTTAATGCCAAGATTGCTAGCGCTTCCAGTTTAGGGGATCTAACATTTTAAAGCAATTCAACTAGTGAAGGAATATTTTGAAATAAATTACAAAATCAGGGAAATTAGTAGTATTCATGAAACTATTTTTATACATACCAGAAATTTGCTCGCGTAAATTACTGTTGATTACCCCTTAAAGTTCACGACACAGGGTTCGTGCAACGTATTCAATAACCTTTTTATTTAGCTTGAGCAAGTTTTTTCTGACCTTCGTTTTTTGGTAAGTTCGAGCAAAAACTTGTGAATTGTTTTTTCGAAAATTCAAAAACTTTATTTTCAATCGCGAAAATTTCTCTCGCCAAGCATAGAGCTTGAAAGATTCATAATTTTAAAATTAAATTGTAGAAGAAGGCGCTTGCTCAAGCGATAAACACCCACACTTGGGTAATTGCCCTGATGTTTCAGGGCACTGACAACTTTTTCCCTTGGAAATTTTTCCTTAAACTATTTTAATAATTTGCGAACTCAACTGGTTAAATGACTTGGAGAAGGCAAGTGCTAAAAGTCAGGCTTGTTCTACTTTCCTAAAGACTCTCCAATTAAGTTACGGTCGTTCAGCAAATATCGTCAAGAAACAGTCGTCGCATTTGTTCTCTCGATTACTAAAGTATAAAATCATCAAAGTACTGAGAGGTGATATCTTTGATTTCAAAACTGGGTCACCTTTAAGACGCTTTGAGGCACATGCGAACTTCTCATGATTGTTGGGTTCTTTTATTCGTCTTTTCGTGTTGTTGACAATTAAAGAAGGGTTAACCTTCGTCAACATTTACACGGTGGCACTGCCAGGTGACCATTAGGGCTATCTGACGCATAGCAAAAGCTGCGGAAGATGAATATAACATTTCGACTAATTTTCAGTAGTTTTGTACGGCTAATAAGTCGGTGTATAGCATGAATTGTTTCGCTACATTCTTGTACCTCAAGTAGTTCTGCGCATGCAGTTGTGAGGCGCACTCATGTGTGTTTGCTTGACGTCTTTGTCGTATTTTTCCAGTGCAATTTCCTCTTGTTCATCTTCCCGTGATCTTTTTTCCAGTGCAATTTCCACTTGTTCTTTTTCGCTGTTGTTCGTCTTCTAGTAATACTTGGCGTTACTGGAGACTAAAAAGCGAAATTACCATAATAATAGTGTGAATTTTAAAGATAACGTGTTCTAAAATTTTCGCTGCGTTGGGCAAACTTTCCTTTACCTTTCTTTTGATCGCGTACTGGTGTTCTGTATATATGCAGGGAAATTCTAGGGTTTTTTAAGCGTTGGTTAACTACCCAATAGATATATTTTTTCTTTTGCCTGTAGCTAAATTTTATGATGCGTTTACTGCAATCGCTTTACTGCTGAACCGAGCGTCACATAGGCACGTTTCAAATACACGCACCTGACTCGTCCTCCAAGTTAACACTTGGACCGCAACGTGCACCATCGGCAGCCACTGTGGGGTTTTTTCATAATGCTGCTGACCGCCCAGCAGCCAATAACTCAATTTTCATGAATATTTAGTTTAATTTAAATGTAGGCACGACCCAGTTAATGTCTGTTATTTTTAAATTGCTAAGCAGAATTTGCTTTAAATTTGAGTTAAATATTGAGCTCAATTTTAACCCATTGAAGTCGAAGTGTTAGTTCCTCACGTCGCAGTCAACTGCCTGCCGTAACATCGTCTTCCCAGGGTTGGCACATAAAAAACCCACCCAAAAAAGCCCAAAAAAAACACAAAAAACACCAAATAGTGTGTTTTTTGTTTTTTTTTTAGGTTTTATTAGTGCTATTTGAATTTCACTTGTTTTCAAGCTTATAAAATCAAAATGAGTTAAATATTTATATTGTCAAGAATTTGTCCAAAACATTTGCATGACAACACTATGACAATAAATATTAAAAAAACACTATGAAAATAAAATAAGAAAAACTTTAATCGCAAAAAAAAAACTTGAGGGGCTAGTATATTTCGATGAGTTCCATTTCCAAAGTGAAAAACAAAAATTAAGAAACAAATGCAGTTTGACTATTTGAGAGTAAAGAGACTTCTGAATTCTTCCTCTGTCTTCTAGACTAGTGCTACTTCTACTACAGTACTACTGTATTTCTCTTTCTACATCCACTGCCATTTTATCATTGTCATCCACATCATGATCATTTGCGAGGTGGCGATATAATGAGACCAATTTCTGTGCGCATTCCGATCCTAATCTATTTCTCATTTTATACCGCACAGTTCCAAATGTTTAGAAAATGCTCAACGGATCCTGAACTTGCAAAGCAAGAATGAAGATTGCTTATAAACTTGCAGAAACCCTCTGCCAGTGTTTTTTTTAAGAATCTGCATTTTCTGCTGTTTCATGTCTTGAATATCCCACCATCAACGAGTAGTCATTGTCTTAGTGACATTCTTGTTGAACATGTGTTTTGGGAAGATGTTGGAGTCCTTCAATTTATACAAATAAATCGCACCGATCAACTCCGGATTGTACTCAGCCAACCACTCTTCAATATCTGTCTCCTGTGAGAGCTTTGCCTGAAATAAGTCTAACAGTTATAGTCAGATGGGGTAAGACATGACCGCAGCCATCATGGGGTAAGAAAGTAAATAAACCACTGGCTTATGGTGATCATTCAAGCTGCACTGGAGCAAATTTGACGATGGAATCTTTTAGAGCATTTATTTCTAATCATTTTAGTGTTTGTTGCTATCCTGAACTGCAAAAAGTGATTTTTTTTTGACAAATTAAAAAAAAAATTTTGGCATGTAACTACATGTTGCAAAATGTAACATTGGGGTTGACTGACTTGGCTTGCGCTGCTAAGCCCTCCAGCTCACACAATACACATGTTAAGTTGTTAACAGCATGACTGTTAAGTGATGTGCAGCTGTCTTGCTTCAAGTTGCTTGTGGTGGTTACTTATGATCTGCATGGTGCTTCCCTCTCACATGACTTGCGTCTGTCAGCTGCTAAAAAACAACTTACTATGAATTGACAAGCATAGCAATTCTCTTTGTGCATCTTATATTTTTACAGACTGCACAGCTATGTCCCTATGCATATGGTAATTGGTAAGTGGTAATTGTGATGGACAAACTTAATTCAAAAATGGTTCAAATAATGTAATAATTCATATAAGAATGTAATATAATGTTGGAAATAAAGTAATCAAATAACAACATTTACTCAATAAGTGGATATATATAAATCTGGAAAAGAGGCAACTGGAGCTATGTGAATATCTCTTTTAAACAAAAACAGGTATTACAAAAAAACAATAAAGCCCCCAAAAAAACAATAAAACCCCAAAAAAAAAAATTTAACCCAAAAAAACCTACGTGGGTTGTTTTTTTTTTAAACCCTGGGTTTTTTCCATCCCTGCGTCTTCCAGCCGTTTTTTTCCATTTGTTTGTCCGCCGTGATTCGTTTCTTTGTCACGCCTTATTGTCCTTTCATTCGATCATAATAGCGTGCATGATATACGTTCCCTTGATGTTCGTCTCTGTTGTGTGACACGCAGCTCCTGACACGTCAATTACAGGGCAATTAATGTTACTTTCAATCGTCTTGTTTTGCGTTCCCATGTTTATACTAGCATTATTTTCCATCCTCTTTGCTACTCGCACAGCTGCAGACTTTCCGTTCACATTTGTTTCCGGGGGATCATTATTGTTTGTTTTACGCTTGGTTTGCTGCCTCCATTCTGCATTTGTTTTAGGGGGATACAACTTTTGTTTTCATGTATATAGAGCTCCCAGGGGGAAATACGAGGTCCTGAGCTGGGGGTTAGATAGGTCCTATTTTTGTTGAAACAGAATAGGTTTTTTGTTTAGTTGCGAGCCATCTTTTTTCCAATTCACTTGTCTTGTTTTTCAGCACCTACTACTTTCTCTTTCAACTTTTATCTTAATTCATGAACTTCTTTCTCAACTTACTGTTTCTATACACCTCGTACATAAATTCCGCGCTCCCTCACTCTATTCTAAATGGTGCTTTCATCTTATTGAACATCTTTGTTGTGGTTAAAGGAGGCTGAAACTAGCTTATAAATCAGAGTCATTTCAGTGTTCTTATTCATGAGTTTATTATTTCAGCGTGGAACCGAAATTAATTCTTAACATCTCAATTAACCGCTTCCGTTTTGTGTTTTCTCCCAATTTCGTGTCGTATCTTTCTATTTCACGGACTGCACTCGCCGGTTTGTATTTTGTCCAATCTAAATTAATATCTCTTTTCTTCCGGCTATTTTAATCAATATTCTTTTGGGGCGGGATGTTATCATCCGCCTGTGTCCTGACGCAGCTTTATCTGCTGATGATTATCTATCTGTGCGCCGGCCATCCGGCCTGCGATAGACACGACCCGTCCGCTGCTGCGACGATACTGCCTCCATATGAACTGCGATACTTGCCTCACCGCCGTGAGAACGCCTTTGATGTGAATGCTGAGCCTTGGTTTCTGTTTACTCTGTGAAATATATCCGACTTGGCTTTCCTTTCTGTTTCATGTAATAGTATTTTACGGAGTGGAATGGAGCAGCCGTGAATTTGTTTCCATCACTCGAGTTGTTCCATAATTGTTGAGTGAATTCATCTCGGTTTGATATCAAAATCCAGTGGTGCTTGCGCCTTGTTATCAATTGCTATCAGTTTGCTTTGGGCTTAAGTTTTGCTTCGTTTTTACTTATAGGGAGAAGAATGTTTTTCACTTTCTACTTAAACTACTTTTTTACGCCGCTTTCGTATCCTGCCTTCTTGTTTGCTTTATCAGATCAAATCAAAGTGACTTACTTGGGACTTTGTTGCTGTTGCTGTGTTCTGTGCTGAGAAGAAATTGCGGATCGCTAATTTTTTTTTCTGGTTCTGACTTGAAATTCATATCACTTGTTTGTGTTACTCAAAACGATAGCTGTCATAACTTTGTTCCGTTCATAGCGGTATAGTTCAGTCAGGTGATAAAGCAATCTCAAATGTTCTTCTTATCTTCGAATAATTTTTGCTATTGTCATTGTTAGTGTCCATCCGTGAGTTTTAATCGGATATTCAGCGTTCCTTGATCACCATTGTTTATACTGACCGGACGTCATTGTATTAGGGCAAATTTGGGCACTTTATTGCCAGCTTTAATTATTTTGATTGTTTTTACCGTACAGGGATTTTCATTTCACAAAGTCTGCTCAACGTCATTCATTTTTCTTCGTTTATTTTTAGTTTTACATCATTTTCACAAGACCCAATTTTCTGAATGTTTTATCTTTAGAGGTTTTTTCTCATTTTCAAATCGAATTTCTTTGATTCGTTGTAGAATAGAAATAATAAGAGTGAGCTAAAACCACAATCATGACCAATACCGATATTCGATACTCCATTTCGCTCCGGTCCATCGAGAAAAGCTGCAATCCAAATTTTTGACCAATGTTCAATATCATCGCAATGATAACCGGCCCCGGCGCTTGCACACGATAGTAGGAAATAAATGTTTTTCATCTTGAGGAGGCAAATGGAGATAGTACAAGGATGTATTTAGGGCAAGCAGTTGCTTTCAGGGCAGTGAACTGGTGAGTTCTTTCCCTGAATTTTACCGTGGGAATTGGAAGGGGAAAGTGATATCAAGGTTCTCTGAAGAATGCCTTAAAAACCGTCGTCCGCGTTTGGCTATTCAAGACGTTCTTCGTGTACAGCTTGAATAATGTGAGGGATGTAGTTATTAGCGAATTTAAATTGCCACAAAGATGTGCCTGCAGGGACGCGGTAAATGCTTGTTGATTTTCGAAAATTCACGTTTGAAAATTATGAGTTAGTTCTAGAAAATGAATATGCCAGTCTTTGCATATTGCGAACAAGCTTCTGCTCAACCATTGAGCTACTGCTACGAATTTCTGTTGTGACAACAAAGCTTGGTTTAACAGACTATCATTGGATAAGTGTTGAACTCAGATTATGGAGTTAACTTTAGCGAAGGGGACAAACCACATGTATAGGATTGTTTATGGAAGGCTCGTCTTCCAAACTATATTCATTCTCTGTTCGCATAATTTTTTACAATTTGAATTTACGAACTACAACAAAAAAAATTAAGAAATTTCCCCACTGACGGCGAGTGAAACTACACTGAAACTTCAGCGCGTGAAAAAATAGCATGTTCGCCTTGCAACAATAGCAGGCATCAGCTAGCATACCATAAGGAAAAGGTATCAGATTTTTCCTCAGCCAGGGTAAAAAGTTCAAAGCTAACGCGGTGCGTTCACGTGAGCATGGGAAAGCTATTTATGGGCGGTTTTCCTCTCACGTTCCAGGGCTAGCAGCAGTCACACCTGAACGAGCCATTGTGACTCGGGAGACGCTTGTGTGAGACATCACGTCACGAGCAGCATTTTGCCTCGTCGAGTGTATGCGTGTTGTTTCTACGAGGGTGAGATTAGTTCGGTACCGTTCCGTAGTTCAATGAACAATCGGCGTAACTTGCATCAAACTCCATGATTTCATGGATGTATTTCTACACGTGTTGGAATGCATGCGTGCTATTCGTACGAAGCTTAAAGCTCTCGACGTGAGCCGGCAGGATGTGGAAGACACTGAATGAGCGTGGGAGTGTGAAGGCATTCTCAACTTCTGCTGACTTGACGTTGAAGTTTACGCTTTATTTCTATTGTGCGATAGTAAAGACTGCATTCATTGAGCTTCTCCTGCTGGGATAATCTTTGACGTTGACGGACTGAGTTTACTTCATTTAAAGATTTACGGCGCACCATTATGAAGCATTTACTTCAATTCCAAAGAAATTCTGAAACTGGGTGTTGGGAACGAATGGCGTTGAATCAACTGTGTTCATGTCATTAGAAGCAACGTTGAGCTTACATTGACGCTCATACGTTTGTGATGTACTTCTCAGAAGTGATGAAGTTATACGGCTTCAAAAGTTGTGTGGTTTACCCTGCTTATGAACAGACTGAGGCAGCTTTAGCTGTATTGAAAGAAAACTACTCTCAAGTTTCAAAACATCCTGCAGAAACATCTGGAGTCAAGCATAATGTTGCTCTTTTCAGAAGCATTCTCATTTGAGTATGTACGACTTAATATGTGCTCTCTCGAGTGAAATGTGCTAAAATATAGTGGCCTCTGGAACGCTTATATTAATGTTCATTATTAGTAATTTTTAGGTTCAAACAATGTTAAAAATCATTTCGTTGTATTTGATCAGCGGGTGATTTCTACGCTAGTGAAAAAATCGAGAAAACCTGATACCCAAACTTTTATTTTATTGAGCTCTGTTGTCACCTTTCACGAAGAACATATTTTAATTGATGTAGCGCATTAAAACACGAAGCAATGTTCGTGCACCTTTTGAAAGTTTACCTGCGAATTCTTGACTCGCCATTTTATTTGCGAAATTATGATCGTGGTACCTATGATAGAGAATATTTATTCTTGAATGCAGTGACATCGTTGGCTGTTGTAGCAGAAGATGGAAGACAGCAAGTTGTCGTGTACGCCGGCTGGAGGCGCGTTTGTTGCCCATGGAGGCATTGCATCCGAGACGCATGTTGTCTTGCTTAGGTTCTCGCACCAGGTTTTGTCGAGTGTCTACAAATGCACATGGATGACACTGTATTATTTTTGTTTTGTTTTTATGCAAAAATAAACTACACAAAAAAATAGGAGCACTTAGTGTTCATGTTTGTGGATTTTTTTTTCTCGCTTTTGGTCGACCAGGAGTTGGTAAAAATGATCGTAATGCTCGGTGAGAACGATCATATGGGCCGCAAAAAATACATTTGCGGCCCATATCTTCAGTGCTTTAGAACGGCATTCTATCCAGTCTCGTGCGAAATGTGCTTGCGTACTGTTCGATGTCACAAACAGTACATTTTTTCTACTGGTATTTCTGTTGAAAGCCTCATCTATCTGTAATCTGTAAATAAACACTCATATTTAGAGTGCAGCTTCTTTTCATAAACATTCCTCTGTTATTTTCTACTCGGGATTGGTGAGTGAAGCAGTGCCTGTTTACTTTTGATCCCGTATAATTATAAGCTGTCGCAAGGCAACCTTATACGGATACCTGTGATTGACAAGAGGCAGGGCGTACTCGCGTGGTGCATTCGCAGTTGGAGACAATGCGCACGTCTGAATCACCCCAGTCACCTCTAAGCAGCCAAATACGTAGGTATGCCTCGGGTGCCAGTTGGAGGTACGTCATCATCGGCGGGGCGGATGGGCGCTGTTACTTCTCGTTTCTGAGGTGCCACATGAGGTACGTTTCGAGTACCTCAACCGAGGCTCATTTGAGGCGCTCTTTAAAGGTACAACTAAGGTGCTACGTGCGTTTGAAGCACCAGATGGAGGTGCGAAATGGTCCGGATGTTGGTGGGCGCGGCAAGACTTCAACTTCCCTGCTGGTTCGGACCAGGAGACATGAATGCCGTCCGTTGGCGCCACCACCGCCGTGGTTGGCTGGCCGACTGCGCACGTCGCTACAAGAAGAATCACCTCATTGTTTGTGCGGTGCTGTGGGTAGAAGCGCTCCCACATTTCCAGTCGCTTCATGATTTTCATATTTTGTTTCCTCGTGGGAGTCTCGACGTTGGGCACCCTGAAAATAATTTTATAGACAACACTAATTGCTACCTTTTCTACTAATATTATTAGTTTTGTGCATCCGTTTGTAATAGAAGTTGAATTATTGAAATTGGTCGACTGATGCTTAGCTTGAAGCTTGAGATGTTTGAATAAATTCAGGAGACTTTTGCTCACAATGTACTAGAACCAATCATATGCACTTGGTTTGAGGCGGTAACTCGTGGACTGTTTGTTAGGAGACCCGCCGGTGATCTCAAGCTGAATTTTTGTGCGTACTTCAAGAAAATAAAATGATGGCACTTTTTAAATTATTCTTTGATTCACATTAATATTGAGCATTGAAATTGAGTTCAATTAGAATTGAACTTTGAACTTCAGCTTACTTCCCCCTGTTAACTTGTTGAGAGTTTAGCGTTCCCTATCCAATTGTACTTTTGTAGGTACTTGGCTTGTATTACGTAAAGTACGTATTCAGTTCTGTACTTTTGACAAGTCTATTATTTGCAGGGTTTTCGCGTGTTTCGCATCATTAACGTGTTGGTGAATCTAGCATCAGTCTACACTTGCATGCGCCTGCGTTCTTTTCGTTAATCGATAGAGCGTTCTTGATGTCAATAAGTAAATTAGCATAAAGTAAAGTGTTCTATCGTATTTTGGGTTTTACACTAGGTTTCGTGACTCGAGTAATGTACCGAGGCACGCAGTATTTCGGAACATATTTTGGATGTTAGATAAGCTTCTTGAATAACACATGTCTTGATTAATTTTTTATTCAATTAATCCATTTCCGGGCAAGTTTTTTGCTCATATTTCCAATATCACAACCGCTGTCATTAGACTGACGCTGGCATCAGGGTATCACCATCAGAATGCTCAACAAAAAAAATAGGGCACAAATTCGACGAGAAAATAAATTGTTAGCATTTCTAGTGAGTGTGCCATATATGGCACCTGGAGCTGAAATGGGTTAAATTAATTTTGCGTTTTCATTATAACGTATGTTGGTTGTTCAGGTGAATGCGCTCTTCATGCAATAATTTGAACATTAAGAACATTAGACTGCTCGTTGTAACACACCGGTAAAGTAAATTATTCAGCTGGAGTACGTTTACGAATATTAATGCTGCTCATTTACGAGCGCAGGCGTCAAAAAATTTATGGACTATTTTAAGCTATTTAGTCCCACACCCTGTATTATTTTAAATCTAGAGTACTTTGATAAGGGTGCATCCGTAAAGTTCCTACATTTTACTTTAAATTTTTCCGTGGTGCTTGGCAATAAGTAATCCTCGTACGTATTAGCTTTAACTATCAATTTTTGACAACAGAAACCGTATTTGTATTTCTCTTTTAAAATTTATGAAAGTAGAGAACCTTTTGTTTTTCTTACTTCAGTTGATGAGTCGTGACGAGTGAGTGTACTCCAGATATCAATTGTTTTTTGCTGCTTAGTATCTCCTCGCAGCGGGTGAACTGAAATATCGTACTGTAGAATGCCCTTCAGCACCTCTTAGGGACTTCCCTCGAGTTTATGCCGGAACAATGAAAGTATTGTTACAATGTGACTCCTCGTCAGTGTAGTTTTAGAAGCTAGCGCTTCTCAGAGGTAAAGCATAGCAATCTACCGTGAAGTCTCCGACATAATTTGCAGGAATTTGGTGGATTTAGAGTATATAATATGAAGGTGCTGTCTTTAGATTATTCTATACTTGTCTTTCGTAAAAACCAGAGTACTTTCCATTCGACCTCGTACGAGTTTCTTCGTTTTTGTTCCTATTGTGTTCTGCGTCGCAAGCAGTGCCAACCGAGGCCAAATTTTGCGCCCTTGTTATGCCACTTGTACCTGAACTTCACGGAGTTTCTTTGTGACAATTTGCGATTGTGTTCAATGTGCACCAACAGAAATCTAGCGTTGAATAAATAAATACCCCAGAATTATCAATCAATGAAAGATATGCAGATAAATTTAATCGTAAAGTATAAAAAACATTGTATTAGCTAATTAGAGTATGAATGCTATTTGCTAAGAAACAACACTAAAACGAAATGATCAGTGCTTCATGAATATATCATTGAAGTTGATATTATTCAGCGATGCTACATCCTACCTTGGAACTGAAGAATTAAACAAACAAACCCATGAGTACAGCTCGTGTGAACGTTCCCCTTTATAGCCAGGATGTTTTTCGACGCACCCACGTCTTAGCGCCACAATCCGTATGGCTGCCGCTGCTGCTGCTGCTAACTTCATTAATTTCTTGGGGCTAGATTTTCAAACAATCTACGCCGTCGCAGCAGTGGTATAGCTGGCAGCGAAAGCCTCGTCAATTTGGTTGTGTTGTTCTCTCTACTTGTTTGGCTACGTTGTTTTTTCTAGCCAAAATCCTCACGTAAGAGCTTTATTGAATTATATGAGAACTCGGTGACATGCAACTCTGTTAAGTTGTCAGTTTCGTAGCGTTCGAATTTTATTTGTAAAGACATCAGCTATAGGATTTTGACTTTGAAAATTACACGTTCCGTTGCTTAATCGCCAAAACTTCTGCTGCCAGCTGTTCCGATTTGACGACGCAAATTGATTGAAACTCCAATCGCTGGTCTACCGTACATTGGTGGTTGCAAGGACGTTACAAAAGTTGGTGTCGTGCAGTTTTATCCCTTTTTTGGCGGCCAACCCCTCGCTATCGACACTCGACTGCATCAGCATGGATAATGCCGCACATTCTTGAGGGAATGGTATTTTTTCGTTGCGTCACCGAGCTAGAAACTACCAACTTACAAGCCATTTATTGTGTTTACGTAGACGCTTAAAACTTGTTAACCCTGGGGTAAGGGATTCGTGAATCTGTGGGGAAGTACTTCTTAATAATGCGACTCAAACTTCAATTATGGAGTAAAATTATATAATATTTTCTACATAATTACCCTGTTCTTCCTTTCATTCAGCCGGCAGATTTCCCTTGCCTCCTACATTTCTAAGACGCTCAGAAATACCACCACAAGTATAGTTTCTACAAAAAATGTATAATAATAATAACAATTTGGCCTTTCTTATCGTTGATTGCACCACCGAACTTGTCTTGCATTTGATTTAATCGTTTACTACTGACGAATTCGTGTTGTACGCAGGCGTAGTTACCGCATAACTCTCGAATTGCAAATTAGGTGTTCATGCTCATCTCTTCCTGGGGAATTGTTAATAAATTCTCATTTTCTTCTCTCTTACATCGTTTTCTGTGGATGTGTGTCGATTTTCTTCAAGTTTCTTGCAAGCTCATGGCTAATTTGTGACCAATTTCGTGCTCTTCTTGCCGGTTAAACGCCCGTGTTGAACATGGGCGTGGCGGGTGCTATGTTAAACTAAGCGACTTTATGTTGCAGTTTTGATGTTCATTTGACACGCTCTGAAATTTGGGGCTATGAAACTGAACGATTTCGTGCCGCTCTGGGCGCGGTCTTGTAATTTTTCTGCGCTCAGCGCTGTCGTCGCTCATTCTACAGGATCATAATCCCAACCGTGTCCGATTTTAAGATGGAAACACGGTTTCATCTTTGCTGATCTCAGGCTGGGTAAATTGAAATGTGGTTCAATTCAAGTGCTAAAAAAACCGCATTCAAGAATTCTCATTTGAGAATATATCCATTTCATAAAGGACAATTTTTGTGTTTCAATTGTAGTTGAATGAAAGTCCTTCAGGTGCAAATCAACCTTTTAGGATGGATGTCACTTGATAATATTTTTTTTCACATTGCAGATTACGTGGCATCGTGTGTTGTGTAAACCAATGCTTATATACATTAATATTATTTCTTCTTCATTCTGATGGTTATGTGGTCTGTGAACAAATGACATAGCCACAACTTGTCCACGCATATTTGTCTCACTCAGAGACGAGGGCGTACAGTGCTTTGCCCCCACTACGTACACCAACTCTTCGCCTGTAGCTCCTTAAAAGGAACGAATATTCTTCTTCTAGTATGTAATTATTAAGCTTTTCTATATTGTACCTCTGTAACGTTTATGCATGTGTGCGTCATCCATGCTCAAGTTTCTGGAGTATTAGGAGGCATATGGTCTCATGATCAAAACTTGTTTGTTTTTCTGTATAGAAGGCAGGGTTTGGTATGCCTTCGTCAAAATATTGTAAAATAGCCCGGGTTGAGTCCAGTGGGGTTTTATCATGAATTACTTCATTTTCTAAGTCTTGCAACAAGAGCGACTCCTCGGAAAGATCAATTGAACAATTTTTCAATAGCTTATGTAACTGTGATGGGAATCATTTTGTGGCTCTAAATTACACTCTTAGTTCTGCGGCGCACCTTGATAGTGTTGCAAAATCTAGTTTTTTCGTTTTTTTAACTCTGTAAAACACTTGGAGTAAAGAAAAACGTTGCAATTTTTTTTCCTTCATTCATTTCCAAAATTCGTGAGTTTGCGCGTTTGTTTAGGAGGCATAATTTGTTTCAATTCACACATATTGCAAAAAATTCTTATCGGGGACGAAGATTTTGTGGTGTCTGTTTCTGCAAGTTCGCGTTCCTCCTTCGTGCACTAATTTGCGGGCGTCGCAGTACACGGCCTGTCCTTGCTTCCGCCGCGCCTACTCCTACAAGCATGCCTTATGTAGGCGGGACTTTTTAGCGCCTAGTTAGGCGGCGTGCCGCCCAGCACCTCTCCTTTGCTGCTTGGGTGTTCCTCTCGCGAGACGTGCAGGAGACGAGCCTTCTAGCCTGCTTCACTTCTGCTTATAAGGAGCCTGTAGACCTGCTGCATCCCTCGCTTGAGAGTTTCCTGACGTGACTTGACTTCGTGCTATACTCATTGGGAGCATTTTTGTTGCGTTGTGCGGCCAGAGTGATCTTTTTATCTACTGTGATAGTGTTAGCTATGATTATTATCATACTCATGAAAACATTTTTGTTGCGCTGTGTGGCTAAAGTGATCATTTTACTGTGATTGCGTTAGCTAGTATCTATGATCGTTATCATGCAGACTATTTACTAAGCAAAAAAATCTGTTAGGTGTCGACGAGTAAATGAACTGATGCGTGTTGTAAGGAATACAAGGAAGAAAATCATTCGGTGAAATTATAGGAGCTGCTTTTTTGTACTGAATGTAAATTTGACGTTTTAGCTTTTAAGCAAATTTTTTTACTCAAAATATTTGTGCAAGTGTGAATAAAAAAGAATGGTTTACAGTATT
The DNA here is from genome assembly GCA_030386875.1 of Morinoia aosen. Lineage (NCBI taxonomy): Eukaryota > Metazoa > Arthropoda > Malacostraca > Amphipoda > Talitridae > Morinoia > Morinoia aosen. Next base: position 34,310,588 of record CM059577.1, read on the forward strand.
TCTGTGTTTGGCACTGTTTAAATACAGTCTTTTAAAAATTTGGTGTGGAGTTAATGTATGGTATGGAGTGAAAGTCATTTTACATTGTCATAGTTATGTTATTTAGGATAAATAATTTTCTATGTTCTGTGATAGATGAATTATTCGTGCGGAGTAAAGTTAAGTGGTGGAAATCAGTTCCAGACCCCTGCTCATTTCCTCAGAAATTTTTTAATACTGGTTTTAATTCCTTGAAATTTTCGTCTAATATAGATATTGGAATGCTAGTACTGTATATCCTAACATTCCGTTTATATCGGGCTATGCGAATCAATGCAAAATTTAAATTTTGAAGGCGGAAATGAGGTTAAGAACCGTGAAGCAAATGTATTTTGTAAAGCGTCAAATATGATGTAATAAAATATTTTTTTTCATCTTTGCGGACACTTATCTTAGAAGTAGAACGTCTTCACATTTTCTGCGCTGATTTCGTTAACCTAGCAAGGCTTCAAAGAGGTATTTCATACCAATATTCCATTCCTCGATACTTGCCGCCGATCAGTGCTTATCTTTGGTTTTCCATTTTGATGAGCAAGCCTTTGTAGATTTTCGATGGGATTCAGGTTCGGAAACTTGGCTGGCTAATTAAAAATTTCAATATTGTATGAAGGAAACCACGTCTTGGTACCCTAGGTGCGACTCTAATTGAAGCATAAAAAGAATTGAAGCACGATCGTGTCGAAAATTAGCCTCATCTTCATGCAGGTGAATAAATGACTGTGGATTGTTTCCCTAAAACTTCATTGTGCTTTATCGCATTTTTGTTTCCCTTCATTTCAACTGACTTGGCCTTGCCATCAGCACGTTGACCGCGATGGGTTAAACTGAAACTGAAGTTCAATATTCAACTCAAATTTAAAGTCATAGAGGTTGTGAGCAATTTTATAAACACCAAACTTTACCTGGGTCCATTAAAGGCCATTAATTTTAGAAAATTGTTTAAAAATTTCCACACGACCCATCGATGGGTCGTTTCACTGTGAGATTTGTTACTTTTTTTGTAAGTGCCTACTTCTGTTTTTGTTGACAATATTTTTTGAGTCATGTTAAACCTGAAGATTTTTTTTTTGTTTTTTGGGGTAACCTTTAAGTTTTGTCCTCTCAGGAAAATTGTTGAGCTTTGTATGTAGTCCTTCGCAGCCATTCTAAGCAGCCTGCAGAGGGCTTAGGGACAACTTTGCTGGACAACCTTCGCGTCTACGGGTGCCAGACTCTGCAGAATCCTGCAAAACCTTTTTGAAAAGTGTCCAAGGCCTTTTAATCTTATTAGAAATCAAAGTCAAACTGGATCTGGATTCTCTTGATGCGAAATATTATCCTTATCTAGTCTTGAAAGTTATATGGTCTTTACCATAGGGTGGTAATTTTGGGCTTCAATATTCCTAGGTTTGTTCACGTTGCGTATGAGGCACCTGTTTCTCAAATGTCCTAAGTTTATTTCCTTCGTTAAAATTAGAATTTTGTTTTCAAATAGAAATTTTAGTGTTTATACTTCATACCTTTAAACGGTATCAACAAATTTATGAAGCCATATGCAAGGGTCTCAAACTTGTTTCCACCACTTCATCAGGACTGTGCCTCGCTCACAGCGGGACAGCATGCAAACTGTACAGGTCGATGTCAGAAAAACGCTTTGAATCTCGCATTAGTACGAGAAGGTTTGTTTGGGTTCTGAATTATGACTGAATTGAAATGTAATAATTGTGCTGCTTCGTTAGCAGAGAAGATATATTTTTGAGCCAAGATATGAAGCAAATTACTGATATCTCTGTAACTCTTGATTCGTTAGGCAAAACGATAGGCTTACAACCTTCAAGCGTAACTTGATTTTGTATGGAATCGCAAAGCAAAGATGAAGCAAAAAGCTTTTATTCATTCACTTCATTGATGAGTGTGTTGATCGGAAGATAACGCCAATCATTCAACACGGTTTAGATAAATTTTCTTAAGTTTGTTACTTGACCCATGTATGTTTTCAAGTGTGTATCTTTACCATGCTATGGAGTTATTATTTATTTAGTGGATCTCGTTGTTCTTATCCGACAATAGTTAAAATAGCCTGTTAACGTGTATACATGAATAATTATCTCGATGTAGCGGAAGCAGTGGTTCAATCTTAATGCAACCATAGTAATATATGTGATGCTAACATTCATGTAGTGTTTGAGTGACGCAAGCGATCATTTCGCCCCCCGCCCCTTGGAGGTTTAGGATAGTCAATACGCGTGGGTTTGTTAGGCTTGTCTATGCTATTCCCTCATGAGGATACAATTATTATATTGCGGGAATTAGGGTTCCCAGGAGGGATATGTGAGGTCCCAAGCTAAAGGTTACATACGCCTCTTTTTTGTTGAAATAGATTTTTTTGTGGGTGTTTGTTACGGAGCATCTTTTTTTCGATTCACTGTTATCCTGTTTTTGGCAAATATTACTTTCTTCAACTTTTATCTTGCTTCATAAATTTCTTTCTCAACTTCTTGTTTCTGTGCACCTTGGGCATAGATTCCGTTTTCCCTCAAGTCCGTACTAAATGGTGTCTTTCTCCTTCCTCTCGTTGTGGTTATGGAGGTTTAATTTAACAACTATTCTAATTCAATTTTTGTTATTCTATGCCATTGGGACTGGCGCCCTCAGGAGAGACACTGTTAGGTTACCTCTCCTGTAGGTAGGCCTTAAACGACTTTTATCTTTCGTGTCCATTTCTTTCAGTTTTCTGAAAGAAAACTCTCCCTATCTCTTCCTTATTTATTCTTCCTTCTTCCCTAGATGTTTTTATACGCAGGGTATCTTGTGTGGGAACACACCTTATGCATAGATTCCTCGTTTCAGCAGTCCGTACTGAATATTCTGGTTACTGAATGGTTGAGCTCATTTTGCGAGACTTTTTACTTAGAAATTTAGACGACAAAGAAATGCGGCGACATCAGTCCGTGGCAAGAGCCTTCTGGGCTGTGAGGCAAGGACTTGATTATGCTTCCACACACACGCGCACTGGAGAACTCTTTGACACCTTCTCAAGGGCGAGGGTAGAGAGCTCTACAATTAAAAAAGCTAGAAACAATCTACGGTTAGTATTTTGTATTGCATTTACAGTACACGGTGTTGCCTGATGGTGAGCCATTAGTGCTTGTCTCTTGTACGAAGAGCGATTAGCTGTAGTTTGATGTCGACGTTGTGCTTTGAATCTTTTGCGTGCGTGGTGACGTAGGGTGTATGGAAAGCCTGGCTGAATCAGTAGCTGTTGACTAGTCTACTTTTGTATTGTAGACTAATCTACTGGAAATTTAAGCCTGTAAAAAGCTTCAAATAAATTTTATACTTAGCAGCTGATAAGCTCAGGATGTTGAGCATGTTTGTAATGCTGCAAATATGGTTTTGACTTCGGAATCCGTATTCACGATACAACTTATGCTCTAAATGGCACCGCATCATACAACGTTTTGGTCATTATTGAAGGAGACAGAACTAGAATCGGAAATGTATTTACTAGATATATTTGCCAAATAAATATGAACGAAACATGTTTAGAAAAATTGACCATAGTACTTCACTATTCTTTCATTTCAATTTTGTCTGTTAATTCGTCTAGCTTTCCTTCTTACATTTCAAGCAGGCTTTTTCTTTGACAATCCGCTATGTTCACCTTTGTGGAAGTCACAAATCCCTGCTCCGGCATAATCCGGAGGCTCGCTATGAGTCCGCGTTCAGCCTCGGAAGATCGCTTCGGTGGCTTTTCTTCTTCTTCCGTCACTGCTGTCACTCCATCCAGATCTCAGACGTGTGTATCGTGTACGTGAATATCTCCTTAGTACTTGACGATACGCAATCTGGACCGGCTTGATATGTGCGCGTTCTTGAGCTTTTTGTTACGTTTAACCCTTTCGGTCCTGACGGCTACTCCAGTGCCAAGTTGGCTAGTGCTTCCAGTTTAGGGCATCTAACCTAGTTTTAAACTAATTTAACTAGTGAGGGAATATTTTGGAGTAATAACAAAATTAGGGAAATTACAAACATTCATTAAATTAGTTTTTAAACAATTCCAGAAACCTGCACGCGTAAATTACCATAGGTTACCATAGGCCCCTGTAATTACCATAGGACCCTGTAGCACGCGTAAGTTCATGCTACAGGACCCGAGCAACATATTCAATACCCTTTCCATTTAACTTGAGCAAGTTTTTTCTGAACTTTGTTGATTTTTGGTAAATTCGGGCAAAAACGTATAAATAATTTCTTCGTAAATACGAAAACTTTATTATCAACATCAAAAATTTCTGTCGCCAAGCATCGAGCTTCAAAGATACAAAAAATTTCAAAATTAAAATAATGAAGAAGGCACTTACTTAAGCTAAAAGCACCACACTAGGACAATTTCACTGACAATTCAGGGTAATGACAACTTTTTCCCCAGGAAGTTTTTACCCAAACAATTTGAATTATCGTACCGAAAGGGTTAAGCCTCCGCTCTCGCAAATAAATCTTGAGAATTTGAGCAATTGGCATGTATTTGGGATGCTTCTTTCTTTAGTTAATAACTGACTCGTGTGAATAATTCTCCGGCATCATTATGCCAAAAGTTGGAGTGACTAACAATTCTTAAAACATTTAGTTTACTTATTCTGTCTTGGTTGTCCCATATCCGTTCGCGTAAGGGGTACGGGCCTGCTTCACTTTTTTCTACGCATAATCCGAGCACCTCCAATAGCTCCACGTTCGTTCAGTGAATATTAAAGTGTGCCAAGGTAAGGAAGGCTTGGATCACCTTGGTTGCTTTGTGTGACGCCACCTTCATGGCTGCTGCTCTCGTCTTTCTAGCCTATCATGAGTTCCAAATATGTTATTTTATTGTGCTTTGGTTTATGCGATAGTTTTTCTTTCGTTGTTGATTTTCAATTTTATTTTAAGGATGCCTGTCATGAAATAAAAATATTGTTTTGTAGCCATGAATTCAGACTGAGTTACGTAGTGACCAGCGGGATTTTTTTTTAGTTCGCGGTGAAAAGTGAGTTGTGCTTTTTATAAAGTTTGATCCCGTCGCTCGTAAATCTTGATCTTTTTCAAATAGTATGGTGAGTTTTTTTCCCGTTTTTAGCACCCTTTGACGACTTAACATGCTTGGCAACAATCCATAGCCATCTACCTCAGCCATCAATTAATATTGCGGGAGTCTTTGGTAGCTAGTGTTTTTATTTTATTATTTTATTTGTTGCGTCAAATTTCTCCTCTCGTGCCACTCACGTTGGAAGATGATGTATTCGACGAGCTTCCTATGTTTTTATAGTACTGACTAGCTGTCGTTTCGCACGAAATGTGCTTTAGTGATTAAGTACTAACTCTCCTACCTGGATTATTTTTGTGTGTGTTGGGTTCTATTAGTCATTTATTTACTGAGTTGATTGTCACTTGCTATTTTGCTTTTCAATACGTCACGTTCTCAGTGTTCCCAGTAATTGACTGTCGGTATAAATTATGTAACAGCCGCTTGAGCTGCGTTTCAATTCAATCAAATTAGAATTTACTTCTAGAGTCGGCTAGTTCGATATATTGAATGATAGTGTATCCAAATGATTTTCCTTAGGATATTGACTAAAAATGTCGACGCAGTAGTTTTGCTCGGAAGGAACAAATACTGGCGACTTGCAATCAATCGACTTTTACCATTTACTTCGAATACTTCCAACATAACTACTAGCTACTACACACAGAACCACTGGTCTGGTAGCAAAAAATACTCGAGCGTTTGCTCAGAACTAGAAATCAAATTGAATCAGTTTAGTTAACAATTTTAATTTCAAATTGGGTCAAAGTTAGCATTTTTCATGTAAAAATTCGTAATAGTTACTACTTGATAAGTTTGTCGAGAATTAATAGTGTAGAATGATATCCCAGTTGAAAATCCCCACTGACATCTACGTAAATTAGCGCACTAACATTCGTGGGAGGGCAGGTCGTCACAGAGTTCAGATGTTGGTTGATGTTATCATGGGGTTAAGCAAAACGGCGTCAATTCACGCAGAATATGTGCGATAATAGCAGGAAAATAGCTTTAAAAAACACCGTGGTCATGCGGACATTTTTTGCGCAGCTTCGACGCTGCCAGTCGCGTGAGTGTGATGCTGGTTTAACTTAAGCCTATCCCTATTACGGTGGAGAATTCTTTTAAGGATACGAAGCATTAAAAATTGTGGGGGAAGCATAGCATTCTTTGAATTCTAATTTTTTTCAATATGAAGCTATGTCACACCTAAACTCCTTGTACTTCACGGACAATAACTCCTTTGCTCTCCATGAAATATTTGTCGGCTCATAAACTTTCTCGGTTATTCAGCTTTAACAGCAATTTGTTGCTAAACCTGAGGCTTGGACGCACGGACAGACGGCACCCTTCTTTTGAGAACAGGTTTTTATGTAACCTGTGACCCGACAGGACTATATAGGGTCACTCACGCCCTGGTGCCTTCGTCCTCCCTGCTTGCCTGCCTCCGGCTACACACCCGCAGCAGCGCTGCTCGCCTACGCCCTCTCAACTTCACTGACTTTTGCACTAAACATCTTGGTTTTGGGGCAAGGGTTGTTTCTTCATCAAGGTTAGGAATGTGTTCTCGTTTTACGTTATGATTTTTGTCTTTCGCTCTTGAACGTCTATTTCCATCTTCTGGTATAGGTCCAATATGTCTCGGCCTCATTCTACTCCTTGGTCTCAAATTAATAACTTGTTATGCACGCTCAAGTTAGTTGCAATAATTCGATCTTGTTCTTTCTTCAATTAATATTTGAGGCTTCGTTTGGTGGCGAAGTTTCTAATTTAGGGGGCGTTAGCGTACATAGTCTATCTTGTTCGTTCTTCTCAATTTGAGGAGGATCCTAGTTCTAAACGGCAAAACCAACACTGATTGCAGATGGCTATCATGAAGTTGATCAGTTGTAGCGTTCACGTGGACTTTCATTTCTGTATTTAGTTTTCTTATTCGGTAGGATGGGTCGACATCCAGTGTGAATCTTCGATACTCTATCTACTCAGTGCATTACCCGATGTTCCATCATAAAAAAATATCACTAATATTGAAACTCTTCAGTCAGCCTTCTTGAGAATTTTGTTCTGCGCACGCGTGTCCTGTGGTTTCGGCATGAAGGTCATCCTCATATCTTTTGTATTCATCTGGTTTCACTTTTTGTCTTGGGTTAGCCAGAGCAAGCTCTTGGTCATAATGTTTGTAATACGTGAGGAATTTTGGTTTTAAGCCATTTTTCTTATCAGACATCATCGGATGGGAGTATTGGGGTCTCGATTTTTGGTGCCTCGAAGAAAAAATTGTGGAGGCGCGCAGTTTATGAATCTCACATAATCTATACGACAGATGTTCTGGCGATCCAAAGCCTCATCTCGAAGTAAATCTTCGTTCTATTTTGTAGCTACTCGTTTACTTTACTGAAGTTTATTCTTGTTCTTTTACCTAGCTTCAGCCAGCGCGCATCAGTTTGAACATTGCTGCAATAAAAACCTTCAGTTATCAACGCAGCATGGTCCCTCAAAGTTAGCTTACCTTGTACATGTCCTTCATTCCATTTCGATTTATATATCAGATTGGGTTGTATTTAATTATTTGGCAAAAATATTTAAATTTATTTAAACTTACATTTTTTATGTCTCGCATATTCCTCTTTTACCTGGCTAATTTTGTGTGCATTCATTCAGTCCAAAAATTCAAGTTTTTTTATTTGACTCCATTTACGAAAAATCCATGAGAAATATTTTCTCCTTTGATGCGGTTCATGCTATCGTGAAAAGGTAGCTTAGCATTCAATGTTTTTATGATCGTATCTTTTAAGCTCACTTCCTTGTTTATCCACAATGTGTTTAGGCTTAGAATCTGCGTCAAATGACCACGATTTTCAATGGACTATTTTGATCAATCGTATCACGCGCTGTCATCTTTTATTTCCATTCATAGCTCTCCATTGGATCCCGATTATAGACACTGGATAATCAATAAAGTATAACCAGTTGCCTTGCATATCGTGAAAGAAGAATTTAGCTGGGCTTCTCAAAGGTTATCTCGCAAGTGAATAGCACGGACGTCCCATAAACCTGAGCTATCTTTGTGCAAGCGCTTCTCTGCGATTACTCTTTTCTCTGAATCTTTTTCCAACACATCACGTAAATGTCTTCCGATTGTTACGGGCATTTGCCTCGCTGAGGCGAGCATAAAAAAAACACGTTCCTAGGTTTCGACTTAGTCGAATAAAGGCGCTTTGCTCTGTCCTTCTCGCCCCTTTCTCTTGAAGTCCTGCAGATCGTTTAAAATGCCTCTTCGAAACTAGAGAATGTCCCTCACGTATGAATTGGAAGCTAGAAAGCATTTTTGTAAGCCACGACCTGTGGAGATACGCTTCAGAGTTTGCCAATCCTGTAAATGAAGGGCCAACTTCTATCAACTTGATTTGTTGCTCATCGACATCTACACGCATAGCTGCGTCTTTCTATTCTAGTGTTAGATCGTAGCGCTCCAAAAATATTGGGAGCTTTATTTAAAGGACTATTTGTGACGCTGTATCTTTTTTTTTTATTCTTGTCGGTAGACTAGAGACATTCCACTCTATGTTGTGATACGTAAACTCCACTTAAATGCGTCCTGCTTTCCCAAAAGTGGTGCAAGTAACTTGATAGACTGCATAAGAGAAAGTGTGCTCTACTGTAAAATATTTTACCGTCAGGCATGAAAGGTAAAAAAATGTCCAATCATTATATCTGAAAAAATCACACTTTAGCCAATATTCCAGTAAATTTTTGAGTAAATTCATTCATCCCAGAAGCAATCGTACCATAGGCGAACGATGTTTAGTTGGAATGTCAGTGAGACCAAGTCACGGCGCTTGCGACTGCTGTACGTTGTCCACTCTTCTTGTGAAAGCCGGTCACAAATGCTCGCCCATTGCGCCTCGTTATGCGTTGCTGCTCTATTGTGGGGCACTACTCCACCGCATTGTACTTGGTTCTCGCGTTACCCTAGCTGTGGCGTTCTAGTCGCGGTTTACAGAAGGTTCTGGTCTGCGGAATGTATGTGTGTTGTGGAACTGATACTCAGCGCTAAATGCGAGTACAATTTATATCTCCTGAAATTGTTTCCTGACATGCTTCTTGTAATGTTTCGAAATTAGTTCAATAGTTGAGACCCGGAAATTTTAGGACTTTCAATCATTGTCAATTGTCACTTGAGAAATTCTATCAGCCTCCCAAAATTGTCACACTGCTAAAGTTGTCTTGTTTTTGTGAAGTCGGCTGCTTTATACTCTGTTACCCAACATGCAAATTGTTTTTGACTCTCGTTAATTTGCACAATTTTCAAGGGCCAACTTTCTTCGAGTTAGTCTTTCGAAAATTGTTGGCCTCTTGATGTCAAATAGCTTTTAATATTGTCAGACTTGAATTACCCGACTTGCCGCCGGTTGTGTTGACTTAATTTGACTAGTCCACGATTTGAGATCACGATTCTGGTCAAGTAGACTGACTTTCATAAACGTGCCGGATTTTCGTAAACTTTCCAATTTTCGAAGACTTTCCTGACTGTCGCAAACTTGCCCTGCCCGACTTTCATGAAGTTCTCAATCCTTGCACCGTTGGTCGAGTCTCGTTAAGTTACCCTTGTCTCCAAGAGAACCAAGTCTCATCGAGTCGCTGCACTCGCGTACGAGTTACCAAGTCCTCAAGGTTCGCTGTACCTACTTCACGACTCGTAGGCCACCGATGGATTGTTTACGCACTTCTTGGGATACCGTCTCGTTCCTGCCGAGTGCTGGTTTCCGCAGCGCGATTGGTCCTTCAGTTTCGGTGGTTGGCTGCTGATTTTAGAGCCATTTTCTCGATGAAGTTGTACCCTTCACGGACGTTAGCTTCCGCTGTCGTTATTTGTCCGGAATGCTTAAACCCAGGCAACTTCGCTGGTCTATCAATAACATCATGTGCATGCAGCTTTGGTACTCAATTTTCGAACGACTTGCGTCGTTGTAAGTACAGCTTGTAAATTCCAAAGTCAACTTGGCCACTTAACGTTCTACAGCTTGGAACTCAAGCTGCGAGCCTCATCTGTGCTTGAAGATTTCGTCTGAGCAAGTCAACGTTTACCCATATATGAGTTATAATTCCCAACTTGATTTCAGTCTGTTATAAAAAGTACGAGTATATCTTAACCCAAAATATTGAGAGGAGTTTTGAGTTGGCTAATATTTCATTGCACAACTAGTGTAACGACCAGATATGCTGGCGCCGGCCAAGTGTACGTGTAATGCTTCACAAAGCTGTTCGTGCCCAGAAACGTTCATCATAGCTGCGCAAGAACATAAAGTATCTTCAGTCTGCTGGCCAAGACGTTAGCGCCACGATGTGAACCATACTAGGGACTATCGTCATTAAAGTTTTTCGTGCCGAGCATGAGTGAATAAAGCGGTCGATCTGATCAATGCAGTTTGCCTTCACCAAAATATATTTATATTTTGCCTGCATCTGAATGGTTTTACACAATGAGCATTATATATCAGCATCTACAGTTGTTAGACTTGAAAAAAAAATTCGAGAAATTCGAAAAAATTAAAAACTATTTGACGTTTAAAGTTTATATTCACTTCAATGTTTTCTGGGGGAGTGTGTACGAATATTGAACGGAATATCATTGGTCTTGAGATATTTTTTGGAGCATGTTTACTTTTTCTTTAGCAAAATTGATTTGTAGGACAACTTTCATCAGCATATCTTTAGATCTTAAGGCTGCTGTAAATGATGTCTGTTTCATATTACCCCCTTGAAACGACTGTTCTGAATTTCTCAGCTTGTGTTAGGGGTTAAAAGAGACAGATTTTGTCCATTCCTTTAGTAATCCCCCTCAGGGGGATACAATTATTGTATCTATGGGAATTAGCGCTCCCAGGGGGACAATGTGAGGGTCTGAGATAAAGGTTAGGTAGGCTTTCTTTTTTGTTAAAATAGAATAGGTTTTTGATTTGTTACGGACCATCTTTTTTCGGTTCACTGCTGTCCTGTTTTTTTAGCACCTACTACTTTCTTCTTCAACTTTTTCTTGTTTCATGAACTTCTTTCTCATCTTACTGTTTCTATGACCTTTCTGCATAGATTCCCCATTCTCTCATCTCCATACTAAATGGTGCCTTTCTCCTTCCTCTCTTCGATACGCTCTTTTTTTGTAGCGGTTAGGGAGGCTTAAACTAACTTATAATCTACAATCTACCTTTAGTAATCTGGTAGAACTCACCAATGCTTCATCGTAGATCCTTGGCAAAAGTTCTCGTGGCTTTCTAAGGAGTTTATCGTTTTTATCGCGTGTCACGGTACTTTTTCTCATGCTATTAAAACGCCTTGCCCAAAGTTGTGTTGTGCTAATTCTTCCACAATGTGGACCTTGTTTGACTGGGTTAGAGCAAGCTCCAAATCACAAAACAGTTCTTGTATGTCAGAATGGCGTGCCAGTCTCTTGAAGAAGGAAAAACATTTCATATTTTGAGCTGTTTTCAAGCTTGTTTTTGGAATGAGAATCAATTTATAAATAATTTGTCTTATTTTTTGGTTAGATAGATGTTATTTTTGTTGTGAAACATACAGCGTCAACGTAGCATTTTCTCTCATTTTATAGCTCAACTTAGAATGGATTATTCAGCTTTATTGTTAAAAAAATAAATAATAATGGCTGTGCTCATTGACTACCCAGAGTTCAAGTTTTTTTTGCAATAATCTCTAACATCTCAAGTCTATGTATAGGATCAAAAGTTATCGAAGCTGAATTAACCCTTTCGTTCATGACGGTATCTACTAGTACCGAGTTAGTCTTTTTCATTTCGAGTAAATGCTAGTTTCATTTCGAGGAAATGAATAACATTTAAAATATAACTCATAGGGTAAGACACTAGGATAAATATTGGAATTCAACGTAATTAGCAGTATTCAGGACACCTCTCATTTTATACTACGACATTGGTTTTGCTGGAACAGTGGAATTTTTCTTTAGTTCCCTTAAACTTAATGTTACATAGATCGGAGCCTCGTATTCACACACTTTTATCTGCACATGTAAGCTGCTCTAATAAAAACTGCTATGGTCACCTGCTTGTGCTGTACCTCGCATAGAAATAAAAGTAATGGTTAAATGATCAATTTTCAATAATGACTTTCGATTTCCTCCTGAAAATGAGACTCAAAAGTGAGTCACACGTTGTTTATAAGTCAAGTGTAATTACGGAGTCTAATCGTAAATAATTAATTGAGGCTGTTAAAAATTCACATTGTTTAACGTAATGATTAATATAATTCAATTCTTATGCTGAAGTTGGCATCTTAGGCACAGTTTTTGCTCAGCCACCCCAAAGTCATTATTTTTGGTCTCCGAAGTCGTAATGGCTCGTAACACCGACAACGCGAAGCGTACGACCGTGTCTTTGCTGAATACCTTCGCATTTTAACTTTGCGCCCTTTGGGTGGCTTGCAATAGAACTTGTGCAACATTCGCTCTAAATTTTAATGTAATAGATTCAAACTAAGAAGCTTCAAACTTTTTCATTAGAAGTTTCAACGACCATATTGGTGGAAAAAAATCCATGAGCTTGGCCCCACGTTATTTTCATTGTGGTATGCTATACATCTTCTACGTGTAACTAATTGCTGCGCTGAAATCTTGGTTTTTCATTGATTTTAACACGCAAATAACGCTTGTTTTTTAATAACCGTAGAGGTGTCTGCCTTTTTACCAAAAATTACACGCGCGTGGGAGTTAAACCACCAATCCTCACTCAGGCTGTTCAAAGTGATCACTCATTACTGTTTGTCTCCATTTGAGGGTCTGCGATTTGCATTGTGAAATACAATGAACGTAGATGATACAAGAAAAGGTTTATAAATAATAAAATAAGCTTTCGCCTACATCTCCTTGCCTGAAACCTGTAGTGGATCAGACAGCATGCAACTTATCAAAGACTGCGTTATAATCTACCTTCTGGCATTCCATTATTTCTGCCATGTGTTGTGGACAAACTTAGACACATTTCATCGTAACTTGCCTCGAACTCGTCACTTGTGGCTGTCCAACTCTTCTATTGACCGTTGTCTCCGTTGGACGATCGGGTAGTTAAGATGACCATCCATGCTTGAAATTCTCTTTGTGATTTTCAAACTGGAGACTGGTCCCCTCAGGGGGTACAGCAATTGTATCTATGGGAATTAGCGCTCCCAGGGAGACTATGTGAGGGCCAGAGCTAAAGGTTAGGTAGGCTTCCTTTTTGTTGAAATAAAATAGGGTTTTGTTTTGTTACGAACCATCTTTTTTCGGTTCACTGCTGTACTGTTTTTCACCACCTACTACTTTCTTCTTCAACTTTTTCTTGTTTCATGAACTTCTTTTTTAGCTTACTGTTTCTGTGCACCTTGTGCATAGATTCCGCGTTCCCTCAACTCCATACTAAATGGTGCCTTCCTCCTTTCTCTCTTAGAACATCTTTGTCGTGGTTAAGGGAGGCTAAAACTCTCTTATATAATAATAATAACTGGAGACTGGTTCTTGGGTGCTGCAGTAATCGACATTCTTGTCGAACTTGGTTGTTTTTTGTCTTCATGATAACCCATAGATGCTCGACTTATGGTGACTTATTGGTCAATATATGTATTGTTTGCTATCAATACTTTATTCGTGATTTTATCCTTTGGCCGTATTGTACCGATATCATCAATCACATTTTATGTTTAAAGCAAATATGAATGATGTAATTGAATTTCTACTCATTGATTTCCCATATTTTTTACGATGGGATGTTCGGGATTTCGGACCCTGCGCATGATGATTAAAATTACCTCAGTACAGCATTGACTGCTTCTATGCATACGTCCTGATTATTGTAGCCGGCTGAATATCCCTTGTGGCACAGTTTTTTTTATGATCTGTTTTTCAGAGGTTGCAGCTAAGTTGTATTTTTTATTTTTCTTAATTTAAATGATAAAATGTTTCATGGCGAGAGAGTAAAATTATCTGAAGGTCATCCTATTCTGTGATCACTTTACGAATGCGAGGAAAACGTTAGAAACTTGGGAGCGTAATTTTTCATTTATACAGTTACTTTTTTTTCTTTTTTTTACCGCTAACAATTAACGTGTAGAGCTCATTAACATCTTGACACAAGAAAAAACTCTTGTGAAGCTTAATTAGTCTCTTATTTCATCATATATCTTTGTTATTCATTTCATTTCTCTTTTTCGAGGAATGCTTTTCTCGCAGGCTAATCCACGATGCCAGTTCGTGTAGCATATGAGGGATGCGTGAGGGATACAGGGAGAAGAGATCGTTTGATAGTCTACGGTAAGGGTTAGGCAATCTCTCCTCAATCGGTTTTTTGAAAGAACACGAGACTTGTGTTTTTAGAATCATCGTATTGGTGAGCCCAAGCCGTTCTCGATTTCTTATGTGCTTTCACGTTGTTGGCATGAAACACTTATTTTCTGCGAGGTTGCTTAAATTTGACAAAAATTAATTACGGGCTTCAACTGATTTTCAGTGTACTTTTATTTTTATTCTCGTCAGTAGGAGTTTATGCCTAATACTCTTTATCATCACAATAATTCGAAAATGGCACTTATTTATTAATTTTTCGTTTTCATTTACTTCCAGCGGAAGTGTGCGGTTGAAAGATTATGCCTCGGCTTATTTTAGGTATGAACGCACCTTTAATATAAAAATTTGAGCATCATTTGTAGGTGTACTGAGCGTAACCTGGTGGCGTTCGAATACTATGGGGTAATATATTTTTTATTGAATCTGTGACTGATCATAGTCAACTTCCTGCTGAATTCAGTCTTTATTTCAGAAACGGATGTCGATTACAAAAATCTTCTGTGGGTTAAATTTTCAAGCTCATTCTTCCGTTTTTTTTCGAAGTTGAAGGAAATCGTTTTTTCTCTTGTTTCTAAAGTAGGTTCTCTATATTTTTTATTTGATATTTTTATTGCTTTGAGATGCTTGATATCCTTATCTCTGGTTTTAGCGAGCCATATCGATAGTGATGTTGACACAACGCCTGTGCAGCGCCCTTGTACCAAGTCTTTACTGAGTGTCAGTGTTTAAATCACCCCATTATTGATGTAAAACAATCGTGCAAAATATCTTCAGTTTGCTATTTTTATTTCTTATGCATATTATGCACCATCATTGATGCTCTTAAGTTTTTTATTCACTTCATAGCTTGTTGCGCGTGTGACTGTGCTTCATTATATGTTTCTCTATTTGGTGGGAGAAGAGTTTTTTTCACTAACCGCTTTCATTGATTTTCTTTGCTCATTATTCTACCCAAATGCGCTTCTAACTTTACCGCTGGCTCTCATTTCCCACGGAAAATGGACGTTCCATCTTTCTCATGTGTGGCGTCTTTGTTGATCTCGTTTTGTAGCTCGTGTTTCTCTTAGCATACACATCGCTTTTATCTTGCTTCATGGCCCGTATCGCGAGCACACGAGTTTCACAGTACGTAGCAGGCCTCGCTGCGTGCGTCAACGATGCTGGTTATCTGACTATGACGTTAACCCAGCAACCTACGCTCGAGTGCTCGTCTAGTGGCCCGTCCGTCCCGTGGTCAGCTCACCTCGAAGGAGATGCTGGTTTGGTCTTTGAGTTACCACCGCGGCTGATTTGCTTTTTTAGCAGCTTTTGAAAGCACTTCGAGAAAAGCGGTACCAATTCCAGTTTTGCGTTGTACTTCCGATAATGGACGTATGCTTTTTAATTTGTTTCAGAACGTAAAATTGGCTTAGATTAGGAGTAAGTTGTTGAGTATTCTGATATTTCATAATTCTAGTGGCTGCTGTATAAAATTTTCGTTTTTTTGCTGAGGTTGCTTTGTCATGTGAAAGCTCAACTGCACGAGTAGTTTTTTGCGACTGGTGATGGTAATAATAAGCGATTTTGATGCCAGTGATTGAAATTAGGATCGCACGCCCAAGATTTCTGTACATATAGTTAAATTTAGTTAATGTTAGGGAGTTTTAATTTTGTGATTTTTGTCTTTTTCTACCCTAAAGTAGCCTAGAATTTTGTAAAATTTCAACATTCACAAGAATTATTTTCCGTCAAGTTTGTGCAAAAAAAGCATAATTCTGTCAAGTAATCATCTCATAGTTATGTTGTTCAGTTGTGAAGTTTTTATACTGTCATATCGATATGTATTGAAATTATTGCACGATTCCAAAATTCCGCCACTGAAAAAGGTATAACATCTCGAAATAAAGTTCGTTGATTTATTCAATACTAAAGGATCGTAGTGAAAATTCATTCCTAGAACACCAAGATTGAGTAGTTAGAAATGAAATGAAGTAGTAGAAATGCTACACAAAAAAGTTCAAGTTTACTGAGCTTTTTTTAATTCATTTTTACATCATTGCTGGTCCCTCTCAGGGGGATACAACTATTGTATCTATGGGAATTAGCGCTCCCAGGGGAAAAATGTGAGGGCCCGAGCTGAGAGTTAGGAAGCCTTCTTTTTGTTGAAATAAAATGTTTTTTGTTATGTTAAGGACCACCTTTTTTCGGTTCACTCCTGTCCTGCTTTTCAGCACCTCTGACTTTCTTCTTCAACTTTTATCTTATTTCATGAACTTCTTTCTCATCTTATTGTTTCTATGCCCCTTCAGCATAGATTCCTCATTTTCTTATCTCCAAACTAAATGGTGCCTTTCTCCTTCCTCTCTTCGATACGCTCTATTTTTGCAGCGGTTAGGGAGGCTTAAACTAACTTATAATCTTAATCTTACATCATTGCTGGTTTAATTTAACCCTGTAAACACCCATTGAACTTGCAAGAACTTGCTTCCGAAACGAGTCAACTCGTTGATCGTGTTTTCGACAATTTTCAACTATTCAATGGAAAGTAACGTGAAAATTGAAGATTTACTGTACATAAACTCCAACGTAAATGTCCAATATCTGCGCACAGCTAAGAAATCCTCACCATCATGCTCGATTTTATAGCAACCTCGTCTTTTCCTGTGCACAGTGAATTTTCTTAGTTTGATGAAACAAATAAAGAGCTTGAAGTTGCTCATGAATTAGAACCGTTACGAGGAAGAATCTTCTTCGGTTATGAAAAGGGTGATAATTTCCTTTGAGAAGTTCCATTTTACGACGTCCTCGAAGCCGCTTCACTTCTCCCTCTCATCTTCTCTAGAGGTGGTGCTAGTCAAGTGGAACGTTGAGCTCCGCCGGTGGGTCGCAGGGCACAATGGCGCGTTTGTTGCTCCACCACAACTGTCCCTTAGGGAAAGCTTTCCTGCTGCTTGCTTTCTCGCGCCGCGGCTGAGAATTTTTTGGTGAGGTAAACACGACTGCGCCAGCCTTGTCACGCTCCTCCGTTGCTTCCCTCTGCGTAGTGGCAACAAAATGGACTGCTAGTTGTGTGACGTCTTTCATTTAGGATACGTGTAACTTTACGTTAAAAAACTATATACTGCATGCAGCGAGCGGCGCCTCCTGATGAACGAGTGTGAGAAGTACAGCTGTCTAAGCATGAGAATATGAGTCGTGACTTTGAAGCCTGTACTCCAATAGGCCGAGCGTCTCTGAATCTTGCAGTGCGGTAGAATGAAGCCCACCATCTCGAATCATTATATTACTGTTTCTTTTTCAGGAAAAAAACCGTGCCCTTACATTGTGTTGGAAGAATATTCTTTATCTTTATCCCAAGACGTCAGACACTAACGTTCTATGCAAAGTAAGCAGTTCATAGTGAATTGAAATTCTACCCGGGGGTATGTTAAGGCACGTAGCTTAGGTGTCTTCATTGGTATCACAATGACAAAATAAGAATAAATTTCTTAGTCGCCGTTGTCAAAAATAGCAGAAATTAATTAATGATCATTTATTTTATTAACTTTTGTTAATGTTTCAGGCATGCAAAGTATCTCGTGAATAAATTTCGAATTGATTATTCTCTAGCAACCGATCTAGTACGCTACAATCCTGCATGTGAGCGAGCAACTTGGTGCGACCGCTCCTAACTTGTCCGTGCTGTTCGGTGGAAGTTGATCCTTGTTGGGCGGCGCACAACAGACACCGCCGAGTTCGGCCAGATTGACTGCAGTTCCAAGTTCCCAGCTTGAGCCATAAATCCTGGTCTCACGGACAACCTCCTGGCTGCCTGTTCTGTTCATCATTTGTACTTAGATGGTGATTAAATTTTCCATCTAAAATGCAATAGTATTGGGGGAACGATTTCATGCTGGTAACTTTAGTGAAAAACTTGCTTTCAATGTTTCTGAGCTCATTTCGTTCAAAAAAATAAAAATTAAGGTAAGCTGATTGGCTGAAATACTTTATGAACTATAGGATATACAGTAGTTCCTTACTGCCAGTTGAGTGTCTACGGACTCGGCTGGGTTACAAAAGATATTCGGTACTAGAACAAATGATTTCGCTGCTGCTCTGAGAAAACGCGGCATGTCTCAAAATGATAGTTTTAGTATTTTCAAGTGCTGTTGAACTTGGGGCTAAAAATTATACAGTTAATATGTATTTTAAATCATGTAATTATTTATCGTTGTTACTGATTAAATGTGAGGGCCCGAGCTGAGAGTTAGGTAACCCTTCATTTTGTTGAAATAAAATGATTTTTGTTATGTTAAGAACCACCTTTTTTCGGTTCACTACTCTCCTGTTTTTCAGCACCTCTGACTTTCTTCAACTTTTATCTTATTTCATCAACTTCCTCAACTTGCAGTTTCTATGCGCTTTCTACATAGACTCCTCATCCTCTTATCTCCACACTAAATCCTCACTTCGATTCATTTTTTTATAGCGGTTAGGGAGGCTTAAACTAACTTATAATCTTAATCTGTTACTGCTTATTATATCAAATTGTCAATTTTCAGTCTCTTAACTCGTGTTCACTTTGCTTTAAGGTACTTTCAGCAAGGATTGTTTTTACCTTTTGCAGTTGACCAGAAATATTGTTCTAATTCTGTGCTGTTCAGTCATCTTATTTTTAACTTTTGCTACAATTTCTTAAAGTGTTTATCTGTGGTATGATCTGTCGAAAATGAATTAAAATAACCCTCAGTTTAGGAAATAAGAAAGAAAAAAAAGCATGCAAAAATCTACAAGTGCAAAAACGTGCGTCTTGACTAGTTCAGATTAAAATTATGTTAACACTTTGACTATGGTGGTTGCAAACAGTTCAGTAGATTAGGTTTCAAGTAGCAGAATTGATAAACGTACTTAGCCGCTCGTATACATTTCTATTCTAAGAATTGCAAAAAATTTAATTTCACGATAATGTTCTTTCTCATTCACTAAATTACGTTTTAAAAAATCGTTGTGAAACATTTGACGTGCTGCTTATTTATACCGGCACGTAAATGAGCAATTTACCTAGTGGTGCGTCTGTGTTCCAATGGGCCGTCAGCGTTTTAACCCTTTAACGTCTAAGAGGACACCAGTGTCCTCTTTCAAAAATACCTTCAATATATTTTATTTTTTGTTCAATTCGTTCCCAAATGTGTTCTTTGAAGTTCTCTGCCAAGTGGCAGTTCCTATCTCATCCTGATATCGGTGACTGCCTGATGCCAGCGCCAGTTTAGGACGGTGGTTGTGTTAACTGTTAACGGTAATATGAGTACAAAAATTCGGACGTTAAAGGGTTAAGGAGAGGTGAATTGGTGATAAAAATTATCTACACATTGAATAAATGCTTTCTACATTATCAACTCGGCGACGAGGTCGCAAAAAAATTGGAAGCAATTTCAACTGAAATTTCGAGGACTCCGTAGGTGATCTTACAGACCCTCAGCAGTCGTGTCTAGTATGAACACCAATATACAATAATTGTATTCAATTGAAGAGATTAGTCTTTTTCTTCCGAGGTATTGTGTACTTTGTAAAATTATTTTACGTCATAGTT
The DNA here is from genome assembly GCA_030386875.1 of Morinoia aosen. Taxonomy (NCBI): domain Eukaryota; kingdom Metazoa; phylum Arthropoda; class Malacostraca; order Amphipoda; family Talitridae; genus Morinoia; species Morinoia aosen. The sequence continues at coordinate 34,330,556 of CM059577.1, forward strand.
TCTCGACCATATCGCATTGTGCTATCTGTGTCCCAAAAGAAAGCAATTAAAACGCTCTATTTTGACGATGTAATGATTGGTTACGAATGTAACTGATTAACACGTTCCCTGCGTTTCCGCGTCTGTTAACGGTTGGTTTGGTTAATTTGTACGGGGTAGCACATGGCAATCGATTTTCCAGCTTGAATATATTTTAATTTCCCCTAATGATTATGAAAATTTAAATTGCACGATAAAATTTTACTTCGTATGATTTCAATTATTTTTAAAAAATGTCGGGAAACAGACCAAATGTCGTGCATTTATGCCTGCACTTAAATGGGCAATTTACCTATTGGTACACATATGGCCCAATACGCGCGAAACGTGTTAAGCGGTACAGTACCGTTGGTACTGTAACGTTGGTCTACACTACCGTTTTTCACTAAACTCATAAGCTCACTCTGTTACAACCGTCGCTGTAAGTTCTTTCTGAAGTTCATCCTATTCAATCTATCGATACGAAGTATGGTCGTATAGAAGTATATTTTGACAGCACTAAAATCGTATGAGTGTAAAAAAGAATTGCGTGACTTGTAACATGTTTCTACTTTTCCATGTGAATTAATTAGGTAAAGTGTTAGCTCAAAATTCAGTCTTCTTACGAGAGGTATCGTCGACGCAATCAAGTTGCTACTAATGTATTCTCTCGGCATTAACGCAAACTCCATATAAGCCGATCAAGTATGCGTTTTCCATCAAAATTACTGTACTTAAAGTGTGGAAAAACATGTTACTCTCTTAATAAGTTTGAGAAATATTCTTCTGCTTTTCTCGGCAGCGAGCGAGTGTCTGCGGCATTACATGCTTCGCCGACCCCAAATTCTTGCTAAACTTTTGCTCTGATTCAATAGTAAGCTTATTAGCGAAGCCCTCTAGTCAGGCAGCCTCGTCTTCGTGCTACAGCAGATTTCTCTCGCACTGTGTTACTTCTCATCGAGAAACACCGAAGTCAAACTTTTTATGCTACGTAAATTTTTTCCGGGGATTTATTTTTTCGACTTGAGCACTAATGACACGTGTGCCGTGTAATGACTAGGTATGCAGGAGAACGAAATTCTATCGGTCGTACTCCAATCTTTGTTCAATATATGTCGCGAATTGGTTGTTCAGAAACGTATTGCACTTGAGGGTGGCGGGACTGAGATAAAATAAATTGCGAGGGAAAACGCTGCGAATTGCCTGCAGTATATGACCTTCTGTCATGTACGAGTACTGTTCGTTGGAGGTTACAACACACATGGGATGTTAAGCAATTTGTCCTTACTTTTTCTGCAACCATAACATTTCTGAACGTTCCTAAATATTTATTTAGAAAGAAATAATTGATTTAGAAAGCATTCTGTAGCGCAAATCAAATATATTTGTCAATCCCTGATTGTAGATTTTGGCGGCGTACCAGGACTGAAAGTGAAGTTTGTTTTATGCTTCAACCATGAAAATTTCATGCTATGCTGTCGTGTTTTTTTCACGTAACAATTATCATTAACTCTTCTCAGAATGGATACAACTATTCTATCTATGAGAATAAGTGCTCCCCAGGAGAAAATGTAAGGTATCTGGCTGAATTTTAGGCAAGTCTTTTTTTTTTTGTAGTTGAAATACAAAGTTTTCGTTTCGGTAAAGAGCATCTCCTTTTCGGTACACTGCTGTCCTGTGTTTCAGCACCTACTACTTTCGTCTTCAACTTTTAATCTTTTTTCACAGCCTTCCTTCTTAACTTACTGTTTCCATGCGCAGTGTATTTTGTGTGAGAGAAAACACCTTGTCCATGGATCCTGCGTTTCCTGAACTCAATACCGAATGGTGCCTTCATCCTTCCTCTCTTTGGCAATCCCAGTAGGAATATGTGAGGTCCTAAGCTGAAGGTTATTTAAGCCTTCCTTTTGTTGAAATAGAATAGGTTTTGTATTGTTACGAACCAAATTTTTCGGTTCACTGCTGCCCCGTTTTCAGCAGCTACTACTTTCCTTTTCCAACTTTTATCTTGTTTCATAAACTTGTGACTCAACTTAATTTTTGCTGTGCACCTTGTGCATAGATTCCGCGTTTCAAGTCCGTGTTAAATGGTACCTTCGTTTTTTTCTCTTTAGAACGCTTTTGGTGGGGTTAGAAAGGCTTTAACTAAAATCTAATCCGAGTTACTATTGACTGAACGTATAACCTTTCAATGCAAAGTACTGCGTTCAATACCATTGTATGGTATTTTGAGCTATTCTTTGTATTTCGTTAAACGTTCGAGTTGTGAGCTATACTTTGGGCAAGTTAGTCATTACGCTAAGTATAAACTTTCGATGATTACTGTATTTCCGTCTGTGTAGGCTTTTTCGTTAATAGCATTGCCAAGATTGTTGTGTGGAAACTTTTACTGGATCATCTCGTTCGTTCCAAGTTTGTGAGATAATGACAAAGAGAAGTTGCGTGCAGTCGTAGCTAGCTTTAAACTGTTCGGATGTATTGGATCAACACAGTGTGCGAGGATACCTTTTCTATGGGTGCGCGGTAATAAAGTCGTGCGGTAAATCTCTCCTATGCAATGCACTTGGTAAACTTGTGTCTGGCTAAAAGTTTGCCAATTGCAGTTGTTAAGGGAATCCTATTGAAGACCTGTACGTTTTTCCACGATTTAGCGACACACTACACCACAGAATTCAACGAAACCAAACCCAAACTACCCGCGTTTATATTTTTTGTCATGCGAAGTTTTGAGTGCCCAACGTTTAGCTTTGTAGCTCTGTGAAAATAAACAGTAAATCATCCCTAGGAAAGACTGTTTTCTGCGTTATGTTTACCGGAAAAATGGGTGAAATAACCTACTTTCGTTTTCTGAGTGAGTTTACTTGAACGCAAGGTACGCAGATTTATTTTAATATTTTGCTTTATCGTTTTTCTTAATTTTTCCTACATCGTTCAAGTTTCACACTTACGTTCCAATGAATGTGTTAATGATGAATTGTCCCAGGGGAAAGTTGTGAGGGCCCGAACTGAGAGTTAGGTAGGCCTTCTTTTTGTTGAAATAAAATGTTTTTTTTTTGTTACGTTAACGACCACCTTTTTTCGGTTCACTGGTGTCCTGTTTTTCAGCACATACTACTTTCTTTTTCAACTTTATCTTGTTTCATAAACTTCTTTCTCAACTTACTGTTTCTATGTCTCTTCTGCATAGATTCCTCATTCTCTTATCTCCATACTAAATGGTGCCTTCCTCCTTCCTCTCTTCGATACGCTCTTTTTTGTAGCGGTTAGGGAGGCTTAAACTAACTTATAATCTTAATCTTATAATCGTTATGATGAATTGTTTAATGCGTATCTCATTGAAATACGGAACTCTTTCATGATTTCTGCTCAAATAGTATCATTATGCGAGTTATTGGAGGATAAAGCTATGAGCAGCTCTGGTGTCTGGTGTGCGGCTCTTACCAGGCACTAAAATGACAGTATATATTATCAGAACTCTTGTAAATCTATGTGTTCAGTAACATCAGTATGCCCTAATAATTAGATAAGGTAATGTGTAAAATCTTGATTTCTTTATCGGATCCCCTCAGAAGATACAAATAATGTGAATTAGAGCTCCCAGGTGGACAATGCGAGGGCCCGAGCTGAGAGTTAGGTTGGCCTTCATTTTGTTGAAGTAAAATGCTTTTGTTATGTTAAGAACCATCTTTTCTCGGTTCACTGGTGTCCTGTTTTTTCAGCACCTACTACTTTCTTCATCAACTTTGATCTTGTTTCATGAACTTTTTTCTTATCTTACTTTTTCTATGCCATTTTCTGCATAGATTCCGCTTTCCCTTAACTCCATACTAAATATTGCCTTCTTTTTTCCTCTCTTTGGATCGCCTTTGTTGTGGATAGGGAGGCTTAAAATCACTAATAATCTAATCTAATCTTTCTTTATCGGATTGAAAAATGAGAACTTAAACTAAAATCCTGGAGGGAACGCTGCCCGGCAAGAAACGTACCAATGCCGAATACATTACCGATGTTGAGACTCTTTTTATGACGGAAGTAGCGTATCGACTGGAATTAATATGAACGTGGCAGATATCGGTGGTTTAAATTTTTACTGCCACAGTACCATACTTCAAGTTGTCCTTGAACATCTCCAGTCTGCGAAGTATTTCTTTTAGAATTAGTTCAGTCGTGATAAACGTTTCTCCTCGACGTGGCGCACATAAGTAAACTGCATTCTTGAAATACCTCGAAGTAAATCCATCACCTGCTATTTTCTACAGTCTATTGCTATGCATACGTTCGCTTTAGATGGCTTATGTGTGTGTGTGAGCGAATTACTTATCTCGACTCTGATAGAAACGGATTATCAAGTGTTTGATAGAATATGCTATTTTCAAGGCTGTCATAATCTCCACAATTAGCTCTTCTCTGCAGCTATCAGCCAATTACATCGGACTATCGTAAACGTGCACCAGCAAAATCATCAATTATTAATCTAACAAGTCCTGCTTCAATTTTCAGTCATTGGTACGTATTTCAGCCTTGTAAAAAGCCATGCAGGGACAACTTTTGAATACAAATTTGTTTGTCAAGCGTTGCCTTCGATCTCAATAAGGACTTACATTATATTCTTTCCGATATTGATTCCAGATGTTTCTGAAATTTTGTTGAATGAAGCAACCTCTGATAATATTGCAGTGTAGAAAATTATTGAAATCTGTTAGAAAAGGTTCTTCAAATATTTAGCTCCATTGTTTCCTTACATCTCGGCATAATTATCCTACTTCGTTTTAATACAGACAGAATTTTGTTGTTGTACATATATTCCTTAAAATATTTCGTAATTTGTCCCGCATTATTCGCTAATTGAAATGCGCGAATTCCAGTAGAAATTTCTCTTATCGGTATTTGTGGCACCATGGGCTCTTCGGAGTTTTAGGACTTATGAAGATCTTGCCGGGAGTATTCAAAGAATCCCTGTCATTTAGAGTACATTTTAAGAGTTTAAGAGCGTTGCGTCCGCAAGTGCCATTCGTAGTCACCTCCGGAAAAATCTAAACTTTATGCTGTAAAACCCTTCTGCGAGTGTTGTTATGAGGCTGTATTTGGTTCTCTTTTGTACGGTGGGAAATATAACTCGCCAAATCTGTTCAAATACAGAACAACTTTTTTTCCGGTTACTTCAACGCTATGTTTCTCCAGGAATATACAGCCTTTATTTGGCTGACTCGGGTAACTAAAATGCTGAAACTTTTAAGCATTGTGAAAACGTCCAAATTAAATCGTAGCTGATTTCAAAGGTGATAATTACCTTACTTTAACGCAACTACAAGTGGACCTACAGTTTACTAATAAGGCCCTTCAGAAAGAGTATAACCTGGATGTATTGCAAAAATTTCTTGTGCTCGAAGTTTTTTTCCTGTCTTCCTGCTGAGACTGAAGATAGTCTCCGAGGTGAAGCGAAGGCAGGAGAGCTGCGTAACTGTGCGTCCTGGCCAGACATCTGCAGGAGAGAGGGGCATGTGTTTATCTGCTGTCAGGGGAGCTTTCTGGTGTTTGTGGCGGGGCGATAGTGGCGCAGGTGTGGTGGATACGTTGACGTAGTGGTAAAAGCGTGGTCGTGTGAGCTTTGCTCTATAGACGCACTGTTTGATACATTTCTTCATTTCCTGATATTGTGATTTGCGTACGTGTTGTGCTCCGCACTTGTATGATGCGCTCATAATGCCTACGTTTGAGTTCCTAACCGATGCTAAATTGCTCACGGAACTAAATTGCTCGATCACGTTACTGTATTATTGTCGGAGACCTTACATATATATTTTAGTACCTCCAATGCACATTCATATACAATTATTCAAGGTAAATTATTCCTCTTATCTACTAATTTTAAAGCTCACTGTGCCTTCGTCTTTGTTTGTAAATTCCAATTCCCCGCCTATGTTTTTTCAGGATCCTATTAACCTATTTGCTTGATATCTGTCCAATAAATCACATTTTTCCTATGTGCAAAACATGGTACCGTTCGGAACTTGCACAAAGTCACGTTTGTGTCTTGTGTCCCTACTGTGCTTCTATTTACGGCTCCTCCATCATCTTGACACTCCCCTTGTTGCTGGTCTCTTACTACGCCCTCTATTTATTTACTCAACTCCTGTTCTCCTTGCACTTAGAAGAGCCGTAAAATTGAATCGATCTTTTTTTCGGTGGGGAACCCTTTCGCTTTAGTTTGTTCAGTTTTGAATGGAAACGAGTCGAGCATGCAGTTCTGTAAATTATATTGGTTTTAATGGGGGAACCTCATTTTTTCCTCTCTATCTCTCTCTCTCTCTCTCCCTCTCTCCCCCTTTGTCTCTCCATTTAGCACCATTTAGTATGAAGCACCATTTAGTATGGAGTTAAAGGAACACAGAATCTATGAAAAAAGAGTATAGAAACGGTAAGTTGAGAAAGAAGATTATGAAGCAAGATCAAAGTCGAAGAAGAAAGTGATGGGGGCTGAAAAACAGGACAGCAGTGAAACGGAAGAAGATGGACCTTAACATAACAAACATTTTATTTCAACAAAAAGAAGGCCTCGGCTCGGGCCCTCACGTTTTCCCCCTCGGAGTGCTAATTCCCATAGGTACAATAGTTTTATCCCCCTGAAGGGAAATTAAAACAATTAATGATATTCATGAAACTATTTTTCAGACGTTAAAGCAGCCTTGCACTTGTATTTGCTATTGATTTCCACTAAGTTTAAGCCACATGGTACAGGCAACACATTCAATAACTTTGTTATTTAACTGGTTGTAAATTTTTCAAACATTCATTCATTTGCTGACAAGTTTGAGCAAAAACTTAGTTGATAATTTTCAAATTCAAAAGCTTATATTTTGGCATCGAACATTTTTCTCGCTGAGCTTACATTATTAAAGAAACCTAATTTTCTAATTTGAAATAGAGAAGTAGGCGCTTATTTAAGCAAAAATAAAACTCAAGTTTTGGAACACACCGAGTTGAAAAAAAATTTTTAGCTGTAGAATGATTTATCGTCTGAAGGAGCACGGTCAGAGGCATTTTTCAAATGATAAGACAAGATATTCTACCATGGATGCTACAGTGAGCATGCTATCATAAATAATCGAACAACCTGTTCCATTCTCATTGTCAATGCTACAATCTCTACTTCTAAACTTAACCATTTTTCGCAAGTATTTTGGTTTGGGCATTCTCTTACGTATGCTGATTAAACATTTTTAGAGTCGCTTAATAGGCAGAGTTCATTTTTCTTCTAAAATAGTAGAGCACTAAGTGGATAAAATGCTTCTCAATTTCTAATATTTACAGTTTCATTTGTTATTCTGCGAATCAATAGTTTCAATGTGTCTAACAGTGTATTAAAAATTGAAAATTGTTATACATAAATACCTGCAATCATAAATTTTTGAAGTAATCATAAGCAGGCATTTCTCAATGAAATGAAGTGATAGGAAGGCGTATTCATCCTATAATTTTTTTATTCTCTTGAATGGATCAAGAAATGAAGGTTCTTGTAATTAGAACCATTTTCACATTCATTCCTAGTGCTCTACATCAGGTGCAAATTTGTTTTTCTCTTATGGACATCATTAGATATGCAATCTATCTTTTTCTATTCTTTTGCAGGAACGGAGGCTAAGGAGGCTGGCAAGTGTCGCTTCTGATCCTTCCAAACGACCTCGAAACTTCTCAGTTCAGCTGCCGCCAAAACGTGCAATTTGACTTTGACTGACGACTTCTGCAACTTGTTCAACTTCTTCAGGGTCTGCAAACGAAATATTCAAGTTGAGCGGGCGTTTGTTTTGGAGAGAGTAATTTCTGGTCCACTGCGTTCAGCGACCATTTTTGAGCTGATTACATGCAAATGTTGAGCAGCACTGCTAATTTTAAGATTGCAAAGGCTAATAATCTCTTCATATACAACTTGTTTTTGCATTAATATGTGAGAAATGTACTTTGCTCTGTCAGTTGAAGATGTTGACTCGGGGTAAGTTGGGGATTAATAAGTGATGTAGGCCTTGAGTGAGAATAAGTGTGTCTAGCCATTAGCAACACTGAATTCTTAACAGTTCATCTCGGTTGGAGTTTCATTCATTTTGGAAACCATGGAATTTCAATTGTGTTTGCTTCGGTATTACATCGCATTGTTCTGCTGGGCGTCCTTATTTGCAGCTTCTGAAAATGTGAGCGATGATCGCCCTAAATACCTGCACGAAGGACGATGGGGAACACCACAATTCCGACACTCAATTAACGCCCCTCTGTCGAGCCCTGGATTCCAATCAAACTCCCCTTTTGAGGAATTCGTAAGGCCGGATATTGCAAGGCACTTTTCTGACATGAGACGCAAGCGGTCAACTCCGACAGAAGAAAATGGAGCGGACATTTCAGCGACGGACATGGCGTCCCGTGACAGTCCTAACGATCCTGAGCTCAATGCAATATTGGACGAAAGACCTCGCAGATTCTTCAATAACAATTTAAAGAAAACTGATAAAATTAAGCAAGTGGAGACTGTAGCCCTAAAAGATGGGAGTAGTGCACCTTCGCACGACAGAGACGAGCGAAAAATTGGAGCAATACTCGAAACTGATGAATTCCGCTCGGTAGACGAAGAAAAAGTTGATAATACTGAAGATAGTGTCGCTCCTATGGGACCTCCAGCTGCCTTGCAAGGACCAGACTTGCTTGACGATCATGCAAATACGAGGGATCAAAACTTAGACGTTCCCTCAACGTCGAACTCTATGGTTGCTGGAGAGGATATCGCGCGTAAAAAAGTTGACTCGCACGGTATAAGTCCTCTTTTAGATCACTCTTATGGAGGTTCTCAAACAACCGCACAGACAATCCCTGGAAGTTCACAGACTCCTCGGCTGTCTTGGCTCGCGGAGTTCTTATGTGCTGGACGTGGTCCAGGTTGGCTCGCCTTGAACACAATTCTTCTTATCCTCATCATTTTTGTTGCCTTGCTTTCTCTTTTCCGGCTCCTGGCTCTCCGTTCCTGTACATCTCTACTGTCAAGAACTCTATACCTTTTTGTTATGATTTTATGTTTCACAGCAGCGGCATTCACAGCAGTTCACCTTATTCATTTGTGTTTTGGAGGTAAAGAGGGCCTACCTTTGTTATTAACTCTAGTGCTCACTCATACTCCTGTGCCATGCCTCACAGTAGCACTGTGCCTCATTTTGCACAGCATATTAGAGGCAGCTCGAGAACCGTGGCCAATGTCTTGTGCAGCCCTGAGTCGAGTATCCATCGTCCTCGTCTTAGCCAGCGTTGCTGGTGATGTGGCAGTATCGCTGCTCCATAGCACTGCCCTTCTTATCACGTGCCGCGTCACCCTCACTGCAGTCGCTATCCTTCCCATGCTAATGTACCTGCTCAAATATTGCAGAATCCGAGAAGTACACGCAGCCCTGCGTAGAGAGATACAAGGCGAATTGAAGCTTATGGTACCTCCAAGTAAAGATTCAGTAGCCTATGAACAGAGATGTGCACAATACCTCTTGAGAGACATCCTTTCTAAATGGGCTTCTGTAATGCTTCTTGCTTGCATTGTTGCTATCGTACTGTGGGGTTGCAATTTGAGTTTGTCAGTATTCTTCGCAGTTTCACGTGTACCAGTGTGGTTGTGGTGGTTTTGCCACACTACAAACGTACTCTTCCAAATAATTCTCATTGTCTTGCTCATCATTTCGTGTGTCATCACGCTAGATGGTCGTTATCCCACATTGTGGCACAAAATTTTTTCTGTCCCAAAAGATGTATTCAACCCCCCAGCCTCTGGTTCACCGAATGGGAAACGGAATTTTGTTTATGAACGAGTTTCGTATTCCAGTGGTCCCGAAAGTTCTCAAAGAACATCATCGTCTCAAAACGAAACGGACGACTCCGACACCCGGGTCCCTGTGTCTCTTAACCCTCAATCCACTCCACCTATCCGACCTCGGGTCACTCTTCAAAGATCTGCCACTTTCAACTGCGCTCCTCGTATGCCAGTCATTTATGGTTATCATCCTGGTTATCCACACCTATTGCCGCCATATTATCAAAGAGCTGGTTCGTTTGCTCAGATCCACCAACACCAGGCTATGCCATCTTCCATGCTTGTGAATGAAGCAGGTTTTGTTCGTTTCAATATGCCAATTCAAAATTTTGCCTACCCTCAGCCAATGCAGCCACACAATCTTGGAGAAATGATGAAAGAAAATGATGGTATCATCCTGACAACTGGTGATCCTAGTTTGTTTCATCCTAATGTGGACATTGAGTACAATAGCCTACGTCGTTTTCCTCGGCGTTACGCGGGAGGGCCAGTTCACAACATCCCAGAAGATCAAGGTGCCCGTTCGAAATTTAATCCACCTGAAATTCGGAAGATCGCTCCTTCTTGTTCTGCGGGGGCAGAGCAAATGGATCCTGCTCCCTTTGGTATCGGATCCGCACCAATTTCACCGTACCATGCACTTCCTTTCTTGCCCACTTATACTCCGTCCATCATTCAGGCTCCTGCGATGACGTCTTTCCATCCCACATCACCTAGTTCAGCATCCTCAGAATTAAAAAACTACATGTCACCACCTGCTCTTCCGTCCCGAGCTGGTAGTTTCCGAAACCACTACGCGCCTCAGGCGTCACCGGCATCGAGTCCGCTTTCTTCTCCATACCAGCCTTTATCGATTGGGTCTGGATCATTTTCAGCGAACCAGCCATTCCAGAGATCTCCTTCGCAACTACAGTCCCCCGTTTCTCTAGGTGCGTCTCCGTACCATGCCCTACCACCTTCCAAACAAAGGTCTTCCAGACCTACGTCTCCTTCTATTCATTCTCTAGCATTCCCTCCTCCACCCCCAGTCCCTGATAATTCTCCTACTAGGATTGAAGGTCAATTACATACCCGAGGGGATGATATTCCTCGACAAAATGTCTTTCAAAATCCAACAAACTCTTATTCGCACTCCGAGTTGGGACAAGACCTGTTCAAAGCTCCATTGAGCTATAGTGTTTCACAGGCCAATACTCCTAGAAACACGAATCAACAGAATAAAATTTCAACTGCAGCCGAGTTGGAACTTCATGAAGAAAAGACTATCGAAAACACTGTGCGAGACATACTTTCCAGTTGCGAACGACCGGTAATAAGGCCCCGAAAGCAGCACAATTCTGGGCGTTTACCTCGTCACAATCAATCTGTCAGACGAGACGATCCCCAAAGTATTTATGCCAATGGATCATCGGCTAATGAATTTGGAGAGCCATCTGCAGCCCATATTGCTATGGACGTTATTTCAAAAGCCACTCCTTATTCTATAAACGATGATGAAATGCCCAGCGATGATGCGAAAACATCTGTACCGAGTATCAAACGTAACCACTCTACGGCTGGGTGCTATTATCCAAAAGATCGCAAAGACTCATTTTGCCAAACAGACGATGAAGGTAACAAGTATTCATCATTTCGCTTGAGTCAGTTGAGGACAAAGCCAGCTGATTGGTATGGTACTTGGGCAGGAAGGAGAAAGTCCAAGAACGGTGCGTATAGTGTTGATTCGGAGAAAGGTAGTGCCGAGGTGCCATCGATAGAAAACAGGAACTCGGAAAAGAGGTTATCGTCCAGCAGGGCATCTTCAATTATTAGTATTTATAATAAAATGAAATCTCGGAAGGAGAAGCCTCCGAAAGACGACTCTAGTGAAAGCACCGAAAAAGACGACCGCGACGATACAGAAATGAGTCAAGCTTCAACATTTGACGACACTCCGACTCCAAGCGAAAAAACTGACGACGTATCCATTGCGACCGAGGAGGATAAGGACTTGGAAAACCCTCTCGCCGACGTTCTTGACGAGATCAAAGAGAAGACGCAGAATGATGCTGACTGGACCATGGATATTTTGAGTAGTAGTACTGTACTTTCTGATTTTTATAAACTGAAGTCTGATCGACCATCACCGCTCCCGGAGCTTTCAGAAGTTGACGGGTGAATGTATATATTGGGTTTTAGTTGTCATCAACAGGATCCCCAGCTCACGCTCGTGCTGAGGTTCTAAAATACCAATTATAGGTTCTAGTGGTGTATTGTTACTGTTAGCTCTTATCCCCATCTCACACTTTTAGTAGTGTAAGAATATTATCACAGCCTACCGATTTTGTATGTAGTATACTCGTGTTCTGTAACATAATTAGTGTAAATACATCTCTTATTTATCAATAATTTCGAAGAATTAAGGCAAATATGTTAACAAATAGAGGTATTTTTGAAATTCGGCTGCCTTCATGTAGACCTCACCTAGATGCTTTCAGTCTAAGTTGAAGTGTAACTTTCATTTTGATAAATGAGCATACTGTAAGATAGGTAAGGAATGAATGTGTTCATTGTTGCAAATTTCTGTGTTAGCACTACCCGTTGTTCATCTAGTATGGAGGCTTTGCAACACAAGTACAATTTTAGCATCGAATAACTCGCTGCATTTGACAAACATGATTTATTCACTTGTGTACTTCATAGCGTGTAGACGCTACAAAGTTGAAAAGGAAAGTCTTCCTTAAGTATGCTGCATGGTGAACGTTACGACACTATTCGTTATGATTCGCAAGGAATTTTTAATTCTACTTTTAATACACTTGTATGAATGTAGGTATTTTTTAATTGAATAAACCCCCTCACGGGGATGCAACTATTGTATCTATGGAAATTAGCGCTTCCAGGGGAACCATGTGAGGGCCCGAGCTAAAGGTTAGGTAGGCTTCCTTTTTGTTGTAATAAAATAGGTTTGGTTATGTTACGGACCATCTTTTTTCGGTTCACTGCTGTCCTACTACTTCAGCACCTACTACTTTCTTCTTCAACTTTTTTCTTGTTTCATGAACTTCTTTCCTAGCTTACTGTTTCTGTGCACCTTGTGCATAGATTCCGCGTTCCCTCAACTCCATACTAAATGGTGCCTTCTCTTTCCTCTCTTAAAACATCTTTGTCGTGGTTAAGGGAGGCTAAAACCTTTTTATATAATAATAATAATAATAATAATAATAATAAGACAAATTCTGGTTACTTTCATGATGACTGAACTGAACGACTAAAATTTTATAAATTTCTACGCGGATGAAAAATTTTCCTACAGTTAGCTTGGAATTTGTAGCACCTGATGGAGGTGTTGGTAGCTATCTAAGTAAAGTAAGCATTACCGTCCTTTGTGGCTTTGAGAACTTGAAAGCTCATCAAGAGTGGTTTTGGGAGCCAGATGTTATCTGGAAGTTTTTCCGTCTCAATTCTTCGTTATTGTGTAATTTCCAAATGTTAATATTTCATTATACGTTTTGGAGCACCCATCGCAAGTAATTAAGCACACCTTTTCCTGCAGCTGCAGCGATGTCTAATGTAAACACAATCTGTCAGTAATTAAGTTATTCATTTCAAACAAATCCCTTGCTATTTTGCGAAAAACGTTGATTTTTAATCATTGACACCTGTAATTTATTAGACTTAATGTAATCGACGTTTGACCGCGTCGATATTTTTCTCCTAATAGAGCATTTCCGTATTATTCTTCCCTTCTATTCATATGAGTGTCTTATTTAGAAAAATTCTTACCCAGACCCTGAAATTTCGAACCTGCATTTTTGTTTCATGTTTTTGATTGTGTATTTGTTCTGTGACTTTCTGTCGAGAAGTGTCGATATTATTCTTATAATTGCTCAAGTGTGAATTTCTGGCGACAATCGAGATTTACCTCTATTTGTGAATAGTACTCTTTGCGGGATGTCTTAGGAGAAATATACTGGTGTGAACTAGAGCAGCTATGGTCTCAGTAATATTGTAGCGATGGATTTGATACACAAGAAAAAACTTAGTGCTTAAGAAAGGAATTGGAAATACGATTCCAATGTGTCCGTGGAGAGAGAACTCCATTCTTGCAAATTATCAGCTGAACTCTGTACGACGGCCCAAGTCTTTCTGCTGTATGCAGTACAGCAGAAGCGAAAGTAAAAAATGGACTGCGTGCTAGGAGCCGAAATAATTACTTAGCCATGTATCCTATTTGTGCACGAATGTGATGTCTCCTAGGAACTTAAAAGTGCTTGAACAGAAGCTGACATGATCATTGTTTGCGCGTTTATTTTAGATCAAGATACGAGAACCAGTTACAAGGTGCCTGCCTAAACTTCACGATTGTGCCTTTCTGAATCTAGAATATATGTACGTGCCTTCAATTGTGACGTCTCTTTTGGAGAACGCTGAAGTTAGAAATTATACGTCACGAATTCCAGGATGTTCAAATTTCTCTCGGAACTCTTATTGCGGTGGGTTGGACTAAAATCAATTTGACTCCCATTTTTAGTTTAAATTAGTTCTTCCTATTGATAATAACAGATTAAATGAAACTGGGTTTTAGACCAATATTCATGACCACTCCTTTTCGATCTACCACCGGAGAGTTACATTACAGTTTCTATTTCCATTGCATGGAACGTTGAAATGGTAGAAGTCGGTTTTCAGTTACAAACTTTTTTGAATCGAGTTCTAACGCTACCTCACGTTCTACATATTTATTACGCAAAGGTACAGGCTTCGAAATTTTACTAGTTAAAAAAATACTTATGATTACAGAGTTGGTAATTTAAAGAGGTGTCTTTTTCATACAGAAGATAAAGCCGATTGTTTCGGTCTTGATTTGCGTAAGTAGTCCTCAGCTAACGTGACAATCATAATACGCCGAATAAATTGGCAAACTTGCCTCTGAAATGAAAAATAATTAAAAACATGACCCAAGTTCGTGTCTTGATCATATCCACGTGGTTAAAAGAATGAATGAATGTTGTTGAAAGTTAATTTGCCTTATCACGTGGCCTTTTTGAAGTAAATGCTTAATGTTCGTAAAAAGGCTACAAAAATACAAGGCGGTCCTAATTAGCCTGTGCTGTATCTAAGCCAGATAAATCGATCAGACTGGTAATATTGCTTAAGCCTCCCGTTTAACGCCATCATGTTCAGCAAGATGTGACTTATCAACAGAATGCCGCTTTCATAATTTCGAACCCTCACCACTCGCTTTCAAGGTCAACTTAGCCGAACGCTGTAATTAGAAAATGCGGCGTGTGCATTACGTCGGAAAGTGGCTGCATTCAAACCACTGTTCTCATGTGATCTTTCTTGGGAATTTACGCGAGTATCTAGAAATTTCTAACCAGACGTAGGAGTCTCGATAAGGGTTACGTAGCAATAATTTGTACGTGTAAAGTTAGATCCGGGTTTATGTTTCTAAAGTAATGATTTTGAGTATAGTAGCAGCAGCGTATTTTGCAGTGATCCAATTGTGCATGCAGAATGTCTCACAATAGAATCGCACGTTTTTGTGCGCATACATGATAGTATTAAGTCTGAACGCTCGTAGATATTTCTCTTTTTGTCTTGACGACCAAAGGAATCTTTTCGTACAATAATATTTTTTGTACTCATTCTATAAATAACATCTTCCTAGTCAATATATATTTTATTCATTCCCTTCTTTATCGTGAAAAACAGATGACCTTCTACTCAGCATACCTTCACATGGGCGGCTTCGTTTGGGCTAAATGTATGACAGCATCACTACACTTTACAAGCCTCTGAAGATAAAGATAATTGGAAATTAAAGCCTATAGATATTTGTATTCTGTTACTCTCATTCCAGTGATTTACACAAATTACTCGCACAGAAGATGAATAAATTTTATTTCTGTACTTATAGGAGCTCATTTTTTACCCAATAAAAATTCTTTTAAGCAAACACCTGAAAACTGTTTTGAAATTAAGACAAGCGGGAGTATTACATGTAGTAGTTTAACTTCAATTTTTTTAAATCAAGATATTTTCATATTTTTACAGATTGATACACAAAAATAAGATAACCTGAACATTACTGATTATTCATAGCCATATAAAATTCAGAGCGAAAAAATTGCCCCGTACAGGTCTCAGTGAGGCGAAAGTGAGGTCCCGAGCTGAAAGTTAGGTTGGCAGTCCTTCAGTTAGATTAGAACAATAATAATAATAATTTTACGGAAACGTTTCTACCGGGGTCGCCAGCGTAACGCCAATGTGGACCCCCCCGGCGCTGGCCGGGAAAAACTCAGATATTCTGATAAAGGCAGATAACAGCAAGATACAAGAGACTCACGCATTATGACACGTCGCACTGGACATACAAGAAAAACAATTAGCGAGTAAATTTTGATGATGCACGGTTTGGGTTAGTGAAGGGTCGTACTTTTTAGGAGTTTGAGTAGTAGTAGTAACATGGGCCTGCTAGCGCTTCAGTTACTCAAACTATATTGCACCGAAGGTCACACAATTTAATTCGTATCTGACTCTTCCAGATAAGCACACAAGATAAACATTGCTATGATTTGAAACATCAAAATTATCTGAGCATCATGGTCATAATTACAACTCAAGATTACAAGTGTCTCCCCATTAAAGTTTGTACACAACACTTTTCCTTCGAACGCACTGAGCAACCAAACCCCGTTGGGGGTTTCAGCTGCCCACCCATTTATGGCCGGACGCCTTACCCACGCTGAAACCCCCGAGGTATCAACGCAGCGCGCCCGGCCATATTACAGTTTCTTCATCTTTAAACTTCCAAAACGAAATCACGTCTGGCTATAAAGCCCTACAGCGCGGCTTCCCGTTAAATCTCTTCAAGTAGTACTACATGAAGAGATCCAAGTTAGGAGCCTGAACATTTCCCCGTATCAGATCATGTCGTAAGCATTTATTTTTTGAAGAAAGGTAATCAGCTGATCTACGGGCGCATTGTGGCCAAGTATATTGCTTATTGAATGTGGCCGGCTATCGTCGGAGAAGACTTCAAAACACTGTCGTCGTGTATTGCGCAGCGCGGCGCAGTCGATGAGAACGTGCTTCACGGTGAGGCGCGCCCCCAGGCACAAAGGGCAACCAGGCGGAGGCTCTTGTACCTCACTGTTCATGAGGTAGCTGTGGGTGAGGTAGGTGTGGCCGCTTCTGAGTCGATTAAGTACGACCTCCACTCGGCGTGGCAGTCTTCTTTTGGGCCATGATCCCGGTTCCAACTGGGCCTCGTGCATGATGCTCCTCCGCTGGTGCCAGCCTTCCTTCCATTTGCTGTGGATTTCTTTCTCGAGAACCGTGAACCAGTCCCTATAAAATGTTGGGAATCGCTCTGGCGGGCGAAGTGCGGCCGCTTTTGCTAGACTATCGACGGTCTCGTTACCTCGAATCCCCACATGGCTGGGGATCCAGCAAAACTTGATGGTTTTACGATTCTGGGCAAGGTCGTGAATCTGGTGTTGGAGAAGGCGGGCATGAGGATGGTCCGTGCGTTTGTCGAGGAGAACTCGCAAAACACTCAGGGAATCACTAAAGATAATAAATTGGTCCTTAGGATGATCCCGAATGATCTGTAGTGCTAGATCAATGGCATACAGTTCCGCAGTGAATATAGTGGATACTTGGGGAAGTGAAATCTGTTTCTGAATGCTGCTACAGAATGCCGCAGCGCCAACGCCGTCGTTGCTCTTGGAGCCATCTGTGAAGACGGCAGTGTGACCTGGGTAATTTTCGCTTGCTAGTCGGTGGTATTCCTGGATGTATGTAGTTGGATGGGTTGTTTCTTTTTTTAGGGCTGTTAGTTCCAAGTTTATGTCGATGGCGACCGTATTCCATGTTGGGACGTCAAGGTTCAGTAGCCGGTACGAGAAAGCAGGTTTGATATAAGGGGGTTCGAGATTTAGGGATCCAATGTTATTGAGTGTGCGAATGGCAAATGAAGGCACAACTTTCTTATTTACGTACAATCTCCTGTCAATAGGAGGGATAGCAGAGTTAAAGGCTGGGTTACCTAAGTGGCTCTTCATTTTGAAATAATATTTTAAGGAAAGTAGTTGCCTTCGCAGGTTCAGCGGCATTTCACCCGTTAGAACTTGGAGGCTTGCGGCAGGTGTGGACTTGAAGGCTCCTGTAGCCAGACGCAAGCAGTCGTTGGCGACGGGATCCAAAAGCTTAAGGGTGGTGTTGGATGCTGATGCGTAGACAATGCATCCGTAGTCCATTATTGACCGAACAAAAAGTTTGTACATGTGGAGAAGAATGTGCTGATCCCCTCCCCAGTCATGGGAGGAGATAGATTTGAGCATAGCGCATCCTTTCTTGCATTTGGCTCTAATGTCGTTGATGTGTTTTTTCCATGTGAGTTTTGTGTCCCACGTGAGTCCAAGAAACTTGATTTCCTCTACAAACTCAATATCTTGATTTGCGATTTTTAGGGGTGGGGGCATCTGGATACCGGGCAACGTGGTGAAATGTACAGCTTTGGATTTTTCTGATGAGAAAGTGAAACCGTTCTTCAGAGTCCATCGTACGGCACGATCAATACATTCCTGGAGTTTAATTTTTATTACATTTAGGTCACTGTGTCGATAGCCGAGCTGGAAGTCGTCCACAAACAGTGAGGCATGAAATCGTGGATCCTGAGGAATCAGAGAGGCAATACTATTGATCTTAATGGCAAAAAGAGTGACCGAGAGCACTGAACCTTGCGGGACGCCTTCTTCTTGCGGGAAGGGGTCGGACAAATAATTGTTGATTCTGACTCTAAACGTTCGGTCGCGTAAGAATTCTTGGATGAACGAGGGGAGTCGTCCTCGTAGTTGCATTTGGTGGAGATCTCGCATTATTCCAAATTTCCACGTTGTATCGTAAGCTTTCGTTAGGTCGAAGAACACGCTTACGAAGTGTTCGTTGTGTACAAAAGCTCTCCTGATCGTAGTTTCGAGGCGCACTAGGTGGTCGGTTGTGGATCTACTTCGCCTACCGCCGCACTGGATGTTGGTGAGGCAGCCGTGCATGTCGCAGAAGTCCGAGAGTCTATTGCTGACCAGACGTTCCATTGTTTTACAGAGGCAACTGGTTAGTGCGATGGGTCTGTAGTTTTGGGGCGACTGTGGAGATTTATGCGGTTTCGGAAAGGGGATTATAATTGCCTCCCGCCAGCTGGGGGGGAAATATCCGTTCAGCCAAAATTTATTCATCATGGATAGTAGGCATTGCTTGCCGGCTTCGGGTAAGTGCTTCAACATCTGATAGGAGATTTGATCCGCTCCAGGCGAGGTGTCTTTGGTGTTATGAAGAGCCGTTTCTAGTTCTGCTGCTGAGAACGATATGTTGTAAACTTCAGTGTTCGCAGATGAAAAATTTAAGCCTTCGTTTTGGACCTTTTCTCTTTCTCGTTGAAACTCGACGGGGTAGTTCGTAGCGCTGCTTGTATTGCTGAAGGCCATCGCTAGCTTGTTTGCTATTTGGGGCACGGTGGCATACGTAA
This sequence comes from Morinoia aosen, assembly GCA_030386875.1. Lineage (NCBI taxonomy): Eukaryota > Metazoa > Arthropoda > Malacostraca > Amphipoda > Talitridae > Morinoia > Morinoia aosen. The sequence continues at coordinate 34,349,923 of CM059577.1, forward strand.
TATTATTTTCTTGCAAGATGGATATTTTTCGTTGGGGTTGGCCTTTTATTTTGCGAATATTTGCATATACGGCTGTTAGAGGTGTATTTCTGGTGAACGTATTAGCGAAACTTATCCACGCCTTCCGCTTTTCTTCACGTAAGAGGTTCCTGTGGATTGCTCGTGCTCTTTTCCAACGAAGAGCATTTTGCATCGATCTGGTCTGGCGGTACTTTTGGTATAGGCGTTCGCGGTTTCGTCGTGTTTCGGTCAATTTTGCGCTCCAATAGGGCTTTGGAAAGAAGGTTTTAATTTCAATGGTGGGTATGCAATCCACAGCTACAGCCAGTATGGCATTAATAAAGGCTTGGAGGTGTTCTTCACAGTTAGTTTCCGGCGAGATTTCCAGCTCTTTCCACTTTGGGTGGTTCTCGTATGAGTGCCAATCTGCTTTTTTTAGGCACCACACAGTTCTGCTAGGCTCGCTTTGTTGTGCGTTCATTAGCTGGATTAGGATCGGGCAGTGATCGCTGTCCTCAGGAGAGAGACAGGTAGACCATTCCAACTCCGCGTTCAGGCGGGGAGAGGCTAGTGTTAGGTCTATGGCGGATTCTGAGTTATACGAAATTCTGGTTGGGGATCCTGTATTTAATAGAACGAGGTTCGACTGTTCTAGATATTGCTCAAGAATGCGCCCCCGAGTATCCGTGGTTCTGCATCCCCAAATTGTGCTGTAACTGTTGAAATCACCCATAATAATGCTTGGAGTAGGAAGTTGATTTTCTAGATCACGTAGTGCTTCTAGGGTAAGGCTATGATTTCTAGACGTGTACATTGAGACGACTGTGATCGGCCGACTAAGTTGGATGGTGGCTGCGATGACTTGAAACTGGGACGTCAAAACGTGTTCTCTGAATGGGACCGAGTTATGGATAAGCAGACCCACTCCTCCATGGGGGGTGAAGTTAAAGTGACCGTGTTTGATAAGAAGGGAGTATTGGGGTATAGAGAATGTGCAATTGTGCCATAGCTTGGTTTCCTGTAGCGCTACAACAGCTGGTCGGTGCTGGTGTATCAATTCCAGCAGTTCGTCTTTCTTGGCTCGAACTCCTTGACAGTTCCATTGGATAATTGAGGCTAGGTTGTTCATTGCTCGGATGTGGATGGATTTGTTTTATATTCGTTGAAAATTTCTTCGGTTTCTCTTCTGACTGCGGGATTGTTCTCGCTGGTTATTTCACAGTCGCTGAGAGCGGAATCGTAATTTGGGGTCATTTGTATCGTTGTAGTATAAAGTTCGCCAGTATCAGGATTCATACACACTGCCTCTGTTAGTTGTTTCTTTTCCGTTGGGCGCTCCTGATGTTCGGAGTTTTTCCGCTTTCTTCGCGTGCTACCGTCCACAGGTTTGACAGGGCTGTCAGCAGCGGCAGCGCTCGGAGGTTCCATTTCCCTCGGTGGGGTTTGGCTTGACGCTGTGTTGGCGGCGGTCGTCTGCACTGCACTGACGAAGGAGCGTCGATATTGAGGACATTCTGCATCCAATTTAGCTTTTGCTTGGGCTCTACTAAGTCTAAATTTGTGTTGTATTGTTACAACTTCTTGTTGGTATTTAAATTCGATGCATTTAAGGGTTCCGGTGAAATGATCTTGGCCGCAGTGGTGACATTCTATTTTTGAGCTGGTACATTCTGTGGCACTGTGATTGGCGTTATCACACCGAGCACAAATCGGGGTGTTGCTTGAGCACCACTTTTGGGTATGCCCGTATTCCAGGCATATTTTACAAAGCATCGGGCGTGGTACGTAGGCGTATACTTTGCTCTTTGATTGTTCGCCTGGCACTGTTAGATATTCTGGGAGGTCTCCACGGAAAGTTAGTAGCAATGGTTGGGCGAGTGGGTCCTTGGGTCGGATCCATGTTGCCTTGGTCACATCGTGGAGGTCGTGATCTTCTTTGAGTCCTTCGCGGAAGTTCTCAAAGTCTGTCAGGTCGTACTCGTATATGTAGACAAGTCCTTTAGCGGCATTGGGGTGGCAATATTCGGACATGGTGACAGGTATGTTATTGATTGACTTTATCTTGCGGACAGAGTCGCTCTGGCGTGAATTGCAGATTTCGATTATGAAGGAATCGTTCCCCTTAGAAGAAATGCGTTTGGGTTTGGTCCCAAGTTCCCGTTGCAGGCTCTTCTCCAGTATCCACGGTGAGAGTTTGCGTTTTTCGGCTGCATCGATTTTGCAGAGAAAGTGCTCGGTGGAGGTTTTTGATGGTTTTTCAGAGTATTCGTCAGAGTTGTGGTAAAGTTGTCTTGCGCGACGGATGCCTACCTTGTGCTTGGCTTGAATTTCAACTATTTTCTGTTCTTCAATATTCTTAGGACACATTTTGCTTTTCACCGGGTGGGGACCGCGGCAATGGAGACATTTGGCTTGTACTTCCAGGCACTGATCGCTTGAGTGTCCCCCAGTGCCGCACTTTGCGCAGGTTGGTGGCCTGTTGCAGCGTTTTTTGGTGTGGCCATACAGCTGGCAGTTGGAGCAGTGCATCGGTTTGTCGATGTATGGATGAACTGGCGTGTCCGCGCGCTCACCTGGAATATATATATAGCTGGGGGGTGTTTCGGAGTTGAATTCGAGGATAAGGGCGCTAGTTTGTTCGCGTCTGGTCTTTATGAATGTAGCGTCAATGACGTTGCTGATGTTGTAAGCTTCCTTCAGCCCGGCCGCAAACTCGTCGAAGTCGCTCATGTTGTACTCGTTGATGTAGATGAGTCCTTTGGATTTGTTCAGTCTTGGGTGGACTATGACTTCGCAGGGCACGCTATTCACGCTAGTGATGGTCAGCATGGCTTGTCCCTGTTTATTATCCCTTGCTTCGAGTGTGAAACTATCTTTACCGCTGGTGGTAATTGACTTGGGAGGAAGTCCAGTAGCGTTTATGATGCTGGCCTTAATTGCGTAGGGATTTAGGTTGCGTTTAGTTTCTGGTTTAAATTTCATGCAATAAAAGCGCATGAATGTCGGTGTGGTTGGAAGTTCCATGAGGTCCAGGGGCACATATTTTCGCTTCCTGGTTGATCCAGGGGAACAGGTAGGTTTTTGTTTTCCCTCTGAAGGGGGTGTTAATTTATCAATGATGTCCGCCAGTTTGCTCACAGCCAGTTCCACTTTTTTGATTCTCTCCTCCGTAGATGTTTCCATTGTTGCTGGGTCGCCACTCTGAACATCCCGGACGTCTCCGCCACATCCCATCTCACCCAGACTCCGCATCAGCCTGCTCACACTCCTCTCCACCTCGCTCACCCGCTCGGACGTGGTTAGCTCGACCGCTGCACCCACGGCCGTCCCCCCGGCCACAGCCTCACGACGTTCCGCCTGAATTCTTCCACCGTTATTGCTGGTAGGCTCGATTGTTTCCTTATTGATTGGAGTCCTGATTGACTTAATGGGGTTAGGCAAAGTCTCTCGTTTTTCTGTCGTTCCCTGGTCCGGCCTGCGCTCGCTCCCCGCGCGCTTACCTCCGGACCGCGAGCCTCTCGCTCCTCTGGGCATGATGCCCGACCCCAGAGGCCGTCGGCCTCCGGGATCAGGGTTGGCGTTTTTACTCTTAATTTTAGGCTTTAGAACAAGAACAAAACTACAAATTTAACACAAAATTGGAACAATACACGATTTAGTAGGTTATGCAACCTAGTTATTCACCTTACACTAACGAACGCGTAGCAAACCAAAAATGAAAAAGAAATTCAAAACCTAGAGCACCGAGGTGCCCTAGGCGCCCCCCGCGTTGGTTCCACCCACAATAATTCTGATTGGCGATAAACTATTACAATAATCAAGTCGCTATCCCAGTACAACAGGTTGTACAGATGACAGTAGTCGTAGTGGGTGTACTAACGGCACCACCACGAGAAGGTGCGGGTGGGCTGGATACCCGCACCTGAGCACGGGTAACCTCTATCAAATCCTTGTCTGTTTTTCTTTTTTGTTCCCTAAACCACAAAAAGAAAGTTGCACATCAAATAACCGTAAGAAAATATTTCGAGTTCGATGCCAGTAAAATTGGTAAAGGGAACAGTGAAATTTCCCGTTTAACGCCATCATGTTCAGCAAGATGTGACTTATCAACAGAATGCCGCTTTCATAATTTCGAACCCTCACCACTCGCTTTCAAGGTCAACTTAGCCGAACGCTGTAATTAGAAAATGCGGCGTGTGCATTACGTCGGAAAGTGGCTGCATTCAAACCACTGTTCTCATGTGATCTTTCTTGGGAATTTACGCGAGTATCTAGAAATTTCTAACCAGACGTAGGAGTCTCGATAAGGGTTACGTAGCAATAATTTGTACGTGTAAAGTTAGATCCGGGTTTATGTTTCTAAAGTAATGATTTTGAGTATAGTAGCAGCAGCGTATTTTGCAGTGATCGAATTGTGCATGCAGAATGTCTCACAATAGAATCGCACGTTTTTGTGCGCATACATGATAGTATTAAGTCTGAACGCTCGTAGATATTTCTCTTTTTGTCTTGACGACCAAAGGAATCTTTTCGTACAATAATATTTTTTGTACTCATTCTATAAATAACATCTTCCTAGTCAATATATATTTTATTCATTCCCTTCTTTATCGTGAAAAACAGATGACCTTCTACTCAGCATACCTTCACATGGGCGGCTTCGTTTGGGCTAAATGTATGACAGCATCACTACACTTTACAAGCCTCTGAAGATAAAGATAATTGGAAATTAAAGCCTATAGATATTTGTATTCTGTTACTCTCATTCCAGTGATTTACACAAATTACTCGCACAGAAGATGAATAAATTTTATTTCTGTACTTATAGGAGCTCATTTTTTACCCAATAAAAATTCTTTTAAGCAAACACCTGAAAACTGTTTTGAAATTAAGACAAGCGGGAGTATTACATGTAGTAGTTTAACTTCAATTTTTTTAAATCAAGATATTTTCATATTTTTACAGATTGATACACAAAAATAAGATAACCTGAACATTACTGATTATTCATAGCCATATAAAATTCAGAGCGAAAAAATTGCCCCGTACAGGTCTCAGTGAGGCGAAAGTGAGGTCCCGAGCTGAAAGTTAGGTTGGCAGTCCTTCAGTTAGATTAGAACAAGTTTGTTTACAGATCGGTTACGGACATTTTCTCAGCTTAACTGCTGCTCTGTTTTTCATGACCTATTAATTTCTCCGACTTTAATTTAGTTTTATAAACTTCTTTCCTAATTCACTGTTTCTATGCGTAGGGATCTTGCGTGGGAACACGCCTTGTGCATAGATTCTTCGTTCCCTCTTAACATGTTCTTAATGGCGCTTTTTTTCTTCATTTTTTTAAAACACATTTTTATAGTGAGGTAAGCCAAACTAACTCATCTAATCCAGTACGACTACAGCATATGAAATGGATCATGTTGGCAAGATGTGATATTATTTCATATGAACTATACGTCAGCATAGACGAAAGACACGATTGATCACTAATGGATCCATATACATTTGACACCGAGCTGCTTCGACCGTCCTAATCAATCACAGCGTCACGCATCAAGAGTTTAGACATGTTTTTGTATCGCAAAGGTAATGTGACATAGCATTGTAAAAGTATCAAGTTGAATAAATTTATTATTTATAGCCTTCTGTCCAGTCGAATGCTTGAAAAACAATCAAATCAAATTCTAAATTTTGCAAGGAAAAATACATTCTGAATAATGAAAAATCGGTAAAGAATTGGCACAAGCGAAGACTCAGCAACGGAAAAATTGAAGACTGGCACATCACTACATTTTTGTTAAGACAGATTCACATCTGATAGGCGTGCACTTTTCCAACGCCAATACGACTATATAGAAGTACATGTTGAAACGACAACGAAAGATGACACTAAACAATTGTACGCACAGAACTACGTTGAGTAAATGTAGATTTCAGTGGAACATTTTTGAAACGCGTAGTTACGGACGAAAATTAACGCTGAAAATGAGTTATCTTGTTATTTGTTGGTTAGATTATATGTAAGTTAGTCTACGCCACCTCAACTGTAGAAAATGTGTTCCTGTGAGAGGAAAAAATAAGGCGATATTAACTGTACGAGTAAATACTGTACGAGTGTGTTCCCGCACAAAATTCCTAGCGCAGAAAAAAAAGCAAGATGGAAAACAATTCACGAAACAGGATAAAAGTTGAAAATTAACAGGTACTGAAAGAATGGATAGCAATGAACTGAAAACCCGTGGTACTTAACAAAAACAAACGTCCGTTATCAAACAAGACCTGCCTGACCTTTACCTCGGTAATTCACTCCGTGCTGGGAGCACTGATTCCCATAAATACAACAGTATTATCTCTCTGAGAGGTGCCGTTTTTCCTTTTAGAGTATTTGTAAGCAACATTCAAGTACACACATTTGATAATTCTATAGCAACATAAAAATAATAGATATTTTTTATAAATCTATAGTAACATACGCCGATTGAAAAAAATATCGTTGAATCGAATATAATAAACAATTCAACAATCTCATTTCATTTATTTTTTAAAACTTGGAGAAATCAATCAATTTGGAGAAAAGATCAGTTTGGACAAATTAGCTCCGAAAGTCAGCGCTGCAAGTTGTTTCCGACGATATATGCCGGAATTTTGCGTCCAACGTCAAATTTTGAGAAGTTATGTTTTCATCAAAAGCTTGGGTAAAGACGTTAACTCAATGAGGAATCAAAAATTATTCAAGTCCAAGCTAAAAACGGGTCAAAAAGTTAGATCATAATTTTACCTTCGGCCTGAGAAAAAAGACGCAACCTAAGAAAGGAAACAAAATTCATCTAACTTAACGCTATAAAAGTGGCAACAAAACTCACGGTTTGCGGTAGAAAGTTTATTCTCTCTCACTGGTTACACGCACAAATTAGTGAAGCAACAACTTTCAATTTTTATTCCATTCCATTTTTAATTTTAGTATTGCTACAAAAAATACGATACTGAAAAGTGACATCAGAAATTTTCTCAACGCAAGTCAAGAAAATACGAACAGTTTCCAGTTTTTTCTAATGAGAAACTTAAACCGCAAAATAAAATCCATGAATACGCTGGTAATGTTAAATACTCTTAATTTTAAACAAAGCCATTTATATCAATCAAGATAATTTTTTGCAAGAATCACACATTTGGGATAGTATATATTGAATCTCTTGCAAACCAACCCGCAGATTTTCTCTCACACGCGACATTGTGCGTTCTGGGAACAGGGACTTGCATGTTCTGCATCAGGGCATACATCTGGTACACGGCTGCAACGATCACCGCCAAAAGGTACAACAACGATGAGATGCTTTCACCAACTGCAAAAGTTCTGCTTTGGCCCGATTGCAAAGCCTCTCGAATGTTGGATCGGTCGTCGCTCTGCAACAGATCAGCGTCGCCGAACATGTTTCCCCGATTTGAAGTCTCGATCTTGAGAGATTTTCAGAGCGCGTGCTTGAAAGAGGGCTTCAAAAACTTTTGAAGAGGTGTCAGTTTCCTGTAGCACCAATCTGTACAATCGCTTCCGATACGTCTTTTTAAAGTTGCGAATTTTCTCAGTTTTCTCTTTCTCGATCTTCGAAGTAATGAAAAGCTTAAGCTGCGAACTCCATTACCTTGCGTGAGTCATGAGGGCAAGATGGCGAAAAGGCAATCCGAATGAATTGTGACTAAAAATTGAAGAACGACCAAAAGAGTTGGGCACCATGAATGACAGGTAAATAGTTATATTGTGTATCAAAGATACTGCGGCTAGTACCAAAGCATTCCATATATTCCTCCTCAAATTTAAAATATCATGCACTTGTGTACTGGTGGAATTCGGATCTCAGATACGGTCATTAAGCATCCTTAAGAACGTTACAGACACACGCACCAACCAAGGAAAAAGAAAAACCGTTTATTTCCAAAAAATTGACACGTGAGACACATGCCAACATTTTGGCTTTTAAAAATTTCTTGATATAAGACGTCCTTAGACAAACGTACTATAAGAGGAGTAATAATAGACAAACTATACGTGGTCTACTAATAGACAAACCATACGAGGTGTACTAATAGACAAACTACCCGAGGTGTACAAATAGATAAACCATACGAGGCGTACCATATAGATTAACCCTGTCAAGGGCTAGTTAAATCAAAAATATTTTTTGACATTTTATGTTCCAAGGGATGGCTAACAACTTATGAATAATTTAAATGGTACTAGAGAATTCTTCGGAATTCCTAAATTATTATTTGAATCGAAGTAAGAAGAGACAAAAAATGCTATAGCGAAGCAGATTGAAACACCGTCGTAAATGACTACCAAGTATTGAGAAAAGGTTGGTCACAAAGTAATTTAAAAGATCACGCAACACAACACGCACATCTAGAAGCGCGTAAACAAACTTACACGCAAAATGAAATTCATGGCTTGTTCAGCACACGGGATCCAAGCAAGCAACCACTATGTATTATTATTTAATAAATTATTGACCAAAAAGTTTGAGAAAATTTGCTATATCCTTTTCATCGCCATAAGCTGCATTTTCTTGCCTATAGATTCAATTTTCACGCAATATTTTTTACATTTCAACAAAGGTGAGCGGATGCCAGTTTTTGTATCATTTAAATGGTATCTATGATACCAAGCAAGCAGATTCCCATTGTAATAACACAAGAGAAATTTCGCACAAAAAAATTATATTTATAAATTTATGAAGACACTCGGCGTTTTATTATATAGTGTTGATTTTATTAATAAATTCATTTAAATTATGTTTGCCTATTTTGTATCCCGTTACCACCGGTCAGGGTTGGATGAAGAAATGGATAATTTAAGAGAGCAATTACAGCGTAATAAACAGGCTTTATTTTCATTATACAATTCCATTATGGTCAGTGGTATTCAAGTTTGTGAAGCACTGTAATCATTTAAAGCAGTTACTTCCTGTCTTGCTGCTTACCACTCGCTCAAATACTTGAAGTATCGTCCAAGAAAGTCATCTTGAACTTGAAGGCGAAGGCCGACAGTGTCAGGGCCTTTGTAGATTAGATTAGATGTTAGTTTAAGCCTCCCAAACCGTTAAAAAAATGCCTTGCGAAGAAAGGAAGGAGGAAGGCACCATTTAGTAACGATATAAGGAAACGCGGAATCTGAGCAGAAGGGACATAGAAACAGAAAGTCGTAAAAAAAGTTCATGAAACAAGATAAAAGTTGAAGAAAGTAGTAGGAGCTAAAATAACAGGACAGCATTGAAGCAAAAAACGATGGTCATTAAATAACAAAAAACAATTTATTACAATAAAAAGAAGGCCTACCTAACTCTCAGCTCGAACCCTCACACATTTTCTCCATGGGAATGTTAATTCCCATAGATACAATAGTTTTATGTCCTCGAGAGACGGGACCTTTGTAACGGCCTACAATTCCCTCGGCAATACTCACAATATTCACGCAAGAATTCAGCGCAGGTGCACCAGATTTATCCAATAAAATACACAGGTTCCACCCATCTATTGAAAACATAGGATTACAAAATAAAAAGACACGAACGGCAGCAGCCGATTCCATCCTTCGATCACCGGCCAAGTACACGTTTCAAGCGCTTCACAAGACAACAAAATAGATTAGACTGCGGCCTGATGAAGTCTTCCCAACTGGTAAAATGCAAAGTAGGCCAGTTCTAGATCGGAAGGGTTTTCTGAAAAAACTGTGAAAATAATACAGAGACCCACGATTGATTTGATTGGCTGCGAGTGCAAGCATGAATGAAGGCTGCAACTGTTGTAACATGAACAGAAGAGGATATTAAGTTAAGGAAGGCCGAAAAGAGTAAATAAAATAAAGGTGCCAACTGTTGCAACATGAATGGAAGAGGAAATTAAGTTAAGGAAGGCCGAAAAGAGTAAATAAAGACAACAGGTAATAGAGCAACTGTAGGAGACGCAGCAGCGGGTATAGAGCCATTTTAGAATTGCAGTAAATTGCATCAAATAATGTATTTCAGCAGTTGTAGTACATAAAGTATAGCAACTTTTGAGCAGATCTTGATAAATAAAAGAGTAGTCGTTGAAACACACTGAACTCATTCTATTGATCTTACATAATCTCAAAAAATGAAGTTTATTTTTCAGTCAATTTTTTGCTATTTTCGGTTACTTTTCGGTAAAATTATTTTCGGTTACTTTTCTGTTGAGCTGGTTTGTACAGCGACGCCCGACTGCACCAATACTTTACCGTTAAGCTTAACAGCACTGACATGTCAGTTTTAAACAATTTAAACAATTTATTTACCACAGGAGATACAGAGGTAGAATGTTTCTTAACCCGCGCACGGTCGCGCATCCCTCAGAAAAGTAGTCAATTTACCCGCGTTACTCTGCCGTTCCCTGTTCACTTACCGTAATAGGCAGAGATGTAAAAATATGAAGTAATGAGTAAAAAATGTTGCTTTACACTTTGATGTTGTCAGATTTTTGATAACTTGAACCGTTTCTTTGTAATATGGAGTCAAACTCCGTAGATTTTTGCACAACATTGCTTCAAAGAGATCAATGGCCATTTTTGTGTTTTGGGAACAATGTAATGTTTTTCACTGCTATTTTATGCAGAAAATCCTTCCAAACCTGCTGATGTTTTTATTTTTCCTCTACAACAATTAGAAAAAAAGTTATGACCATTTATGTCTACTAGGTGTTATCCATTCTTCGTTTTAGTTCCTACATAAATGCATGTTTGCATGTCTGGTTATATTACTGTAAGTATAGTGTTTCGAAACTTGTAATTTTCACACAATATGAATAAAATACTGCTCTACACGCTACTGACTTCAGATTTGTCTTATTTGCCATTTTTACGAAATAAGGCGAAATAAGGCCCTGAGTAGTTTCGCTGGTAACTGAGGCTGCCACTGACTGTTCGCACGCACACCCTCTCACGGTCGCCTCATTTACCACACTGACTGTGCTTACCCCTCCCAACTTCCAAGTGGTTGGAGCTCTGCCTTAACCCCCACAATGTGGGGGTTTCTGGCTCCAGCTGTGTAGCACTCGCTGAGACGATCATTTTGGTGTATAACAACTTGGGGTTATGCCTTACGTCTGGCAACCAGTGAGCCTGGTAAATGAGGCGACCAGTTACAGTGCGCGGGTTAAGTCTAGTACAATGGACAAGTTTGAATATAGCTACCTGTGGGCCCGAATAAGTTCAGCGACTTCTGGGTTATACAAACATAATAGTCGCAAGAGGAAACATTCTCTTCACCCGAGAAGGCACTCAAAGTTTACTCTGAAAAGTAAGTCGAGCAGAAACGCGACACCTCCTACAGGTACCCCAGCCCAAATTTTTCACTTAGGCATTGATGATTTTCGCTGCCCAGGTATAGCCTTGCATTGGGTGGCTGGAATCATAAATGCTCTGACGGGAAAGTTGGAGTAATATGTTTGTAAGTTAACTAGTTTTTCGTGATATGCAACCAAGTATCTGAGTAATAAAAAATTTCATCGCTTTCGGTATGATTCAATGAAAAGGTGAAGAAATATTGTGTAAAATAAAAAATACCGAAACGTTTTTAAAAACTTCTAAACATAAAGTTTTTGAAATTGGTCGATTTTTCACTGCACTGAACATAGCTTGGGATCTGGGAAACGCCGTTTTTAGGTTTTGCTCTTAAAGATGTGCACGTGGAAAAACTAAAAATCCAATTAGCAGGTTTGGATCTTTTCATTAAAAACATTGTAAGAATATCAGGTCAAATGATTATTTAACTTAAAACACTTACGGAAACATTTTAGGAAAACTTCAAACTCCACCAGTAAAATTTTGAGCTTTTCCAGGGGCGAATCTCTCAGAGAACAACCTAAAAACCGTGTTTCCCAATTCATTTTTAATAAATAGCCATTACTAATAAATAATTCAGAAAATTTCTAAAAATTTAACTTATCGAGATTTTTGTCAAAATTTTAGTGCAAAGCCTTACAGTACTTTTTCATACAATGTTTACCCAGGCGATAATTTTTTTTAATATCCACCAGGAAAACCTATTTATTTCACATGAAATTCTTGTGAAATCCTCTTAGGAAAAGTTCAGAATCCGCCAGTTGAATTTGATAATTTCCTGGAAAAATCAGTCAGAGAGCAACGTGAAATGCGAGTTTTCCCCTTCTTAAGCCATTTTAATGAGAAAACAATAAGTTTCCAAAATTTTTATTATACGAGATTTTTGTCAATTTTACGAGGTTTTTTAAATCCCATAGAAAAATTGAAGGGTAATTTTTTCTGCAATAGTAAAATTATAATTTTTGTCAAAAACAAAACGCCTTACAATATTTTTCACCTTTTCATTCAATGTTTCCATAAGTGAAGACACTTTTTCAACACTCGAATACTCGTGACGTACCTGCACATCAGGAAAAACTAATTCTTTGACCCGATATTCTTTTAGGAAAAGGTAGAATCCACAAGTTGAATTTCAAGTGTTACATGAATCGAATCAGAACACAACCTAAAAACCGGGTTTTCTAATTTCCAAGCCATTTTCGATGCGAAATCAGCAATTTCCAAAATTTTAATAATACGAGTCTCTATAAAAAATTGGAAGAGTATATAAGGCTTATAATATTTCTCACCTTTTCATTCAGTGTACACATAACCGACGAAACTTTTCGAATACTCGAATAGTCATAAGTAGATGGAAAAAAAACAGCTATTTGGCTTCAATTTTTCATGAAACCCTATGAGGGAAAGGTCTAAATTCGCTTGTACAACCGAGTATTGAAGCTGTTAAAAAGTATCGGCATTTTTGGAAACATTGAGTAAAAGGGCGAAAAAAATATCGCAAGGCTAACGTTTTTTGACAAAAATTTCGTATAATCAAAATGTTAGGCACTAAAAATGACGTGAAAATATGAAAATACGGTTTTAAGGTTAATCTCAAACTCATACTGGCCCTAGGAAAAACTCAAAGTTCAATTTCCAGATTTAAACCCTTTCCTAACAGAATTTCATAACAATTTTTAGAGAATTTTATAAGAATTTATAGTGAAATAATTAGCTTTCACTGCTGAACAACTGAGCATTGAAGGAGTAAAAAAATGTCAGCGCTTTTGGGCACATTGAGTGTAAAGGATCAAAACAAAACTTGACATTATTATTACATAAGAAAGTTTCAGCCTCCCTTAACCACGACAAAGATGTTCCAAGAGAGGAAAGAGGAATGCACCATTTAGTATGGAGTTGAGGGTACGCGGAATCTATGCACAAGGTGCACAGAAACAGTAAGCTAGGAAAGAAGTTCATGAAACAAGAAAAAAACTGAAGAAGAAAGTAGTAGGTGCAGAAAAACAGGACAGCAGTGAACCGAAAAAAGATGGTCCGTAACAAAACAAAACCTATTCTATTTCAACAAAAAAAGAAAGCCTACCTAACCTTTAGCTCAGGCCCTTACATAGTCCCCCTGGGAACAAAACTTGACAATAACAAAAATCTCGCCCAATAAAAATGTAGGAAATCCTTTGATTTCTCCCATGAAGTGACTTATAAGAGTTGGAAAAATTAGTTTGAGAGATAATCTAAAACTGATTCATCCTAGGAAAAACTCGAACTAGGAATAAACACACCCAGAGGAAAAATATTAGGTCCCAAGCGGAGAGTTATGTAAGCCTTCTTTTCCTTGCAATAAAAAATCATTTATTTTATTAACGACCACCTTTTTTTTCAGTTCACTGTTGTGTTGTTTTTTAGCGCCTCTGACCTTCTCCTTCAACTTTTAAATTACTCTTCAATCACATTCGTAAACACTGTAAAATTCACATGTTCTAATTTTTTTGTCATCGGCTGGAAAATGTGAATCCGTTTAAACGTAGTCACTATGTATATCTTATTTTTTAACGAGTACAGTGTAGAGGCAGTGGCCACTTCCTCATTACAGTGGTGACTTCCTCAATGTCGTTGTTTTATCGCTATCGCGAGAATTTTTTCAGTAATGATGTGTACGTGACGTACTGGAGGAGCATAGCTCTTAAATGGAAATGAAATCTCATTCTCAGTGTTTTTCCTCGTTGGAATAAAAGCATTGTATAATTTCTGTGCAGCCGAGTGCTGTCTGCGCAGGAAAAGCCTCAACTTGTTAATAGCAACAAAATCAACATTCGTGGCGGTGGTGACGGCAGTAGCGGGAGTGCAAAATTGCTTCTTTTAAAAGTTTCAGTCAGCTCTACAACCATACCAACCTACTTGAGAACTGTTACATTTAATTCATATCACACAACTGCATCTGCTATTTTTGCATGAAATTTCATTACGCTGGTTCGATACGCTGGTTCGATACCTCCGCAATATTTAAATCCCATAGAAATTTCGCTGAGCGTGTGCTTCGTTTGTCTGTCATGGAGAATGTAATAATGCCGTCTTTCAGCATCCGCTTATCGAGCTCTGAAAATTTTTCATTCGCGCTCATGCTAGGGCAAATAGACATTACAAACGTGACTATGTTTCACTATTTAACGAACCAAACTGTTCAGCTTCTAAATTGCACAGGCTTTCCTGCTGCTATGCTGTAAATTTGATATTTGACGTTGTCAATACTTGAAATTAAGTCTAATGAGAGTATGCATGCGCAAACCCTGCTTAGATACTGTTAATTTAAAATTAGGGTCCCTGGAAAAACGTTTTTACTGAGAAATGCTTGATGCAGAAACTTGCATTGCCTTAGCTGCTACTGCAGTTGTGTACGCTTTAAATCAAATTTTTGTTACATTTTGCCATGTTGGGATAGCGGGAGCGTCGTGCAACAGACCACCGGCTCTAACCTCTCATCTAAACTTTTTTACTTTAACCCAAACCCTTAGTTTTACTCGTTAGAATACTGCTACAATTTTGCAAGAACTCTGGGATTCGTTTACGTAGCCACTCTGGTTAACTTCTAGCCGTGCTCCTGTGATGCATGAAATACATCCCGAACTATTGCGAGTCAGAACTTGGAATCTTCATACACGGGTCACTGAAGCTTCGAACCATTTTATTTCTTATGTTTCTGCATTGGTATAGTAGTGATCAACTTCTTTAAACTATGAGGGGCGAGCTATATATAAGTTCAGTAACTTTAAGGACTATACAATAGTCAACACGTTACGTAGATGCATTTTTTTACCCTGATAAAGTACGGATTTTACACGTATTTTAATACGGTTACATAGGTCGAATCAGGATACGTGCATTTAGATATACACTGCCAAACACACTCAGAATTAATTAAAATACTCAATCACATCATTTTGTGACAGTGACAAATAGGTCTCGATCATATCGTAATCATAAAATGCTTATTTTCGTACTTTCACTAATGAACTAATTTTATCCGTGTCTAGGTTAGACAATGAATGAAGTTTCAAGTGCTTAGATACGAATCCTTTGCTAGAATTCAATCCATTGTTTCACAAGGAGTCTAAACTTTTACAATTACTTAGATTCTAAATACATCTAAGTCAGAATGCAATCTTGTTTTGAATAGAAGAGATACAAGAGCTTATTTCGAGCCCAGTCAATTGATAGTGTAAATTGATAGTCCAATCAAGCAATGAATATTTTTATTGAACTTTTTCTGATGTAACTAATTGCTTACATTACAATACAAGATTCATGAAGTTAATATGAGCTTTTGACGATGTAATTTATCGGTAGCAAGTTCATTCAACACCACCATGTACTGGAATCTTATGCTGTTTTATCACTCTCGTAAATTTTGAACATTTTATCTGCCTTATAAGTAATGAGGCTGATTGTGGGAATTTATCGAAGTAAGCCGGATGATTTTCTAGGTAAATTTATCGTTTTGATTCGTGTTTCACTAAAAATTGAAGGAAAAAAGCCAACCCCATAGTTTGCAAGAAAGAGCTAGTTTACTCAACTAGCCATCTGACTAAAAATTCTAGAAAAATTATTCGGAAAGAAGCATAGCAATCAAGTCTTCAGGGCACTATTTGCGTAATGCCGCATAAGATGGCACTAGGGTTACATTTTCATTTGTGAGCACCTTTTATAATGTTATATCGCCTATTGTCTTGCAAGTTTCGCTCGTTCGTATTTGATGCGCAACTGTCTCGCGCGCGTGTGTTGGCATGACATTAATCATATTTTAATATCAAGCCCTCTGAAATTGTCGCTGTGGCTCCCAGGGGAAATTAGAGCAGGCAGTAGCGATAGCGTTAAAATTTGCTTGTGCCAAAGAACCGCCATCAGTAATTCCTATGCAGTGGAAGTCAAATCTTCAGAAATTATTAGCCATTAATTTCGTGATCTTCTCACTGGATGGTCTCGTGTGGACCCTGCGTAATTGGAACAGCTCGTTTGAAGTGTGTGAGTGCATTGATAATAATTGACCTGAAATTCTTAGGAAATTCTCTCAGGAAAAGGTCTAAATCCGTAAATGAATTTCAAGTTTTTCCATGAGCGAATCAGTACTGAAAGGAGAAAGAGTTAGAAAATTGGAGGGGAAAGGTACACAGAAAGAGAAAAATAAAAGATAGATAGAATAAGAAAGAGAGAGCTGTCTCCCTACTCCCTACTCGATCAACATAGGAATAATTACGACTAACTGAAAACTCAATTATTTTCATGTAGTGTCAACGTAATAAAAACATCGTGAATGAGTGAGCTACCTAGCCCAACGCTATGATTTATTCAAGATCCACATAATTATTCACTGACACAAGTTTGACTACCGCCGAACGTGAGGTTTGAGATGCCATGTTTGGATCATATTATAATTTAAATACGAGCCACACTATGAGAAAGGAAAATTACACACTGAATACTAACAAATCTTCCACACCATACCTGAATCCTTTATGTCACATTTTTCTTGCGAGGCCTCGTAACGACACACTGTATCACTATACCTTTAGTCTATAATGAATGAAACACAGATTCACTCCAAACTTCGCGCTTCAAAGTGTTTCTTCGTTCGCTCTTAACTTGTCTCGTCGTTGCTTCTCTAGCTGTTCAGCCTCCTTCGGTTGGTCGTCGAAAGCGGGGTGCCACTCTGCCATTCTTCAGACACGCCGGCGTTGTGACTTGTAATGTAGAGATGCTCGGGTACCCGGTGTGCTGTAACATTCTGATGATGGGTGCTGGTGTTGTGAAGCGTATGGTATTGTCTTGGGAACTGGGTACACTGGAGCTCTGGTGCTGTGGTGCGCCTTACTTTCTGGTCCGATGGTTCCGTAGTACACTGGTGCTGAGTATGGGTCCTGTGTTGTCCATGGTACTCTGGTCCTCAGGTCTAGGGGAGACCAGCTATCTTATGCTGTTGCGCATAGTACTCAAGTGCGTTGGTTCCGCATATGCACACTGGTGCGCTGAGGTACGTTGGTGCGGGGCACTGGTGTCACGATGCGCATAGTGCTGGGCGCTGGTGTTGTGATGCGCTTAGTGTATTGATTCCCTAGTCCTGGATTTGATTAGTTTTCTGACACTGTTGCGTTGAGTTTTGAATTTTTCAAAGGCCGAATCAATCAGAGAACAACTTAACATCCGAGCGTTCTAATTCTTAAGCATTTTTAATGAGGAACCAGCAGCTTCTTGAATTTTTATTATAGGAG
The DNA here is from genome assembly GCA_030386875.1 of Morinoia aosen. NCBI lineage: Eukaryota > Metazoa > Arthropoda > Malacostraca > Amphipoda > Talitridae > Morinoia > Morinoia aosen. The sequence goes on from CM059577.1 coordinate 34,367,530, forward strand.
GTTTTTATTAAAAAACGTAAGGGTATAGCCGTACAATGTTTTTCACATTTTCATTCAGTGTTTGAATGAGAAGAATATTGAATGAAATTCTGACAAATGTTGTGAAGCTATGCCTTTACGTTTTAGACCAAAATCTCGTAAAAAAAATCAAGAAGCTTGTTGATTGCTCACTGAAAATGGCTTGGGAATTGGAAAACGCGGTTTTTAGGTTGTCTGATTTCCGAAAAAACTCCAATTTCAACAAGAGGATTTAGACCTTTCTTCATGGGGTTTCATGAAATATTCAGGCCAAATAGTTTTTCTCTATGTACTTATGATTTATTAGAGTACTGAAAAAGTTTCATTGGTTACGCAAACATTGAATGTAAAGGTGAGAAATGTTATAAGCCTTATATCCTTACATTTTTACAAAAACTCCTACAATGAAAATTTAGGAAATTTGCTCATTTCCCACTGAAAAATGGCGCGCTTTTAGGTTGTTTTCAGATTGATTCGATTCTGGTAAAACTTGAAATTCAACTCACGGATTAATTTCATAAGAATTTAAGGTCAAATGATTATTTTTCTTGTGTACATGTGAGTATTAGGGCATTCAAAAATTTTCAACCCTTTTGAAAATGAGAGAATGAGGAAGTGACCACTGCCTCGACATATATCGTACTCGTCAACAAAAAAGATAGTGACTAAGTAGTGGAATTCCATAGTGATACAGACTAAATTTAAATGGATTTCCAGTTTTCAGCCGATCACAAAAGAACTACCCTAAATGTATAAATAAAGTAGGAGCATATGTATTTTACAGTGTTAGCGAAAGCGATCGAAGAGCAAGATAAAAGTTGAAGAAAGTCAAAGGCGATGAAAGACACAACATGAATTGAAAAAACGGTCCGTAACAAAACAAAAGATTATTTCATTGCAAGGAAAAGAAGGCCTACGTAACTCTCAGCTAGAGACCTAACATTTTTCTTCTAGGAGTGCTTATTCCAATAGATACGACAGTTATATCCCCCTCATGTATCTGTGATCCGAGGAAGAATATATGAAAAACATTAAACTTATTTATTAATTAACTTTATTTCAATAAAAAATACTCACTAAACCAGGAGTCCTGGAAGTCACATTTTCCCTCTGAAAAGCGCTAATTCCCATTACTTACTACTTGATCAGGATTCATTGAGACTTATTTGAAAACGCCAAGGGTTAACGCTGATCTCATTACCAAACGGCCCTTATCGTCTCACAGCAATGAAACGATGCCAAATCTGGGAGGGTTCCCCATAGTAAACTGACGGACGTAAACAGTCAGCACTCCGTATACAGGTATCATAGCTTCAGTTGACCTTTAACCCACACTTTATTTCTTGAAATTAACACAATTTAGATAACTTTTAAACAGAACGACCTTCTATTTGGGATAATTAGTACTTTTAATAACATTCTTCTGTCCAAAAGATTGGATTATAAGTGTTTCAGCCTCCCTTACCACAACAAAGGTATTCGAAGAAAAAAGGATGTTAGCACCATTTAGTGTGGAGTTGAGGGAATGCGGAATTTACGCACAAGAATTATAACTTACCGATCACCATCCTTTGCTTGAGAGAAAGTGAATCATTTGTATCATAGCCTGTAGACATTAACGAGTTATATTATTTTGCACCTGAAAAAGGTGCAACTATACAGGGTGTAAAATTGAGATTGATAATAGCAGACCTATCAATCCCAGAAAGCTGGAAAACACTTCATCCCTTCCTTTTTGAACTATCTCAGCCGCAATCAAACATTGAGAAATGAATCTTTGTGGAATCTATTTTTAGTATAGTAATTATACTGCATATTTATCTCAATCAACTTGCCCGTAAATTCGAATTTCAGATTGAAATATTTGACCTGCTGTACTTCTTTGTGCCGATGTACTACTCTTTTCTGCTGAAGTGCTCATTTAATGCGTTTGTCGTATGTTAAGGACTTGAAGACTCTTCAAATGATATATAGAATTCCTAAACTTTATTTTGAGAATAAAAGAGGGTAGTAAGTGCTAACGGCTCTCATCATCAGCGCAGTTAACGGAGTTGACGCTCTTCATTGGTAATTACTCGATCCTAGATCTGAAGTATTAATAAATTTGCTTACGCAAAAAAAAATTATCCTGGCAATTCTGAGAGTAGATTTCACTTGCGTTCCTGCCACCTAAAAATTGAGAGAGGTTGTGATGAAGTAGCTTACTAGAGAACGTGTTGCTTCACTATTCCAAAGAAATTACACTTCAATAAGATGCCCGAGTTCAATGAGAATAGGCTTTTTCATTAGCTACTCCTCGATCAGAGTTATTTTGCACCTTCTCAAGAACGTGTGATGAAAATGGGTAGTGATTGCTTCCAATGCTAGAAATAATTGGGCCATCACACGATTTCAGGAAGGGATGTCGGCGGTACGTGTGGCCGCAGTCCTGCAGGTAGTAATGATGGTCAGTTACAACCTGAAGAAAAGAAACCACTACGCTTCCTCCCGCTCCTGGACCAGCAAAGATTTTAGGCTTCAAGTATAGATAGTATTGATAGTTAAGATTATAAGAAAGTTCTAGCATCTCTTTACCACGATAAAAGGTGTTGAAAGAGAGGAAGTTAGTGTGAAGTTAAGGGAACGCGGAATCTATACACAAAGTGCATAAAAACAGTAAGCTAAGAAAGAAGTTCATGAAACGAGAAAAAAGTTGAAAAATGAAGTAGAAGGTGCTGAAAAACAGGACCAGTGAACCGAAAAAAGATGGTCTTTAATATAATATTTCATTTCAACTAAAAAAGAAGGCCTACTTAACTCTCAGCTCGGGCCCTCACACACCCTGGGAGTGCTAACTCCAATAGATACAATAGTTATATCCCCCTGAGGGGTAGTATTGATAGATAATATTGCACTTATTGGTAATAGCACTCCCATTGTAAAAACGCGAGGTTCTGAGCTGGAGGTTAGGTAGGCCTTTTTTTGGTTGAAAATGAATATTTTTCTCAAAAAAACATTTCGTTTGATTCACAACTGTCTTGTTTGCAGCACCTATTATTTCCGTTTCCAATTTTCATTTCATTTCATAAACTTCTTAGATGTCTTGCTGTTTCTAGGTGCAGGGGATTTTATATGAACTAGTTTTGTGCATTGATTGCATTTACTTTATAGTAAATCGTGTATTACCTATATTACTAAATTTTCGTACTAAGTTGTGCATATTTTGTGCATTAATCTCATAATAGATAGTACCTGCATTTTTCTTTATTTGAATACCTTTTTTGTGGTTAGGGAGGCGTATGCTAACTTGATATCTACAATCTAATATATCCTTGGGTGATTTGCTCCTAATTTCAACCTGACCCTATGTATATATTATGAATATAAACATTTGAACAACATCTTCGCTCAAGTCTTTGTGATCTAGGATTAATATTGTCGCAGTGAGAATTATTCAATGTTGAAAGCAAGATGATCTGAAAATGCAATGTCGACGCGCCGAAGAAGCCCCTCTCCGACGGAGATCATGAAGAAAAACTGCATAAGTTCAACTGAAAATATATCCGTTAGACATCAGGCGCAGAATTTGGCTCTCAATAACAGAAGAATGTCAAGGTACTTCGGAAACGGCTTCGAGCTTGTTCATCGGCTCCAATACCAGTGGTACATGGTTTATCAAGTGAAACAGCGTAGTAATGTGAAGTGCCTTTAGTGATAGTAGCTGGACTTTATGTACTAATTTTATAAAAATTATGTCAAAAAGCTGTTGGTGCCTTCACTTGAATTTTATGGGCCAGTAATCCCTAGTGTAAAGATGTCTTTTTAGCTCCTTTCCTTACTGGAAAAATATCATCCAAGCATCTTTCATAAAACATGTTACTTTCAAAGGATCATATGCTGTGGTTACATTGAATTATTCAAGAACTATGTCTTCTTTCCTTGTGACATAATAGAAGTCGAGTATTTTTCCAGTTAGCGAAACTGTTGAGAGTTGACAAGTTTGAAATTATAAGCAGTTTTCCTTACTTTGGTGTTGGTGGAGATATCCTGATGATTTTTGCTCAAACTAAACGGAACAGAGTTCGTCCTAATGAATGTAGCTCACACTCGATGTTTAGAAATTAATTCAGTTTTCATTGAGGGGTAGAACACGTGGAAGTTTTGCTTTTCAATTGATCAAAAGTGCGCAATGTTTTACGAAATCGAATTCCAATGGATAGTGCATCCAGGAGTGCAATACAGCGGAGAGTTTCAATTCAGCACAGCATTTCTTGTGCTGTACAAAGTTAAATTGAATAGAGAACTCGAAAATAACTCCAGACGTGGAATGTACAAGAAAAGAGCCAGAATTCATATACTACAGTGGCAGACTACGGAATTTTTTTATGGCTTTGTTCTTTGTTTTTTATGGAGTTTCTTTGTTCAACTGTTGTATCTATGAGAATTATCATTCCCAGAGGGACATGCAAAGTCATAAGCTGAGAGTTAGGTAGGATTTTTTGTTCAATTGAAAAAGTTTGTATCGTTGAAAATCATATTTTTACGTTCACTGCTGTCCTGTTTTTCGTCACCTCTGACTTTCTTCAACTTTTACCTTGTTTCCTAATCATCCCTCTCAACTTACTAGCTGTTTCTATGAGCTGGGATCCGGTGCGGGAACACAACTTGTGCATAGATTCCACGTTCCTTCAACTCCATACTAAATGGTGCCGTCATCCTTCCTCGCTTCGAACACCTTCGTGCTCAGAGAGGCTGAAACTAACTTATAATAATCAATCTGTTGGACGGAAGAATATTGTTGAAATTACTAATGATCTCAAATAGAAGATCGATCTGTTTAAAAAATTACCTAAAATTTTTCAATTATTAGAAATGAATTGTGGGGGAGAAGTTGAATAAAATCATTATGCTATTCAACTGTTTTAAATCGCATGGTAGTGTGGTGATCCTAGCGGCAAGCCGCGGACCCCCACAAGACCTGAGAAAAGCTGCCTCCAGACTACAACCGCATCCGTTCCAGAGCACCTCCGGACCCGAAGCGCCTAGTCAACCAAACACGGGACCTGAGAGAAGCCGCCTCACGACTATGAGAAAAGGTGCCCGTAAGCTACAACGGCTTCCTGCCTCCAGCACCACAGGCCCACAAACTCGCGACCAATCAGGACTCACGCCCGGACTCAGGGCTTGCACTCGAGGCCTACATAAGGCGACCCCAACAAGGCCCGCACGCACTCAAGCCCTCGTCCTCGTTCAAGTCACATCTCCAGCACCAGCCTCGTGTTCCTGCATCTAGCTTCCGAGATCGACTTTGTCTCTCGCGTACCTGCACCAAGCTCCGGAGACCGGCCCTGCCTATCGACGCCCCAAGGTGTTGCAAGGTCTTAAACCTAGTAGCGTCTTGACGCTTCAAGGTGTTTCAAAGCCTTAAAAAAAGTCACGTTGCAACGCCCCGCGCCGGCGTCGTCGGCCAAGCCGCTCTACGACATCTCTCGCCCGCTCCGGCCGGCTAGCCTCGCCGTAGCTACTTATCAGCTACAACGGTGAACCGCGTGGCGGCTGGGCCCGACCCAGCTGACTAGCCTCGTCTCGGCGCCCCGCTAGCACCAGCTGACCTGTTCGTAACAGTCGCACGACATAGCACCAATCATCACGTCTCGCCGCTGCGTTCGTAAGTAGCGTCCTCGCGGACGTTACCCGCTATTGGTGCTGGTTTCATTCATTACGTAAATTCTCGCATAGTATTGTATTTCAATCATCACGTATTAGTGCTATTCTCGCATAGGATTGTGTTTCAATCATTACGTAATTTATGTCATTTTCGAATAGGATTGTATTTCAATCATCACGTATTAGTACTATTCTCGCATAGGATTATGTTTCAATCATTACGTATTTGTGTTATTCTCGCATAGGATTGTGTTTCAATCATTACGTCATTTCCGAATAGGATTGTGCTTCAATCATCACGTATTTGTGCTATTCTCGCGTAGGATTGTGTTTCAATCATTACGTCATTCCCGAATAGGATTGTGCTTCAATCATCACGTATTTGTGCTATTCTCGCATAGGATTGTGTTTCAATCATTACGTCATTCCCGAATAGGATTGTGCTTCAATCATCACGTATTTGTGCTATTCTCGCATAGGATTGTGTTTCAATTTATGTCATTCTCGAATAGGATGGTACTCCAATCACCACATATTTGTGCTATTCTCATATAGGATTGTGTTTCAATCATTACGTACTTCTCGAATAGTATTGTATTTCAACCATCACGTATTAGTGCTGCGTTCCAATCATTACGTAATTTACGAGTAACGAACAGTGCTCATAGTAGTCACCGAGGGCCCAGTGTAATGGTCCGTGTTCCGTGTACCTAACAGTCACCAATATAATTACCGTGTTACCCCCGTGTTGTCCATATCCTGCCGAATACGGTTGTACCTCAGGCACTCGCTTCGGGCTATCCTATCACGAAAAAGATAGCTCAAGGTCTGCCCGAAGCGTGTTGCAGCCTGGGGGAGAACACCACAGTAGCTTGTGTGGGAACGCACCTTGTGCTTGGATTCCCTTGTTCCTTTAGCTCGATTTCAAATATTTCCTTCCTTCCTCTCGTTCGAAAATTTATTTTACAGTTAAAGGAAGCTTTAATTAATTAAATAGTATAATCAGGCTATACCTTTACGTTCCCGTCGAAAATTTCTTTCGAAAAATTCTCAAAACATCATTCATTTCCTACTGAAATTTACCTGGGACTTGATAAACAAAGTTTTTGAGTTATTCTCTGACGCATTCGACTCCGAGAAAACTCGTTTTAATTGCGCTGAATTGAGGACTTTCTGACCAGAGTTTTTCTCAGAGTACAATCGAGCATTGGAGTGTTCGTCAAGCTTCATTTCTTTGAAAACATTGAATGAAAAGGGGAAAATTTTTTGTTAGGCTATACTCGCACGGTTCTATCAAAAATTTAACGTGTTTTTATTTAAAGTGGCTCGTTTCTCACTGAAAATGAGACTAGAAAAACAGTTTTTGAGTCGTTCTCCGACTGATTTGATCTTGAAAAACTCGTGATTCATCGCACCGAATTTAAGAATTTTTAAAAGTTTCTGGACAATTCGTGCTCAAAGTGCGGTTAAACCGTGGAGGAGACTGTCCTTCAACTAACGTGAGGGTATCCTTTATCTTGAGCTATCGCTTCAAGCCATCCAGTGTTTGCAACGCGTGTGCAAATTAGATGCGATGCTGATTTTTCGGTATGAGTTTGGTCGTAGGTCACGGGCTTTGGGGAAGCTAGACATTAGTTCAGAAGTTGGTTTCCAGTGCAGTGACTGCCTACGCGATTGAGCTTGTGATTTTGAATTTCGGGAAGAAGCTCAATTAGCAATGAGTTTCCTTTAATTATTTGATTTTCGTGAGATTGATATTATTCCAATAGAGAAGATATTAATCCAATATTTGAAACAGTAAAAATAGTCGACGACGGGCCTGGAAGCACACGTTGTCTCAATGTTGTGTTGAAAAATATGGCAGTATGAGAAAGATTATAATGGCGTAAATAATTTTAAAGCTTGCAATTAGAGCGGGTGCAAGTTCCAGTCAAAAGAAATAGCAGTTTTGTTTGTATTGCTATTCACTGAAAAATTTTCGTTATCCTATCATCTTACGCTTCGAAACATTTTACTACCATTATCAATAAAGAAACCGGTATAATTAGAAGTAGTATTTGAACTAAGAGACATATTTATAGCGCATGAAACGCTGAAAGAGAATATTTCATTAGTAATATTAACCCAATTTGTTGCCTAATCACGACCAAGGCGCGCCAAAGAGGAGAAGGAGAAAGGTACCATTTTGCAAGGGCGTGAGAGAACGCGGAATCAATGCATAAGGTGCACAGAAACAGTTGAAGAAGAATTCTATGGAACAAGATGAAAGTTGAAAAAATAGGCGATTAAAAACAGGACAACAGTGAACCGAAAAAAAAGGCAGCAACAAAACAACAACTTTTCCTTTTCAAAAGAAGGATTGCCTACTCACCCTAACCCTTAGCTCGATCGGAACCACATATTTCCCACCTGAAAGCTCTAATTCACAAATATTCACTCCTTAAAAAATTGCGAGGAGTTTTACGGTGAAGTTTAAAAAGAATCAGAATATGTGTGATGTAAATAAGTTAATCAGCAAACCAAAATAACAACAATCCCTGTACTTACAACTTAATGTGCTGCTATCAATATGGTGTACGACACTTTACTGAGTTATCTCGTTTTTTTAACGTTGCGATAGCTAATTCCACAAATTTGCACACTTAAAAATTCTTGAATTTTTTGTCTTTGGAGGAAAGAAATTAAATCTGTTCCTTAATTGACGTGTGTGCATTGCTGATGCAGAAAGACCTAAACTAAAGTTTTCTTAAAAAAAAAACGCGAAAATTCTTGAAACCTGAAGAGCAGAGTATGAATTGAGAATTGGATGCAAAAGCTGACAAGATATTATTCCAATATTTGATACGGTAGAAAGAACCAGTTTGGTCTGTAACAAAACTAACCAGCACCAGCAAAGAAAAGATTGTTTGTGACGCTACGATAACGAGAAAACGTAATCGTCACACTTTTACTTCCGATTTGCAACTGAATCGGAATGACCGTTAACTAAGCAAATACAGAGCAATCACAGTCATAACCACTCTGTTCTCAGCGTTCACAAGATTACATTACAAGATAGTTTATGCCATTAAACGACAACGGAGGCGTTTCCAAGAAAAGAAGGAGGCAGGTACATTGCAGAATGAAACAAAGGGAACGGGGAATCCACGCATTATATGTGTCCTCACACTTTGCAAGGACATAGCTAGTAAACCAAGATTGAGAGCAATTAAAAAAATAAAAAACAAGTTGAGGAAAAAATAAATAAGTATTGGAAAAAATGTAGGAGAAGCGGAAAGTTTGGTCTGTAACCAAACTTAAAACCTCTTCTATTTTAGCAAATGATGGCATACCTACCCTTCAGCTCGGGACCTCACATTTACTCCCAAGAGTTGTATCCTCCGGAAGGGCATCGAGAAGGATAGAATATTATCAAAACTTTTAATTTAATGCGGAAAACTCTTCAAATGCATACGTACATGGCTAAGAATAAATAAGTCATTTTGGCGCAGCATTTCACTGATTTCCCTCGTTGTGAAACAAAACCATCCATAGGAACGTCCCAAAGCAATACACACCATGGAAATGAGGCAACACTAAACATGAGGCGACGAAGGCTGTACATTAATAAAAATGCGATATTTAAACTCGCTTTCAACATTTGCGCCATCAGAGTTAAATTACTACGTTTTTAGCGTGGCAGGACACGATCGATATTTGGCTATTTCAGCCATTGATATTCGCACATTTTGGTGCATTTGCAATCGGTACACCTGCAACCAACACACCTGCAACCAACACACCTGCAACCAACACACCTGCAACCAACACACCTGCAACCAACACACCTGCAACCAACACACCTACAACCAACACACCTGCAACCAACACACCTGCAACCAACACACCTGCAACCAACACACCTGCAACCAACACACCTGCAACCAACACACCTGCAACCAACACACCTGCAACCAACACACCTGCAACCAACACACCTGCAACCAACACACCTGCAACCAACACACCTGCAACCAACACACCTGCAACCAACACACCTACAACCAACACACCTACAACCAACACACCTACAACCAACACACCTACAACCAACACACCTACAACCAACACACCTACAACCAACACACCTACAACCAACACACCTACAACCAACACACCTGCAACCAACACACCTGCAACCAACACACCTGCAACCAACACACCTGCAACCAACACACCTGCAACCAACACACCTACAACCAACACACCTACAACCAACACACCTACAACCAACACACCTACAACCAACACACCTACAACCAACACACCTACAATCAGAACCCGTACAATTAATGTTAACGTTGAATGTTGAACTTGACTGCAAAAGTAGATGTGTCCCAGATGATCTAACGTTTTTACGTTTTGCGTAGCTAGCTATAAAGTACATTTTTATCCAAAGTAGGAAGCAATGACAGACCAGCTAATTTTGAGATAGTTCTGCATAAGAGCATGAACTTACAAGTTATAATATTCTATTTATTCTCACACACCCTCGCACAACATCAAAATCAAACGTGCCCCTAGCACACTAATCCATGTGCAAGTTATTTAAGAATTCTTTCTCCCCCGAGATCCAAAAACAGTCACTCTCATAACCCTCAATGACTGTGTTTATAGCGTCGCGTCAACTGATGCAACACACCAAACGTTAATTTGCTAAGTAAAAAAAATTGACTGTACTTGGCACACTACGCTGTTCCTGCTGGATAGTCACGGGCTTGGTAGTCGCTGCTGTGTTACTTTCAAAATTGAAAACAGGTTTCGAATACATCCCCTAAAAAATGAAAAAACGAAAATTCTAATAATTCCTTAAACATTAAAGAGCTAATGTTCTATTCGCTCAAATATCTACGAGCAGCGATGACTTCCAATCGTACGCGAGTGCAGAGACTCGCGGAAAATGAATCGCGTTTTGTCTTCCCTTCACGAGGTTTAGAACGATTTCGTACAATTCCATACGATGTAGTATTGAAAAAAGTCTTTGAGGCTTACAGACAAATTTTTTGGTGGACTTAACACGATGAATATTCAAAAAGGTTTCTCCCGCTCCCATAAACATTAGTCATGAGACCGTACTGCTTGCAAATGAATGGACGCGTAAACAGACAATATAACTTATAAACACCGAAGTTAACTGAGCCTTCACGCTTCATCACAACCACGATAAATGCCCATAACATAAACGGTTTCGATTGATGGCCAAAATTTGCTGTCACACTTTTGAAATATTAGCCGGAGTTGCATCGCGCATATTCGGTTAAGGAACTTTCCAAACTACTCAAAACATTCCGCCATATTTACTGGAAATTTCCTGCTCCTGTTCCCGCTCTGATGCATTCAATGTTTGACCAATTAATTATATTCCAGTTCACGATCTACGCGAGACAATGACGCCCTCCCTTCGCCTTTGCCGCTGTCCCCCGTCACTCCCCCAAATCATGAAGGAAACTTCCTCGATATTGCGTTATTCTTATAGGCCATTGAATTGCAATCACTTTGTGAAGGCAAATTGAGTCGCGCTACCTCAGTATTCTAAACTTAAAGCACTTTTAGTATGTTCAGGACGTTCTTGATTCGCTGGAATAATATAAGTTTATAATACATTGAAACAATGGTGCTTGTGTGTATTAAGCGTGAGTGGGGCGTAGTTTCCAGACACTCCACATAATGCAGTCAAGTCGCCTATAAATACGAGGACCTGATTTAGAAGAGCATCAGTTGAGTTGAGATATCTGAAGTGATAACACTTAAGTGATAACTCGAAACCTCAAAATTTTCAGTTACAAGAATCTAACTTGAATATCGACATGGGAAATCAAAATTCCAATGAAATAAGAGACTCGTTCTCAAGTGCAAGTGCCCAACATTTGGAGAATATCAACGGAAGTTCTTGTAGAAATGGTCATCGACGTGCTCCCATGAAATCAAAAAGCAACAAGGTTGTGCGATCTTTCAGTGCTGGAAGGGATATTTTCCTAGAGCATAAAACTGTAAACAAAAAATGCTCTTACGAGTATTCCAGTAAACATTTGCAAAGATCTTTTTCGTGTGCGCGGACAAGCAAACGGGATTTGAAACATTCCTCAGCGCTGACCACAGCTGAACAATACGCCGAGGACATTAGTAACTGCCTTCGTAAGTCCCAAAGTGCCGTTGATATTTCGCAAGCTTCCTCCGATAATGATTTTGTTCCTCTCTATCGAGTAAGGAGCCAAAAAGAAATAACTCAAGACGTGAAGCCGTTAGTCACAGAAATGTTCGCGTGTTTCGAGTGCCGTCAGACCTTCTCGAACTTTTCGAAGCTGCGAGTGCATTTTCACTCGAGGCACTACTGTTTCGTGTGCTGCAGATTTTTCGTGAAAAGCTCGTGCCTTCTGAAACATAACAAGACTGCACACAAAGACAAGTTCGCGTGCGTGACCTGCAAAGACCATTCTTCGCCTTTCGTCAGTCCTGAGTCGCTGCTCATCCACTGCTCCCTGAAGCACCCCAAGCAGTTCCAAATTCAGTGCCCGATTTGCGGATTTGAAGAACGGTGTAAACCGAAACCAGCCGAAATGATGGTTCACGTTCGCAAGCACATGCGCAGAGATGCTATCACGTTCCAGAAACGGAATTCTTTGCCTATCGGATGTTCTCTGGAAATTGTCATCACCCTCGTACCGCAGTGGAGCAGGACTCCTCGCGGCCTCCTCACCAGTTTAACAGGTAAGGAATGGACTACTATTTTATTGCTAAATATAGGTTGTGGAGAGCAAAGTTCTTCTGCTGATGAGAGTTCCTTGCCGTTGGTACATCAGTAATTTTATATATATTAGGAATATCTTTTAAAATGAATTCCTCTTCGAAAATATATTAACCCGTATTAATTTCTAATTTCGTCAGTCGTCAGAGTGCAACAGTAGCTCTATAGTTATTAGGAACATTGTTATGAATAGCTTCTCTTTTATGAAGTATAAAATTACTCGAAATAAATTTGTAAATTTCTCGGTCGTCGTTTAGACTGGTAAGACTGAAATTCATCTTTTCACTATCGTCTAACTTTTCCCGCATTTGAAATTTCGTTAACAAATGAATTAACGTAGAATTTATTGTTTCCAGTGGACTACAGCATGCCCAGAAAAGGCGCAAGCGTGGACCAGCGACTAAGCCTGGTTCCGAGCGATGCTCTGCAGCAGCTGCAGCCTAACGAGAAGATCGGTGCAAATCCCAACGAGAGCGTTCAAAACTTCACGAGGGATCAGTTCATGCAAATCTGCAAAGAAATTTGTCCCGAGAACACCAACCTCAACGAAGAATTGAAGAATTGCGACAGACTAAACTACACGGTAAAGCAAATTACCGTGTGGAAGAAGGTAAGCTCCTCGGCGAATGGGTGGCAGAAAGAAAATGTGGACAAATTATTAACACTGACGCTGGACAGCTCAGACCGCACAAGAGCTCATCCCCTCGTGATGAAGAGCGTCTTCATTGCGCACCCAAGCTCTGGCAAGCACAAACATTGCCATTTGAAGACCAAGAACAGGCGAAAGCACGCCGAGTAATTCCTGCAGCACCAGCTTACACCGGGATAATCAGTTCACGGACAACTCCAATAGCAAGATTAGCGAAGTGTTTTGCACTTCGGAGCTCGAGTGTTGGCCAACGAAATCAAATTTTGAGGGCTATTTTGCTACAGGTAAAAAATTTATGACGTGGCATTGCAACTTTGGCTTTAAAAAACGCATTGAAATTACTACTTCCCATTGAATGAATCACTATCCAAAGTTGTTATAGAGGGAACAGAGTTTCAAGAATATCCTCGTTTGAGTAATTTTGGCGCACATTGCATTTTTTATCGCTGCACAAACAGTGATAACTTCCGATTTTACTTGGAGATAAAGTCTCACGCTCAGATTTTGTTTATCTGGAAGAGTGTACTTGGGGCAGTTATAGACAATAGCATATATATTAAAAAAAACGACAGGAACCCGTATTTTTCACCACATTGGTGTCTCACTTTATTTATTGAATGATGCGTATTTCTTCGTTTGAAGATGTCCGTTCTGTTCAAAGAACATTTCGTTCCTGTGGAACACAAACGTTCTTTCTACGTTCGTGATTCAACAGTCATTTATTTTTTATGCCGAGTGGCAAAAGAGACAATGCTAAAATAAGCGAAGACTCATTCTTAAAGAAATGAAAGTTAAAGGCGAACTTGATCTCTCGAGTGTCTGACTTGATCATTCGTCGTCATACTGTGTGAGCCAAATTATAGCTATGTAAGACCTGCGTTACCTGCTTTTTGTATCGTACTCCCGTCTAGAAGTTTTGGTTGCATTTAGGTTAGATCTTGACTATCGCACGAGAAGTTATTCATAGCGATAAGTTTTTCAGTCTCACCGTAACCCTGTGATGTTACCGATATCGTATTGATACATTAAAATCTGTTCTAAAATTGGAGCTTTTCTTCGATTTGATCAAATTTCGTTCAAATTGAACGTGAAAATAACTTAGTTAATTCGAAAAGGACGAAAAAACGAGTCAAATAAAATCATTGTTATGACTAAACTGTGAAATAAATAGGATACGTTAACATTTTGTACAAAAGATGAAATAAAAGCTCCGAGTGTCGAAACGTGTGTTCTTACCTATCCTTTACTGAACTAAATAAAAATTCTCACTGCATTTTAAATAATCAGATAAATTGTAGATTAAGCCCACAAAATAAACTATGAGTTAGCTTAAAGCCTCCGTAATCACCACTGCGGTATTTCCAAGAGAGGAAGAAGGAAGTACGGGGAACGAGGAATTTATGCACCTCCTTCACAACCTGAGCGTAGTAACGCAAAGATTGAGAGACATCTATGGAACGAGATAAAAAGTTGATGAAAGTAATAGGTGGTGAAAAAATGACAGCATTGAATCAAAAACAGATGGCCTAGATCAAAGCTCAAAAATCCGTTTTAGTCCAACAATAGGAAGGCCTATCAAACCTTCAGCTAGGGACATCACACCTTCTCTCAGGGAGCGGTAATTCCCATTGATGCAATGGTTGCACTTCCTTCTGAGGGGAGTACATTAAGTAATGGTGCAATGAATAACTACATTAATTGTAAGCTCATGAATTAAAAACAGATTTTGCCTGATAATGAAAAAAGAAAAGGAAATATAGAAAACGACGAATGAAATGCTCCGTGAAAAATTCTACACGTATAAAAGTGGCTCAGATTGTTGATATATGAGGTTTCTGAAAATTTAAAGTCGCAGATAACACATGAAGCTCCTCCATTTTTTTCTTATTGCGAAATTAAAGCATTATTAACACAAGGAATATAAGTAATTAAAACTTCCATAGAATTCGAAATTAGAAAAAAAACGACTTGAAATAAATCAAATGAATCTCGATTTCCGCTGAGTCTCCTCTACATTTTCCTTCGTTAATTGTATCGATTCTACATTTCTAAACTGGATTTCTCAATAAATCTACCGCGAAAAACGGGCATGGTTCCTGCAGAAAGCTGATAGAAAACCGCTTACTTCAACCAATTGAGTTTTAAATATTTTTCAACATAAAGGTTCTAAATTGAAATACACATACGAAATAGATAATAGCTGAGTCAAGAGTTGAATGTATAATTGAGAGAAATAAAATCTATTTTCTCCGATTTTTCTAGACACGAGGTCTGAAAGCTTGTAAATACTGTACACACTACTGGAGAATGCCTCGGAGAGCGAATGCTTACGTTCACGAAATAGTTATGGCGTCTGCGGCAGTCGATATTTTTGAAAGTACATATTATAATGGTGGTCAAAATCACATGTTCTAGATCTTCGGTAGAATCTTCCTCTAGATTTATATTTTATGTACTCTTGAGCATAAACACTTCGAAATAATGGCAATATTGAAAGTGACAATATATTAGATTATAAGTTGGGTTTAGTCTCCATAGCCACAACAAAGGTGTTCCAAAGAAGTGGAGGATGAAGGCACATCTACTATAGAGTTAAGAGAACACGAATTCTAAACACGAGATGTGTTCTCACTCAAGATCCCATCCGCATAGAAAATTAACTTGAGAAGGAAGGTCATGAAACAAGATCAAAGTTGAAGAAGAGAGTCAGTGGTAAACAGACCAGCAGTGAACTGAGAAATAAGATGCACCCTGACAAGAAAATAATAATTCTATTTCAACAAAAAGAAGACCTACCAAACTCTGAGCTCGGAACCATACATTTTTCCTCTGAAGCGCAATTCTCATAGAATACAACAATTGCTGAGAGAAACTTATATTTCAGAATTATCAACCAGCATGGCGTCGACTTTCCGAATCAACTTTTCGAAAATATACAGTGTTTCTTCCATTCACCCAAGCTATTTATATTACATGTTGTATCAAGTATTTACCGCCATTCATCACTCGGGTATGTTTCTATCATCAATGGTTGAACATCACAGCAGAAGTTATCGTCCGAGATGGTGTTAAAGGGCAAAAGTTCCAACCTTCGTTACAGCCTCTGTTATCATCAAAACGAAAGGTAAACGTTCCGGATCTTTTCCAGATAAGCCCCGCCTCTAATGCAACACTTGTACCTTTCGAAATAGTGCACCATACATCGACTTCAAATTACTCTCAAACGAAAGATTAAAACCTTCTTTCGTTTGAGAGTAATTTGAAGTCGATATTTGGTGCGATGTGTTGCATTAGTGGCGGGGCTTATCTGGAAAAGATCCTGCATTCCCACCTACACTATTGACCCTGTTGCCACCAGAACGGAAGACAAATGTTACCGTCTCTGTCGTCATCAAGTATGTTTTCTACCATCAGTTTCCCTACAATGTGTGCACGATAATACGAGTAGAAGGAAGCATGACCAGGTTTTCAGTGACTGCTGACATTCGCCTCACAGAGCAGCTACCTGGTGCGGCTGCTAAGCAGGCGCGTCTATTGCATAAGCTCGTAATTCACCGCGTAATCAATGAGACACAACTCAGCCTTGTAACCCACCACGCAAGGATCGAATTGGGCTCCAATGCGACCATGATATGGAGACAATGCTCGTCACAAGCTGGGTTATCCATCGCTTCGAGGACTGATGTTAACTTGCTAAGGTATCAGACGTGTAAATTCATACTCGGAGAGTTAGGAACCTATCACGCCACGTATGGTTTGTCTATTAGTACGCCTCGTATATTTTGTCTAATTAAATGCCTCGTATGGTCTATCTATTTGTACACCTCTGATAGTTTGTCTATAAGTACACCTCGTATAGTTTATTTATCATTATGCCTCGTATGGCTTATCTATTGTACACCTTATATGGTTTGTCAATTAGTACTCCTCGTATGGAACTTTTTTTTAACAATTTAAACAATTTATTTACCACAGGAGATACAGAGATAAAATGTTTGTTAAGTCTAGTACAATGGTCAAATTTGAGTATAGCTACCTGTGGGCCCGAATAAGTTCAGTGACTTCTAGGGCATCCTACCATCAAGGTTAGTCTTAGGAGTACAATAATGTTTAACCTAATTCACTTAAACTAGAGACGCATTAGCCTGATCAATGAGATAAGTAACTCGAAATTAGACACTTTATTTCACAATATAGTTCTTATGGACTAGATTTAACAGTATATTCGACAAAAGATTCAAGAACAGACTGAAGATCGGCGAAATTAATCAAGGCGAATTACATTATTAGGACCAGTTATGTAGGGGACAAGGTTTGACTCTGTGATCTTACACGACTAGTAATCTGATAGGAAGTGAGATTCAAGACTTTTTTTGAATACCTTATAAGAATTACTTTCACGGATCTCCGCAGGTATTGAGTTCCAAGTTTTAGTTCCAACGAAGAGGATACTGTGTTGTGACCGAGCCTTTGAGTAATAAGGAAGCATGAATTTACTTCTATTTCGGGTTAAATGGTCGTGATGACCAGTTTGCGTAGTTAATAGTTGTTTTAGGCTATGGTCGCCATCATTTGTTAATGTTTTGTAAATGAAATTGCAAATGGAGATTTTGTAGAGATCCGAGAGCTTAAGTATTCGTAAATTTTTGAGTGAGTCATTTGTGTGAGCATTATATTCTAGATTCTTTATCGCTCTTATGGCTCTTTTTTGCAGGGTAAAAATTTTGTTGGTTTTATTTTTATCAGTTCCGTGCCATGCTTCTATTCCGTATTGCAAGTATGGTGAAATGAGCGTTCGGTAGAGCATTTGTAAGGCTGTTCCAGGCAGGAAATTCTTAACTTTATTTAGGATTCCGATAGATTTTGATAATTTAGAACTAATATGAGCGATGTGCTCTTTAAAGGTTAGATTTTTGTCTATTATGATGCCGAGGAATTTACTTGAGTTGGTTTCTTCGATTTCACCTTCGCCAATTTGAATGCGTGGGAGAGATATATTTTTCTTGTATGAGAATGTAATATATTTTGTTTTATCGATATTAAGGCTTATTTTATTAGCTTTAAGCCACAATGAAACCTTATGAAGTTCATTATTTATACGCTCCGCCATCCTAGCGGGATTTTGGTCTGGAAGGACCGCAGAAAGGGTACTGTCATCGGCAAAAAGTATGAATTTGAAGAATGATGTAGATTTAATGATATCATTGATAAAAACTAGAAATAGGAGAGGCCCAAGGACAGATCCTTGTGGAACCCCATGGCTAATTGTCTGTGGGTCTGATTTTGCGTCGTCAATGACAACGTATTGTTTCCGATTTGCTAAGTATGATCTAAACCAATCATGGGCAGCCCCTCGAATGCCATAACAATGTAGTTTCGAGAGTAATACGTTATGGTCCACACAATCGAATGCTTTTCGAAAGTCAAGAAATACGGAGAAAACAAGCTTTCCTTCATCTATATTAGAATAAAGGTATTGCAAATGATTTAATACAGCTTGTGTCGTAGATTTCTTAGAACGAAAACCGTATTGTTTGTCGTAGAGGAAAGATTTTTGTTCAAAATACGAATACACTTTTTTATACACAATTTTCTCGAATATTTTGCTAATAATTGGTAGTACAGAGATAGGTCTATAATTGTTAACGCAGTTTTTATCACCATTTTTAAAAATAGGGGTGACTCTCGCAATTTTGAAAGAGTTGGGGAAGATACCTTGAGAAAGGGATTGGTTGATAATATAAGATATGCACGGTGCTATTATATCAGCTATAGCCTTAAGAACTTTAGCCGAAAAATTTTTCAATCCACTTGATTTATTTTTCAAGTTGTTTATGCACGTAATTACATCGGAGGGATTGGTTGGCGTGAAAAAGAAAGAGTTAGGTTCACGGACATGGTCCATGTATTGCAAGTGGTCTCTGGGTTCACCGAAGACACTATCGGCTATATTTTTCCCTATGTTTACAAAAAAGTTGTTAAACACAGTTGCAATATCTTTTTTCTCGTGGTATTTTACATTTTCGTGAACGACGGACTCAATTGTTTTCGTAGTAATATTATTCGGTTTATAGCATGAATTAAGCAGGCGCCAAGTTTTTTTAATATCAGTTTTGTATTCAGTAAATTTGCGCGTGAAGTAGTCTCGTTTTGAGGTTCGTATTTGATTTGTCACATGATTCCTGAATCTGTTATACGTTACTTTAGATATTCGCACTTCGTATAGTAAGGCTAGGTACGCTTGACGTTTCTTTATATTGATCACGATATCTTCAGTAATCCAGGGCTTTTGTCTATTTTTCGGCGTAATTGTGCGGGTGATTATTGGACAGCACTGGTTATATGTGGTCGTTATAATTTCAGTTAAATTTAGTATTGCTTCATCAATGTTAATCGCATTATTGTCCCGTTCATAGACGTCTAATGATGGCATTAATTCTT
This sequence comes from Morinoia aosen, assembly GCA_030386875.1. NCBI lineage: Eukaryota > Metazoa > Arthropoda > Malacostraca > Amphipoda > Talitridae > Morinoia > Morinoia aosen. The sequence continues at coordinate 34,387,068 of CM059577.1, forward strand.
CTAGAACTGTTCGCATTGTTCCCAAGTTGTATTCGTTTACACAACGAAATGAATAAGTATCAGCCTGTGGGCTGGAACAAGGACTATAGACATTTTTCTTGATGAGAAACACCGGGAAGTGGTCAGATAAGTCAGAAATTATTATTCCTGTAAGAAAATCAGTCGGATCTAACATAAAAATATTATCGAGTAACGTAGCCGATTCAGAAGCAACACGTGTAGGTTTCGTGATGATTGGAAGGAAGGAGCTAGATTGAAAAACATTTATGAAGTTTGAGATTTGCTCACAGCTATCATATTGTAGAAGATCGTAGTTGAAATCCCCGCAGATTATTATGTCATTATATAGAGACTTGTTGAACTGAGATATAATGCTTTGAAGCTCGTTCAGGAAAGAGACGTTACAAGCTGTTGGGGGTCTATATACTGTCCCAAGCATAATCCGTTTACCATTTTTCGTTAGTTCTATAAATAAGGTCTCAATATGTTCACGATTCATAGTTGCACTTAAAATGACTTTCGAAGATATATGTTTAGATATGTACGTACTGATGCCACTACCACGTTTGTTACTACGGAGTGAATGATGGCTATAATAGTTTTGAATTTGAATCAGGTCTTTAGATGAGTCGTCTAGCCAACTTTCGGTGAAACTGAGAACATCAAAATTGCTGTTCAGCTCAGTGATAGTACAAGATATTTCATCTATTTTCGGATAAATGGATCTACAGTTCCAACATAGTAGAGAAAAATCGTTACAGGTCTTCCTCATCGATTCATTGAATTTTTTAATATTTAGGTATTTACAGTTTCCAGTTTCATTTAGGTTTGGGTGCAGTCTATTCAAATGATTGAGATCTGGATCAATATTGTCGAATATGTCAACATGGTCAGTCATTAGCATGAAGAGACGGTAAGTAAAATGTAACGTAAAAATAAAAATGATAAAAACTACAGGATCAAGGTAAAAATAAGGACATTCCTACTTAGAATTAAACTAAAAAAAAGAGAAACTAAAAACACACAGATTATTAGTCTAAATTGTTTAAAACCTAGTATGATTTCATAAGGAGAGCGCAAATTCAGTCCATGAGCAGGAACATTAGGGATCATAAATGGCAAATAATGTAGTTACAAGGCTGTCGTACCAGTGGTTTCCGCATATAACACTTATAAGATGTAGGAAGATGTAACACTTTTGCTTTAGGACGTCTCATATTAAGAAATTTTTAAAAGCCAAAATGTTGGCATGTGTCTCATGTGGCAACTTGGAAAATAAACGTTTTTCTTTTTTTTTTCTTTCTTTCAAGTGTACAAGCATGCGCAAGTGTGCAAGCATGCGCAAGTGTGCAAGCATGCGCAAGTGTGCAAGCATGCGCAAGTGTGCAAGCATGCGCAAGTGTGCAAGCATGCGCAAGTGTGCAAGCATGCGCAAGTGTGCAAGCATGCGCAAGTGTGCAAGCATGCGCAAGTGTGCAAGCATGCGCAAGTGTGCAAGCATGCGCAAGTGTGCAAGCATGCGCAAGTGTGCAAGCATGCGCAAGTGTGCAAGCATGCGCAAGTGTGCAAGCATGCGCAAGTGTGCAAGCATGCGCAAGTGTGCAAGCATGCGCAAGTGTGCAAGCATGCGCAAGTGTGCAAGCATGCGCAAGTGTGCAAGCATGCGCAAGTGTGCAAGCATGCGCAAGTGTGCAAGCATGCGCAAGTGTGCAAGCATGCGCAAGTGTGCAAGCATGCGCAAGTGTGCAAGCATGCGCAAGTGTGCGAGCATGCGCAAGTGTGCGAGCATGCGCAAGTGTGCGAGCATGCGCAAGTGTGCGAGCATGCGCAAGTGTACTGAAGACAACAAGTAACCTGCGTCTAAACACCAGGCACGGCGTGCCGTGATACTAGGTGTGGTATCGTAATTGTGTGCAAATGTTTACAATTTCTGTCGTTTGATACGAGCCGCGTTGCAATTGCCATTACCACACTAGAATTTCACCCTCAATTTTACCCACACGATGAACTGGAGGGTGACCGCACGAAGTATGTAAACGCTATCTTTAGTTGCCAGGTTTACCTTGACATGACCTGCAACTGCAGACTTGGCCACTCAAAGTTGTCGTTCTCTAAAAAAATAATGACTCTACTAAGGTTCAGAAAGAGAAGAATGAAACCTACTTAACTGATGCGCTGAACCCACAACTGACTCGCATTTAGGGTTGTTGGCGAATTTTATTCAAGGATTGTTACGAAGAGCGCAGTCCGGAGAGAATAGGCTGTGAAGAATCCACCATGAAACTGAAGTTTGAAATATGGGAGTACATGTTTCCTTGTTAACGAGATCAATTCAAAGACGAACATAGACCCAACACAGTTTACTAACCTTTCCGTTGAAGAGCATTGAAGCTAAAGTGTTCTTATCCCTAACGTGAAATATTAAGGATTGTAAGCCCGGAGTTTTTTTTTTTATTTACATGAATTCAAAATTATACGTGAAATCCACTTTACCTCAACATTAGGATATGTTTAGAGGTATACCTTTTCTCGTTTTTCCAAATGGTTCTTCGTAGAGCGCGATACTGAGACGAATGTTACATCACTTGAGCATGACTGTTGAATAAGGATCAAATCCGTAGTAATCCGACCAGTGAGGATCAAGTCCTTCAAGAGTCCATCGAGTGGCGATCAAATCTGTAGTAATCCGGAGAATAACGACCCAATCTGTAGTAATCCGAGGAGTGAGAATCCTGTCAGTAGATATCAAGAGAGTAAGGATCCTGTCAGTAGACATTAGGAGAGTAAGGATCCTATCAGTAGACATCCGGAGAGTAAGGATCCTGACAGTAGATATTAAGAGAGTAAGGATCCTGACAGTAGATATTAAGAAAGTAAGGATCCTGTCAGTAGACATTAGGAGAGTAAGGATCCTATCAGTAGACATTAGGAGAGTAAGGATCCTATCAGTAGACATTAGGAGAGTAAGGATCCTATCAGTAGACATTAGGAGAGTAAGGATCCTATCAGTAGACATCCGGAGAGTAAGGATCCTGTCAGTAGACATCCGGAGAGTAAGGATCCTGTTAGTAGACATCCGGAGAGTAAGGATCCTGTCAGTAGACATCCGGAGAGTAAGGATCCTGTCAGTAGACATTAGGAGAGTAAGGATCCTATCAGTAGACATTAGGAGAGTAAGGATCCTATCAGTAGACATTAGGAGAGTAAGGATCCTATCAGTAGACATTAGGAGAGTAAGGATCCTATCAGTAGACATTAGGAGAGTAAGGATCCTATCAGTAGACATTAGGAGAGTAAGGATCCTGTCAGTAGACATCCGGAGAGTAAGGATCCTGTTAGTAGACATCCGGAGAGTAAGGATCCTGTCAGTAGACATCCGGAGAGTAAGGATCCTGTCAGTAGACATCCGGAGAGTAAGGATCCTGTCAGGATCATAAGTAATCCGAGGAATGAGGGTCATAAGTAATCCGTCAAGAAAGACACCTTTCAAAATCTTACCTCGTTTGTACGCTGAACAATGCTCCTGACAGTGTTCCGTTCACACGTAGCGATTAAAAAAATCACAATTTGTGAGTTCAACCTTCATGACGAGCTAGCCACACCATCTTTTGAATTCTTCTTGTCTGTTCAGGGTTCACTATACGAGTATCATCACAAATATTTACAGGGATCGTTTGAACTTGTTTGCCAAATTATCAATAAAACACTTAAAATATACTAGCATGACGATGAGTGAAATAACGCTGAAAAATACTCTAATGAATATCCATAAACAAATAACAAAACGTAAAACAGGAAAATTGTGCTTACCTTACATGGATGCTGAACCCACAACAGACTTGCTGAACTGCCTGTCGGTCCCGCTGTGGTTGGTAGACAGGTTACGGACCAGTCTCGACCTAGGTAGGCAGAAATAAATGTTATGAGCTATTTTTGTTTAATATTGCCTATAATGATAGTGCACGAGAATTCCTGTTTGACGTAGCATAGTAACCAGATGTATTCCATCCCCTCAATGCTTCGTTCACAAGAGGCCGTCGTAAAAAATCCTGAAGCTTCATTTAAAATATTCAGATATGGAAAAGCAATTCAGAGGTGGCAACGTCGCTTAAGATCAAGATTATAAGTTAGTTTAAGCCTCCCTATCCGCTACAAAAAAAGAGCGTATCGAAGAAAGGAAGGAGGAAGGCACCATTTAGTATGGAGATAAGAGAATGAGGAATCTATGCAGAAGGGGCATAGAAACAGCAAGTTAAGAAAGAAGTTGACGAAATAAGATAAAAGTTGAAGAAGGAAGTCAGAGGTGCTGAAAAACAAGACGGTAGTGAACCGAAAAAAAGGTAATCCTTAACATAACCAAAAAACATTTTATTTGGTAAATCTGAAGGAAAGGACAATAATCGATTTCCGACTTTTCGGTGTCTAAACATAATTAAATCAAAATAAACAAGTTTTCTTCTATGCACTTTCCGTCTGAAATGATTATATTACGTATCACAGCGGTAGGTTTAGTTTCGTCTTTGATTACAAATGCGCTCGAATAAACAGCTACTCATCCATCGATTTTCGAATTTTTGTTGCAGGAATCATGGTAATAACATCGAAATAAACTACTTTTCATCTATACACATTTTTCGTTAAATGAGTATTTAACGAGATATAGCGGGAGGTTTGGTTTCGTCTTTGATGACGATCGCGCTGGAAGCGAGACTCCATTGCAGTGATGCCTTACCACGAGATCGATGAATTTCTTTTCGCTTCAAACACTGGAGTTTCGGTAAGTCATTTACCGCCATAACTAATAAAAATACTCATTTCAGACGGAAAATGCATGGAAGAAAACTTGTTTATTCTTCCTTCCATTTGCAAACATGCTTACTTGTATATGTGTGTACGTATATAGGTGTATGTGCACATATGGGTGTGTATATGTGCACGTACACCTGTGTGCACTAGAGTAGATAAACCAGTCGAAGGTTGCATTTTATGTCATTCCTCTCCGTTTCTGTGCAAGCATCAAACTAGACCGTCATGGTACCTATATGTGTGTGTGTGTGTTTATCAATTGCAGACATTCTGCACCATATTACAAAGATAATGTGTTTTTTTTTATAATATGAAATTGTAAAGCATCCATGTAAAAAAAATAAAAATAAATTCGTTGTGTGATCATCCATTTATACTGCAGTAATATGCTTATTCTGCTTATAGTTATATGCTTATAATAATGTGATACCTATGTTTGTTTATGAATTGCCGACAATTTGCGCCATATTTCAAAGATAATGTGATTTGTTTTCTAATATGAAACCTTTATAAGACATTAATGTTTTCTTTCTTATTCACGTCCCACAATCGTTTTCATGTTTCTGACTTAAGTAGACTGTCTTGTGCCACTATTTTTAGTACGAAATTCTATAAAATTCATGCTATAATAAAAGATATTTTCTCTGTTTCCCTCGATTGGAATTCTGGTTTATAATGGCTAGTTTATGCTGATATTTGCGCACATGCTTACTTGTATATATGTGTACGTGTGCACGCTACGCGTATGACACTCTGTAGAATGCGTATGTATTGCCTCAATGCATAGAAATGCATTTGTGTATGCTTACGAGTTTGGTGTAAGTATGTGCGTGGGTATGTTTGTGCATGCGTATGTGTATATATCAACATGTATACGTGCACATATGTGTGTACTAGACTGACAACTAGCATTTTACTAGAGAAAATGGTCTTTTTTCTGTGCACTCTCAACTTGTAACATTACCTAACTCGTCATCTCTTTATTATTGTAAAGCATTCATGTACAAACTATACATTTGTTCTGCGATCATCCATTTATATTTAAATAAAATGCTTATTAACTAATGACCGGTATGTTAAAATTGTTGAATCAGAAATACAAAACTTATAATCTTCTTGGTCCTCATGCTTATGTGTACATATATGTGTATATATTTACATGTATGTGTGCACATATGTGTGTACTAGACTGACAACTAGCATTTTACTAGAGATAATGGTCATTTTCTGTTCACTCTCAACTTGTAACATTACCTAACTCGTCATCTCTTTATTATTGTAAAGTATTCATGTACAAACTATACATTTGTTGTACGATCATCCATTTATATTTAAATAAAATGCTTATTAACTAACGACCGTTATGTTAAAATTGTTGAATTAGAAATACAAAACTTATAATCTTCTTGGTCCTCATGCTTATGCGTACATATATATATATATATATATATATATATATATATATATATCTGTATGTGTGTGTATGTATGTATATATATGTGTACGTATATATATGTATATGGATTTGTATTTATATTTTTTTTTTCATGCTTCCTTTAAATGACACTTTTGAACATTTGCCGAAAGAAGCGATTCATATATTATTTCCTGGCATCAATAATTGCGAAGTTTTATGTCATGTACATGTAAACTGTCATAAGTGTTTTCACCCCACAATGAAAATGCACCGTCCATGAATTTGCGTTATCTCTTATAATTATCATTACATGTATTGTCAAATGTAGATTAAGCAAGATTAGGGGTACATTGCCCTCAATCATTTATTTTCGACTAGTGACACGAGTTTTTCAATACTCGTGTGTGTGTATCATCTAAGTGTATTAATTTTAAGATATTTAAAAACCAATGATTGTAATATTGTAAAATCTCTATTGGAAATAAAGTTTTTTCTTTCTTTCTTTCTTTCTTTATTTCGATCTAATTAACTATGATCAGGCATCGAAATTTACAAAATCGATTATTGTTCTTTCCTTCAGATTTACCTTTTATTTCAACAAAAAGAAGGCCTACCTAACTCTCAGCTCGGGCCCTCACATTTTCCCCCTGGGAGCGCAAATTCCCATAGATACAATAGTTGTATCCCCCTGAGGGGAGCAACGTTGCTATGTAACATTAATGAGCGAGAATATATCAAGTTCGCCTCATCAATAAAAAAGGCATGTTTCTAAAAATGAAGCACTCACCAGATAGATGAAGCTTGAGAAAAGTACAGGTCCGTTTTATCCATCAACAAGACGAACTAAAATCCACTACAGACACTTTACCAAAAACACACTCCTCCACACTGAAATGCGTATCAAAATAAGCATCTGTATCGAAACGGAAACATGTTTAGTCACGATTGCAGTCCCCATCATATACCTAGTATCCAGAAAACAACACCGGCGTAGGCTAGATATCAAAATCTTCTCCAAGCTACTTGACACGTTCACCTCGTATTCGCGGTTGCTGACGGTTGGCTTGGTTAGATAGTAAGTAGCAGAATTGTGAAATCGACTCAAATCCATTTTAATCCTTCCTAAGAAATACGGAAATACAATTGCATGATAACATTTCACCCCGTATGAAAGCAGTTATTTCTTGAAAAGGTCGCGAAACAAATGGAAGGTAAATATGAAGGATTTGTCAGTTTTCGATTTTCCACTTTTTGGTGCCTGAACCTAATTAATTGAATCAAAATAAACAAGTTTTCTTCTATGCACTTTCCGTCTCAAATGAGTATTTTACGATTTATAGCGGTAAGTTTAGTTTTGTCTTTGATTTCGAATGCGCTCGAATAAACAGCTACTCATCGATTTTCGAATTTTTGTTGCTTGAATCATGGTAATAACATCGAAATAAACAACTTTTTTCTATACACTTTTTTCGTCAAAAGAGTATTTAACGAGGTATAGCGGTAGGTTTGGTTTCGTCTTTGATGACGATCGCGCTGGAAGCGAGTGCGCATTGCAGTGTTGCTGTCCGACGTGCTCCTTGAATTACTTGCCGCTTCAAACACTGGAGTTGCGGTAAGTCATTTACCGCTATAACTAATAAAATACTCATTTGAGACTCAAAGTGCAGAGAACAAAACTTGTTTCTTTCGATCTAATTAACTATGCCAAGGCATCGAAATTTACAAAAACGATAACGGACATATCCTTCAGATTGACCAAATGAAATGTCATTTTATATACCGGTACGTGAATGAGCAATTGGTAAATCTGAAGGAGATGACAGTTGTCGATTTTCCACTTTTTGGTGCCTGAACCTAATTAATTGAATCAAAATAAACAAGTTTTCTTCTATGCACTTTTCGTCTCAAATGAGTATTTTACGATTTATAGCGGTAAGTTTAGTTTCGTCATTGATGACGAATGCGCTCGAATAAACAGCTACTCATCGATTTTCGAATTTTTGTTGCTTGAAACATGGTAATAACATCGAAATAAACAACTTTTCTTCTATACACTTTTTTCGTCAAATGAGTATTTAACGAGGTATAGCGGTAGGTTTGGTTTCGTCTTTCAAGACAAAGCGCTGGAAGCGAGACGCCATTGCAGTATTGCCATACAACTCGATCAAGGAATTTCTTTCCGCTTCAAAGACTTGAGTTGCGGTAAGTCATTTACTGCTATAACTAATAAAATACTCACTTAAGACGAAAAGTGCATAGAAGAAAACTTGTTTATTTTGGTGTCATTAACCATGTTTAGCCATTACAATTTGCAAAATCGACAACTGTCATGTCCTTCAGATTAACCGAGCAATTTACCTAGTTCACATATGGCCCATTAACACATTCATTGTGGTATGACCCACCGTTGGGTCGTAGTTAGGTTTTTCCTGCTGGGAAACGACCCATCGATGAGTCGTTTTGAAAAATTCTAACAACCTTTCTAAGTTAATGGTATTTTACAGGCCCAGTGAATGTTTGATATTTACAAATTTGCTTATCACTTTTAACTTTAAATTTAGGTTGAATATTGAACTGCATTTTAACCCATCCCAACTAACGTGTTAAGTAAAAAATGAATTAACTGCCTATGAAGCCAACGCTGGGAAGTCTCAAGGGACTCGTACAACTTGAAGTAGTATGCTAACTTATTATACCTTCTGTTGGTATTTGTACACATAATATACACGAATATGAGAAAGTAGAAGCTCTGATAAGAATATGGATAAGTAAGATCACGTTTCAGGAAATTGCTTCTTGGAAACCACTAATTCTAGGTAGTTAAATTATTTTTGTCTGAACTTTTAAGGGCTGATTTTGCATGATGCTTTGTGAATTTTGACTCGTAATAGTAATGCAATTTGTAAAAATGTTTTTGGAGTGGATAATGAGCATTCTACTTCCTTGTTTCATCGTGAATGATTGGTCTTCATTTTCGCTCTCGTGGCGACCATCGAACACAGTTGTTTATTAGACTGAAACAACAGAATTCAAAAGACGTGTCACAGAAATGAATGCTGCGAATCAAGACACATGACAGAAAACTAGAACATACCAATGAATATAAATACCAATTGAAAATATGGGTAAATGTTGAGGACTTGACCATAATCGATTTTCCACTTTTTGATCAGCAAAGATTGTTGATGAGACCAAAATAAACAAGTTTTCTTCAATGCACTTTCCGGCGGAAATGAGTATTTTAAAAGTTATGGCGTTAAATGAGTTACCGGAACTCCAGTGTGCATCACCCTATTACAAACGTAAAGAGGTTGGGTCGTGAGGGGTAGCCACAGTTCTTTTAGTTTTATAATTTTCACTAAAAGAACTGTTGCTACCCCTCACGACCCAACCTCTTTACGTTTGTAATAGGGGGTTTGCTCTTCGTCGGCTTGGTTGGCGCGCGGGAACGCCTGTTTACTTTCACGTCGGACCGCGCGGTGTATTTTTCCCCGCCTCAAACACTGGAGTTACGGTAACTCATTTAATGTCATAACTTTTAAAATACTTATTTCCGCCGGAAAGTGCATTGAAGAAAACTTGTTTATTTTTGTCTCATCAACAATCTTTATTGGTCAAAGAGTGGAAAATCGATTATGGTCAAGTCCTCAACATATACCGAAAATATGTGAAGTTTCATGAATCACACCACCAGAATGTAGATATTTTACACTTTCACAAAGCAATAATGCACACTCGTCGTACAGCCCTTGCAATAGCAAACACTTTTCAGTGCAAAAGCAAACACTTTTATACAATATTCTACGGGGTCTACCTACAGAAAACAGGATTGTAGTGGAGAGAATAATCATAACTCATTTTTACAGCAGGCGTAATTTCAAATCAATTGTTTGTTCAAATGTATGTTTGGGATAAGATTTTATTTTAAGTATCAAATGGAGAAACTTTAATCTTCAAGACACTTAAATTTTGAACAAGTTCAACAACCGGAAAGCATTGTCAAAATTTACCGTAGCTAACTAAAATAAAGATTTGGTTTGAGAACTTAGTCACGGTAGCTCTCAGAAATATGTTTCAGTATAACAGAGTCTATCAAAAATATTGGAGGAATGTAAAAAGTGAAATTGAAGAGCGCCGGTAAACTCCCGTTAGCTTTGCGATACGGCCTCTGTCCTCAGAAAGAGAAAAACTACTAAAGAAAACCGATAGATAAGCGCAACTCCTGAACTACAGGAAAATATTTTTCCAGTGAAAGTTATCGATTTCCAGATGAGAAGCCTACTCGGAAGTAGCGGAAAACAGTATTTTTATAGCTGTCCAAGCCGTCACGGGAACAACAATGATGAAAATTAAATTAAGAACTTTGTCAAAATGTCTTGAAGGTTAATTCTTCTTAGTCCACTTGCGAGCAGGTTAAGGCCACTGGGGATATTAAGAGAGGGCAATATTTGACTAGTGTACTTACTTTGAACGCCACTGTCAAGGTGTCCAACAAATACATGCTGCAATACCGTATTTGAAAACGGTTACACATATTTTTAAACATGTTCAGTATATTTTTTCTCCTTGTGAGTTTTTTTTACGCGAATGCTCAAACTTTCTAATTCTACGCTGTGCTGACGACTATCCTTCTCTTCACTCACCTACCTCCGAGTGAAGCCAGGGTTGCGAAATTGATTTTAATTCTATGATCCAAATTAGTTTAAGCTATTTTCGAATGAAGTCATATTGTAGAGTGCATTCAGCACCTGGCACGTAGCAGGGCTGCCAGAGCTAGAGATCATAAATGTCCAACTGAATTTGAAAAGAGAACAAACTTGAAGATTCTCGTAAAAAAAACATCCGAATGAAGTTAAGAAACTCGACATTTCTCTTAGTCTCCATAGTACGTCAGATCCCCTTATGAGTGCTTCGCTTCCGGGAGATCAGAAGTGGAAATTGAAGGTCGAACAAACAGTGGGGCTAGCAGGTTACTCTTTCGTAAAAATTGAAATATAGCCCAAAATGATCGCCAAGACCTTCATTCATGTATGACAATAATTTTCTTCTCGGTATATGAGGCTACCAATATTTCATATAACCTTAACTCAGGCTTTCAAAATTTGTAATTATTTGCGCACCTGTCAATTGAGTTTGAACGACATGGATATCTTTCAGGACTTTAATACATCGGTGCTTACTGATGAACTTCAGAACTCCAAATGGTAGGTAGCTGATCTAAAAACACGCACAAATTATTTGGTAATGAGTTACTATCATTTGAGTTGAACAATTTCAAAGCGCTTATGACGACAATCTCAGAAAAATAAAAAACAGTTAATTTCCGAAAAAACGATTCAAAACCCATCATTAGTTTAAAAATGTCAACATCGAAATCCTTTACTGGTTAACATACTTACATGTGTACCAAATAGTGGCAAGTACCCATGTCAACTGGTGATTCGTATCACTTGGGGATACGTTCAGTAGAATTTTCACAACGCACCAAGGAAAATAACACCAGCGGTAAACACTATCAGTATTTATATAAAACTTAACTAAACATTCCACCAAACTAAGAAGTGCGACCTAAAGAATAAGTTCTAGAGCATTCCTTCTTAGCAAAACAAAGAATCTCTTTGATAAAAACTCAAGTTCAATACCAGAAGGTGGGGGGCATAGGTGACGTTCAAATTGATATCAATACATTAAATAAGCTAGGTAATTCATGAAGGCATCGACCATTTAACAAGACAGTAAGCTTTGTATCATCTTTCAAACTTCCATTGTAACCGCTAAGCCTTTCCTCTTCGCAAGACCGCTTCAATTCCTACGAAACACACAACTGCTCACAGAAACGGAGTTCCAACTCATAACAACGCCAACACATCGCACGTTTGGTCTACATTGAGGTTCTGAGGATCATGAGTGTTCATCACGGCAGTCAGAGCTTGTACTCCTACAAACTTTGCGGCGGTGACCGTAAATCGGCGAGCTCAAAAACTCATGCTTTATTACATCAGGAGATTATTAGATTAGATTTCAGTTTAAGCCTCATTAACTGCTAAAAAAAGCGGTCCGAAGAGAGGAAGGAGAAAGGCACCATTTAGTATGGAGATGGAGAAACGCGAAATCTAAGCAGTAGGGGCATAGAAACAAGTTGAAAAAGAATTTTATGAAAAAGATAAAAGTCGAAGAAAATAGGTGCTGAAAAACAGGACAGCAGTGAACCGAGAAAAGGCGGTCCTTAACATAACAGAAAACGATTCATTTCAACAAAAAGAAGACCTCTCAACTCGGGTCCTCACACATTTTTCCCCTAGGATATTACATCCAAAACTTTGAAAAATGTAGCTCTTGTAAAAATCAATAATTGAAAGTATTCGTAGGTAAATGAAACGAAGATGACATAGAAGAGCAATTTTCATGGACCTGCCTACGGTGTGTTGAAAATACACAACATGAAAGACATGCTCATGAGCTCCTATGACTTCCTCAAAATAACATTCAGAAAAAAGTTCCCCTTGAAAATAACAATCTAGCTGTGATTCGAAAAATATCTTCATTGACAAAAAGCAGCTAAATCATAGCGCAAACCTACAGAGCGAAAAACAGGAGATAGACTTTAAACGGAACGTTACTTACGTTTTTACTTCAGCTGTACCACTTGCAGCATGTGTAGGTAGCAGTAATGGAACTCATGCGCTCTCATTACAACGTATTGGACGTAAATTAAATTGTCATCTTCAGCGAAAAAGACAGACTACCTGCGCCTCCTGTAGTGCGTGTTCTCGCAGCAACGGGTGGTGTAAGCAGGCCCTTACGATAATAACATCACATGCGCTCAGTTGACAACTTCAGTCAAAGACTAGCTAATTGGCGCTTTGGTATTTCTACTAAAATTGTTTTCCCCGTGATGTTATGTTTGAAATTAGGTTTTATTTGAATATTTACCGTAAATGATTAAAGTAGCTTATTTTGCCCTATCACTTTTATGCAATGTTACCCTTACTGAGCCTGAACGGAGTATTGCCATTCTTCCTCTGCTCACAGAGGGAGGGGGCCCTATTTGAAACGAGTTATCAACTAGTCAGTTTAGATTAGATTAGATTATTAGTTAGTTTAAGCCTCCCTATCCTCAACAAATGAGATCCAAAGAGAGGAAGGAAGAAGGCACCATTTAGTATGGAGTTAAGGGAACGTGGAATCTATGCAGAAAAGGCATAGAAACAGTCAGATGAGAAAGAAGTTCATGAAACAAGATCAAAGTTGAAGAAGAAAGTAATAGGTGCTGAAAAAACAGGACAGCAGTGAACCGAAAAAAGATGGTCCGTAACAAAACAAAAACCTATGCTATTTTAACAAAAATAAAGCCTACCTAACCTTTAGCTCGGGCCCACACATTGTCCCCCTGGGAGCGCTAATTCCCATAGATACAATACTTGTATCCCCCTGAGGGGATCAACTAGTCAGTTTTTAGCTAGTCTATCTTTAGTAGCAAAGACGAAGTTATTCTACATCCAGTTCATTGTTGCGTGAGAACTTTTTGATTTTAGAATTCAGGAGAAGAAAACGGATTGTTACAACATTACCATTCTGCTGTGTCCATTTTAATCCTTTGGACATATAATACCATACAACAATACATCCATCGAAAAAAAAACAATCATAACTATCAAGGGAAAGAATTCCTTAGATAGTATTACAAGAAATGCGTGATCAGAGCCATAATTTTCCACGTCAATACTCCGAGATACATTGTCAGTTTTGCATACCCTAAATTGCAAGCAATCCTCTGGAGCACAGGAAAATAGCAATGAAGCATAAACTGGGTGCTCAAGTTGATGAACGTGACAGTTACACCGGCCTTCAATCATGGTAATTTCCACACACCCACACTTTCCAATCACAAGTAATACTACTGCACACTATCACCAATTCCAAAACTAAATCCCGAGAAGTTCAAAAGTACAACCAAATTAAATTTACAAACCCTTCCATTCACCATTTACTAAACTGAAAACTCAAATGATTTTGAAAATTCGTTAAGAACACAATCAGTGACCAGCGAAAACAAACTATTGAATAATAAATCAGAAGGTAGAAAAGTGAACTCATTTTTTTGGACTAGCAACCATACCAGTGAAAAAACACCAAAAACAAAAACAGTAACAAACCACACCAAACTACGTTAATAATAAATCCCTGGAATGGAAACTGTACTCACAGAAGAAAGAGTAGAGTTCATCAGAAAGATACATTGGATATCTTGACAAGAAAAGACAAAATGAGAAGGATGCGTGATGTGCACAACACAAAGAGAACAAACCTACATAGCAAAGAATGGCTTCCTGTGCCGTTTCATGCTGCACTTCTTTAACACTTAGATTGCGATGGGTTAAAGTGAAGTTCAAAATTCAACTCAAATCACGCTGGTGAAAGCATCCACACACATCTCTTTCTCCAGAACCTCTACTGGACCCTACGTACCTCTCCAACTCCGACGCCTTTCTTTCTATTTCTTTGCTCGATATGCGGGAGCACTGTGTGATGTCCCGACACTTCCCTCCGAATCATACCTCTACACTATCGCTCCCTATATGTGGTAATGTTGTAACGTCACATATGCGCTCTTGTAACAATGATGACAGGCCTGCGTTCATTTAACACTTCGACTGCATCAGGTAGAACTGAAATTTAACATTCAACTCAAATTTAAAGTCAATTGTAGTGAGCAACGTTGAAATAGCAAACATGAACTGGATCATATAATTTAGCTAAGTATTTATGAAAATTGAGTGTGACTACTGGTCGGTCAGCAGCATTGTAAAAATTCCCTCCGTGTACCAGCGGTGGCTCACGTTGCAGCCAAAGTGTTAAGCTTCCAGTCACAGGAGTACAAGAAGACACCGTCGAGAACTCTCCACACGCCACAGCACAAGGGCATCAGAAACAGGTTTCATGAACCATCATTACATAGTTCGTAGGCTGGATACCTTAAGACTGGACTTGCCCACAAGTATTCCAGAGACAGGGATGGACTGACTTATGGTCACGGTAGAGGTAACGAGGTAGGGTCATCTCTATGAGGGAAAATGCATTTCCTCTTGTTTGGCTAGCCAATAGAACGGCTTTATTTCAAACGAACTTCATGACGTCACCCTTGCGACATGTTGCTAGGCCAATAGTGGTTCCAGATTTGGGACAAGCAGTATTTTAAGATGTAATATAAACGCTGCTATTGGTTTCTTCCCATGACGTCAGCATTACCACACAGTCGACGAAAAAGACTGGTTTTACCCTACGTTGTTTCTTCTACAGTGTTTATGGTGTAGCAAGAGGGGAGTTAGGTGAGTAGAAACAGCGAGATGTTGTAGCAAGCAAACGTTATACACGAGCGATGATAATACCTCAACTCTCTTACGTATTTCCTAAATGCAATAGGTAGCTAGCGTGAAGAATGTGAAAGCATTACAACAAATCTCAAAATGCTAGCTTATTTGAGTGCAACTCTTGGGGACTCAACTCGAAAAAGTTTGATATAAAATCGTCATTACGTACAACAGCACATAAATAGCCATTATGTATAAACAGCAACCAAATTAACAACTCAAGAGTGCTGAATAACATATATTAAAAAAATTTAACAGTAGTTATATTCACATAAATAGTTTACACCAATTATACATTAATTCCACAAACGCCAAGACCCCAATGGAAAAGATAGAAAGTTTGAACAGAAAAAAATAATCTTGCCTCGAGCGAAAAAGCCTTACTGTTCCACTCTAACTACTGTTGAAACCATTCCTACCTTGCACTACACTGAATCTACAAGTTTGAACAACTACTTTTGCTTACTATAAATTCGGATCACCCATTTAATAAATACAATATTTTAAAGCAATATCCAACTGCACTGTATCCAACTGTTCTGACATATGGCAATTCTCCTCTCATTAATGCTCATCTAGAAATGCATTTCCACGCCAGAGAATGAAAACCCTCACTATCTTGCACAATAGGTTATCACTGACTAAAAAAAATTTGCAGAAATTAATGTAAGAACGCTGAAAAAATTCATTTCTTCACGTTGGTATAAAGTAAGTGTGCTGCAAGCTAACTTCTAATAAATTAGGTAATTAAAATTTCTCTCCACTTAAAATGAAGGCAACACGTACTACAGATGCTAGTCCTATAAATAAGTTTAGCTCTATTAAAATGTACACGAACAGTGAATACTTTTAAGAATATTTGTTTGACTTGGAGATTTATGAAATCTGGCACTACCTGTTTAATGAGTTATAAAGTTTACCCTGCAAGGCAAATGCTTTCTACGTTGAAATATCAAACGAAAAAAATATTGCTACCTACATCCAATGGAGGGACGTTGAGTAAATATGGCCTAAATTTATTTTTTACCTCTACCAATTCACCCATGAGGCATTTTTTCACACACGTAACCTATCTTACAGACAATGCGTAGACAGAATGGTTAGCAACGTGAGAAAAAGCAAACCATATGGCCTCATTTGAACATTTCATCTCTTTTAAATTAATGTACAATGCTGATAGAAATGGCATTGACTTCAAACACAAAAAAGTCAACGCACCAGTTCTAAGAATACATCATTACATTCGCTATTTGGAATCACTAACTGACCAGACTCCAGTCTCAACAAACTGCAGCGCCCAGTTTAAGGAAACAAAACACGAGGTCTTCAGCGTAGTTGTAACTCAATCAGGTTTTGATTTTTTCAGGTGTAAATAAACTAAAAATTCAATCAACACTCTAGATCTTGAGAACTATACTTCCACAATTCCAAGCACCAAAAGAATCTCGTATACGTTGAGAAAAGGAATAAGTGAGCAAATAATTCAAGATTTTTTGTAGGGGAGTGCAAACAGCGCGATTCGTCAGCTGAAAACTCGGATCACAAAATCAATACAGTAGTTATAAAACTAAGATTTAGTTTACTCAAAAACTTCCAGGTTTTCAATTCAACTAAAAATTTACGGTATAGCCATTGCACCCTGCTCACTCGTACAGCAACTTTCACTCCCAAGTATGTACAAGTGTTCAGTTGAGAGTCCTAACTGTCCTACCACAACCCTAAACCGCCGTGAACGAACTCCATTTGCATCGCAGGCTCTTGGAAAGCTAACCAATCGGACGCGTGCGTTGGTAGCAGTCCGAGTGACTGACACTTGTAGAGAGCAAGGCCGATTTGTGCAATGTTTCCCAGCATGTACGTCACTTTCTGCAACATAAAAAGATAGCGTCAGTACAAGTTAAATGACAGAGAGGAAACAAGTTGGAGGTGTGTGGTTTGAGACAAGCACACCTAGGCAAGGTACTGGTGGAACACAGACTTGCAAAGTTATTTTTGATGTTATATATGACAAAGTGTCATTTATGGTCAGTGAAAACTGAAAATTATGATCAATGATGAAAATCTAGAGTGCTCTGAGCTAGTCCTTGCTTAGAAGAATCTCAAATTCAGGTATCGACCTGTAGAAAAAAAGTGAACAGCAATTTAATAGCGCTGTAACTCATTAATGCTAATGTAATCAATTATTTTTAGCATTTTGAACACACTTACTGATAATTAACTGGAAATTCATACCTATAAATGTCAGCAGAAATAAGTAAAACTAAAAAGTATTAATTACAGATGAGTCAATTACATTGCTGTTTACATGGTAAATTGGACATAATATAAACCATTGAAACAAAACAGGCTCATAAGAAATATTAAACGACATAATAGAAGAAAACGGAATTAAACAGAGAAATAAAATGCCACATCAGTTCCATAAATAAATAAATAAAGAACAGACTATCAGAAAATTACATTTGTAGTGTTTCAGAACAAGCTTGCGTAGTCACTTTTATGTGTACATTTAAATTCACATGTAGCACTAGAAACAAATAGAAAATAGCCACCAATGTATGGTATAAGTAAAGAAGAAAACTACTCTTACAACCAAGAAGAAAACCATTACAATACAACACACAGTACACAATGTAACCAGTTTGTGGAATAACAACAAAGAATGCACAAAAACTCTATTGCAAGATCTGCCATGACTGAATGAGCTGTCTCACATGCAAAATAGTCCATGTGCTTTCAAATGACAACATACAATACACAACCACATTTTGTTTTGAGGACCAACAACAAAGAATGCACAAAAACTGTATTTCAAGACCTGCCATCACTGAATGAGCTGTCTCACCTGCAAAATAGCTTGAGTTCCTTCAAATGAGCTAAATGTGGCGTTTGTGGCCCAAAGCGCCTTGGATGGTCTCATCAGCATCATGCCCACCATCATGATGGGGAATATGCTAATGCTGTTCCCAGACATGTAGAGCAGGAACATGTTCATTGGAACACCTTTGATTGGCCCCAAGGCCACGTCCCAAGCCTTCTTCACCACCAACTTTTGGGAGTCAGAGGAGCGTTGGGGCTCAGTGCAGATCTGTAATGACACACATTTGAATAAATATTCCTTACATTTGATATTCTAGAAGTAATTCAAGTAATTTTGATACCTGTGGTACTAAATGAATATTTTTCAAAATGATCATAATGCACTGAGAGATTAGAAGCTCCATATTTATATACTGATGAAATAAAAAGTCATGAAAAATAGTATGTATTTTTTTCCAATAGAGTTATGAATGATTTCAAACATCTTTCATAAAAACAGCACTCAAATTCAAGTTTGCTCTAGGTACCAGATCCTAGTTCCTCCCCTTGAGCTTTTACATCAAGATATTATGTGTTGTTTCTCACAACAGGCTTATGCCTCTGATACAGCCCTCATACTATGTCATAGATTGTTTGTTTTGCAGTCCAGCCATTTATGGTTATGTACAAAAAAAGTGATGAGTGCAAAACCAGCCCCACATTTTCATTAATTAACAAGCATTTTTGACTCATCTCTGCTAGTTTCCATCAGTTTGTTAGGTAGTATTGTCAATTGATATAATACTTACATGATAGATGCAGCTCACAAAGAAGTGACTGCATCCCAGCTAAACTAATTGCAACTTAAACTAATTGCAACTCTCAGCATTAATGAAAAACAAGTCAAAGCGTATCATCTATGTGTGGCTTGGCTGGTTTTGATGAAGTCAAATTAAGAAATCATGCTCAAAAACCTCATACCAATTTCATGAAGTTTTCAACAACCATCAACTAACATAACACATGAAAAACATGGCAGCTAGAATTAAACACTTGTTCTATAAAAAAACAAAAACTGCAATTAGTTATAATTTAGGTGACAGTTTGAATACATCATAAACAAGAGTAGTTAGTACATGATTAAAAAGAGAGAGGTTATCACTTTAACATGACTACATACTTGCATATTGGGGTTGTACCCAGGTGGAGACGGAAGAGCATCACTGACACGCTCCTTGCGGCCTCCACCGCCTAATTCAATGCCCCATCTTCTCCTGGCACCACCAGCAGTGGTGCTGTACATGGACGAGCTTCTGCCTGACATGATGGACTAGTACTTTGTAATTGTTAGGGCACTTTTTACAGGAGTCTCGTAGACTTCACGTACTGTGTTTTACTGAAAAAATGGTCAGTTGTTCATTAATAGAAGAAAATGAAAAATACATGAATCAAAACATCAAAGAAAATGAACTTTGGAATACTGTAAAATGAATCCTTGAGACAATGGCTCACTTGTGCATAATGTCTGGAATGTAAAGATTAGATTATAAGTTAGTTTAAGCCTCCCTAAATGCCACAAAAAAAGTATCAAAGAGAGGAAGGAGGAAGGCACCATTTAGTATGGAGATAAGAGAATGGGGAATCTATGCAGAAGGGGCATAAAAACAGTAAAATGAGATAGAAGTTCATAAAACAAGGTCAAAGTCGAAGAAGAAAGTAGTAGGTGCTGAAAAAAAAGAACATCAGTGAACCAAAAAAAAGATGGTCTGTAACAAAACAAAAACCTGTTGTATTTTAACAAAAAGAAAGCCTAGCTAACCTTTAGCTTGGGCCATCACATTGTCCCCCTGGGAGCCTTAACCCCTTCCCCGGCAGAAATGAGTATACACGTTTTTCAGCCGTCAACGAGTATACTCATTTAAAACTTTACCTGCAAAAACCAGCTACATAAGTATATACTCGTCAATTTTAAGCCTTTGTAAGCCATTCTACGTGCGAAACGAGTATTCTCGTCAAATAGTTTGTCTGGCACAGGCGATAGGGTAGAGCTGTGGGATTTCAAGGACATTGTTACTAGACTTGCTCCGACAGCCATTGTCGTTGGATGGGTGCTGTTTGCATCCACATTTGCATTCATTTTGAAAAGTACCATTCTAAATAGTTTCATCTAGAAACTTTCTGAGGAAATACTATTCTTTTATATGTGGAAATAAAATTCATTTGTTTTATATTTTTGCAAACAACTTACAGATTTCAGTTGATTTTGTTCATAATAAAATGCCGGAAAAAGGAATTTCATTTATCATGTTTGTTATAATTACTGCTAGATAGTTGGTATACAATTGTAATAAAAATTAAAAATAAAATAGCTTTTTATTTCTCTTTACATTTGGTAAAAAATTTTTAAGAAAAATCGAGAAAATATGGTTTATAGGAAGACGAGTTGACTCGTTTTGGCCGACAAAGGTATTTTCAAAATAAAAAGTTTACGATAAAAATTGGGAGAAAAAATAATTACAAACTGTTTTCATAACCAGCATCAAAAATACTATATAGAACCAAAATAAAGAAATTAGTCTGAAAAAGAAATGTTTTTACATAAAAATTGTTGGGGAGGGGGTTAATTCCCATAGATACAATAGTTGTATCCCCATGGAGTGTAAATATTCAGAATAAAAAATTTGTAAGATACTTTTTCTTAAGCAATTTCCTGCATTTTACAGAGCAAAGACCATACCATTTGTCCATTTCTAGAGGCTATGTTCTAATTTTATGGTGTAAAATGTATCAACACTATTACTTGGTGCAATTTTAGATAGTGGCTAAATAATAAAAACTAGTTTGTATTGACTCAATCTCAATAAATTAAAATTCCACATAGGCATTTTTAATTCCTACATGCTGCACTTACTAAAAAGAATTAAGAGATTTATATTTACTAGTTAAGAACTGAAAATATTATATTTATTCAAAAGTGGTTGTAGTTTCAAAAAAATATAAGGCATGACATGTCATTATTCATACTTAGAACTTTTTCATTTTTCTCTTTTGAACCTGAACTTAAAAGTGCGGACCGACAGTGTGGGGGCCTTTGCAACAGCCAAATTTCTCTCGGAAAAACTCGCAATATATACACAAGAATTCAGCGCCTGTGAACACACCAGACTGGTCTGATAAATTACTCAGGATCCACCAATCCTTGTCACCAGCTACCATTGGATGGCTTCACTGGGATAACCATTATGTCAAAAAACCATCCTCAGGCATGGTGGGTCACTACAGCAAACTCTGCATGGTAAACTTATTCTAGTCCTTGTTTCTTACTCTAGGCATGTACAAGAAAAATTTTCACAACATCAATAGTACTCAAATTACACCAATCTAGCAAGCTGCTCATACCACCATCATCTCCAATATATCTGGTATACCACTCACTCTCTCCATTAAGCTCAAACACTACTTTATGAAATTCTTCCAGCACATTCATGGAACACTAACTACAGTCCAGCACAAAATATTTGATTGTTTTCTCTACTCCCCTATCATACTGCCAACATTGTCTATTATTATTTTCATTCCACCTCCACGTTCGTCTATTTACATTCAATGCCTCACACCTCACAGCAAACAAGAGTTGGCTTCCAAAACTACCATCATAAAATATCTCACACTTAGGCACTTTCTTTCGCATATATCAGATTAGTGTAGGCTTTTGCGTCATGCTAAGCATCCTTTTATTCAATCCATACTTTTTTGTTTGCCTCTCAATCTCTTTTTTTCTACCTCTTGCAGTCCTACTCTAGTCCATCTCCAACATTCATTAAAAGCTAGTCATCCACAGGTCTCCCAATTCTAACACAAATAATCCTTTGCATACTTAGTTTACTTTCTTGACATCCAACATTTTTCTCCCAATAGGTTACACTCAGATTCCATTCAAAAATTTGCTTTAACCACCTGCTATTCTGCATTCTCTTAATTCTTACCTTACAATTCAACACAGCTTTCATCATTCTTTTTTTTCTGAAAATAGGCTCCATCCTGGGTCACCTCTAAGCTTCTGTAGCTTCCTAGAGCACCCAATGCTAGACGCTCTACCTAATTTTGTATCACATCTAGCCTCTCAAAGTCACTTCCATTCTAGGCTAGAGCACTCATACCATACTTGACACTAGGCATAGCAATGTACTTCCACATTCCTCTTACACATTCATACTTATTTGCTGTATCTGGCCACACTACTTAACCTTCCACTCCACTGCATTGCTTTTGCAACTTTCTCACCTTTAGTTCTAGTATATCCATCTTCACTTACCATACAACCTAGTTTCTGCGCGCCCGGCGGACCCTTTGCGAAAATCCGGTGAAAAAACTAAGACCCATACGCGCACCGATTCGAAGAAGGATGAACACCACTTACCCTAGGGGCCGCGCTGGCGTTCACCGAAGGAGTGTTATACCCCGACGTGTCGTCCATGAATAGGGTAGCCCCTCGAACGCGTCGTCGCAGCGCCTTCAAATTTGGCAGGCACATAAAAGTCCCTCTCGACACGAACCTAAGCTTTTTTCTTGTAGATCGGGCGAGAACTTTTCCTTTAATGGCGGTTCAAAGGTCAAAAATCGACCAAAATGGGTCATTTTCAAACTGCTGCCAAACACCCATAGAATGCCTCTAGGCGGCTATAATTTCAGCGTGTGGTAGACGAAACAATGGAGCATGCGCCAACGTTGCCATTTTGCGATCCGTTTGTAAAAAGTATCCCTCTTTGCCCCTCAAAGTTGACGAAAAATTTTTAGGGTATTTTTGACGAAATTTGGAGAATTTTTTTGAGAAAACCACGCACTTTTAAACTTTCAAACTTTGATAGCTCGTACATTTCCAAAAGTTCTACGCCTCATGAAATCAACGGCTCTCGAAACGATCAAGTTTCCACACAACTTCGGGTCAAAGTTTTCCTAAAAATTTTTGGACAATTTTGGTGAGGCGGGAGTTTTGTCCTGAGTTCGACGGCAATACCTGTGGCTCTCAAACTTTGTAGTCTCGTTTAGAAAGCTTTGTAATATACCCAGCGAGTTTTACAGAAGGCCAGCTTAGAAAACTTGAGTGGTGCGCAACTTTAAAGTTGAAGTAAAAAAACGCGTTTTTTAAAAGGTCATTTTCGACCGCCAGTTGTGACGTTGTTTGATCGATTGGTGACTTGAAAATTTGATACGACCTAGTTTTAATCTTCTTCTCAAAGTTATCAAGTTTACAGTTCATCATGAGCGAAACTTTTCTCAAAAAATGGTTCCAAACACAACCCCCAAAACCACCAAAAAACGTTCAAAACGTTTTTTAGGAAAATGGGGGTGACCTACGAAAAACTTCATTTAACATTTTCTGCTCGGTTTTTTGTCGTGCATTCAAAAGTTCTTGGGCAGGTTGAATTTCGGCTTCGTTTGAGCGTGAGAGATTATTTTCACTTTTCCAGGCCATTTTTGCCTTTCCTTCGCCCCTGAAGCCCTCTTACTCACCTTCGAGGGAGCTGAAAATCACTTGAAAGATGCGTCTTGAGGAGATCTTTCGATTGATACTCGTGTCTCAAAGTTGTAGGCCTTCAACTTTTTGTTTAAATTTGAAAAAACATCAAACCTTAGGGAGGAATCCCGAAAATTGACAAATCTAGCGCAAAAATTGGATACCGATCCAGCTTGTAATGAAGTCTCCAAAATGCGAATTTCTTTTAATGACTGAATTTGGGGCCTGAAATGGAACTTTATTGAGTTTAAAGGTTTTATATAGATGCCCATTTTTATGAACTTGTTGCTGTGGTGTTTTCGAATGCGAAACAATATATTTAATTGAATTATTGAAGTTCAAAGTTTTTCCTGATTTTTTGTTTATTCTAGACGGTTTTGCGTATTTTTAAGAGTTGTACTGTGTTGTTAGAGTTGAAATAAATTTATTAGGACTCGCAAGTCAACCTTCTAAGTGGCTTATTTGACCTTGAAATTCTTAAAACTTTTTTACATGACGCGTAATTCATTAATTTCAGGGATTTATAGTGGTTTCACAGGAAATTTTATAGAGAGCAAATGTGTTTAAAATAGGCGATTTACCTTAGGGTAGGGTTATTTCACTTCCAACAAGTTTTGGTAAAGAAAAAAAATTTTGGTTCCGCGATCAATTTTTCTCAAAGTCCGGAAAAATTGGACGCATCTCGATCTCGATTTGTAATATGTCATTGAGGTTCAGAATTTGAGGCTCAAATCTTCTGATGCTTGTCAAAGTTGTCATGTAAAAGATGTTTACAAAGTTTTACCTACTGGTAAGGTCCATAGTGTAACTATCATGGTACCGAGTAAGTGGAATGAGGTGAAATATTTCGATTTTTGGAATGGATTTGTTAACCCTACAAAAAGTTTTCTTTGGAATTCATCGAAAATAATTGAAAAGGTATACTAATTCATTAAACATTTTCTTAATATGTAGAATTCCGTAGTTATGAGAATACATAGTACGTAACATTCATGAAAGAATGCATGCTAATGTAAGGAAGATAAAGCTTGTAATTATTTACCAGATTATTCAAGAAGCAAGGAATGAATGCTCGAGGTTATCTGAATGTAATATTTTCGAACATTTTGTAATATTTTGTCTCGTACGTCGGGAAGTGTAACTTCTGGGAGGTGTTGAAGAGATTTGGATTTGGGCTAGTGAAATTCACGCAAAATTAACGTACTGGTATGGCTGAAGGTGTGACCATGATAGTAGTCGCAAAGTAATGAGAGGTCAAACATGCAAAGTGATTAATTTTTGACGCAAAAAATTTGTCGCAAGTGAAGACCTATCCATTATGATAGAAATTTGATTATTTTGCCCCCCATTTTTGCGGTATCTGTAATTATTTGTAGTGTTTATTGTTTGCAACGAAAACAAAGCGCATTCTTAAGACTTGCAACTGCATTTGGTATTCGATGGTCGAATTACTCCTGAGAGACGCGGACTGGCGTATGGCCTTTATGACCTTGATACCAAGCAAGATGGATACAAAATAGTTATTACTTGTTTATATAACTCCTTTCTATTCATGTATAACTCATTTATGTATGTCAAGCTTCGTTGTTAGTTGAATCTTTGCCTTAAATACTTAGATATTGAGTGAAGTAGGAACAGCATTTTTGACTTGAGTTACCCCTCGAAGCCGTGCTTAATCAAGAGGTATGTTCAGTCATTTTGAGACACTGTACAACTTTTGGTGGTGACTTGAAAAACAAAACGAAAGCGTTGTTCAAAGCTCCATATGTCGGTGAGTTTTTGAGAAATATTTGTGGTACTACATGGAAATATTATCGGCTCATGAGTCGGAAATACCTCTGGATGAGAATTCAAGATATGAAATAACTCGCATTTTAACATAGAAAATGGTGCTAAGTTGTTTAGGCGGTGTTAACCAGTGAAGCTATTGAATATGATGGAAGGATCGATTCTATTATGTTTTTCGGGAGGTAAATTGAACATTTACGGGTGAAATAACGAACATGAATTCATTTAGAAATTATAGGAATGGGTCATTTCACTTATTTCGATGCCGAAATTTGAATGAATTTTTAATGAGAACTCACTTTATGTATGTCAAGCTTCGTTTTTGCTTCAATGTTGTCTTTAAAGATGTAAATATTAAGTAAATGCATAACAGAATTTCTCACTTGAGTTACCCCTGAAAGCTCTCCCTTGAGCAGTGCATGTTTTCAGTTAGTTTGAGATACACAATGTCTCTTCATGGAACGAAAACTTAAATTTGATGTTCGCTATATCACTCATTTCGCATAGATCATGGTTGCAGTTTGCACGAAGCGTGCGGTCTGATGTAGGGAGGCGATAGCACTTTTTTCGTGTGGAGAAAGTGATATTGAGTTATGTTGATAGGTAATGGGTTTGCTTTCATTGTAAATGATGATGCATTGGTGAACTCGGTTGTCAATGGAGTGTAGTTTGAATTAGGCATATATTTTTTTGTGCATTGCAGGTAGATGTTCAAAATTTTTATACAATGTACATATGTATGTCTGTTTATGCTGACATTTTGAGAACGGACCTATAGATATTTTGGGGTGAATGAGTTAGATTAGATTAGATTATAAGTTAGTTTAAGCCTCCCTAACCGCTACAAAAAAGAGCGTATCGAAGAGAGGAAGGAGGAAGGCACCATTTAGTATGGAGATAAGAGAATGAGGAATCTATGCAGAAGGGGCATAGAAACAGTAAGATGGGAAAGAAGTTCATGAAATAAGATAAAATTTGAAGAAGAAAGTCAGAGGTGCTGAAAAACAGGACAGCAGTGAACCGAAAAAAGGTGGTCCTTAACATAACAAAAAACATTTTATTTCAACAAAAAGAAGGCCTACCTAACTCTCAGCTCGGGCCCTCACATTTTTCCCCTGGGGTGAATGAGTAATTTTCGAAAATTCTATGCATGTTTAAATGAACGATGAAGGGTACTTTGAATTCAGGTAGAGAATTCATTTTGGGCTCATATGACGCGGAATGAAAAGCAGGGTGTGAATGTTGTTGATTATATCATGTTTATTCATGATTGTTTGATATATGGGGAAATGAGTTGTGTTAAATGTTTTGTCCGTTATTTCGTCCGTGGAACGTGTTGTGAGCTATTTTTGTGGCAATTTCGGACATTTCGACTTGTGCAATGACCAAGCATGTGGAAAATTTAGGAAGAGTTAGACAAAAGTTCAGGGATATTGAAATGCTATTTCCAATGCAAAATCGCAAGGAAGACAAAAATCGCTGCAGATAATACTTTCATAACCATACAGACTGATGCCTTCAAGCCCATTAGTAAACTGTAGGGGGTAACTACACTGAAACTGGGTAGAAATGAGACAGAAATATTTTTCAGAGTTTCAAATTGATTCGAAGGTGAATGCAGTGCCCTTCGAGTATGACTAATATAAGAGCTGCAATTTTGCCGCTCAACGAGGTGCGTAGCACTCGTTGAGCGGCTCGAGAAGTCAGATTTAATTTTTTCAAGCCTGAATTTTATCGCGCGACGGCGCGTTCCCTCATTGTGAACCCAATGAAGATGAACAGGTGTCGATGTTTTATTAAACGAGAATTATCTTTCGTTTTGATGTGGCATTGCGATGGCATTTTTATTTTGTGATGATTTTTATGTTACTGAGGATTAATGATTGTTTTGTTGTACAATGGAGCAGGATTGGATGATTTAAGGGCTGTGCATGAATAAGTGAGACGCCATCTGATGTATGTAAATGTTACGCTCATTCGCATCATTTATTCGTGGAAAGAAAGATATTCAGTATTGGGTTTTTGAGGTTCATTTCAGGAATTATTGATAGTAATTGGATGTGTCAAGATGTTGTTGAATATTTTGCGTTTTTTGTGGATTATTTTAAATGAATTTTCAGAAGGAAAGGATATTGCTCCCATACGAAAGGGAGTAATCAATTTTGAAATGAGAAGTGGCTATTTTTGTGGGTTTCGGGAAGACTAATTTTCGTGCGTCTGGCTTTGGGGGAATTTTGAATAGCTTTGGTAGAATTTCATTATTTTTTGAACCGCATGTATAAGTAAAATTTGGAATGAGGCTCATGTAATTTTAACTAGTTATAGGTAACATGTAATGTGTTCTGGTGGGATGAACAATCATATTGATAGTCTTGTAAGCATTTTTGACCTTAGGTGAATTCTCAATTTAATTTTAAAATGTCATTCTCCCACGACTCTGTAAATAATATTGTTAAGAAAGTTTCAGTCCCGCTTCATATAAGGGATTTCTGTAATTTTAAGTTTTGATTTAGGGGAAGCTATATAATTTTGAGTAGGAAAGGTTGAATGACTTTGTGTAAATTGATGAGAAACAGGGGATGGACGGTAAGTTAAATGGAATACAATAAAAGTGGTGAAGAATTAAACCAAGAAATTGGATACATGAGGTTATAAAGTCAGGTGGGGATAAAATTGGTTATGTTAGGTTTCATTAGACTAGGTGGGGTTAGATTACTTTAGGTTGGGTTGAGTTGGTTATATTAATTTGGGTTTGGTTCGGAAGGGATTGGTGAACTTATTGGTTGAATTGTGATTGGTGTAGTCATTTTAACAGAGAAGATCTGATTGATTTGTTGAGGTTGTGTTATTCATGAAAAATGTCAGTTACCCCTCAAAGGTCTGCTCCAGCAGCGCATATCTTCAGTTATTCGGATATACACCATAAAAGTTTCCCGAGAGAAAAGAAATATCAAAATTCAGTGTGTAACCGATGTCTCTTAGATCCGTCTCAAAATTGGAGAGATCACGGTCTGTGAAGTAATGTGTAAATATGGGCTTAGGTTACGTTTTTATTTGGTAATGGTGTCGGAGAATCAATCGATTTTGGTGTTTGAAAGGTAAACATAGATCCTAAAATGAAATACATTGTACACATCGGTTCGTGATTTGAGACGATGGTGTATCTGATTGTGTTGGCTAATTGTGGTTATTTTTTAAAGTGTGCCCTACATGTGTATGTGTATATGTGTGTGTCTGTGGGTGTGGGAGTGTGTGTAAGAGTGTGAAGGTTTGGGGTGTTGAGGTGTGTGTGTGTGTGGGGGTGTGTATGTGTGGTCCGCCCCGGTCTATGCTGGATATTTGTATTCTTTTATTCTACCTATTCTGATTTCTCCAATTTCCCAGTCTGTCTGTCAGTCTCATTACTATTTATAACCATAACCTTACTTTTATCAGCACCAAAGTTCATCTTGAAATCTGTACTATATCCATTCATAATGTCAAGCATCCATTGTAATTTATGCCCAAATTCATTAACCACAACCATATCATCAGCGTACAACAAACAATTCAGTTCTCCTTACCAACTTTCAATCCTAAGCCACTCATTTTCAGTCAAACTGCTAATTCTTCTGTGTACAGTCCAAACAACAGTGGAAACAGAGTATAGCCCTATCTCACACCTCTAACACTCCTCACTAGCCCAGATTCCAAATTTCCTAACCTGTAGATAGCCCTTGTGTTCTCATAGAGACTTTGCACAATATTTACTATCTTCCTACTAAATCCAACTTTTTGTCAGGATATCAAAAGCCTAACCCAATAACCAAAAATGCTAAATATACCTTATCTTCCTTCCTCACTTGCTCAATTATTTTACAAATAACAAACTGATGGTCATCAGGTTTATCTTGCCTGAATCCATTCTGTTCTTCTCCCAGGACTCCTACCTCTTCAACTAAATATTTCATTGCCATTCACAAATACCATAGAAAATCTTCTATACAGCATCACTCACAGCAATAGGTCTGCAATTTTCAAATTATTTCACACTTTTCTGCCTGCCTTTATGCAACTGAACTACATTACACTTGTTCCAATCATCTGGTACTCTTATGCTCTTCTATACCTGATCAAATAAACATTTCAACATCTGGTAAATGTTAAGCGTTTGCTAGAAATCGATTTTCCAGTCATTGGTGCCTAAACATATTAATTAGATTGATATAAATAAGTTTTCTTCTATGCACTTTCTGTCAGAAACGACTATTTTAATAGTTATAGTGGTATTATAATTTTTTCTTTGATGACACATGCAATCAAATAAACAGCTACTAATCGATTTTTTAATTTTTGTTGCTTGAACCATGGTAATAATATCGAAATAACTACTTTTCTTCTATAAACTTTTTGTGTCAAATGAGTATTTTACAAGTTAAAGCGGTAGGTTTTATTTTTTGCGCAATTGCGCTATTATAGTACGTTTGAATACTTTATAATTTATTATTAGTTCATCCCACAGAGCCTGCAGAGCCTGAATCCACTTCTAGGATCTAGTTAATAACACAATAGAAACTATCATCCACTTCCAATGTATTCCATTATTTTGATTGGTCGGACAAATTTGTACGAACAATTTTTTGTCCGAATTTGGATCCACTGAAACCATTGCCTAACAAAGGTGAACAGCAAGGAGGAGGGAGGAGGAAGGGAAGCAGGCACTCTAGACAGGTAAGTAAACGGCGTTTTAGAAATTAAAACAATTTTTTTAACTTTAAAACTAACACTACACTTTCCTTATTTTAAATGAAATAAATAACGTATAACAATACACTTAGCTTCGAACTTAAACTAAGCTCAACATTTACGTAAATTTAATAATGTATCACTTCTTTTTGCCTTCTTGGCTGCACTTTCTGCGCTTTCACTCACAGCTCTTTTCAAGAAAAATATATCCGAAGAACTTTGCTTTTGCCTGTCTTTCAAAATGTTTTGAAAATGTGAGGAACAAGTGTCAAAGTGCGCCAACTAGCGGGACGCTCCGGAAACACGGCTCGTATCTCGGATTTGTGCTCTTGAACGAAAATATGGCCCGAGCTCCGGCTCGTATCTCAAAAAACTCATATGTTAGGCTGTTCATATCTTGAGGTACCACTGTATGTGTATTTGGTTGAATTAATGAAAAAATTCTCATGCCTAAACAGCCTCCTTATCTCTCTGCTGTTATTCTCAATTACGAGAAGGCGAGATACAACACTCACTATCTTGTGCTCTATCTACTGCTCATCTTGTGTAACAGTTTACATTGTAGAACCTATTTGGTGACTAAGGCCATTGTGGGAGTAGCATGAAAAAAAGCATCAGAAAAAAAAGTAGCACTAAAGCATTATTTTTGCTTTAAAACATCTAATATATTTTTTAAAATATGATTGTTAAAACATTTGTGTGAGATGAAATCACTTATGAGAAGTTTGTAAGTTTTTCTAAAAAAGTGAAGATTGTGAGTTTTTTGAAGAAAGTGAAGATTGTGAGTTTTTTGAAGAAAGTGAAGATTGTGAGTTTTTTGAAGAAAGTGAAGATTGTGAGTTTTTTGAAGAAAGTGATGAACAAAAAGGCATGTGGCCATGATATTCACTGGCAGCATCTCCTTGGACGAACAATTTTTCGTCCGAATTTGGATCCACTGTAACCATAGCCTTAGCCGTACTGGTCTGTCTCCAAGGCAAGACTATTGTGATAAATAACTATTTCTTTATTTCATATTTTGTTATGTATTTGTTAATTATGCATGTTTATTTGTTATTTAAAAACATATCTTTATTCATAATATACAATAGTTAGGGGATTTTTCATAGGTCTGGAATGGATTAAGGGAGTCATCCAAGGCCCCTGCCAGGCCCCTGTTGCTCCGATGGTCATTTTCCATGTTTTTGTTGGAAAAGGACCCTTAGGTAGTGGGCAATTCGGTCCTAAAATTTTATGGGGCTACGGACAATCGATCCCCCCAGGGGGCTAAGGGGACCAAAATTCGACCCCATTTAGACCCCATATAAAAAGAAAACAAATGGAAAATGGAAAATTGCTACTATACTTTTGTTAGATATGTTTGAAGGATTCTAAAACTGTCTTTGGTTGTGTTCTAGCATAAAAACTCAATGAGTTCTATTCTTTTGAATTAGCAACACCAATGGACTAAAAACCAATGTGTTAAATTTTTTCAAAAACTAAGGCCTGAATAAAAAAAACGTGTAGAAGAAATTGTCTTTCTTTTTAAAAGTTACACATAATAGTCAAATTTCATAAATCAGACAGAAAATACAAAATTTCATTATTTTTATGAAAAAAAAAGCAATTTTTTATTTATTTTTCATGGAAATTACAATTCACAATGTGAATATGAAGTTATGCATGGAGATTATCAAAATAAAAATGAAAACAGCATTCAATTACATAAATTTTCCATTATATTACACTTCAACAAAAACTTTTGTTTTTGGTCTGTACTGTCAAGTTACGTATTTTCAGCATTCAGAAGAATAGAAGTCATTGAGTTTTGTTGCTAGAAAGAAAACAAAGACAGTTTTGAAATCCTTGGAACATTTCCAACAAATTCATGTTCGTATTTTTGCAATTTTTGTGTTTTGATTTTTTTTTATCATAGTTCAAAACCAAAAATTTGTTCTACTTTATATTATGGTAAAACATCGCATATATCTAAAAAAGATTTAAATACAAAAAACTGAACATAATTTTGTTAGGATTGTTTCAAGGATTCTAAAACTGTCTTTGTTTTTGTTCTAGCATAAAAATCAATGACTTCTATCCTTTTGAAATATGTATAAAAAATGACTGAAAAACTAATATTTCATATTTTTCAGAAAAACTAAAGCCTAAATCAAAAAAGTTACATGAATAAAATAGGTTTTTCTTGCAAAAATTCATATATTGGCCAAATGTCAGACCAATCAGATCAAAATTCAGATTTTAGCGGATGACCCCCTTAAATCAAATTCAATTATTTTAAATGTGACAAATTTGTTTGAGATACAAGCTGATTCACTTACAAGCTTGGTTCTGGATCAAATTAAATTTGTATCTTATGATACCACTGGACATGGAAACACTAATTTTGTTCAAGTACTAACAAAAAAGGTAAATCTCCAGGAGAAGAACATAATCGATTTTCCAATTTTCAGTGCCTAAGCATGGTTAATTAGATGGAAATATACAAGTTTTCTTAAATGCCTTTTCCGTCTGAAATGAGTATTTTATGAGTTATAGCGGAAAGCTAATTATTGCAACTCTAGTGTTTGAAGTAGGAAGCAATTCATCGAGCACGTCGTATGGCAACACTGCAATGGACTCTCCCTTCTAATGCGCTCGAATGATCGACCGAATTCTTGCCATTTAAGACGAAAGTTAACATACCACTATAACTTGTTAGTTTTGAGTGATAATTTACTCTGTGTTATTAACTAAAAGATCCTAGAAGTGGGTTCAGGCTCTGCAGGGCTGAAAAATAATAAGGTCAACGTGAAGTTTATTGCAATCACGGAAATTAATAATTATATTCCAAACAATCACTAAAGGAACCCATTTAAGTACGTTTTACAATAACGACATTCTGCTTGCTGATGCTTTAATTTTGAATTATTAAACTTTGAAGTTGGCCTTCCCGCGCAAAACAAAGCAAGCAAATTTAATTAAAAACGGAAGCTAACCCCCTGTAACGAACACAAGCCTGACATACATTTCGTCACTGGAAGCCGACCCATCAGGATGCCGACCAGGCAGGAATTAGCTACTCAGGCTAAATAGCTAGGCCCAGATACTAGGTCAAGGTACAGCACGGACAAATAACAAAAGGGTATATTTAAAAGGGAGGTATGATAGTTAACAGAACAGACTCAGGGCGTGTCTTGCGGTAGCCGTCTCTCTTACACGAGATCGTAACTCTCCCGCTGACTAAACATCCCGCAGAACACCCTAAGCTTCAACAAGTAAAAGAGGCATAGGATTCGAGCAAGCACGACAAAGGACACTTACGAACATCAGGCAACACAGCTTTATTAGCCTGTTCGTAGACAAGTGCACTCTATGAAGGTCCTAATGCAACTGACTAGCTTCGGTCGAGCAGTCGCCCACTTTAGCTGCAGCCAGGCAGCCGCGGGACGGACCTCTATGTAAATCATAGCGGTACCGTCGAGGTACAAAACACGTAGTGAAATATTTTCACTACACCCCTATTACAAACGTATAGAGGTTGGGTCGTGAGGGGGAGGCATAGTTCTTCTAGCAAAAATTATAAATAAAGCTTTTAACCCACCCATTAGGGTGACGACCGCACTCTTGTTTACATTGGCTCTAAGATGGCGACCACCATGGGCGCCGCCATCTTGGATCCGATGTCAACAAGATTGCGGTCGTCACTCTAATGGGTGGGTTAGAAGCTTTATTTATAATTTTTGCTAGAAGAACTATGCCTCCCCCTCACGACCCAACCTCTATACGTTTGTAATAGCTTCCGTTATTGATTAAATTCTGTTTCACGCGCTCGCTTCCTTTGGCGCAAAGGCTAACTTCAGAGTTCAATTATTCGAAAATAGCGCATCAGCGAGCAGAATGTCATTCTTGTAAAACGTTCTCAAATGTGTTCCCTGAGTGATTCTTTGGATCCGAATTACTATTGGTCAATGTGAAGTTTAATGCAATCACAGAAATTAATAATTATATTCCAAACAATCACTAAAGGAACGTATTTAAGAACATTTTACATGAACGACATTCTGCTCGCTGATGCTTTATTTTCGAATTATTGAACTTTGAAGTTGGCCTTCCCGTGCCAAAGGAAGCGAGCGTAATTTAATTGAAAACGAGGTAAATGTAAAGGACTTGACCATAATTGATATTCGAATTTTCGATGCCTTAATAATGTTAATCACATGAAAATAAACAAGTTTTCTTCAATGCACTTTCCGGCGGAAATGAGTATTTTAAAAGTTATGGCGTTCAATGAGTTACCGGAACTCCATTGTGCATCACCCTATTACAAACGTAAAGAGGTTGGGTCGTGAGGGGTAGCCACAGTTCTTTTAGTTTTATAATTTTCACTAAAAGAACTGTTGCTACCCCTCACGACCCAACCTCTTTACGTTTGTAATAGGGGGTTTGCTCTTCGTCGGCTTGGTTGGCGCGCAGGAACGCCTGTTTACTTTCACGTCGGACCGCGCTGTATATTTTTCCCCGCCTCAAACACTGGAGTTACGGTAACTCATTTAATGCCATAACTTTTAAAATACTCGTTTCCACCGGAAAGTCCATTGAAGAAAACTTGTTTATTTTCATGCGATTAACATTATTAAGGCATCGAAAATTCGAATATCAATTATGGTCAAGTCCTTTACATTTACCGAAAACGGAAGCTAACCCCCTTCTACAAACGTAAAGAGGTTGGGTCGTGAGAGGGAGGCACAGTTCTTCTAGTGAAAATTATAAATAAAGCTTCTAACTCACCCATTAGGGTGACGACCGCAATCTTGTTTACATCGGGTCTAAAATGGCGACCACCATGGGCGCCGCCATTTTGGACCCGATGTCAACAAGATTGCGGTCGTCACCCTAATGGGTGGGTTAGAAGCTTTATTTATAATTTTCACTAGAAGAACTGTGCCTCTCCCTCACGACCCAACCTCTTTACGTTTGTAATAGCTTCCGTTATTAATTAAATTCCATTTCACGCGCTCGCTTCCTTTGGCGCCAAGGCCAACTTCAAAGTTCAATTATTCAAAAATAACGCATCAGCGAGCAGAATGTCATTCCTGTAAAACGTTCTGAAATGTGTTCCTTTAGTGATTCCTGGGATCGGCCTTCTTATTTTCCGTGATTGCATTAAACTTCACATTGACCTTACTATTTTCCGTGGTTGCGTTAAACTTCACATTGACTAGGAACCCATTTAAGAACGTTTTACAAGAGTGACATTCTGCTTGCTAATGTGTTATTTTTGAATCATTCAACTTTGAAGTTGGCTTTTACGGTTTTTACAGTTAAATTTTAAGATAACTATAGAGATGAAAACTATAATTATGCAAAGGTAGAAAAAGCATTATTGGTTTAACTGACATGTGCATCTAATAGGGCAAAAGTTTAAATTTAAATCCACTCAAGTTGACCCAACTCATTGAAATAAGTTTCCTAGTAATTCAGGACAAACCTTCAACACGATAGAACGGAGCACAATAGTGAATTTTGCTGATGCATCGGTCAGAGGTAAATCGGCAATCAAGTTTATTTATTGTTACGATATGCAACTAGTTACGGGCTACTTGGGTGTATATATTTACCAATCTTTATGCCAGTAGTTAGCTGAGTTTGAAGTTGACTAATATCAAAATAAATCGTCCAATCCACTTTCCGATGTGTGCCACGAATTTTCTAAATTTGAACCAAGACATTATCGTTACAACAACGTTCAATTTTATTTCTATTGGTTTTGACAGTACAAACACAATGTCGGTAATCATACGCACTTCGCAGACTATAACGCAGCACACATTAGCCTCACTACTTCATGTTTGAATAATAGTTCAAACCATCGATGTAAATGATATTAACAAATATCACAACATTTTGTGCTTTTTTCTGCTCAAACTGCATCATTTTCAGTGATGATACCTGAAATATGTAAATTGTTTTAGACACTAGATTTTGCTTAAAATTTTTTAAAACATATGGCTCTGAGGAGAATAGAACAAAAAAAATAATAATAATGAAGGCATCTACGGATGCTTTATTTCCAATCAAGCCTGATACATATCACCTTGTACATTGGATTTTCAAATGCCTTATACCTAGCTAACTAACGCCAGGACGCCATGACGCTTTCCCCCGGTC
This sequence comes from Morinoia aosen, assembly GCA_030386875.1. Classification (NCBI taxonomy): domain Eukaryota; kingdom Metazoa; phylum Arthropoda; class Malacostraca; order Amphipoda; family Talitridae; genus Morinoia; species Morinoia aosen. Next base: position 34,423,639 of record CM059577.1, read on the forward strand.
AAGACCGGTACCCATTTCATACACCTGGGTAGAGTGGGGTATTGTGCTTGAAATTTTTCTCCTATACCCAACAGAGAAAATCGCCACCGCCAGGGCCGAGTTTCGAACCGGGTTTTTGCCGCACGGCGGCAGAACCTCTAATAGCACATGGCTATCGCAAGCACAATCAGAACAAATGGCGTCCACAGAGCAAATGACTGTTTTTCATCAATTACATTGATGAAAAGATTGACGCCGTATGTGGGCAACAAAAAAATCTTATCAATATAGGCTTATGTCAATGGTATTGAAAATTAAATTGATCGTCTATGGGTTCAAACTGATTTCATTGCGTCAATACTTTGAGTCAATTAATTAATGGTCGTCAATCAAGCCAACAGACGATCAATATAATTGTCGATATTCATCATTGTCAATTATATTGACAATAAAATTGATCTTCAATGGGCCACTTTAGTGGGCTACAAAAAATCTCATCAATATATTGAGTCAATGATATTGAAAAGTGAATTGATTGTCTATAGGCCGCTTTACGCAAAATGTTCTAGTCGGTGAGCTGGGCAGTTCAAATTACCTAGTTCCGGCAGGCCGCAGCCGAGACACTTCAAGAAACAGTTTGGTACAGAATTTCTTTAGATTCCTTCTCGACTCGTGCTCCGCCAAAACATAAAAGTTCATTTACTTCATTCACATGTAACTTTCGAAATAATGCACCTATCGAGTTCAAATTACTCTCAAAAGAAAGAATGAAACTTTCTTAAGAGAAATTCGCGAATGCCAAAACACTTTAACGTTCACAGACAACAGGAAGTGAAGTTCCCGTAAGCTCTCGATGAGAGTCACATTTTTCGATGAGCCTCATTTTCTGCCAAAGTTAATTTCTAAACTAAAGCACCTATAAACTTCAAATCAATTTCCTTTTTTAGGGCAAATTATTCTTCACCGACATGTATGACAAAACTCTCATACGCTTCCTGGGGGGGGGGGGGGCAGAGAGCGAGGTTTCCCCACGCTCTCGATGAGAGTCACATTTTTCGATGAGCCTCATTTTCTGCCAAAGTTAATTTCTAAACTAAAGCACCTATAAACTTCAAATCAATTTCCTTTTTTAGAGCAAATTATTCTTCAGGCCGACATGTATGACAAAACTCTCATACGCTTCCTGGGGGGGGGGGCAGAGAGCGGGGGGTGGGTCCCATTAGAATTGGATGGAATCTGGGTTGCGGAGTCGGAGTCGGGAGACGTATGTTTTAAGTTGGAGTCGGAGATGCTTCTCCTTGAATCTTGTGGAGTTGGAGTCGGAGTCGTTCATTCGGATGTGGTGTGGTTTTCTCAGATAATTTCGCGAAAGCAATTAAATGAATTAACCGGATTATTTCCAATGAAAAAGTTGAGATAGAAACATGCTTATCTACTTAAGTAGATTCTCATATACCTATACACGTGTGCGCAGATATATCCACGCATGTGCGTGCGTACATATGTAGGCACACACACACATACGAGTATTAATATATATGCTGAATGAAAATGAAACACAAGGGACAAATATTTAAATATAAATTATTAAAAAACAACTTATCTCCTACTACATTGAAAAGGAGAGTCGAGTTCACTGTAATCGTACGTAATTATTTGTAAGAAAACAACTACAAAGAAAAATGAATTCGACAACGTAAAAAACTAATTTTTAATTTCATAATAGATATTTTAGAGAAAGCTTAGGTTACAGTCAACAACAACAACAACAACAACAACAACAATAAAAACAAAAAAACATCTCGGGTGGATCACATGCTATCGGTATTCTCTCCAACATTATACGGACATGGGTGGCAAAGCCCCACTCCCCTCAAAAAAAAAATATTGAGCTGGGGGCCATTTTCAGTCGCCGTTTTAAGTGAAAGAAAGAGCAAGATTGTTGATAATTAATGTCTGCAACCGAAATTATTTAAGGACAACATTATTTCAGGCCCCTTCCCCAAACATGGATAATATAACATGTAACTGCAATTTTTTAGAAATTAACAGTTGCGTAAACTGCTATGGACTTCTCCCAAGTGGGGAAGTTGTTTAAAAAAAATGATTTGCCTTGGAAGATTTAAGATAAGCTGTTAGAATGGGTTGATTCAAGATTGATTAATAGGCAAGGTTGGTGTTCTTTGAATAAGGGCCACCAGTCGCCATCGAACGGCAACACTTAATAAACTAATGACTTAATCTGACTCAGAAGGAGTTAAGTGACGGTATTCGGGTTGCTCTACTGGCACCTAATTTCATTTGCACGACTTGACCTCTGCAGGACAATGAAAGGACTTTTATACTCTCGCCTGATGTTTATTAGTTGACTCTGAGTGCCGTGACTACGGCAGCAGTGGGGAGATCCACTTCTTGAGGAAGAAGGTCCGGGTCCAGAGAGTTGACGCACTCCAGCAGGTGCCGTGGCTCGAGGGAATCCGGGGTGGATCCCGGCGAGAGTGGATTTGTTAGTGTAATATTCCGCAGGTGCGGTAACAGTTTGTATTATGAGGTATCTCGAAGGAGGCAGTAATATCTGCCAGTGCCTTGTGGCTTACTTTGTTGATTGATAGCCGTTTAGGCTGAATAAATTTTACGAACGTCTCAAGTGATTCTGAGAACGTTCCGAATGCACCTCTAGTACGTTTTCAAGTGGTTCTGGAAACGTTACTATAGGGTTTTGTGGTGATGTTTGTGTTTCGGCTTCGCAGGTTCTTCTGTACGGGAAGAGAGCTTGGGTTACTTGTTCAAGCATGATAACACAAGGAGAGACAGTCGCTACGCAAGCCAGGCTGCGAGCTTTACTGCTGAATTACAGGATTGCCTCAAATAGAGGATTATATGCGGGTGCCTCGGCCCAATTCTGGTGCCTGAACAAGGGCGAGGCAGTCGCAACAATAAGTACTCGTATGGACAATCATGAATCTCCCTACGTGCCATTTCTCCAACAAACGAGTATTCTCCGGGTACTACTAGCCTTGCCGCGTCTTGTCCTAAATCGTCTCCGAAATGGAGTGCAACATTAGTTCACAAGATCAAGAGTATTATAAATCAAGGCTGTGGTCGCCGATTAATCTAGGGTGTGGTGCCTATTTACAATGAGTACCTTAAAGATCGGTATTGGACGCTTAGAACGGTTCCCACTAAGCAACAGCAAAGGGCTCGCTGTACTGATCTTACTTAAGGCTAAAAGTTGTCAAAAGATCCATTAACTTAAGCTAGGAATCGTGCCAGGAAGGCATGTACAGCCTAATTATTATTATTATCTATTATTAAATGCGGAATCTCTAGTCTACCTGGCTTGAACGTGAAGGATGTCCTACGAGAGGAGAGAGGAAGGTACCATTTAGAAAAGAGTAGAGGGAACGCGGAATCTATGCACAAAGTGCACAGAATCGGTAGTTAAGAAGGATTTAGAAAGCATTGATCATGAGGATGCATATCAGAATGGTATTAGGGCATCCTATGAGTAACAATGAACAACAACCACTGGAGGTAGCCGACATTGACATGAGGTATAAGGAACAGGTAGCTACAATTGAAAGCAACAATTGCCGGTTAAACTAAATTAAACCCCAAATCAGATAATTGGATGATTTCTGGACTAACAATTCCCAGGAGTTGGGATTTTAGAATATTCAGAGACTTCCCAGAGGTAAGCACAATCACCCTAATTTAGCTGAATCAGGTAACGACTAATTATTAACATTATTATACACAAATTGACCTAACCCAAAAATCAGTAGTAAGAGTTGTCACTAAAGTGATTATGATAGGAATTCTTGTTACCGTTACTACACATTGTTACACGCAATCAGACAGTGGGATGGTTCTGATCACGAAAGAATGATTATTTATATGACTTGACTTGAAGTGAGTCACTACCGAAGATACAATCTCTATTGGTGTAAATAAACTATCATAGCTTCATTTCTCAAGATATGAATTTAAACATTGACTAAAAATTGCAAAAGGAATTCCAAAATTACTTAAATCTGACTTAATTAAAATACAAAAAAATAGAGAACACAATTAATTAATACTGGAACACACAAAAGATGAGCAAACCACTAATGACACAATGGCAGCAAATAGATTATTCATATTCAATTGATTAGAGGCTTGAACACACAATTAATTTAGCACTCAAAAATTGACACAATGGCAACAGAATAGATTATTAATATTCACTTGATTAGAGGCTTGACACAATGGCAACATGATAGATTATTAATATTCAATTGATTAGAATTGCTTCTTGGAAAAACTATGTTGCCATCAAATATAAGGTATGCAGCGATAGCCGGCACAGGGGAGGTGTGAGAGATCACACTTCTTGGCAAGAGCCCTACATCACATGTGACACGATTAGTTAATTGAGAAAACCTGCTTAATAATACACAACATATTATTTACATAATACATAAATTTAATAGTTACCCGTAGAACAGCAATAGCACACACAATACTTTAATTCTCACCAGAGAAGAAAACCGAGATGCACACACTTTGAATGACTTGAAACGAGTCACGCTTGTGCGGGTTGAAATGTTGCCGACACGGCGACATGGGGGTTTCGTAACTATTCAAAAGTGATTTCTTAGGGATTGAATTTTTCAGTACACAATTTTAATAAAATTGAGGATAGAAGTTAAATAATTTCGTAATGAATTTTTATTCTAATGGTGGACTTTATTTTACTGAATTTTTAAAAGATCATTTTGAGAATTTCCGAAATTTGTACTGAGTTGCGTGCCGAAGGTTCGCTACAGCTACCCTCCCCCAAAGGAGATCGAAAGATCTGGTAGCGGCGAAGCCGATCCTCGACAATGACACGGAAAAATAACCAACTCCGAAGGAGTTCCCAAAGAACCGTGACAGCCAAAAAAAAAAATAGGGGAGAAGGACAGAACAGAGTTAACCACCCTAAGTCTGCGCGTAACGGGCTGGCGGACGAAGAGGTCTGCCAGACCTGCTACAATGCTCGGAGGCTGTAGAAGGAATAAGCTGGGGAACTGTGAAGGTTGACGTTCGGATCCCCAACTGTGACAATGACGGAGTATGTGGAACATTTCCGTGATGGGAGGCTACAGTATCAGAAGCATTATCCGAAACGGGGGCACCCGAATTACTAGGTTCCAACCGGGTTCTTTGAATGGTATAAGGTGGAACGATGAACTCGTTGCACTCCATAGTGGGAGGGAGGGTCCTTGCCCAAGCAGACAAGTGCAACCCAGTGGGCTCGACAGGTGTTAACCTGGGGCTAATTTGCAGCCTGGGTTGTTGTGGTTCACGAGAGTTTGTTGTAGTGTCGTCCGGAAGGGACAAAAACGCCGCCTTAAGGCGATCTATGCTGACACTGTCGCTTTTGGTGCCTCTTTCGATTACAAAATATTTACGAGACCTCTTGAGGACCCTGAAGGGGCCATCATAGGGGCGTCGCAAAGGAGTCTTTACCCCGTCTACCCGGACGTAAACGTGGGTGCAACTCTGTAAGCAAGGGTCTAAACTTTCAGATGGTGAAGGGAGGCGAGGTGGTTTGTAAACTACTTCGCCCATGACGCGCTTGAGGCGTGCTGCGTAATCGGCGATTTGGCTGGGGGAATCATCGGTTTGGTACGTGGGATCAATAACATCACCAGGCAATCGTAATGATTGCCCGTAAAGCAGTTCAGAGGACGTGCACTTTTGATCCTGCCGAAACAGGTTCCTCAGAGTAAGTAATACTATAGGTAGCCTGTCTACCCAATCGTGGTGACATTTTAAACAGCGTAGTGCCGCTTTGAGGTCACGGTGAACTCTCTCGAGGAGTCCGTTTGATTGGGGGTGGTAAGCGGTAGTCGAGATGTTGGCACAACCTAGGATTTTGGAGATCTCTAACCACAAGGCGGAAGTGAATTGAACCCCACGATCATGCGTGATGCTCAGAGGGACTCCAAACCGGGAAATCCACGTTTCGACAAAAGTGCGTGCTACAGTTTCCGCAGTTATGTTAGCGATGGGAACAGCCTCAACCCAGCGTGAAAAGCGGTCTATCATAGTAAGTAAGTAACTATACCCACGAGAGTTAGGAAGTGGGCCTACGATGTTGATATTGACTGCGTCAAATTTGCCGCCTGAAAATGCACAAGGTTGAATTGCGGCTTTGTTGTGCCGAGTGACTTTGCTTGCTTGGCAATCTGGGCAATTACGAACGAACTCTCTTATGGCCCTACGCATCCCGGGCCAGACAAAACGATCTGCGATTAGGCGGAAAGTTCTATCTGTCCCAGGATGGGACAAGTCATGGTAATGCTTAATGGTGGGCAAGCGCGAATTGTTAGGCAAGTAGTATCGGTTAGGCCGGTCGGCGTCACAGTAAACGCCTTCTCTGAGTGAGAGTTTTAAGGAAGAGTCGGGACACTCAATCAAGTTATGGATTTCCAAGTCGCACTGCTGCGCACGAATGACATCGGCTAGCGAAACCGCTTGTACTGAGGGTCGGAACTCGGGTGCTGACGGGTTTAGTACCGCGCTGTACACACGCGATAAGCAATCAGCAACCGTATTTTCCTCGCCTTTGATGTGCCTGATGTCACTCGTGAACTGCGCGATAAAACTCAGGTGCCGGCTTTCCCTAGGGGAGTGGCGCTCGGGAGGCATTCGGATTGCGTTGATTATAGGCTTGTGGTCTGTGTAAATTATGAATTGACGAGCTTCAAGGGTGTAGCGAAAGTGCTTTACCGCTAAGTAAATGGCCAGAAGCTCTCTCCCGAACGTGCTGTAACGTTGTTCGGTTGGGGAGAGCTTGCGGCTGAAGAACGCCAACGGCGAAGTGACATTATTGACTGTTTGTTGCAAAACAGCACCGACCGCTATACTCGACGTATCCACCAGCAGGCTGAAATCTGCCTCAGGGTGTGGGTAAGCCAATTCTGTAGCAGTAGCGAGTCTCTCTTTGATGAGCTCGAACGCTCTCTCTGCCTCCCCAGTCCACTCGACCGTAACGGGTTTGCCTCTTTTCTTAGGTTTAATCAAGGAGGTGAGTGGGGCAAGGGTCTCTGCGCAGTTCCTTAGGAATCGGTGGTAAAAATTAACCGATCCCAAGAACCTGCGCAACTGTTTTTGGGTAGTTGGTCTTTGAAAATTCCGTAAGGCTGCCACTCTTTCGGGAAGCGGCTTAATTCCCCTCTCGCTAATGTGGTGACCCAAGAAAGTCAATTCCTTCTTTCCCAACACACACTTCTCTGGATTGATCAGTAGTGAGTGCGACGCTAGTCGTTTGCAAAGCTCTCTCAGATGATATACATGTTACTCAGGCGTCCCCGAAGCCACTAGCACATCGTCAAGATAAAAATACAAAAAGGGTAGGTCGGAAAGGACTTCCGTCATGTGCCGCTGAAAGGTCTGAGGAGCATTACGCAGGCCATATGGCATGCGAAGACACTCGAACAGACCGAACGGCGTGCACACTGCAGTCTTTTGTATAGAACTCTCGTGCATCGGAATCTGATTAAAGGCACGCTTGAGGTCTATTTTAGAGAAGATTTTTGCCCCTGCGAGATTCGCAGTGAAGTCTTGCAATAGGGGAATGGGGAATCTATCGGGTGTGGTGACTGCGTTAAGCATCCTATAATCCCCGCAGATCCGCGTCTCGCCATTAGCTTTAGGCACTAAGATCAAAGGACTAGACCAGGGACTCTTTGAGATGCGAACTGTCCCATCAGCTATCATCCGCTGGAATTCAGACTTTACCTCCAGCAATCGGTCCAGGGGAAGACGCCTTACTTTAGCGTGAACGGGCGGACCACTCGTCTCAATATAGTATTCCGTCAGCGTGTTGTGATTAGGGTTTACGTTAGGTAAGGAAAGGGCAGGGAATTCTGCCAACACCCGCTCGTATGGGCAAGTGATAGCGACGTTGCAAGTCACGCTTGCTGTGACGTTCACCATATTGACAGAGTGGAGAGGCCTTCTTTCACTGGATTCGCTATCAAACAAGCATCCGTTTCTCACGTCCACCACGAGCGCAAACCTCTGCAGAAAGTCTGCACCAATGATGGCCATGTCCACATCCGCCACTATGAACACGAACTCCATTGGACGCTTGAGATTCAGGGAACAAGTAAGGGATTTTGTGCCGTAGCATAGGATGGGTGAGCCGTTCGCGGCTTTAAGGCTCGGGGTTCCCGTACCCTGTTTCTCTATTTGGGAGGCCGGGATAAGGCTGACAGCGCTACCCGTGTCTATGAGGAATCTAATGCTGGTTAAAGGGTCAAAAATCGTGAGGCATCGAGTCAATATCGGTTTAGTAAGCGACGACGCCTGACTCGCTCTTACGCCGCGCTGTACCCGTTTTTTTGGTGTAGGAGTGCAAACATCGGGCAGTTAGGGCCTTCGCATTTCCGAGCCATATGCAGATATTGCTGGTGGTACCAACACAAATCCTTAGCTTGAGGATTTTGATTCTGCCTATTGTTAGGTCTAGGGTCGTTCCTCTGAAACTGATTGAATGACCTATTTGTACGGGCCTGGTGGTCAAACGGAGGAGGGTTTTGAGGAAGGTAATTTGCGTGCTGATGCGGTGATGTTTGGTGTTGAGTTACCGCGTGCACATCTCCCCGAGTGTTGGCACGCTCGGCTTGCTGGATAGCGACTAACGCTCCAACTTGCTGAGCTAGTTCTCGTAACAGCGCGTCAGTGGCGCTGCCGCTACTATTACTACTACTACTAGTTTGATTTACTGCCGGGGGCGTGACTAGGCTATTCAGACCCGATATTTCCGGATCGAGGAGTTTTTCGGCGAATTGGGCTATCTCATTTAGTGCCACGGGGGCGTTAGGGGAAATGAGGAAGGGTCGTACGTGAGCAGGCAAACGCTGGATGTACAATGCTTTGAGTGTTTCGTCGTCCATGTACCCCTTCGCTAAGCGTCTCATATCTTTAAGCAACGCTATAGGGGTTTGATTTTGAATTGTTGGATTTTGCGAAAGGGCAAGAATCCGAGAAAAACAATCCTTACTGTATATTTTTAAAATTTCGTTTTTTAAGAGGGTATAAGAGTTATCAAGGTTAGGGTTCATGAAGCTTGAAACGTCATCTATTACCTGCGTGGGTAAACTCCTAACTAGGGCAAAGTACATCCGCTTTTCGTCCGTTATGTTCAGGCTTTCGAAAAACTGTTCTGATTGTAGGAACCAGGCATCGATGCCGTTAATTTCAAAAGGTGCCAATTTTAGTGGGGAGTTTGCGTAATCGTTTGAGCCCTCTGGGGTCGTCATTCTGGTTAATTTTGACCAGGGTTGCGGAGTCGGTGGAATAAATTTGCGACTCCGACTCCGACTCCACCTTTCCAGAATTTGGCGACTCCGACTCCGACTCCGACTCCACCTTTTCAGAATTCGGCGACTCCGACTCCGACTCCGACTCCACCTTTTCAGAATTGCGCGACTCCGACTCCGACTCCGACTCCACCTTTTCAGAATTTGGCGACTCCGACTCCGACTCCGACTCCATTTCTCCAGAATTTGGCGACTCCAACACCGACTCCGCCTATTCACAATTTTGTGACTCCAACTTCACCTATTCATAATTTATAAGATGAATAGTTTATTTTTCAACTAGTGTACACAGACCGTCAAAAATGACAAGATTCAATACCTTTCTTCAACAAATTTTCGTTTGAGTGGAGTTTCCATGCTCTCAGCTTATTCCAATGGTAACTTAATTTTATTATAAGAGTAATAAACACTCAGAACACAGCATTTTTGAGCCGCAAGAGAAGTAGTTATAGCTTGGATACGTGTCGTATCCAAGATACAGAAATTCAGGATTACTGAAAGCAACTGCGAACTTGTGTATGTATATTTTAAAATGCAATACAGTACATTGCAATACAGTATATTGTAATATACAATATAGCATATTGTAATATGCAATACCCCCGCCGAACTCGGTATTCACGATACAAACTCGAGTATATAAGGCTCTGGATCGCTCTAATTGTGATGAAAGTGACTTATTATAGAGCTATTGCACAACGAAAATGAGTGTACTAATTGACAGTGAACTGGAACCAAGACGGCCAGTGCTAATTTTTTCCTATCAATTATTCTTAACAGGGTGAGACAAAACGTATAAATAAACACACGACAGTCATTCTTAGTAGTAAACGGTTGCTGGTGTTGAAACCTGTGCATATGTTCATTATATTCTTTATTAGCGAACGAATTTTAAATTGACTACAGATTGTTAATAATAAAGATACTAGTGTACATGATTGGTCAAAAATGACGGGATCTAATGGTATCATTTTAAAAAAATCTCAAGATAAAAATGGCAGACAAATTTATCCATTGTAATAGTACCCGCGATTAAAATACAGTATTCTCGTACTTGTGCACAGGTAAAACTCGTATCACAGATACGGTCATTAAGCATTTTAAAAAACGTCACAAACGCACACAACATTATTATTATATTATATAAGAAAGTTTTAGCCTCCCTTAATTGCACGACAAAGACGTTCTATGAGAGGAAGGAGGAAGGCCCCATCTAGTTGAGGGAATGCGGAATCTATGTACAAGGTGCACAGAAACAGGAAGCTAAGAAAGAAGTTCATGAAACAAGAAAAAATTGAAGAAGAAAGTAGTAGGTGCTGGAAAACAGGACAGCAGTGAACCGAAAAAAGATGGTCCGTAACAAAACAAAAACCTATTCTATTTCAACAAAAGGAAGCCTACCTATTTTTTAGCTCAGGCCCGCACATAGTACCCCTGGGAGCGCTAATTCTCATAGATACAATACCTGTATCCCCCTGAGGGGACGCACACAACAACCAAGCAAATTGTATAACATAATACCTATCTGAATTGTAATTTAAATTATTGTTCGCAAGAGGTTTTAAAAAATTTGCCATACCTTTTAAGCATTTAAATGCCTTTGAAATTTAAATGCGATGAGCCGCATTTTCTTGACAGTTGATTCGATTTTCACGCAATGTTTTTTACTTATAAATATAAGTGGGCAGATGCCTGGTTTTTCATATTTCGATGGTATTTATGATACTGTCCAAGCAAGCAGATTCCCATTGTAATGAGATAGGGGAAATTACGCACGAGAACATATACTTATCATTGACGGACACCTGGCTTTTTATTAAATCGGGTGTCCTGTAAAAATGTCCTCGATTTTTAATTAATTATATCTCAGCTTGAAATTAACACATCTGAATTGCCTTTTTTCACAATGTAGTAAATTTTTTTTCCTTTTCGAGGAATTTAATTTTTTGAAAATAGGTTGAATAACCACTTTACAATGTCCAATTTACTGAATGGAGTAGAAAAATTAACTGTTCAAAGGAAAAGTTTATAAAACAATATTGATATTCTTCGTTATTTTGTAGTTTCCATAAAACTGAACACACAAAAATTTTAAATCATTACCTTATATAACGTTTAAATAAATAAAATAATTTTAGTATCCAACGACATACCCTCCATTTCTCTCAAGGCAAGTATTACTTCTAGCCACCATTGAACGAAGAGTTTTACCCATTATTCCACCGTTTTCTATCAGTCCTTGAAACACTATTATTGAGAACACTTGAAACTCGAAACCTCTCAGAGGGTTTAAATACTTAGTTGTATGTACGATACATCGTTATGAAGTTATTCTTAACAGTAGGTATTGAAGAATGTAGAAGAACACCAGTTTTGTTTTTAAAACTTTTCCTTTTAACAATTTTTCTACCCCTTTCAGTAAATCGATCATCTTAAAGTTTATTCAACTGATTTTAAAAAACTTAAATTATTTCGAAAGGAAACAAAATTGACTAAATTGTAAATAAAAGACCATTAAAATATGTTAATTTAAAGCTGAGATATTATCAATTAAAAAGTCCGTGATATTTTTGTGGGACACGCAGTATAGTATTGATTGTTCTTATACAATGAATAGTCAAGTGTCTCCTTTGAACAAATTAATAAATAGGTTCAGCTATTTCGTGAGCAAAATCTCTCCTATGTTAGTACAATGGAGTTTTAGGATTTAAAACTCAAGGGCAATATTAACTGCTCGAACATTCATTTCAAATACCGAAGAACTTCAAGGGAACAACAGCAAGTCGATTCCCGAGATGCGCAAAAAGAGAAACCGTACCCAAGTTAGGGGGATCTTGAGGATTCCAACAGTGCGCTCAGCAGCGTCCTCTGTAATATTTTTATTATTAAATTCCTTTAAACTGGAGACCGAAGATCGTCTTTAACGTAAGGTTAGTTTTTAAAACGATACTCGCTAAAAATGGAAGACACCCAATGGACGCGGCCGGTCAGCAGCGCGTTACTCCGGTAAAAAAATTTAGAGGCGTTCTGAGTAGAGAGATACAGTGTTTCAAGATGTCTTGTCGCCGACTAGGTGAACATCGTATCTTATTGTAAAATTGCATATAGCACTAAGATTTTAACAATTAATTGACAATTAATTACCTTGAATAATAAGTGCCTATTCAAGAGGCTGCAAAAGCCGGGTCGAGGAGTTCAAGTCGCAGAAAGAGACTGCTTTTTACGCAAGAGGAATAAGTTAGAGGTACCAGACCCACTTTTATTAAAATGACGACATGCTGCCCAAGCAGAGCAAGCTCAAAGATAATTTAATGAGTGAACGCCAGTGCGTCACGAGTAATGTTAATTTAAGTGATTTTAGGTTAATACAGGTCTGGTAGAAGCTCAAACATGCTTAATTATAGAAAGTTAAATTTAAACAAAAAACGGAATGAAAAGATGTAGCTTCAAAACAAAAAGACGAAGAAAAGAAAAACTACTTTCAACAGTTTCAAATTCTTTTCTGTCAACTATGACAGGCCATCTGAAGGAAACTTTTTCTTCCACAAAGCCGGCATCATAAATGCGGAAGGTTTTCAACCGGAAATTTCATTGAACAAACAAATTGGCTGTCCGTCTTTGTTGGTTGGTTTGTCTCCTTTTCACGCTCTTAAAGATGCTAAATGACTCTATCTGTGATGCGAGTTTCATCAGTGCACTAGTACTAGAATATTTTAATCGCGGGTACTATTGGGTTGGATATATTTCTTGATGATCCACATCTGGAGAATTCGTATAAAGACAATATTAAATCCCATCATTTATCACGGGTCGAGTACACAATTTTATATACTGAGTGTTTCAGAACACGAGGTACAAAATTGCACACCAAGTAGACAATGGCGAAAAAAACACTTTTAATTCCATGAAATTTTCCCCCAAAAATCGGGGTCGAAAGATATTAGCTGTTTATTGTTTTCAATGATGAAATTTAATGGCACAATTATTCGTAATTTTTATTTTGAATTCACTTTAAATAATTGTTTAAAATGTGTTAAACCTACATCAATGCACTTTTCGAATGTTACCCTTACCGACTGCCGGATATTAGGAAACACGTCTGGCATTTAGGTACCTCACCTGCAGCCACTGCAATTCTGGCCACAAGATCTTCCTCAGACTCAAGCATAAAGGGTGTAGCATAAACAAGGCTCTTCATGTGTCCCCAAAAATTGAAATCGAGTGGAGTCATGTCAGGAGATCTAGGAGGTCATGCAACTAGCACATTTCGCCCGATCAACGTAAATTCAAAATAAATATTGCGAGTAGTTTATTCAATAAATTTCACCCGTTAACAATAAACTGCTAATATCTCAATGTCTCTTTCTTTGGAAAATTATATAGAAGAAAAAGTTTTTATTTGGATATCTTCTACTTGGTGTGCAATTTTTTGCCTCTTATTCTGAATCTGAAACACCCTGTATATTACTGACAAGCGTTTTCTGAGTAGGTAATATTGGCATTGTCTACACTGAGAAGCATAGATATGTATCAACAGTTTTTTATTACTAAGTATACACTAATTCAGTGAAATTATAATAGTTAATTCAATGACTATGCTTCAAATCCCCAAAATTATGATATACGTGTAGATTAGGTAGGCCAAATTTGCACACTGCCTTTTCTTCTTTGTATCTACACTATGCAGGGTAACAATGCAGAAAAGGTGTCATATTATTGCTCAACACTATGTTACATTTCGGCTATAATAAGCAAAAGTTGTTCTGCTTTCATTGCAGGGGCAGGACGTTTTCGGAAAGTTCTTTTTACGAATAAAAGTCACTTCTAGCTTCTTTGCGTGTATTATGATACTATCTCTTATTTTCGTCTAACTTTTTACTTTGTATTGGACACTTTGTTATTTTAATAAACGCCCAGGTTCTTCTCATTTCGTGTTTTTTGGAGCAATTTGAAACGTTTCCAGCAAGAGAATTTGTGCTATCGCATAAATGCAAAAACCATTGCAGCTGAGATAGTGCATTGTTTTCAGTTACAATGTGTGTGTGACTGTAAGTGAAGTTTTTGCTGGTGTGTGTAATTATTTTCATTGCAGCTCGTTTACATAGTATTTTAATTTTTTCAAGTGTCTCAATGCCGATATAGATAACCTTACAACATTTCCAAATCTTCCTTTACCAGAATTAATTAATTATATAATGCTACAAAACGAATACTATTTCAGTTTTTAAAAATGTATCAACATAATTATAAAATTCTCCATTTCAGCGTATACTTGCTTAGAAACTGGGGAGTGATACGAAGATAAAAATTAAACATGATGATGATATAGTGATATTCAATATAACTCTGAAAGAACCAAATTACATTCAAGGAATAATTTGAGAAATGAGCAGAAATTTTCATTGTTAATACATGTTAACTTGACTTAAAAACACGGAAGCCATATCAATTTTGATAACATGACTTGAAAACTAGAAGCCTTTGTGCACTAGACCATAGCTTCAGGTTTCAGCAAAGACTACTCATTGGCAATGAATCATAACCTAAAGACTAGAAATGTTTAAGATCATTATCAATTAATGCAACATTTTGAGCATACAGAGTTACCACTCTTTATGTGAGTACAATGTATTGCATCAGCTGAAATGTTCTACAAGTAACTTGCAACACATTTACTACTATTTTCCAGTTCTTATGTATTAATTGAAGAAAAAATGAACAAAACAGAAATATACAGAATGAATTTGCGATGCTTTCAATTACTAATTCCTGCTTTTAACTACAAAATGTACATTAATGCTGGGAACAAAAATTATACTTAGCACTCGTAGGTTTCACATATATATATATCTGTGCAAACCCTCAATGACTAGATAACATGACCGTATTAGGTGATAGGAATAAATACGCTGTTTCATACTTAGAACAAAACAATCAACAAAAACATTGCGTATTTTTTAGATTTTTCAGCAAAGCATTCTAACTCTGTTGTGGTTTACTTTTAGTTTTAAAGAATTATAGATAATTTTTAGCAAAAATTCGAATCGAAGACACCAAAAAATAGCGACTCCAACCACGACTCTACCACATCCGAATGAACGACTCCGACTCCGACTCCGACTCCACCGCATTCGGAAAAGCGACTCCGACTCCGACTCCGACTCCATCACACTTCAGAGTAGCGACTCCGACTCCGACTCCGACTCCACCACACTTCAGAGAAGCGACTCCGACTCCGACTCCGACTCCACCCTAAAACATCCGACTCCGGCGACTCCGACTCCCGACTCCGACTCCGACTCCGCAACCCTGATTTTGACACAGGTCTTTCCAAATGGTGCTTCAGTAGCAATGGTGCTGCATGTAGCATATCGCTACAAAGCGTAAGAATTAGAAATTTTCCCATTCGCACTTAAATAAATTAATTATTAGCATTAAAAATCTTACTCTAATTTATTATTAATTATTTTCTACTTCTAATTCGTAATCCTTAAATTTTTTGTGCAAAAAGCATAAAATTAAAGTCACGATTGACATGTTCGTGTTTCAAGCCTCTGAATCTGGCAGCACTGTGCGTGGCGTCCTTTCGAATCACATTCTATCGTGCCTTACTAGTTCGTGCATACCGTGTTCGTGACTTCAACGTCATCGCCACACACCACTCGCAACAGCCTCCCCTTGGGCCTTGCTTTGCCTCAACTTAACTGAATTGGCCTTAAACTCCCCAGGCATTTCCTTAGTGGGATTCCCTTTTGCTGGACTAGTATTGGGTTTTACCTCAACCGGCATCAACTGAAACTGGCCCGACCTTAACTGGACGTGACTTAACCAGAATTTACCTGGCCTTGGCCTCATTTTGTCTCGCTGGCATGGGCTTTAATGCTACTTAACTCACCTAAGAATTGCCTCAACTTGAGCCGCCCTGCCTGGCCTCAACTAAATCAAAATCGATCACTCACAACGTCACGGTTTCCTCAACGTCTATATACTGGGCTCTTAAATCATTTGCAATCCACACACACACGGTCGACTCCAGCACTTCTCCAGGAGCCTCCCGACTGCCCGGACTGCAAACCCTCTTCTAGCCAAGTTCGTCGGTGGTTCAAGACTCGGCGGTCCTCTCCGGCTTCCTTCCAATACATACCCAAAAAGCTGAGTCCAAAGTGCCTTATTATCCTTTCTCATGATTTTCTCCCAGATGCTTGTCGAGGTTTGTAAGGACTGGCTATACCCCACGGCCAGAATCCTTGCACTGGTGATCCCCAGTTAAAATAACCCCAAAACTTTCTTTAAAACTTGAAAACTATTCAACTCGATAAGTGTTTGGGAAATTGTGAGAGAGGTTAATTTTGGTATATCATTGTAGTGATAAATTTCCCATGTCGTAGTCTTTGAGAATTTCTTAGATTTACCGTGTTAATGGTGATTCTCTGAGCAGCTCTAACAAATTTTTTTTTTCAGCGTTATCCTGTCCTTGTTTGTTTTATGTGCCTCAGTAGGTAGGAAAAATATTTTTTTTTTCCTATTTCTGTGCTTACGTTTATTACGTTTATTCTGACTACCGTAAAAATTCGCGTTTCCATTCTCTCTTTCCCTCCGTTTCTTCAACGTTATTGATCGATTGAGTAGGTAGAAAAATAATTTTTCTCACCTGTTTTTGTGCCTACGCTAATTGCCGCATACCGCATAAAAAAATTTTTTCTCGTTTCCAATTTCATATTTCCTTTCCTTCTGTTTCAACTTAATTTGAATGATTGTGTAGGTAAAGAAATAACGCAAGCCCTTGCCACTTAATTCCAAGTCATAGGCGTTGATTACGCAAATTGAAAGAAAGCTGCTAGCATGACTGAATCAGATAATGAAGATCGAGCCCCCACAAAACCCATTAGGCTCCCCCCCTTCATTCCGGAGGACGCTCATACCTGGTTCCAACAGGTAGAAGCGATGTTTAGGTATCATAAAGTAACTGATAACACCGATCAATTTTACGCCCTTGTTTCCGCAGCCCCGACTAAATTGTTAAACGATTCAAATCAATTGCTCGAAAACCCTCCCGCCTTTGATCCGTACGGCACCTTGAAAAGAATGTCCGATTCAGATGTCCGATGCGGACAAATTTAGGAATCTTGTAGACGCCTCAGCAATTCCATCTGTCTCTAGCTCTTTCTCTCCCACTTCGCTAGTTAAAGAGCTGCGCAAACTCGCTACGGGTGTTGCCGTAGCTGAGGGTTTTCTGAAGGAAGTTTTCACGACTAAGCTTCCTCACAATGTGCGTCCATTTCTATCGCTAGCAGGCCCTGATCAAACTTTAGAGAAGCTTGCAGAGTCCACTGAGACGGTGATGCGCAACATTAATTTGTCACAAGCACCGCAAGTTGCTTCCCTGAATGCAGCTGCTGCAAATTTTAGCCCCGCAAATACTCAGAATCAATCCTCAGCCACAATAGATAAGATGCAGCAAGACATCGCTGAGATAAAGCAAGCGTTACAGAATTGCAATTTAGGTCAGAGCGTAGCTCACATTCAGCAAGGCCCAGGGAGATTCCAAAGCCACCAAAATGCCTACGACTATCCCTATGACTATCCCTCAAACTATCATCCTCTTCCTCCTCCTCAACGTTTTGATAGAGGTAGATCTTATGATAGATCAAATCAAGACCGCCGCTTCAGGTCGCGCTCTCGTGATGCTAGTAGCAATTTATGCTGGTATCACACAAAGTATGGTGACCAAGCACGAAAGTGCGGGTCCCGCTTTTGTCCTCGTTATACCGAAATGACCTCGGGAAACGCCAACAGCGACGCATAGTAGCGAGTACTGCGTTGCCTCATTCCCAGACTACTCGCTTACTACAGATTCTCGATCCCGTCACCAAATACCGATTTTTAATAGACACTGGCTCCAGTGTGTCAATTATCCCAACCACGGTGAAAGACAAAAACAACCCATTGTTGGCGACATTACGCGCCGCAAACGGCACGCCAATTCCTTGTTACGGTGAAAGAGTATTAGAGTGCAGTCTGGGATTGAGGAGAAAATTCACATTCACTTTCCTGATCGCGGAGGTACAAGAGCCCATCATAGGTGCTGATTTTCTAGCCAAGTTTGGCATACTTGTCGATGTTAAAAAACCGTAGAATTAGGGACGAGGAGACACAGATCTCAATTCCCGCTTGTGGCATAACTAGAGCTAATGTCTTGCATTCCTTCTCAATCGCTTTCAAACAAGAGTGCATGTTTGAGCGGGTGCTCGCAGATTATCCTGCACTAACAAATTCTAACTTAGTTTCTACAAAAATGCAGACCAGCACAAAGCACTTCATAGAGACGACGGGACCGCCAGTCTACTCCCGAGCAAGGCGACTACCGCCTGATCGATTGGCGTTAGCTAAGAAAGAATTTGCGCGCATGCAAGAAAATGGCATTATCCGCAGTTCCAAAAGTCCTTGGGCTAGCCCTCTTTTGCTA
Organism: Morinoia aosen; assembly: GCA_030386875.1. Lineage (NCBI taxonomy): Eukaryota > Metazoa > Arthropoda > Malacostraca > Amphipoda > Talitridae > Morinoia > Morinoia aosen. The sequence goes on from CM059577.1 coordinate 34,442,443, forward strand.
GTACCCAAGGCTAACGGTGAATTCAGACCGTGCGGGGATTTCCGCAGGTTGAATGCCGTTACTCTACCTGATCGCTACCCTATTCCTTACTTGCATGATTTCAGTGCAAATTTAGAGGGAGCTCAAATTTTCTCAAAGATAGACCTTCAGCACGCCTTTCATCAAATTCCACTTGATGAGAGTGCTATCGCTAAGACCGCGGTAATCACTCCGTTTGGTCTCTTTGAATTCCTAAAAATGCCATACGGCTTGAGGAACGCTCCTCAGACGTTCCAAAGGCACATGGCGGAAATTTTCTCTGACCTCACTTTCGCTTATGTCTATTTAGACGACATCCTAGTGGCATCCACAACCCCGAAGTTGCCAAAAGACCATCTTAGGGTCGTTTTTCAAAGACTGTCCGACAATGGACTCCTCGTAAATCCTGCAAAATGTGAGCTCGGAAAGCCATCACTGATTTACTTAGGTCATGAAATCTCTAGCCTAGGTCTAAAACCTTTGCCTTCCAAAGTAGAAGTGATCAAAAACTTTCCTCTTCCACAGACCCAGAAGGAACTAAGAAGGTTCCTAGGTTCTGTTAACTTCTATCATCGTTTCATACGCAACTGTGCTCAAACTCTAGCCCCCTTGTCTGACCTCCTCGAACCGAAACGAAAAGGCAAATCTATTGAGGTAAAATGGACGGAAGAAGCGCGCAAAGCTTTTGAGGAAATAAAGCACAAGTTAGCTTCCGCGACTGAATTATCCTACCCTATTGCTAATGCTGATTTTAGCCTCGTTGTAGACGCCTCGACTACAGCTGTAGGTGCCGTTTTGCAACAACAAGTAGGTACTAATATCTCTCCTCTTGCCTTCTTTTCCAAAAAGCTGTCGCCCACTGAGCGTGCTTATAGCGCGTTCGGTGGGGAACTTCTTGCTATCTATCTGTCTGTGAGACACTTTCGCTATGCTCTAGAGGCAAGGGAGTTTGTGATCTACACAGATCACAAACCTCTGACCTCAGCGATCAAGATGCCTTCTGAGCGGCATTCGCCAAGAGAAGCTCGACACCTGTCATATATTAGCCAATTCACCACGGACATCCGTTTCATTAAAGGGTTGGACAATACTGTCGCTGATTGTCTATCCCGCATCAACACTGTCCAAACCAGTGGTGAAATCACTTTCGGCAATATTTCCAATACTCAGAAGGAGGATCCTGAACTTCAGGACCTTCTCAAACCTTCTAACACTTCCTCTCTGAAATTGACCTTGGTTGACGGCGTGTACCGTGATGCCGAGCGACTTTCTCGTTTGTATCTTCCTGCGACTCTCCGCAAAGTAGCTGTTCTCCACTATCATTCCTTCTCTCATCCTGGTATTAACCGTACATTGCGTTTGATTTCTGATCGTTACGTCTGGCCAGCGATGCGTAAGGAGGTCAAGCAAATTGTGCAAAATTGCCATGCATGTCAGAGTAGTAAAGTGGTGAAACACAATCGTGCAGCGCTGCAGAGTGTTGCATTCACAGGTCACAAGTTCGACTCTGTACACCTAGATTTGGTGGGTCCGTTGCCTTTATCGCGCGGTCATTCTTATTTGTTGACCATCATAGATAGGTTCACACGTTGGGTTGAGGCTGTCCCTCTTCCTGATATCCAAACCGAGACTGTAGCGCGCGCTTTCATGTCCAACTGGATCTCTAGATTTGGTGTTCCCTTAAGTGTCACACATGACCGGGGATCACAATTCACCTCCAAATTCTGGAGTGAGCTTAGCACTGCTTTAGGGTGTGAAAACGTAAACACTACCGCTTATCATCCACAGTCAAATGGACTTATTGAGAGAGTCCACAGAGACTTAAAGTCGGCATTACGTTGCCTAAACGGCAGCAATGATTGGACTGACAGACTTCCAGTAGTATTGTTGAGCATCCGCAATCTGTACCGACAAGATCAGCAGTGCACAGCAGCAGAGATGCTCTATGGTCAAACACTTCGTCTCCCCGGCGACATTGTTGACCCAAAACCTTTGCCTGAATTTTCATCCGCTGACCGTTCCGCATATGTAACCTGTCTTAAAGACTGCATGCGTCAGATCAAGTATGTTGCCCCGCGAATGCCTCAGACTGAGGACAAACTGGATCCTGCTTTGCAAGACTGCACACATGTGTACGTCCGAAACGACGCCATCAAACCTACACTCACGCGCCCTTATGATGGCCCATTCAAAATACTCAAACGCACGCCCAAATACTTCATCCTTGAAAGATCTGGTTCACGCGACCCTGTGAGCATTGATCGATTAAAAGTCGCGTACACTTCCGATCATAGTGTAACTTCTAACTCATCATTCTCTCCACAGAATTCTCTTTCCACTGAGACTCGATCATATCTACCATCTCAGCTTCCTCAGTTGGCTGCATTGTTGCCTAGTCAACTCGAGTGTAATCCTTTCTATGTGCCTGTACATTCAAACCCTATCTCTAAGCATGTCGTAGATTCTAATTCTAGCCCTCTTACTGAAACAGCGACAAGTCTGGATAGACCAGACGAGCCCGCTGCAGTAACTCGTGTTCCTAGAACTCTTGCCGATCTACATTTGCAGACCCGATTGGTGAAACTTCCCCGCGTAGTAAGATTTATGAACTTTTGACTTCTCCCCAGTTGGAGAAATAGTTGAATTTGAATTTTTAAAGGCGTAGTAGCGAGGGAATCTCTCAAGTAACTAGGAGGGTGTATTATTACTTTTAAAGGGCCACCAGTGCCCGGGGTAGGGCACACTTAATTGATAACAATCGAATGATTTAAGCGCCTCTGACTCTGAAGGAGTTTGGGTTATTCGAGTTGCCTTCCTGGCATCATTTTTTTCCACTTGCACTATTGCCTATTGCAGGATAATGACGGAACTGTATAAGCTCGCCTCGGGTATTTATTTGACGACTCTGGGTGCCGTGACTACGGCCGCGGTGAGGGGGTCCACTTCTTGAGGAAGGAGATCCGGGTCCAGCGAGTAGCCGCACTTCAGCAGGTGCCGCGGCTCGAGGGAATCCGGTGTGGATCCCGGCGAGAGTGGATTTGTTAGTGTAATATTCCGCAGGTGCGGTAGCAGTTGATTAATGGTGTATACGAAGGAGGTAGTTTATTTACTGCTATTGCCTTGAGGCTTGGGGTGGTTGCTAGTTAGCCGTGTGGCTTAGTTTGAAATGAAAGCCGTGTGGCTTTGTTGAATTGGGAGGGATGTTGATTGAATGTTGAGGTGATTGTTCGTGTGTCGGCCTCCCAGGATCTTCTGTACGGGAGGTCGGTTTGGGTTACTTGTTCGAGCATGATAACACGAGGAGAGACAGTCGCTACGCAAGCCAGGCTGCGAGCTTTACTGCCGAATTACAGGGTTGCCTCAAAATAGAGGATTATATATGCGCGTGCCTCGGCCCAATTCTGGCGCCTGAACAAGGGCGAGGCAGTCGCAACAATAAGTACTCGTATGGACAATCATGAATCTCCCTACATGCCCTTAATTTCCCAACCAGTATTCTCCGGGTTGGAGTGCAAGATTGATAGATGAGGTACGAATATTACTGGGTAGGCAATGTAAGTTAGTTTTGTCTTCAATAACATTAAAGACTTCTGCCGCCCAATAATCTACGCTTTGACTGCTATTTACAATGATTATCTTAAGAGTTGGCAGTGTTTAATTCGAACGTTTACGCTAAGCCGCCGCCGAGGGCTGACTGTATTGGTCATAACTAAGGCTAGAATTGTCATAAAGATTACTTGACTTAAGCTAGGAATTGTGCCAGAGAGGGCACGTGCAGTCTCATTATTGTTATTATTTATTATTATATGAGAAATGAAAGGTGTCCTACGAGAGGAGAGAGGAAGACACCATGTGAAAAAAAGGTAGAGGGAACGCGGAATCTATGCACAAAGTGCACAGAATTGGTAGATGAGGAGGAGGATAAGAGCACAAGAGGGATTTGAAGAACATTGATCATGGGGATACAGATTAGAATAGTATAAGGCATCCTATGAGTTACAACGACAACAACCACTGGAGGTAGCCGCCATTGCCATGAGGTCAAAGGTAAAAGTAGCTACAGTTGAGGGCGACCAATTTCTGGTTACACTAAATCTAGCCCCCCCAGATCAGATAGTCGGATGATTCTGGATTAGAATTTCCAAGAGTTGGGAACTTAGAATATTCGGAGACTTTCCGAGGTAAGCATAATTACCCTAAGCAAGTAACGATTAATTATTAACATTATGATACACAAATTGACCTAGCCAAAAATCAATAGTGAGAGTTGTCACTAAGTGAGTATGATAGAATTCTTGAAAAATTGCTGAGGAATTCCCAAAGTTATTTAGATCTGATTTCATTAAAATGCAAAACTTGAGAACAAAATTAATTAAACTGGGACACATAAAAGATGAGCAACCACTGATGACACAATCACGATATGAAATTAAACATTGACTAAAAAATTGCAAGGAGGTCCCAAGAATTATTTAAATCAGACCTAGTTAAATACAAAAAATTGGGACACAATTAATTGAACTAGAGCACAAAAATTATTTAACCTGACTAAATTAGACATAAGGATTGGGAACACAATTAATTACAAAAACTGGGACACTGAATTGATTTAAGCCTAACTTTATGAATTACAAATGGTTGAGAACACCATTAATTGAATACTGGAACACTAAAATGACCTTTGAGCCTAGGTCTCACTTAATTAATCAATTATGGTAAAAATCTACAGCATTTTTCTCAATGCAATTGAACTAGAAAGCTCATGTTTCCAGTTTTTACCTAACTGAAATAAACAATGTACAATGACTTATTTAATTAAATTTGCTACTATCTATTCTTAAAAGTCAAGAATTATTTGTGTGTTCTAATTGATTATCTACCTAATTTAATTTAGAAACCCAGTTGGCAATACTTGGTAATTGATGCTGGACTAGATGCATTCAGAGGAATACATCTGTGAGTAAAATAATTGGTGCTAGCCTACTTGATAAAACATACACACATTATGAAATATTGGGCCAAAATATTTTTGACAAAAGGAACATTCTAGTTTGATAGTAAATAACCATACTGAATTTTGGCATGATACATTCTTTTTGAAATAACTTCACAATGAAATGTTGACAAAAAAAATCATTTTAAGAGAAGGAGAATTTCTATCCTGAACAACATGCCAACATCTGGAATCAAATTATTTTAAGAACAAAGGTGGGAACTCCCTAAGAGTGGCTGTACAATGAATAGTTAATTGCTTGCTAAACTTTAAGCTAGGATCTACAACAATACACAAGGAAAACATGGCCTGTGGGGAAACCCAAATTCTGGCAAGGAACACATCCTAAGCGTTAGCACTCTGGAAAATTTAGGTAATTTTCCTTGATACATACACAATAATATTATAGACGGTTACAAATCCTAAATAAATATAGTTACCCGTAGAGCATCAATAGCAAAAACACGGAATCATCGGAGAATAGTAACCACGAAAGCTATGGCAAGGATGGGCAGTGAGCTTGAGGCTGGTGGCTAACTAATACCGGCACACAGGAAAACATGGTGAATGTTCACACATAGAAAAGTCAAAAACACTTAATATTACACTTGATACTTACAATTGCCCCATCTGGGGCTCAGACCTAACACAAGAGCATCGAGTACCAGAATGACGCTTCTGCCTGAAAATGTCTATCGGGACTTGCCAAATGGTTCTACGCAAATGTTTCCAACGGAAGTGACGGAAGGAAACGTGAACGGCAAATCTTTTCGAAACACATTTTTGGTAAAATTTTGAGTTAAATTGAATTAATTTGGTCTCGTAAAATTATAGAAATAATTACATTTGTATAATTTAATTTTAGGATGTTAGTTTTTTACTATTTTATGAAGTTAGGCTGAAGTACGGCTGAGGGCGATCGCTACAGATTTTCTGACCGCCAAACCCGGCACGGTCGCGTTGTCAAAACTCCTTCCCGCTACAAATGATTGCAGCGGGTGGACCTTTCGGTCTGCGCCTTGGGGGGTAATGTAGCATATCGCTACAAAGCGTAAGAATTAGAAATTTTCCCATTCGCACTTAAATAAATTAATTATTAGCATTAAAAATCTTACTCTAATTTATTATTAATTATTTTCTACTTCTAATTCGTAATCCTTAAAGTTTTTGTGCAAAAAGCATAAAATTAAAGTCACGATTGACATGTTCGTGTTTCAAGCCTCTGAATCTGGCAGCACTGTGCGTGGCGTCCTTTCGAATCACATTCTATCGTGCCTTACTAGTTCGTGCATACCGTGTTCGTGACTTCAACGTCATCGCCACACACCACTCGCAACAGCCTCCCCTTGGGCCTTGCTTTGCCTCAACTTAACTGAATTGGCCTTAAACTCCCCAGGCATTTCCTTAGTGGGATTCCCTTTTGTTGGACTTGTGGTGTGCTCCCTCAGGCTGCTTTACACTCCGGGCAGACTTGTGAATATCTATTGACTTGTGAATATCGATAGACTTGTGAAATATCTTTGCCCGAAGTGAGTGCCTGAGGTGCAAACGAACCGGCAAGGAAAACACAGCTGGAATAAACGCCGTATTATTATGAAGATCGCCGACAATAATGGCACAAGGGAATATTACAGTCGAGTAATACAGTGACAGATGACGTCTTGGCGGACCGACGGTTGTCGGGGAGACGCTGCGTGGTTGAGGGGCGAGAGCAGACCGGTGAGGCTGCTGCGGACCGACGGTTGTCGGGGAGACGCTGCGTGGTTGAGGGGCGAGAGCAGACCGGTGAGGCTGCTGCGGACCGACGGTTGTCGGGGAGACGCTGCGTGGTTGAGGGGCGAGAGCAGACCGGTGTGGCTGCTGCTGTCCGAGGGTCTTGACCAAGGAGTACCAGAGGAGGTAGCGGGGAACTGGTGCGACTAGCCAGCCACCAGACGTGGCGGCTGGCTGTCGAGGAGGCGGTGACGGTAGCAGAGGTGGTGCTTGCTGAGCGTCGAGACTTTGTTGTAAACACCAGGGACGCTGCGAGTGTACTGAGCTCCACTGGCTGCGCGGCTGTTTATATAGGCCTCGCTGGAGGTTGACTCTACCCGTCCGGGTCTCTGATTGGCGGGAACGCCTGTTTACTTTCACGTCGGACCGCGCGGTGTATTAAAGCGTGCGAGGGAACGCCTCTTTACTTTCACGTCGGACCGCGCGGTGTATTTTTCCCCGCCTCAAACACTGGAGTTGCGTGTGGTCTCATCTCCAACCATGAAGCGTGCGAAGGTTGTGGTGGTGTGTGTTCATACCACCACAGACTAGTATTGGGTTTTACCTCAACCGGCATCAACTGAAACTGGCCCGACCTTAACTGGACGTGACTTAACCAGAATTTACCTGGCCTTGGGCCTCATTTCGTCTCGCTGGCATGGGCTTTAATGCTACTTAACTCACCTAAGAATTGCCTCAACTTGAGCCGCCCTGCCTGGCCTCAACTAAATCAAAATCGATCACTCACAACGTCACGGTTTCCTCAACGTCTATATACTGGGCTCTTAAATCATTTGCAACCCACACACACACGGTCGACTCCAGCACTTCTCCAGGAGCCTCCCGACTGCCCGGACTGCAAACCCTCTTCTAGCCAAGTTCGTCGGTGGTTCAAGACTCGGCGGTCCTCTCCGGCTTCCTTCCAATATATACCCAAAAAGCTGAGTCCAAAGTGCCTTATTATCCTTTCTCATGATTTTCTCCCAGATGCTTGTCGAGGTTTGTAAGGACTGGCTATACCCCACGGCCAGAATCCTTACATGCAGTAGCAATGGAAATTGCGAAGGTTATTAGTTAGGAGCTTCAGTAGCAATGGAAGTTATCCTAGAAGGTCTCCTATGGTTTGCTTCAGTAGCAATGGAAATGCATGAAGAGTTTTGTAAAAGGTGGCTTCAGTAGCAATGGAAAAACATGAAGAATTTGTTAGAATAGGCTGCAGTAGCAATAACTTATTATTAGGGAAGAGTTTAGGGAGCAAATTCTATGTTTGACTACTGAATAATGAGGAGCAGAGTACTACCTCCTTCAAGACAACCATCAACAGAAGTTGACAGCACTTGCATGCGCTCATAAACCAACAAAGGACAACTCGTGCAAGTGAAAAAAACACTCTGGTATTAATGCTATTAATAGTCACCAATATGAACTTCTCCCAAGTGGGGAAGTTGTTTAAAAATGATTTGCCTTGGAAGATTTAAGATAAGCTGTTAGAATGGTTTGATTCAAGATTGCTTAAGGGACAAGGTTGGTGTTTTCTGAATAAGGCCACCAGTCGCCGTCGAACGGCAACATTTAATAAACTAATGACTTAATCTGACTCAGAAGGAGTTAAGTGACGGTATTCGGGTTGCTCTACTGGCACCTAATTTTATTTGCACGACTTGACCTCTGCAGGACAATGAAAGGACTTTTATACTCTCGCCTGATGTTTATTAGTTGACTCTGAGTGCCGTGACTACGGCAGCAGTGGGGGAATCCACTTCTTGAGGAAGAAGGTCCGGGTCCAGAGAGTTGACGCACTCCAGCAGGTGCCGTGGCTCGAGGGAATCCGGGGTGGATCCCGGCGAGAGTGGATTTGTTAGTGTAATATTCCGCAGGTGCGGTAACAGTTTGTATTATGAGGTATCTCGAAGGAGGCAGTAATATCTGCCAGTGCCTTGTGGCTTACTTTGTTGATTGATAGCCGTTTAGGCTGAATAAATTTTACGAACGTCTCAAGTGATTCTGAGAACGTTCCGAATGCACCTCTAGTACGTTTTCAAGTGGTTCTGGAAACGTTACTATAGGGTTTTGTGGTGATGTTTGTGTTTCGGCTTCGCAGGTTCTTCCGTAGAACAGCAATAGCACACACAATACTTTAATTCTCACCAGAGAAGAAAACCGAGATGCACACACTTTGAATGACTTGAAACGAGTCACGCTTGTGCGGGTTGAAATGTTGCCGACACGGCGACATGGGGGTTTCGTAACTATTCAAAAGTGATTTCTTAGGGATTGAATTTTTCAGTACACAATTTTAATAAAATTGATGATAGAAGTTAATTAATTTCGTAATGAATTTTTATTCTAATGGTGGACTTTATTTTACTGAATTTTTTAAAGATCATTTTGAGAATTTCCGAAATTTGTACTGAGTAGCGTGCCGAAGGTTCGCTACACTGCGCTTGAGGACTTACGGGAACTTCGCTCCCTGCACCCCCCCCCTCCTAGGAAGCGTATGAGCGTTTTGTCATACATGTCGGCCTGAAGAATAATTTGTTCTAAAAAAGGAAATTGATTTGAAGTTTATAGGTGCTTTAGTTTAGAAATTAACTTTGGCAGAAAATGAGGCTCATCGAAAAATGTGACTCTCATCGAGAGCTTGGGGGAACCTCGCTCTCTGCCCCCCCTTCCCCCAGGAAGCGTATGAGAGTTTTGTCATACATGTCGGCCTGAAGAATAATTTGCTCTAAAAAAGGAAATTGATTTGAAGTTTATAGGTGCTTTAGTTTAGAAATTAACTTTGGCAGAAAATGAGGCTCATCGAAAAATGTGACTCTCATCGAGAGCTTGGGGGAACCTCGCTCTCTTTTTATAACTTTTAGACAACCGATAGGGTTTGGTTTATAATAAGAAGATAGAAAATGTTTTTCTCTTTTGTTTGAGAGTAATTTGAAGGCAATTGGTGCATTTTTTAAAAAGTTACGAGTGGAAAACTTTAGTCTAAAGTCGCGCGAGGTGGACTCAAGAAATTCTCAAGAAATTCCTGTACTTTTCGCAAAGTGTTTCTTGAAATGTCTCTGCTGCGGCCTGCCGGTTGCCATCTCCTCATCTTACAAATTTGTTAAACCAAAACACTAAAGGTTACGGTTCAAAATAGAGTACGGAATGTGTAGATCAAAAAATCTGTCAATAAGTGTTAACAAGTATAGAGCTGATAATAATTACAAATAAACGGTATGAGTAACGTTTGAAACTCAAACAAATATGTGTATGATGCTAAAATTGATGACTGATGGCTATACTTTTCCAAGTTTTAAGAAAGCTGCTGTTGTGTTCTGCAACTGATCTGGTTGTAAGCAACTGGTTAATAATTGAAATTCTGCAGTTTTTTATATTCCAATATGTAAAAAACATAACTAGGCCTACCTGTAGTTTTTTTGCTGCAAAATATACTTAAAGCTATGTCTTCAGAAGATCTATCTTGCGTGTTTTGTAAACCTAAGAAGTTATTCCTTACTTGGGTTGACCTGAAAACTCATCTTGAGCAACACGTCATTGAAGCTTCAATAGAAGTATGTCATTATTTCAATCGTTTCATGTATGTACTGTTTTTTCTAGGAACACAAATTATTACTTAAATTACCTATAGGCTAGTGGATATAGCACCATGTAAATCTTTGATGCATGTTACGGTCAATGTGAAGTTTAATGCAGTCACAGAAATTAATAATTATATTCCAAACAATCACTAAAGGAACGTATTTAAGAACGTTTTACAAGAACGACATTCTGCTCGCTGATGCTTTATTTTTGAATTATTCAACTTTGAAGTTGGCCTTCCCACGCCAAAGGAAGCAAGCGTAATTTAATTAAAAACAGAAGCTAACCCCCTTATACAAACGTAAAGAGGTTGGGTCGTGAGGGGGATGCACAGTTCTTCTAGTGAAAATTATAAATAAAGCTGGTAAATGTTGAGGACTTGACCATAATTGATTTTCCAATTTTCGATGCCTAAATAATGTTAATCAGATAAAAAGAAACAAGTTTTCTTCAATGCACTTTTCGGCCAAAACGAGTATTTTAAAAGTTATAGCGGTAAATAAGTTAACGGAACTCCAGTGTTTAAGGCGGGAATAAATGAATAAGGGAAGCATCACCCTATTACAAACGTAAAGAGGTTGGGTCGAGAGGGGTAGCTACAGTTCTTTTAGTGAAAATTGGAAATCAATTGAAATTCTACTATGCATAAACATAATTAATGAGATGACGAGTTATATTGTCGATGCGAAAGACTGAACTCGAAAGTTCCCAGATACGTCAAACCGACGATATACCGTCATCTCAGGGCTGCCAGTGACGTCGAAGCAGCAGTAAACACTTTATAAGCAGCGGTAAACACTTTATTATAAACGTAAAGAGGTTGGGCCGTGAGGGGTAGCCACAGTTCTTTTAGTAAGAATTATCAATAAAGTGAGATTCTAGTATGCATTAGTATAAATACTGAGATGACGAGTTCATTTGTCGATTCGAACGAATTCATTTGAATGCTCTCAGATACGTCGAACGTTCAACGTAATGGGTCGGTTAAAACCTTTCTTTATAATTTCCACTAAAAGAACTGTTGCTAGCCCTCACGACCCAACCTCTTTACGTTTGTAATAGGGGGTTTGCTTCTCTTCTTTATTTTTTCTAGCAAAGTCGGCTTGGTTGGCGCGCGCCAACGCCTGTTTACTTTCACTTTGGACCGCGCGGTATATTTTTCCCCGCCTGAAACACTGGAGTTCCGGTAACTCATTTACCGCTATAACTTTTAAAATACTCGTTTCCCCCGGAAAGTGCATTGAAGAAAACTTGTTTCTTTTGATCTCATTAACCATATTTCGGCTTCGAAAATTCGAAAATCAATTATGGTCAAGTCCTCAACATTTACCATAAAGCTTCTAACCCACCCATTAGGGTAACAACCGCAATCTTGTTTACATCGGGTCTAACATGGTGACCACCATGGGCGCCGCCATTTTGGACCCGATGTCAACAAGATTGCGGTCGTCACCCTAATGGGTGGGTTAGAAACTTTATTTATAATTTTCACTAGAAGAACTGTGCCTCTCCCTCACGACCCAACCTCTTTACGTTTGTAATAGCTTCCATTATTAATTAAATTCCGTTTCACGCGCTCGCTTCCTTTGGCGCCAAGGCCAACTTCAAAGTTCAATTATTCGAAAATAACGCATCAGCAAGCAGAATGTCATTCATGTAAAATGTTCTGAAATGTGTTCCTTTAGTGATTCCTGGGATCGGCCTTATTATTTTCCGTGATTGCATTAAACTTCACATTGACCTATGTTACTTCATCGAATTTTGTTTCATTGATCACAAGTTAGAAACTCATGAAATTCTAAGATTTTTTACACAGTTTTATCTAATTTTCTCATTCAAACTATTAATGAAGAACTAATCTATTCAAAATAATTACATTTGTAGTTTTGAATAAGTACCTAGGATAATGTAATTATTCAAGTTAATACAAGGTCTAGCAGTATGTGGCAGATTCAAGCTTTGTTATTTTTAACTTTATCTAAAAGAAGATGCTAAAAAATATAAAAGAGCAGGCTTTGAGTTAAAATAACTTCAATAAATTGGCTTACTAAATTTTAGAAAATTATCTTTTTGTTGAACTATTCAAGTAGGTATGTTTGCTTAAAGGGTTTGTCATTTGGGTCAATATGCATTTTAGGTGCTGCACGGAAATTAAAAATTTGATTGCAGAGAATTGCTAAAGGAACACATTTAAAAATCTTTTACATAAATGACATTCTGCTTGCTGATGCATTATTTTTGAATTATTAAACTTTGAAGTTGGCTGTCACGCGCCAAAGGAAGTGACTGCGCCAATCGTAATTTAATTAATAGCAAAAATTAACCCCCTATTACAAACCTAAAGAGATTGGGTCGTGAGGGTTAGCCACAGTTCTTTTAGTGAAAATTATAAATAAAGCTTCTAACCCACCCATTAGGGTTATGACCGCAATCTTGTTTACATCGGCCCCAAAATGGCGGCGCCCATGGGGGTCGCCATCTTGGAGCTGATATAAACAAGATTGTAGTCGTCACCCTAATGGGTGGGTTAGAAGCTTTATTACTAATTTTCACTAGATGAACTGTAGCTGACCCTCACAACCCAACCTCTTTACGTTTGTAATAGGGGGTTAGCTTCCGTTATTCATTAAATTAAGCTTGGCGAGTTTGTTTCCTTTGGCTCGCAACAGCCAACTTCAAAGTTCAATAATTCAAAAATAATGCATCAGCAAGCAGAATGTCGTTCTTTTAAAAAGTTTTCAAATGTGTTCCTTTAGTGATTCTTTGCACCTTAATTATTAATTTCCGTGCAGCACCTAAAATGCATATTGACCGTCATTTGTTATTCTGTTCTGGTTTACAGATCTTTTAACATTTTTACCAGCATAAAATATGTGTATCACTTCTAATAACCATAAATAATTATAATGATCTAGATAAAAGTTAAAGAAAAACAATACAGTAATACTCTATTTACTTACTTTTTTCCTTATGCAAAGAAGCTGAAACATCAATTATACTATATAATTATAGCAATACCTAGACAATTGAATAAAGATGTATTTCATATTGTCATTGTGATATGCAATTGGTCAGTATTTCCATAAGAAATGTATAAAAATTCTTTATATATAAGCAAACAACAATGTAAAATTGTTAATTTTATTTTTCTAAAAGTTAATGAAGTAGATTATAGAGATCAATGAAAAGAAATTTTACTTCGAGTATTATGTTTTGCAGAAAGTTTCTTTTTTTTTTTGAATATTTTATTTCTTTCATACAAAATTTATAAATATTTTCTAAAATTTTTACTATTTTGAAGATTCTTGACTGCCGCATTATTTATACTTAAGACTTATATTATTAAGCTCTTTATTTTGCTTTATTCAATTATTGGAACTGTGACTCTGCTTTATTTTTCTTCATTTAGGTATGAATTTAATGGTCTTTTTTAAGTAAGCACATGGTCAAACTTGATTTACTTACTTGATTTAAGTAAGCATATGGTCAAACTTGATTTTTCTAGGAGATTTGTATATTAATCTTTTTTGTGTAAATAATTTGCAAACATCTGCAACTAAGGTAATTTGGAAGCTTATTGATTTTTCATTAAGTGAAACAAGAGCAGGATTAGAGATGTGACTCAAAAAAAACCATGCCGTTTTTTTTAAAAAACACGTTTTTTTAAAAAAAAACGTGGCCAAAAAAAACGTGGATTTTTTTTTTTTCAATATTTTGTCTGAAAATAACTCAGCAAGAAAAAGAACCACATTACATTATTTGTTTTCATGTCAAGTTACAAAATAAAACAGCATACTTCTTAATTGATGGTTTTCCATGGTTTTATGAAATTTTTCATTTTCTGTGGTTTCATACTTTGATATTTCATTCATTTTACAATACATGTGAATGACCTTCAACTCCCAAAATGGTATGTTATAATAACATATATTTACTTATGGTCATTGAAACATGGATATTAATATATTTATGTGACCTTAAAAATCCAATGCTGTTTTTTTTAAAACATTGTTTTTTAACAGAAAAATCTTGACTAAAAAACATGGCTATTATATTTTATGGGACCAAAAAAATTTTTTTTTTTAAAAACATTTAAAAAAAATCATGACTAAAAACACGGATGTAAATATCAGGAAAGTTATTTTTCTTTAATCGAATTGTCTTTAGAAACTTTTAAACAAAGAAGGCTGTTAATATTGAAATCATGTTTATTAGAAATGTACTAGGTCTTAGAATAAAATATCTACAAAGAATCTATTCACTCCATAAAACCGTTCGGAGACCAGCTCCATCCTCAGTCATTCAGTAAAATTTGGTGAAATGGACAATGAATTTTCCCTGTTCCTTTGAAAAACATTTGACTGAATGACTTACTGAGGATGGAGCTAGTCTCCGAAAGGTTTTATAGAGTGAATAGATTCTTTGTGGATATTTTATTCTAAGACCTGGGACGGTTCTAATGGATATTAATATATCTAATGTGACCAAAAAATCCATGCTGTTTTTTGAATGTTTTTGTTACAAAAAGTCATGACTAAAAACACAGATATTAATATACTTTATTTTACAATAAACAACCATGCATTTTTTTTTAAAAACATCTTGTTTACAGAAAAATCATGATTAAAAAATGTGGATATCAATATATTTTATGTGCCAAAAAAACCATGCTGTTTTTTTTTTTAAACCATGTTTTCTTTCCCAAAAAAATCTTGACTGAAAAACATGGATATTAATGACTTTTTGTGAAAAAAGCAAGGTTTTTAAAATGTCATGTTTTTTTGGTCAGATAAAATTTAATAACACGCATGTTTTTTGTAAAAAAAATCTTTTTTCAAAAAGCATGGTTTTTTGGTCACATAAAATAAATTAATATCCATGTTTTTTTAAAGATTAGATTAGTCATTAGTTTTAGCCTCCCTACCCAGCAACAAATGCAATCCAAAGAGAGGAAGGAAAATTATGAAACCAGATCAAAGTTGAAGAAGACAGTAGTAGGTGCTGAAAAGCAGGACAGCAGTGAACCGAAAAAAGGTGGTCCTCAACATAACAAAAACATTTTATTTCAACAAAAAAGAGGCCTACCTAACTCTCAGCTTGGGGCCTCACATTGTCCCCCTAGGAGCACTAGTTCCCATAGATACAATAATTGTATCCCCCTGAGGGGGTGTTTTTTTTTACAAAGAAGTCGTGACCAAAAAATGAATAATAATAACTTTTTAATAAAGAAAACATGTTTTAAAAAAGCAATGATTTTTTTTGGTAACATAAAATACGTTAATATCCATGATTTTAAGACACGACTTTTTATGAAAAATAAATAGAATACAACAGCATGGTTTTTTGGTCGAGTAAAATATATTCATATCCAAGTTTTCTTATACATCATTGTTTGTAAAAAAAACATTTTTAAAAAACAGCATGGGGTTTATAGGTCTCAAATATATTCATGGTATTTTAGTCATGATTTTTTAGTAAAAAACATGTTTTTTTAAAAAAAAACTGCATGGAGCTTTTTAGGTCACATAAAATATATTGTTTTTTAGTCATGATTCTTTGTAAAAAAAACAGCATGGTTATATTTGGTACGAGAAAATATATTAGTATTCATTTTTATTAGTCAGAATTTTTTGTAAAAAAAAACATGTTTTTAAAAAAACAGCATATTTTTTTGGTCACCTAAAATATATTAATATCTATGGTTTTTAGTCATTTTTTGTAATGAAAACAAAAAAGAAACCATACAGTAAAAGTGGTGGCAGATAACTCATAATTATCTAGAGGAGTCTAAGAGGTACAGCAGGAGCCACAGAACTTACCACAGAACTTATATTGATGAAGTCAAAATTCAGAGCTTATTATCTCTGCAAAGTCTGATTTTTTTGGTCACATAAAAATAAAATCAGACATAGTAGAGATAGTAAGCTCTGAATTTTGACTCCATCAATATAAGTTCTGTGGCTCCTGCTGTTCCTCTTAGATGCCTCTAACTAGGTAATTGTGGGTTATCTGCCACCACTTTTACTGTATGGTTTCTTTTTGATGTTTTTATAACAATAAAATGACTAAAAAACATGGATATTAATATATTTTAGGTGTCCAAAAAAAAACCAGACATATACTTAACAAAATTTAGGTGTGCAAAAAAAAACAAAAAAAACACATAAAAAACACTTTTTTTTGCAAAAAAAACCGCAATCAAATAAAACTGTTTTTTTTTTGCATCACTAAGCAGGATAGAGGTAAAGTGTAGAAGTTTTAAAACGAAATTGACAATTTTTCTCTTCAATTCTCTTTAGCAAAGTATTTTGCTGTTGTGTTTCAGTAATCAAAATTCTCTTGTTTCTGCTATCTTTGATATTTAATGCATTTCAGAGACCCTGCAAGAAGAAAAGCTGCAGCAACTGCACCTCTACATGTACTTCTAAAGCTCCCTCCTCTACTGTGGTTCCTGTGTCACTTTTTGAGCCATTCAAGAAAACTGAAGATACCAGAAAAGTTGTTGGACTTGTCAGGTAGAGACACTTTATAAGGAAAGCTACATGGCAGGTAACATACATTTTGGACAGGTTTAGAATGTGTGATAATTGAACTGAGTTTTTAAATCTCTCAGGAATGCACACTTGTAATTACTTATGTGATAATATGCTTGAACTTTGAATTAAAATATATATATATATATAGGATTTTGAAAGTATTAAAGTAGGACACAGAAAGATTCTTATAAATAAGTGCATTTCTTATATATGGATGGGTTGAAGAAGTTTCATCTGGTAATCAGGAGTTCGAATGTGACATTAAGCTATAATAGAGAGTTAGGTACTAGGTATTAACACGTTAGTTGCGATGGGTTAAACCGAAGTTCAATATTCAACTTGAATTTAAAGTCAAAAGTGATAAGCAAATTTGTAAATATCAAACATTAACTGGGCCTGTTAAATACCACTAATTTAGAAAGGTTGTTAGAATTTTTCAAAACGACCCATCGATGGGTCGTTTCGCAGCAGGAAAAACCTAAGCACGACCCACCGGTGGGTCGTGTCGCAGTCAACGTGTTAAATGGTTAGATATATGATATGTAAGTTACAGAAAAATATATGTTAGTTTTCAGCAGTGATCTGGATGTGTGATGAAGTTGAATGTTCTGTTTTGCTGATATTGCTCTAGTAAGTATTGAATATATGCTTAGGTACTCGGTGTAGTGGATGGTTTTGAAGTTAATAAAAAAAGCATACCTGTGTTAAATAAACCAATTTTGAGAGTGATTTGGCTTTATGTTGTGTTGATACATACATCATTTGTGGTAAGCCATATTTTTTGTGTTGAGGTTAAATGTGTGAGGTGAAAATGGAAGAGTTGTTAGTGAACAGCATTTCATCATTGGAGAGAATTGCAGTGTGCTTGAACTAGTGCTACAGGCTTTGGAACATATTTTGGAGATAACTCATTCAAGATTGTGACTTAATTTCTTAGCATGTACTTGTATTGAAACTTGAGAATTTTGGTGTAAGAGGAAAAAATCCATTCATTGGGCCTATAACTCCTACATACTGGAATATCATGTGATTAGTCTATTTTCTGTGATAGAAAAATAGGAATTTTGGATGCTATTTAATTTGCTATTTTTCTATGGAGTTCCTAGCTACTTACTAGAAGTAGGCACATCAACTTTCTTCATCAGAATATTAAACTCTCTTTTATTATTCCTGTGTTCTGCAGAAATATTTCTACCGCTGATGAGTCGACCACATAGACCTTGATGTCAACAGTTGGTCATATAGGCAGGTGTCACATAACTTGTCTCTCTTCTGTGAAAAATGCTCAGAACACACTCACCTCCTTTGATAATGACTATAAGAGTAATATGGTGATGAAAGAATCTGGGGAGCTACGTTATTTTCCAGCTTTTTTTGATGAAAAACGGGTTTTTCATGACTTATTTCAGTGTATTTGTGATGCTCTTGACCTGTCAACTCTGATGACTGCATGTGAATTTTAAATGTCACCTTTTTGAGTAAAAATTTTATAAAATAACAAATAAATTTGACATAAACTGGCATAAAAGTTGCTGAAAATTGCCATTTACTCACTTGTAATATAGAGGACACAGAGAGTCAAAAGTAACAGATAATGAGATGCTGCTTTATGGCATTTAAATATTACAACATCTTGAAGTTTTACAGTCAGTTATTAACAGGAAAAAAATATTGCCATCAGCCATAATTGTCAGTTCCAGTTGATAGCTCATGAAAGACTATTATCCCTAACAAAATAAATGGGATTTTTCTAAGCACGTTGTAGAAGAAGCTACATGCTAGCATTACTATGCTAGACCTTGCATCTATCCTCAGTTTAAATTCCCAGATTTACCATTAATGTTTTGTGCTTGAATTGGTTCTGTGTGAAGCCCCAAATTTTTTTATCACTTCCTAACATTCTAATCAACTTTTATTTGTTCCTAAACTAGTAAAAAATAAAATCTAAATTATCATTTTCCATTCAATTCAAGTTTTATTAGAGAATGTAATTTTTTTTTGTGATGTGAACAATATTTGACAAACTCGGCCATTTTTTAGGGGTAGCTACCTATTTTACTGATACTATGTTCACTATATTGTTGTGTGTAATATTTTAATTGTAGATGCCAATTTCAGTAAAGAACTTTGTGGTGCCAATTTCAGTAGATAACTTCTTTGTGGTGCCAATTTCAGTAGATAACTTCTTTATGGTGCCAATTTCAGTAGATAACTTCTTTGTGGTACCAATTTCAGTAGATAACTTCTTTGTGGTACCAATTACAGTAGATAACTTCTTTGTGGTGCCAATTTCAGTAGATAACTTCTTTGTGGTGCCAATTTCAGTAGATAACTTCTTTGTGGTGCCAATTTCAGTAGATAACTTCTTTGTGGTGCCAATTTCAGTAGATAAATTTTTGTGCAGGCCAGTTCCACAGCAGCCAAGCTGCACTCCATCAACCAGCTTTGCCTGTGCAGCTGGTGATGCAGGAGCTCACAGCAGCAGCATCCCTGAGCCACCAACGGAGCTGAGCTCCATAGTCATCAACGTTAAGGGAAAATGGGTGCCTGCTGCAAGTTCTGACACTGGTTCCTCTGCCCCTTTGCTGATTGTTGCTTCCCCTCAAATTGATGCTACAAGCTCTCAGATTCACACACCCCAACGCGTTTTGTCTATTTTGCCACTTGAAAAGAAAATGCCACCTCATGTTGCTTCTGTACCTTTACTGTCAGGTCTTAAAAAGTCATTTGTTGACGGAGTGGAGAACATTGCCACTTTTCAAGACACTGATGTTATTCAAGCTAACCCCTTGACTAAATTGTCTATAATCCATTCCAAAGCAGCTGTTGACACTTTGGAAGGGTCTTTATCATACATCAAAATCCCTCCTTCTGTTAGTCGCCAAGGCTGTGCCACAAATACTATCGCTTTGACCAAAGAAGAGTGGCAGGATGCAAGGTCTACTGCTAGTGAGCATTCTTCATTGTCAAATTTATCCATCACTAGTCAAATTTCTGAGAGTAAGATTCCTCATTATAATCATGGAAATTTAATTTTATCTGGTAGTTCTAATGTGAATTGTAGGTCATTCTCTCAAAGCTCTACTATTCTAGTGGAAACTCCAATGAATATAAATCAGGAACAGAATTGTTATTCTGGCATGGCCATATTACCTTCAGGACTCATTACATCAACTAGTTTAAGAAACACTACGCACAGCCCAAATACTAAAGTTTTCCATGTTTTAGGAAACACTACAACCATGAATAGCACCACAACTTCTAACAATATATGCTTGTCCAGTTGTTCGTTATCTCCTTCTGGCACTTTCCCTATATCAAATCCTTGTGATGCTGCAAGTGTTAGTTGTGAGAGGATAGCAGGGTCTTGGCGTGATGTACCTTCCCTGACGGTAGTTGATCCGGCAAAACACGGCGAGACAGACTCTCACATCAGTGTTGAGCTCAGCAGTGTTACATCTGTTCCTGAAAAGTTGTCCTCCAGTTACAGCAGCGCTTTTGTCCCATCTAACATCTGTAGTGCCATAGATTCCTCTTCTACAAGTGTGTGTTCCATAGAGAAGATAGGTTCTTGCGTCATGCCAAATAATATGACGAATTCGAGCGGCGGTGAGTCTATTGTTTCAAGTGCGTGCGAAAGAAGGTTGGCTAGTATGACGACTGGCTCTGAAGAAAAAGAAGAAGAAGAAGTTGATGATCCTCAGCATAATATCACTGAAGACGAAACTTCTGTTGAGAGAGTTGACAAGACAAAAGGGGGTGAAAAGACAAGCCAGAAATTCTTTGAGTGCAAAAAATGTGACGCTACTTTTTCTTCTCGGTGAGTGTTTAAATAATATGAATATTATTTAGGACATTATTTGAATGAGAGATTAAAACATATTTGATGCAGCGACTAGATTTAGTAAGTCAAGTGCTCATGCTATTGAAAATGCGTAGTCAGTACACATGTAGACCTGGATTTCTGCTTTTTTAGTGCTGTTTGACCATTCCTATGATGATTTAGCAAAGCTGATCTATGTAGAACATGAGTAACAGTTTTCTTAAAAAGAGTTTTGCAATAAATGACAGTGCAAGGACTAGGGCTTTGACTGTGAGAATTTTGTTTGAAACATAGGACAAGTTGTTGAAATTTACGTTTTGTCTTGAGTGAGTCATAAACAAGATTTATTTTGCATAAAGTAATTATATAAGTATACAATGCAAGCTTCAGTTGAGCAATTTTTAGTCAGCTAATCTCTTGCACGTAGTTTGATATTCTTGTTTAGATTAAAGTTTTTATTTTCAAAATAGGGTTTCTGATTATGTTAGCTGTGTTTATCTCATCAGAGGTGAGAATACCAGATCATTAGCATCTGAGGGCGTGTGTTATAAAAAGGAGATATATCCTCTTCTAATGATTATAGCCACCGTGATGGTTATGCTCTTAGTTCTAATTCATGAATTGATGCATTCGACTGTTTTTATTTAACTGAACTAATAATTTACTTGTTCTTATCAGTTTAGATTAGCTTGCATCATTAGAGTGGGTAGCTTGATCTTAAGTAGATAGGAAATGTTTCCTAATTCTTCATATAATAAGGCCTATCAGTATCTCATGCAATTTGAATGAAGGAAATTTCAATTTCACGTGTAAAAGTATAAAATTATACTGTGACAATTTAAGTATTAAGTATAAATCTTAAATGAATTTTTATCCATTTATATCTGTAAGTTACCATTTTCAAAAAATGTGCGTAACATCAAATTTTTGCAGCGTGAACATGATTTTTTTCTACTGAACTGCAGAACTGCTCGAAATGTCCTTTTTACGATAGAAGGCTTATCACGATCTACCTCGTTCTCTCTTTTATATTTATCCATCCAACTCGTAGAATGCCAAGTGTGTAATAAAATTTGTCCATGTAACGGTTTTTCAAACAATTTACGTTGTGTGAGTACAACTTGCAGCATAAGCTGTTATAAGTTGACTTTACTATGCTGCATGTTATAAATACACAGTTGCACAGCCGAGTTGACTCATAGCCCTTGTGCTGCCAGCTGTACCTCTATGACGTAGTTTTTTTTAATGCTGCCGCAAGTTGTGCCAGCGTGCGTTGACAACCTAATTTGCTATCAACTGTGGCTTATGGCATTGTACGACCTTTTATGCCTAGTTTTTAGTCTTCTGAAATTTATTTTTTCATTTTGATGGTGTAATTTTCCTGTTCATGATTTATGGTGAACATTCTTCCAATAAAGCCAGCTTTTATTTGTCTTTCCATGGTCTTCAGGAGAGCAGCGTTGGTGCATCAGGCGCAAGCACATGGCAAACCTCGAGCTTTTGAGGTGTGTTCTATAAGTGGTGCATGGTTTCTTTGAGGTATATGTGAGTAGTGCTCTATTTTTTCTGTCAATTTGAATCTAATACTCCTGCAGAGCACAGAAAAAGCAGTAGGTTTGTTTATCTTGCTAAGGAGACTGGTACGCCCTATGAATGATATTGTTAGGTTATCTCAGCTTTAGAGAGGCTTTTGAGACTTTAACCTTTTGTGTTTAGTTTTTTTTCGTTTTTCACCCCTTCTTTGCTGTCTTTTCTTTTTTACTCTTCATCCCTAGCTTGCTGTTTTTATGTACACGGTATACTTTGTGGGAACACACCTCGTGTATAGATTTTCTATTTTTCACAGACTATGTTAAATGCTCCCTTCTCCTAACTCTCTTGGGATTGCCTCTTTTGTAGCTAGGTAGTCTTAAACCAATGTAGTGGTAATTTACTTTTGTATGGGCATCCATTGAAAACGTAGATCTTATAAATTATAAGGGAAATCACTTTTCATTCTATTGCGCTATTATTTGTTGCATTTAAATGAGACAGTACGTTCCATGAATAGTGACACTTTGCTCAGTATTCTGTTCACTTTTAGTGTTAAAGATTTTAATAATTGATCACTTTTCTTAGACGTTTTATTATTTGATTTCATTTAGGTTTCAGTGGTAGCCAAATATCATGAATTTATTTAAGGGAAAGGTCAATAAAGATGGCCTCTCTGTTCCTTGCATGGGTATACTGTTCCTTATTTTTTTAGTGACTTTCTTTTTTTCGTTACTTATCGAGGTACTTCAAAAAAATGCATAAAATTTATTGCCATTGAATTGAGAATATACTTCACAAAATACTAGCCTTTGCAAATTTGGTAATTCGTTGCCATAACTATTAGTGCCATCTGGAAACTCGATCATCTGAGGAACTATTTAATCGAGTAAATACTTACTGCTTGATATTATTTCAATAATGCTGTCATCGCAGTTGGGCTATGGATACCAAAACTACAAGTGCTGTGTGCAAATCTAATCAACTTGAGTAACTGTAAAAATGTAATGGATACAAATACATTAATGTTATTCCGATGGTGTAGTGAACGCAATTGAATGATCACTATTATGAAAGGAGCCGCGTCCGTCTGTCTGTCCGTATGTGTGTCACACCCACCAGCCTGTAATGTGAGATGAGCGTATCTGTGGTACAAGCTTCATGAACTCCACAATTTTCGGTGCCTTAACCCAGCAGATTGGGGGTCGGAATGAATATCACGTGCATTGGTAGCTTAGATTAGGTAGTATAGAGTGTCAGCGGTTGAGACTTTGGAAAGTACTGGAAAGCCATAGAATAGCATGGGAAATTATGGGAAAGCCATGTTGAAGCTCAGTTGGTCCTATATCTAATCCTGTCATTTGTTGATGGGCCGTGTGCACTCGTGGTTGTCAAAACTATAAGCGTCATCTGGAAACCCAATCAATAATATCTTTTTACCTAATAATACCCTTGGTGTATTTATTTATTTGTTGGGTGACCTTTTCTTTAGGAACGGCTCATTTGATTTGAAGGATTCTTAATGACCGTATATGTGATACGAGTTTCACCAGTGCACGAATACAATATTTCAATCGCTGGTACTATCAGGATGGATATATTTGTTTGTCATCCACATCTGGAGGATTTATCTGAGGAAAATATTGAATCCTGTCATTTTTGACATGCCGTGTACACTGGTTCTCTAATAAATACTTACAGCTTGAGTCATTTTAATGATGCAGTGTGCGGATTGCGGTCGCAGCTTCTCCAGTAGCCACAACCTGACCATTCACAGCAAGCACCGCCACGCTTGTGGTACGGGCAGGCGCGAGCCCGCGCTCTGTACAGTCTGTGGCAAAAGCTTTGCGTCGAAGTCCAATCTCATGCTCCACGCACGTCTCCATTCCGGTGAGAAATATCGCGATTATCTGTTTATTGACTGAATTTGTTGATAAAAGAGTTGCTTTTTTGTGTGTGGTTACGCTTTTAAAGGGGAATAGAACTCGCACCCAGTTTTTAGCTCTTGCTGGTCTATTGGTTCTAATTTTTCGCTGCTATTTTTTGAGGCGTTATTGTGATAACGTCACGTAATATTGACTTCTTTTACCAAATATTACAACTTAAATCAACCATTTTTTTTCTGTAGTATAAAAAAAAATCCTGCAATATAACAAAATCTAGATAGTTGGTATTATGTTTACGTTATTTACCATTAAACTTGATGTTTTGCGGTATCGTAATATTTTGCCCTGAAATCTAGGATTTCGCCATCTAACTTGAATGGTTTAAAACAGTTTTATGATAAGCATGGCGTCGGCGTTTTGTCATAGCCTTGATGCATTATTTCTTTGTATTGACGATATTTTTTAAAATCTTTGTGTCTTGCCATTAAAATTTCGAGTCTTACTGTAATGTAGGTATCATATAAAATCTGAATGTTTTCCGTAAAATGTAAAACATGGCGGTCTTATGAAATAATGAGTGGTGAAAATTTATACCTGTTTCCTAACTGATTTCATGTTCTACCAGCAGTGCATCAAAAACTAAAATTCTCAAAAAGCTTTGCTTAATTTTCCTGCTAAAATTTCTGGTTGTGCTTGTAGTGCCCTACCTTATTTACCCCTCAAATCTCGTTTCTAGTCCTTTCATGCTCAGTAAATGTAATATGCCTCAGTATAAATTTATTCAACAAAAAGTTCCAGCTCCTCTACCGCGTATCACCGATACCAACGGCAGGAGGAGTATATAAGTAAGGCCGCTGCTTCACTCGCCTCAAACGGAACTCAATGGCCGGAGCAGCAACACCAGGCAATACAAAGGGTGACCCCAGAGTGACCTACAACCAATACTGGCTGAAGCAACAACATTACCTGGCCTTCCATGCTTATTGAGGTTCATCCTCTATTAGCACAGCTTTTTTCAATTATCAATGTGCCAGAAATCATCGTGTGTGGTTAGCGGTATTTTCGTTTCTTATCAAATTCCCCGTGTTTTAGATACCAACTACATGATCGACATCAATAGTTAGGGTGTAAAAACAATTTTCTTTTTGTCAATGGAGATCACAATGTTTTTCTTGTTGCTGTGTTAGGTTTCACCATTTTTCAGACGCGTTGAAAGAAGAAAATTTCACCTAATTTATAATCTAGTATACATGTTTATTTATCAGTTTAGGTGCGCAAAAATTGTTTTCTGTCAAAACCACCTATCGTGATATTGGATTGCCATGCAGGAGAGCGCCCGTTCGTGTGCTCGGTGTGCAAGAAGAGTTTTAGCCGCAAGTGCACCTTGGAGAAACACTCGCTCTACCACACCGGAGAGCGGCGCTACACTTGCGACAGATGCGGTGCCGGCTTCTATACCTCCCATTCCTTGTCACGGCACATCAAGCTCCATGATGGTGCGTTTCTTTGAGCTTCACGAAGTATATTTTGTATGTTCTCAATTATCCACACAACTTTGAATGTTCCACTTGTCTGCACAACTGCAACTAGCTTTACAGCGGGTCCATACAAATACTTGCTGTTATTGTTGTATTCCACGCATTTAAAATGAACATCATTCAAACGCTCAATTTCATACCATTTTTTTACTTGTCGTTATTACCTTATCAATAATTTTCTATGTTTGTTCTTCTAGGAGTCTTCATTTAGCATCTCGTAGTTCATTTGACAAGAGAAATGTATATGGTGCATTTTTTCCTAGTTTGGTTACCACCGTGTGATGGCCATATAGCTATTGCATTGCCATAAATATATTTGAAGTCCAATTTTCACGGATATGCTCAGATCTATTTGTGTTGCACCCCATCGCTCAACTTCTATCATAAGAAATCATACGCATCTTTTCTTCATGTCACGTGTTTGGTGGTCTCAGGCGAGCGATCGTTCGCGTGTGACGAGTGCGACGCCAAGTACGTGGTCATGTCAGACCTGAAGCGCCACAAGCTCTCGCATGCTGCCGTCAAGCCCTTCTCTTGCGAGCTTTGCCCCAAGACCTTCTCCCGCAAGCATGACCTCAACGTGAGCTAAAGTTCTCCTCCACAGCGTATTGTAATGGATACAGTGTGGGGCTCTGTGTTTGTGGGGGATTGCGTTGTTCTGTGTCTTTGAGGTTGAGATGAATTTCGATTTCAGGATGCTCATCTGGTTCTATAAGACTGAGTGCTCATAGTCTTATAGCAGTGTGATTCTCAATAGTTGGATTATTCTTGTTTACTCAACCTTTCTTCGTGTGAGGGTTAGGACACTCCTACCGTGAGCGGTCCTCAAACTTACTTTTAATAGGAAGACTTTGATTTCCGTTTTTCTATAGTAGTCTTTTACGTTTACAAGTTACATACATACATACATATATATACCGGGCTTATCCTTCCCATGGGAGGGTAGCCGACAGCAGGCCACAATCACCACACTTAGTCTCTAGGAGGCGAGAGAGGCAGCACTGGCCGCACCTGAACTGCCAGGATCAGCAGCAGCCCAGCACAACCACCTTCCACAGTCAGGCCCGACAGCAACAGCTGGTTTACCCCGACCGCTTCATTGAGTGCAGCCCCTCCCCCGCACATGACAGGTCAACCCCATCACACGCGGGCAGCTTCCAGTAACGCGTCAAAAATAAAATTACCTCCTTATACACTGCCCCCACTCACTTCTGTCCGCAGCCATCCCTCTCGCCACGTCCACAGTCAGACCCCTCTCATACAAAGCACGTCGCACCCCATCCATCCAACTCATCCGTGGTCTACCTCGCGCTCGAAGACCACTCACTTCCGACATATATATCTTTTTCACCAGCTGCTCAACATTCATTCTTTCTACATGCCCAAACCATCCAAGCATTCTTTCATCCACTCGCCTGCTCAACTTTTTGATAACACCCGTCTGCTCCCTAACCAACTCGTTCCTGATCCTATCTCTTCTAGTTACTCCATACATGCTCCTCAAACACTTCATCTCAAACACATCCAACTTCCTCCTCTCAGCTGCTCTCAACCCCCAGGACTCTGCTCCATACAACAAAACTGGCACAATCAAACTTTCATACAGTCCCCTCTTAGCATTCATACTCAAACTCCTGCATTCAAAAACTTTCCTCATTGCACCCAATGTCTTACAACCTTCACTCACTCGATGCTTCACTTCTACTTCCATACTATCCTTAACAGTCACATCCGACCCGAGGTACCTAAAATGCTCTACCTCCTCTAAAACTTCCCCATTCAACCTCACATCCAAAGTTCCAAACACTCCACCTCTTGAACATCTCATCAGTCATCACCTTACTTTTATTCACATTTACCCTCAATTTCCGCCTTTCGCACACTCTACCAAACTCTGTAACCAGTCTCCTCAGTTTTTCCTCTGAATCAGCCACAAGCGCTGTATCATCTGCAAACAACAGCTGACACACTTCCCAATACATACCATTTCGTCCCACCAACTGCGCACCTTTTCCCAACACTCTGGCATTCACTTCTCTCACCACACCCTCCAGAAACAAGTTTATGGTTACAAGTTAAGCCTGAATATTTTATAATTCTTTTCAAAGCAGAATAGTATATACTGTATTTATAATTAATAAGGTTAATTTCACTCAACATGAAGGCTAATTTTTGTAAACTTGAAGGTTAATTTCAATCAACTTGAATATCAATTTGAATCAACATGAATGTTAATTTGAATCAACTTGAATGTTAATTTCTATCAACTTGAAGATTAATTTTGGTCAACTTGTAGATTAATTCCAATAAACCTGAAGGTACACGCGCTGTACCACGCTCGCTCGTCCCGGTTCAGCTGCGAGTTCTGCGAGCGTCAGTTCGTGGAGGAGAGCAACTACAAGCGTCACGTGCGCCAGCACACGGGGGAGAAGCCGTACCAGTGCAACGCGTGTGGGGTGCGCTATTCCCAGGTAGGTGGTGCCTCTTGCTGCCGTGCTCTTTTCGTCTGGCAATCTCACTGTCACGGAGGACGGGAAAACCAAGCCAAAGTGATCATTTTTTCACGTTTTCATCATTTATTTGACTTGTTACAACAAATGTGCCATCAAATTGAAAAGAAATTGAATCCAATTCTCGATTTTAATTTAGTTTTTGTTATTTTTTTTTGGGTATGGAGCTAAATATATTGGGAGAAATTTGATGTGAAAATTATACCTGTACATTGTTGCGTGCAACTCAAGCTTAGGTTTCGCGTGTTGCGTCACTTTCTATCTCGGTCGTTTGAATCCATAAGGCCAGCTAGGCGTGTCTTTGCATAGCTTTTTGTCTGTTCACAGTTGGTCGGTGTCACATCATGTGAACTCGAACAGGGCTGCATCAAAATTCGCAAACCTTTGTGTGTAGCCACAACTACAGGGTGTCCCCAATGCACCCATTCTTTACCTGACGATTACTAGTGCATTTTTTATTTATATATCAGGAACAACTGATTTTTCATTAATGGTATTAAATTTTTTTAAATTTCCTACTGTTTTCTTTGATTTAACGCTTCGACTTGTATCAATGCCAATAAACACCTACATTAAAATAGCATACATACATGAGAACTGGCTTGTCAAAGAGAGTAAATTTTTTGAGACACCCTGTATTTGAATTTGCACTCAGAGCTGCATGTGCTGCATTAAACGGGCAAGTTCATAAATCCAAATTTGAGGACACTGAAACATTTATGAAAATTTTCGTCACGTTTTTTTCGTGATGTATTTTGTTCATTTTAATATTCAGTTAGAAAGTTCAGAGCGAATGTTAGCGAGAAATTCATCCTCAAAAATGCTCTTCTGATACTGATGGCCTTCATGTACTGAGAACATGTGTGTGGGTTATGTCCTAAACATTACAGCTATTGAGTAAATTTATTCATTGATTAGGGATATCGGATCCCATTTCTCTGTTTCAACACCGTTTTCCGACGCTTTTATTTGTAAAAAGAGTTGATAATCTTCTAACTTTACGCTTGAATTTACTGATTTTCATCACTTCAATAAAGGGACTTAATTACCATTTTTTGGTCATCAACTAACCACTCTCATGCTCTAGCTCATTAAATATGTTGAATTAAGCAATCGGAATAGGATAGGCAATAGGTTCAGGTTAGTTAGGTTTGTCTATCTTGTGCTATAGAGGTTGGCGTTACCTCAGCTCTACTGTAGATTGGCCTTTGGGACTTTCGTCTTTCTTACTCACTTAGCTTCTTTAAGTATTCATGTCTTCTTCCCTTTTTCTTCCTCTTTCAGTTTCCATGTCTTATTTGCTTTTTCTTCCTAGCTTTAATGTTGATTTATTCAACATCCTATTCTTCCTTTCCAATTTCCTGTTTCTATATTCAGGGTATCCTGTGTGGGAACACACCGTGTGCATAGATTCCTTGTTTTCTGCTGTTCAAACTAGATGGTTCCTTCTCTTTTCCCCTTGTTGTTACTAGGAAATGTTACACTAAAATAGTTACTAAAATTGTAGGGTTCCATCTCTGTTTTAGCTGCATCACGTGAAGAAACACCTGCAGACCTGCCACCGTGACACCCTGAAGACAACTACAGCCGCGGGCTTGGTTGCCTTGCCTTTATATAGCGGGGCATATTCTGTGCCGCACTCCAAGTCTCGTAATAGAAAAGGATATCTTGAGAAAATCAGCTCTGCTGTAAGATAAATTTTTTTGATCGTTGTAAATGTGGGTTCCCTTCGTACGTTTTAATAATAGGAGATGAGAAAATATCACGGATGGAGGAGGAACGTTCATTTTTTATGTTAACGTTATTTTTATGTCACTATTTTGCCGAAGAATGACGCAAAATTTGTACCAAAGAAAAACTGTGTCCAACACTGACAGTGGTCATAGACTAGGTGTAAGTTAATTAGGCTTAGGGAAGTGAGCACTCTAGAGTTGTATATTTATTCTACTGTTACGTGACCATGAGTGATGAAATGCTGCACCGGACTTATGAGCTCATCGTGCATGCGTATAATGATGAAAGTCAGCAATCATTTGTTGAGTAGTCATGTAATAGTAAACTACCTCATACAGGCTTGCGTAAATCCTAATTTTAAGTAAAAGAATGTTTTTGTTCAACTACATAGTTGGTTATTTAATTTAATTGGTTATTTAATTTCGAGTTAGAAAACTAGTGTACTTAATATATTTATAAAAGTGTAATTTTTTTAATACCCAAGTGGATTAGTTTAAACGATGCCAATAAGATACTGAAGCGTGTTCAGTGATGGGAGCC
The DNA here is from genome assembly GCA_030386875.1 of Morinoia aosen. Taxonomy (NCBI): domain Eukaryota; kingdom Metazoa; phylum Arthropoda; class Malacostraca; order Amphipoda; family Talitridae; genus Morinoia; species Morinoia aosen. Next base: position 34,472,885 of record CM059577.1, read on the forward strand.
GAGATTATCATGATCCTCTGCTTCCTTAATATTCAAAAAAAGTTATGCTACGACTCGAGCTCTAGTTTCCCTTCTGAACCTAAGCAGAAGCGGAGTGCACGAGAAAATATGCTGCTCAACACCCGTGCTTCTGTCGGAGTCCTGATTTTTTTATTAGGGTGTTGTGAGGAATCATTTTTACTGCTATTATTGCTTTAGAACTGATATTGGAGCTCTTCATTTTATACCCCTCAATTATTTAAGTTCAATGACTAGAATCAATATTCCACTGGTACGTTGTTTCGAGTGGTAAGAAGTAGGTCTGAGAATACGCGGACTATTGGCCCTGTAAGATCCTCTCTCGAGAAAGCAAACACAATGGTTAGTGAGATGGGGGCCCGTCCCGCCAACTTCCTAAATTCTGATACAAAAATATTGGAGCTGGATAGTTACAGGCAGTGCCAAGAAAAATGCCGAAATTGGAGCACTCCTCTGCATGCCGAACTCTTACACATGGCAAAAAAAATAGATACAATGGCACTCTGCATTTGCCAATTTTAGATGCTTAACCATAACAGTCCCAAAGTTGGCAAGTAGGTAAGTAAATTTGCCTAATTTTACTTGCTTATCTACTTGCCAACTTTAGGACTGATGTGGTGTATCCCACAAGGCTCTCTAAATAACGTGTATGACACTCTGGGCTAAAGAGACTTTTGTACGGAATAACAGAAACAAAGAAAACGGCAAAATTTAGCTCTCAAATTCCTGATCTTATGATATGCTATGGGCTCACATCGCTCGGTCTCGCGGGGAAGTATGACTGCTTACCAGGATTTTGTTGTCTGGCTCACGCACGAATTGATTAATTTTGGCATTCGGATCAAAGTAAAGCCGTCGGGAAGTAGTCTTTAAACGGGGAATTTTGCACGGCAGATGTCTTTAACAGCGCGTAACATCAATGATTTCAATAATATAATGAAAAGAATAATTTGAAACTTGCGACTATAATACTGACCGCGTAGCTTGGTATTGATCTTTACATAGTGTCGACCCTTTTACTATTTTAATCATTGAGCATGCGAGCAAGCCCCCAAAAAAACATTTCTGTTTTCAGTTAGGCTGTACTGTACAAATCTTGAGTAATGTGCCGTATTTTTTATGCGCGATAATTATTCGCCCAGCCTATTTTATGATTCATCCTACTATTCCTTCTTTTGCAACAGAATTTGCCATTGAATCGGTCTAGCGTACTTTTCAAATAAGTATTTCAGCTTTACAGCTTTATCGATCCCTAAGCTTAGTTTTATGTATTACTATGGGCCCATTTTTAGTATTAACATGACTCGGCAGAAAAATAATTGAAAATTAATTAAGCGTTACATTTAGAATCATCATGGAATGGCTATCGAAATGTGTATTTTACTAATTTTTACTAAAACCATGCAATTATTTTTTTGTTGTATGTGATATTGAATGTGGAAGGTATTTCTGGCTAAATGCATTGTGGTTTGCAGTGAAATAAGTTTTAACTCGGCATGAAATGAATATTTCAATGAGAGGAATTGTTTCAACAAAACCTGATTCGTTTATTTTGTAATTAAAAAACAACAAAAGTACAGCGCCCTCTTGAGGTGGAAATATTCACCAAGAATATAATATCTGCAGAGTTTTCCATTACAACAGAAAAAGTTATTAACTTTTTCTCTCAAATTTATTTCTCTCCAGATTTTCATACTCACTGAGCAATATATTACATTTGCTGTTATCTTACTTTCTCAGATGGCGCTAGTGCACATTTGTCGGCAAAAGTTTCTGTTGTTGATTGAGAGCGCACAGAAGTTGCCGGAAAACGCAATCAGGCGCGATCCCGCAATGGTTAGTGGCGCCGAAGTGGGCGCGAAATGTATCGTTTTGCTGAGATGTGGTGTCACAGTCGTGAAAATAGTTATTTATATTAAAATGGTACTATTTTCATTGACGTAAATTCTTTTACATCGATTGACTGAGATGAATATCCTTTTGCTCATATAGTTAATTAATTCATTTATTTAACGAAGTCTTGTTTGTTGGCCTGTTGGGTTAGTATAATTCATTATTCTATAAGGTACACGCCTTGCATTGTTCATATAAAAAAATGCATTATAATTTCATCCATGTATTTGAAGTTAATTGAAAACGAAATCAAAAGTATTAGCTTATGATGTTCAATGAACTCAACGGATAGATTATTGCAAAGCAAGTGGTGTGCTGTGTTCAACAGTTGTGATTTATCCTAGTGCGAAGATATTATATGGATCTATAATCTTTTGAGGTAGATTTTAACTTCAAGCTGCATGGAAAAGCTTATGTTATTATTTTGAGTTACCTTTTGTCTTTGTATCATAACTATGTGTTGCAACATAACTTCTCTTGACGAGTTCATACGTGTTTATTGCCAAATCTCATGCGGTGCTGAATGAAGTTCTCAATATTTGCGAATATTCATCATTAATGTTTTTTTGAGATTCAGTATGGTAGTAGAATTTAATGATTTAGTCCATATTTCATTGTTAGCTTGTTTTAGCTGTTCAAAATTTGCTATCAAGTCCCTTTACAAATTTCGATCTGTCGCCAGGTGCAAGATGTGGCACAATTGCAAATCCGACGCGGGAACTGCAACCGGCATCGTTCGGTGTTTCCTGTTGCAGCTTTTTGATCAGTAACCGTTGATTTTCTCTTGAATTTATTTTTGATTTTAAAGTTGGTTTTCGAGTCGTTTTTGATGTCTAAATGGTGGACAGGTATGTGAGAGAAAATCAGCTGGTCGAGATGCCTGCGTTCATTTACCGAAATTTAGTACGTGAATGCGTTCTCATTCAAGTCTTCTCAAGAATTCTTGATTTTTTCGTGATGTAATATTTCATGTTCATTGAACATTACATTTGCTCGAGTTTTTAATGTTTTGCTACATCTGTTTGATTAGATAATAATTTATTTATTTATTTATTTATACCTACTAGCAATAGACTAATTTTATATTAAGTCTATGAACTTGTTTCAGAGAGCTTTTTTTAAGATCCAGAATATTTTTTCTGTGTCTTAGTGAAGCATTTTAAGGGAATCGACCATCAGATACTGTAGAGCTAAAAAAAATTCGATTTTTATTTTGCTCAAAAGACTATAACGTATGTAGAATATACCGTGTTAATATTAGAGCTTTAAACGCACCCACCCCTCCGTAGTGGAGGGCGGAAGGGAGAGGGGTGTCGGTAGCTGCGGGAGTGGTGGCAGCCAGAGAACGTTCCCCAGTTCAGCGGGGTTCAGCGAAGGCAGACCAATAGTCTACGCAGCAAATGCTAAATTTCTTGGTATGACCATCGATAGCAAAATTACGTGGAAACCTTACTTCCAGTCACTAAAAGCAGCGTCTATAATCAGATTAAATCTGCTAAAAAGCCTCTCAGGTCAAACGTGGGGCGCCGTCCGAGTGACTCTCCTGTGGCTTTATAGGGCCCTCATCAGGTCTAAATTAGACTACGGTAGTATAATATACCAGTATGCCAAAGAAAGTACTCTCTGTATGCTGGATCCATTACACCACGCAGCCATTTGGCTCTACACTGGAGCTTTTCGAAGTTTCCTGTCACCAGTCTCTGCGTGGAAAGTGGGGAGCCCCCCTCCCCTCAAGCTTAGGCGTATGCAACTGTCATTACATTACCTAGCCCGTCTACAACAACTCCCCCTCTCGCTGACCTGGAGAAGTGTTCGTACCGACGTGGATGAGCGTATACCCACCCCGTATAATTTGCCATCCTCCGTAGATTATGGCGCGCTTATGAATAACGTGCGGTTCCCCCCCCCATGGAGATCCTTCCCGCACGGGTTGCTGGTGCACCAACGTGGCGCATCCCAATTACTACTTTTTGTACAGGCTGCAAGATCCCTAAGAAGGACCTGCTGCCGGTCTCGGTTTTGAGGGGTATCTTCTTGGATCATGTACTGGCGGAGCACTCTGATCAACGAAAGATATATACAGATGGTTTTAAAACGATTCAATCTGTTGGTTGTGCTGCTGTGTCTGGCGACTATGTGCGTGCTCGTAGGCTCCTGCGGGAAACTTCTGTTTTCTCGGCTGAACTACTTGCAGTTGTCGAGGCTCTGGACCTCGTGGCGCAAATACCCTACTATGATTTTGTAATATTCACTGACTCGAAGAGTGTATATGAAGCTGTCCAAGCATACCACAGTGTTAGGCTCCGCGCCAGTATGGTCAAAAGGATATTATAGTATTAGGCTCTCGGCTTTGTAAATAATGTTCGCCGGAATTTAATCCGAGTATCCTAGTTACTCGCCAAACCCCCTTGAATCCGGCTGATCCGAAATTCGAGAGAGCGACGAAAAGAACTTCGGCCAGCTCCCTGGAAATTCCGGAACCGTCTTACCCAATATTGAATGACTCTCCGAGCGTACCGTGCTGCCACTCTTGTCTTTGTGAGGGGGTTCCAGCATGGGTAAGACGCTCGGAGCCTCCGTTTTGGGGTCCCAGCTGTTCTCGCACTCTTTACTCTGCTCAAATTTAAAAATCTCTTTGGTTTGTATCAACTCGCGGTGTACACCGATACCTTTTGCAAGTGTGACCTGTAGAATGGATCCTGCTTATTGAGTGAGAAATTGTAATGTGCTTATGCAAACATATATAATTGTGTGTGTTGAGGCAATAGAAATTTTGTTGACTACCGAAATAATGTTCTTATAATACTATCTCAGAGGTGATGTAGAATTCTGGTATCTCTGAAACCATGAGACCTTCGGCGCGAAATAGTCGGAGCTACTAAAGCGCTAGTAAACCTAGGTTACTACTACTACTACTACTACTACTACTACTACTACTACTACCCTTAGCGGGGGTTATGGAGGGGTGCGTGTGAGTGAAGTGAGGGATATATTGGGGAGTACTCCTCGTATGACAAGGTCTCAGAGTTTTTTTAAGGCCCTTTTACATTAACGGTGTCTTCGCGCTCAACACCGTCGCTCCTTCCAAGTTTAGCAAATTATTCTGACAGTAGTGCAAGAGCAATACTGACGATTACTGTCTCGAGGGAAGAGCGTCGAATTGACCGGCAATGTAATAGCAAGTCGGAGCTGTAGAAAGTTCACCGTCGCTTCATACCGCTGGTATAAAATGGGTTTTACTCTTAATTTTGTATGAATTGTCTCATGAGGATCTTAAGATGCCTCCCCATGAAAAGTCTGGTCGTGGTGTTGCTGCCAGGAAAGCGTTAGCAGCCATTAGAGCAGCTGGTGGTATTCAAGAGGATCTGAACAATATTTTGAGGAGGTCAAAACTTCAGAAGCGGATTCAAACGCTGGAAAATGTGCAGCATTAGGAAAGAAGAGAAGGTACGGGCAGCTTGTTGGTGGCAACGGATGCTTTGCAGCAGCTGTCAAGAGTGTGCTAGTGCTCTACTTGTGGAAGGAGTGATTGTAAGACTGACGCCCCTTCGTCATCCCGGCAGAGTCATACGTTCAAGATTTCTTTCAGTCCCTATGATGCATATGTTTTTTCTTCTAAGCGGTCATTTTTGACTGACTTAGAAGCAAAACGTACGAGGCTGGAACCTGCGTGAGTTAAGCTTGTGTACGACACGCTTGTTAGTGGACGTGGATTTGCTGGCATGACGGAGATGAGCTTCAATCTGGGACTCCCTGCTATGAGAAGCAAGAGATATCCTACCAGTTCGTCGCAAGGTTTCTCTACAGCCAGGTGCAGTTGTGGACACAGCAGTCAAGGAAGGTTTCGCAGGCGCTGTGAGCATCCCTCGCGTTTTCAGGTGTTCATCGTGCTGAAGATGGATGCTTGGATGTTGCTGTCAACTACTATGGAGCATGGATGACCAGGGGGCATCGCTTCCATTTCGGCTTTGGATTTGTAATAGATATTGAGCTTGGTTACATTTTGGATGTTGAAGTTACCTCTAACTTCTGCCTGGAGTGCCACAAGTATCAGCGGCTTCTATCCCCCGATGACTTCACGGCATGGAAGGACACATACCACCTGTACGAAGAACTTTGACGGCGAGAGTGGTGCAATGGAAGTGGAAGCAGCTGTTCGGATGTGACAACGATCTGAGGAACGTGGATACCGGTACTTTGCGATCTTCTCGCATGCATGGAGCACAGACGAAGGTCCTCTACACATTTCCTGTCCTTCCCGAAAAGATTCTTGGTGCTGGATGAAGAGAGCAGAGGTAGGTGGAGAGGAACCTGCACCGCACTCCACCGAGAAGAACCTGTACCTCTCTGGGCTAACCAAGAAAGCCCGCATTGCCATCTTCAATGTCTTTGTGGCACTGACAGCCTTATCTGCTGATGAGATGTTTACAGAAAGAGACCCAGAATAGGCGCGATCGAGTCCATCCACTCCAAGCTCGGGCGGACGTGTCTAAAGACAAAGTTTGCGCACCCGCAGCGCAAGTGACTACACTTGAGTACAACGCTGGGATGGTTGATGGCCATGTTCTTGTGGCTCTGGGCCTCATTCCCCGAGATTGAGGCTAGGAAGATGGTAGAAGCCACACCTGCAAAGCCTCCTTCAACGAAAAAGAAGCGACGCAGTCTTGAGGACTCTTCTGTTTAAGTATAAATAATTAGTATCCGAGATCGCTCTGAGATTGGTCGATTCACATAACTTTCTGATCTTTCAAGATAATGGGTCACCATCGTTGTCTTCATATTTGTATAATGAGCATTGATGATTATTCGCTCGACCGCTCACCTGAAATAGCACTTGAAGGCAGGAAATAATGATTATTTTGGACAAATGATATAAACACTGTGATACTATTGTCAACAGTGTCATAACTGGTTCATTTTGCAATTATTGATTACACTGAAGTTTTTTCAGATAAGCAAGACTGGCATCATTTGAGAAAAATAGCAAGGTCAATGGAATTTGCTCGGGTTTGCTTCGTAGCTTCCTCATCGTTCAACGAAATTTTTCTTTGCTCTGTGTACTTCTTAGAGCAGTTTTCTTATGTTTGATAATTATTTTTGAATGTGTGTAGGAACCATACATCATAATCGCGATCGCAGAAAGAATCAGTTCTACATAGAACGAGTACTTCCATCAACACTGTTATTACCCATGCTCTTTGCATCTCCTGGGATGGTAGCGTGGTAACTGTTTGTTTTGCGTTTAAAAATGATTAACGGAAAGCACTTCATTACAGAGCCCGCAAGATTTATCAATCAAGTGAAAAAGAGCTGTAATATACAGCGGTTTATTTTGGTTGTATTTCATAGTTGCCTGGAATGGAATATCGATACAGATTACAGAAACGAGCCAAGTTTAGTGCTGTCCAATGTCATTCCTCTCGCAGGCTCCACTGAATCACTTCTTCGATTTTTATTTATACGCATGAGCCCTAGTACTTTCATATTAACTCCATTTTTCAATATGTGAAGGTTACACTAAGTCTGGTTTATGATTTGTGTTCTTTTCATCATTATTAGTAATATTAGAATCGCTTCAGGAGTTTTTTCACGTCATTTTGACGCTTTCAGAGGATGTTTTACCCATAGAATTGTAAATGTGTCCCAAATAGAAACTCGGTTCGATCATTTTTAATAATTAAGGGTATATTTTTCTGTTGATTTTCCTAGAAATCCGATTTACCTTTGTACTAAAGAGGATTGGCAACCGAGTAATATGTCATTTGCTGAAGTTTATCAAATTTATATGAAAATAAAGATTGGAGAATGTTGAAAAACTGCGTTAATAGTCAACTCGATGTTAAATGTATCCTTGGATGCACTTGAACTGTTCATGCTTTAAATAATTTCATGCCTTCCACAAACATTTAATTCTACGCAATTAATTACAGTGCTTCTGAATAAATGCAATGCATAATTTACACGTAAAATTAATTATTTATTGACGTTTTGCCAAGTATCGTTGAATTACCACTTTAAAAATTACGTGCCTATTGAAACGCATTGTGGCCAAAAGTGCTTGATATCTGAGCCTGAAAGCTAAAACCTAATCTCGATCTTGACTGATGTATATTTATTCTGTAAACGCAGCTGGCTTGTGTTCAGAACTAATTTATTTTTGCAAGAGTCTTTCTGCCGCACTCTTTCTCAACATTGATTAGCTATCAAATTTTCGGGATCTTCTACGGAGCTGGGTTTTATTTCTCGGTGAATTTAACTCAAAGATGTTAAAAGGTCTGCTAATAAAAACTCTAAGCGAGTATGATAAATGGCTCTGATTATTGGGATAGTGTATTTCATTTGTTAGCTAATATGCGGTCATCTATAGGGTAAGGTTGTTTATTATATGCTTATCTTATTTAATGAGTTAATTTCAATAGACTCAAGTACCGTCAGAATCTAGTTAGCAGTTTACCATTTAATTGCAGGTTGAATGACGGTTTTTACATCTACGTTACTGAGGAAAGTACACCAAGAGTCTCCGATACATTTGCGTTTACCTCAATTGAAAAATTTGGCTTCGGCGTTAAAAACATATCATCCCTTATTGGCCGAAACAAATGATTTGTGCTTGAAGTTAAAAATTTTGCAAAAATTCACAGCGCTGCTTTTTTAATGTTTAAGTACAGTGATGAAGAATATTTCAAATTGTTATAATATACCAGTGTGTTGTACATCTCTGCATTTAAGGTGAAGTGATCCTGTTAAATTTGAAGTAAAGAATAATATTTGTCGAAGTAATTTTGTCTTGTATTTAAGAAAAAACATATCCTGCGTTTCAAGTTTACTTGGCTTCTCGACATCTTGAGGCGATAGCATGCTTTTCGGCGAGTTCTAATCACCATGAGGCAAGAGAATCATTTCTACCTGAGAAAAATTGGACTAAACCACGTATCTCAAATTGTGTCATTGCTTAAAAGAACTTACAAATAAGTGTTCATTCATTTCCCTCAAGTGCATCTTGAGGTAGCGACGGAATGCAGTTACAAAAACATGGGATTATGCATCGGCCAAGAAAAAAGGGAGGAGGCACTCACGACCGAGACTCCTGCTGAGACTTGCTTGGCGCAGAAGGGAAAGCATCTAGGATGTGGCACTCCAGCAAATCGGCGCGTTGCCACTTCGGTGGCGGGATAGGCTGAGAGCAAGCGACTGACCCGGCGCCATCTTGTGAAACCAAGTACGTACAGTCAGCCTGAGAAGTGTTGCGCGCCCCGCTGAGGATTTACTATTATGTATTTTGTTAACAGATTAATTAAAGGTAGCTAGTGTTGTCTTAATAGACTCAGGCTGAATGTAGTTCGCCGAATCTGTCGGGTACGGAAATGCTTTCACTCAGCTGATTTAATGTTTCTCAGACGATCAAGTTTGACCCTGAACGAGATTGCAATATGTCGTTCATTTATCGGGCAATGGTTGGGATTAAATTTTAGGCGTAGGATCCAGCCCTGAGATACAAAAGCGTAGCGTTTCGTACATGTAATTAGCTATTAAACACGATATGGGCCTCTTTTTAGGCAATTTATGAAAAATCTACTATTGTAAAATTGCTCCAACATTTTTCGCAGTGAACGATTATTATTCTACAACGCTAACTTATCATCGGTGATTATTACGTGTGGATCTTTGGAACGGCCGTTTAGCTGGCTTTATCTCTGTGAGTTGACCAACAGACCGACTGTGTGAACTCGAGTACAAAGGGGAAGCGTGAAGGGAGGGGAAGTGTGACCAGGGAAACTTGAAGGCTTCAGGGGAGGTGCTGCGTCTGGTCCGAGCAGCACCTCTAGATCGGGCAGGCTGGCCCTTATTGATCCCGTACTCTCCGCTGGCACGATACGTAAGGGAAGAGAACACAGACATCTGTACACAGCGCGTCGTGCTACGCCGCACGTCGTCTGTGGGACGGACGTAGTGGACGGTTTCTTGGTTATACCTCCACATGATATTCACACATTCCTTCGTTTGTGCTTGGCATGAGTTCAACTTATTTGATTTAGGAGAGTTATAGTTTGGGCATTGGACCCGAACCTCTGCAAGAAAGTACTGTGGTTGATAATTAAATACTGATATTTTTCATGTAAAGCAGCTTTAATTCAAGTCGAATGTATTTTTGCTTGGGTGTTTCGGATAACTTCCAGATGAGATGCTTTTTCGCCTGTATTGATATTGTTCTAAAAAAAAGCATCGCCTGAAAGGTTAGCTGCTGCTAAATTTTATGTGTTCAAGCTCATTTCTGCTCTCATTCTTATGCTTTAAATTCATTTGCTTTTGTTATTAATGTATTGTTTTTATTATTTTTTGTGAGCGTCTCCATTTCTTTTTGTGATTGGTTTTGTTACTTATTTAGCATGTATGTGTATTCAATGAGAATAAATATGTACATATCAGATAAAGTGATATGTAGCGTCTAACCATGATAGGTGACCCAGCTATCGGACCCATCTGCTGCCGTATTCTCCCGCCAGATATGTCATTATATAGGAATCCTTCCTGAAATTCAAGATGCATGCAAAAATGTTTGCAAAAACTTTTCGTGCTTTTTAACGCGTCTTTTTAGTTTAAAAAAGTTGCATAATCATCGGCATAAGTACAGGGAATTATTCAACTTCGGTATAACAGTACGCTAACCGTCAATATATTATGACATCCATATGCACATCACGTGTACGTTTGTGTGTGAAATAACGCTCATGACCTTGAAACGCCCGCGTTCAACTCCGGTACATTTCTACCTAGCAAGTGCTGGACTGTATCTTTGTTACGTGAACGGATTTGTGAACCGGTGATTTTTAATCTATTTAATTTGTTTACTTAATTTTGTCGTTCACTTGGTTTAAAAACTCGAAGGAATCTTGACCATTTACACATGCGGGTACTGTACTTCCATTTTAGTAAAATTTTTGATAGTGTTTTGTGTTTTTCACGATGGATTGTCAATCTTAGCGAGGATTATTTTCACCGTCGTTCAACGGTTAGCGATATTGAATGTGTTAAATTTAAGGGAGCCGTGCAAATGGTTGCTTTATTTTTTATGTTAAATAACTATTTAATGGATAAAACTTCCATTCAAGAAACATGCGGTTATGCAGAAATATTTTTAAATATTCACATTAGAGTTATTCAAGGGAATCATTAATAATCACTCAAGTATAAACATCACTATGTTTGACAACGCATGTACCGTGTGTCATAGAAAGAAAAAAAACTGTAACCATGATATGTGATGCGAGTTTAGCTTCCGTCTATCACAGTTACTTTAACGAACTTTGAACCCCTCAGGGGGATACAATTATTGTATCTATGGGAACTAGCGCTCCCAGGGGGACAATGTGAGGGCCCGAGCTAAAGGTTAGGTAGGCTTTCTTTTGTTAAAATAGAATAGGTTTTTGTTGTGTTACGGACCATCTTTTTTCGGTTCACTGCTGTCCTGTTTTTCACCGCCTACTACCTTCTTCTTCAACTTTTTCTTGTTTCATGAACTTCTTTCTTAGCTTTCTGTTTCTGAGCCCCTTTCTGCATAGATTCCACGTTCCCTTAACTCCATACTAAATGGTGCCTTCTTCCTTCCTCTCTTTACATCTCATTATTGAGGATAGGGATTCTTAAACTAACTAATAAACTAACGAACTTTGAAAGGCTATCTCGTTTTGCTTATTTTGTTGACCATTTTGGGAACATGGCGAGTTCTTAATTATTTTCGACGATCGTATTTGATCAGTGATCGTGTTTGAACCGCGCAGGACAAAACATGTAGGGCAACTCTTTTCAGTCTTGAAAATATTTTTTATCAAAATGTAAGTATTAAATTGATTAACATCTGATGATTTTTGGAAGTTTCTTTGTAGCATCGGAGAGAGTACTGCTGCTTTATATAAATATTATAATTATTTAGCAAGAACCCTTCGTGTCATGAGAACCCTCAGGGGTATACAACTATTGTATCTATGGGAATTAGCGCTCCCAGGGGAAAAATGTGAGGGCCCGAGCTGAGAGTTAGGTAGGCCTTCTTTTTGTTGAAATAAAATGTTTTTTGTTATATTAAGGAACACCTTTTTTCGGTTCACTACTGTTCTGCTTTTCAGCACCTCTGACTTTCTTCTTCAACTTTTATCTTATTTCATGAACTTCTTTCTCATCTAACATGTTTCTATGCCCCTTCAGCATAGATTCCTCATTTTCTTATCTCCATTCTAAATGGTGCCTTCCTCCTTCCTCTCTTCGATACGCTCTATTTTTGCAGCGGTTAGGGAGGTTTAAACTTACTTATAATCAATCAATGATGGCTAAAGTTGAACAATAGCCTCTCACTTTACTTTTGTTTTTGATTGCAAATGAAGTTCTATATCAGATTTACTTGGTGAGAAATATATGAAAAAAAGATTGTTTTTAAAAATATTTTCTAACCTAAAGTATGCTAAGGAAAAACAGTCGAGCTATGCTTGATATTAAATAAATTAATCGTTACGAAGCAGACAATCAATCAATAACAGTTTTATTATGAATAGAATTCAAAGGAGATTTTTGTCCATTAAAATTTGGGCGGCGTCGAGTTCTTGAGCGAAACTTCCTTCAGTATTCTGTATGTTGGAAGCGAGAGCAATTTTAGAATACTGTACGATTTTTGCGTTGTCTGTTTATTGTCCTCTTGTATACTGCAATCTTGCTAAGTGTATTGGTCGCTTGCTTTATTGGTCTCTCCGGCTAGTTTGAGGCTGGGAATCATAGACTTGGTATGAAAACGGGTGGAAATGCTTTACGGTAAGCATAAATTTCTATTTGTGAAGTAATATTTATATGGATATATGCTTTTTGTAATTGATTTTGCTGAATTTGTATAGAGAAGGATAAAATGAAATAGAATAAAATCTATAGAACTGAAGTCTCTATCACAGATGCGATCATCGTCCACTTTAGTTGTTTAAGTAATTAGAGAGTGATAATTTGGTTAGTACGTACTGCAAGCAAGTGCAAGAGAATTGAAGAAGCATGGCATGAGTTTTTATTTATTATAATTTTTAAGGGGTGGATAGATGAGTTGAGGTATGAAAAATACTATTGGAGTCTATATCGTAACTTTCTCTTTTAATGAAATGCTAGAGCTGAGAGTTAGGTAGGCCTTCCTTTTTGTTGAATTAAAATGTTTTTGTTATGTGAAGGACCACCTTGTTTTCGGTTCACTGCTGTCCTTTTCTTCAGCACCTACTTTCCTCTTCAACTTTGGTCTTGTTTCATGATCTTCTTTCACAACTTACTGTTTCTATGCCTTTCTGCGCAGATTCCGCGTTTCCTTAACTCCATACTAAATGGTGCCTTCCTAGATCGCATTTGTTGCTGGGTAGGGAGGCTAAAACTAACGACTGATCTAATCTAATGAAATGCTAATGTTCATATTCCACTTTAATTTTGAGTATTCACTGGAAATTATAGGCATGCAATGTAAAGATTTGTGTTCTTTACGTGCAATTAAGTTCTTGGTTAGCTTACATTAAGAACAAAATTGAGCATCATTGCTAATGTCATCAAAAATTCAAGTGTCAATATCAATGTCTTTGTAGATAATTGTAGTTGCTCACTTATATTCGAAGTATAACTTTTCACGATTAATATTCATGTATGAATTGATTTGTTCGCAAAATAAGTTGATGTTCATATTGAGGAATCTTTTTCTGGCGTATTGGGAGCTGATGAGGCTAATATTTGTAGACAATTAATCGCGCCTGTTACGCACCCATTCTGTGAGATCGTAGGAATACTTTTGATTTAATTTTCATGTTCTGCAAGACGCGTTGAATCTTAGTTCGATATATTAATTAATTGCATCGTATTTACTGCATCTCTCAAAATTTAACAGCTTTGCAATTGTTGAGTTAATTTTAGACGCGGGTAATTCATTATCGCATCGCACGATCAGTGCAAATCCGAGTGTATGGTAGCGATGAGCGTAGGTGATGTTCATGATGAAAATATTCATTTAAGAAAGCGGTAAACCGCTGTATCATGAGTCAAGCATGGCTGCTAGCGTAAAGATAGGCTGAATCCCCTGTGTCATGAGAAAAAAAGTAATAAATATCTATCTCGCTCCATGGACTAAATTATATTTAACTACTTGCTTTTACTACTACTCCTATTAGTGTTCAACCTTTTCTAGCATTTGAGATAAAATTATATCAATGGAATAGTACAAACGTTTTGGACTCCAGGTGCATAGAGGATTACGTGTCTACGACTGAACGACTTCTTACAAACGAAATATTCGCAACGTGAACGCGAGGGAGAGACAGTTTGCAATCGATGCTGCAATGGTGCCAAATTTCCGTCTGCTGATCGCTGGCTGAGGAACGTTTTTTGGTGAAAACATAGCTAATACAACATATAGTAAAATTAAAATTATATTGGGTACTGAAATATCAGTCAACACTATAGATAATATGGAGAAAGCTGTTTATTTTATTGAAAAGCTTGAAGTAGTAATTGACTTTCTATTACTGATGCAATTTTCAACGTCGTTAAATTTTTCCGTTCATCTAGCTGCTTCGCTTCGTATGAAATTTTATCATTGCTGCTTAGATTAGAAAAATATAGCCTCCTTCAATGTGCTTTACTTCTCACCAACTCGTTTTCTCTACAAAGATAATTTCTGCACGTATAAAACTTCAAAATGTTGGTTAAAAATATTGAAGAGAACAGGTAAAAAATATAAACCAAAACCACTTAACTTTCATGTTAAAGGAAAATAATTTGTATCTATGGATACATATATTATGATTTATTTACCTCGCCTTTTCAAAGTCATGCGAAAAATTTGGTTACCAGCTTAGTATGGCTACCACTGGAGCGCGAAAGAGAAGCAGAGGTCGTTGGGTGCTTGAACTCTGGTACGAAGTGCGGTTGCTTCAAAAATTTATTTAATTATTGATGCTGTCATAGTTCAATAGAAGAAAGCGAACGTTGGCTGTGTAATTATATGCTGTATTTGTGGTTTTTAAACTGTTGACATGCGTGTTAACTGACGTGATGCTTTGAGATGACTCGTCGTTGCCGCCACTCGTTGTGCTGCGGGGCATCGTCTGTCGTCAATATTTTATAGCTTTACCAAGTTCTGTTGTTCAAATAGTAATTTCGCTACATGTATGCATGATCTTTGTTCAGTATAAAATAAAGTTTATCACAATAAGTTTAAGGTAGCTTGAAGTATTTTGACAGATAACGTTTTTTGTGTATTAATTTTGTTGCTATTTTCATACTTCATTTTTATGCAAGACTGATTAGTTAGTAGGCCCTATTTCTGCTGAGCATTCAGTGAAATTAGAAAATGATTGTTTGATAAATTTATTCAAGTCTATAGTTCTGTATGGTTGAAAATTTTTGGTTGAAGTAAAACCAGGTTACAGAGTATAGTTGAAATGTGATCTTAATGCTCAAACTTGAGTACTCTTACCAGTTTTGAATTGAGTAGATTATAATATATTACGGTCAATGTGAAGTTTCATGCAATCACGGAAAATAATAATACCGATCCCAGGAATCACTAAAGGAACACATTTTAGAACATTTTACATGAATGACATTCTGCTCGCTGATGCGTTATTTTCGAATAATTGAACTTTGAAGTTGGCCTTGGCGCCAAAGGAAGCAAGCGCGTGAAACGGAATTTAATTAATAACGAAAGCTATTACAAACGTAAAGAGGTTGGGTCGTGAGGGGGAGGCACAGTTCTTCTAGTGAAAATTATAAATAAAGCTTCTAACCCACCCATTAGGGTGACGACCGCAATCTTGTTGACATCGGGTCCAAAATGGCGGCGCCCATGGTGGTCGCCATGTTAGACCCGATGTAAACAAGATTGCGGTCGTCACCCTAATGGGTGGTTTAGAAGCTTTATTTATACTTTTCACTAAAAGAACTGTGGCTAACCCTCACGACCCAACCTCTTTACGTTTGTATTAGGGGGTTAGCTTCCGTTTTTAATTAAATTACGCTCGCTTCCTTGGGCGCGCGACGGCCAACTTCAAAGTTCAATAATTCGAAAATAACGCATCAGCGAGCAGAATGTCGTTCATGAAAAACGTTCTTAAATGGGTTCCTTTAGTGATTGCTTGGAATATAATTATCAATTTCCGTGATTGCATGAAACTTCACATTGACCAAAATAAGTTTGATACCCTAAATTAGTGACAAGTGCTCTCAAATATATTTTTCCTAAGCTTTGCAGAAAATTATTTGCAATATAAATCCATACTTGGCTATTTTATTGTAGCAATGATTTGTGCAGCACAATTTTAGACTCCTTATAACCGGATTTTTTCTATTAGGCCCTAAGTGCTTTTGTTAAGTCAGTGCAAGCTTCCCGAGTGTTACTGCTAATGTAAATCTAAAGCTTGTTTTTTTGGTGGGTTTTTCAAATAGAGTCATAAAATAAGAAAGCCCTAGGTATACCTCCTAAAGGAAATTATAAGATTAAAAGCTAAGAATTAGTTAGGCTTTCTTATGTTATGGAAGGTTTTTCTTTTGTTGAGGACTATAATTTTTTTAGTTCACTGCTGTAATGTTTTTCAGCACCTCTGATTTCTTCAATTTATATTTTGCTTCCTAACATTTCATCATAACTTACTGTTTCTATGCATGCATGGTCCTTTGTAGAAATGTTCTTAATGAATAGTTTTACATTTTTATTAATCTAAACTGAAGGTTTTCTTCTTTCTCCTTAGGAAAATGTCTTTGTTGAGCCTATGGAGAATAAGTCTGTTAGTAACTTCTATACGTCATGCTGTCTCTGTTGTCCCTGAAATGAATAATTACAGATCAATTTAAAAATATTGCAGATGAAAATTAGGTCAATGTTTATTTTACCTTCGGCAGGGAAATTAAAGATGTCGTTGCTGATAATCACTAAATGAGCACATTTAAAAACCTTTTACACGAATGACATTATGCTCGCTGATGCATTATTTTTGAATAATTGAACTTTGAAGTTGGCGCCGGCGCCGTAATTTAGCTAATAAGGGTAGTTAACCCGCCTATTACAAACGTAAAGAGGTTTGGTCGTGAGGGTTAGCCACAGTTCTTTACGTGAAAATTATAAATAAAGGTTTCTAGTGACGTTTGTTTACATCGACTGGAAGATGATGGGCGCCGCCATCTTTGTGCCGATGTAAACAAGATTGCGATCGTCACCCTAACGGGGAGGTTAGAAGCTTTATTTATACTTTTCACTAAAAGAACTGTGGCTAACCCTCACGACCCAACCTCTTTACGTTTGTAATAGGGAGTTAGCTTCCATTGTTAATTAAATTACGCTTGGCGCGGTCACTTCCTGTGGCGCGCGACAGCCAACTTCAAAGTTAAATAATTCAAAAATAACGCATCAGCGAGCATAATGTCATTCTTGTAAAAGGTTTTTAAATGTGCTCATTTAGTGATTATCAGCAACGACATCTTTAATTTCCCTGCCAAAGGTAAAATAAACATTGACCGAAAATTATTATTATAATTATTATTATCATGCAAAAATATGTGTACTGAGGATTACAAATTGGGCTGAATTCTGGTGCTTTTAGTTCTTGTGGGAATAAGCACGAGTGTTAGAAAGAGGCCCATAAAAAAGTTTGTTTCATTTGGTAGTGAAAATTGGGTCAATGTTCAGTGTGATGCAATCAAAGGAAATGAAAATTTTATTCCCAAGAATCACTAAAGGAACCCATTTAAGAACGTTTTACATGAATGACATTCTGCTCTCTGATGCGTTATTTTATAATTATTCAGCTTTGAAGTTATACGTAAAATCGCTTTCCCGCGCAAGATGTGGAACACAGAGTACGACCAAGTTGGGTCGGGAAAGGCAAAGTTGGGATCGTGAGGTGTTGAAGTTTTTGCCAAAACTTCATAGAAATAAAAGAATGATAGAAATTGTTGATAAAGTAATAAGAAATATTGTTATCAGTAAATAACACAAAAAAGTTAACATGCTATTTTTTGTATTTGGTGCTTTTGACCTTTTTTAGTTGTCATTATTACGTCGTCACCTTTACAGTCGGTACCGTCACCTTTACAGTCAGCTCATAGATGGTGCCACCCAGAACGGCCGTTGCCATTATGGAGCAGATGTAAACACTATTGTTAACATGACCTTATTGGGTTGCTTTCACCCCTCAGGGGGATACAACTATTGTATCTATGGGAATTAGCGCTCCCAGGGTTACTATCTGAGGGCTTGAGCTAAAGGTTAGGTAGGCTTTATTTTTGTTGAAATAGAATAGGTTTTTATTTTGTTGCGGACCATCTTTTTTCGGTTCACTGTTGTCCTGTTTTTCATCACCTACTACTTCTTCAACTTTGATCTTGTTTCATGAACTTCTTTCTCATCTTACTGTTTCTGTGCCCTTTCTGCATAGATTCCACGTTCCCTTAACTCCATACTAAATGGTGCCTTCTTCTTTCTTCTCTTTGGATTGCCTTTGTTGCGGATAGGGAGGTTAAACAAACTAATAATCTAATCTAGGGTTGCTTTCAACCTTTATTTATAATTCTCACTAGATGAACTGTGGCTACTCCTCACGACCCAACCCCTTTACATTTCTAATAGGGGTTAATTTCCGTAATTAATTAAATTCTGGTTGGCGTGCTCGCTTCCTTTGGCGCGCGGAAGCCAATTTCAAAGTCGAATAATTCAAAAATAACGTATCAGAGAGCAGAATGTCATTCGTGTAAAACGTTCTTAAATGGGTTCCTTTAGTGATTCTTAGGAATAAAATTCTCATTTCCTTTGATTGCATCACACTGAACATTGACCGAAAATTGTAAATGATCTCATGGTAAATTTTCAGAACAATACCCTAATCAATTTTCAAATTTTTGTTGCTTGAATAGTGGTAATGAGATCAAAATAAACAACTTTTCTTATATGCACTTTCCGTTGCTAATGAGTATTCAACAAGTTACAGCTGTAACGTAACTTACTTAATCTGAGCGAATGTAATATAACCCAATCTAATATAACCGAATATAATCTAACCTAACCTTACCTGATGTAATGTAAAGTAACCTTACGTAACCTAAAGTAACCTCACGTTACGTAATGTAACGGTATACAAGTTTCATGAAAGAGGAGGCAGGGCAATGATGTCACGGGGCCCAGAACAAATAGCAACACAAAGAGAGATATGCCACCTGGCAACAACTTGGACAACAATAACGCCACATTGTTTGCCATTTGAAAGAGGAAAACTGTTAAGAAAGCAAAAGTTTCCTTACCGCTATAACTCATTAAATACTCATTTGTGACGGAAAGTGTATAGAAGAAAACTTGTTTACTTTGATGTTATTAACATTAAACAAGCATCATAATTTAGAAAATTGGTGTGTTGTTCTAAAAATACCGACTTATTTGTTTGTGTTATAGGTCATCAAGGTTTTGAAAAATATTCCTGTTGAACCTAGGCGTGTAAATTTTTCTCTTGAATTTAAAATCATTTTTCACTAATGTTCAATTGATGTTTCTTCTATTCTAACTCTATATTTAATTTTTCATTGTTGCTATTTAGTTCCATTTCTTTATTTATGAGAACAAAAGTCATATTGAAGAAAAATTGGAATGAGTTTGGAGCTGTATCAATATTTCTATTTCTTGACATTCTAAAATTGTGACAGTAAATTTTTTTATTTGGTTTCACAACATATGCTTTCCAAGATTCCTTATCAAGGCACTTCATAAGACATGCTCAATGATATGCTTGTAGCAGTCAGTTCCTAACGTGTTAAATTTGTCACAATTGACCCCCTCAGGGGGATACAACTATTGTATCTATGGGAATTAGCGCTCCCAGGGGAAAAATGTGAGGGCCCGAGCTGAGAGTTAGGTAGGCCTTCTTTTTGTTGAACTAAAATGTTTTTGTTATGTTAAGGACCAACTTTTTTTGGTTCACTACTGTCCTGTTTTTCAGCACCTCTGACTCTCTTCTTCAGCTTTTATCTTATTTCATGAACTTCTTTCCCATCTTACTGTTTCTATGCCCTTTCTGCATAGATTCCTCATTTTCTTATCTCCATACTAAATGGTGCCTTCCTCCTTCCTCTCTTCGATACGCTCTATTGTTGCAGCGGTTAGGGAGGCTTAAACTAACTTATAATCTAATCTAATCTTGTCACAATTGACCATTTATATGGCTGTGAGTTTCATGTTTTGAACTGGAATTAATTGTTGTCCTTAGCTTTTGTTGTAGTCCTTCTTCAATGCTGGCATTGATTATGTTGCTAGCATTTCTTGATGATGAAACTTGAGGCTCTCCTTGGGGATACCTAAAATAAAGAAATTTTTTAATATGTTCAGTTAGACCAGCATTTGGATAAATATAAATGTTTGGCTTTGCACAGATCCAAATAATGAATACCCTCGGAGTTTTAGAATTGTGGTACTTTAATTCATAAATCTATTTTAAACAATATGCAACCAGAACTCCTGTGGCAACTGGTGTATTATTCATTCATTTTTCATTTACTTATTGTTTCTCCCTATTTTCATATATGTTTTTGCATAGATCTGACAAGTTTTTTGTTTCAGAGTTAATGATGACCCAAATGTTTGTCATCAATTTGGTTAATGTTAGAGAGATGCAACTAATTGATTTTCAAAATTTTGTTGCCTGTATCATGGTAATTACATCAAAATAAGCAACTTTTCTTCTATGCACTTTTTAGGGCAAGTAAGTTTTTAACGAGTTATAGCGGTAGGTTTAGTTTGGGTAGAGTACGTTTGAGTACTGTGTAATTTACTATTTGCCGGCCCTGCGGAGCCTGAACCCACTTTTAGGATCTTTTAGCTAATAACACTTTAGAAATAATCACCCAAAAATAAGAATAATAGCTGTATGTTTATTTTAGTCTTAGATGGCGGGAATGCGCTCGATAATTCGAGCGCGTTGGAAGGAAGAGTCCATTGTAGTGTTGCCATCCGACGTTCTCTATGAATTACTTGCCGCTTCGAACACTCGAGTTGCTGTCAGTAATTTACTGCTATTACTCGTTAAAAACTCATTTGCCCCAAAAAGTTCATAGATGAAAAATTGTTTATTTTGATGTAATTACCTTTATACAGGCAACAAAATTTAAAAATCGGTTAGTTGCATTTCCTTAACATTAACCATCAATTTTTACGCCATTACTTTTTCTAACTAAATAATTACTTCCTTAAATACCAGTTTCTTTGCTCTTTTATTTAGTATTATGTTCTAGGATATAATAAGCACTTCTAATTTTGTAGTAAAAATTGATGAATTCTTCAGTGTTCATGTTTTCATTTGCATTCATATTGGCCTTCAAATTTTTGTTCCCCCTCATAGTTCTTAATTTGGTTGAACGAGTTTGTAAGTCATAGCTCATGATATTTGTGTGCTATGTTGGTGTGGTTGTATTGCTATGCTATTCATTTTAATAGTTGCCGAGTTGTTCTAGTGTAATAAGAAGCCTGAAAATGATTTTATCTTGAATAATTTACCATTTTGATACTTTTTTTCAGAATATATAAAAATATTCAGCTAGTCATGGTAATAGGTGCTTTCATTTTAGACTTTCATAAGTACAGCAATTGAGAGTAATTACTTCAACTTTGACTCATTTGAGAAGCTGGAAACTTGACCTTATAATATTGTTGAGATTTATACAGTGTTCAGTGCTCAGAATGGCTCCTCGGAAAGTGAGCCGCGGTGCAACCTCCAAGTCCAATGGCACGCCAAAGAAACGTGTTGCTGCAAATGGGTTCAAGCTGCCCGACCCTATTCCTGAAGGACAGGTCATCACTGACATGTGTAAAAATGTCTGGGTTTTGGGCAGGAGTATAGGTGAGAATATGAATTATTAGATTTTTCACTCACCTTTGATTTGGATATTAACTGCTGAAGACTATAATTGCAGACAGCCTCATAAAATATGATTTTGTTTTACTCGTTGCTGGAGCTTTAGCGTTTGGATTTGCAATCGTTTCTTCTGTTTCCTAAGGAAATTTAAAATGTGGAATTTTTTACTAACACAACTGCCACGTGTACCACCGGTGGTACACGGAGGAAATATTCATAATGCTGCTGACTGACCATTAATCACCAACTAAATTGTTATAATACTTAATCAAAGTAAATGAAGGTACAATCCATCATGTTTGCGATTTTCAAAGTTGTTTACTACAATTGACTTTAAATTTTAGTTGAATATTAAACTTTAGTTTAACCCATGGCAGTTACATGTAAATGATTCTTCTTGTTGCATAGGGTATTTAAAAGAGCACACTAAAAATATTCTTTTCTGACTTTTGAATATGTTTTTCAGGCCAAGGTGGCTTTGGAGAAATTTATCTTGCATCTGACGATCCAGCCCGCCCTGTGAACGACACGGATAAATTTGTGGTGAAAGTAGAACCTCACAGCAATGGTCCACTGTTCACGGAAATGCACTGCTACATGCGCATAGCCAAACCTGAACTTATTGATGCATGGAAGAAGGAGCACAAGCTGAAGAGGCTGGGTATGCCCAAGTATCTTGGATCTGGCTCTTTCACATACAAAGCCCAAAAGTATCGTTTCATGGTCATGGAAAGATTTGGCTCTGACCTACAAAAAATTTTGGAGAAGCACAACAAGAAATTCTCCTTCAAAACGGTCTACCAAATAGGACTAGAAATTGTGAGTACTCATCAAAAAAATTTTATATTGTGCTTTAATGGGTGCAAGGATATTTTACAAATCCTCAATGATGCAGTTAAGTAGATATTACTAGCTGGCATGTATCGAGTACTTTCTATTGAATTTTTTATGGTTTTGATAGTATTTATTGACCATTTTTAGAATGCCTAGTATTTTGCCTGAGTTTCTTTGTGCGAAATGTTACGACAATGCTCAATTGTCTTCTACATGTTTTGAAATTGTTGGAAATTTGGTGAACATTAATACTGGTCTCTGCTAGCTATTGTTTTCAGCATGGGTTATTGTATTTGTTCAGTAACCTTACTACTTGATTTAATTAGAAAAATGAAAGCACTCTCTTTTCATAAGCTTCATAAGCTTCATTAGCTTCAATAGTTCATTATAGCCTTAATAAGTTCGGTTCTGAGGCATGGTAACTTCTTGCAAGGCATAAAGACTCCTAATATAGGTAAATATTGGTTAATTTTTTAAAATTATTTGATCTTGGAGGGGTAAATGTTGAAAGCAATAGAAATAATGAACAATTATCTGATACTTCTAGCCAAACTATGTTACCTACCTCATAAGATTTGGTTACTCAGATGACTGACACTTGTTGCTATGTTTTAAACAAATGAATGAATTGTGTAATTCTGAGTTCGTTTTTGATTTAAAAATTTGACAAGAAATACAGCTTACAGTAGCACCAAAATTATTTATAAAAGCCTATTGAACAAACATGAATGACACTGATGAGACACAATGCATCTCTGACATGTCTCAAGTTGCATTTGACAATTCTGAGTCAACACTTATCAGTTGAAAAAATCACACCTAACTAATTCTTCCTTCTTCTCCAGATTGATGTGCTTGAGTACATCCATGACAAGGGCTACATTCACGCCGATATCAAAGCATCCAACCTGCTTGTGGGCTTCCAAAAGGGCACTGAAAACCAAGTGTTTCTGGTGGACTATGGCCTCGCCTGCCGCTACGCTGTCAACGGGGAGCACAAGGAGTATAAGTATGACGGCAGGAAGGCGCATGACGGCACCATCGAGTTCACTTCCAGAGATGCCCATATCGGAGGTACTAGGCATTTAGCTTTTGTAGCTTGTACTACCATCTAATCAACAAAAATTTCCTGGTTTAGTTAGTGATCAGTTTATTGGGTAAACATAGATGTAAATACTATTGAATTTCAAATGCTAGTGGTATGAGCAGCCAAGTATCAAATATTCTGAGATTAGAGTTTCAAGAAATGGATTTAAACCTGTGTAGCTTTACATATGCGATGTCTTTTGACTCTTATGATTTTTTTTGTCAACTTGAGTTTTTAATTTTATTTTAAGAGTTTAGCACGGAAATCCTTACCAATGAACCCTGCTGTTGAATTGAAAATATTATTTCACATTTACAAGAATGTTACTTTTTTAGAAACAATGAAATTGCCTGTACTACACTTTTTATAAATCATTTTTATTAATCTCCCGATCGTGAGATATTATTTCACTTCCCTCATTTGTCTTTAATTTTCAACTGATCCATGTCTGGCTTGTCGGACCATCTTTTGAGATTGTTTGACATCCTCAACTCTTATTGTACTCAAAGTGAACCCGACAGCTGTCTCTCATTTAGTTAAACGTTACAGCTCATTCACGGCGAGGCGACCTGGAAATTCTGGGCTACAACATGGCGCAGTGGTTGTGCTCACAGCTGCCGTGGGAGGACAACCTCACCGACTGCGACTACGTGGCCAAGAACAAGCGCTGGTACATGGACAACGTGGACAAGCTCATGGACAAGTGCTTCCCTGATGGCACACCTCCAGGTTTGTGGAGTCTTGAATAAATCTGTTGTTTCATTGTTTGCTTTACGATCTATGTTTTTAGAAACTGTAATGAAGGGTTTTATATTGTTTATTTGGAACAGGGCAGCCCCTGAATAATTCAATTTTTGTTTAAATTAGTGTCAAGATAGTTAGGAAACACTGGGGGTTGGGGATAATTTTACATGGTACAGCTGAGTCAGGAATTTCATTTATACTTTACGTTCAAGTACGAAATACATGGATGACCACCATCAACACTCTCTGAGACATGCTGAACTGTGGCCTTTTTTTTAGGACGGTTTACAATCATCTGACAGCGTTAATGGTTTGCTGTGGATTTGGATTATTTGAATTTAGATAACATAATCTTTATGCTGTTTTCATCCGAGCTTTTTTTGATCTCTATAAATAACATTCCTTTCTAAGGTACCAATTTCTCCATTACAATAGAAGTTTAGCTATAAGCTTTTTACCCTCTGCTATTTGTGTAGCGCACCATGCAAAAGAAATCAAATTTGAGATATTTACGGGAGCAATACTTCATGGTTGTTACTAGATTTACATAGGTGCTGGGTTTCAGATAAATTTAAATTTCATCGACCATTTAAAATTCTCCTGAACCCTCTATGGCTTCAGGTTCTTGGTATTGTTTTATAAATAGGGTGGGTTACTTAATGGCTTCTCAATTTAAAGGAAAGTCGAAATGTTAATGGTAGACAAATGGACGAGTATTTCGGGGGAGTTTCAACAGTTGTAACGCAGTTTTGTGTTAGATGTTTCATTTCAGGGGCTGGGAAATGTTGGTGAATGAATACTAGTTGGTAGTTAGTGACTCATTAGAACTGTATGTGCGTATTTGAAACTGTGGCATGCTTGAATGATAAGTGAATTCAATGGTAGGAGACGTAGACTCGGAATTCGCGAATGCTCAAAAACTGATTTATTTCTTGAAATAATGCTGTATGCAATTGAGGTTGATGAAGGTGTTTTACTTGTTGGCAAGACTGTCTCGTATCTGTATTAAATGTTAGATTTAGGGAAAGAAAATTTGTGTTGAAGAAACTTAACTATTTAGTTAAAAAACATGTGAGGTAAAACTAATTCAATTTTGTTGTGCACATCCTAACCACCTTCAAACTAAACCTTTGTCTAAGTTACGGTCACTGTGGAGGTTATTTTAAAGATATGAATGTGGCTATGTGTTTGCTTGCATTTTTGTCAATCGAGAAAATCAAGTATTTGGCATTTCAAATCACCGTTCTATGAGAATTGGCACTCTTTAGGAGGAAGATGTGGGATCCTGAATTGGTTAGGTTGGCTTTTATCTTGTTGAAATAAAGTAACCGTTCTGTTTTGAACCATCTTTTTCATGGTTCAGTGATGTGTTTTTCCTTCCACGTATCACTTCCTTGTTCAACTAATATTTTGGATCGTAAACTTATTTCAATCTTACTGTATCTATGCGCAAGTGTGGGGACTCATCTTGCGTATAGATTTTTCAACCCCTGAACGCCATACTAAATGGTGCCTACTTCTCTGGGGAACACCTTTGTTGGAGTTAAGGGAACTAAAACTTGCTTATAATCAAAGCTAATCAGAACGCCGTGCTGGTTAGAAATTGTGATACTTGCCAATTAACCTAGTCATTTTTCTCTTAGTTGTATATCTTGAATTATGATAATTAACGGTAAAGAAATTAAATAAAAAGGAAGGTTTCTTACAGAGGTTAACATTATCCTTTCTCTTTCAGGATTATTGGAGTTTCTATCATACGTGGCAAGCTTGACGTTCGACGAGAAGCCAGACTATGAGAAGTGCCGTGACATCTTGCGAGCGGGGCTCGTTGAGAGGGGCTACAAGGATGACGGCAAGCTGGTATTTATGTCCGCCACTCCCAAACCTGTCTCCAAGAAACCCAAGTCGAGGCTCAACAAGGTGAGTACACATCAGTCCCGCCGTGTTCCTCAAGTAGAGCATCAGCGCGCGACCAGTCCTGATCTCTTCGATGAGACTGATGACGATGACGATGTCGAGATGGTTGAGTCTCCTGCCGGCAGTCGCAGGCTGGCTGTTGCATCTCCTGCCGGCAGTCGCAGGCTGGCTGTTGCATCTCCTGGCGGTCGTCGCAAGCTGGCTGTTGCATCTCCTGCCGGTCGTCGCAAGCTGGCTGTTGCATCTCCTGCTCAGCGCAAGCCTCGTGCTGGTGGTGGGCTCTCGAGAAAAGAAACTGTAGTTCTGAGTAGGAGCTCAAGTGTAGAGGGTAGTCCAGTTCCTCGCAAAAGACTTCGTAAAGCTCCCATGCGTGTGAAGAGCTCTGAGGAAGATAACGACTCAGATTTTGAGTGCCCTGCTGCAGATGATCTTGAAAAGGAGAACAGTAGTCGCCGAGCAAATTCTCGCACCAGATCTGGAAAATCGTCTGAAGGAGCCACATCTCCAGCTGCTCGAAAGCCCGCTAATGCTAAGCTCTCTACTGCCAGGTCACGATCCACATCTTTGAAGAAAAAGACCTCCAGCAAAACCAGCCTCACGTCAAGTGCTGAGAGCGTTGCTAGTCTTTACGATAACCCAACGCCTGCAATGCTGGAGCTGATCGCAAAAAAAGAAGCTAAAGCCTTGGGGAAAAAATGAAATAATTAACAGCAAAATTTGCTGCTCTGTATATTCCTGAGAGAGTGAAATGCCTCTAATGATAACTAAATTTGCTAAATGTTTCCGCAGCTCACTGGTTACTAGAAATACAAGTTGGTTTCATAATTCTATGTGAAGCCTTTACGTTTTTTTACTAAATTGTGTTCAATTATTTTTGCAGTTCAACTACGTAGCTTTTGTACTAAAGTTTGAATCAATTTGTTTGATTTCTCAGTGGGAAAAGTATGATTTACTACCACAGCGTTGTTTGTTCTTTCACTGGAGGTGTTGTTAATTTTTTATTTTCTGTCAATGAAGTTGAATGATAATTTCTCGGATTTAGTGAACGATTTTTCAACGCTCTATGTATTCTTTAGTTAAAAAGCTCTCTCACTCAATCAATTTAATACAATTTGGACTAACTTACGAGGCTTTAAAACGATACAAGTTATCAGCTGGGACTTTTTGAAAAGGCTAACAAGGCTGACAACATGTATGATGGGTTTGGAAAAAGGTGCTGTTGCATTATTTACTTCTATTCTTGCTAATAGAGTAACTTCTCATTTTTCTAATGGCTCAAATTGAGTTGTAGATCTAGTTTACGGAAATGTCATGGTAGAGATTTTCATTTTACTGAGCTTTGCCATGGACATATGGATGTGATTTTTGAGGCAATTTTCGTTTTTTGTCTTTTAACTGGAAAATGATTCTTCTGCCAAATACTAACGAATGTCGGTGAAATCTAGTATGTGGCTTAAACAGCCTATTTTCATCACAACAATTTTCATTTATGAAATATGAATTCTTTTCAAGTGTACATCAGGTAAATAAATGTTTTACATCATCAGTTGCTGTATTGCTTATTTCGGTTAGTTTATTGTATTCATGTTCATTTTGTTAAAACTATGAAGGAAATTATATGGATTTGTTTGCATTCAGAGACGAGTTTCTGTATTATAGAAAGGCGGTTTTGTATAAGATCATACTCGGAAAAGAAATTTTATTTTATGGAACATTTTGATAAAAACGAAACTTAACTTCGTTGCACTTCCCATGTTATACTAGTTCTAGAATAGATTAGCATGCTCATCTACTGGATTATTCTGCCTTATTTTTGTTTCAGTGTCGAAATAAAGTTCAATGTAGTTGTTTTTTCAAACAGAAATTCAGATATTTCTATTTTGAAAATGTTTTCCATGGTGCCTCCTTGTTTCGTCAATTGACTTTTTTTTAGTTTCAATAAAATATGTGTGAACTATATTTTGTATCATTGTGCCATGTATGCGTGTAGAGAAATGAAGCCTATATTAGGTAGCCCTACCGGAGGCAAAAATTTTTATGGGTTTTACTTTCATTTTTTTCATTCATTTTCATCTTTCCATTCATAGTTTACCACTTTCTGATACAATGGCCGTACAAATATCATGCTTTTAATTTTGCATGTTATTTGGTTATTAGAATTTTAAGCTTTTTTTTCAAAAGAAACAGTTTGATATCGAAATTTATGACTAAGTTTTTTGCCTGTAGCTTTAGCAGCGAGAAAATTTATTTTCAAGCTATAAAATCAAGCTGGAAATGCTCTATTGAAAGTTAACCCAGAAAAATTTTTGCTTTCTCTTAAGGGGGTGAAGCGTCGGCGATCGGAAGAAGAAGAGAATATTGGGCTCTCTCCTAACAAGATCATCCGTACATCTCCTCGGTCTCCTTGCAAGTCTACTAGCAACAGGTGAGCTAATTTCTCTCCAGTTTTACCAATTGCATTAAGATATCCAAGCCTTAGAGGCCGGTGCGCTGGCCGTAGCTTGATTTTCCTTCTGTACTGGAGCATCTGTTCATCAATCAAGACACCAGTTGCTGTATGTGATGAACAGTGAACTTTGGTTAAAAAGCTTTAGCTATTAATAGATTATCATCAATTGAGTCACGAGTTGCTGTATGTGATGAAAAAGAGTGAACTTCTGTTAGAAAGCTTTAACTATTGATAGATTATCAACAATAGCTGCTCTTACATAGCAGCTTGAAATTGGGGTAAGGGACTCCATGTCCTATAAGCTGAACTGTTGTACAGAGCTCTTAACTCCTCAGTACATGCTCTTATCCTTAGACTAAAGGGAAAATTTAGGAAACCTCCTGAATAATTATTTGAGCTAGTTTTGTGTGCTGCATCTCTCACCAATCTTCTGGTGTTTCTAGAAGTGCGGTGCGAGAAATTAAGGTCATTTAGGGCGTTAATTTGAGAAGAAGAGTCCCAATGTTATTTACCCGTACCTTAAACGTTGAGCACATGATCAATTTTTTAGTCCAAGTGAAGATAGTTTCTCGAATGTGAGATGAAATTATCAGTGTCTTAATTGTGAAAGTTGGTTGTTTTGATTAGAGTATCTGCACAAGTTAGCTTTTGTTGGAGTTTGGATTGAATGGTTAGCTGCAATGTTTAGTCGTTCGGAGAAATGTGACTGGCTTGTGTGATTTCTTTCAGATGCAAATTTTAATCATTTCGTTCATGGTTATAAGTGGAAATTAATTGGAAAATGTCGATTTGTGTTGCAAGTTCACATGTAGTAGGATTCAGTTTGTGAAGTCATTTTTGTCTTTTCACATGAATAATTTTGAAAGCAACTTGCATTGTGAATTATTACATAATGAATTATAATTATTACTTATTGGTGTATTCGGAATATTTTTTACACAAATTATCATAGAAAACGAACGTTTTCACTGGTTTACGTTGTAATGAAGTTTAACCCGGGCTTTAGTTCATGCAGGCTTTGAACCTGACCTCTGACGCGATGTAGGCCTCGAACCTGAAGCACCAGCAACCTTCTTGCATACAACTATAACAATTACTTTCTCCCTTTTTTGTGTCAGAATCAACACAAGGCTGTGTCCCCGCAAGTCCTCCATTGGGCTGAGCCTGAGCACGGTTGCGTTACCAAAGGTCCACTACACCGACCCTGAAGACATCATCATAGAGAAAGAAAACGAAAAGATGCTCGAGAGACAGAAACAAATGAGGCCCAAAAGGCTTGTAATTAAGAAGGATACTTCCCTGGATAATCCGACCCCGCAGATGCTGGCACTCATGGCTAAACGCAGGGAGAAAAGTCTCTCTCCTCCTATATGCACCAAGCGGCACAAGCACAAGTAGTGAGTATTTGTGTGTATGTGCGCAGCTTTTTCTCAAGTAAAGTGAGGTATTTGTGTCCTTGTCTGATCGTGATGCTCAGCTTAACGTTTGCTGGCTAATTTCCGGATGCTTCTTTATGGGTCCAGCCTCTGGTCTTTTGACGGTCTCTTCTCTGAAGTAAAGGTGCGTCTGACGTTCCACTGTAAAGCTGTAGTTATCGTTTTTTCAGAAGTTTATCAAGTTGTGAAATAGGTAGAAATGAGTGAAATAGGTAGCACGTTCTGGGACAACGAAATGGAAAGGTTCCTTAGTTTATTTTATTTAGTGATTTCGAAATCGTATCAAGTGCCAAGGAATATTGATCAGGTTTCATTTTTATTGAGAAGTGCAGTTCTCATTTGTTGTCTTTAGGAAGACTCAACAACTTAATATCTACTTCTGCAGCTATGTAATTGCAGCTAATAATCATGCAAAATAATATTTATTTTTGCAGCTACTGTTACGCATCGAGTAGTGGGAAAATAAGCCCTACCTTCGATGATCCGCCAACGGATCTGACCCCGGAGATGGAAGCCGTGATACGACGGCGGGAGGAGAGAGAAGCTGCCGAGCGGGCTGCGAGGGAACAGGAGCGACAGCTGGTATACATCAACCAGCGGCATGCCAGCGAACCGGCAGTGTCCCAACGAGGGAGAAGTCGGGTGTTTGGTGGTGCCTGCCATCTTGGCCAGACTGACGATGCCCTTGCTGATCACCGTAGTCTTCCATTCCATGAGGCCTCAGCTGATGGTGAGGATATTGGCTCTTTAAAACGTTCACTGCGGTTGTTAATGGTTAGTTTGGTTAGGTTGTATATTGCAGGATAGGGAAATCGACTTTAGTGCTCGAAAACATTTTTATTCTTCCTAATAAATATGACAAATTCAGTTGCTTAATACATCTCAACTGGTATGATTAGTTTATTTCTTACTGAGGTCGCAAAACGGATGAAATTTCATTTATTTATACGAGTACGAGAACGAGCAATTTATCGACTTGACTTGCACTCAGATGGTCCAATAGGCGGGGAACGTGTTGAAGGCCGAGTTTTGGGTGAAATATTCGTAGTCGTTCATATTTATGGGTTTGGAATTTTTAATGAGCTACTTAAAATTTATGAATGACGTTGATTAACGATGTTTTTCATTGACTTTAATGGTAAATACTCTGGCAAATTTAATGAGATTTAAATAAGATATGTTCTCTTGTACAGCAATGATGTGCTTCTTGACATTTTGATTTTGAGGGTTAAAAAATCACTTGAACCGTGCGTCAAAGTTGATACCAGCAAAAAGCGCCGAGTAATCGGTGCATCAGCGCTAAATAATAGTTGATTGTCCAGTTTTGTGACATGTCCTAGTAGTGATTGTGTGCCTGAAGGTTATGAAGGGCTTAGTGTCTCCAACCGGTGATCTTCTAGTCGTTTTGATTGGATGAGATATAATTTCTTAATATTTTCCTGTGTGCTGCATTTGCAAAAATGCTGTTGTTTGATTAATAATTGAAGGGATTTGTTTTTCAGTACACCTTAAATATTGAGTTGCGTCAGTTATGCTAATGACAATCTCAATGAATGAACGAATGCACAGATTTCTATGAGAAATGAATTAGCGCAATGGATCGTTATGAATTATAGTACGATACGGGAAATAAATTGTGGAATTCATTCAACTGTGTGCATTATAAAAAAATGGTGCGACACCAAGGAGATCTAAGTAGCTGAAGCTTATGTCTTGAATGTCATACCCAAAAGATAAACTAAATGAACCAGTCTGACTCGTGAGAAGCTATCATTCATTCTGTCAATTGAGACCAGGTGATACTTTTTTAAACGAATTTTGTATCCACTGTAGAACACCAATAGTTTTTTATCATTCATTCTGTCAATTGAGACCAGGTGATACTTTTTTAAACGAATTTTGTATCCACTGTAGAACACCAATAGTTTTTAAAATCTCATTTTAGTGTAACAAACACCGCAATTCTTCTTTGAATGAACTTCTCTTTCTGAAAAATGTCTTGAGTTGTGAGATAAATTAATATTTCTAGTACATCAATCATGTTTTTCTACTACATCTAGCACAAACAGTTGGAGGCGTCTCAAGGGATGTTTTTGAGCGTTTCCGTTAATTTTCAGAAGAAACTTCACCACTGGATGATTCGGTGATGTTGGTGTCTGAAGTGAGTGCTCGCGACCGTCGCTACCTCGCTAGACTGCAAGAGCCCGTACCTCCCACCATCGCCGTGGAAGACCTAGAGAACTCTAATGATGGCTATCCCACTGATGACAGCTGTGACGCTCCCGGACAGAAATCTCCGTCCTCATATCCCGCCAATAACAACGCTCTCAAATTATGTGAGTATTTGCATGAAAGACCTCCCTAATTTCCTCTCCGATGTTATTTAGGAGTTTTATGTTCCGTGATGAAACTTTTTTATGCTAGACGTATGATTTGGCGCGAAAACTCTTTCCGTGTGTAGGATGACTTGAAGGAGTTGAGGAATCGTAAATTAATATAATGACAGTAATATTAATCGACGACTACAAAAAAGATTAGGTGACAACTCGTGTGAATTTTCGCCGGTGAAAAGTTGAGCAAATTTGAAACTTTTTGAAATATTGAGGGATGTTTGTAAACTTCATTGTCAATGGGATCTTATGTCACCTTATTCTTGGTTAGTTATTTCTTGAGCGTGGAAAGGTGACTAACCTTTCCTGGTTTATAAACTCGATAAATCCTTGAAATAATGTGTGCAGTTTTTGCACCTGTAAGTTGAGCGTTGTGGACGCTCAGTGAGAGAATGTTTAAACTACCAAACACTAAATAGAGATGAACGTTTCTCCGGCTTTAATTTTGGCATGACCTTACAGTCGTGAGCCCTAATAAACTGTATTTTTTTCTGAAACATTTGTGTGAAATTTGCTTCAACTTAATTCATTTCTAATTTAAAGTCGAAAATTCGTCATTGAATGTAAGGTAAGATACATTTTACGTTCTGTTGGGGCTTTGGTTGACTCACAAACTTTTCAATTGGTTTCATTTTTGTGTGTTATTTTAAGCTGCACATGCTTCTATTTGCACGGTGTTCTCAATGTTATTTCTACTTCATCACGGAAGCTTTCAATGCCTCGCAACTAATATATTCTTATTAATTTCTCTAGGTTTCATGATTGGTTTTGAAACTCACTTCCGTTTTGTTTTGTTGTTCATTAATCTTATTAACATTTCATTTTCTTTACAATCGCTACAGCTAGTTCCAGAGACGAAAAAGAAGATCATGAACGTCATAACTTCCGTGATATCCAGTCGCAAATCTCAGATGATTCATTACCAGTTAATAAGAAGGCAACCCTCAGAGAAAGAAAGTCGTCAATAGATCCGAAAACCTCTAGAAAAAAATTACCTGAAAATAACAGTTGTACTACGAAAGAGCTATTGGGGATGAAATCCTCGGTGAGTGATGACAGTGGTCAGAAAACACCGAGCACTGTTGGCTCTGCTGCTAAGGGTAAAGTGAAAAGGAAATCTAGTGTGAAGACCGCACGTGTTGATACTCCTGCTCTCACTGACTCTGCTGTCAAGAGAGCTAAGAGGAAGTCCGCAGTGAATGCCCGTGGGCTCATAAGCAAGTTTCTGTTCAATCGTTGAATGTTCCGAGTTCGCAGCATAGGTTTAGTGTATCGTGTGATATCTTTGCGTTTAGTTAGCTTCTTTAATAAGTGACGATCATACTTCCGTGCGTTCTTGTTAGCTATCTTCGTGCGGATGGTTTGAAGAGGTCACCATCTCAAGAGGCATAGGATATGTTTAGGTTAGGTTTGTCCATCCTGTGTTATGGGGACTAGCAATCCCCAAGGGGATTGTGTTAGGTTAGCTCAACTAAAGCTAGACCATTGAGAGTTTTTTCTTTCGTGCCCAATTTTTCAGTTTGATTTACTTTTTCACTACGTTTTCCTCTTTTCCTTACTTGCTATTTTTTTGCGTTAGGTATCCTCTGTGGGAACACACCTTGTGCGTAGATTCCTTACTTGCTTTTTCTTTGCGTTAGGTATCCGGTTTAGGAGCACATCTGGTGCGTGTTCTCCGTAGTCTACAGTCCACACTAAATTGTCCCTTCTCATTGTTCTCTTGAGATCGCCTTCATTGTGGAGTCTTGAATTAAAGTTAGCATATAATAAGTGAAAGTCGCAATAAACGTTTTTACTTCCACGAACAGTTTAGAATACACGTACCTTGGAAACGATGGAAGTAGTGCCTGAATCGAGCAGAGCGACCTCACCCTAAGTCATTGTAATGTTAAATTTGATAGTGATTTTAAATGAATTACTGATGTTTTAAGACCTCACAGCTATCATTTGCAATATATCTGCAACCCTGAGTGGACAAAAAAGGTCAGAAATTTTCAATTTTTCGTTTTTCGAAAGACATTTTGGATTGACCCGCACAAGCTTGATCTGAACTGAAACTCGTTATTTAGGTATTCTGTTCAAGGCAAGTGGTTAGTGAGGCACTTTTTACGTATTGTATGATATTTTCATTTTGGGTTAGTGGAGAAAATGTTAATTAACTCAAATAGATAACTTGATGATGGTGAAAGCAAGCTTAATTACTTAATTACTGAAATTCTACGTTAAATTCTGAGGACCTTTGATTCAGACTGAGCCGGAATCGGTTAGCAATAATCGACTTTAGGAGTTAATTCTATAGGTTGAGAAGCTGGATTTAGGAATAATGTGAGAATTACTGTAGTCGACAGGATCGTAATTAGAAAAAATTGCAAAAGATATGTTTAATTTCTGTCACTCGTAAGAAGGATCAGTCCTCTTCCCAGAAAATTAAATTTTCTGTTAGCTTCTAAAACCTAGCTTGTGAGCAGATTTATAACTGTTCCAAAATTGTTTGTTTATTCTTATATCTGTGGTATTCTCATTACAAGAAGGCAGATGGTAATTTTATCTTGATTGGTGCGGGCTCCAGCCAGGGGTGATTTACTGTCACTTGGGAGCATTTGGAAGAGGCAGTATTCATCGGAAGTAAGAAATGCGCAAAACGACCACTGTATGTGCTACAAAGAGAACTTGCCTGCTGTTTTGAAAATTAATAAAACTTGGGTATTTTCCCTCCTGGAAAGCCCAATCACGAGGTCACACGCGGAACGAAGGAAGCTTTTCCGGAAATTTTGTTCCCAATTTTTTTTTCAAAGTACTTATTTGAACTACCACAAGCTAGACTTCAGAAACTTTGGTCACATTTTGTTACCAGAAAAAAAAGATAAAAACTATCTACTTCGGAAGCTTACGCAAAATTAACGGAGCGCAGCGTTTCATATGCCAGTTATCTGTGAGTATTTTTTAAATTCTACTGTGCACGTTATGATGTAGAATTTTGATTCATAAGTTTGCTCATCTTTTGTTTGCTTCACTGTGCATGGCTTGGTTTGTTTAAATATCTATGCCGCTGTAAGCAACGAAAACACTCAGCTATGGTTTACGTCTACATTCTCTGATAGGACTAATTTTAACTTCAGTTTTTCATTCATACTCTTCAGTCCTTCATTATTTTTTCTTAATATTGTATTCTACTCCTAAACATTGGAATGTAGTCGTTTGCTAAATTTGTTCGTTCCCCAGGTCGACGCAGGGCAACAGAAGCAGCTGAAGCGAATCGTGGCAGCACAAAGCGCCGCAACTCTGTTTCTTCTCAGAAACTTTCTCTTCATCACAGTTCTGCGTTTTCCAAAGAGGATCCCTATGAGTTCATTGATGAAATATTTTCAGAGTCTAGTCCCAAGTCATATAAAGAATATTCCATTGAACATTCGCCTGTCAAAGTCAAGAGAAGGATTTGCATGTTCAGAGCGTCTAAATTCAAGAGTCAGCAGCCTGTCCGTAAGTCTGCACGGTTATGTTCCCAGATGCCAATCGATTTTGTTGAGCCCATTGTATATTGAATAGTGTAGCTCTTGTGATCTTATTTTTTTGTCCTTGACCATTGTGAAAAGCTATCCTAAGCTTATTTTATACTGTTTAAAAGGTAGGTGCAGGTTTTCATTTTTTTTAGTTAATGACTTCAAAAATTTTTGTTATTCTATCAAGCTAATCGTAATCTCGGCAGCTTGTAGAGGTGAAGGAACCTTATAATTTTCTTCAGACATATTTCAAGATGAGATTTCTCTGGAGTTTTTTTGTTTTTCATTTTTTTAATGGATATGCTTTCAATGCTTTCAATGTATTATCTAGATTCAAATTTGCACTTGTACAGGAAGGAAGAGCCTTGAAGTTCAGTTTTAATTAAGAATATTCAAGGTGTACCATGCTAGAATGAGTAGGGGTGTTTTCGCTAAAAAATAAAATGTGAGATGTAAAAGAAACCTTGCTAAATCAAAATGAGTGGTTGTTTGTCTCTTGTCATGTAAGTAGTTTAACCTCAT
Organism: Morinoia aosen; assembly: GCA_030386875.1. Classification (NCBI taxonomy): domain Eukaryota; kingdom Metazoa; phylum Arthropoda; class Malacostraca; order Amphipoda; family Talitridae; genus Morinoia; species Morinoia aosen. Next base: position 34,509,561 of record CM059577.1, read on the forward strand.
TTTTAAACAATAAGTATTTCATTGCACAAATTTTTTAATGTGCTTCGGTTGCTCCATTTGTATTCAAAATTCTTAACTCACGAAAAACAAAGAATGCTACCATAAATATTAATCTATCTGGGAATGCTGAGGTGCTTCGAAATATCCCAATCGAAGAAAAGAAATCGGTTCAGCGAGACGTAATTTTTGTAGAACAGCCATGAGTAACCTATTGGTCCCTCTATTTGTTTTGCATCTCTTTCTTATCACTTCCTTTTTTGTTTGCAAAATTGAGTTCTTGACCTTGTGGTTGTTTTTGGGCGCGAAGAAAACTTTGTTTCTTGTTAAGCCATGGTAGATAATTTCTGGCTCGTTGTTCCATTTTAAAGCTTTTATCAAGGTGAGCTTCGAAGCAATCTGTCAAGTTATCTTAATATATACTGCAGCCAAATTTCTATTAGGTGTTTGGAAGGATTTTTATGGTACTAATATTAACCCTGTAACGCCCACATTTTTATACTCATATTACCGTTATCACAACCACCATCACTAAACCGACACTGGCATTACATAGTCACCGTTTTCAAGATAGGGAAGGAACTGCCACTCTGCAGTGAAGTTCAAAGGACACATTAGTGAACAAATTGATCAAGAAATACAATATATTTTTGTTATTTTTGAAAGAGGACCGTACAGTCCACTTGGGCGTTAAAGGGTTAAATCCGAATTAGCTATTTAAACTTGTGCTTTATATATTAAAAGTGGGGATTTTTTTTCTGTGTTAGAACATTTTAAGTGCTTAGCTGTCTGATTATAAGTTTTTCCTGTTTTAATGGAATGATAATTCATCAATGTAATATGATGTTCTACGGAGACTTTGTTCAACAAATTTTATTTACTTATTATGGATGACCCAAACCAGACAGGCACAGTAAATCGCGTCATTTTTCACTTCGCTGTAACCAACTTACCTCAATTTTAGGCAGTCGAACTATTTCAAAATTTGATCTTATGTGACTCACATGAAAATAAAGCTATTTAAATATGTTAGCATGGTGAGATACGAGTGTTGCGATCTCTAGTTGGCCATACGAATTTCCCATGTATAAATTATGCCAGCTATACTTATGTAATTCTTCCTTACTCATACACGGTTAAAACGTGTGGGTGGCATTTGATGCCACATGTGTTGCCGAACTTGACTCTGGCCTTCCAAAGAATTATTTTTAAGTGTCCATTGCCTTTTTAACACGAAGCATTGAAATTTGAGCTTCTAGATTTATCTTCATTTCTAAATTCTCGTTTCGAAAAGTGCTAAAGAATGCGTAACACTCAAGAATTGTTGTAAAGTATGCCCGTTTAGCACAAAATACAGAACTTTTTGCTCTTTCTGTTGAAACTACGGTTGCTTGTTTTGTGTTGATAATTTTGGAGTATTCGTGCGTGGTTTCTTTTGGCGTGCACTTGTGATATGAAATCTGTTTGGATTTGTCGTGAAGTGTGTTACATGCGGATGTCTGTCACGTATTTACATTAATTGAATCTTCACCATTTTTGTACTTTTTGTAACTGAACTTTCATCGTTGGCATCGAAAATGATTAAAAAATATTGAGAGCTGTTCTGAGAAGTCATCTTGAGACATATACAATTGCAAAGGTTGTTCGAATTACAGAAAGTATTAACGATCGAGTCCTTTTTTTCCTGAGCTACTTGTCATAAATATTTAATGTCTCTTGGAGCGTTTGCTTTGTGTCTTTCTGTACTTGCTATATTGGTAGGATAAAAAGAGACTGGCGTCAAGTCTAAATTCTTCATGTTATATTTTACTTCGGCAAGAAAAGTTTTTCTTTTGACTATTTCTCACTATAAACTAGCTGTCTACCTGAAGAGTAATGGTTTTCTGAGTTTTGTTGACAGTGTTGGAAGCGTACTGCATTTTACCGTTGCATTCGTCTATAATTTCCAACCAACTAGTCAGATTCATATCTCATTTTCTATTAGAATGCTATGTAGAACTGGAACCCGTTTCTGTATGGTTTCCTGTAAGTCGACTTTGTTTTTTCCAGTCTAATTCTCTGTTTCCATCTTGCAGTAGATTAATGTTTTGTTTCTGTATCTGGGTGTGCGATTTTTTTTATTAATGCTTTGTTCATGAGGCCTGCACGGTTTAGGACCATTCCGTAGTCTTACTGAGTTACTGCAGTCATTGTTTCCTCTCTAGTAATTAAAACCTGTAAGTGTAAATAGTCTTTTCATCCCGTTACTCTTCCTCGAGGACGTAATATGATTCTCAAAGAAGGAATGAGGAACTCCTATTAACTCGCTGGCGTCGCTCTTTAAATAATTCTCTGTTGTTAGTGTGAATGTGGGAACGTCAGGGTGTGGCATCCCTGAATGTTGAGATCCGATTCTTCACATATTTTAGCTAATAGAGCGATTTTAACACTAGATTTGATCCGAAATGACGTTACTTTCCATCCGGTTCTTTTGATAGCGGTGCTTGAACTTAATTTACTGTTTTCTGGTTTCATTTAAAGATTGGAAATATATCAGCCGTGTTGGAAGTACGACAGTGGAATTATGTAAGAGAAGCGTCGTCGTATTCCTTGGCAAAAGAGTTTGGTAAGGATAGCTGAATGCAAGTCCGGTGATGTCTCTTCAGGTGGAGACAACTGTTGTATCTATATGAATTAGCGCATCCATAGCGTTCCATCTCCAACGGTTATCTTGTTCTATGAATTTCATTCAGTCTAGTTACTTCTGTGCGCATTGAGTGGGGACACACCTTGTGCATGAGTTTCGTACTATGATTGCTTCAATTCCTTACTTGAATGGTGCCTTCTTCCTTTCTCGGGAACACTTTTTTTTGTGGCTAGGGAGGTTTAAAGTAGTGTACAATCTCATCGAATTTGGTAATGCATGAATCATTTTCAAAATTCTGCAGTGAAAGGGCAAAAAAATTTTTTCAACTATTAATTTCTGACGTTAATTTTCCACCTTGTCCGAGCGATTTTTTTCAATGCAAGGTTAAAGACATGCGAAAGTCTTCAAAAACTATTCATACTTAGGGTTGTATTTTATACGGGTGCAAAAAAAAACAAATTATTTCGAACTTAGTACTTTATGCACTTGATGGTCTGATGAGCGGTTCAATTGCTGACACTTGTATACTGTGCTCCTTTTGTGGTTCAAAAAAATGTGTATGATTGGAGAGCTCACGCTTTGTTTTACGGTCTTCTCAGGGGGGTACAGCTATTGTATCTGTGGGAATTAGCGCTCCCAGGGGGAAAATGTAAAGGCTCGAGCTGAGAGTTAGGTAGAGCTTCTTTTTGTTGAAATAAAATGTTTTTTGTTATGTTAAGGACCCCTTTTTTCGGTTCACTGCTGTCCTGTTTTTCAGCACCTACTACTTTCTTCTTCAACTTAGATCTTGTATCATGAACTTCTTTCTCAACTTACTGTTTCTGTGCCCTTTCTGCATAGATCCCGCGTTCCCTTAACTCCTTACTGAATGGTGTCTTCCTTTTTCCTCTCTTTAGATCGCATTTGTTGAGGATAGGGAGGCTTAAACTAGCTAATAATAAGAAGAAATTGTTTTGCGGTTAATTTAATTTCAGGGACTGCTTTGTTTCGAGTTTTCAAATTTAGGGAACGGGAAACAATTTCAAATTTTAGATTAATGTATTCTTGAATACCTTCCACTTAGAGGTGCACTGGTTTAACTCGTTTACCACAAAGTTTTTAGTGGATGGTGGATGAACTCCTGTTACAGCTTGTATTTCTCAGTGCACGGAAAAGATCTGCCACCAATTTATTCTTACTTTTTTAGCGTCAGTGCCATGTGTGAGCCATTGGTTCTTTTGAAAGATCATTCACTCGCGTATGGCGTTTTGATGGTGTCATTACGATTTATTTTTGTCTGAAGTAAAAGTCGCTCATTTGCGTTAAATGATCGAATAGGGTTAGATACGCCTCTAAGCGTCGTAAATCAAACTACCTGAGAGACATATACTCCAATTAGATCGAAGTACATACACTAATGTCATGGTTTGTTGTAGGACTTGTCTAATTCAGACTGAAATTGATTACTGTGATACGTTAACAAATGGGTAGGAAAGTTCATGGATATGTTATCGGTTTGACTTGAGTCTTATGATTTTGTTGTGTATGTTGTATTATTTCCATTTATTTCAAATGCGATTTTACTTGCATTCTGTATGTTTAAACACTTGCATATTGTAAAGTAAGTTGTCGAATTTTAGGACTAGATACTTTAGTCTTATGCATTATAATGTTGGCAGACCCGGTCTTGTGGTTTTCACGATCCCTTTCGTCATGTCTGTGGTGTTATTTTCCCTTCGATCGAAGGTGTTAAGAAGCTCTGCAATGATGGCGTAGGCGGGTCCAACTCACGCACTTTGTGTTGAACATCAGCTGTTTACCTTTGCTTGTCGTCCCACGTTTACTTTCTGTAAATAGGTGCTCAACGTGAACGTTATGGCTTCGCTTGTAATGTTTTTCTTAATAAACATCGATATGTTAACGTGGTTTCAATTGCCTGAAGCATGTAATTTGATGAAAGGTTGAATTGAATTTGAACATTGAGCCTTTCAGGTGCCACTGGTCAGTATATCTGGCGCCGGTGCTGTATAAGGTATGGTGGTTTTTAGCCGAGTTTATATTCGAAAAACTTAGGAGCACTTGCTCCCTCACGTTGAAACAACAATTGTATCTATGGGAATTGGCTCTTCCAGTGGGAAAATGTGTGAGGGCCCGAGCTGAGAGTTAGGTAGGTCTTCTTTTTGTTGAAATAAAAGACCATCTTTTTTTCGCAAATTTTTCTGAACGCAAAATGGTGTAAAGTCACTCGTTATCCAAAACCGTATTTGGTAGGCCTTCTTTTTGTGGAAATAAAATGTGTCTTGTTATGTTAAGGACCATTTTTAGGTTCACTGTTGACATGTTTTTCAGCGCTCATTACTTTCTTCTTCAACTTGGATCTTGTTTCATAAACATCTTCCTCAACTTACTGTTTTTATGCCATTTCTGCATAGATTCCGATTTCCCTTAATTCCATGCTAAATGGCGCCTTCCTTCTTCCTCTCTTTGGATCGCATTTGTTGCGGATAGGGAGCCTTAAGCTAACTAATCATCTAATTATAATCTGACGTATTAAGATTGATCTTGTTTAATGAACTTTTCTCATCTTACTGTTTCTGTGCCCATTCTGCATAGATTCCACGTTCCCTTAACTCCATTCTAATGGTGCCTTCTTCCTTCCTCTCTTTGGATCTCATTTGTTGAGGATAGGGATGCTTAAAATAACTAATAATCTAGTCTGACGTATTGAGAAAGTATTCAATAATTGCGCTGCTTCAAGCGTGTCGTGCCAATGTTACGCTTTGTTATAACAGAAAATATGGACGTACGGAAAAATAAAGGACTTGTACTTCCAAAGCATGACGCGATGTTTTGTAAATCGTTCAAATGTTGGTTACTGAGGATTTTAGAGACCAGTCTACCTCAACTACGAGTAAAGAAAGAAATAAAAGAAAAACGGTTATTTTCAATAAAGTTCAGAACATGAAATGTTGAAACATTGGTTTTTAAAATACTTCAAAATTAACATTCTTATTTGAAGATAACACATTGGTATCGTAATACTCGTGTAAAATGTTGAAACAAAGAAATGATTAATAGATAAGCACAACAAAAATGAGCCCTTCGTCGCGTAATCTGATTTTACTAGTGCATTTAAATATAAGTAAGTAAGAGAACACAATCCTCGTAATGCTTAGTCGAAAAATGCGTTTGTTTGTGCCCACTCGTACAGCAATAAAAGCGAAAACCGCATTCAAATACCAAAACTTACAAAATCCTCAATTTCTATTCATACATGGGTATCGTAATACCCATGTAAATAGTCGAAACATGATTCGGAGAAAAGCACGAAAAAACTGCGTTCCTCTTCGTTGCGGTAGTCGGATTTTGGCAATGCACTTAAATACATGTGACTAAGAAAAACATAATAAAAACATAAAGATACTTTTCTCGTATACTGTTTTGAAATGTTAACGTGGTTTGGTTAACGTAGTGAGTTTGTTGTTGACATCGGTAACATCTGTTCAGTTACTGTTTTGACATCGGTGAATAACTGAAGAGCTAGCAAACCTATGTTACTACTACTGTTTGACATCGGTAACTAATGTGGAATACATTTCAAGGTCGCAGTGTTAGATTCGTGTTGACTAGAATCCCCGCTTTTCAGGAAAACACGCCATATGTGAGTTCAAGTGTTCTGTCGCAGGTGTTCAATGGCGCAGCCTACTGAAACATGTCAGGGTCCCCGACAACTAATTTCGAGGAAGTCATATATTCTTATCAGGAATCTGTATATTCCTTTACCTACGACGGCGACTGCAGGTGTCCATAATAAAACATAACTTTCAGTGTTGTTCAGCCGCTGGCAGAGTACAGTGACGGTTTCATCTTATTCTGTGTTGTCGCTTAATTTTTTTGCGACATCTGATCATAAAACTAAACGAGGAATAAGTGTTATTGCCTCAGGTAATGGGGTAGCCTAGTGTAAATTGGAAGCTGTGTGGCAGAAATAAATTGTATAGTCTGTTGCAAGTGTCAGTAGCTGCGAGCGAAATCAAATGTATACCTTTTTATTTAATTAAAGAGTAACGAGACTTTTTCTTGGCCGGGTTTGTGCACTGGCAGTTTATTTCTTGTTGAGTGTTTTGATGCGATCAAAGTTTCATGAACAATAATGTGTTTTGATCGTATTCATCACCGACGAATTACGTGTTGTCTCACGGCTGTTGATTGTTTTGTTCCAAGCACTGGGTTGTATTCGTAGGAACATTTACCCGAGTTAGGCTAGGCCAACATATGGTTATATGTGATGTTAGTAATCATTTCCTTGCATTATTATGCGATTTTCAGTGGAAGATATGATTAAAATATCTACCCTGCAGTATTTCACTATGCAAAACGTATGCATGATCCCAGAGTAAAGCGACACATATCCTTATTATAGTCCGAAAATTTACAGTAACTTCTAAGGAAATATTTTACGTTCATTTTGATGTGACAGGGTAGGTAGCACGTGTGACAGGGCTATAGTTGCGCTTATTTTATTTTTAAGTAGTGTGCACGGCCCGCCAAAAATGACGGGATTCAATACCTTTCTTGAACAAACTTTCCAGACGTCAAGATCAAACTTTCTTGACTAACAAAAGTATCCATGCTAACAGTACCCGTGATAAAAAATATTATTGTACTTGCGCGCTGGTAAAACTAGTATCACAGATACAGCCATGGCTATCTTTATGAGCGTGATAGAAAATGGATGAAGCAGACTCAAAATAAATAAACCAAGGGTATTGTTAGGCAGTAGCAGGACCCGTGGAAATTCCTCGGACCCGTGGAAATTCCTAGGTGGACCAGTGTAAAAATTCTGTCAATATTATCTAACCTATGCTAACTTATCATATCCTAATCTAACCAAACCCATCCTAAACGAACACATCCTGATACAATTCGAACATATCAATGCATGTAAAGGCCATCTCTTAATGTTATACTGAGGAATTCGGTATCCATGATTCCGCAAACTCAGATATCCTATGTTTCTTAAGAAGCGGACACCAAAAAGATATATAAATAAACACACAAAACGGGTATTATTAGGTTAGATACTTCTCAAATACAAAAGCTGCCCGTGTTATATATTTTATTCTTTTCAGTGCTTTTGGTACTGTTAACATTCGATTAGACGGTACGCGGGTTAAAACTCTCATTGTCCAGTTTATTACGATTTTTTTGAGTGCGAAATTGAACAAGATGCAAAATGTCGAAAATATCTAATAATAGAAAATTCACTATACCTTTTACCAGGGAATTTCCTCCAAAAACTATGTGAGTGAAAAATATGGTAAGAAAGAGCTGCTAATATTACAGTGAATTTGCTATTCATTTAAACGTCACATGTGTAGTTTAGGAAGGTTTTAGAATTACACGTCATTAAAACAGTTCGGTGGACTGTTTTAATGGACCATTACATTAAAACAGTTCACGATTACATTGGACCATTCAAGGGATTACATTGGACCACTCAGGGCTGCAAATTTTTGTTATGCGCTTGTTATGAAATTTTGTAGTAGTGTCCTAGCACGTTATGTACCACGACAGAGGTTGGGCTGACAATATACTTTCAGACGCGCAATCGAAGATGCATGCACGAAGAGTGACAGAATTATACATCATAGGCAAGTCAGTGAAATTGCCAAGTTTAGGAGGGCAAAATTACGTATTTCATTACTCAGCTTCTTCTCTTTCGGAGAAGGTTTAACCTTCTACCATCATCTGATGTCTGATGCCCCCTGACTATTTTCATGACGCTCTCACTTTATAAACAGGAAACACCTCCATGCCGCTTTTGATGACTGCTTTCGCAGCGATTATTATCAGTTAGCCAAATTGATTACTGCCCTTTGGGTGACGAGAAATGCACATTTTTCATGCAATTCAGTTTGAACGTTGACTACGTTTGCGTGGTTGCTACGATTGGTTAGATTAGGTTGCAAGTAGCAGAAATGAAATAGGCACTTGAGTGCTGTAATATATTTCTATCCTTTTTAAGAAGTATGAGCAATTTAATTACGAGGTAATATTTTACCTCGTACGCTAAAATGTTTCAATAAAGGCAGTGAAAATTTCTTGAAATGCTATTCATTTATACGTCTACGTAAATGAGCAATCTACCTAATGCTACACATATGTATGTCTCTTAACAGTACGCATATGTCCCAAGATGTAATCAAGGTCTTAATTTCACCCCTGTATTCATTTACAGATAAGAGTCTTCAGCCGGCCTTCAGTCCACAAGAATTAAACCTCACATTTCTAGAAGGTAATTTATCAGATTTCTTCGTTTTTTGTGAATATTTTGTAACGATATTACAAATGCTGGTGAATTATGAAGTTATACGTTTTGTGCTGTTAGATGAGATTTTGTAGTCACAGGGAAAATTTTTTGCAAGAGTATCAATCAATTTATTCGTGGCCAAATCACATTATCATTGCACGAGTATTTTTTGAACGTATGTTGAATTAGTTATTTGAAGTGCTGCTCTCTCTTTACAATCCTAAAGAGAGCTTTGATCAGAAGAACGCTAGATACTAGTATACTGTAATTTTTTTTTAGCATTTTCATAACCTTTTCGGCCGGATTTTTGTTAGGAACTAAAGCATTGAAGTGAACGAATTTGTTATTCTATGACTCGCTGTCGCAGACATTGAAATTGATCCAGTTAAGATATGTATAGTTCATCCTGTATTTTCAGTATTTGGTTTCAGTTTGAAAATTTGGAATTTCATGAAACAACATTTTTATGTCAGCGTGTTCTGCTTTGGCTTTCTTGTGAAACTTTTTGCTGCTTTTTGTTAGTTTTAAGTTGCGGGAAAAATTGCCAAGAATATTTATACAAAATGTGTTAAGTTTATTTAGAGTTAAATGAAATTCACAGTGCCAAACAATCCAATGTTTAGACACATGTTTTCTACCTATTGATTTAGATGAGACAATTTCAGAATTTTTTCCATTAAACATCTTATCTTACCCAACTAAGATCAACATCATTTTTGCGGTAACATTAACATCTCCGTGGAAGGTTTTAACGTTACAAATTTGTGTACATCACAGGGTCATTACAGTATCAAGAAAAAGTTCTCACGTATGCATTATGAAATAAAATCATTCGCCATGTTTTTTGTTTGATGACTTTTACACTGTGACTTTTATTTCCGTGCAGGATGTTCGTCCAATTCCAACAAGCAGTGGATCGTTTCGGATTACTCACGCGAAACCGACCAATTTATGCGGCCTTTATCGCCGCCACGCTTTTTATATTCGTATGGTTTTTCAAATTTTCGATATTCAGCGACCCTCATCTTACTGCAGGAGGTCTCCTAATTAATAACAATACTAATTATTTAATGTCGCGGTTAATGGATTTGCAAGGTTTTAAATACTTGATGAACCCTAAAATTTGTGGAGAATCTGAAATGTTGGCAGTGGTTCTGGTGCACACGCACCCTAGTCATAAGGACCTGAGGGACACCTTTAGGAAACACATCTCCGTAGAAATGTTAAAAGAAATAGGAATGAGGAGAGTATTTTTAATCGGGCAGGCCAATAAAAGGCAGGCGGAATACCCGGCAGTCAAGCAAAGCGACATAGAAGCTGAAAATGAAGAATTCCATGATTTAGTCCAAGGTAACTTTGAGGAACACTACCATAATCTCACCTACAAACACGTGATGGGTCTTAAATGGGCCACGCAATTCTGCTCACAAGCCACTTTCGTCATCAAAATGGATGATGACATTGCAGTGGATTTATTCCAACTGAGACAGCTTATGAGAAATAAATACGCAGACATAAAAAACACTTTACTCGGACTTATCTTTGTCGGTTCTCCTGTCCTTCGTGAGAACGGAGGCAAGTGGAAGGTAACTAAAGAGGAATTTAAAGGGGACACTTACCCCACTTATCTCTCGGGTTGGTGCTACTTCGCTCCTATGGAGGCCGTCCAGAAACTTGCTTCAAATGCTCATTTATTTCCTTATTTTTGGATAGATGATATGCAGGTGACAGGCGTTATGGCTGAGAAGCTTGGCATAGAAAGGAAAGGCCTCAACGACAAGTACACATTTCAACGGGATTTTCTGCAGTGTTGCACCCAGGAGAACCTCTCCTCTCATAAGTATTATTGCGATTATTATGTTGCTCCTATTGTTGGAGACTTGGAATTATTTGGTGCTGCTCTTGATCAATTTCATAATTGTTATCGAAGAGGCTGTGAGATGAGAACTGGTGACAAGGTTATCAGTCATACATGTCCCTCTGCTCATAAATGAAAAAAAGAAAAGACCGTTTGTTTTAAAAAAATTTGATCTACAAGATGCACTACAACATATTGGATTTTTTAAATTTCATGCTATAAAGGTCTTTAATTGATAGACAAACCACATGAGGTGTACTAATAAACAGACAATACGAGGCTTACTAAAATACAAATCATACGAGGCGTACTAACCCTGTCGGGGTCTAATGATGTTATTGAGAGAAACAATTGAAATATATCTTGGATAGTTAAACACAAAGAGATGGGTGAAAACTTGTAAATTATTTAAATGCTACTTGAAAATTCTTTGCAGTTCCTCAATGATTAGTTGAAACAATTTTAGACAATTTAAACAATTTATTTACCACAAGTGATACAGAGGTAGATAGTTTTTAAGTCTAGCAAAATGGTCAAATTTGAGTATAGCTGTCTGTGGGCCTGAATAAGTTCAGGGACTTCTAGGGCATCCTACCGCCAACACTATTCTAAGGTGAGCAATTATGCTTAACCTAATTCGCTTAACCAATTGACACACTAGACTGAGCAAAAAATAGTTTGTTCGAGATTCGATGTTTAATTTTACAAAGTAGTTTATATGTGTTAGATGTTAAAAGTATATTCATGAAACGACTTGAGAAAAAACTTGAGATCATTGACACTACTCAAGCCAAAATGCCCTGTCAGGGTGAGGCATTTAGGAGAAAGTATTTAACTTGGTTATCTTATATGATTAATATTCCGAAAGGAAAAGAGATTCACGATTTATTTTGAAAGCTTTGCGAGAATTTATTTCACGGATCTCCGCAGGGATTGAGTTCCAAGCCTTAGTTGCAATGAAGAGGATGTTGTGTTGTGACCGAACTTTTGAGTAATAAGGAAGTATGAAGCTACTTCTGTTTTGGGCTAATTAAGTGGTCGTGATGACCTGTTTGTGCAGTTAATAATTATTTGAGGTCTTTGTCGTCATCACGGGTCAATGTTTTATACATAAAGCTGCATATGGAGAGTTATTATAGATCTAGAAGTTTGAGTATTTTAAACTTTTGAATGAATCATTTGTGTGAGCATTGTATTCTAGTTTCCTTACAGCTCTGATGGCTCTTTTCTGCAAAGTAATAAGTATATTGGTTTTATTTTTTATCAGTTCCGTGCCATGCTTCTATTCCGTATTGCAAGTATGGTGAAATGAGCGTTCGGTAAAGTATTTGCAAAGCTTCTTCAGGCAATAAATTCTTCAGTTTATGGGGAATTCAAACGGATTTCGATAACTTAGTACTAATATAAGCGATGTGCTTTGTGAAGGCCAGATGTTTGTCTATGTTTATGCCCAGGAACTTTCACGAGTTGGTTTCTTCAATTTCACCTTCGCCAATTTTAATTCGTGGAAGAGATATATTTCTCTTGTATGAGAATAAAATATGATTTGTTTTACCGATATTAAGGCTTATTTTTATTAGCTTTAAGCCACAGTGAATCCTTTGGAGCTCGTTATTTATATTCTCCTCAATTAAAGCGAGATTTTGATTAGGATTGACCGTAGAAAGCGTGCTGTCGCCGACAAAAGTAAGAATTTGAATATAATGTAGATTTAACGATGCCTTAAATATAGATGAAAAATAGGATATGCCCAAAGACAAATCCTTGTGGAATTCCCTGGCTAATTGTCTAATTCCAACTGTGCATCCTCAATGACAACGTATTGCTTCCGATTTGTTATGTATGATCCGAACCAATCACGAGAAACTCCTCTAATGCCATAACAGTGGATTTTCGAAAGTAACATGTTATTGTCCACACAATCGAATGCTTTTCGACAGTCAAGAAATACGGAGAAAACCAGCTTTCCTCGATCTATATTGGTATAAAGGTGTTGTGATTTTATACAGCCGGTGTTGTTGGTTTTTTAGAACGATAACTAAATTGTTCATCATAGAGAAATTATTGTTGTTCAAAATAAGAATACACTTTTTATATAAAATTTTCTCGAATACTTTGCTAATAATTGGTAGCACAGAGATAGGTCTATAATTTTATACGCAATTTTTTTCACCACTTTTAAAAATAGGGGTTACTCTAGCAACTTCGAGGGAGTTTGGGAAAGTGCATAGGAAGAAGGACTATAATAATTTTGAATATGAGCGGGGCTATAAAGTCAGCTATACTCTTTAAGTAATTATTCCAGTAAGAAAATCAGTTGGGTCTGTCATAAAGATATTGTCGAACAGCGTAGCAGATTCTGGGGGTATACGTGTCGGCTTCGTGATAATTGGAAGGAAATACTTAGACTGAAAGTCATTTAGAAATTTGAGATTAGTTTACAGCTTTCATGTTTCAACAGATCATAATTGAAGTCACCGCAGATTATTATGCCATTGTATATAGAATTGTTCAACTACGACTTAGTACGATAGAGCTCATTCAGGAAAGATACGACGTACGAAAATATAAGAAACGCTTTACCGAAACAGAATGAAACCACGTCGTAAATGATTTTCAAGTAGTGAGGACAGGTTAGTCAAAATGTTATTTATAAAAAACATCACGAAACGCACATCGAGAAGCACACAAACATTGAATAAATCTGTCTTCATTTAGATTTCGTTTAGTCACTTTAGTATTTATAAGAATGAGTTTGTGCCTGCTGGTCGGTCAGCAGCATTATGAAAATCACTTGAGTGACCACCCACCGCCGCAGTTCGAGTGTTGCGCCGCTGTCCAAGTGTTAAAACAAGCTGTTTTTGCGCGTCATCTTCCTAGGGGTGTAATTCTCTGAATGACGTGGTTGTTCTCAAGATTGCAACATATTTTATCGTTTGTTCTGTATAAATATGAATGTTTCAAATGCCAGGTTTTAAAACATTCTTATGAATCAAGTTTGAAATATTCAAAAGTTTCGGAAGGATGAGATATTTTAAACCTGAGATTGAAATTAAAAGTTCAATTTTTGAATCGGTGATTGACCCAGGTACATGAGCGATCTTAATTAATGTTGACTATAGCCCGACCAGAATGAAACAAAACAAATAAATACTAGTTGACCCTCAATACTAATTGTATTAAATAAAATGTACCCCCAGAGGCAATTTTTGCAACGTGGATGTTGTATCACCGTGCTCGCAGTGGCAGAGTGGTTAAAGGCCTCGCCCTTCCGTGAAGATGTCGAGCGTTCGAATCCCGGTGCTGCGAGGCGATTTCCTCATTGGGAATAAAGGATAACTCAAGCACGATAACCCACTCATCCCAGGTGTCGAAAATGGGTACCGGCGTTACCGGGAAACCGTCATGGTGTCCTAGTGTTAGTTATAAGGCATTTGAAAAAAAAAAACAATATACAAGATGATATGTATCAAGCTTGATTGGAAATACAGCATCCTTAGATGCCGATGCTTGTTTCCATGCTACGCCCCCAAGCGGTCATTTCATTCTGGTCGGACTATAGGAAATCTGAGCTGGCAATTAGACAGAGATTTTATGCTTAAAATCGTAGCTTGCAGACTATCCATCTTGCGACTACAGCTTTTGACGTCACATCAAAAATGCTGTCACGAGAGGAGAGAACTAATTTCGTAGAGTTTTTGTATGGTTTAATTATCTTCACACGTGTTCACGAACCATGAGCCATGGAATTTCTCGTACGTAAATATACAAATTTTTGTTCATTATTTCAGCGGAGAGAGGGACAAAGGAACACACACACTGAAGTTGTCCTTTCACGTAAGAATATCTTGAGGGCTATGCAGCAAGTACCATAGTTACTGTCGTCACAGTGGGCAAATTTCCAGAGATTTTGTTAGTCCCATCATCTCCAGCATTTTTGGTGTTACTTGTGACATTATACTCATTAGTGTGTTCCGATATATTTTGTGCCCTCGTATGCATCAATTATCGCTTCCAATGATTGTGTTGTGTTTACATACTCTAGCATTTTTTTGTGTTCAGTTTTTGAGCGTAATAATTTTGAAGTTAAAGTGATTGGAAGGTGGGTGATCTTCTGGTATTGTTGGAGATACTCTGTCTCATTAATCACTTGTACTTAAATGCATTACCAAAATCAGACTACCGCAACGAAGAGAAAGCATTTTTTTCTGTTTTTCTCCCAATTATTTGTTTCGACAGTTAACATGGATATTAGGATAACCATGAACGAATAGCAATTAAGGATCTTTATGTTAAGGTATTTGAATGCGTTTTTCACTTTTATTCAATATAAATGCGCACTAACGAGAGTGTTTTCAACTATATGTCACTAGGATAATGTTTTCTTGGTTACTTATATTTAAATGCTCTGTCAAAATCAGATTACACAACGAAAGGAGCTCATTTTTGTTGTGCTTTTCAGTCAATCAATTTTTTGTTTCGACATTTTACATGGGTATTACGACACCAATGTGTAACTATCAACTATTTTAATGTTAAGATATTTTAATAACCAATGTTAAGCATGTCATTTTTCAACTCTTTCGAAAATAAACTGTTTTTATTTCTTTTTTTCTTTCATTCGGGATTCTTTTGCGGTGAGTCGTTATATGGTGCATTTGCTGCAAAATTTGGTCCAGTGTCGTACTAAATTTTGCTGTTAATAACTCATGTGTTCGTTCGTGAATTAAAATAAAATTAATTGAAATGAAATTTTTTCCCTCTTCAGGAAAAAAATTGGCCCCCTAGCTCCTCTTGTAGTTGACTCATCAATAACATGGCAAAGGAGCTGTGCTCCTGTAAATCAGGAGCAATTCCAATAGATCTGCTAGGTGTGAGGTACAGTCATTTGTGAGACTTTCATAGAAGCTGTATTTTCTCCATTGGGAGTTGGATAATTAGTGCTACTTGTGCAGTTTTACTAACCTCATTGAACAGGCTGGTGCAACCGAAGAGAGAAAAAGCAATGATGGGTTCCATATGTATGTTTCAATAATATTTGGTGCATATATTGATTTCTTTTTAAAACTATATTTAATTTTATTTTTTACAGGAATTACGCGATGAATAGTTAACAGCTGATACACGTTTAAAGAAACTATCGTTTAGTTAATTCTTTTAACTTGTTTTCGATACCTCGACGAGAGCCTACGAAAAGTCAGTGTCAAATTAATTATTGTAGTTACATTAACATTTATGATTACATTTGGAAGAGAAAAGCACGCATTGTTCCTCCTAAATAAATTACTATAAGCCAATTAAAATTGCGAACACTTATGAAAATTAGAAAATGAAGCCATTTTATAGGTTGTAATATCAATTTAGTTTGTCTGAAAAAGCTTTCTAACTTTTCTCGTTTTCTGTTTTTATATTGGTAACTAATGTAAAAGGCTTTTCAAGGTCAAAGTGCTGGATTCGTGTTGACCACAGTGTTGACGAGCAGCCCTTCTCGCGTCTGGAGTGGAGGAGGTCCTGTGCTCATGGCTTGCAGTGTCGTTCAGCCGCCGTTCAGAGTACAGTAACGTCGTACGTATTTTATTCTGTGCTGTCTCTCAATTTTTTTGCGACATCTTACAATAAGAGAAGACCAGGAATTAGTTTGTTATTGTGTGTCAGGTAATGATATAGGCTTGTGTGAACTCGATGGTGTTTGCCAGAAATAGATTTATACTCTGTTGCAGGTGTTAGTAGCAGCAAGCAAAATCAAATGCATAACTTTTTCAAGTTTTCATTTAAAGACATACGGGATGTTTTTCTCTGTAATATTTGTGCAGGGACAGTTTATTTATTGTCGAGTGTTTACATGCGATCAGAATTTTATGAACTGCTGAATTGTGATTTGATCGTTGTCATCACAAACGAATCACGTATTGTCTCGCGGCTGTTGATTGTTTTGCGTCCAACATTGGGTTCTCGTCGTTAAAATTTTATTTGAGATAGGCTATACCATTATATGATTATTTATAAATTTAGCAATTATTTCCTTTCATTTTTGTGTTATTTTTACCGGATGATTTGACTAAAAGATCTATTCTGCAGTATTTCTCTTCGTACAACCTATTTATGATCTCCGAGTAAAGCGATTCATATCCGTATTTTTGGCCCGCAAATTTAGCGAAACTTGTTAAAGGATGTTCTAAGTTTATTTTGTTGGGGTAAAATAGCGTTTTGTTTTTTGTACTTTTAAATGCAACGGCTGTAGGTGTACAGTAATATATTTTTATCTTTTTCCAGTGCTTTTAGTACAGTTAACCACGGTTCATTCAATTCGACGGTACGTTGGTTGAAACTCATTTTCAAGCGTAATGCTATGTTTTTTTAGCTCGAAATTAAACTGGATGTAAGATATCGAAAATATCCATTAATGGAAAATTCACAATTACCTTTTACCTAATAATTATCTGTGAAGTTTAATTTGAATGTATGAAAATTTATTCCGAACAACTATGTGAGTGAAAAAATTAGTGAAAAATTGAGCTTATATTACAGTGAATTTGTTATTCATTTATACGTCACTTATATAGTTTACATTACACGTTATTGAAACAGTTCGGTGAACTGATCCCCAGGGATTACATTCGGACCTTTGTGGGGTGAACATTTTTGTTATGCGCTCGTTTTGGAATTTCGTAGCAGTGTACTCGTACATCATTTACCACGACAGAGGTTGGGCTGACACTATACTTTCAGAAGCTCTTTTAAGATTTATGCACTAAGAGTGGCCAAATTAGAAATCAAGCCTAATCAGGGAAATTGCTAAATTTAGGAAGGTCAAATTATTTTAAAACTCAGCTTTTTCTTTAAAATTCAATAATCGCCTCATACGTACTATTTTTTATCCCGCTCTTCCTTTATAAACGGTAAGCACTTTCATGCTGCCTTTGATAATTGCTTTCGCAGCGATTATTATTACAGTAAGCCAAATTGATTATTGTCCTTTGGGTGATGACAAATGCAAATTTTAATGCAATCCATCACGGACGTTGACTGCATTTGCATGGTTGCTACGATTTGTTAGGTTAGGTTACAAGTCTCATAAAAGAAAAAAAGCCACTTGAAGTGCTGTAATACATTTCTATCCTTTCTAAGAAGTATGAACAATTTTATTGCAAGATAATATTTTACCTCGTACGCTAAAGTATTCTTCAAAAAAGTAGTGAAATAATTGAAATGCTATTCATTTATACATGGACGAAAATTAGCAATTACCTACTGGTACACATGTGTCCCAAGACGTAGTCGATGTCGTAATTTCACCCATGTATTTCTTTACAGATCAGAGTCTTCAGCCGGCTTTCAGTCCACAATGATAATCAGACCTCACATTTTTAGAAGGTAATTTATCAAGAGTTCTTCGTTTCGTATGAATAATTTGTAATTATTGTAGAAATACTAGTGAATTTGGAAATTATTTATCATGTCCTGTTCTGTGGGATTTTGTAGTCATCGGGGAAAATTTTTGGAAGAGCAGCAATCAATTTACTCGTATCTAAAGTACTTTTTAATTACCAGGGCACATTTGAACGTACGTTGAATGAATTATTTGAAGTGCTGTTGGTTTTTCTTCTTAATCGTGAAGAGTGTTGTGATCAGAAAAACGCTAGGTACTAGTCTACGATAAATTGTTTTTATTTTGCTCCTTCATTACCCTTTCTGTCGGGTTTTGTACTGACGTATTGAAGTGAACAAATTTGTTATTCTATGACTCGCTCTCGTAGATAGTGAAATTTTTATGGCGAGCCTTTGGCAGTGTATGGTCCAGTTAAGATACGTTATTCTGTATTTTTGATATTTAGTTTCAGTTTAAAATTTTATGGAACAACATTTTTATGCCAGCGTGTTCTACGATAGTCTATTTATCAAACTGTGTTACTTTTTGTTCGTTTCAAGTTGCGGGAAAAAATGCCACCAATATTTATACAAAATGTATTAGGAAGAGTTCTCATTTATATATTTTGAAATGAATTCATACGTCATGTTTTCCTCGACGGCTTTTACACTCTGACTTTTACTTCCATACAGGATGTTCGCCCACTTCCAGCAAATAGTGGATCGTTACCTGGGAAGACACACTCTGCTAGGATTGCTCCTACGAAACCGGCGAATATATGTGGCATTTATCGCCGCCAAACTTTTAATATTTTTATTATTTCTTAAATTTTCAATTTTCAGTAGCCCTTATCCAAGTCTCTTAATTAACAGCAATACCAATTATTCAATGTCGCGGTTAATGGATTTGCAAGATTTCAAATACTTGGTGAACCCTAGAATTTGTGGAGAATCAGAAGTGTTGGCAGTGGTTCTGGTGCACACGCACCCTAGTCATAAGGACCTGAGGGACACCTTTAGGAAACACATCTCCGTAGAAATGTTGAAAGAAATAGGAATGAGGAGAGTATTTTTAATCGGGAAGGCCAATAAAGGACAAGCGTTATACCCGGCAGTTAAGCAAAGCGACATAGAAGCTGAAAATGAAGAATTCCATGATTTAGTCCAAGGTAACTTTGAGGAGCACTACCATAATCTCACCTACAAACACGTGATGGGTCTTAAATGGGCCACGCAATTCTGCTCACAAGCCAATTTCGTCATCAAAATGGACGATGACATTGCAGTGGATTTATTCCAACTGAGACAGCTTATGAGAAATAAATACGCAGACCTAAAAAATACTTTACTCGGGCTTGTCCAAGTCGACTCTCATGTCCTTCGAACGAACGGAAGCAAGTGGAAGGTTACTGAAGAGGAATTTAAAGGGAATATTTACCCCACTTTTCTCTCGGGTTGGTGCTACATCGCTCCCATGGAGGCCGTCCAGAAACTTGTTTTAAATGCTCATTTATTTCCTTATTTTTGGATTGATGATGTGTTAGTGACGGGCATTATGGCTGAGAAGCTTGGCATAGAGCGGGAAGGCCTCAACCACAAGTACACAATTCATCCTGGTTTCCTGCAGTGTTGCACCCAAGAGAACTACGCCCCTAGTAAATATTATTGCGATTATTATGTTGCTCCTACTAATGGAAACTTGGAATTATTTGGTGCTGCTCTTGACCAGTTTAATTATTGTTATCGAAGAGGATGTGAGAAGAGACCTGGTGATAAGATTCTTATTTACACATGCATCCCTGCTCATAAAGACGTCCTCCTCGGCCGCGGGGTGGGTGAGGTCATTGCATTGTGAATTCATAAGTTTAGCCTTGTTCATTTATGGCTAATTCTTTGCTAGTATCGGTTTTTAACACGGTAACTGTAGCGGGTTAAACTGAAGTTCAATATTAAACTCAAGTAAGAATTAATTTTAAAGATCGATTTTGAAAATTACGAACATTAAACAGATCGTGCTTTCATTTAGTTTTCATTAAGCATTTATGAAAATTGAGTCGGTGACTTACGGTTGGCCTGCAGCATCATGAAAATCTGTTCAGTAACGACCGGTGGGCTACGTCGCAGTCAAAGTTTTTGGAACAACTCATTTTTGCCTATGATTTTAATCGGAGGTGTGATTCTCTTCAAAGCATGGTTGTTCTTAGGATTGCAATGTGTTTTATCGTTCGTTTTGTGAGGATGTGAATGTTTCGAAATGTCAAGTTTAAAACATTCTTGTGAATGTTCAAGTTTGAAACATTCAAAGGTTATGAAAGAATGAGAAGTTTTAAATTTGATATTGAAATTTAAAATTCAATTTTTGAATCGGTGACTGACCCAGCTATATGATCGATCTTAATGTTGACCAGGAGATCTGACCTAGTTTACTCTGATGCAACGTTATTAGATGAAAATTTTATGCTTAGATTCATAGCTTGTCGACTTCTCATCCAACAGCTACAGCTTTCGACTTCGCATAAAAACTGCTGTCACTAGAGGAGAGTATTGTTTTTGTATGCTTTAAATATCTTCACACACGTTCACGAACCATGAGCCATGGAGTTTTCCGTATGTAGATTTACATATTTTGGTTCATTTCTTCAGTGGAGGAAGGGAGAAGGGAACATCTACACTGAAGTTGTTATTGCACGTGAGAATATCTTGAGGACTAGGAAGCAGGTACCACAGTTGGTCTACGTCATTAGTGAGTAATTTTTTTGAGATTTTGCTGCTCCCATAGTCTCGAGGGATTTCTACTCGAGTCAACTGCAGGCTGATATTTTATTATAATAATGTATTTTATTTTGTGTCCTTTTCTGCTATTTCAACTAATGGCCTCCTTCATGTTTATTTTGTTGCTTATAATTGTCTTTGCTGTCCCTTATGTTGATATGTTTCCTGCCAACGTTGAAATGCTTAACAAAGAGCTGCGCCGGAATGGCTTTTAATTAATACTTTGAGTAATTAATTTCTGAGATATTACAATTGAGAGTAAAATTCTATTTTAAAAACAATGCACGCTCTTCAATTGTCTAATTTTAGTTTAAATAGGAAAGAATGAAGTAATTTCGTTGAGTGTAGGCCATCCCTACTAGCGTTTCTACTTGTTTGATCAGAATTTCCGTTTTTACAAAACGCTTTGCGATGTTAAGGATGAGGGTATAATAATTTTAGGATTAGAGCATTATAAATACTTAATATTTTTATAGATTGTATTGTTACCGACTTATTGTACTGATGTTTTATGTAAGATAATTAACTCGTTATTAGTGAAATTGTTAGTGCTCCTTTATTATGTTTCAAAATCTTTGGCCAGGAGTCACGTATTTTATTCTGTTAAAGTGTGCTACCTTGTTTCCTTGTGTAAAATTTACAATAATAATCTTCACCTCACTCAAAGTATTATGCTGGGGCACGCAAGCAAGTCATGTGCACTGGATTCTCGAACTCGTAAGCTACCGCAGTGGATGTAAAACTGAAGCAAACGTCAAGAAATCTTTTTGTGCTTCACAAGATATAAAATAGTTTTTGTAAGCCGATCAAATGTTTTTCAACCCTATTGGTGAACCCCTAGTTTTGTCCACTGTCTAGCAATACCGTTTCCTCAATATCGTTTACGGTCGTTCGCGCTGTAAAAAAAATGTGCGATGAAAAAATATCAACACATAAATAGATCGAAACAAAAAAAATTCCAACTCTTCTACGAGCAACGACTGCAACTGCAACTAACAGAATCTGCCGGCTGGTGACAGCTCCCTGGTTGTGAAGTCGTTACTTCTGGGCAAGGGAAGGTCACCACCACTAGCGAGTTCGAAGTTCTTCCGGAAAGCCGCCGCCGCCACAGGTGAAATAGATTAGATTAATGTTAGTTTAAGCTACCCTAACCACAACGAAGGGGTTTCAAAGAAACAGTAAATGCGAAAGAAGTTTATGAAACAAAATAAGAGGTGAAGAACAAAGTAAGAGGTGCTGAAAAACTGGGCAGCAGTGAACCTAAGAAAGATCATTAAAAAGGTCATTTACAAAAAGTAAATTTTATTTCAACAAAAAAGCCTACCTAACACTCAAGTCGGGACCTCACATTTTCCCCCACAGAGAGCTATTTTCAAAGATGCAATAGCAATATCCCCCTGAGGGACGAGTTGAAAATAGAAAATCTAATTGCATTTCAAGAATTATCAGTATTAGATGGTAATTCTTCTTATTGACAGCAATTCTTCTCAAAAAATTAGAAACCGTATTAATGATGCCGGTAAAACGGCCTTCCCAAAAAGAGAGAAGTAGAAGAAGAAAGTGAAGAAGAAACTCAGTTCATTCCCGTACATTTCGCGTCGCTCATTTTACGCGATGAGTTGCTACTGTTACCATGAGAACTGCTACGTTGCGCTGACGAAGACTGGCACTATCGTGTTCTCTCTGGAATCATAAACATTCTTGGAGGAACGTTAACTCCCAAATATACGCAGACAATTTTTTTCCGTAGAACCACTGAAAAACTTCTCATAATTTTAAGGATTGAAAAACATTAAAAGGTATCAACAACATCTATTTGCGAAGAGAATTCTACAAGGATGCAATTCGTTAAAATTAACTGATGTTTATAGTAAATCAAATTCATTTACAAAGCTGTTACATCAAAAGCTTACACTCATTTCAGTGTTTAACCCGATAATTTAACTCGCACAGTAAAGTTATACGTGTTTATACACATGGAGAAAATTTTAGGTTGAATTTAATATCTACGCTTAATATTACAACCTCATGTCACACATGTAAGACTGCAAAAATAGCGCTTTATATATTCCAAGCTCTCACACATTCATGCATTTAATAAGCTTTGTTATTGATGCTCAAACTTTCTCACATAAGACTTTTTATAAAAACATGGCTTATAATTAAAGTTGATTTTAACCAATGCAAGATTCAACGGTAAATCCCAAATAGTAATCGAAAAAAATTAAGGACTTTTCCACGTTTTGACTTCACATTATCCCTAATCCGACCTAAATAAAAAGGACCTCATTACTATTCAACATCAAAAGTACGTTGCGACTAGCATAGTGAATTAATAATTCATACGAAATGAAACTAGTAGTATCTCATTTCAATTTTATCAATTACAATGTAGAAGTTTTAATAATTATGCAGTTCAACAACGGATACAACAAGATCAAGCGAGCTACAATCATAACTGAACAAAGATGTTTAGAACTTTAATCCAACAGCGGCACAGAAAATGATGAGGCACAACTACTTTATGTGGAGCCATCACTCGTCTTGACTAGCACACACGCATAAAATATTCAGAGTAGTAGTAGTAGTAGTAGTAGTAACATGGGTTTGCTAGCGCTTCAGTTACTCAAACTATATCGCACCGAAGGTCACATAAATTAATTCGTATCAGACTCTTCTAAATAATTACACAAGATAAACATCAATATTATTAGAAACATCAAAATTATATGAGCATCATGGTCATAATTACAACTCAAAATTACAAGTGTCTCCCCATTAAAATTTGTAAACAACACAGTACATTCGAACGCACTGAGCAGCCAAACCCCGTAGGAGGTTTCAGCTGCCCACCCATTTATGGCCGGACGCCTTACCCACGCTGAAACCCCCGAGGTATCAACGCAGCGCGCCCGGCCATATTACAGTTTCTTCATCCTCAAAACTTCCAAGACAAAAATCACGTCTGGCTATAACGCCTTACAGCGTGGCTTCCCGTTAACTCTCTTGAAGTAGTACAACAAGGAGTACATACATTTCCAAGCACGTGAAAGTATGGACAACAAAAACGAAACGGATGATTAAGTATGATCTTCGATCAGAATTCCGACAGCAATTTGCATCTCTCAAGAAACAACACCAGAGCATCCACATTGAAAGTCACACGTTCGGTCTCCGCAAGCATCTTGGTTAGCACCTCATCCACGGCAAAAAGACGGAGGTTTGGAAAGCATACACTTCGGTCAGCTGCATATCTCGGGCACTCCGCAAGTATGTGTTTGAGTTTGACGGTCAGAGGAACGTGACACCGCTCGCGTCGCGGCTGCGGTTGTCGCTCCATTAGATAACGGTGGGTCAGTCGAGTATGTCCGATGCGAAGACGGCAGAGCAGCACTTCCACCCGGCGGACGCGACACCTCGGCCATTCCAGAACTGTTTCTTTAATAGTTCTCAGTTTGTTGTCCATTCTGTTGTCCCATTCCTGTTGCCACAGATGTCTTACAGCAGCCTTGATCACGGGATAGTAGTCCCGAAAGGGTACCATTTGATTTAGAGTTTCCTCATTACTATTCGCAACACGCTTCGCCTCCTGGTCTGCTCTCTCATTGCCTGACACCCCCACGTGTCCGGGCACCCAACACAATTTCACATGTTTGTGCTCACGCACAAGCTGCACCAGCATCAAGACGATCTCACCAATGAGGGGGTGAGTGCTATCATAAGCCTGAGCAGAGTCAATGACGCTTTTCAAGTCAATAAAAACAGTGAATTTATCATGCGGGTGTTCCTTGACTAGTTGAAGTGCCTCCAAGACACCATAGAGCTCCGCGGTGAAGCTCGAGGTCTCGGGTAGCAATCTTCTAGCCCTCACCATCTCTCCGGAAACAGCAGCACAACCTACAGCTATTCCCGTCTTGGAACCATCTGTGTAGATCTTAAAAGACTCCCCATGCACCTCTAGCACATGCTCCATAAAGATATGCTTGAGAAAGTTGGCTGGCATCGACTCCTTCCTTGGCATCCTGCACCCGGGGCAGAAAGTCTCCACTGGTTGGCGCCATGTTGGAGAGTTGTCAAAGAGTACCGGAAGGACTCTCGTGGGTCTCAGCTGCATTACGGCAACCAATGTCGGGTAATCTCTAGACGAAGGTAGAAAATATGGGAAAGGTAGATGCCGTCCAAGAGGTGCGTGTACGCTGATCAATGTTGGAGACAGAGGCAGCTGATCAAGTCGGGCAAGATACTGCAGGCTCAGTTGCACACGGCGGAGCCAGAGAGGAGGTTCACCACTCTCCACACACAAACTCTCCGTCGGAGAGGTTCGGAAAGCACCAGTGCAGAGTCTGATAGCGGCATTATGTACTGGATCCAGAGTTCTTAGCGCAGTTTCCCTTGCATATTGATAAATTATGCAGCCATAATCCAGCTTACTCCTAATTAGCGTTCGGTACAGTCGAAGCAGCGTGGCACGATCCGCTCCCCAGGATAGACCCGAGACACACTTGAGTAGGTTCATCCTCCTGATACAGTCCGCCTTGAGGGTAGCCAAGTGAGGTTTCCACGATAGCTTGCCGTCAAAAATCATTCCGAGGAGCTTGGCACTGTGCACAAAGGAGGTGAGTGCTATCATAAGCCTGAGCAGAGTCAATGACGCTTTTCGAGTCAATAAAAACAGTGAATGATAAAATATTCAGATAAGCCTGTCATTCGTAAAGACCAAGAAGGAGTAAGTAGGCTATATCAGTAAACAAGTAGAGGCTTTAAAGGTATAACGCAAAAATCGATCAAAGAAAATGGGTTAGCTACAATATTTTTAATGCTACTTTTTCAATCATTACATAAAAAGAACCGGCAAACTGTTGTCTTCGTTCAGACGTCTATAGTAAAATTCGCTCAAAGTGCACTGAACAAATTAACACAGAAGTAAAGAGATACGTTAGACCATCATACCGACAGTTCTACCCACATCAGTCTACATTATTGGTGGCTGCTCAGTTTGTTCCATTCAAGATCTTTTACGGAATGAAAAGTTTGCTGCATTATCCCCCTCCCTGTAAAAATGGAATACGATAATGAATTACACCCTGGCATTAAATTAAAAAAACACGGTAAAGGACAATCTTTGGAGTCACTTTCCCTCAGGTGTAACCCATACCAAGTACTAAAAGGCAATACAACAATTCTTTATAAGAATACTGCGGTTACGTATAAAAAGCATAGAAAATCTCAGCTCAGCTATAGTATACAAAATACCAGACACTATTGTAGTGGTTCAACAGTCGGCCAAAATGTGCAGAAATGGGCACCAAAACTGTGCATTGCGGCAATAACCTAAGTATGAGGTTTTTTCTGGAGCGCAAAGACTGAAGATTAAGTATGCCCATATACAGGAGCTTTTAATACCCTTGTTCTTCAGAGAAAGCTTGAGACCTCATTTTAGCTTACTTTCAAAATAAGTAATATTTGAATGGAGATTTTTATACTAAAGAAAATGCGATATTACCATCCAAGAGTACATTTGCATCAATAATTTGGCGGCCGACGGTGAACCACTGACATTAATATTAGCATGAGAAAACGACGCGGATGGAATAGATATAAGGCCTCCAGAGGGTGTATGGAATGCAACAAAATTACAAACGTACTCAAGCTTTTCTACGTTATCATTTGAAACGATCACGTTATCTTTCTCACACCACACCACTATGTGAGTTTCAAAAGCTACTTATAAAACAAGTTCAATCTAGCACGAGAGTGATTGTTGCATTACCTAGAGGTAATACTCATACTACCTCTCAAATTATACTACTGATTACTGACACGGTATGGTAATTCGCTTGAGAACAACTCTTTTGGTATCACTTTTACTTGGTATCACTTACGAGCTTAGTACTTTTCTGTCTTGAAAGGATAAATACCGTCAATTCTCTAGATTTTTATCAATTCTTAAGATATTTATTTCTGATATTACAATTTATTTACAAACTACACGAGTTTGAAACGGTGATTGCACACTGCAGCAACGCAGTTTATGGTCATGCTCGGTCTAATGAGAATCACGTTGAAAAACAGATATTCATTTTAGTTTACTCTGCTTTTTACGTTACGTTAAAGTCTCTCAGACTGAGATTTTCTCTTACTTAGACATAAATGTTCCTCAAAAGAAGTTTCAGAGAGGAATTGATGCAACAATAATAGAAAATACAAAATGCAAGTTTCAGGCTAACCGTTCGCCCATTTCAGAGGAGAGCGTAAAACTCAAGAAGAGGAAGACACTTACAGGGAAAAGATAATAAAGTACAATGAAAGTATTTAACACTGGAAAGATTATAACCTGTTCAACGTGTATAGAAACATCTAAAACCACGGAACAACAAAACAAAAATGTACACATAAAGAATACTTAACGTATTAAACTATATACGTAACTGCATTTAAGCCGTAAACCTGAACTAACAACAGACACACATTAAACTCCCAAAATGGAATTGTCTTTGAACAGTGTTAGAGAAACATGGTTTAAATACTACTAGCTGGTCATGGGATCAAGTATATCCTGATAGCACCTCACGGGTGCCAAAGCTAAAATCCATGCAATAAGAATAGAATTTGCCTCGTATCGTACACAGATTTTTCGATCAATGGTTTGGATTGATTAACCAGCAGCGCATGTGCTTTGAAAAACTAGTCAAAACAGCAGTCGTAGTCTTCACTCCCGGCATAACGGTCATCAAAAAAGTTAAGTATGCCTCGACCATGTGTGTTGGCAAGATTTAAATTATTAGTTAGTTTAGGCCTCCCCAAGCCCAACTAAAGAGTTCCAAAAAAAGGAATGATGGAAAGACCATTGAGTATTTGGTTGAGGAAACGCGGAATCTAAAAACCTAGGTTTATTCCGACAGAAGATCCCCTGCGCATAGAAACAGGAAGTTAAGAAGGAAGGCTATGAAACACGATTAAGTTGAAGAAAAATTTAGAGGCCCTGAAAAACAGGGCACCAGTGAACCGAAATATTGTACTTAATGTTAGTTTAAGCCTCACTAACCGCAACAAAGGCATTCCGAAGGGAGGAAGGAAGAACGCACAATTAAAAATGGAATTAAGGGAACGATGAATCTATGGGCAAGGTGCATAGACCCAGTAAGTTATGAAACAATATAAAAGCTGAAGAAGAAAATAGTAGATGCTGGAAAACGGGACGGTAATGAACCGCAAAAAAGACGATCCTTAGCATAACAAAAAATACTTAGTTTAATAAAAAGAGCGCCTACCTAACTCTCAGCTCAGGACACCACATTTTCCGACTGGGAGTAAAAATTCTCATAGATAAAATAGCTGTATCCTCCTGAGAGTAGGGAACCAAAAAAGGATGGTTCACAGCCATTACATAACATCACCCGAACACAATACTTCAGTGATACATCACACCTCAAAATACAAGCAAATTCGTGAAAAAATTTTTTTTTAAGCCATTCAAAACAGACTAGCATACAAATAAAATGTACATCTACATTTTAATGAGATCAGAAATTAAATGATCTTATCTTACGCAGATGTTAATATGAATAAATTAAATACATAAAATTCATGCTTCAATGCCAGATTTTAAGAAATAAAATTTCAGCTGAAACTGCACTTCTTATGGGAAATTTAGGCTTCTTTGAATGCAACACGAGACAAATTCTAGTAGACAAACTAGTCACGAAACAAGTATTTTTTCATTATATATATTGAGTTTTACCACAGAAGACGCTACATAGGAGTTTTGTTAGTGTATTCAACATTCATCACTTCAACTCCC
The DNA here is from genome assembly GCA_030386875.1 of Morinoia aosen. Lineage (NCBI taxonomy): Eukaryota > Metazoa > Arthropoda > Malacostraca > Amphipoda > Talitridae > Morinoia > Morinoia aosen. Next base: position 34,538,275 of record CM059577.1, read on the forward strand.
TGTTGTAGTTTGATTATCACTCCGGCTTTACAATAGCAATTACTAAATAACTATCACTCTGTCGTTGCTACGTGTTGGCATAGCTGCACTAGGAGGTAACTATTTATCTAATTAAGTTATGCCTGCACTGGATCGTCGATTAATCAGTGAGATAGGATAAAAAATCACAATACTAGTTAGCAAGGATTGCTTCAAAAAAAAAATATTATGGCTGCACTCATTAAGCTAGAATAATCTAGCATGCCAAGTTAAACCGTATTGCAATCAATGAGTTTGCTAAAGTTGAAACACTCGTTTTCTTAACGAGTACACTACCTTCATTGAGAGAGCTATCTTCAAACGTTATTTGCATGGACTGATGAACCTGTTTTATACGGCAAACTTGAACTTCTTATACACAATTATCAAGTTGTGACAAACTCAATAACGAGTTTTAGCAATAACATCAAAGCAATTAAGCCGTTGATTGTTTGATTTACAGAATACTCGCACTACGGTAGGCTTCAGCAACGTCCTTTGATAATTATTGCCTAACAGGGTTAGATAAGTATACGTTTTGCCCCATCAATTAGCAGAAGAGTTTAACAATGAAAAATGAGACATCTGAACAAAGACACCCATAAATATACAAAAGCATAGATGACAATCGAACAATGAGTCACATGAAGTTGCCTCGGTCACATATAGCAGCAGGTAAAAACACAAAACAAGTGCTTTAAATAAACTTTCGAAACATGAGTTGCACATTGCTTTTGCTAACCACCATTGCTTTTGATAACCTGAATAATCGCCACATTTCTCTCTTAAGTTCATGACTACAAACACTTCCTCTCGATAGCAGTTTAGAAGTCCTTACTGGTATGAAAGACCAAAAAATTCCTACACACATAACACTGCAAGCATTTTCCAGAGCACTTGAGGAGATGAAGCATTGAGGCAAAAACCTGAATACAAGATTGGGTGTTTACGTTCACATGTTCCATTGAAAACACAGATTCACTCCGTTGCACTTGGGGCTCAAGCGTATCAAGCCCTAACCACAGAATCTAACTTCACTAAAACAAGAACGACAACATTAATTGGAGTTGCAAGGAGATTTTGCTGATGCTTCTAAATTTTGATAAATCCAATCTCAAGAAGCCAGCGGGCTCTGCGCAGGAAAAAATATGTCAGTTTTAGGACACCCAGGTCTAGCTCTAAAGCCCTTGTAAAGGCAGTGACAGACAAGGAGCGTACGTCCAGACCTTCTTACAATAAAACACAAAATTATCCACTGAGAGCAGCACACAATTTGACCCACTTTTCATTACTCCACATCAAAATTAAATTAAAAGAGCTGGCACTTCAATCACATTTTCTCTCCTTCAATTTGCAGCGACAGTTCTCTGAAGTGGTCAATACACAATGCATTTCATGTTGTAATCAGACCGTCCGTGAGTGGAAATTTTGCTATAAAAAAAACATGATACAGAATTGAAATATTTATAGTCACCATAAAAATTTCATAAAAAGCAACATGACAACATGCAACAAATACTAGCATTGGGCATGTTTTATTAACAAATTCGTAGCTATGAACAAAAGCAACTTAATTAAAATTGGTGCAATTTAATTCCATGCCATCCCTGGCCACACAATATATACCATCTATATACTTAATTCAGTAACTCAAAATTTATCCGAGTCCGTTTAGAAAATTGGCTGAGTCTATATGGTCAAGTGAGGTATTAAATTGAAGCCACTGGTGTCTATATTTGCAGAAAACTATTTATTTACTAAACTATTTATACCCGATACTCGGGTTGAACCGGTAATACTAGTCATACATAATATACAAGTCTTTCTTGCAGAAGGAGCAAAAAACGATTTGCCGCTTTTGAATTAACAGTGCCTAATATGAAAGGAATCGAATTTAATATCACAACGCTAACGAACTGAGTGATCCATTCTAGGGTTACTATCCAAGTTCCACGTCATTAGACACCCATCAGGCACAGACACCGAAGTGGCAGCAGAGCACACACAGCAATTACGACACAGTCTCCACGCCCTCAGCCTCAAAGCAATCGTTTCAGGTCACAGTTTCATTTGGCGACACACCACTTGTAAGGCTTGGAAGCCTTGACTAGTTTACTGCTACCTGAACACTGGAGCAGCTCTTTAGAACGCACAAGCGTGTCGTGGGGCAACGTGAGGCTTGATTACGATCTACACTTGCTGTTCCGCATAATGGATTTTTATTTGTCTAACTTTATACTGATATTAAAATTTATTCGCCATCTCAGTATCAGTACTGAAGCCAGGAAAAATACATGCGGGACTGTCACCAATCAGCTACAAGAATTAGGAAGACACAAGTAAAGCAAGCGTGGTTGAAACCACGGGCATTGTAGCTAACGAAGAAAATAATATAATGAACCCATTTTCTCAGAACCGTTATGCCATTTAGCAAAAAGACATCAATGAAAATATGACATCAATGAAAATATGAAGGAGTCTCACCAATGAAGCTTTGTTCAACATCTGCAAACTAGCTCAAATTGTTACTGCACTAAAGGAACTTCATTTTTCAATTGGAAACTTATGGGAATTTTGTATACTAAAATGTTAATCACAAATTAATTAATACTGATCTGAAAACGACGTACATCATCTTGAAATTAAACTTTTTGAAGCGTTCACATTTTTCCCCAGTTGAGGCAAATGCCATCCTAAGATAGTTTTTTTAAGTCAGTCAATAGCAGTTTTTCATGAGAAAAGCTAGTGGAGTGACCAAAGAATTTTAGATGGCATGGAATTTTCATTAAAACTCAACTACCTATACTTCGGCTTGCTGGGAGCATATTCAATCGTGTAAGTTTCACTTTTGAAAAAAGTCGTCAATGCAGTCATTTCTTTAACAAAATTAATGACCCATAATAATGAATTATCTATGTAGCTGTAACAGAGACACTTCAACAGCAGCAGCTATGCCATCCATAAAAAACAGAACAAAGACAATGGTGAGAATTTCAGAACCAAAACTAAAAAAGGTGCAAGATAAATTACTTCTATAGTATTTAGGTCAATTGCGAGGCCAGTCTTCAAGCTACCATACATGCGCCACCCAAACACAACATGGGTCAGACACAATGTTTGTTGAACTTGATGAAAAATCCCATAGTCATTGTAGATAAATTCTCTAAAGTCCACTAGCAACAATTTATTTGAAAACCTGCACAAACAAGCTAAATTGAGGCATATTATAAAATCAAGGTAGTAGCTTAAATAAACTGATGGTCCTCATAAAATATCAAACTTTAGGTAATAACTACGGAAGTACGATTAAACATTTCTTGAAAGCATCAAGCTTAGACTAGCACTACAGCAACATTGAAGGCAAAATCGCGGTCGTCATAAGCTCTATGTGATATTAGACAAGAAAAAAATTGTCAATCTATAGAGCATCAAATTAACTATTACAATAGATATGTTATAGAACAGCATGGGATAACATCGTAGAAAACATTTGTGTTAAGTAGACTATTTTTGACCAATTTTCTTGGGTCACCAGCTAAGGCTCAATTGAGAGACCCTTTTGATTATAGAAATAAACCAAGAATTTAGATGGAACTTCAATGCTTTACCAGGCTCAGGCACTGAATGAAAGTGCCATTAGCAAAGGAAATATTACTTCACTTCTGAAGTGTTATTTAGACTACAGTCAGAAACGATTCTTAGGCAGCGGTCAACCGAGTAAGTAGGCTCATTTAGGCTGGCGACCTTTGAGCTCGCAGAAACTTTTCAAGGGACAGTAAGGCTTGCTAGAATTTACATATACATAAGGTCATGAAATCTTACAGAAATTATGCTTCAAGCTACCAAGGGTCTATTAATGCGATTACTCAACCTGAATTGTTTTTGAAATCAGTTTTTGATAACATGTTTCAACATCAAAAATGTTAGGTTATATTGTATAGTACCTATATTCTACCAGAGTTTGTAACTCAATTGATGACCTATATGTAGCTACTGATGAATAAAATTTCAGTTGAATGATGTGCTGATCCGTTCAAGCATGGCTCTAAAAAATTCCAATGACTACATTTATGCACACAGAGATCCATACTGAGCATGGTAATTATTATTGTGCTTTTAGCCACACAAATGAGAATTTCAAGGAGCTAGAAAAATGACAACCTGCAAAGCTATTCATATTCTATGATGTTGAAACTTTATGATAGTTCATTCAATCTATCAAAAACTCCAGTAGAAAAGTAAGGCATTTGCATTCAAGATTAAACAGCCACTTGAAATCTGTTCATGTTCCGGGGAATGCAGGCTTGAATTCGGCAATGGTGAGCTGATAGTGGTAGAAGTCGTAGTAGGCAGCCATGTGGAAGCCCATATTGGTGAGCACGATGAGGTACTCCATGAAGGCGAACGCCGTGTACATGCCAGGCTCACAGTAAGTGTTGTGTCGGTAGAAAAAATAGAGAGCAACCACAAAGCAGAACATGTTTGCCATCATCAGTTGTTTCTGCACAAAATATAGCATTATTACCAAAAGCTCATATTTCACAAGAAAAGTACTTGGGAAAACAAATTTAAAAGAGTTATGATGAAAACACTGCAAATAAACACAGCTCAACCATGGAATTATCAAAAATAAGTCAGAGCATTCTAATTTAAATCCATTCATCCATTAATATCTTAATGGCCAACCCCACCCATTCTTCAGCATACCAATTTCACTGTCTCAACTATATAACTCTCATTTAAATGCATTAATAAGCCACTAATCACATCAAAACTCAGCATTCAACATAATCCTGCAGCTCATGCAATACTTCTTTCTTTAACAAAGTGTTCTCACATTGTAGTGCAGCAGAATGTCATTTTTTAAATAATTTTTAAACATTGTAATTTTAAACATTGAAAAATGCATCTTTTTTCTGTTATATTTTTACTATAAGAGATTAGAGAGAATTGATACTTCAAGCATCAAAAATGTTGGCCAGATGAATAATTTGCTTTGCCACTCTCATAGGTAGGAAAGCATCTAGCAAATACTCAATGACTTGAAAATGTTCTTCATGGTTCTTAAACCCAACCACATCTGTGCTAATCACAAGTAAGCATAGCTGCTAATTAGCTGGAAAATTTGAGCCTCATAAGATTTGATAGCTTTAACAATCTGAAGAAAACTCATATGCAGCAAGCAGAATTATACAAAAATATATGCCTTGTGCTGTTCAAAAAAGTGCAAATTTCATTGTGAGGACTAAAGAGCCCATACTACCTTGAAATTTATCTGGATCATTTATCAAAAAATGTGAGAAAATGTTTTTTCAGAAAATTAACATCACACTAGGCTTTAGAGTAAATAAACTTGCATAATACTAATAAGATGGAATTGTACAGTATCTATTTAAGAAGTACCATACTCAGCAAATAACCTTATTCAACTTTCTACAACACATATGCCTGAGCACAACAAAAAATACCAACCATCCAGGGCTTAACCTCACTTCCAATTTTTACACTTTCAACTGTGAAAGCAATTACTTACATAATGTCATCTCTCTCCTCACATGAGGAACAAAAAAAAGGTCTCACCTTAATAGAATAAGCTCTGTGCTCTAGCAGGGAAACAAACTGTCGGGTGTTGTCCTTGAGAAGAAGGCACGTCAGAAGCATGTACAACTCTGAACACAGCATGAATAAGATGAAGCAACACTTGTGTACGGTGTAATTTTCAATGGATGACACAAAGGACAATCCAATGAGAGCAGAAACTTCCACGATGTTCAAAAATGTGTACACTTTTTGCAGCACCTGTTGATAAAATACATTCAATGAATACTGTAGTAATAAAAATTATGGACACTAAACTAAATAAGTTTGATGGGTTTCCAGATGGCATAAACATTCAATGATATACCTCTACATAAGTATATAGGGAACAAAATTACGCTACATATAATAAATGAAAAGTACTAAATATGTTTAAAAGTTCAAAGGAAAATCGATTTTGCGAAGCAAATTCACAATGAAAGAAATGGAGAAGAAGTACTTTAAAAACATTTACTCTGAACGTTTCGAGCCTAAGCTCATTCTCAACAAAAAGTCTGCAAATAATATAATAAACAAGTTAGTACACCCAAAAATTACAGAAGCGCAGAAAATAATCACAATAAAAACAAACAAACAAAAAATAATAATAATTTATCGGTTGACTATTTTCAGAGGGTATGCACTCTGCATTTCGTTGAGGGAAGGTTTAAGTTTATGAATGAATAATGACTCTAAAATACGTAGGTCTAAGCTGGCGGTACAAGTATCTAATATTTTAAATTTGCTAATGTCAATTATCTGTTCACAGGAATTATTACTACAATGTTGTCTGATGCTAGAATGACTAGGAGAGGTAAGCAAGCGACCTGTTCGATGACTCCGACCTGCATGTTCAGCAACCCTGACGTAAAGTGCTCGGTGGGTGGAACCCACATACTGCGATGCGCAATGCGCACAACTGAAATTATAGACGAGGGAAGATCGCATGCCGGTCGGGAGCACATCTTTAAATCTAAAAAATGATCCAATGGTACGCTTGTTCACTAAAATAACACGAAAGGAAATGTCTGGGAAAAATTTAGTCAAAAGCATTAAAAGATCTTTTCTCAACTTTTCCGATTGATATCCAAAATATGGCAACACACAATAACTATAGTTTAGAGCTTGAAGACGAGATTTCGGAATAAATTTACTGTTCAGGAATTTATTAATGGCACGAAAAATAACAGAACGTGGATAACCATTAGCTGTAAAATAAGACTGCAAAAAAGTAAATTCCTTATGGAGGTCAGTGTAATTTGAACAAATATTATAGGCACGAGTAATAAGGGTGGAGATGCTATTCAGTTTGAATCTCTTGCAACAGAAACTAAAGTAACTTAGACCTAACCCGGAGAATGTTTGTTTTCTGTAGACCGAGGTTATGAATTTATTACCCGATCGGTGAACATTGACATCAAGATAATTTAATTGGCCATTATTTTCCAGATCTAGAGTGAATTTGATATTGGGATGCCTGGAATTGAAATATTGAAGAAAGGAATGGGCATCACATTTGTTTTTGAAAAGAACAAAAGTATCATCAATATAGCGCCTATAGAAAACTGGTTTGAATGAAGTTGGACATTGATTTAACCATTTCTGTTCGTGGTGACACATGAAAATGTTGGCGAAAGTAGGGCCTAATGGGAGACCCATACCCAACCCTTCTATTTGCTTATATATACATATATATAATTCTCATGACTTTGTACAAACTATATCTAGTCAACCTGACGCTGATAAGTATTTTATGGCTTCCCTTGACGTTGAGAATCTTTTTACCAATGTACCTCTTGACGAAACCATTGATATTTGCATAAATTCTCTGTTTTCTGTTCCGTCATCTTCAGTTATAGGTTTAACGAAAAATTATTTTAGGTCTCTTTTAGAACTATGTGTGCGAAATTCTTTCTTTATTTTCAATGGTCGTATATATAAGCAAATAGAAGGGTTGGGTATGGGTCTCCCATTAGGCCCTACTTTCGCCAACATTTTCATGTGTCACCACGAACAGAAATGGTTAAATCAATGTCCAACTTCATTCAAACCAGTTTTCTATAGGCGCTATATTGATGATACTTTTGTTCTTTTCAAAAACAAATGTGATGCCCATTCCTTTCTTCAATATTTCAATTCCAGGCATCCCAATATCAAATTCACTCTAGATCTGGAAAATAATGGCCAATTAAATTATCTTGATGTCAATGTTCACCGATCGGGTAATAAATTCATAACCTCGGTCTACAGAAAACAAACATTCTCCGGGTTAGGTCTAAGTTACTTTAGTTTCTGTTGCAAGAGATTCAAACTGAATAGCATCTCCACCCTTATTACTCGTGCCTATAATATTTGTTCAAATTACACTGACCTCCATAAGGAATTTACTTTTTTGCAGTCTTATTTTACAGCTAATGGTTATCCACGTTCTGTTATTTTTCGTGCCATTAATAAATTCCTGAACAGTAAATTTATTCCGAAATCTCGTCTTCAAGCTCTAAACTATAGTTATTGTGTGTTGCCATATTTTGGATATCAATCGGAAAAGTTGAGAAAAGATCTTTTAATGCTTTTGACTAAATTTTTCCCAGACATTTCCTTTCGTGTTATTTTAGTGAACAAGCGTACCATTGGATCATTTTTTAGATTTAAAGATGTGCTCCCGACCGGCATGCGATCTTCCCTCGTCTATAATTTCAGTTGTGCGCATTGCGCATCGCAGTATGTGGGTTCCACCCACCGAGCACTTTACGTCAGGGTTGCTGAACATGCAGGTCGGAGTCATCGAACAGGTCGCTTGCTTACCTCTCCTAGTCATTCTAGCATCAGACAACATTGTAGTAATAATTCCTGTGAACAGATAATTGACATTAGCAAATTTAAAATATTAGATACTTGTACCGCCAGCTTAGACCTACGTATTTTAGAGTCATTATTCATTCATAAACTTAAACCTTCCCTCAACGAAATGCAGAGTGCATACCCTCTGAAAATAGTCAACCGATAAATTATTATTATTTTTTGTTTGTTTGTTTTTATTGTGATTATTTTCTGCGCTTCTGTAATTTTTGGGTGTACTAACTTGTTTATTATATTATTTGCAGACTTTTTGTTGAGAATGAGCTTAGGCTCGAAACGTTCAGAGTAAATGTTTTTAAAGTACTTCTTCTCCATTTCTTTCATTGTTTAAAAGTTATAGTTAATCCTTTAACGCTCACTTTTTTATACTCATAATGGTAATATGAGTATAAAAAAGTGAGACTGATACTGACATTAGGTAGTCACTGTTATCAAAATGGGGAAGGAACTGCCACTTGGCAGTGAAGTTCAAAGGACATATTAGTGAACAAATTGAATAGGAAATACAATATATTATTGTTATTTTTGAAAGATGACCGAATAGTCCAGTTGGGTGTTAAAGGGTTAATTGTTCCTCAACAATCTAAAACTTGAGGTAAAAATAAAATTTCAGACAAGAAATAAGAAATTACTTTTTGGTAAACATAAAATATATTCAGAGCATAGCTTCCTAGCCAAATAAAACTTGCTTTTGAAAACTTGGGAAAAAGTGACTAGTACCAACTGAAGAAAAATGCTACCCAGATATGCATGCATACAAGAATTACCTGATATGCAGGGTTCCTAGGAAGTATCCTGTTCATAAATGCAACATATAGAACAGCAACCAAAAATCGAGGCGCCGAGTGTAAAGCAACGGCTGTGCGCCAGATATAGCGTTGAGGCACAAACTCTCCAATTGCACTTGAGATAGAGGGCAGATAATTGGTAACCTGTCACAAATGTAATACATTAAATCACTGAAGAACTTACAATGAAATACTAATTATAATTAAATTTATATATTACAGATATATGTTCACATCACAAATATTTAAGTGCAATGGCTTGATTTTGCAACAAAAAGAAAGATCTGTAATCATGCTTGGGACATTGAACTGCTCACTTTAATAAATAAAAAGTGATAAAAAAATATTTAACAACCATAGATTCATTCTTATATAGATTTTTATCAATTTTTTCATTATTGATTGGTTGCTGTAGAATGATTTAGATGCCATACAGACAAATAAGATAGAAAAATTAGATGGATTATGCATATATTATGCTTGTACCAATATTTATTACATATATTCATACAAATATGAGATAAAAAACAAGAAAAATAGAAGCAAAATATTGATGTTAAATGCACCAGAACAATTTTTGTAATACATCTACTAATCTTACCCCACAATGTGTTGCAGTTGATCTGTTAAAGTTGTAGTGAACAGAGCAGTAGATGCATATTATGAATGCCCCAAGAGGTAGTGAAACAGTTGCAACTGCAACTTTACGCATGGCAAGTCGGACAACCAAACCACTTCCACTGCTTTGCTGACCCCCCACATTTTTCATTTGTTTTGTCACTGTTGGATGCTTCTCAACACCCAAAAGTTTTTGACTGTCAGTGTCATCCATTTGGTTGATATTTATAGGCACAATTCATACATGATCTGGAAAATGTTTGTCATGAGCAAAATTGATCAAATAGAAAAATTGAAGTGGGTAAAACCTGCTTACAAGAATCAAGGCAAATTTCATTCAAAAAAATAACTTGATCAAAGCATTACTATATAGAGGTATAGCAATAAATTAGAGATATAATGTAGAACAATAGTTACCATCTAGAAAATATATACGGTTAATATGCAGTTTAACCCGTTCACAGAAATTAAAAATTCCGTTCCAAAGAATCACTAGAGGAACACATTTAAAAACGCTTTACACGAATGACATTCTGCTCGCTGATGCGTTATTTCTAAGTTATTCCACTATTAAATTTCATTCAAACAGCAAAAACCGTTGCGCACTTGAGCTGTTTGAGTACGTCTGAGTACTTGGTAATTTATTATTAGCCAACCCTGCAGAGCCTGAACCCACTTCTAGGAAGTTTTAGTTAATAACGCAATAAAGGTTATCACCCAAAAATATAAGCGGGACTGGGATAGTGAATACTGAAATTGATATGCAGTTAACGTCAGTTTCAATATGGCAGCCACCGTAGAACATTAGCAAAACCTTAGGAATGAATACCATAAATTTAAGTATTAACTACCCCAGTCCGGCTAATATTTTTGCGTGATAACCTTTATTGTGTTATTAACTAAAAGATCCTAGAAGTGGGTTCAGGCTCTGCAGGGTTGGCTAATAATAAATTACATTGTACCCAAATGTGCACTAACTAACAGCTCCAGCTCAAGCGCACCAGTGACTGGAACTACCATGGAACACAAAAATTCAAAACTTGAATAACTCAAAAAAACGCATTAGCGTTTGTGCTCGCAATAGCCATGTGCTGGAGGTTCTGCCGCTGTGCGGCAGAGACCCGGGTTCAAAACTCGGCACTGGCGGTGGCGATTTTCTCTGTTGGGTATAGGAGAAAAATTCCAAGCACAATACCCCACTCTACCCAGGTGTCTGAAATGGGTACCGGTCTTGACCGGAGGAAAGTGTCATGGCGTCCTGGCGTTAGTTATAAGGCATTTGAAAATCCAATGTACAAGGTAATATATATCAGGCTTGATTGAAATAAAGCATCCGTAGATGCCTTCATTATTATTATATTATTTATCAAAAGTTTTTAAATGTGTTCCTTTACTGATTCTTTGGAACAGAACTCCTAATTTCCACAAACCTAAACAAACTTCATATTGACCATATTTACTTGAACATCCTTAGTATCCAGTTAACAAAGAAGCAAGTCAATTTCCAAACTTTAAAAACAAACCTAAACAAACAACTCATGCATTCAATTATTCACATACTTATTAAGAACTGTAAAAAATTATCAATATTGTCAAGATTTTTGTACTTCTAATATAAATATGTTCACAAATAGGATAAAAAAATTAATTTTAAATTATTAAAGAAGCACAGACTAGGGTAATTCATCAAATATCGAACTAAACTGATTATCGAACAACTTTGAAAATATGCGCGTAATAAATTTCGTAAGCATCCAAACTTGCACAGTGCCGGTGATCTTACATCTAAAACTCCTATTTTAGTGATAAGAACTCATTTCTGTGAGCTGCAAACTGCTACCAGCTGTTACGAACACATTTTCTGTACGACCCTTACAAATTGGTCATATTTTTTCGCTTGAAAAATCTTACGCACCTCGGGAAAATTGCGACGGTTTAACTGTTGTTGTGCCAACGTCAAACTCCCGTCATAACTAGAGAGTAGTGTTGCCAAATGATGTTCTGTTGCTGTATTTTTTCTTTCCCGACAAAAACATGATAATTATTCCATGTTCGACATTCAGTTCCTATTTCATGTCAGTATTAAATACTGAACAAAGGTGTTCGAATCAAAATTCCTTAAAAATAATGAATTTATGCCTCGAACAAGGCTTTTTGATTCTTAATTCTTTTAAATAACTGAATCGATCTATTGAACGCCTGTTTCATTTCCTTAAAATATTGTATTAACGCTTGATAATAACATTGAATAGTTGAAGATGGCGACTAATCAGCTGCTGGTGTTCCAAGGCCCTCAAGATCATCAATGATTCGTCTGGCTACATTTTCTGATGATCAATCCCTTGCCAAGAAAATTGATGCAAGCATCAATAATAATTCATTGACGAGTGCTCTACACTCTACTCCAAAAAAGGTCACACAGGTTGATGATCACAATGATGGTTCAATAAGCACTGCAAATGAAACATCGACATCATATTCAAATTTTGATAACTCTCCATTCAAATGCTTCCTGAAAATAAGTAATGAGACAGTTATTTCAAGCAAACAAACAAAACAAACATCGGCATCTTTGGGATGCTTTATTTCCAATCAAGCCTGAAATAAATGATCTTAAGCATTTTTTCAAATGTCTTATAACTAACACTATACATAGGACACCATGACGGTTCCCCCGTAAAGCCGGTCCCCATTTCCGACACCTGTGTTGAGTGGGGTATTGTGCTTGAGCTTTCCATTATACCCAACGGGAAAAATCGCAGCGCCAGCGCTGGGATACGAACCCGCGACTCCTACATACAAGTCCGATCCCTTAACCGCTGTGCCACCGCGAGCACTTCCAAGAAAATTCAGTGCACCAAAGAAAAAAAAAAGAAAAACGTTAATTTTCCAAGTGGCCACATGAGATACATGTCAACATATTGGGTTTTAAAAAGTTTCTTAATATAGGACGTCCTAAAACAAAAGTTCCATACGAGAAGTACTAATTGACAAACCATCAGAGATGTACAAATAGATAGACCATACGAGGCATATTAATGGACAAAATATACGAGGCGTACTAATAGACAAAGCATACATGGCGTGCTAATACTCTCACAAAAGTTCCATACGAGGAGAACTAATTGACAAACCATCCTGTTCGGATCAAAATTCTTGTTTGATTCATGTTCGATATTGATGAAATTATGTTGTTGAAGAATTCGATTTTTAGAACAATAAATAAATTCCAACAATCTACGTTGTCTTTAAAGCGACATCACAGAACAAGAAAGCAACTGTTCAAGAATAATCTTGAGGCCCGCAACAGTTATTCAGAGCAAAAGTTACCGATTTATGAAGGTTGTTTCTAGACACACGTGGTTTCTGTTCGATATTTGATGAATTACCCTATATACTTTAAACAAAAAATTCCCAACATCACAAAATAGCTGATAAACTATACAGTTCTTAATAAAAAAAACATAAAATTAGCAACAATCATAATTAACATGCTTGAAAATATTTCCAGACCTCATCAAGATTATTATTCAAGGTTGGGTAAATGTAAAGGACTTGACCATAATTGATATTCGAATTTTCGATGCCTTAATAATGTTAATCACAAGAAAATAAACAAGTTTTCTTCAATGGACTTTCCGGCGGAAACGAGTATTTTAAAAGTTATGGCATTAAATGAGTTACCGTAACTCCAGTGTTTGAGGCGGGGAAAAATATACCGCGCGGTCCGACGTGAAAGTAAACAGGCGTTCCCGCGCGCCAACGAAGCCGACGAAGAGCAAACCCCCTATTACAAACGTAAAGAGGTTGGGTCGTGAGGGGTAGCAACAGTTCTTTTAGTGAAAATTATAAAACTAAAAGAACTGTGGCTACCCCTCACGACCCAACCTCTTTACGTTTGTAATAGGGTGATGCACAATGGAGTTCCGGTAACTCATTGAACGCCATAACTTTTAAAATACTCATTTCCGCCGGAAAGTGCATTGAAGAAAACTAGTTTATTTTCATGTGATTAACATTATTAAGGCATCGAAAATTCGAATATCAATTATGGTCAAGTCCTTTACATTTACCCAAGGTTGAATTCCAACTCCTGTAATTTCTAATAGCTTACAAAAATGTGTGGGATATGGTTTCTTAAATAAACAATATTGATATAGGGTAATTCATCAAATATCGAACAGAAACCACGTGTGTCTAGAAACAACCTTCATAAATCGGTAACTTTTGCTCTGAATAACTGTTGCAGGCCTCAAGATTATTCTTGAACAGTTGCTTTCTAGTTCTGTGATGTCGCTTTAAAGACAACGTAGATTGTTGGAATTTATTTATTGTTCTAAAAATCGAATTCTTTAATAACATAATTTCATCAATATCGAACATGAATCGAACAAGAATTTTGATTCGAACAGGATGGTTTGTCAATTAGTTCTCCTCGTATGGAACATTTGTTAGACTATTAGCACGCCACGTATGGTTTGTCTATTAGTACGCCTCGTATATTTTGTCCATCAATATGCCTCGTATGGTCTATCTATTTGTACACCTCTGATAGTTTGTCTATTAGTACACCTTGTATAGTTTGTCAATTATTATGCCTCATATGGCTTTTCTATTTGTACACCTCTGATGGTTTGTCAATTAGTACTCCTCGTATGGAACTTTTGTTTTAGGACGTCCTATATTAAGAAACTTTTTAAAACCCAATATGTTGACATGTATCTCATGTGGCCACTTGGAAAATAAACGTTTTTCTTTCATTCTTTTTTTCTTTGGTGCACTGGCTTTTCTTGGAAATGCTCGCGGTGGCACAGCGGTTAAGGGATCGGACTTGTATGTTGGAGTCGCGGGTTTGTATCCCGGCGCTGGCACTGCGATTTTCCCCGTTGGGTATAAGGGAAAGCTCAAACACAATACCCCACTCAACCCAGGTGTCAGAAATGGGTACTGGCTTTACGGGGGAACCGTCATGGTGTCCTATATATAGTGTTAGTAATAAGACATTTGAAAAGCCAATGCTTAAGATCATTTGTATTAGGCTTGATTGGAAATAAAGCATCCCAAAGATGCCGATGTTTGTTTTGTTTGTTTGTTTAAAATAACTGTCATATTACTTATTTTCAAGATGCATTTGAATGGAGAGTTATCAAAATTTGAATATGATGTTGATTTTTTATTTGCAGTGTTTGTTGAACCATCATTGTGATCATCAACCTGTGTGACCTTTTTTGGAGTAGCGTGTAAAGCACTCGTCAATGAATTATTATTGATGCTTGCATCAATTTTCTTGGCAAGGGATTGATCATCAGTAAATGTAGCCAGACGAATCATTGATGATCTTGAGGGCCTTGGAACACCAGCAGCTGATTGGTAGCCCTTCACCAGAATTCCCATCTTCAACTATTCAATGTTATTATCAAGCATTAATACAATATTTTAATGAAACAAAACAGGCGTTCAATAGATGGATACAGTTATTTAAAAGAATTAAGAATCTAAAAGCCATGTTCGAGGCATAAATTCATGATTTTTAAGGAATTTTCATTGGAACACCTTTGTTCAGTATTTAATACTGACATGAAAAAGGAACTGAATGTCGAACATGGAATAATTATCAAGTTTTTGGCGGAAAAGAAAAAAATACAGCAACAGAACATCATATGACAACACTACTCTCTAGTTATGACGGGAGGTTGACGGTGACCCAACAACAATTGAACCGTCGCAATTTTCCCGAGGTGCGTAAGATTTTTCGAGTGAAAAAATTCGACCAATTTGTAAGGGTCGTACAGAAAATGCGTTCGCAACCGCTGGTAGCAGTTTGCAGCTCACCGAAATGAGTTTTTATCACTAAAATAGGAGTTTTAGATGTAAGATCACTGGCACTGAGCAAGTTTGGATGCTTACTAAATATATTACGCGCATATTTCCAAAGTTGTTCGATAATCAGTTCAGTTCGATATTTGATGAATTACCCTAATTAGAATTGCCTACACCTTCTAAATGACACTCAAGAGTCACTATCAAAATTTGCATATCTGCTAAAGGAACCAAATATTATGCAAATTATTTTGTACATTATTTGACTAATTCTGCGTTCATTACAATATCGGTGATATAACAAATCAACACAAACAAAACATCCAGAAAACAGCAAACTTGAGCTTTGCCGAAATTTGACTCGTAGGCCTACATTAAATTAAATTAAATTCAGAATTCAGTTTCAAGCACTAAATTCTCACATAAATTTTAATTTCGATGTATTAATGTTTAATTGAAATACAACATGTATGATAAGTTCATTCTTTGGGAAAACTTAGGAATGGTCAGTAGTTAAATGTTCTCAGCCCCTGTTTTTAATAACTAAGAAATAAAAGGCATCGAAATGTAAAACAAAACACGATTTAGGTACTAGGCCCTAATCAATGATTCGAAAGAAACAGCTGTCAACATCTCTCAGCTTTGAGATGAGTAATTATGGGTAGGTAAATCAATTCGGAAATACCTAATTGAAGAATAACTTGCGAATCTGAAGCCCTTACGGTCAGAAACAAAATAGTTTAATAAGGGCAGAACAATGGGAAACCTTGTAGGCTACTTTTACTCCGACGGCAACGATTTTCACATTGAGCTTTTTTGCTATTGCATCTGTTTTCAAGTCTTATCTGTCTGCAGTTGCAGAAAATCCGCATTTTAATCACAAGCTGGCTACGTTTTCTTCTTAAAAATGTAGGTATTATTCTAGTTGAAGTTCACAATCACATTCGAGCTATTCTTTACGTGTTAGGTAGAAATATTATTGTTTGATTCACAATTATCCTATTTTTATATATATATTTATGTTTTTACTATGACTGAAAAAAGGTCCAAATTGCCCACCATTACCTTTAATGTAAAATCTATGTTTCTAATTTTTCGTCACAACCCACTTTTCTACAACTCAGCCCATTGCTGGGCTTAGCCCCAACTTTTGTTTTACTTACTGGTTTATAATTCTTGTAATTTGGGTATGATTTTGTATCATATCTGCATAAAAACCGTTTCTCTGCAAACTCGTTTTCCTGTTGACAGCACTAGTGTGAGTAGAAAACCTTGGGTTACAAGCTTACCTAGTTAGAGCTTACCTAGTTCAAAAGCATGGGAGGTTAAGACTTTGTCTAATAGGGCTCCCATCTCTTCATCTAACAATTGTGTGAAATCCAAACACTTTCTCTAAAATAATCCCTCACTCGGCTCTCAAACACATACAACGGACTTTTCCAGAGTCAAGACTTGTTTGTGAGGCAAATCAGTACCTCCCTCAATCATTCATGGACCAGGCACATTGGTCCAGTCTGGCCTTGAAGGCACCAATGGTCCCAGCAGTCACTACATCCTCCGGGAGAGAGTTCCAGTCGTTTATAACCCTTACACTGAATGAATTTGCTCTGGCTATGGTTCTCCAGTGACCTCTCTTCTTAAGCTTTTTTGAGTTGGACCTTGTCACAGCATCACTGTACTCAAAGAACAATTTGTAGTCAACATTCTCCATGCCATTCAAAATCTTGTAGGTTTCTATTAAATCCCCTCTCTTCCTTCTCTTTTCCAGCGTCGTAAGCCCCAGTCGTCTGCATCTCTCCAAGTAGCTCACAGTTCTCAGTTCTGGTATTATTCTGGTCATTCTCCTTTGCACCTTTTCCAGCTCTTGAATGTCTCTTCTGTAATAAGGTGACCAGCTTTGCACTGCATATTCGAGATGTGGTCTCACCAATGAACAATACAGAGTTATACCACTTTCCATGTCTAAATTTGGAAAATTTCTCTTTATAAGTCCAACCATTTTATTTCCCTTAGCTGCCACCCTTCCAACATGATGTCCCGGCTTGAGATCTGATGATATATAAACTCCAAGGTCTTTCTCCAGGTCCGACGTCTTAAGTTGTTTTCCTCCAAGGTTATAGGTATGTCCTGGGTTACGATAGCCTATATGCATGGTAACACACTTGTTGGGATTAAAATCCAGTAGCCACTTCCTGCTCTACTCTTGCAATCTAATGAGGTCCCTCTGCAAGGCAAGAACATCATCTTCAGTTGCAATCTCCTTGAAGATCTTTGCGTCATCTGCAAAGAGGAGGGCTGAGCACTCCAATTCATTCACTAGATCGTTTATGTAGATAAGGAAAAGCACCGGCCCTAGTACTGACTCTTAAGGGACTCCTGATGACACTCTCATTTTATCTGACTTTGTTCCTCTTATCTCAACGTACTGCTCCCTGCCAGTCAGAAAGGCTCTGATCCATCTCAAGATTTTTCCCTTCACTCCATACGCTTCCAGCTTCCTCAACAATCTAGCATGTGGCACTGTGTCAACTGCCTTGCGACAGTCCATGTAGTTGACGTCAACTGGTATTTGCTGGTCTGTAGCTCTAGTCATATCCTCCATGTATGCCAGCAAGTTGGTCAATGTGCTTCTTTTACTCCTAAAACCATGCTGACAATCTGTAACTAAGTTGTTGACCTCCAAATGGTCTACAAGTGCACTGCAAATCAATTTTTCACAGATCTTGCACAAAACACATGTCAGAGATACTGGCCTGTAGTTGAGAGGGTCAAATTTACTTCCCTTTTTATAGATTGGGCACACTGCAGCCAACAACCACATCAAAAGCACCATGCCAGAGTCCAAGGATTTTCTTATCAGTAATGTTACTGGTATAGCGAGTTCTCGTGCACATTCCTTTAAAAGTCTTGGATGCAAACCATCTGGTCCCATGGCTTTGTCTCCGTTAAGTTCTCTCAATAGGTTCTCAACCTCTTTTATATTCACATCTATATCTTTAATTTCTTCGCCATTATAGTTCACATGAAAATTCGGCACATCTTGTAAATCTTCCACTAGAAATACACTTTGGAATTCTTTATTAATTTCATTCGCAGTCTCATAGTCTGTCTCTGTAATTTGTCCCTCTTCATTCCTCACTTTAAGCACTTTTTCCTTCAATGACATTTTGCCTCTCACATATCCCCAGAATTGCTTAGGATTCTGTTTTATGTCCTCACATATCTTCCTGGTGAAGTCTCCCTTAGCTCGCCTCACTGCTTCCGTTGCGTTATTTCTTGCTTGGCGGTATTCTTCAACTCTACGAGGGTCCTTCTCACCTTGAGTCGCTTCCAAGCCCTCTCCTTAGCATTTAATTCCCTTTGCACTTCTCTGGTCATCCAACTTGGTTGTTTCTTATGGGATCCACCTCGAGTTTTGGGAACGTGCTTCTCAACTATCTCTATCAGGATATTTTTCAATTTCTGGTACATTTCTTCCACTGCCCGATCTCTAAACAGTTCAATCCACTTCACTCCCAATAATTGCTCCCTTATATTTTCATAGTTAGCCTTATGAAAGTTATATTTATTCGTTCCTCTTACATCCTCCGATGCAACTTCCACATCCAATAGAAAATCAAACATCAACAATACATGATGACTCCTTCCCAGAGGTGGGCAACATTCCACATCCACTACATCATGTTCACTTCTGTAATTTTACATGAATGTTAGGATTAGGAGTGGATCGGGTTAGGCTCTTTGAAGTTTTGAGAAAAGTTGAGTTTAGCAGAAAAATAGTAAAAATTGTACAAAGTCTGTATGAGAACACAAGCGCAATATACAGGTTGGGAAATTTGGAAACAGGGCAAGTGAGGAGTGTTAGAGGAGTGAGACAGGGCTGTACTCTGTCTTCCCTGTTGTTTGGATTGTACACAGAAGAATTAGCAGTTCGACTGAGAAGGAGTGGCTTAGGACTGAAAGTTGGTAATGAGAGACTGAGCTGTTTGTTGTATGCTGATGATGTGGTTGTGGTTAGTGAATGTGGATATGAACTGCAAAGGATGCTTGACATTGTGAATGGATATAGTACAGATTTCAAGATGAACTTTGGTGCCGACAAAAGTAAGGTTATGGTTATAAATAGTGATGAGACTGATAAAGACAGACTGTGGAATATTGGAGAAATCAGAATAGGTAGAACAAAAGAATACAAATATCTAGGTTGTATGATAAGTGAAAATGGATGCACTAGAACTAAGGGTGAAAAAGTTGCAAAAGCTATGAAGTGGAGTGGATGGTTAAGTAGTGTGGCCAGATACAGAGCAAACAAGTATGAATGTGTGAGAGGAATGTGGAAGTATGTTGCTGTACCTAGTGTCATGTATGGTATGAGTGCTCTTGCCTGGAATGGAAGTGATCTTGAAAAGCTGGATGTAATACAAAATAAGGTAGGACAGTTAGCATTGGGTGCTCCGAAATGGACAGCTACAGAAGCCATTAGAGGTGACCTTGGGTGGAGCCTATTTTCAGAAAGAATGATGAAAGCGGTGCTGAATTATAAGGTGAGAATTGAAAGAATGCAGAATAGCAGATGGGTAAAGCGAATTTTTGAATGAAATCTGAGTGTAAGCTATTGGAAGAAAGTGTGTTGGGGGCATGAGGAAACTTAGTATGCAAAAGATTATTCATGTTAGAATTGGGAGACCTGTAGATGACTGGAGTTTAATAATGCTGGAGGTGTAGGGCCTGAGTGGGACTGCAAGAGGTGGAAGAAAGAGATTGAGAGGCAAACAAAAGAGTATGGATTGAATAAGTGGAAGCTTAGCATGATGCAAAAGCCTACACTTGACTGGTATATGAAAAAAGAAGGACCTAAGTTTGAGATGTTCTATGATGGTAGTTTTGGAACGCAACTCTTGTTGGCTGTGAGATGTAAGTCGTTGAGTATGAACAGACGTACATGGAGGTGGAATGATAATAATAACAGATTATGTCGGCAGTGTATTAGTGGAGTGGAGGAAACAATTGAGCATTTTATGCTGGAATGTAGTAAGTATGAGCAGGAGAGAGAAAGTTTCATGAATGTGGTGCTTGAGCAGTATGGAGAGAAAGAGTGGTATGCCAGATATGTTGAAGATAATTGCGGTATGAGCTGTCTTGCTGGACTGGATCAGGAGTGTAATTTGAGTATCATTGAAGCTATGAAAATGTTTCTTGTGCGTGCCTGGAGTAAGAGACAGTGCCTGGAATGAGCCAGTCAAGTAGAGTGGTCAGTAATGACCCAATATGCCTGGGGATGGTGTTTGACACATTAGTTATCCCAGTGATGCCATCCAATGGCAGCTTGTGACAAGGATTGGTAGATCCTGAGTAGTTTAGTGGACAAGTCTGGTACCAGGTGCTGAACTCTTTGTGGGAAAATTGTGGAGGGAATTGTAGGCCGTTACAAAGGCCCCGACGCTGTCGGCCCTCAATTTCAAGTTCAAGTTCAAGAATGCAGTCTGACTGGGAAAATGTCATTTGCTTCAAAATTGGGGCGATTATCATTAACACCCCCTACAATAACCCTATTTAAGGAAATCAAGTAAAAGTTATCTTCCAAATTGGATTCTTTTCATTTTTGTTTCCTGTCGGGCTTACTTTTTAAGATCTGAATGCCAAATTCAAGCCCGAGTTATGAATCCAAAGCTGAATGCCTAATTTGAGTATTTCATAAAAGAGATGGCCATTTATTTTAAAGGAAAAAGGTTTTTAAAGTACTCTCAATTTAATTCACTTAGTTTTATTAAGGGTAGAATTTTTCAGTAGAAAGCTACTATTTGTTGTTTTGTTTATTCACTTGTCGTCGGTGGAAAACTATATTTTGGCTTTTTTTAGAAATATATTTATGACATTTAAACACTTTTTAGGAATGAAAATAATGTTTGTTATGTCTTCAAAAAAGTGAAAATCATTGTAAAACTTATTTCCTCTTAAATTATGTTAGTCATCATAATAACTCAATGTCTGAATGGTTAACATTATGAAATCTATAGAAATATTTTGAACGTGCATTTGCAAGTAACAAGCTGCTTGCTAGTTTTTGATAAATTCATATATTTTTCCAAATTTTTGCTGGAAAATCTCTACCTATTGAAACAATTATATTTAGGATATATTGTAAAATTTTTCTAATAAGTATACTACTATTTTATCTATGGACCTTAGTATATGTAGCTTTTTTGTTTTTAAGCCATAAATAATTTCTTCTTCAAATTTGATTTGTTTTGTAAATTGATTTTTTAACTAGCTGCTTCTATGTCCCAATTTTTGGTATATGTGTAGCTAGTAATCAATTTTCTAGTTTTTGGTGTCTTAACATAGTTAATTAGATCAAAATAAACAAGTTTTCTTCTATGCACTTTCCTTGTCGGAAATGAGTATTTTACGAGTTATAGCGGTATGTTTATTTTCATTTTTTATGACAAATGCAATTGAATAAGCAGCTATTAATTAATTTTTGAATTTTTGTTTCTTGAATCATGGTAATAACATCAAAATAAACTACTTTTCTCCTATACACTTTTTATGGCAAATGAGTATTTTACGAGTTAGAGCAGTAGGTCTAATTTTTTGCGCAATTGAGCTGTTACAGTATGTTTGAATACTTTTTAATTTAGTATTAGCTAACCCCGCGGAGCCTGCAGCATCTGAACCCACTTTTAGGATATTTTAGTTAATAACAATAAAAATTATCACCCAAAAATATAGAGTTATAGCAGTATGTTAATTTTCGTCTTAGATGGATGGAATGCGCTTGATCATTCGAGCGCGTCAGAAAGGAGAGTCCATTGTAGTGTTGCCGTACGACGCGCTCGACAAATTTCTTTCTGCTTCAAATACTAGAGTTGCGATAAGTCATTTACCGCTATAACTTGAAAAATAGTCATTTCTGAAGGAAAGTTCATAGAAGAAAGCTTGTTTATTTTGATCTAATTAACTAAGTTCAGGCACCAAAAAGTCGAAAAGTCATTAGCACCAAACGCTACACCTTTACCCAATTTTTTTTAGGTGAGAACACTTTATGCATAATGTTCCCCATTCTCTTAACACCATGTCAAAAGATCCTCATGGCTTGCTTCTCTTTGGAACATCTTTGTTTGGTTTAGTCTTAAAATTAATTCTAAAATGATAAATTTTGGAACTGATTTTATTCTTCCTTCAGAGTTAAGATCTGTGTGCAAAGTTAATGCACTTTTTTGTTCAGATGCTTTTTGCCATTCTATCTATATACTTAATTCAGTAACTCAAAATTTGTCCGAGTCCGTTTAGAAAATTGGCTGAGTCTATATGGTCAAGTGAGGTATTAAATTGAAGCCACTGGTGTCTATATTTGCAGAAAACTATTTATTTATATATTTTTTTTCATTTTTTTTATTTTTTCTTTATTTTTTATTTTATTTTTTTTTCCATTTTTTTTCTTTATTTTTTTTATTTTTATTTTATTTTTTATTTTTTTTTTTATTATTATTTTTTATTATTTTTTTATTTTTAGGCAAGTCGGACAACCCGATAATCGTGTTGAACCGGTATACTAGTTGTTTTTAATTCTTTACTAGCCAATTAACTTAATTTTACCTAAAAAATTTGCTTATGTAGCAGAAATTTGATTAAAGAACATAATTTAAAAATGTTAATTTTCTTGTCAAGTTTCTCAAAATTGGACTTGCCAGGAATAAAGAATTTTTATGTCAAAAATGAGGCAGGTCAAAATTTTTGTAAATGACAAACATTTTATTTGACATGATACTTTGTATTATTAAATGATAATATTGATTTTTGAATGCTATAGAATCTGATTGGTATTTAATAAAAATTGCCTACCATTTGTTAGGTTTTTGGGAATATATATATTTTTTGTTTTATTAGGATTTATTTTATCCATTGCAAGTTGTGAACCAGCTGTAATGTGAAAAAAATTTAAACCAATTGTAAAATTGGATACTAATTGATATTGTTATCTATCACCACTTTTTAAAATAATTAGCAGATGTGCAGTTTTTGGTCAATATGCTTGAAAATGTTAATTTTTTTAAGGTTTTATTAATATCATGGGATACACTATAAGTTCACATGGGTTAAAGGTTATGAATTTTGACCTACAGAATTAGTCTTTATGTATATTAATCGTCATTTTTTATGAAGGTAAGTTTTTTCCTTTACCTCATGCCTTTAACTCATTGCAGCCCCAAATGCAGTAGTAAATTATAGAGCCATAAATGCTTTATTACTTTTTATTTTGTGAAAAAGGATTTTAGACTGTGAAAGTTTGCTTTCTGTGAAGATGAAAAATAAATTATATGTGTTGTACTTTTTACATTGTGCTGCCAATTCTGTTGCCAAGAAAATTAACTTTGCAATGCTTATTGTACTAACACATCAGATATCTGTGATAGACTACTCTACATTTTTATTCATTTACTCAGCACCAATCAAGAGTCTGCTAAGTGCTTTCTGGGTGCAATTACTTGAAGTTTACATAAACTCTATTTTACAATTGTATAATACAATTCAACTGGGAATTTTAATGATGTGTAATGACAACATGTGAAATGAACAAATGGCCTGGGTGATAAGTTTGATTTGTTTGATCTTTAGGTTCAAATATCTAGAAATGACAGCTTTTGTTCCAGACATATACAAGCATTGATATAAAAAATTACTCCCACTGAAATTGAATTTATCCGCATACTTTAGTTAGCTTTCAAGTAGTTAATAGTCAGTAATATTATTGAAAAAGAGGAAAACATGAAATATTTGATCACATTTTAAATTTCTTCCTCTTTTGCATGTGAAAAGCATGGCTGGGTGGCCATGGTGGGCAGCAGGAGCCATACTTCTTGTGGCATCTCTCGGCTTCAACTGTTGTGCTGCTCTTATTCTTTCTGTCATTGTCTTCTTGGGAGGGTAAGTCAAGACTATAAAATTCCCGAGTAATGCATGGGTTCATTTCAAGGGAACAATTGGATGATATTAACAAACAAAATAGTGTAACTGGGCTATCACATTATGTGCATTACTACAAGAAAATCAGGTTAAAGCTTGGTCAGGTGACACTGCCTTTGCTGCAAAATTGTAGGAAGTAATGTGAAGCTGCTAATGTATTTAATGGATCAATATTCATGTATCACAGTTTTACCTGCACTAATAATGTTTCTCTGTTATTTTTAGAATAATGTTTGTTGTGAATGGGCCTTCTGTGGGAAGCTGTGAAGCTTATAATACTTGGTGGTAAATATTTATGGCAATGGATTTTTACTTTTATTAATACCAAGTTTTACTATTTATTTACTAAATGTGCTATTATCTGCTATAAAATTTCAGATTATAGGTATCAAGATAAATGTAACTGGAAAACAATAACACTGCATGTAGGTTGTGCCCTGCCAATACCTGTTCACATTAGGTTTTTTGTTTGTCATTATGCTGTTCTTAAGTTCTAAAAATATGATTGAATTAGTAGACATTTATAGCTCTAATATCTAATGTTAGAAAAGTTTTAAATTATTTTCAGCTATAGATTGTTAAGAAGATATATATATGATAAAAATTGTTAGTCCTGTATTTTCTAAGTACATTATCATATTGAAAATCCAAAAATTGCAAATAACGCTTTTCTATCCTGAGCAGATGCTTAGTATCAGTTCGTTGGTGCTTCCTCTCGGAAGCAGAGGGATGGTGGTGTGCTGTCCACCGCTCGCACGTCCACCCTCTAGCACGCCAGGCGGGCATTAAGGTGAAGAAAGTGGGCCACTACATCCTTTAAATTTTATGTTTGCTGTTTTGGATTGTTTGAGTGTGTTTAATGATATTAGTTTCAACTTTTTATTGATGGAAGTGAGCATTAAGGTGAAGAAAGTGTGCCACTAGATCCTATAAATTTTATGTTTGCTGTTTTGGATTGTTTGAGTGTAGTTAATGGTATTAGTTTCAATTTTTTGTTGATGGAAGCAAGCATTAAGGTGAAGAAAGTGTGCCACTAGATCCTATAAATTTTATGTTTGCTGTTTGGGATTGTTTGAGTGTAGTTAATGGTATTAGTTTCAACTTTTTATTGATGGAAGTGAGCATTAAGGTGAAGAAAGTGTGCCACTAGATCCTATAAATTTTATGTTTGCTGTTTTGGATTGTTTGAGTGTAGTTAATGGTATTAGTTTCAATTTTTTGTTGATGGAAGCAAGCATTAAGGTGAAGAAAGTGTGCCACTAGATCCTATAAATTTTATGTTTGCTGTTTGGGATTGTTTGAGTGTAGTTAATGGTATTAGTTTCAACTTTTTATTGATGGAAGTGAGCATTAAGGTGAAGAAAGTGTGCCACTAGATCCTATAAATTTTATGTTTGCTGTTTTGGATTGTTTGAGTGTAGTTAATGGTATTAGTTTCAATTTTTTGTTGATGGAAGCAAGCATTAAGGTGAAGAAAGTGTGCCACTAGATCCTATAAATTTTATGTTTGCTGTTTGGGATTGTTTGAGTGTAGTTAATGGTATTAGTTTCAATTTTTTGTTGATGGTAGGTGTTTGGCAAAAATATTGAAAATTTTAAAACTAATTTTGCTACCTTAAGGCGACATGAAGGTACTTGTTGAAAGAGGGAGAAAAAGTAAACAAATATAATCATCATTTTCTTAATTCCTTCAATTGGCCTGCCTGAGAAAGTTAATTTATTGAATGGAGACCAATTTTGAAGACATTGATTCAGAAACACTATACACATTAGATTTACAGTTATTTCTACTGTATTGGCCTGAAGTGCAACCCATAAGTATGTACTTTTTTAAAAAATAGGGCAACTTTTCATTCATTAATATTTTTGAAGTGAACATTATTTCTTTTAGTGTGCTGTTAAGTCAGTTGTGGAAGTATATTTATTAATTTTTATGGAATAATGTAATTAAAATGAATACTTGTGCTACTTTTCAGGTAGTTGATGTGTACTATGTGTTGTTTTTGTACATGTTTGTCTTGAGAAATAATAAAAACTTAGTATTTCACATGCTCGAGTTTAAGCAGTGATTCAAATATACCCTAAATCAATGCTTTACTACAGATCCTTGGGGTATAATAAATTTCTGGCTTATTTCATGTATCACCCCTGTGTGTCATATTGTTAGGAGTTCTGGTAAAATATGATTTGTCTTTAAATTAAGTATGATTGATACAACTACTGCTAAAATTTAATTCATAATAAAGTACCGTGTTAACATTTTTTATATTGCTCATTAAAATGTTCACTATTTGTCTGATCATTATGCAATTAATTTTTTCTTAGAGCCCTCTCATGTTTTTTTCAATGTTCTTTGAAGTTAGCTTCTCAGTAGTTGTACTTATAGGCCTGGGGAACATAATTTATTAAAAATTTTAGGTCATCTTATGAAATACATAAATGTGTGTTGTCCGTTTCTTCATTGTGAATTGTTTGGAATTGATTGCAGGTGGCAAGTTACATGTGTGCAGACAGTGGCAAGTCTGTGGATGTGCAGGACCGTCGCATTACGGGGTCTACCACAATAGATGAGCAGATACAGCAGGTGAGGAGTGTGTCTTTACTAAACTGTGGGCCTACCACAATAGATGAGTAGATACAGCAGGTGAGGTGTGTGCCTTTACTAAACTGTGGGCCTACCACAATAGATGAGTAGATACAGCAGGTGAGGAGTGTGCCTTTACTAAACTGTGGGCCTACCACAATACATGAGTAGATACAGCAGGTGAGGAGTGTGCCTTTACTAAACTGTGGGCCTACCACAATACATGAGTAGATACAGCAGGTGAGGAGTGTGCCTTTACTAAACTGTGGACCTATTACAATAGATGAGCAGATACAGCAGGTGAGGAGTGTGCCTTTACTAAACTGTGGGCCTACCACAATAGATGAGTAGATACAGCAGGTGAGGAGTGTGCCTTTACTAAACTGTGGGCCTACCACAATAGATGAGTAGATACAGCAGGTGAGGAGTGTGCCTTTACTAAACTGTGGGCCTACCACAATACATGAGTAGATACAGCAGGTGAGGAGTGTGCCTTTACTAAACTGTGGACCTATTACAATAGATGAGCAGATACAGCAGGTGAGGAGTGTGCCTTTACTAAACTGTGGACCTATTACAATAGATGAGCAGATACAGCAGGTGAGGAGGGTGTCTTTACTAAACTGTGGACCTACCACAATAGATGAGCAAATACAACAGGTGAGGAGGGCCTCTTTACTAAACTGTGGGCCTACCACAATTGATGAGCAGATACAGCAAGTGAGGAAAGGAGTGTGTCTTACTAAACAATAGATGAGCAGATACAGCAGGTGAGGAGTGTGTCTGTACTAAACTGTGGGCCTACCACAATTGATGAGCAGATACAGCAAGTGAGGAAAGGAGTGTGTCTTGCTAAACAATAGATGAGCAGATACAGCAGGTGAGGAGTGTGTCTGTACTAAACTGTGGGCCTACCACAATAGATGAGCAGATACAGCAAGTGAGGAAATGAGTGTGTCTTACTAAACAATAGATGACCAGATACAGCAGGTGAGGAGTGTGTCTTTACTAAACTGTGGGCCTACCACAATAGATGAGCAGATAAAGCAGGTGAGGAAAGGAGTGTCTTACTAAACTATGGGTCTACCATAATAGATGATCCGATACAACGTGTAAAGGCTTGAGGAAAGTGTGGGTGTACCACCATGGTTAAGCAGATCTCCCTTGTGATATTTTTTTATGTTCAAGCATAGAAATGGCTTATAGTTATTGTAATTAAGGACATTATAAACAATGTGTTCTAAAATTCAACTGACCATTTAACCGTTAATGAGTGATTTCTCTGATATTTTTCCTAAAAAGTATATATAGTTATAATATACTAGTCAACTGATGATGCATTTGAATGAATTCATTTTCTCAATACTTATGTTATTATGTTTATCTACCTTAATTTTCTGAAGCTCAGGGATTTCTGTTAGGTTAGCTTAGGTTGTGTGTTCATCTGTTTTTTATGTAAAATAATGACAATGTTGTTACTATGATGTACACTTCAGTTACTGCTCCTCCCTTCTTACCTTGAATTGGTTTGTGCTACAGTCATCCTTTAAATTTATTTCCACACTTTTATCTTATGTAGCTT
Organism: Morinoia aosen; assembly: GCA_030386875.1. NCBI lineage: Eukaryota > Metazoa > Arthropoda > Malacostraca > Amphipoda > Talitridae > Morinoia > Morinoia aosen. The sequence goes on from CM059577.1 coordinate 34,567,088, forward strand.
ACTTGCTAAATACTGTACAAATGCCTATCATTGATTTTTTTCTATATCTGATACCTGCAACCTTAGGCTTTAGTCATTGCTTAGTTAAAAATTTGGCACTTGAGATTTTGGTTGCACCAATCATTGAAGGAATGTTTTTAACTACAAAAAGAGGTTTTGTTAAACTGTTTCCTCTCTAAGCAAAGATTTCCTTGGCCTGTGACTAAAGTTGTTTGGGTGTAAAGTTCACTCTTTGGTTTTGTATACAATTGTTTGACCTCCCACTAATTTGAGAGAGCGCATTTCTAATAAGACGGTTTCACCCAGTTCCCCATACAACCCATTGCTGCCTTTATTTCTTCATAGACACTCCTTTCAATTTTACAGGTGCTGAGTCTCGTGTTCCGCGATTTCATATACCCGTGGTACTCGAGGCTGTCTTCCAGTCCGGGCTTTACAGGCCAGCTTCATCACTCACTGCATCAGTGTTTGCTGGTGCTGGCTAACAGGCAAGTTTCTTCTAACTTTATCATTCTGATGCATTCCTGTCATGTTTTGTTGCTTTCATGTCTTGTTATTTTAGTCGATAATTTCGATTGAAAATAGTTTTAATAGTATTAGTAATGTGGATATTGAACATGTTTCATATGCTAATATCAGAAGAGAACATGCAAAGTATATTCATTTATCCACCCATTTCTAGATTCAAGGCTAAACATCTGTTCCCACTCAATTAAGGCAATTACCATGGAGGAACTAAGTGAAGTTAAATTCAAGAAGCACTCTAATGGTGAACTTGATTAATTTTCACATTGCACCATCAATTTAGCTGAGAAATTACTTTATAAATATGTATAAATCATGAATATTACCTTTTCATTATTAATATTTTTATCCATTCTTTGAGTGATGATGTGCTTCATGACTTGATTCTCTATTATCTTTCTTTTGCTGTGAGCAATTATATATATGCAGATTCGTGAAACCATTTCATTTGGCTTTCTTTGTGATCTTTCTTTTTTATCTCTTTAAACCTAAACCTAGATCGTGAAACTTGAGTGATAATTATCTGCAAGGTCAGTTACTGTTGTGTGTTTTGATGAATAAACGTTCTTCCATGGGGGTGGTTATTTTCAAAATTCATCTTTATCGTCTTGTTGAGGAATGTGTAGGTGTAATTTTAAGTGCAACAAATCATTCACATACAGCAAAGCATTCTTATACAGAAAAGCTTTCTTATGCAGGAAAACGTTCACTTACATCAAAACATTCCCTTGAAACAGTGCATACGCATGCAGCAAAACATTGCCATACAACAGAGGATGTGTTGTGTCTCAGCTGTGCTGATGTGCTCTCAGATGCAAGAACGCAGATTGGGCGACGTACCTGACGACGCGCCTCGTTGACGACGTGGCAGGTCACCTGCGTCTGTTCAGGGAGGCGCGGCAGGCTGCACAGGCGCGGCAGCAGAGCTACGACCTTGTTACCGCCTTCTTTGATAAGGAGGCTGAGCGCGAGAGGGACATCTGTAGGGACAACGTCTGTCTCAAGGAGGAGGCCGAGAAAGGTGGTCTATTTGTTGGGCTTTTGATGTTATGAAAGTGACGTCTGTCTCCAGGAGGAAACGGAGAAGGTGTTCAATTTGTTGGGCTTTTGACATAAAAGTGACGTCTGTCTTGAGGAGGTTTATTGAACTGGCGTCTGTCTCAAGGAGCAGGCAGAGAAAGGTGGTTAACTTTTAGGGCTTTTGATGTTATGAAAATGTGATCGATGTGACGTTTTCCTCGAGGAGAAGGCGGAAAAAGGTGAGCAATTTTTTAGGAATTTGATTTTATAAAAGGGATGATCGATATGACGTCTGTCTTACGGGGGAAGTGGGGAAGGTGTTCAATTTGTTGGGGTTTTGGTATTGTAAGAGGTTTATTGAACTTACGTCTGTCTCATGAAGAGGAGGTGAAAGGTGTTCAATATGTTGGTCTTTTGATGTTGTAAGAGGTTGATTTATGTAGCGTATCTCTCACGGAGGAGGGGAGAAAGGTTATCAATTTCGTGAGCTTTGTTGGGTGGAGTCATGAGAGGTTCATTAATGTGATGTCTGTCTTGAGGAATCAGAAAAAAGTGTTTACCTTGGTAAACGTTACCGGTTTATTTTCATAAAAAGTTTATTGATATAGGTAGTTTTGTGACATACATATCTTGATAAAATATTGCAAATATAGTGTTAACATGGACAGGTCAAGATTAGTGAGTAAAAGTAGAATTTCTGATGAGATGACATCTATTTTGAAGGAAGTAGAATGACGTTGCTCTGCTTATTCCCTCATCTAGCAAATCATTGTGACTAGAGTTTTATTGAGTAAGGATGACTGAAAACACGCCTTCTAGTGTTTATCCTGAAAATTCTTATGTTTCTGAATTAGATATTTATAACGCTGCATCAAGAAAAAAATTAAGAATCGCTAATAATTTTACTCTAACGAATATTTCTATATAGGTATAATTTCTCCTTGAGTGGAATATTTATGAGCTGTTAATTTTTTTCAAGAAAGCAGTGATATTGTAATGAAGTTTTTTCTTGAATAATATATCTTGATTTTTTGCCTGTTGTACTTGGAAAGGAAAAAATATAGTTAGGGAAAATTATATGTCCCGCTTTTTCGATGTGGTCCTATTTCATTTACTATGATCAAGATTTGCTTTATTCTTTACAATCTTTGACAATGTACTTTCTTCCATCAATAGACATCTTTTCTCTTATTTTCATTCTTCCTTTACTTTTCTCTCTGTATGTACTCCTCTCAGCATGTATTCGTTTTCTCTCAGCATTTACTCCTCGTTTTTAAAATGACCTCTCTGTACATTTGCGTTTCCCCTTTCAACATACTCTTTCTTTCTTAATGTACACTTTTCTGTGCATGTTAGAACATGCAAAGACTCCCATTTCAAATATGATGTTAGACTCCACTCAGTGGTATGCATCGATTGTATCTTGAATAATTAGCCCTTACAGAAGGAAGGTATGAGAATCCGACCTTATGTTTTGATAGATCTTTTTTTATGTTGAAATAGGATAGGTTTTTATTTAACTATTTTGATATTTTTTGGTCACTGCTGTCTTTTTTTCATTGCCTATTGCGTTCTTTTTGAACTTATATCTTTTATTCTAAACTTTTTTCAATCTTGCTGTTTCTATGCACAGGGTTTGGGGACACACCTTTTACATAGATTCCCTATCCCCTTCATTCCATACCAAATGGTGCCTTCACCCTTACCTTCTTGAGAACACCTTTGTTGGGATTAAGGTGGCAAACACCAAATTATAATCTAATATCATCCCTGTGCTGTTACTGTTCACGTTTTTCAAATCTGGATATTTCTTTACAGAACAGAACACATTTTTCCACCTGCTGCATCATTTGTCTTAAATAGAAGACATTTGTCCAGATTATTTGAGCGACCTGCTGGAGATTGTGGTGTACTTTCTGCTACCTCCGGACGAGTTCTCCAATGCACCTTTGAAAGCCATCGTGATGGAACTGCTCACCTCTGCTGTGCTTCGGCCCTTACTGCGCACTCTGTCCGACCCAGACTACATCAACAGAATGATCGTGTGGGCGGTGAGTGGCTATTGAAATCACCTGCGTAGGTAGCTGAGTGTATCACTGAGCCTCTTTTTCACAGCATGACTAAATAAAGTGGTTCTTATAAATAAATTGGTTCTTATACTACAAGTTGGAACTTACATGATGGTCTATTAAAGCTGTTTATGCGGGACTTGGATATTTACTTGAGAATGGGATTCTGCTATCTTCTGTTGCCATTTTTTGCTTTGGCTTAAGTTTACATTCATGAGTAAAGTCTGCAGTGAAGAAGTTTAAAAACTTTTATAATTTTCCTTGTAGATTCATAGGTTATCAATGATATAATGAGGTTTTGTGAAGTGTAATGTGGTCAAGAAATGATCCAGATCAAAACAGCGTCATTGCTGGGGGGAAACTGAGGTGACTTGCACATTTAAATTCTGGCACATTTTAAATTAAATTAACCATTTATTTTTGTGCCATTGTAAATCCTCTCATACCATTTGTCTGGTTGCAGTGCACGGACATCCCCATCAGTACGGAGATGTTTGTAAACGTGATCAAGGCGACCAGCCAGATAGAAGAGCTGGACGCCATACGCACCTTGGTGTGCCGGGAGATGACCCACCTCAGGTCGCAGGACTCAGGGGGCAGGGAGGAAGGCACTGAAGTCAAGCAGCAAATCAACAGCCTCGACTTTCTCCGCAGGGTCATAGATGCTCGCATCAACAGACTCGACAAAGGCACGGACACAGACTCCATGGGTGCGTGGTGTGGAATGTATTATTTTGGGTTTTCTTTAGTAGTAGTAGGGCTGTTGGTTTTGAGGCTTTGTTTACATGGTAAAAATGTTTGCGTGGAGAAAGGGAAAGGACCGTTTGGTATAGACTAAGGAAAATGTGGAATCTAAGCACAAAGTACGTTTCTTCTCACACGGAATGCGCTGCGTATTTTAACAGCAAGATAAGGAGGAATAGGAAACAAAGTCAAATTGAACATAGCAAAGAATGCATGAGAACTGAAAGAGGCAAAGTGAGGCACAAAAGATGGGATTTCCAAAGGCCTGTATATAACTGAGGTAACCTAACAGTGCCTTTCCTGGTGCCTAGTCTCTATAGCATAGGATAGACATACATAAGTATTCTAAACCTAATGCCTATCGTATGCCCCTTGAGGGGTGTGTTTTCTTCTGTACAGGGTAGCCGCAAAACTGAACAGTGAAATGGAATGGCTACAGCTCAGTGGGTGATCAAAGTATCAATGAAATTGTCCCGTTTTAATGATAGATACAACGCGAATTTCTCGGTTATTGCCATATAATATCAAAACTACAGTTTTGTGTAATTATTTTACATAAAATAGTTCATAATTGTATAATTTATTTTGTACAATTTATTGTACTCCATGTATAATTTACTTTAACTTTTATAGTTTCTGCGCTATCATGGTTTGGAATTTTTATTATTACTGAAATCAATTTAATGGATGAGAGTTGTGAGGCATTTATTTGTCGTGCAGTTGAAAATCTTTTCTGCCTAAATTTTGCCAGTGCATCATAATGGATAAAATGAATGATAGTGCTTTGGTCAACTTAGTAGATCAAATCGGTAAGTTTTTGGTTGTGCTTCTCACGGGAATGACGCAATTTTACTCATGGGAATTAACACTCCCAGGGGAAATGTGTGAAATCCCGAGCTTAAGGTTAGATAGGATAGGCCTTCCTTTGTTGAAATAATATAGTTTTTAATATGTTAAGGACCACCTCTTTTTGGATCATTGCTGTCCTTTTTTTTCTGCACCTACTACTGTCTCCTTCAACTTTTATCTTGTTTCATGAACTTCTTTCTCATCTTTCCGTTTCTGTGCGCCTTGTGCATAGATTCTGCATTTCCTCAAGTCCATATTAAATAGTGCCTTTCTTTCTTTTAAACGTCTTTGTTGTGGTTAGGGAGGCTTAGGCTAACATCGAATCTAATTTTGGGTTTAGAAATGTTAGGCTTTTAACCCTGTCAATAATAGAAATTCCCTTAGATGGAATGAATAAATATTCCTTTTATATTGCGCTTTATGCCGGTCTTGGAAGTTCAACTTATGATTCAGATACTGTACCAATTTATTTCTGTATAATATTCAGTTGAAATGAGCAATCTATTTATGATAGAACACTAGAGATACTTTATGTGTTCATTTTAATAAGATGATATTCTGTCAAAATGAACCTTCAATTTAGTTTGTAAGAGACACTTTCGATATTTATTTCAGTATGATGATATTTGGTGAAATGGACTATCAATTTAGTGTAAGAGATCATTTCGATATTCATTTCTGTGTGATGGTGTTTGGTCAAATGGACGATAACATCAGCGCACTATATTAGCTTGATCAGTTAAGTGAGCGCTGAACTTTTGATCTAAATAAGGAGTTTGTTTGCAGGCCTGTCGGTGAACTACGAGGTGACGGAGGCACGTGGTCGACTCTTCCAGCTCCCCCTTGACGCCATACTCAAAAACTCCCTCACGCTCGACCACTTCCTCAACTACCTGGCGTCTGTAGGCTACCATCACTACCTTAACCTCTACCTTAACATTGAGTGTGAGTACCACGCTACGGGTACTATAACCTCTACCTTAACATTGAGTGTGTGAGTACCACGCTACGGGTACTATAACCTCGACCTTAACATTGTGTGTGTGAGTACCACGCTACGGGTACTATAACCTCTACCTTAACATTGTGTGTGAGTACCACACTACGGGTACTATAGCCTCTACCTTAACATTGTGTGTGTGAGTACCACGCTACGGGTACTATAACCTCTACCTTAACATTGTTTGTGTGAGTACCACGCTATGGGTACTATAACCTCTACCTTAACATTGTTTGTGTGAGTACCACGCTATGGGTACTATAACCTCTACCTTAATATTGTGTGTGTGAGTACCACGCTACGGGTACTATAACCTCTACCTTAACATTGTTTGTGTGAGTACCACGCTATGGGTACTATAACCTCTACCTCAATATTGTGTGCGAGTACCACGCTACGGGTACTATAACCTCTGCCTTAACATTGAGTGCGAGTACCACACACCAGGTACTATAACCTCTACCTTAACATTGAGTTTTTATCACACATCCATTTTGAGTGGCAGTTCAATATGCATGATAATAAATTACTGTGTTTATTCTGAACGTCAGCGTCTCCATTTGCCTCATTTTTAGAACACATTAAAAGCGTGAGAAGATGGTTCTGCCATGGCTCCTTTAGATTGAGGTTGAGAATCTCCCTCCAGTTAAGCGATGTTAGCAAGTGAGCAATGAAGTAGCTAGCTGGGCAGTGTACATAATCTAGGTTTGGTTCAGATCTTGGAAAGCATTGACGTTGTTTTTTAACACGTTAAGTACAGCGGGTTAAACTGAAGTTCAATATTCAGCTCAAATTTATAGTCAATTGTAGTAATAAAATTTGAAAATAGCAAACATTGACTGGATCATGCCTGTATTTAACTTTCATTTAGTATTTATAAAAATTGAGTCAGTGACTGCTGGTCGGCCAGCAGCATTATGAAAATCACCTATATGACCACCGGTGGGTCACGTCGCACTTAACGTGTTAATTGTTTATGTCTCATGAGGCAAATACAAGCTTTCCACAGTTTTTTTTTTAGCGCATTTACTGCTACTGGCACGCATCTCATTTTTTCCTTGCAGTAGCTTCATGGTAAATTTACGGAATGAAATTCTTAATTTAGTCTTTAGCTGTAATCATAGGTTCGGGTAAGACAAAGTTGAACATAATAGCCTCAGTACTATTCATTATATTAGTTATGATATCTATGTTAGAAGTAAAAGGCATCTATTACACAAAATTTGTCCTAGTTCCATGAAATGACTGAAATAGTGTTACGTAATATATGGTATATACGAATGTGTAAGTTATGCTCCATATTTTTGGCAAACTTGTAGCGTATCGCTCTGTCAATAACTAAAGCACAAAAACGTGATCTCTTTGTGTTGTTTACAAACGTATAAGTTATGCTCCAGATTTTTAGTGAACTTTAGCGTGTTGCTGTGTTCATAATTGAAGCAAAACGTGACCTCTCTGTGGGCCGTCCAGGCTGGCGCACAACAGTGAGCGAGCGATTCTGTGCCCTCGAGCTTAAGTCTTGCTCCAGATTTTTGGCTAAATTATAACATGTGGCCCTGTTCATAACTAAAGCACAATACGTGACCTCTCTGTACCGTCCAGGCTGGCGCACAACAGTGAGCGAGCGATTCTGTGCCCTCGAGCTTAAGTCTTGCTCCAGATTTTTGGCTAAATTATAACATGTGGCCCTGTTCATAACTAAAGCACAATACGTGACCTCTCTGTGTACCGTCCAGGCTGGCGCACAACAGTGAGCGAGCGCTTCTGTGCTCTTGAGCTGGACAGGATCCAGCACCTAGAGGCAGAAGCGCGCGCTGCCACCACGGACGATTTCTGCCAGATGCCCCTGGACCTCGACGCTGTCGGCTCCACCGGCACCGTGCGCCGCAACACCAGGCATGCCATCTCCAGCATCACTTCTTCCTTGACTGCGTGCGTTCTAACAACATTTTTTGGAGTTAGTGCTCATCTTGGGACTTGGGTTGCGTTTTTAGCTGTTGAAACTGAACATATCGGGAATTGCTGGTCAAGTTGGTTCTTCGTTTTGGTTTTCAGCCTTTTAAAACTGAACATATCTGAAATTGCTGATCAAGGTGGTACAAACTTGAGGCTTGAAATAGGAAATTTAGGTAATTTTTATGAGAACAATATGAATTAAGTCGAAATAAAAAGAACAGAACAGCACGAGTAAACATTGTAATGACAAATGTTCCGAAATTTATAATTCTATTTTGAAAGCTTAAATAGGAGAACAGTTGAGCTTTAAATATAAAAACGTGCCAAAAATGGAAAAGAATTACCCTATGTACATCTGTCTCAAATTCGTAATTTTCTTGCGTTCACTAAGAAATGACATCTCTGGAAACACAGTTGTAGCTTTAAGTTAGTTAGGCTTGTCAATCTTATTCTAACGGGACGTTTGCTCCTAGTGGCATGCCCTAGCTTTAACATTATTACATGGAAGGTTATTACATTAGTTTGTGAGGAAAAAGTTGAAGATTTGGTCAATGCTGTACCAATCAGAGTTATGCTGTCGCTTAAATTTGCTTCCCTTTGTTGTAGGTGACCACTCTGATATTTTAAAGCTAAACTTTGCACAATGTTTGATGGGCTCACTCAAGCATTGTTGCAGCATGCACTACGTCTTGTAGTAGGACCTAACTTAGTCTAGCATTTTTAGCCGCACAAGTATAGCTTGAGCACTGGGCAGCTAAAATTAACGATGCCCAGGGAAAAAATTTAAATGTGGAGCTTCTAAAAGTAATGCTCAAGATCAAAGCATCGCTCATTAAAGCATAAACCTGTGTGATCGTATTAAATTTCCAAATCATTCCAAATCAGTAAAAATTTTCTTTAAAAACATTTTTCACAAATTGCGGCAGTAAATTCAGCATCAACAGCAACATTTTTCATGATAGGAAAGTGCTTGGCCATGTTAAATTTCCGAGTCTTTTGAAACATGATGCAAATGACATTGAAATATGATATCTTGTGCAGGAGCAGCAAATCCAACAGCAGCAGCAGTAGTAGCAGTAACAAAGCAAGCGTTAGCAGCAGCAGCAGTAGCGTGAGCAAGTCTGCAGGAGACGGCAGCACGGCAGCCATACCGAGCAGCAAGAGCAGCGGCAGCCTCAGCACCAGCACCTCCCTGCCTGGCCTCTGCCATGATCACTTCAGCGCGCACGACCTCGCCCCTCATAAGCTCGAGGCGGAGGTCATGTACGAGCAGTACCTCAGTGAGAAGGTCAGGTACCTCTACCGGGCTCCTTTGTCTCTATGTGTAGGTCTTTCTTTCGTTGAACTTCTAGAGCAGAGAATTGCTGTGAATGAGGAGCCTTTTTAATGATACAAAATTTTATGGGGAAGGTTGTGTGGGCTACTTTCCTTCTGTTATTTTTGTTAATGCTTTTGTATCGGTCTCTTTAATGATGAGAAGCTTGAAAATAACAAAAGAATTTCTTGATAGTTTGCCTCTGAACTATTGAAGTAACTATGGATAAGACTTTTACCCTTTCATCTCATAACCAACAATGTTGTGTAAAACTGCTATTTTACATGCTGTTGAACTTGACAGTATCGAGTTCATACAACAATGCCATGTAAAATACAAGTAATTTATAACTAAATAAATCTTTGCAGGCAAATCCCCGTGTGCTGATAGACGATAGCATCGTGAAGCGCTTGATCTTGCGGCTGCGGTCAGAGAAGGTGGCGGAGACCTGGTTTGATGAGGTTAGGCAGGCGCTCGTCAACACCATGCTGGAGAATGACCTCTTCTTGCCTGGCTTCAGGAGGTGAGCTCTACACGGGAGGAACGGGGTTGCAAAAATCCAAACTCTAACATTTAATGGAAATTACTTGAAAACTTATTGAATTATTTTTTGGCTAAGAAAGTGGAAGTAATTCTTCCAGTAGGCTGATTTTTGAGCTTTGTCAACGCGTGGAAGAAGGAGAGATTATCACGAGGATTGTAGCAGTGATACGTTGAACGCAAATATCATGAATGGGTTTGGAATTTTGTGGCCCATCCTGTATACATGTAGAAAGTAATATGCTGAGTACAATTCATTTCTTCAGCGGGTAGCACAGCTTATTGGTTTAAGGAAATACATTGCATACTAATTGGCTCCAACATAATGGCCATTTTCTGATATTTTTGAAGTAAAGTTTATTGTTCACGAGTTTCTGTTTTTTTTTTAGTTTCGCTCACAAAGCTTTGCGAGAAAAGAAAGGAAAATTGGAAATTATATAGAAGTTTACCAAATCAAAGGTTTACACAGAAGGGGATTTAAAACAAATAACTGACACAAAGGAAAAATAAGTTTTTCGCATAAAGTGGCTCATAATATGTCAGAAGCGCTGGTGATTGTGCGAATGTAAGAAGAGCACGACAAGAAGCAGACATTAGTAATAGTTTATTTCAATGAGGGTGATGAGCTCGTTTCTGATCCCAGGAATGTATTGCAATTGTACTCGTCGTATATCATCTATCTGTATTGATATCTATCACCACCTGGGCCTAGGGATTCCTAGTTCTCAAGCTATGAACTTGAAAACGTAAACTTCTATCGTCAATAATTAGTCAAAAATTTGAGGGCCATTTCACATTTCTAAGGAAAACACCCGTCAGAGGAGCATGGGATGGGACACACAGAGGAGGAAGCACAGTATAGGCACCTGACCTTCTCACTTCTTTTTTTTTGTGGCTGCTCCATTTCAATTTTTCGATAACTTAGCTCTTTATGGAGCATAATCTCCATAAAGTGACACCTCTCACTGCCCGCCAGAACGGTCCAGTTGTATTTAGGTTTGCGACGTTTGCCAGAGGATGATGAATTTGAACACTGACTGCCAAATGTTCCTTTGTTATGAGGCTCGCGCCTCCAGAAAAGTTACCGTGTGGTTATCTCAGCTGTAGATAGGCCTTTGGGACTGCTGTCTTTCAGTGTTCATGCCTTTTTTGCGATCCGTTTTTTGACTATTCATCCTTTTCCTTTGTAACTTGCTATTTCTATGCTGAGGATATCCTCTGTGGGAACACATCTTGTGTCTAGATTTCCCGTATTATTCAGTCCATCCTAAATGGTTCTTTATTTTTGCTGGTTTGGAAACAGAGTCTTGAATCAACTAATGTAATGATCTCGTCCATTTTTTGCAGCAGAGAAAATATGCTATTAATATCGGTGGGTATTGTGGATATTCCTGTCATCTACAAATTATTGTAGCTTGGTCTTACGTTAATTCTGTCATTCCAGGTCCGTGTGGTATGTGCGACTGCTCGCCGAGCTGGACTTGCTACGTGACACGTCGCGGTCTGACGAGGAGGACTCACAAGATGATGCTAGTCTTACTTCTTTGGAGCAGGTAGCGGTGGTGGGGTGCGATCCCTTGTTTTCTCAAGTTTCACCGGTAAACAAATTGGGACAAGTAAATTTTCTCAAAAACTGATGATTGCTTTTCCATGAAATATGATGCAGTGTATTCAAGTTCAGGTATAAAATTTTAAAAATTTTGCCTGAGAATAGACGTTTACTTAAAAATTAAGATTTTACTCAATTTCTTCTTTTAAATGGGATCTGAAGGAGAGCAATACCCGTTTTTCTTTCCCCTTTTCTGAAAAATTATAGGTAAATTTGCAGTCGTCGTACGACTGCAAATGTTGTATTACTCTCCGCATAGTGTTCCTGAAGGTGCTCTTGCCCCGTTTGTTTGCCGTCAGCTTCTGTGCCAGCTTTTTTCTCAGCATTTAATTTATCATTACGCTTTTTATTTCAATCAAAACTTTTGTTTTATTTGCGTTTCTATTTTAATTCTTCATTTTGAAGAAGAAATCTTCAATTGTACTTTCATTGCCATTATTTATTGTTCAGTTTACGCAGCTTTTTTTTATATAATCATTTTATTCACATTGTTCACACAATCTTCTACCCTTGTTAACATTTTTTAGTAACACTTGCGTTTACTACTCTATAACAAATTTTCCAGTTTACAGAGCCCCATTACCTTAAAAATATCTCCTATTTACAGGGATGGTTTTCAATTTTCTTTTCTCCATTTTACATACGAGCTTTTTAATTACTTAGCTCTTTTCCAGTATGCAAAGCAGCTTTTCGGTTTGTTTTTCTCTTGTGTACAGAGCAGCTTTACAATTAGTATTTCTCCAGTTTACAAAGCAGCTTTCCATCAGCATTTCTCCTGTGCACAGAGCAGTTTTACCATTAGTATTTCTCCAGCTCACAAAGCAGCTTCCAATCAGCTTTCCTCCAGTGTACAGAGCAGCTTTACCATTACAATGTCTCCAGGTTACGGAGCAGCTTTTCAATTAGCATTTCTCTTACGTCCCTCTACCTTGAGAGCGCATACCTCCAGCAAGTGACACGCCTCACTGCCCACCAGAATGGTCCAGGGTCGCGAGGCTCGTCCCGGACGGGCTCCCCAGCTCCCTCCCTGCACACGTCGCCTGGCCACACTCGCGCCCCGTCGCTCTCTGCGCGCCCGTACACGCTCACTGCTGCCATCACCGCTGCTGGTGTGTGTAGTGCTGCTCCGGGGCGCCTGTGTGCAGCTGTGGCGCCCTGGTTGGGGTGGTTCTCTTGAGGGCTCTCTGGTGTTGATGTTCGCTTGTGGCACTCATGTTGCTCGTGTTGATGTTCACTTGTGGTGCTCGTGTTGGTGTTGATGTTCACTTGTGGTGCTCGTGCTCGTGTTGGTGTTGATGTTCACTTGTGCTGCTCGTGCTCGTGTTAATGTTCACTTGTGGTGCTCGTGCTCGTGTTGGTGTTGATGTTCACTTGTGGTGCTCGTGTTGGTATTGATGTTCGTTTTTAATACTCACGTTGATGTTGATCTTCCCTCATGGGCAGAATGACTGCCCAAGATGTAGGCAAGACCGTTTGTTTCATCTAGAGATGTGACTAAAAAAAAAACAGGCCGGTTTTTTTTACAAAAAAAAACCGTGGCCAAAAAAAACGTGGATATTTTTTTTTTTAAATATTTTGTCTGAAAATAACTCAGCAAGAAAAAAAACCACATTACATTATTTGTTTTCATGTCAAGTTACAAAATAAAACAGCATACTTCTTAATTGATGGTTTTCCATGGTTTTATGAAATTTTTCATTTTCTGCGGTTTCATACTTTGATATTTCATTCATTTTACAATACATGTGAACGACCTTCAACTCCAAAAATGGTATGTTATAATAACATATCTTTACTTATGGTCATTGATAGAGATGTGACTAAAAAACCATTCTGTTTTAAAAAAAAAATGTTATTTATACAAAAATTATGAATAAAAAACATGGATATTAATATATTTATGTGACCTTAAAAATCCAATGCTGTTTTTTTAAAACATTGTTTTTTACAGAAAAATCTTGACTAAAAAACATGGCTGTTATATTTTATGGGACCAAAAAAATTAAAAAAAAAAACATTTTAAAAAAATTATGACTAAAAACACGGATGTAAATATCAGGAAAGTTATTTTTCTTTAATCGAATTGTCTTTAGAAACTTTTAAACAAAGAATGCTGTTAATATTGAAATCATGTTTATTAGAACTGTACTAGGTCTTAGAATAAAATATCTACAAAGAATCTATTCACTCCATAAAACCGTTCGGAGACCAGCTCCATCCTCAGTCATTCAGTAAAATTTGGTGAAATGGACAATGAATTTTCACTGTTCCTTTGAAAAACATTTGACTGAATGACTTACTGAGGAAGGAGCTAGTCTCCGAAAGGTTTTATAGAGTGAATAGATTCTTTGTGGATATTTTATTCTAAGACCTGGGACGGTTCTAATGGATATTAATATATCTAATGTGACCAAAAAATCCATGCTGTTTTTTGAATGTTTTTGTTACAAAAAAGTCATGCCTAAAAAACACGGATATTAATATACTATATTTTACCATAAACAACCATGCATTTTTTTTTAAAAACATCTTTTTTACAGAAAAATCATGATTAAAAAATGTGGATATCAATATATTTTATGTGCCCAAAAAAAACCATGCTGGTTTTTTTTAAACCATGTTTTCTTTCCCAAAAAAATCTTGACTGAAAAACATGGATATGAATGACTTTTTGTGAAAAAACAAGGTTTTTAAAATGTCATGTTTTTTTGGTCAGATAAAATTTAATAACACTCATGTTTTTTGTAAAAAATCTTTTTTCAAAAAGCATGGTTTTTTGGTCACATAAAATAAATTAATATCCATGTTTTTTTTAAAGATTAGATTAGTCATTAGTTTTAGCCTCCCTACCCAGCAACAAATGCAATCCAAAGAGAGGAAGGAAAATTATGAAACCAGATCAAAGTTGAAGAAGACAGTAGTAGGTGCTGAAAAGCAGGACAGCAGTGAACCGAAAAAAGGTGGTCCTCAACATAACAAAAACATTTAATTTCAACAAAAAGGAGGCCTACCTAACTCTCAGCTTGGGCCCTCACATTGTCCCCCTGGGAGCACTAGTTCCCATAGATACAATAATTGTATCCCCCTGAGGGGGTGTTTTTTTTACAAAGAAGTCGTGACCAAAAAATGAATAATAATAACTTTTTAATAAAGAAAACATGTTTTAAAAAAACAATGATTTTTTTGGTAACATAAAATATGTTAATCTCCATGATTTTAAGACACGACTTTTTATGAAAAATACATAGAATACAACAGCATGGTTTTTTGGTGGAGTAAAATATATTCATATCCAGGTTTTCTTATACATCATTGTTTGTAAAAAAACATTTTTAAAAAACAGCATGGGGTTTATAGGTCTCAAATATATTCATGGTATTTTAGTCACGATTTTTTAGTAAAAACATGTTTTTTTTAAAAAAAACTGCATAGAGGTCACATAAAATATATTGTTTTTTAGTCATGATTCTTTGTAAAAAAAACAGCATGGTTATATTTGGTACAAGAAAATATATTAATATTCATTTTTATTAGTCAGAATTTTTTGTAAAGAAAACATGTTTTTAAAAAAACAGCATATTTTTTTGGTCACCTAAAATATATTAATATCTATGGTTTTTAGTCATTTTTTGTAATGAAAACATAAAAAAGAAACCATACAGTAAAAGTGGTGGCAGATAACCCACAATTACCTAGAGGAGTCTAAGAGGTACAGCAGGAGCCACAGAACTTATATTGATGAAGTCAAAATTCACAGCTTATTATCTCTGCAAAGTCTGATTTTTTTGGTCACATAAAAATAAAATCAGACATAGTAGAGATAGTAAGCTCTGAATTTTGACTCCATCAATATAAGTTCTGTGGCTCCTGCTGTTCCTCTTAGATGCCTCTAACTAGGTAATTGTGGGTTATCTGCCACCACTTTTACTGTATGGTTTCTTTTTGATGTTTTTATAACAATAAAATGACTAAAAAACATGGATATTAATATTTTTTAGGTGTCCAAAAAAAAAAAACAGACATATACTTAACAAAATTCAGGTGTGCAAAAAAAAACAAAAAAACCCCAAAAAAAACATAAAAACACGTTTTTTTTGCAAAAAAACAGCAATCAAATAAAACCGTTTTTTTTGCATCACTAGTTTCATCTCATTAGAAGTAGGAGCTGAAGAGCTGGTGATGAGGTCGTTGAATTGCTCAAGTTCAATAAGTTTTATAGAGTGCCAAATAAAACAAATTTTTACTCTTCAAATCTGCAATCGCCATCGAAATGGCTCTCCTCAAGTTCATTCAACGCTAGAGAACGCTCCATTCAATGCTTTGAAATACTTCATTCAATGCTTTAGATTCACATATATTTTCTGACGATATGTTTTTACTACTGTAACCTAAAAAAAGAATGTAATCTCAGAAATACAAGCACAAGAGTGACATGACAAAATTTAATCAAAATTCCGAAATTGGCAATCACTATTGGATAATTCAGTCTGACAAAACCCATTATTGCATATGAAGGTTAATTTATTGTCATGGCAAATATTATCTGACGCACAACAATACATCAAGTGCAATTAAAAATTTTGAAAATAGCATCACAGATATCATCTAATGACTCACTGTGCGAATGGCTTGTTGGTGGTAACGGTGGTTGAACAATTACAATAATGATTATAGTAATAATAATATCGTCTAATAAAAATAAATAATTTCGTGCAGAGGTGGTGAGAGAAGGTTCTCGCAGCCACGCAGTGTACCAGGTACGTGTGGTGCACAGGGACCCGGCTGGCAAAGAGGAACTTTGGCACGTGTTCAGGCGGTACTCTGACTTCCACGACTTCCACTTGGCCATCTCCTCCAAGTTTCTAGACCTCGGCTCTCTTTCTTTCCCAAGCAAGAAAATGTTGAACAATTTAGCAGCTTGGTTTCTGGAGAAGCGCCGGACGGAACTGAACGAGTGGCTAGGCG
This sequence comes from Morinoia aosen, assembly GCA_030386875.1. Classification (NCBI taxonomy): domain Eukaryota; kingdom Metazoa; phylum Arthropoda; class Malacostraca; order Amphipoda; family Talitridae; genus Morinoia; species Morinoia aosen. Next base: position 34,583,680 of record CM059577.1, read on the forward strand.
CCATCGTGTCGCCCCCGTCTTTGCAGAGTCACCCTGGCCTGCAAGACCTACTGCTCAGGTTCCTCGACCACACCCCCTACCACCAGCAGTACACACTTGCTAAAAGGGTGAGGCTCCACTGCTGACTGCTATTAAATTGCGCTGCGTGAAGAAACTGAGGTCTACAGTCTATCCTATGTCATCTAGTGTGGACCTCAACTTGCACAGATGAAAATTAGTATCGATTTAAGCTTTCCTGAAGCATCGCGTTTTTTTTCTGTAAATCTTTAGGTTCACCTAAGACATGTATGACTATGGGATTGGTTGTACAATATATTGTATATTGTAATACTCGATAAATTATGTTGGTAAGCTATGACTTATGCTATCATATTTGAACATGTATACATTGAAATTAAACCACTAATGACAGATCTGAATAATAATAATTTTAATTTATCTCCACTGCCCATTTATGTTTGCCAATATTTTCTTAGTTTACTCACGCTAAAATTTAGGTAATTACAATTCACTGGTGATACACCAATTCAAAATACTTAATGCGGAACCATTCTTCATCATGTAGGCATTAACTTGCTAGCAGCTTTTTCAGTTGAGCTAACGTTCGCGATTGAAATATAAGGCAAGAAGGACGAGATACAGTTGAAAATATATGTATATTACATTTAAATGTAAAAGGGAGCTTACTTAATGAAGAGTTTTACAAAAACACATTTTTTCTCTTATGTAACTGCAAAAATACATTCTTTCTCTGATGGAGTTGCGAAAACACACTTTCTCTATGATTTAGTTTCAAAAACACTTTCTCTATGATTTATGTAGTTTCAAAAACACTTTCTCTAGGATTTAGTTTTAAAAACACACATTCTCCCTGATTTGATTTCAAAATGAGCACGCATACAAAAAGTAACTGTAAAATCCGTTGTTGTCAGGTGGAGGAAGGGCTGGGCGGCCTGCGAGTGGCTGTGCGCTCGATGCCAGACACGGTGTTCAACACGGTGGACGGCATGGTGGACGGGGCGAGGCGCCTCATCAACAAACCTACAACCTCCATTGGGGGTCCGGACATACCTGCTAACCTCAGATCTCAGCAGTCCGAGCTCCTTCCTCGAGGCACTGTTGACCTTGAGGCTGACGACAACATCCCGTTGCGGATATTGCTGCTCCTCATGGATGAAGTTTTCGAGCTGCGTAGCAAAGATCAGTGGTTCAGGAGACGCATTGTGCTCTTCTTGAGGCAGATTTTGAAAGCAATGTTTGGGGATATTGTGAACCGCCGTATTGTTGATTTTGTGGGGTACATCACGTCTCCAGAGCAGGTGGCGGACTATATCAAGGCCTTCAAGGAGTCAGTCTGGCCCAATGGTGAACTGGCTCCACCTTCTCCTGCACGGGACAGGGATGCTCAGCTACTGACGCAGGTCTCAGCTCGTCTTTGCTTGCTGTCGAGCATCAGTGACGAGCTGCGAGCGCTGCTCGGCTCACAGACGTCAGGCAGGGGAGTGCTGAGCGTGTATGAGTGTGTGCAGTGGCGAGTGTTCAACACGCGCCTCCTGCACGTGCTGCTGCAAGGGTTGATTGAGACGGTGCTTCAGCCTTACAGGCAGGCTGCGCCGCTCATACGGTGAGTCCCCTCAGGAGGCGTAGCATACACAAGAGATTTTGGTTAGGTTTGTCTGTCTCACGCTATGGGAACTGGTGATCCAAGGGAGATTACTGTTAGGGTACCTCAACTGTAGCTAGGCCTTTATGACTTCTGTCTTTCATACCCACTTTGCTTCTTTCAGTTCAATACCCTCTTTTCTATCTCTTCTGTGTTCTTTTTCTCTTTTTTCTTAACTTGCTTATTCTACAAGCAGGATATGATGTTTGGGAAGAAATCTTATGCATAGATTCCCCATTTTCTGCAGTCCATACTGCATGTTCCCTTATCTTCGTTTCTTGAGATCGTATTTGATAAGCCTTGGGAGTCTTAAAAAGCCTGTTCCCTTACCGAACATTTTCGTTGTATATTATCATTAAAGATCTGCGAATACTCTAATGAAAATACCGCAACTGTCAAACTGCGATCGAACGAGAGTCTTTGAAGCGAGATGCTTGGCACTCGCTTCACGGAGAAGGCTTAGTTTTATGAGTAAGTTTAGTGTTGCTGACTAAACTAGTGTTATGCACTGGTTAGCTTTGTCATACTACAATGATGAAATCCCTTATTGCTGTAGTGTAATAGTTATACGTATTATTGAATTGTGTTACTAAATAAATTGTATGTAATCCACTGGTGAGGGAAGTGGATCAGTGTGTCTGTAAGTAGCAAGGCTTTTGAACTTGTGCTTTTCAGAGGTATCTCTTACTTCTTACTGCAAAATCAGCGGTGATTTTTACTAGGTCTACTTTAGTTTTTATTTTATAGGCTTACCATGACTCTCCTTGTTGCTTCAATGATTCAGTCGGTGACTGACATGTGTTGTGTGCAAGCGACAAGCTTTTTGATCCTTGGCGATTGCAAAAAGTTTGTTCTCTTCTAAATGATGCCAGTTGTTGAGAACTCATTGCCCTAATCATGGGTGCACGCATAATTTAACATTGCCTCAGTTAAATGTTTGTGTTCCAGATCTCTCCACACAAGCTCCCCTCGAGTGGCAGCTAGAGGGGCCATTCAGCCACGCAAAGTTCGCTCTCAGGACATCACTTGAAGGCAGCACCCCCTAAGTTTATCTTGCTTCCTTTTGGCGCCGGTGGAGGTGTGATTCCAAGCCTCAAAGATTCTGCTTCTTTATGGCAGTAGTGGGAGTGTAGCTACGAGTCTCTCGAAGATTCCACATCTTTGTGGCACCGGTGGAGGTGTGAGTCTAAATCTCGAGGGTTCTACGTCATTGCGGCACTGGTGATGGTGTAGATACGAGTCTCGGAGATTCTACATCTTTTTGGCACCGGTGTGGGTCTAAATCTCGAGAGTTCTACTTCATTGTAGATTTCCAAAACTCATGCAACTGCCAATTCGAGTCTGTATTTTTTGACTCGATCTTGTAAACCCTGCTTTTTTGTTGACTTACAGAACTTGGAAAACCAAGCCATGGACCCTACAGAGCCTTCTGTTTTTGCATCTTTTGGATGTGTGACTGGAGTCAGACTGACATCAATCGGTTTACAACATTGGTACAACTCGTGCAAGTATTTTTTGTCCTTTTTTGTGTGCTAGTACTGCTTTTCTTTGGACTTATCTGATGAGCACCGAACACATGTTGCTGATTTTTGGTGTTAAGAAGCATAAGGGATACTTTTCCTGAATATTTATTTATATTCCGCGTTTGTGGCTGTTCTTTGTTGTTATTTAAGAATTTTATAAGGATATGTTAAACGTTCATTCTTTTTATAACTAGGAGTTTTTTCATATTACTTTTGCCCTTTGAGGGTGTAAAAGATATTCTCTTTCTTTGGTCACACTCTCATCGAATATTATGTTTTCTCTCTAAGATTAATGCTTTTGATTCTGCAATTTGTTATTGTACGTTATCATCTTCAAGTTGACAACATCACTGCCTAAACCACGCAGGTTGGTCTTGACACGGCAGTGTACGACAAATGACGGTATTGCCGTCATTTGCCAGTGTGTTTTCTCAAATTGCTGACAAGCTCTTTGGTGGTCGCTTCTTGTTTGCAACCGCGTTGTGGAATGTTTTTTCAGTTCCTCAACCCACAGGGAGAGTAAGTGAAGTGCAGCTTTATGAATAGAAACGTTTCCCCTACAAGATTTTCTCCCAATCATATCAGTTTTCTATAATCACCAGAGGAGCTGTCTTTACTCCGGCGAGAATACCGCAATAGCGAGACGCTCGAACCAGGGATTTCTTTGGCAAATGTTGCTTTTCTCTCATGTCACTCTTGGTGAGGACAAGACTATTTGTGCTGGAGTGCTTCCAAAATGTTAGATGGATAGACGTTTTTTTTCATCGGTTTGAAATTCTGAATTTTACATGGCTGAAAATGGTCAAAAATTGTTTCTCCTCACCTTCTAGTTTCTATCCAGCTGTGAGCTTGGCTCCTGATAAGTGAGCAATGGTCAGTAGTGTACTAGCTAAATATTAGTTGATAAAAGTATCGTTTAGAACTTTTATTTGATTCTAGCTATTTTGGAAGAAAGTCTCTGCTGCCGCACAGGCACCCTGGACGTGCTACCATGACGGAGAATTTGTAGTGCATGTGTGAATGAGTGTTTGGTTCGTTGCTGTTTCATTTCCCTTAGCTGGTCACGACAGACTTCCATTGGAATTGAGAATATTTCTTTCACATAATTCGGACGTTCATTCTAAACTCTGAGGAGACTTGAAGCAGTAGAAAAGCACTGATCAAATGTGCAAAACCAAACTGTCTGAACGCATCCATGCACCACATTTGAGTTGGCAGTTATCCCTGCACCTGTCAGTGTCAGAGCATTGCGCATCTCTTCTCGATGTCTCTAGTTCTGAGGAGGCTCCAGCATGCGTGAGGCATTCGGCCAAAGTGAAGCCGGGTAGCTGGAATGCCGAATTTGTGCCCTTAGCTACTCTCATTAAAATTAGACACTTGTTAATACCTTTCCACATTCTCTTTTTTTTATCTGAGAATGTCCTCATGTACCATACTTTTTTTCTATTCCAACAATTCTGAGCGTCACTATTGAATTGCTTTCGAAGCGTCTGTAGGGGTAAAAATCGGTCATAATGACTGTTTATACTCGTACTTGCACAAGAGGAGGATGGAGTGAGGGACATGTAATGTACTGATGGAGCGCCTTTAATGGTAGCACCTTATATATAACTATAATAACCGGAGTGAATGAATGAGGCTTTAATGTACGTGAATGACCAGTGAAACCTCTTCTGTGACTGCACTTACCATGGTTCTTGTAGTAGTAATAATAATATTGATAATTACGCTATTGACAACTCTGTATTACATTATTCAATGTGGGGGAATTGATGTACAGGAACATTGTTGGTTGATGTAAGAAAACTTCATGAATTTGCAATTTACCCTGTCAAACTTTTTTGCCGCCTGCATGCATGTTTTTTGCCGCCTATGGGATTTAATTGCTTAAATCGCTTAGGCGGCGAAAAACATACATGCAGGTGGCGAAAAAGTTAGACTGGGTACCCGTAGTCTAGGCCGCTGAAGCACCAACGTGCCGACACAACTTCGCACTATTCGGCTAAATTTATTGTTTTGTGTAGACCCCCTCAGGGAGATACAACTATTGTATCTATGGGAATTAGCGCTCCTAGGGGAAAAATGTGAGGGCCCGAGCTGAGAGTTAGGTAGGTCTTCTTTTTGTTGAAATAAAATGTTTTTTGTTATGTTAAGGACCACCATTTTTCGGTTCACTGCTGTCCTGTTTTTCAGCACCTCTGACTTTCTTCTTCAACTTTTATCTTATTTCATGAACTTCTTTCTCATCTTACTGTTTCTATGCCTTTTCAGCGTAGATTCCTCATTTTCTTATCTCCATACTAAATGGTGCCTTCCTCCTTCCTCTCTTTGATACGCTCTATTTTTGTAGCGGTTAGGGAGGCTTACACTAACTTATAATCTTAACCTGTTTTGTGTAGAGTGTTGATAAATAGATAACAAAGCTTAAATGCTCATAATTATGACGTGAACATTTTCCATTTAAATAATTTTTCAACTCATTTAAGTGCTAAGCATGAAAAGGAGTAATTTTTTATGGCATTTGTGCTAATTCAGCAGTATGTTGCGGTGTTTTAGAAGTCAACCCTTTAAGTTTCTGTTAGACCATAGATTATTTATTGAAATAGCCTTCTGAATTGACTCCTATACAAGATGCACGGAGTGAAAAGTGGAAGCTATTTGTACTACCTTCTCTCTTCATTCTGCCTCGCTAGATACTTCACCTCACCGTCTTCTCTGATGTACGAGACGAATTTTGTGCCCAGTTGGTGAAGACTTGACTTTGCGACGCTTGTGTGCTCATTCGAGTGCCATTTTGATGTTTAAATTATCTGTTATTCGAATATTGCTTTGAACTATGCACTCAAAAGTCTAGTATCCCTATGTAGATAACCTGGCTGATGAGTTTTTTTTTAGAAAATTTCTCTTCTTTGAAACTCCGTATATTGTGAATCAAACCACCATTGTTGTAATACCCATAACTATATTACTACAATGACCATTTCTAGTAACTAAAAATATATGCATAAAGTCTTCATTGTAATTGTTGAGATTAACAACCTATTTTGCCTGAGATTTACTCTACAACCAAATTATTTTATCAAATTTTGTTCAGTAATGAACTTCTTGATCATTTCCTTATGTTGATTGTGCATTGATACGTCAAGTATGGGTTTTTGCTGGGTTCAAGTAAGGGTTTTTATTTTGTGTGTTTTCCTCTGTACTGCAAATTACTGCTGAAATCGTTTGTAAGGCTGCTGGGTTTAAATAAGGAACGAAATAGTGAAAATATTCAATTACAATTTTTGCTCTAAGATCACCAGCTCATATTCATCATTTTCTAATATATATGCATCAAACTTACCTTAGGTATCTAAGCTCACCCATTTTGTTCAAACTTAACCTCAGCCTATCTGCCGTAATTTCAGCATTGAAATATTGCAGTAAAAATGATAGATCTAATAGATCAATTTTACAGTAGCTTAAAAGTCGTCCTCAACTTGGAGCATCTAAACATCGGTAGTCTTAACACGGGGAATTTTGACATAGCGGAATGAGTTAAATAATTCCTCTTCTGGGGATATTAGGGGTGCCCACAAGCAGGTAATGTAAGATCCTGTAGAACATCGGATGCAAAACCTCATTTTACGGAAGAGAACACTAATTAATTTATTGTATGTTTGCTTTTAAAACAGCCCTTAGGGATTGTACTAGTCAGATACGTCACACAGCCTGTAATTGTATTAGCTATTTTGTGCTGGCGACGGCTTCTTTGACAGTTGATGCGGGGCTCCCACTCACAGATTGCCGACTGTGTGCAAAATTGTTACCCGATTGGGGACTGTATGTAGGACTTGCCTCAGAGACTGCAAACTGTATGTAGGACTTGCCTCAGAGACTGCAAACTGTAGGACTTGCTTCAGGGACTGCGGACTGTATTTAGGACTTGCCTCTGAGATTGCAGACTGTGTGTAGGACTTGCCCCAGAGATTGCGGACTGTATGTAGGACTTGCCTCTGAGATTGCAGACCGTGTGTAGGACTTGCCCCAGAGATTGCAGACTGTATGTAGGACTTGCTTCAGAGCCTGCAAACTGCATGTAGGACTTGCTTCAAGGACTGCAGACTGTATTTAGGACTTGCCTCTGAGATTGTGGACTGTGTGTAGGACTTGCCACAAAGATGCGGACTGTGTGTAGGACTTGCCACAAAGATGCGGACTGTGTGTAGGACTTGCCACAAAGATCCAGACTGTGTGTAGGACTTGCCTCAGAGATTGCGGACTGTGTGTAGGACTTGCTACAAAGATGCGGACTGTGTGTAGGACTTGCCTCAGAGATTGCGGACTGTGTGTAGGACTTGCTACAAAGATGCGGACTGTGTGTAGGACTTGCCACAAAGATGCGGACTGTGTGTAGGACTTGCCTCAGAGATTGCGGACTGTGTGTAGGACTTGCTACAAAGATGCGGACTGTGTGTAGGACTTGCCACAAAGATCCAGACTGTGTGTAGGACTTGCCTCAGAGATTGCGGACTGTGTGTAGGACTTGCCACAAAGATGCAGACTGTGTGTAGGACTTGCCACAAAGATGCAGACTGTGTGTAGGACTTGTCACAAAGATGCAGACTGTGTGTAGGACTTGCCACAAAGATGCAGACTGTGTGTAGGACTTGTCTCAGAGATTGCAGACTGTGTGTAGGACTTGCTACAAAGATGCGGACTGTGTGTAGGACTTGCCTCAGAGATTGCAAACTGTATGTTGGATTCTTACTTCAGAAATAGCAAAATTGCAAGTTTGTTACCTTAGAAACAGCATACCGTTGTTGCCTCACGCTGCAAACCACAGGTTTTGTGCTCAATCTTGGACTTTGCTGACTGTAGGACTGTTGGGGAAGTAATACTGGAGGCTTAAGATTGTTGCTTTGTCTTGGGAATCGTGAACAGTAGACTTCCCCGATCATGTTCTCGAGTCTCACTGAAAATGGTTGGTTTTACCGTCGTGCTCGTGGTGTGGAAATTATACAGTTATGCTTCTAACCAACACAGCGACTAGTTCACGCAATACTACACCTCGTGCAAAAATTCCCCGTTCCCTGAACTCCATACTAAATAGTACCTTCCCCTTTACTCTCTTTTCAACACCTTTGTTGCGCTTAGGGAAGCTTACACACAGTTATCTGATCTTTTTTCCCCCTAGCAGGACGAAGTTGTTTAGACTAAAAAGCGCTGATAAAATACCAGTCATTTCCAGCAGTAAAACCATTTCCAAAATAAAAATTTGAATGAAGGTGAGAGGATTTTGTCAGTGAGCTACTTTTTGCCCTGGTATTTTGTTTTTTCTGGTTTTCCTGTTCATGCTTGGTACATTCCGTTTTTTGTGTGCGTAGGGTGATTGTTATATTCTTTTTCTGCTTATATGGAAGGTCATGTTCTATGGAACTAAATTTGGGTCATATCTACTCGTACCATTCGGTGGATAATGTCGTGCTATTAGTGTGCAATTTATTTATTAATTTGTTTAGACTCCTAGTTAATTATGGTACTTTAAATTAAAAAATCCACGACCTAAAGGTGACGACGTGAGAAGTATGTAAATGGCAAGACCTGCAATGAAATGATTACGAGCTATTGCAACAAGATGACTAAGAGTTGATGTAATAAACATCATTTCCTAGTCCTGCAGCTGGTGTTGGGTCGGTGCAGAACTATTCAAATAGAAGCAATTCCTGCGTAAACCTACAGTGATTCCTACTCCTGTTTCTCCTCTGGGACATACAACTATTGTATCTTTGGCAATTGGTACTCAGAGAAAATGTGAGGGCCCGAGCTGAGAGTTAGGTAGGCCTTCTCTTTGTTCAAATAAAATGTTTTTTGTTATGTTATGGGTTATTTTTTTCGGTTCACTGCTGTCCTGTTTTTCAGTACCTACTACTTCTTCAAATTTGATCTTGTTTCATAAAATTCTTTCTCAACTCTCTGTTTCTGTGCCCCTTGTGCATAGATTCTGCGTTCCCTTATCTCAATGCTAAATGGTGCCTTCCTCCTTCCTATCATCAAAACGCTTTTTTTTAGCCGTTAGGGAGTCTTAATTGAACTGACATCTAATCTAATCCTACTCCTCTTTCTGGATGAGGTCGTAATCACTCAATCGCGCCAGCTCAGGTGCTGCATCTCGATGTAGCGGCGCTAGCTGGCTCAATGTTTTTATGTTTTAGGGTGTTTTTATCTGGTTTTATATGTCGTGTTACTTATATTTCAGTTTTGGCCTTTATTACGTGACACAGCATTATGTCTTTCGTGTTCGCATGGGGACTAAGGTTTTTTTTGTGAGCAAAATTTTTGTTCTTGGGTTTTCTGTTTAGGGTTTATGTAAGGTTTACTTCATAGGGATATTTCGTTATTGGCTTCTACTGTTGAGTATTTGATTTATTATTAGCCTGCTAGAAAATAACCTTTCTTTTTCCTGCATATCTTTTGTACCTCGTCGAATATGCTCGTTGATTTTTGTGATATGTAAAGTCTTTTGTTGATTTAACCGAGTCTCACGAGGTTGATTTTGTGTTGTTAAGTGCAGTATCTTATCTTTAAGAAGTTTTCGAATTTAGGATGTGAAAAATATTTTATTAAGTTATAAAACTTCTGTGTTTTTCATGTATGTTTCTTGAGATCCTAGTGATGAAATGAATGTTTCTGTTCGGTTTACATTGTCGTACTTACATTGTGTTATTTATGTGTTTTCTTGTACAGCTATGTCGAGTGTTTTGATCCGTTTTGACCGATGCGGCTCCCCTTCATGTTCCTGCAACGGTCTGATGCCAACGAAGTTTTTTTTGCCATTGTCATGTCAAGTCTCTCTCAGGGGGAATTGTGTGAGGGCCCAAACTGAGAGTTGGGTAGGTATTTTTTTGTTGAAATTAAATGTTTTTTATTACGTTAAGGACCAATTTTTTTCGGTTTACTGCTGTCCTGTTTTTCAGGACCAACTACTTTCACCTTCAACTTTTATCTTGTTTCATGAACTTCTTGTCTCAGCTTACTGTTTCTCTGCATAGATTCCGCGTTCTCTTATCTCCATTCTAAATGATGCCTTCTTCTTTCCGATACGCTCTTATTTTAGCGGTTAGGGAAGCTTAAAATAACATATAATCTAATGTGTCGTGTCAAGTCGATTACAGTGCTCAGCTATACCTGTCAGGTGAATTCTTGTAATCCTACCTGGTTTTAGGAATCTTCTCGTTATAATTTCACATGTTAGGAAGATCTTCATAATACTGAGGGAAATGTTTTGTTCATAATTATGCACGTAGGTTAACTATTCTAATTCTGTCTGTGAGGTAAGTCTATATAAATCTACCTGGTATGTATACCTACCAGAGGGAAACAGCTTTATAATCTTCTCGTGAATTAAGCTAGATTAGGGCCACCTTTTTAATGTTTTTAAGATATGACAAAAACTAATGCTAAGTGAGCGAACAAACGATGCTCCTGTAAGATGTGCATGTGCGGGAAGGCCAGTTTTTCTGAACGTCGCACGTCACTGACGGAACGTACAGCAAAACAATTTTTCGTGTCAGATTGTGTGTGCTGATGTTGCTTGCTCGGAGGACGATTCTTCTCTAACTTTCTCGCAGTTCGGTTCGAGTACAAATTTTCATTGGACGGATCCGGAGAACATGTGTCAACTAGATTTACTTACTGGCAAATTGTTCTGCAAAAAGTGTAGTCTTTGTTACTGAAGCGCTAGAAACCTGGTTTCACTACTACTACTACTCTGCAACAAGCAGCGTAAGGTCTGTGGGTGTAGGAGGTATGGTGTAGTGTCTTCAAGAGTGATATCAGTGAGTGGTATTGACTCTTATCTATCGTTCTAGCTGACTACAACGATACTGATACCACAATATCACTGTGTGATAACACTATTGCATTAAAGGGAAATTGTAACAGTGCTGTGTTGTGTGAAATGTGTTTGGCGTAATATCAGCACTGTGTAGTGCGATTCTTGAATACCTGTGCTACAGTGGACGCTCTGGTATATACACAGTCCAATACTGTAGTAACTAGTGCCGATTGTACCAAAATACTGCTGGGTCAGAACAGTACTTTCGTACAGTTCTGTCTTGACGTATCTACGGTGCTGTACTATACTGCTGTGCACAGTGCTTAACTCTCGGTGCAATTTATTCTGCGTTGCTGGAGTACAATACTGAACCGACATCAGTAGCACACAACACAGCTGCTATGTGTAGTAATCTTCTTAATCACCGTGCGGTCCTTCCTACCGCCTTGTACTATTACCAAAACCTCAACTATGTTGCATCTGATCAAAGTTGTTATCTGAGCTCAACCGTGCAGTTCACGCCGATGTGATAAGCTTGCAAGATTGGCTTCTATGCCACCACTATCTTCTGATAAGTATGGTGTCATCAGGAGCCGGAGGTGTCACTTTGGCATTTCTCATTTCATCACCTGTGCCCCTGTTTTATGTTGTCTTAGGGAGGATTTTCTAACTATTTACGCCTTCATACCGGTACAGCTGGCAGTGATATTTTACTAGGCTAGGCTGGGTGCTGGAGTTCGCAGCATAGCCGAGTATGCGGCGAAGTGAGAAAGTGTTTGAAAATCAAGCCGTTGCTTATGTTAGTTATTCCTTCCCGATCTCAAGCACGTGAGTCGTTCTTTTGTGAGGCTGAAGAAGCTAGTTTTGTACAGTTGAACTACGTCTAAAAAAAGTTAAATTGAATATCGATGTACTTGCGAGTGGCAGTACAGGTCACATGTATCAATCAAAGGTTCGCTTTGAATCACAAACAATACTTGTGCCACACCGCGTTTTACTTGGTGAAGTTTGTTAACTTTATAGATGGAGTTTAAACTTGGCCTGGGAAATTTTTTTTTACGCACACAACGTAGGGTACGCAACACTAATTGTTTAGCTAGTGATTGCTGTATTTTCTAGTAGAGTCTTCGGATCTTAGCTGGTACAGGCCTGGCTAGTTTTTAGTTGTGTACGTAGTGAAGAATTTCAGATTGTATGTGCATTAGGCTACGGTAACTGGACTATCAGATTTTATCTACAGTTGGTTACAGTAACTGGGCATTTTTCCGATTTTAATTGCAAGTAGCTTATGTTTACCAGGTGATCTTTCCGATTGTAATTGCAAGTAAGTAACAGTAACCAGGCCATCTTTCGGCAGTTTCCAGATATGACGTTGCCCGTGCAGTGGGCTCTCTGACTGCCAGTCGGCGTGTTTCCTCACTAGCATTTGCTGTGATCATTGCACGTTTCTGAATTGTGTATAGCTAGCGACCGACGAGGCAGCAACGCTTGCTGAAGACGTTTATTGGGGTTTCTTTGTATGCTAGTTTGATTCCTTTTATTTCGATTTTTTATGAATATAAATTCATCTCCATTGATAATAGTACATAATAATGACTATAATCTTGGCCTTGTGCTCTCTCTCTCTCGTCTCCAGTATAAATCGAGGTTTCGTATTGACTAGCTCCTGGCTTCAACGTTTTCGAGGACCTACTTCCCTAATTTAGCTTCCGAAACTCTTTGTTTTAGAGAACGGCGACATCACTTGTAGGGTGAAGAGCCCAAGTAGGACAAACGCAAAAATCCCGAATTTTGTGAGAGCAGCCAGCAACTGGGCCAAACATGAGTGTTCTGCGGTGAACGGGGGACTCAATATCAAGTAGGGTCAGCTAGTAGCTGCTATTTTCTCTTCTCTGCCGCTTGACTAAAAACAGGTACTTGTGGCATTCTCTATCTCTGGGGTTCCCAAGCTGGGGTGCTCGCATCTCATGGAGGTGCGAGAAATGTCCTTCTAAATAATAGGATATTGGCTGCATGTTAAATGTTAGGATATTGGCTACATGTTGGCATTTTTATTTCAGCGGGTGCGAGGTTCCAATGAAATTTCTTCAGGAGTGCTGGGCGAAAAAAGGTTAGGAACGCCTGCTTCTATCTGTGTAGCTCACATTTAGAAAGAGTGAGCACACAGAGATCCGACCTCGCACTATCAAACACCTTCGTATTCAATGTTTTTCTTCGACAAGTGTGACTCGTTTTCATTGGAGCAAGCACCGTCTTCCCATTCTCACAGTAGGTGTGATATCCTACTTGAGCTATCCGAGTGAAGCAAAATGCTCCAATATTTCCAAGTATCGTGTGGCGTCACTGAGTCTACTTCAGCTATGAGGGTTGACCGCGGTCATGTCTTGTATGCTCACCCGCTTGCCATGCTGTGCAGTGAAAACGCTTGACCTACTTGAGCTTTTTACCTTCCAGTTATGAATTTATTTTTAATAGATAGACTTTTAATACATTTGCGTATCAATCTTCTATCATGAGAACTGTGTTACTCATCACTTGACGAGCGTTAATCAAGACAATCTCTTTAAATAATTAGCACGGGTTAATATCCGCGTGGGAAAAATTGAATGCCTCACAAAGAATGCATTTTCCAGGCAACGTTCCTTGCCTGGTTCTGGGAGCTGCAGTCTGCTCGAAGGAAGGGTTTCGAACAATTTACGTTGTCGTAGCAAATCAGCTGGCAGCATCAGTTCTAAGTCAACTTGGCTACGTTACGTGCTACGGAAGAACTTGGACTGAAAGCTGTACCGCCCCTACGAAGTATATTGCTCGCAAATCCTACTCGTGATTTTCAGGAATTATTAACGAAGCTGCTAAGAGGAATAATTAAAGGACTGTTAAGTATTTAAGGGCGTTTAAAACTATCCTTGGCTCACAATTTTGCCGTGCGCTGCCAGGATCGATAGACCAGTTGAGCTATTTTATCATAACGTAGAACTTATTGTTGTCACCGCGACCGAGTGGTTAAGAATGTGCCCTTCACGAGAAGGTGTCGGCAGTACGAAAACCCACGTCGCGGGATGATTTCTCTCCGTTGGGAAAAAGAGAGAACTCAGTTACAATTCCCCACTCTACCCAGGTGTTGGAAATGGGTACTGGCATGACCGGGGGAACCGTCATTACGTCCTAGTGTTTATAATGCATTTAAAAAAGCAATGTAAAAGATGATTTGTATCAGGCTTGGTTGATCGGAATAAAGCATCCTTTCTCCTGTGGCTGGCAGTCGCTACGTCTCCGTTAGGTCATCAGGTCTACGTAGCATGAGTCAGTTTTGTTCATTGATATATCGTACGTGATCGTGGCGATCTGCTGCTGCTGCGGCTGCTACACCTGTTGCGCTGATAATGAAAATACTATGACTAGAGATAACAAGTATCAAATGTTTTAAATGTGTCTTGTTGATAGCTCTAGTTCTCGTTTTGCTCTTGTTAGTTTTCTTTGTCTAATCGGGCTGTCGCAGTGCGAAAGTCACTTCTCCGTAACATCTGATGATAAAGTGAATCTATTCTTTTTCTTCTTCTTCTTCTTATATAGGCTTGTACCTTCGTTCGATGTATCCAAGCTACAAGCCTGGTGACTCGTTCATGCTGACTGGAAAAACCAATTCGGGGTGAGCGGTTGCATTTTTTTGCGGATGTTGTTCTACAGAATAAACAAACCAAGGTGATGAAGCTCATCACTTTATGGTGGGAATCTCGACTCTCATAGTCTGCTGTTGTCTGCTCAAGTCGTGATTAATGCGCTCTGCAGTATGCTCTAATTTACAACTCTGTTAAGGTCGCGCTGGTGCGCTATTGTTACGAGTGATGTGCGAGGACTGATGAAGATCTAAACGTTTCTGGATGTGAAACCAGTGTGTTTTCCCGGGAATTTTTAATTTTAAATTGCCGTGGAAATTTTATTTCATCAATGGTCGGTGGAACTTTTTGTGTCAAAGCCCCTCCATGGGAATTTTATTATAAGCTATCGTGAGCATTTATACCGCGTTAACATTCTCCATTTAGCGAGCAGCATTGAGAAATAACTTTGTATAATGACTTTTCACGAGAAAAATGGCCTCGTGCATCAACGAAAAAATTATCTAGTAGCTTATTAGAACATTAGACTGTGCATTTCTGTCTAATTTAAGGCTAGTGTTCGACAACTTTGAGTGAAATGTGAAGGAATTCTAACAAAAGACTAAGCGATGTTTTACGAAGTTTTAATTTGGTTCTACGCTATTTTTTTAGAGCACGAATTAGAATTCTGAACTACAATAATCATGTGTTTGCCAAATTGAATTATTTTATTATGTTTTTATTCTTATTATTGTTATTTTTATTAATTTTATTGCTAGATGTTGTTTTAATGCTAAGGGTATGGCTACAATCTTTCCAAAAGTATTTGACAATTTTATTTTAGTTAATTATTCGTTATTGTTGATGTGTTGCTCTGCTATGGATGATGCCTCGACACATAGATTATTGTACAATATTCCCACTAATATATGAGAACTTAATCTTAATTTGGGTCAGTTATTCGTTACTGTTTATGCGTTACTCGATTGGTAAGATTCCTACTAAGCGGATACACGTTGTATCAAAGTTACTTGACTGTAGCATGGGTAAAAGTTGTGTTGGGAAAACCCTAAAGTAATAATAACAATGATGATAATAATAAAAATAAAAGTTGTGTTTTGGCAGGACTTACTCAGCCTGCTGAGCTCAATTCTCTCTCGTACACACCGCCAACGTCGCATGTACTAATAGAATTTCGAAATGAGGTAACTGTGGACAGACCCCTATTAAAACTGCAAAAATAATTTTAATAACCACAAAATTAACACTAATAATACACGAGGTCACCTTTTCAGGCATGACACGCAACTCCCACGTAGGGAAAGGCTGAAAAGTTGACCATAATTTTAGACTGAGTGCGTAACTATATTACAATACAGCAATACTAACACCTCTCTGCAAATTAGTGCGACGTTGTACAACGTGGGTCTAGTCAAACTCCAGTCCTCGTAATCTTACCTAAGTTTTTGCAAAGTATGCGTTGTCTGTATTCGTCTTTGAGTCATTCATTAGTGATATTGGATATTGTGGGCGGCGCTTTGTTTTCCAGAGCGAAGAGTGATTTACTCGTTCAGGTTTTGCTCAGAAGCAAAGAGTGATTTGCTCGCTGATTTGCTCGTTCAGGCCCTCAAGCTAGAAGTTATTCTAAACTCGACGACTTCTTTAGACGTTCAAGAATTATTTTAGAAATTCAAGGGCTCTTCTAGAAGTCCTTATCTTATCCTTAACAAGACTTTTGCTCTTCTTGAAAGCCTTAAGAGGTCATTATTGCATTCTGAACTCAAAATGTTCCTGAAAAGTTTAGTGAAAAACACATTATGTGTGAGAATTTCCGACAAATTTCGCTCACATGAAAATAACCAAGTCTTCAAAAGTGAAACTAAATTTCAAGTTATAGGCACTACAAAGTTGGTTTCTCGGTTAATTACCCGCTTTTCAACTTATGCGTCCAACTCAGCAGCAGTAACACCGCGCCATTTCACAGCACCAGAGCACAGCAGCACTATAACGGGTCGCGTTCAGACCAGAAGCACATGCGCTACACTCGAGACTTGGGTAATAGTTTCTATTAGCATTGACCTTTCATACAAATATATCTTTTATATTACAACTAAACTGTAATAACAACTGATTACTTTATTGTTCCAATCCCTTTGGGGGGAAATGTAATGTCTCGAGCTGAGAGTTAGGCAAGCCTCTTTTTTTTAAATAAATTGTGTTCTAAATGTTTTTATGGGTTATCTTTTCCGGTTCATTGCTTTCCAGCTTTTCAGCACCTCTGACTTTCTTTCTCAACTCTTATCTCGTTTCTTAACTTACTGTTTCTGTGCACAGGGGTTCCAGTGCGGGAACACACCTTGTGTATAGATTCCGGGTTTCCTTAACTCCATTCTAAGTGGGGCCTTCAACCTTTTTGAACATCTTTGTTGTGGTAATCGAGGCTAAAACTAACATAATCAATCAATAGAACTGGGAATTTTATCATTCGAAATGAAAACGAGAGGATATGTGTACTCTAGATTTACCCCCCAATGTAGCGCCTTTAATGGAAAAACTAATGTATGAAAATCTAATAAGAATTAATATCGGAAAAGATTCTACAACAAAGACGTGTTCGAAGCTTGCAGATCTGTGCGCTTGTGAGCGTCTCAGTTTAGCCCATAGTCGGAGTTTTTCGCTCACTGTACAGGTATTACAACCACCGTCATTAGACGAACTCTGATGAGAAAGGAACTGTTGCTCAGTAATGAATTCTGAAGAATTCAGTAGGGTACAAACTCTACAACAAACGAAATCGATTTAAAGGTGTTTGTAAAAATGAAATGGGAGGTCGAACTGGACGATACAGGGTTAAGGCGAAAACTTACCACAGTCAACCGAAGTCATTATTTTGGCAACACTTGAAGTTTGATAAAGCTCTCGGCTCCGTCACATTTTTCACCCCTTCAGTTGCTCAAGGTGGGAGTGGAGGGATATTCTAATTCGTATTGGATCTTAGATGCTGCCCAAACTTTTTTTGTATTAAACAAATTATTATTTCTGATTTCTCGAAACTCTTAGTGAGGATAGGATAATTTTGTCATGGATTAATTTAGTCGTAAGAAATTTACGGAGAGTTTTTCTGATAACTGTTATTGTCTTTCGATATTCTGATTTTCTTCTTCTATTTTGATTGAGTTTCAAACGCCCGCATACCTGCGCCCGTCTTGAACGCTAAATATTTCTTTGCCGATTCCTTTATACGTATTACAGTAATTCGTTTTTCATATTTAATATTGAAATGAAAAATTACTTTCATATTTACGCCTGTGTATACTTTCGATGTTATTTCTCAAATTTTCATGAGTATTAATAATAGACGTAAAAATGGGCATGTCTCTTGTTACTACATGCAAATGATCGTTTGTGTGAAATGTCATGTACGGTGAATAATTTTTCTGATGCCTATTTCGACTTAGTTCCATTACGCATATCACGTTTTAGTCCTATTTAATTTTCAAGTCGAATTCTAAAATAGCACCTTACAACAGATCTGTATACATTAATGTATACAGATATATTGAAGTTTGTACAGTGAAATACGAGTGTTTTTCAAGTTTCTGATCATGCTATCAAACGGGAGTGTTTACTTTCACTTGTGAATGCCAATAGTTTTGTCTACAATCATATTGAATCTCGACCTTGTATTATTGTATCCTTTGGAATATTTCAAAATATTATTTCATCAAGCAATTGCTTTTAAACGACCATTGTAATACTTTAGGACTGCCACCGTAGGCGCGCGTTGCTGTTGCCACCGTAGGCGCGCGTTGCGGTTGCCACCGTAGGCGCGCGTTGCGGTTGCCACCGTAGGCGCGCGTTGCGGTTGCCTACGACCGTAGGCGCGCGTTGCGGTTGCCTACGACTGTAGGCGCGCGTTGCGGTTGCCTACGACTGTAGGCGCGCGTTGCGGTTGCCTACGACCGTAGGCGCGCGTTGCGGTTGCCTACGACCGTAGGCGCGCGTTGCGGTTGCCTACGACCGTAGGCGCGCGTTGCGGTTGCCTACGACCGTAGGCGCGCGTTGCGGTTGCCTACGACCGTAGGCGCGCGTTGCGGTTGCCTACGACTGTAGGCGCGCGTTGCGGTTGCCATCGTAGGCGCGCGTTGCGGTTGCAATCGTAGGCGCGCGTTTCGGTTGCCTACGACCGTAGGCGCGCGTTTCGGTTGCCTACGACCGTAGGCGCGTGTTGCGGTTGCCTAAGACCGTAGGCGCGTGTTGCGGTTGCCTAAGACCGTAGGCGCGTGTTGCGGTTGCCTAAGACCGTAAGCGCGCGTTGCGGTTGCAGCAATGGTACCATGTCACATGGACACATGTCACATGGACACATGTCACATGGACACATGTCACATGGACACATGTCACATGGACACATGTCACATGGACACATGTCACATGGACACATGTCACATGGACACATGTCACATGGACACATGTCACATGGACACATGTCACATGTGTGTCATGTGTCTAGTGTTACTTGCCATAGCTGTACGCAGGGGAGGACTTTATGCCTACAACGCTTGCGGTCCTAGGGGAAGTGACGACCCCCCGTACCCTGAGTCCGGGCATACATTTCGCCCTCCAAGCCATCAGTTAGTGATAACTTGCAGCGTCTGTTCTAGTCTTCTTCTGGTATTCTGTAGTAAAAATGGAGTTTCGCGCTAGTCAAGATCATGTATTTAATGTTGTATTTTTGATTGCTCTTCCTCCCTCAGGGGGATACAACTATTGTCTTTGGGAATAAGCACTCTCAGGGGAAATGTGTGAGGGCCCGAGCTGAGAGTTAGGTAGGAAGCTTTCTTTTTGTTGCAATAAAGGTTCTTGTTTTGCTAAGGACCATCTTTTTTTCCGTTCACGGCTGTCCTGTTTTTCAGCACCTACTACTTTTTCTTCAACTTTGATCTTGTTTCATGAACTTCTTTCTCATCTTACTGTTCCTATTCCCTTTCTTCAAATATTCCGCGTTCCCTTAACTCCATACTAAAGGGTGCCTTCCTTCTTCCTTTCTTCGAAACGCTCTTATCTTTAGCGATGAGAGAGGCTTAAACAAACATGTAATCTAATCTAATTTAATCTTTTGTTGGAAGAATTGAGTTCAATTTCTCACCAGAAATCCCGCTCCGACTGCATAACGTCAACTACCCAGTGCTTGTCAGTGGTGAGATGTAATGAAGTGTTTACTAAATTTCATGGAAGCTTTCATAACCTTAAGTGAAATTAGATGTTTTCTGAAAATGGAAAGTCGTTCACCTGCTGTGCAAAGCATACTTGCTTGTTCCAATAAGGTTTCTTTCCACATAAAAATATGTTGAGTGTACTTCTTAGTTCTTCATTTTCTGATGTTCATCTGGCTTAATTTTATCTTTTCCAGTTCAGTTATCTTCTTTTATTAATTTTGCCAACTGATGTATAAATTATATTGAATATACCTTGGAATCAGAGCACAAATTTTAGAAGAGAATCCAAATCAAGATCTGCTGAGCAACACTTGAATGAACCTTTTTCCCGTGAGCCTCATCAATATATTTCCACCTGAGACTCTGAGCCACAGATGCCCCAAAAATGACAACCCCTGCTTCTATTGAGCGACAACTCTGCGAGTATCGACGCAGAAAACAAAAAGAAGCCGAAGAAAGGCGAGCGATGACTGTTCCAACTGACGTGCCTTCTACTCCCTCTACTCCTGCAACCTCTCCATACAAGTTCCTAAGTCCTGTTTTCAGTTTCTTCAGTTCTGTGGGCACCAAAGTAACTGACTCTTTGTATTCGGCTGTAACTCCTGATCACCTCCAGCAAGACCAGCGCGCGACGCGAGCGTTGTTTGGACACGCCGTAAGTCTTGGCACTCGAAATGCACTGTCCAGGGAGCAAATGGACTCCAGGAGGGAAATGGACTGTCCGAGTGTGAAATGGACTATCCATTGGTGAAATGAACTGTCCGAGGGTGAAATGGACTGTGTAGGAGTGAAGTAGACTGCCCAGGGTTGCTGATCTGAAACCTTTTCTTAATAATTGCATTATTTTGAATTACAAATAATGAGTAACATTAATGTGTTGATAGAATTTAATTTTTTATATTACTTTCGAGTATTAAAGTTGCCTGGAAATTTTAATTATCGTTGATTACGTGTAGAATATCTCTGGTTTGAAGAAGTAAACAAGAAAGGATTGGAATACTGTTTAGTACGAGTACGTCATCAAGGGTCATTTTTTCTTTTGAGTGAAACACAGCCGCTTCCGAGGCTAGAGCGGTTAATTCTCATGCTTGACCTCTTTTCATTCGGCGATAAATCTATAAAGGTATGAAGTTGTGTTCACAGAATTTGTCATCACATTTGAAACGCAGGCTATCCTTCATTTCTTCTAGGGGAAAAATGTGAGGGCCCGAGCTGAGAGTTAGGTAGGCCTTCTTTTTGTTGAAATAAAAGTTTTTTTTGTTGTTAAGGACCACCTTTTTTCGGTTCACTGCTGTCCTGTTTTTCAGCACCTCTCACTTTCTTCTTCAACTTTTATCTTATTTCATGAACTTCTTTCTCATCTTACTGTTTCTATGCCCCTTCAGCATAGATTCCTCATTTTCTTATTTCCATACTAAATGGTGCCTTCCTCCTTCCTCTCTTCGATACGCTCTATTTTTGTAGCGGTTAGGGAGGCTTAAACTAACTTATAATCTAATCTATCCTTCATTTGTTTGTGCAGAACGGGGTACATAACGATGTTCAAACACGTCTCCTGCCTGCCGAAAACGCGTCTGACTCCGACGACGACTTGGACCAATCGCAGGGCGGCATTGTTGCGCGCATCGTCAGATCGCGCTCAAAACTGCAGTGGGCAGCCCTCGGGTTGAAAGTTCTCTTGTGGTTTTTACTCTGGGAGTTGTTCATCATCTGGCAGTTTGGAGCGGTGTACTTCTTGATCTCGGGATTCTTCTTCATCGGGTAAGTTTGTAGCGAGTGCAAACAATTGTGTTTAATGGTAAATAGCTGTGTGTTAGCGTCGTGAAAAATTCCTATCAGTTACTACACCAAAGGACTTGTGTATTGGCTCTTGGTAATGTTTTAATTTTAATAGAGTTACTTGCTTGATTAAAATCGCCCGAAGGCAAATGGCATTTGTGGAGCGTAAATCAACCAGCAAATTCTTCGTCAGTGTTAATTAATGTAAGGTGGAAATGCATCTACGTCAGCATATGGAGCATGGATTGCCTTTCAGTATCATCGATACCACTGAAATTGTATTTGATTTTCCCACTTGTTTAATGAGGAGTATAATAACAAAGTAATTCTGTAAATTGATGAGATAACACGTTTGTCATGTTGAAAGATTTATGAGTTTTTGTCAATGAACAGATGGCATATATTTTTTGAGCACTAAAACTGTAAAATAGAAGTTGCATGTTTCTCGGCCTCACTGTACATAGTTCTTATGGACAAAATATCATATTGGTCTAGCGCTAATTATTGGCCGCAGTATAAACCTAGAATGAGTTGAGGCTTGAGATTTTTTCCAAACTATTATTAGATTACTGTATTATCGTTAGGCCATATCATCGACAACTTTATAGCTTAATCTCTTCTCTGCCCTACCTTGTATAGGTACCAAGTCACCTCCCTAACTTGCAGGTACTACCTCCCTACCACCAAGTCACCTCCCTAACTTGCAGGTACTACCTCCCTACCACCAAGTCACCTCCCTAACTTGCAGGTACTACCTCCCTACCACCAAGTCACCTCCCTAACTTGCAGGTACTACCTCCCTACCACCAAGTCACCTCCCTAACTTGCAGGCACAACCTCCGTTCACTTTCCTAACTTGCAGGCACAACCTCCGTTCACTTTCCTAACTTGCAGGCACAACCTCCGTTCACCTCCCTAACTTGCTGGCACAACCTCCCTACCCCCAAGTCACCTCCTTACCACCAAGTCACCTCCCTACCCCCAAGTCACCTCCCTACCCCCAAGTCACCTCCCTACCACCAAATCACCTCCCTACCACCAAATCACCTCCCTACTACCAAGTCACCTCCCTACCCACAAGTCACCCCCTCAACTTGCAGGTACAATCTGCGCAACAGTCCCCGGGCCGCTGGGGAGGTGAGCGCGTACTCGGTGTTCAACAAGGACCTGCGCAGGATAGACGGCACCGTGTCGCCTGAGCAGCTGCAGCGAGAGATGCTCTTCAGGATCTGACGTCCCTCCTTCTCGAGAAAGAAGGAAAAAAGAAAATCACAAGGCAGTGATGTCCATCTTAGCCCAAAAAGTCTATTCTTTTTTGAAATATCGTTGGTTGGGGATATGAATTAATATCTTGTTAAGTGTGCTTAGGAAAATGAGAAATGGTGATGCGAGGTGTATTTTGCGTTGCAGTTGTCGAGTTTAGGGTGTGTTTATAACGGGTTTGTGTCATTTAGGGAAATTTCTTGAGAGGTGCTGTAGTTCTAGTGCTTACAGCAACGCTCTGTTTGTACTCTAGTTAATTGGTTTGGAGAATCTTGTTCGTGTTCCTAGATTAAAGAAGTGTTTCTAATTCTAAAAAAAGTGAACAAATGCAATATCCTTCATTCAACATGTATACCTGCAACATGGGACTTCAAAAAGCATTTAATGGAATAAAAATTTACATTTGTGTTGTTTAATCTGTTGGTGAGTAGAGTAGCTTTTACGTAGAGTTGTCTTATCACGAACGTCAGTTTTTGTTGGTATTTTTCAACTAATGACTGCGCAATGTATTAAACTTGAAATAGTTAGCAAGTGCAAATGGTTTTCTTTCATATTCATTTGACAATTATTGATAATTTAAAGCAATGGCGAAGTGAAGAGCGAAACAAATTTGATGAAAATTAACTCTGTTCTGTCTAGGGGGAATTAAGCCTTACTATGTCCTATTTAGTTTTGAATTTTTACATGCTCTATTACTTTGTGATGGTCGTAATATACAATATTTAACTTAGGAGAATTTTTCTCGAAATTGAGAGTATGTTACAACAAGCGACGGACGATCGATTTTTCCCTGACGCCGCCTGGGTTGGGCATAACATACAAATGGAGGTGGAGATCGATCTGAAAATGTACCTCGCTCGCTCTTAAACTGTAGGACGCCTGTATCCATGATACGCACCTGCACGATGTTCTGATGTGCTTCGTTATATATAGTCTTCAGCCAAAGGTTTCCCTTAGTATCTGTCACGGCAGAGGAAACAAGGTAGGGTCATTTCTTTGGGAGAAAATACACCTCTTCTTGTTTGGCTAGCCAATAGAAAGGCTTTATTTCAAACAAATCTTATGACGTCACTAAAACACAATGTCGCTAAGACAATAGTGGAGCCATGTTTGGGGGTAGCAGTGCTTCCAAATGCAATATGAGTGCTGCTATTGGTTCGTTGCCTTGACGTCAGCAAAACCACACCGTCAACGAAAAAAAGACTGGTTTGAACCTACCTTGTTTCCTCTACCGTGGTATCTGTATTGCGACAGACTTGGAGTGGCTTGTGGGCTCTTGGTTACGGGTGGTGTTTAAGTCTGCTCGGTTAGTGCAACTTGGACTTGGGTAGAGTGGCGCTCGTAGTGTGGGTTACTAATCGTCATTCCCTCTATATATTTTATCTTATGGCTGGATGTCTTCTCAGTGCATCGTATTACTTCAAGTAACTAGCCCCTGGATTAGGGCGAAAACGTATGTTTATCGTGCGTTTGTGGTTGTGGTTAGACAAATGAATATATAATAGATAATAAATTGATGGACACTTCTAGACGAAGAAAGAAAAACGGTTTCTTTTTTTTTAATGTTGACACATGAATGTATAACAACACATTGGTTCTTAAATATTTCTGAATATAAAGCGTTTTAATTGATACACAACAGTTTTTTGCCTTAATAGTTGTTGTTGGCGATAAACTTGGACGCCCAAAAGACATTCAGTTTTAATTTTAAGGTATCAAGAGTGTCCGCGTGCTATTCCCAATCTTATTTATCAAGTAATTCGAGCATTGGTGATACTTAGATATATTTTGTAACGCATTCTTTATTAACTTCGACGGTTGTCTGTCCTTGATATACTCTTGCTGTAGAAATGCTACATGGTCGTTGGTTGTTGTTGATGGGAATTTTATTTATTTCATTCTGTAAAACATTGTGTTCTTCAGTGGCTCTTTAATTTTTTAGTTCACTCATTTTGAAGTTCTGCGATGCTTTGTCTACGCCTTTCATTGCCAATTCGAGTGATTCTTCTACCTAACCGTAGAAAAGAACTTTTTTCATTTTCAAATCGTGATTCGCTGATCATGGTTAATCATGAATAGCAATTATTAATCCTTTTATTATTTTTCTAAAATTATTGCTGGTTGAAGTTCAATTAGTTATAGCTTGTAATTGTACAAATAATTAAATTTAAATAAGCGGATCGTAAATGAAGTCTTTGCGCTAGATAAAGACCCCAATTATTGTTAGCTTTGAAGGACAAACGTAACCAGCTAAGTTTCAAGGTTAGCCTTTTAATGGCATCGATATTCAAGTTTGGTCTTTGGCAGCTCTGCAGTGTTGTCAAATGTTTATTACTTCCATTGCCAAATCTCATTCAAAGAAGTTCCAAATTAGAAAATTTTTACCAGAAAAATACCGACCTGGTGACAAGCTCTAGTTTGTCACCGCTTAATCTCCGATACTAAATTTTTCTACATTAAATCATCTTGAGATGTTATTTAATTTTTAAATGTTATTTAAAAGGTTTATATTAATAGTTTATGTCGAAGTTTTATTTAATAATTGCTTCATGTTATTTGAATATTTTCCTTCTACTTAGCGATTTGAGTCATTTTGAAAAGTCCCTGAGACCCAGAGTGTGTTTCTGCGTCTGTAGCTCGCAGGGGTGAATTAGGCCCGTTTCACACTGAGCTAGCAAAGCAGCATCAAGCAAGCTCGCATGGGCTATCTAGCGGACGGTCTGTGAGATTTGTAGGTAGGAATAACACTATTACGAACCGTTGCCTTGGCACTGAACTCGCACGTTTTATCCAGCATCCAGCATGCAAGATGAAAATGCTATTCCTACCTACCAGTCTCGCAGACCAGCTGCTAGATAGCTCATGCGAGCTTGCTAGATGCTGCTTTGCTAGCTCAGTGGGAAATGGGCCTTAATTCTTGTCTTGGTATCCGTAGCTCGCAGATGTGAAATAATTAAGCCCCATCTTAAACCTAAGCTAGACACCTACGTACGGCCGAGAGAGTAGCTAGACTAATAGTGTACTATATTTTTGCATCCCCAAATAAGAGTGAAATTTCACTTGTTCATATGAGTCTTAAAATACGAGATTATTTGCTTACATCATTTGTTTGCATTCCCTTCATTAGTGTTGTTGCTCTTTATGAATTTTTTCCATTTTGGAAATTCTAGGTAGAAATGAAACTAATGTTTTCCATGTACAAATTCAAATTTTGTGTTATGCATCAAAAAATTCGGAAATTTGCGGCGATGACCTCCAACAAAATATGTACTATGAAATAGAATATTTTTCGCCTTCAACGACTAAATAAAGCAGTCTATCGTCAGGTTATGCATATCATGCGGACCTTGATTAAGAATGATTGAAATTACTCTCCGTTTTTCCAGCAGCACCATGCTTGAATAACTGAGGCTTATTTTTATCCTTATATGTTGAGGTTCGTGTGATTCACGGATCGAATGTACAAAGATTCGCGGACTACAGGGTGTTCAGGAAAAATTTGACAGTTTTATCATGAAAAAGTAGAAGCGCCTGGTATCTATACAACCCCCTCAGGGGGATACAATTATTGTATCTATGGGAATTAGTGCTCCCAGGGAGGAAATGTGTGAGGGTATGAGCTGAGAATTAGGTAGGCCTTCTTTTTGTTGAAATGAAATGTTTTTGTTATGTTAAGGATTAACCTTTTTTTCGGTTCACTGCTGTCCTGTTTTCAGCACCTAGTACTTTCTTCTTCGACTTTAATCTTATTTCATAATCTTCTTTCTCAACTTATTGTTTCTATGCACTTTCTGCATAGATTCCGCGTTCCCTTGACTCCATACTAAATGGTGCCTTCCCCCTCCCTCTCTTTGTGTCGCCTTTGTGGCAGATAGAGAGGCTTAAATTAACTAATAATCTAATCTAACCATGGTACATATGTGTAAAGTTCAATGTTTGTGAACTTCAAGTTTGGTGGCTTTACTCAAGTTTTACTTTAGAGCGGTTTGAATTCTATGCTTATCTAGATTTTTGAAGGATAAAGTTGAATATTGAGGAATTTAACTATTTCACAAGATGTTCATTTAATAATGGCGAGGTCACCAGTGTTTTACCAAACACACTTACTGGCTAATTGAATGATTTACGGCATCTGACATCTGAGAAGTTAAGAGTGAGGGGTTCGGACGCGATCTTTCCGGCGTCTTTAATCAAAAACAAAATACTATAATTTTCACCTCGGAACTGGACCATCGAAAGGATAAGAAAGTAGATATGGTTATTTAATTCTGGCCTGGTTTTTATTGGAGGCTGTCAGATTGGGTCTTCCAGGTGCGCTGATGTTGACGTCCGATCTTGAGTAGGGACTGCAACAGGCTCACAGCTGCGTCGGTATGCGGAAGTGTAATTGTGGAGAAGGTCGTGTGCAATGGTATCTAGTGGTTAGAGACGGCAATAACGTCTCTGATAAGTGAGGACGGTAAGGTGCAATTCCTCCAGTGGTGTTTGAATATAGACTTGCAGGTTATGCAGCAGTTGGGTTAGCTGTAACCAATGATGTCTCAATCTGAGTGAGGTGGAGGAGGAATTGGATACTTGCTCTTGCCGTCCAGTAATGGTGGGTTTATTAGAAGTGAAAAAGGCAACAATGAAGGAGGCAGTTATTTTGCCAAGTCGGGCTACCGGGTTATTTTACCCTTTTGATATGATCGGGCAAGGTAAAGGTAGGTGACGTGGCAGTGGAATGTAAAGTGTCTCGTAGCTTCCTGTACGGAATAAGACGCTGGGTGAAATTGCACACGGTATTAAAACACATATCATGCTGTGCTGCAAACAATCTGGCATTAACTTGCCGCCTCAAAGCGAGGAGTCTCTCCGAAAAACGACCCCCACCAGCACTCTGGCGCCGGAGTGCAAGTGGGGAGCAACTTCGGAGCACTGACAATTTGCTCGGAGCCAGATTTTAATTCTAATATTTCTAACGGCATGAAGCTAAAAATTCTACACTAGTAATTCACACAGGCAAAACTTTGCCTGGCGAAACTAAGATGGCATAAGCAGTGAACTGAGTATCCTGCCTCACTTAATTAATAGCTAATGGTAAAAATCTACAGCATCTGCTAAATGCCATTGAACTAGAAAACACATGTTCCCAGTTCTTCCTAACTGAAATAATCAATATACAATGACTAAGAATTATACAATTACCATCTAACTAAACCTAAAAAAACATCAATAATATTTAATGTATAAATACTGATTCTATGAGGAAAATCAGGTATTTAGTTATTGGTATTCACCTAACATTTAAGACAATGGTAAGTTGAGGCAATTCAGCTTAATAATTACCATCTAACTAGCCTAAAAAAACATCAATAATATTTAATGTATAAATACTGATTCTATGAGGAAAATCATTTATTTAGTTATTGGTATTTACAAGGTTTGTTCTGATTATCATCACAACAAAGGTTGACTATAAAATTTGTTAAGAATGATTTTTAATGTTGACTGTACATAAAAACTACAACCACGTGATTATATCAAAACCCTACTTAATTGAAAATACAGCTGTGACAAAATACAGCTGTCAAAAAATTGAGAATGATAATTTGATTGCTTTGATTAAAAAAAAACATTAAAGAAATAAATTGATAATTTGATGCAAGTCTAACTTGATCACACAAATAACACCATATTGAATATTGGCTAAAGAAGTTATTTTTGATACAAAAGGGAAAATCCTAATCTTGATACAAATAACACCATATTGAGTATTGGCTTATGAAAAATATTAAAAATAAAAAGGGGAAATTTATAATTTGATAAGAATAACACCATCTTAAATATTGGCTTATGAAAAATATGAAACATCAAAAGGGAAAATTTCCCTTAAAAATGGCTTTACATGAAATAGTGAATTGACAATTTCATTATCTGAAAATAGTGACAGTAACTAGGTAGCTACTACTCATGCTGAAGAGAATAATTCTCCTGGTTAGTCCAACCAGTTGCTTCTAATTAAGCTCCTAAGCATTTCGCAAACTGGAAAATTTAGTCAATTTTCTCACTACGTGCACAATACTATTATTGACAATTTACATATAATACCTAAATATAGTTACCCGTAGATTATCACACACAAAAGCACAGTATTATAATCTCACCTGTCAACAACACCTAGATATGCACGCTCTGTATGACACGAGACAATGACGCTAGATCGCATACGATGTTGCTGTCGCGCGTCCGTGGAAGGTTCCGTTAAAACGCAAATGTGAATTCTTAGGGATTGAATTGTTTTCGTTACACAATTTTGATAAAATTGAGGACAGAGATTGGTGAATTTCGTAATGTGATTTAATGCTAATGGTTGAATTTATTTTACTGAATTTTTAGATGATCATTCTGAGAATTTCGAAATTTCGACCAGGTTGCGGGATAGAGATTCACTACAGCTACCCCCCAACGCATGTGGACCGAAAGGTCTGGTAACAGTGAAGCTGTTACCTGTAAATGCCCGAAATGATCATAAAAGGAAAATCCTAACAGAAGGTTTGACAGGAGAGAATAGAATAAAAATTTTTTGACAGAACAGAAGTCACCACCCTAAGTCTGCGCGTAACGAGCTGGCGGACGACTAGGTCTGCCAAAACTGCTAACGCGCTCGGGGGCAATAGAAGGATTAGGCTGTGGAGCTGTGAAAGTTGACGTTCGGATTCCCAACTGGGACAACGAACGGGTCTCTGAGGCTTTTTCGTGATGAGGAACAACAGCAACAGAAACATCAGCCGAATTGAAGGTACCCGAATTACGAGGTTCCGACGACGTTCTTTGAACGGTCTTCAAGGGAACAACGAACTCGTTACACTCCATAGTGGGAGGAAAGTTCCTAGCCAAGACAGAAAGGTGCAACCCGGTGGCCTCGACAGGTGTTGACCTGGGGGTAATTAGCACCCTGGGTTGCGGCTCATGAGTGTTGGTAGAACTATCATCAGGGAAGGACACATATGCTGCCTTAAGTCTATCTATGCTAACACTGTCGCTCTTGGTACCCCTTTCGATTAGAAAATATTTCGGCGTCCTCTTTAGGACCCTGTAGGGGCCATCATAGGGACGCCGTAAGGGGGTTTTTACACCGTCCACCCGAACGTAAACATGTGTGCACGTGTTCAACAATGGATCAAGGCTTTCGGATGGTAAAGGCAGGCGAGGCGGGTGGTAAACCACTTCGCGCATGGCGCGTTTGAGACGTGCCGCGTAATCAGTGATTGTACTGAAGGAGTCGTCAATTTTGTACACGGGATCAATAACATCTCCGGGCAATCTTAAGGACTTCCCGTACAGCAATTCGGAGGACGTGCACTTTTGATCCTGCCGGAACAGGTTACGTAGGGTAAGTAATACGACAGGCAATCGGTCCGCCCAATCGTCGTGGCATTTTAAGCAGCGAAGTGCCGCTTTTAGGTCTCGGTGGACTCTCTCGATGAGTCCATTTGATTGGGGGTGAAAAGAGGTGGTTGTGATGTTTGAACTACCTAGGATTTTTGGAGATTTCTAACCACAAGGAGGAGGTAAACTGAGCCCCACGATCATGAGTGATGCTCAGAGGGACCCCGAAACGGGAGATCCACGTCTCTACGAAGGTTCGAGCTACGGTTTCTGCCGTTATGTTAGCAATGGGAACAGCCTCGACCCACCTAGAGAAGCGGTCGATCATAGTGAGTAAATACGAGAACCCGCGAGAGTTTGGAAGCGGGCCTACCAAATCTATATTGACTGCGTCAAATTTACCGCCAGAGAAAACACAAGGTTGAATTGCGGCTTTGTTGTGTCGAGTTACTTTGCTAGCTTGGCAATCTGGGCAATTGCGAACGTACTCTCTTATGGCCCTACGCATCCCGGGCCAGACAAAACGATCCGCAATTAGGCGGAAAGTTCTCTCTGTCCCAGGATGAGATAGCGCATGATAGTGTTTGATGGCGGGCAAACGCAAGGTGGTAGGTAGGTAGTATCGGTTAGGCCGGTCAGCGTCACAGTAAACGCCTTCTCTGAGTGACAGCTTTAGAGACGAGCTAGGAGACTCAATCAAAGATTGGATCTCCGTGTCGTTTTTCTGTTCGGTCATGATATCAGCCAACGAAATCATGTGCACAGAAAATCGGAACTCGGGCGCCAACGAGTTTAATACCACGTTGTGCACACGCGATAAGCAGTCGGCGACCGTGTTCTCGTCCCCCTTAATGTGCCTGAGATCGTTAGTGAACTGTGCTATGTAACTCAGGTGCCGACTTTCACGAGGGGAGTGGCGGTCAGGAGGCATTCTTATTGCGTTGATCAGAGGCTTATGGTCGGTGAATACCGTGAACTGACGTGCTTACAAGGTATATCGGAAGTGTTTGATTGCAAGGTATATCGCCAGGAGCTCTCTCCCGAACGTGCTATAACGCTGTTCGGTGGGAGAGAGCTTCCGGCTGAAGAACGCCAGAGGGGTCGTGTTGTTGTCCACGGTTTGCTGTAGTACCGCGCCGACAGCAAGGTCTGACGCATCTACTACGAGATTAAGTTTTGCGTTCGGGTGTGGGTAAGCCAACTCCGTCGCATTCGCAAGTTCTTCTTTAATTACTGTGAATGCCTCCTCAGCCTCACTGTTCCACTCGATCAGTACAGACTTCCCTCGTTTCTTCGCTCTAATGAGTGAGGAGAGTGGTGCCAGAGTCGCCGCACAGTTCCTTAGGAATCGGTGGTAAAAATTCACCGATCCCAAGAACCTGCGCAACTCTCTCTGTGTAGAGGGTTTCGGGAAATTTCGGATAGCCTCTACCTTGTCGGGAAGTGGCCTAATGCCTTTATCTGAGATGTGGTGACCTAGAAAAGTCAGTTCCTTCTTTCCCAGTACACACTTTGCTGGGTTAATCAGCAGAGCGTGCGACGCTAGTCGTTTGCACAGCTCTCTCAAATGATGCACGTGCTCCTCAGGCGTCCCCGAAGCCACAAGCACATCATCGAGGTAACAATACAAAAACGGGAGGTCGGAAAGGACTTCAGTCATGTGCCACTGAAAGGTCTGCGGAGCATTTCGCAAGCCATACGGCATACGAAGATACTCGTACAAACCAAACGGCGTACAGACTGCGGTCTTCTGAATAGAGCTTTCCTCCATTGGAATCTGATGGAAAGCTCTCTTCAGATCCACGGTGGAAAAGATTTTTGCCCCTGACAGATTTGCAGTAAAATCATGAAGGTGGGGAATGGGGAATCTGTCGGGTACCGTTACGGAATTTAATTGGCGATAATCGCCGCAAATACGCAACTCGCCGTTACTCTTTGGCACAATCAACAAGGGACTGGCCCAGGGACTTTTCGAGATGCGAACTGTCCCTTCCTGGACCATTTTTGTAAACTCGGCTTTTACTTCCTGCAATCGATCATGGGGCAAACGTCTTACTTTCGCGTAAACAGGAGGGCCGCTCGTCGATATGTGGTGTTGCGTCAGCGTGTTATTTTGCAACGTTACATTAGGTTGAAAGAGTGAGGGAAATTCGAGCAACACCCGTTGGTAGGGACATGTACTCTCTAGGTTAGGGGAGACGCTTGACGTGACGTTCACCATATCGACGGCACTAAGGGGTCTTTGCACTCTGGTTTCGCTATCATAAAGGCATCCATTTCTCACATCCACCACCAATGCAAACTTCTGCAGAAAATCGGCACCAATGATGGGTGTGTCCACATCAGCCACTATGAATTCGAAGCTCAAGGTACGTTTGAGATTTAGTGAACATGACAACGATCGCGTGCCGTAACAGAGTATAGGAGTGCCATTAGCAGCACGCAAGTTTGGAATACCTGTGGTGCGTTTGTCTTTGGCAGTTGCCGGGATTAGGCTCACCGAACTCCCGGTATCGATCAAAAATCGAAAACCGGAAGCCGGGTCGGAAAGGAATAGGCAGCGAGTGGAATTTGATTTAGTTGGCGCTGGCGTCTGACTCGCATTTACGCCGCGCTGTTCCCGTTTTTTGGGTAAAGTAGTACGTACAATGGGCACATCGGCGATTCACATTTACGAGCCTTGTGCAAGTACTTTCTGTGATACCAGCACCATTCCTCCTCCAGATTGTCTCGTGACCCCTGGCCCTGAACGGTATTTGAACTACCAGCCCTCTGATGTTTAAATGGACGATTCCCATTTTTAAGCCTGTCAAACGGAACGGTGTGTGTGGAATTATCGGCTTGCTGATACGCCGCAGTTTGGTGTGCAACTCCATGAACTCTATCCGCGTGTTCGGCTTGCTGGTAGCAACTTCTAGTGCTCCAACTCGCTGAACTAATTCGCGCAATAATCTTTCCACTTCGTTTGGGCTGGTTTGATTGACCACTGGAGTAGCGGCACAGCTATTCGGTGTCTGGTTTTCACAGGCAATAATTTTCTCGGCCAATTCTGCGAGAACGTCCAGGTTCACAGAGGAATCTTGTGTATGGAGGAATGGTTGAAGGCGTAAGGGCAAGCGTTGGATGTACAATGTCTTTAGGGTATCGTCATCCATGACCCCCTTCGCTAATTTCCTCATCTCTTTAAGTAGCGCTAGAGGTGTTTGGCTATTGTAGGTGGTGAGATTACTCGTCAAAGCCTGGATTCTTTGGGCTCTATCCTTGCTGTAACGTTTTAAAACATGCTCTTTGAGGGTGGAATAAGGTTCGGGTGAGTTAGCGTTACAGACCCCAGAGAGGTCGTCTAGGCAAGTCGTGGGCAGGGCCCTTAATAAGGAGTAGTATTTAATTTTTTCACACGTGATGGATAGGCTTTCAAAGTGTTCTTCGGTTTGGAAGAACCAAGAGTCCAGACTTTGAATCGCGAACGGTGTTAATTTTACGGAAACCACCTGACTGTCGTTACTCTCGTTACCATCGTTTGGCGCCATAATGCTTCAAATGTTCCCAAAAAATTAATGATAACGCGCGTTGCAATAGCTTTTTTGTTTCGTATAAGTTTTTATGTTACTTTTGTGCTTCAGTAGCAATGGTGCTGCAGTAGCAATGGAAATTTCGAAGGTTATTAGTCAGGAGCTTCAGTAGCAATGGAAATAATCCTAGAAGATCTCCTATGGTTTTGCTTCAGTAGCAATGGAAATGCATGAAGAGTTTTGTAAAAGATGGCTTCAGTAGCAATGGATAAACATGAAGAATTTGTTAGTATAGGCTGCAGTAGCAATAACTTATTATTAGGGAAGAGTTTGGAGAGGAAATACTCTGTTTAGCTACTGAGAGTAAGGAAAGAAACTACCTCCTTCAAGGTCAGCCATGCACAGAAGTTGACAGCACTAGACATGCGCTCCTGATCCTTCCGATGGTGGTCCGGGTGAGTATTTATATCTGATTAAACTACTCTGGGTTATCACCAGTGTAAAGTTCAATGTTTGTGAACTTCAAGTTTGGTGGCTTTACTCAAGTTTTACTTTAGAGCGGTTTGAATTCTATGCTTATCTAGATTTTTGAAGGATAAAGTTGAATATTGAGGAATTTAACTATTTCACAAGATGTTCATTTAATAATGGCGAGGTCACCAGTGTTTTACCAAACACACTTACTGGCTAATTGAATGATTTACGGCATCTGACATCTGAGAAGTTAAGAGTGAGGGGTTCGGACGCGATCTTTCCGGCGTCTTTAATCAAAAACAAAATACTATAATTTTCACCTCGGAACTGGACCATCGAAAGGATAAGAAAGTAGATATGGTTATTTAATTCTGGCCTGGTTTTTATTGGAGGCTGTCAGATTGGGTCTTCCTGGTGCGCTGATGTTGACGTCCGATCTTGAGTAGGGACTGCAACAGGCTCACAGCTGCGTCGGTATGCGGAAGTGTAATTGTGGAGAAGGTCGTGTGCAATGGTATCTAGTGGTTAGAGACGGCAATAACGTCTCTGATAAGTGAGGACGGTAAGGTGCAATTCCTCCAGTGGTGTTTGAATATAGACTTGCAGGTTATGCAGCAGTTGGGTTAGCTGTAACCAATGATGTCTCAATTCTGAGTGAGGTGGAGGAGGAATTGGATACTTGCTCTTGCCGTCCAGTAATGGTGGGTTTATTAGAAGTGAAAAAGGCAACAATGAAGGAGGCAGTTATTTTGCCAAGTCGGGCTACCGGGTTATTTTACCCTTTTGATATGATCGGGCAAGGTAAAGGTAGGTGACGTGGCAGTGGAATGTAAAGTGTCTCGTAGCTTCCTGTACGGAATAAGACGCTGGGTGAAATTGCACACGGTATTGAAACACA
The DNA here is from genome assembly GCA_030386875.1 of Morinoia aosen. Taxonomy (NCBI): domain Eukaryota; kingdom Metazoa; phylum Arthropoda; class Malacostraca; order Amphipoda; family Talitridae; genus Morinoia; species Morinoia aosen. The sequence goes on from CM059577.1 coordinate 34,618,794, forward strand.
TATCATGCTGTGCTGCAAACAATCTGGCATTAACATGCCGCCTCAAAGCGGGGAGTCTCTCCGAAAAACGACCCCCACCAGCACTATGGCGCCGGAGTGCAAGTGGGGAGCAACTTCGGAGCACTGACAATTTGCTCGGAGCCAGATTTTAATTCTAATATTTCTAACGGCATGAAGCTAAAAATTCTACACTAGTAATTCACACAGGCAAAACTTTGCCTGGCGAAACTAAGATGGCATAAGCAGTGAACTGAGTATCCTGCCTCACTTAATTAATAGCTAATGGTAAAAATCTACAGCATCTGCTAAATGCCATTGAACTAGAAAACACATGTTCCCAGTTCTTCCTAACTGAAATAATCAATATACAATGACTAAGAATTATACAATCACCATCTAACTAAACCTAAAAAAACATCAATAATATTTAATGTATAAATACTGATTCTATGAGGAAAATCAGGTATTTAGTTATTGGTATTCACCTAACATTTAAGACAATGGTAAGTTGAGGCAATTCAGCTTAATAATTACCATCTAACTAGCCTAAAAAAAACATCAATAATATTTAATGTATAAATACTGATTCTATGAGGAAAATCAGGTATTTAGTTATTGGTATTTACAAGGTTTGTTCTGATTATCATCACAACAAAGGTTGACTATAAAATTTGTTAAGAATGATTTTTAATGTTGACTGTACATAAAAACTACAACCACGTGATTATATCAAAACCCTACTTAATTGAAAATACAGCTGTGACAAAATACAGCTGTCAAAAAATTGAGAATGATAATTTGATTGCTTTGATTAAAAAAAAACATTAAAGAAATAAATTGATAATTTGATGCAAGTCTAACTTGATCACACAAATAACACCATATTGAATATTGGCTAAAGAAGTTATTTTTGATACAAAAGGGAAAATCCTAATCTTGATACAAATAACACCATATTGAGTATTGGCTTATGAAAAATATTAAAAATAAAAAGGGGAAATTTATAATTTGATAAGAATAACACCATCTTAAATATTGGCTTATGAAAAATATGAAACATCAAAAGGGAAAATTTCCCTTAAAAATGGCTTTACATGAAATAGTGAATTGACAATTTCATTATCTGAAAATAGTGACAGTAACTAGGTAGCTACTACTCATGCTGAAGAGAATAATTCTCCTGGTTAGTCCAACCAGTTGCTTCTAATTAAGCTCCTAAGCATTTCGCAAACTGGAAAATTTAGTCAATTTTCTCACTACGTGCACAATACTATTATTGACAATTTACATATAATACCTAAATATAGTTACCCGTAGATTATCACACACAAAAGCACAGTATTATAATCTCACCAGTCAACAACACCTAGATATGCACGCTCTGTATGACACGAGACAATGACGCTAGATCGCATACGATGTTGCTGTCGCGCGTCCGTGGAAGGTTCCGTTAAAACGCAAATGTGAATTCTTAGGGATTGAATTGTTTTCGTTACACAATTTTGATAAAATTGAGGACAGAGATTAGTGAATTTCGTAATGTGATTTAATGCTAATGGTTGAATTTATTTTACTGAATTTTTAGATGATCATTCTGAGAATTTCGAAATTTCGACCAGGTTGCGGGATAGAGATTCACTACATATGTATGTAATTTAATTAATTTAATAGAGATTCAATAGGCAAGAAAATTAGACTACTGTCAAAGAGTTTTACTTCAAATAACTGCCATTAGCATGTAGGTTGCAGCCTCAATCCGTGCGCGGAACCTGGAGCAAGCTGAATTTACACTTTCCCTTGGAAGACCTTGTAGTGATCGCCCTCAGCCGTACTTCAGCCTAATTTCATAAAATATTAAAAAACTAAAATCTTAAAATTAAATTATACAAATGTAGTTATTTTTACAATTTTACAAGACCAAATTAATTCGATTAAACTCAAAATTGTACCAAAACTGTGTTTTCGAAAATATTTGCCGATCACGTTTCCGTCAGTCACTTCCGTTGGAAACATTCGCGCAGAACCATTTGGCAAGCTCGATAGCCATTTTCCAGGCAGACTGCTCATTTCACGTTGTGTGTTCTTCAGATATTAGTCCTTGGGCCCCAGAGGGGCAATTGTAAGTATCAAGTGTAACGATAAGTGTGTATTATGTCTTAACTTTCCTGTGTTGTGTCTTAACTTGTTCCGTGTTAGGGAGCTCTCGTTATTGTGTCGTAGAAATATTCACTATGTTGTCTCTGTGCCAGTGTTAGTTAGTCCCCAGCCTCAAGCTCACGGCCCCATCTTTGCCATAGTTTTCGTGTTTACTATTCTCCGATGATTCCGTGTTGTGCTTCAGTGTTAGACGATATTGGCATTAGCTCCTAGGATGTTTTTAGTGCTGAGCAAAGTGTTAAGACACTTTGATGTCCACAGAGATCATTTGTTAGTGCTCAAATTATTTGTATGTTCCAGCTTCTAATTAATTGTGTCCTCAACTTTTGTATTTTAATTAAGTCGTGATTCAAACAGGTATGGAACCCTTTTCACGTTCAACACTCAACGTTTAAAGTCCAAAAATCTTAAGAAATAAAATAGGATATTGCAGCAAATCGCGTTTGTATTTTCTGCAGTAATCATTTCAAGTCAATTCATAAATAATTGTTCCTTACAAATACCTAACTACATTTGACATGTCTTTTAGGAATAGAAGCAGCGTTCTTATGTTCAATATTTTTCCATGAATTAATTGAGCCTTTTTTAAATCACTGTAACGTTGTTCTCAGCTTAGTTGTTGTGACTTTCGTGTCCGTTTATGGGCTGCTCCTTTTTTATGTAACTTCTGCTGCAAATTCTTGCTCATCTAAATAATAGAGTATAGAGACTTCACCTTTTCTCATACTTATATTTTTTAGTACATAAATTATCTAATTACCTCAGTGCTTTAGCTATTATTTTGGCTGTAGCTCATTTAAACTCAGTTGTGTTGCTGCTTGCAATGTCAGGATAGAGCTTGTGACCAGTTGGTCTGGAGCACTGATTCTGGTGTTGAGATGATTCAGGCTGCGACTCGGGCGCTAGAGTTGCGGACTGATTCTCAGCACCAGACCTCTGCCATTGTTCATCCTGTGAATGTTGCAGTTTTGCGCAGCCTTGCACATGTGTATGAATAGACTCAAATTTTGTGTTCAAAATAATTCAAGTCACCTGCTCCCTCACAGGATCGACGGGACCACACATTCAAGCACTCACAAACACGTATGAAACCAAACCCTAACCTCTTAATTTAAGGAGCTTACCTCCTCCGAGTTCTCCTCCAAGTGTTCCCTCCAAGCTTCTCCTCATATTCAAAGTTCACTATACTGGAAAGGCCTGCACCCCTGCAGCTAAGCCGCTAAAATCTCCAGTTGAGGCCATTTGGGCGAGAGTCACCAATTCCTACCGAGTTTTCCCAACCGGTAATCAACTCCCTACCCAGCACTCAAATCACCAATCACTTAGTGTCGGAACCCCCCCCCCCCCCCCCCCCCACACTTACAAAACATCGACTTCACACTCCAGCTCGCGCTTCACAAGCCTGAGCTGAACGAATCGTCTGAAGTCCTCCAACCTCCTCGGACTCTCCCCAAGAAGTCTCGCGAACAAGAGTCAAGCCTCGCACTTGGGAGTGCAACCTTCTCTTCAATAAATTCCATACCGGCGAGTGAAACTATTCTCTCATTTTCCTCCGGTGTTGGTTTGTGGTAGTTTGGTTGTTTCATGGATTATTAGACGCTAGATATATTGCGTCCGAATACCCAGAACTCCTTCGGAGTCAGAGGCCTTAAATCATTCAATTAGCAATTAGGTGTGCTTGAAAAAGCACTGGTGACCCTTATTAATAAGAAGAACATCTGCCTTGTCACCCGATAAATTCCTCAATAATTAACATTTAAAAAAATCAAATTCTATTAGTCCCCCATTTGGGACAAGTTTATAACCTTAAAAAAACATTTTAATTTTATCGATTAACTGGTCTCTTGTAAAACTGGCACGGTGATTGGTATCTTTTTCGAAAGCGCCCCATACATAATTGTAGTGAATCTCTATCCCGCAACCTGGTCGAAATTTCGAAATTCTCAGAATGATCATCTAAAAATTCAGTAAAATAAATTCAACCATTAGCATTAAATCACATTACGAAATTCACTAATCTCTGTCCTCAATTTTATCTAAATTGTGTAACGAAATAAATTCAATCTCTAAAAATTCACATTTGCTTCTTAACGGAACCTCTCACGGACGCGCGACAGCAACATCGTATGCGATCTAGCGCTCATTGTCTCATGTCATACATATCTATCTCATGTCATACATATGTGCATATCTAGGTGTTGTTGGCTGGTGAGATTGTAATACTGTGCTTTTGTGTGTGATAATCTACGGGTAACTATATTTAGGTATTATATGTAAAATGTCAATAATAGTATTGTGCACGTAGTGAGAAAATTGACTAAATTTTCCAGTTTGCGAAATGCTTAGGAGCTTAATTAGAAGCAATTGGTTGGACTAACCAGGAGAATTATTCTCTTCAGCATGAGTAGTAGCTACCTAGTTACTGTCACTATTTTCAGATAATGAAATTGTCAATTCACTATTTCATGTAAAGCCATTTTTAAGGGAAATTTTCCCTTTTGATGTTTCATATTTTTCATAAGGCAATATTTAAGATGGTGTTATTCTTATCAAATTATAAATTTCCCCTTTTTATTTTTAATATTTTTCATAAGCCAATACTCAATATGGTGTTATTTGTATCAAGATTAGGATTTTCCCTTTTGTATCAAAAATAACTTCTTTAGCCAATATTCAATATGGTGTTATTTGTGTGATCAAGTTAGACTTGCAATTATCAATTTATTTCTTTAATGTTTTTTTTAATCAAAGCAATCAAATTATCATTCTCAATTTTTTGACAGCTGTATTTTGTCACAGCTGTATTTTCAATTAAGTAGGGTTTTGATATAATCACGTGGTTGTAGTTTTTATGTACAGTCAACATTAAAAATCATTCTTAACAAATTTTATAGTCAACCTTTGTTGTGATGATAATCAGAACAAACCTTGTAAATACCAATAACTAAATACCTGTATTGTATTTCAGTATTCAGTATTTATACATTAAATATTATTGACGTTTTTTTAGGCTAGTTAGATGGTAATTATTAAGCTAAATTGCCTCAACTTACCATTGTCTTAAATGTTAGGTGAATACCAATAACTAAATACCTGATTTTCCTCATAGAATCAGTATTTATACATTAAATATTATTGATGTTTTTTTAGGTTTAGTTAGATGGTAATTGTATAATTCTTAGTTATTGTATATTGATTATTTCAGTTAGGAAGAACTGGGAACATGTGTTTTCTAGTTCAATGGCATTTAGCAGATGCTGTAGATTTTTACCATTAGCTATTAATTAAGTGAGGCAGGATACTCAGTTCACTGCTTATGCCATCTTAGTTTCGCCAGGCAAAGTTTTGCCTGTGTGAATTACTAGTGTAGAATTTTTAGCTTCATGCCGTTAGAAATATTAGAATTAAGATCTGGCTCCGAGCAAATTGTCAGTGCTCCGAAGTTGCTCCCCACTTGCACTCCGGCGCCAGAGTGCTGGTGGGGGTCGTTTTTCGAAGAGACTCCTCGCTTTGAGGCGGCATGTTAATGCCAGATTGTTTGCAGCATAGCATGTGTTGATATGTGTTTTAATACCGTGTGCAATTTCACCCAGCGTCTTATTCCGTACAGGAAGCTACGAGACACTTTACATTCCACTGCCACGTCACCTACCTTTACCTTGCCCGATCATATCAAAAGGGTAAAATAACCCGGTAGCCCGACTTGGCAAAATAACTGCCTCCTTCATTGTTGCCTTTTCACTTCTAATAAACCCCCCATTACTGGACGGCAAGAGCAAGTATCCAATTCCTCCACCTCACTCAGAATTGAGACATCATTGGTTACAGCTAACCCAACTGCTGCATAACCTGCAAGTCTATATTCTAACACCATTAGAGGAATTGCAACTTACCGTCCTCACTTATCAGAGACGCTATTGCCGTCACTAACCACGGGATACCATTGCACACGACCTTCTCCACAATTACACTTCCGCATACCGACGCAGCTGTGAGCCTGTTGCAGTCCCTACTCAAGATCGGACGTCAACATCAGCGCACCTGGAAGACCCAATCTGACAGCCTCCAATAAAACCAGGCCAGAATTAAATAACCATATCTACTTTCTTATCCTTTCGATGGTCCAGTTCCGAGGTGAAAATTATAGTATTTTGTGTTTGATTAAAGACGCCGGAAAGATCGCGTCCGAACCCCTCACTCTTAACTTCTCAGACGTCAGATGCCGTAAATCATTCAATTAGCTATTAAGTGTGTTTGGAAAAACACTGGTGACCTCGCCATTATTAAATGAACATCTTGTGAAATAGTTAAATTCCTCAATATTCAACTTTAACCTTCAAAAATCTAGATAAGCATAGAATTCAAACCGCTCTAAAGTAAAACTTGAGTAAAGCCACTAAACTTGAAGTTCACAAAACATTGAACTTTACATAATATCCATCGGGTTAATACCTGGGAAGTTTGGAGGCCAAACACTGGGATCTGTGTGCATCACGTTACCCTTTGAAGAGACGCATCCAAAAACCAAGACAGTTTGGGAAAATTTAATCTCCTCGTAGTTTCGTAGTCTTCATTGCAATTCTCTAGTCCATGCCGGATTGTTTTTACAGTATTCTGGAAGCATTGAACAGTGGTCATAATCTTATTTTGATGGCCGGCGCGAATCATCATGATACAAGTTATTCTTTCCCACGATTCAGATGGCTCTCAGTCATCCATTTTTGGTGTCATTGTGTTTATGAATTAAGTAGGGCTTAAAATTTAAACTCAACCCTGGTTGGTATGAATAAATTTTAAAAATCGAATGACATTCTGAACAGTTTATCCCGAGAACCCTGTATGTACAGACGTTATGAAATTGTCACTCATAACTCGACACTAGAACTCGGCATCAATTCAAGACATCAATTAGCGTAAAAGTGCAATTTCATACTGGTTTTAATGTAAAAAATTATTTAATGCTTTGTAATTTATGCTTTCTTTATCGACGTCACTCCTATCTACAAGCTAATCGAACTAATAGAAAATATAATGTAAAAGAGACTGTAGCGAACCTTCGGCACGCAACTCAGTATAAATTTCGGAAATTCTCAAAATGATCCTTAAAAATTCAGTAAAATAAATCCAACCATCAGAATAAAATTTCATTACGGAATTAATTAACTTCCACTCTCAATTCCATTAAAATTGTGCATTGAAAAATTCATTCTCTAAGAAACCACTTTTGCGTTGTAACGAAACCCTCCATGACGCTTTGCCGGCAACATTTCCACTCGCACTAGCTCCACTCGTACCAAGTCATTGAAAGTGGTGCACCGCGTGTTTTCTCTGGTGAGAATTAGAGATTGTGTGTTACTGTGCTGTTCTACGGGTAACTATATTTGTGTATTATGTAAACTATCAATAATATTATGGTGTGATGTATTAAGAAAATCGCCGAAAGTTTCCAGAGTGCTAAATGCTTAGGATTTTTCCTGCCCAGAATTTGGGTTCCCCACAGGCCATTTTTCCTTGTGTATTGTTGTATATCCTACCTTAAAATTTGCAGCAAACTATTCACGATTCAATGTAAAGCCATTTGTAGGGAGTTTTCCCTTTTGTTCTTAAAATAATTTTATGTCAACATTTCAATTTCAACATTTCTATATGATGGCATTTATTCAGGCTTGAAATTCTCCTTCTCTTAAAATGATTTTTTGTCAACATTTCAATGTGAAGTTATTTCAAAAAGAATGTATCATGCCAAAATTCAGTATGGTTATTTATTATCAAGCTAGAATTTTCCTTTTGTCAAAAATATTTTGGCCCAATATTTCATAATGTGTGTATGTTTTATCAAGTTAGGCTAGCACCAATTATTTTACTCACAGATGTATTCTTCTGAATGCATCTAGACCTGCATCAATTACCAAGTATTGCCCCAACTGGGTTTCTAAATCAAATTAGGTAGTTAATCAATTAGCAAAACACAAATAATGCTTGATTCTGAAGAATAGGTAGTTAGTAAATTTAATTAAATAGTCATTGTACCTTGTTTAATTCAGTTAGAAAAACTAGAAACATGAGCTTTCTAGTTCAATTGCATTTAGCAAAATGTTGTAGATTTTTACCATCATTGATTTATTAAGTGAGACCTAGGCCCAAAGGTTACTGCTCATGCCACCTTAGTTGTCCGGGCAAAGCTGCTGATGTGTTCAAGCCTCTAATAAAAATTGAATTAGGGTAATCTAGTGATCGCCATTAGGGTTTTTGCCATCTCTTGTGTGTCCAAGTGTAATCAATTGTGCTCTCAAGTTTTGTATGTTTAGTAAGTCAGATCTATTTAATTTGTGGAATTTCCTTGAATTTTAGTCAATGTTTAAATGTCATATCGTGGGAAATGAAGCCATGATAAGTTATTTACACAATAGAGATTATATCCTCGGTAGCTACTTACCTCAAGTCGTGTCACATAAATAATCATTCTTTCCTGATCATTAACTGTAGCAAGAATTTCTATCATAATCATTTTTAGTGACAACTCTTACTATTGATTTTTGGGTTAGGTCAATTTGTGTATATAAAAATGTCAATAATTAGCCGTTACTTGAGTTAGAAATTAGGGTAATTATGCTTACCTCGGAAAGTCTCCGAATATTCTAAGTTCCCAACTCCTGGAAATTCTAATCCAGAAATCATCAAACTATCTGATTTGGGGGCTAAATTTAGTGTAACCAGAAATTGGTCGCCCTCAACTGTAGCTACTTGTTCCTTGGCCTCTTGGCAATGGCGGCTACCTCCAGTGGTTGTTGTCATTATAACTCATAGGATGCCTAATACTATTCTGATAGGTATCCTCATGATCAATGTTCTCTAAATCCTTCTTGTGCTCTGATCCTCCTCCTCATCTACCAATTCTGTGCACTTTGTGCATAGATTCCGCGTTCCCTCTAACCTTTTTCAAATGGTGCCTTCCTCTCTCCTCTCGTAGGACACCTTTCATTTCTCATATAATAATAAATAATAACAATAATTAGATTGCACGTGCACTCTTTGGCACAATTCCTAGCTTAAGTCAAGTAATCTTTATGACAATTCTAGCCTTAGTTATGATCAATACAGCCGGCCCGCGACGGCGGCTTAGCGTAAACGTTCGAATCAAACACTGCCAACTCTTAAGATACTCATTGTAAATAGCAGTCAAAGCGTAGATTATTGGGCGGCAGAAGCCTTTAATATTAATGAAGACAAACTAACTCACATTGCCTACCCAGTAATAGCCTTATCTCATGTATCAATCTTGCACTCCAATCCGGAGATGATCGTACACGACGCGTCACGATTAATAGTACCCGGAGAATACTAGTTGGGAAATTAAGGGCATGTAGGGAGATTCATGATTGTCCATACGAGTACTTATTGTTGCGACTGCCTCGCTCTTGTTCAGGCGCCAGAATTGGGCCGCGGCACCCGCATATATAATCCTCTATTTGAGGCAACCCTGTAATTCAGCAGTAAAGCTCGCAGCCTGGCTTGCGTAGCGACTGTCTCTCCTCGTGTTATCATGCTTGAACAAGTAACCCAAACCAATCTCCCGTACAGAAGATCCTAGGAGGCCGACACACGAACAATCACCTCAACATTCAATCAACATCCCTCTCAATTCAACTAAGCCACACGGCTACCTAGCAACCACCCAAGCCTCAAGGCAATAGCAGAAAATAAACTACCTCCTTCGTATACTCATATAATCAACTGTTACCGCACCTGCGGAATATTACACTAACAAATCCACTCTCGCCGGGATCCACACCGGATTCCCTCGAGCCGCGGCACCTGCTGAAGTGCGGCTACTCACTGGACCCGGATCTCCTTCCTCAAGAAGTGGACCCCCATACTGCGGCCGTAGTCACGGTGCCCAGAGTCGTCAAATAAAAAACCGAGGCGAGATTATCCAGTTCCGTCATTATCCTGCAATAGGCAGCAGTGCAAGTGGAAAAAAATAGATGCCAGGAAGGCAACTCGAATCACCCAAATAGAAACCCTTCTGAGTCAGATGCCTTCATTTGTTATCAATTAAGTGTGCTCTACACCGAGCACTGGTGGCCCTTAAAAATTAATAATACCCCTCCTAGTTACTTGAGAAATTCCCTCGCTATTCCACCTTAAAATTCAAACTCAATTAGTTCTCCAACTTGGGAGTTCAACAAAGTTCATATTGGTGACTATTAATTGCATTAATACCAGAGTGTTTTTCACTTGCACAGTTGTCCTTTGTGGGTTGATGAGCGCATGCCAGTGCTGTCGACTTCTGTTGATGGTTACCTTGAAGGAGATAGTACTCTGCTCCTCATTATTCAGTAGTCAAACATAGCATTTCCTCCCTAAACTCTTCCCTAATAATAAGTTATTGCTACTGCAGCCTATTCTAACAAACTCTTCATGTTTTCAATTGCTACTGAAGCCACCTTTTTTACAAAACTCTTCATGCGTTTCCATTGCTACTGAAGCAAAAAAAAAGAAAAAAACCATAGGAGTTCTTCTAAAATTATTTCCAGTGCTACTGAAGCGCCTTACTAACAACCTTCGCAATTTCCATTGCTACTGCAGCACCATTGCTACTGAAGCACCATTTGCACCATTTGGAAACACCTGTGTCAAAATTAACCAAAATGACGACCCGAGAGGGCACGAATGATCACGCAAACTCCGCACTAAAATTGACACCCTTCGAAATCACCGTCATCGATGCCTGGTTCCTTCAATCAGAACAGTTTTTCGAAAGCCTGAACATAACGGACGAAAAGCGGATGTACTTTGCCCTAGTTAGGAGTTTACCCACGCAGGTGATAGATGACGTTTCCAGCTTCTTGGACCCTAACCTTGATAACCCGTATACCCGCTTAAAGAACGAAATGTTAAAAATTTACAGTAAGGATCGTTTTTCTCGGATTCTAGCCCTTTCGCAAAATCAATCAAATCAAAATCAATCCCCTATAGCGTTGCTCAAAAATATGAGACGCTTAGCGAAGGGCTATATGGACGACGAAACACTCAAAGCATTGTACATCCAGCGGTTGCCTGCGCACGTACGACCTTTCCTCATTTCCCCTAACGCCCCCGTGGCACTAAACGAGATAGCCCAATTCGCCGAAAAACTCCTCGATCCGGAAATATCGGGCCTGAATAGCCCAGTCACGACCCCTGCAGTAAATCAAACTAGTAGTAGTAGTAATAGTAGCGGCAGCACCACTGACGCGCTGCTACGAGAACTAGCTCAGCAAGTTGGAGCGTTAGTCGCTACCCAGCAAGCCGAGCGTGCCAACATTCGTGGAGATGTGCATGCGGTAACTCAACACCAAATACCACCGCATCAGCACGCAAATTCTCACCCTCAAAACCCCCCTCCGTTTGACCGCCAGGCCCGTGCAAATAGGTCATTCAATCAGTTTCAGAGGAACGACCCGAGACCTAACAATAGGCAGAATCAAAATCCTCAAGCTAAGGATTTGTGCTGGTATCACCAGCAATTTTTACATATGGCCCGAAAATGTGAGGGTCCCACATGCCCCATGTTTGCACTTCTTCACCAAAAAAACGGGTACAGCGCGGCGTAAGAGCGAGTCAGGCGCCGTCGCTTACTAAACCGATATTGACTCGATGCCTCACGATTTTTGACCCCTTAACCAGCATTAGATTCCTCATAGACACGGGTAGCGCTGTCAGCCTTATCCCGGCCTCCCAAATAGAGAAACAGGGTACGGGAACCCCGAGTCTTAAAGCCGCAAACGGCTCACCCATCCTATGCTACGGCACAAAATCACTTACCTGCTCCCTCAATCTCAAACGTTCAATGGAATTCGTGTTCATAGTGGCGGATGTGGACACGGCCATCATTGGTGCAGACTTTCTGCAGAGGTTTGCGCTCGTGGTGGACGTGAAAAACGGATGCTTGTTTGATAGCGAATCCAGTGAAAGAAGGCCTCTCCACTCGGTCAATATGGTGAACGTCACAGCAAACGTGACTTGCAACGTCACTATCACTTGCCCCTACGAACGGGTGTTGGCAGAATTCCCTGCCCTTTCCTTACCTAACGTAAACTCTAATCACAACACGCTGACGGAACACTATATTGAGACGAGTGGTCCGCCCGTTCACGCTAAAGTACGGCGTCTTCCCCCAGACCGATTGCAGGAGGTAAAGTCTGAATTCCAGCGGATGTTAGCTGATGGGACAGTTCGTATCTCAAAGAGTCCCTGGTCTAGTCCTTTGATCTTAGTGCCGAAGGCTAATGGCGAAACGCGCATCTGTGGGGATTATAGGATGCTTAACGCAGTCACCACACCCGATAGGTTCCCCATTCCCTTACTACAGGATTTCACTGCTAATCTCGCAGGGACAAAAATCTTCTCTAAAATTGATCTCAAACGTGCCTTCAATCAGATTCCGATGCACGAGAGTTCTATTAAAAAGACCGCTGTGTGCACGCCGTTTGGTCTGTTCGAGTATCTTCGCATGCCATATGGCCTGCGTAATGCTCCTCAGACCTTTCAGCGTCACATGACGGAAGTCCTTTCCGACCTACCCTTTTTGTACTGTTATCTTGACGATGTGCTAGTGGCCTCGGGGACGCCTGAGGAACATGTACATCATCTGAGAGAGCTTTGCAAACGACTAGCGTCGCACTCACTACTGATCAATCCAGAGAAGTGTGTGTTGGGAAAGAAGGAATTGACTTTCTTGGGTCACCACATTAGCGAGAGGGGAATTAAGCCGCTTCCCGAAAGAGTGGCAGCCTTACGGAACTTTCCGAGACCAACGACCCAAAGACAGTTGCGCAGGTTCTTGGGATCGGTTAATTTTTACCACCGATTCCTGAGGAACTGTGCAGAGACCCTTGCCCCGCTCACCTCCTTGATTAAACCTAAAAAAAGAGGCAAACCCGTTACGGTCGAGTGGACTGGGGAGGCAGAGAGAGCGTTCGAGCTCATCAAAGAGAGACTCGCTACTGCTACAGAATTAGCTTACCCACACCCTGAGGCAGAATTCAGCCTGCTGGTGGACGCATCGAATATAGCGGTCGGTGCTGTGTTGCAGCAAACTGTAAATAATATCACTTCGCCGTTGGCGTTTTTCAGCCGCAAGCTCTCCTCAACCGAACAACGTTACAGCACGTTCGGGAGAGAGCTCCTAGCCATTTACTTGGCGGTAAAGCACTTTCGCTACACCCTTGAAGCTCGTCAATTCATAATTTATATAGACCACAAACCTATCCTTAACGCTATCCGAATGCCTCCCGAGCGCCACTCTCCTAGGGAAAGCCGGCACTTGAGTTTTATCGCGCAGTTCACGAGTGACATCAGGCACATCAAAGGCGAGGAAAACACGGTTGCTGATTGCTTATCGCGTGTGTACAGCGCGGTATTAAACCCGTCAGCACCCGAGTTCCGACCCTCAGTACAAGCGATTTTGCTAGCCGATGTCATTCGTGCGCAGCAGTGCGACTTGGAAATCCATAACTATCACAACCTACACTATAGCACAGTATAGGTTTCACATAGACATAGACACCACATAGTAATAGACATCAAGTTAGGTAAAATAGTTTACTCACCTCTTGGATACCTTACAACATAACTAGATACTCAGATACCAGAATGTGGTTAGCGAGAGCAGAGCGGAGATAGAAAGGAATATATAGAATAGGGTAGCATAGAATTAGTACATTAGTTTAGAAATTAAGGAGTTAGATACCAACCACAGTAGGTAATATTATTTACACACTCGGTCAACATTTACTTGTTGTCGAGCCCGAGTTCACTTGTAGACTGACTGCGAGTGTTGCTGTCTCGAGCGTTGCCAACTATTGGTCTCTCTAACTAGAACTTACACTACTCGCTATATTACACCCCTCCCTCCTTAATTAGAAACCCCCCCTGTATCCCCAGTCCCCTTATTCAGTATAGTCAATCCTAAAGGTCCATTCTCACCACAGGCTTCCGAGCTCGGGTAGACCTGCGCGAGATGCTAGCGCTTGGAGGCTCGTGCATCCTAGCCTCCTGGGTGGGAATCGGGTAATCAGGTGTTTCGGAGTCAGGTTCATGGGTCGGAGGTGGTGGGTATGAATTTTGAGCAGGTTGTGGAAACACAACGGTTTCCTCCGTAGGTTGTTCCAAGGGTTCAGGGATGGTGTTCGAGCAGGTAATAACTTGGTCCTGGTGTCGACGAACGACCTCTCCCCCCTTCAGTTGGCACTTGTAGGATACCGGGCCTGTTTTCTCAATGGTGGTAGCAGGGGTCCATTTTGGGGAACCCGGCGTGTATTGACGGACCATCACAGGTGACTCCAGCGGAATGTCAACCGCGCGAGACCCTGGGTGGTATCTTTTCTGAGCGTCCTGGCGTTGAGCAACTTTGGACGCGATTGCTTCTGACGGCCAAAGCAGATCAAGACGAGAGCGAACTTTCCTGCCTAACATCAGTTCGGCAGGCGTAACACCTGTTGTCGTGTGAGGTGTTAGCCGATAGTTGAACAGGAACCTGTCTAGTGCTAGGCGTAGGGGTTCCGTTGACTTCCGTATATTCTTCTTGAAAGTTTGTACCATGCGCTCTGCCAGTCCATTAGTTGAAGGGTGGTATGGTGCGCTTGTAATATGTCGCATACCACATGCCTTCACAAATTCTTGGAATTCAGCCGATGTGAAACACGTTGCGTTGTCTGAAACAATTGTTACTGGGAATCCAAATGTCGCAAAAGTGTGTTTCAGGCACAAGATCGTTTCGCTAGAGGTTGTAGTAGATGTGGGAAAAATTTCAACCCACTTAGAGTGTGCATCCACGATCACTAGGTAGTATTTTCCATCCATTGGGCCCGCGTAGTCAATGTGTATGCGATGCCAAGGCTTCGCAGGCCATTCCCACGGATGGAGTTCAGCTTTCGTCGGTGCGGCTCGAGTGCTCAGGCACTCGCTGCATGACTTAGTTGTTTCTTCTAGATCTTTATCCAGAAGGGGCCACCACACGTAGCTGCGAGCTAACTCCTTCATCCTGGATGATCCAGCATGACCAGAGTGAAGTTCCTCCACAATGGCTTGTCTGAGAGCTTGGGGTACAATAATTCTTGCCCCCCAGAGCACACAGCCATTTTGTGTGGACAATTCGTCTCGCCTCCTAGTATACGGAGCGAGATCAGGGTCACCAATTACCATCGAAGGCCAGCCTACTTGGCAGTATTTGTATACCTTTGAAAGTACTGGGTCCCTTAGGGTGCTGTCGCGGATGTGGGTGCTGGTGACTGGAGCTGACTCGAGGAAGTTTACTAAGGACGTCCATTCCGCAGGAATAGGTGTGGCTTCCTCGGGAGTTGTCAAGGGTAGACGACTGAGAGCATCAGCCGTACCCAACAGCACACCAGACCGGTGACGCAAGGTGAACATGTAGGACTGCAGTAGTAAAGCCCACCTTTGGATGCGCCCGGATGCCATCGGAGGAATGCTTCTACCCGGATCAAATAGTCCTAACAAAGGTTTGTGGTCCGTAACCACAGTGAAATCCTGTCCCCACAGGTAGCAATGAAATTTTCGAAGTGCGAACACCATAGCTAGGGCTTCTTTCTCAGTTTGAGAGTAGTTGCGTTCTGTTGCTGTTAGAGTTCGGGAGGCAAAATAGGCGGGGCGTTCAATCCCATCAATAAGGTGACACAGCACCGCTCCCACACCATACGCACTACTGTCAGCCACTACCACTATGGGTTTCTGAGGGTCAAAGTGGACTAGAGTCTGAGAGTCCAGGAGGGCTTGTTTAGATTTCTGGAAGGCTCTCTCCTGACTTGCATCCCATTTCCAAGGGGTTTTATCCCTCAGTAAGGTATTTAGGGGCTCCAGCATGGTTGCAGATGATTTTAGAAATTTCCTATAGAAATTTAACAGCCCCAGGTAGGCTCTCAGTTGAGTCACATTAGTAGGAGCTGGTGCATTCTGGATTGCTGCTACCTTCTCGGCAGTGGGGTGCAATCCGTCCTTGTCGATTTGGTATCCAAGGTAGGATACCTGTGGCACTCCAATTTGACATTTATCCATTTTCAGTTTTAGCCCTGCCTCCTGTAGTTTAGATAAGACTTGATAGAGACGCTTGTTGTGCTCTTTCTCATTAGTGGCACTCACCAGGACGTCATCCAGGTAGCAGAACACTCCTGGGAGGCCCTGCAATAGTCCTTCCATGGCACGCTGAAAGATTCCAGGTGCGGACGCAATTCCAAAGCTGAGACGGTTGTAGGCAAATAAACCTCTGTGGGTGTTTATTACCGTGAGTTCCTTGGAGTCTTCATCCAAGGGTAGTTGAGCGTATGCCTGAGACATATCTAGCTTGGAGTATAACTCCTCCTGCTAACCCGCTAAATAGATCCTCCACTCGGGGTATGGGGTAGGTATCAAGCCTAGTGGCTCTGTTGACTGTGAGTTTGTAATCCCCACATATGCGGATGCTTTGATCAGCCTTGAGCACAGGGACGATCGCCGCCGCCCATCTTGAATACTGTACAGGGGTGAGGATACCTTCCTGCACCAGTCTATCAAGTTCAGCCTCCACCTTAGGTCTAAGTGTGTAAGGCACGTTCCTGGCCTTACAGAACTTTGGTGGTATGGCTGGATCCACTTCTATTTTGAATTTTCTTCCCTTAAAGCAACCTAGACCTTGTTGAAAAAGGTCGGGGAATTTATTTGCTAACTCTTCAGGGCAAGTGATCACTTTGTTGACATTATTGGAAACTATAGTTAGCCCAAGGAAATCAATCAGGTCCCTACCCAGCAAGGCTGGCCCCTCCCTGTCTACAACCACAATAGTTGCTAGCTGAGGAACCATACCACTAGATTCACGCTGGATGTTAGCCCTAATCTCCCCACAAACTACCAGCTCTGCTCCCCCATAAGTCCTGAGCTTAACATCAGAAGGTCTCAGCTCGGGTCTTGACTTAGCTGGAATTTTAGAGTAGGTTGCCATTGAAAGGATAGACCTGGCAGCACCTGTATCTACCTCCATCTCTAATGGCACACCATTTAGTAACAATTTTATTTTGATTGGGGGTTTCATTTCCTCGGCTAAAGCAAAAATGTCCCCATAAAATCCTGGATTGGGGGCTGGGTAGTCTGCACTGGTTCCATTGCTAGTTCCATTAGGGTTAGGGTGGTTTTCCCTCCCCCTTTTTTCATGCATAGCATGCACAAAATTATTTTTGTTGCCTTTATCAGATTTCTTAATTGTCAATTTAAAACAACATTTCTTAAGATGGCCTTTTTGGCCACAACCATGACAAACACTGTCTTTATAGGGGCAATCTCTACGCCAGTGCAGATTACCACAGCCGCTGCATGCTGATTTGGGGTTAGCTTGAGTCTGAGTTTTGCCCTGAGGCTTAATAGCAGTTTGCTTAACTCTGCTCTGGCCTACATTTAGAATTGAATTTGGTTGCCTCAACCCCACTGTTTCTCTCAGTGTGGTTTCTTTAGCAGTAGCTAGATCCATGGCCTTTTGCCATGTCAGGCCAGCCTCATTTAGCAAGCAATTTTGAATTTCATTACTGGACACACCCAAAATGAAACGATCCAGCAGGGTCTCTTCTAGCACTTCCTGTTTGAAATTACAGGTATTAGAAAGTGCTTTCAAGCTAGCCACAAAATCCGCAATGCTTTCCCCTTGTCTCTGGTTCCGCTTATGAAACCTAAACCTCTCAAAGATTTGATTTCTTGTTGGCTTAAAATGCCGTCTCAACGCTTCCACAATCTCGTCATAAGTAGCATCAAGTACTTTTTTAGGAGACACGAGGTCTCTAATGAGCCTAGCAATTTTAGGACCCACTAGTGAAATTAAGGTGGGGGCTTTTTTATTTTCCTCTATTTTGTTTAATAAAAAATAGCAGTGTAATCTAGTTTCATAGTCTCCAAATTCCTCCTCTACAGGATTAAATTCTCCTACTGAACCTATCAATGGCATATTGAATTTTTAGTAAGTCAAAAACACACTGTAAAAAAAAAATTTCACAGCACAAATAGTACAATCACTTGATCAATTTTAATTTTCTCCACTAGTCTAGCCAGTCTAGCAACACCAGTGAGCAGAAAAACAATAACAAGAAATTTCACTAGGCAAATTTTATGTTCCCTCACTAGTCAGTAGTCACTACCACTTAGTCACTTCCAGCAGTTCTACCAAATCCTCGTCGCCAATATCACAACCTACACTATAGCACAGTATAGGTTTCACATAGACATAGACACCACATAGTAATAGACATCAAGTTAGGTAAAATAGTTTACTCACCTCTTGGATACCTTACAACATAACTAGATACTCAGATACCAGAATGTGGTTAGCGAGAGCAGAGCGGAGATAGAAAGGAATATATAGAATAGGGTAGCATAGAATTAGTACATTAGTTTAGAAATTAAGGAGTTAGATACCAACCACAGTAGGTAATATTATTTACACACTCCGTCAACATTTACTTGTTGTCGAGCCCGAGTTCACTTGTAGACTGACTGCGAGTGTTGCTGTCTCGAGCGTTGCCAACTATTGGTCTCTCTAACTAGAACTTACACTACTCGCTATATTACAATAACTTAATTGAGTGCCCCGACTCCTCCTTAAAACTCTCACTCAGAGAAGGCGTTTACTGTGACGCCGATCGGCCGAACCGTTATTATCTGCCTAGCAACTTGCGTTTGCCCGCCATTAAGCATTACCATAACTTGTCACATCCTGGGACGGATAGAACTTTCCGCCTAATCGCAGATCGTTTTGTCTGGCCCGGGATGCGTAGGGCTATAAGAGAGTTCGTTCGTCATTGCCCAGATTGCCAAGCAAGCAAAGTCACTCGGCACAACAAAGCCGCAATTCACCCTTGTGCATTTACCGGCAGAAAATTTGACGCAGTCAACCTAGATTTGGTAGGCCCCCTTCCTATTTCTCGTGGGTATAGTTACTTGCTCACCATGATCGATCGCTTCTCCCGCTGGGTCGAGGCTGTCCCCATCGCTAACATAACTGCAGAATCTGTAGCACGCACTTTTGTCGAGACGTGGATATCCCGGTTCGGAGTCCCTTTGAGCATAACGCATGATCGTGGGGTTCAATTCACTTCCGCCTTGTGGTTAGAAATCTCCAAAATCTTAGGATGCGCAAACATCTCGACAACGGCGTATCACCCCCAATCGAACGGACTCATCGAGAGGGTTCACCGCGACCTCAAAGCGGCATTACGGTGCTTAAAATGTCACCACGATTGGGTCGAAAGGCTGCCGATCGTATTACTTACTCTGAGAAACCTATTTCGGCAGGATCAAAAGTGCACGTCCTCTGAGCTGCTTTACGGGCAATCATTACGATTGCCTGGTGATGTTATCGATCCCACGTACCAAACCGACGAATCCCCCAGCCAAATCGCCGATTACGCAGCACGACTAAAGCGCGTCATGAGCGAAGTAGTTTACATACCACCTCGCCTCCCTTCACCATCTGAAAGTTTAGACCCTTGCTTACAAAGTTGCACCCACGTTTACGTCCGGGTAGACGGGGTAAAGACCCCCCTGCGACGCCCCTATGATGGCCCCTTCAGGGTCCTCAAGAGGTCCCCGAAACATTTCATTATCGAAAGGGGTACCAAGAGCGACAGTGTCAGCATAGATCGTCTTAAGGCGGCGTTTTTGTCCCTTCCGGACGACACCCCGACACACTCTCGTGAACCACAACAACCCAGGCTGCAAATCAGCCCCAGGTCAACACCTGTCGAGCCTCATGGGTTGCACCTGTCCACTTGGGCTAAGACCCTTCCTCCCACTATGGAGTGCAACGAGTTCGTAGTTCCCCCGTATACCGTTCAAAGAACGCCGTTGGAGACTAGGAATTCGGGTGCCTCCACCTCAGATAGCGCTTCTACTACTTTAACCCCCCATCACGGGAATCCCCCAGATACTCTGTCATTGTCCCAGTTGGGGATCCGAACGTCAACTTTCACAGCCCCCAAGCTTATTCCTCCTACAGCCCCCGAGCAGTGTAGCAGGTCTGGCAGACCCCTTCGTCAGCCAGATCGTTACGCGCAGTCGTAGGGTGGTTAACTCTGTCCTGTCCTTCTCTCCTAATTTTCTTTGGCTGTCACGGCCCTCGGATACTTCTTCGCAGCCTGTTGTCTTTCGCGTAATTGTCGGAGATCGGCTTCGCCGCTCCCAGACCTTTCGGTCTCCTTTGGGGGGAGGGTAGCTGTAGCGAACCTTCGGCACGCAACTCAGTATAAATTTCGGAAATTCTCAAAATGATCCTTAAAAATTCAGTAAAATAAATCCAACCATCAGAATAAAATTTCATTACGGAATTAATTAACTTCCACTCTCAATTCCATTAAAATTGTGCATTGAAAAATTCATTCTCTAAGAAACCACTTTTGCGTTGTAACGAAACCCTCCATGACGCTTTGCCGGCAACATTTCCACTCGCACTAGCTCCACTCGTACCAAGTCATTGAAAGTGGTGCACCGCGTGTTTTCTCTGGTGAGAATTAGAGATTGTGTGTTACTGTGCTGTTCTACGGGTAACTATATTTGTGTATTATGTAAACTATCAATAATATTATGGTGTGATGTATTAAGAAAATCGCCGAAAGTTTCCAGAGTGCTAAATGCTTAGGATTTTTCTTGCCCAGAATTTGGGTTCCCCACAGGCCATTTTTCCTTGTGTATTGTTGTATATCCTACCTTAAAATTTGCAGCAAACTATTCACGATTCAATGTAAAGCCATTTGTAGGGAGTTTTCCCTTCTGTTCTTAAAATAATTTTATGTCAACATTTCAATTTCAACATTTCTATATGATGGCATTTATTCAGGCTTGAAATTCTCCTTCTCTTAAAATGATTTTTTGTCAACATTTCAATGTGAAGTTATTTCAAAAAGAATGTATCATGCCAAAATTCAGTATGGTTATTTATTATCAAGCTAGAATTTTCCTTTTGTCAAAAATATTTTGGCCCAATATTTCATAATGTGTGTATGTTTTATCAAGTTAGGCTAGCACCAATTATTTTACTCACAGATGTATTCTTCTGAATGCATCTAGACCTGCATCAATTACCAAGTATTGCCCCAACTGGGTTTCTAAATCAAATTAGGTAGTTAATCAATTAGCAAAACACAAATAATGCTTGATTCTGAAGAATAGGTAGTTAGTAAATTTAATTAAATAGTCATTGTACCTTGTTTAATTCAGTTAGAAAAACTAGAAACATGAGCTTTCTAGTTCAATTGCATTTAGCAAAATGTTGTAGATTTTTACCATCATTGATTTATTAAGTGAGACCTAGGCCCAAAGGTTACTGCTCATGCCACCTTAGTTGTCCGGGCAAAGCTGCTGATGTGTTCAAGCCTCTAATAAAAATTGAATTAGGGTAATCTAGTGATCGCCATTAGGGTTTTTGCCATCTCTTGTGTGTCCAAGTGTAATCAATTGTGCTCTCAAGTTTTGTATGTTTAGTAAGTCAGATCTATTTAATTTGTGGAATTTCCTTGAATTTTAGTCAATGTTTAAATGTCATATCGTGGGAAATGAAGCCATGATAAGTTATTTACACAATAGAGATTATATCCTCGGTAGCTACTTACCTCAAGTCGTGTCACATAAATAATCATTCTTTCCTGATCATTAACTGTAGCAAGAATTTCTATCATAATCATTTTTAGTGACAACTCTTACTATTGATTTTTGGGTTAGGTCAATTTGTGTATATAAAAATGTCAATAATTAGCCGTTACTTGAGTTAGAAATTAGGGTAATTATGCTTACCTCGGAAAGTCTCCGAATATTCTAAGTTCCCAACTCCTGGAAATTCTAATCCAGAAATCATCAAACTATCTGATTTGGGGGCTAAATTTAGTGTAACCAGAAATTGGTCGCCCTCAACTGTAGCTACTTGTTTCTTGACCTCTTGGCAATGGCGGCTACCTCCAGTGGTTGTTGTCATTATAACTCATAGGATGCCTAATACTATTCTGATAGGTATCCTCATGATCAATGTTCTCTAAATCCTTCTTGTGCTCTGATCCTCCTCCTCATCTACCAATTCTGTGCACTTTGTGCATAGATTCCGCGTTCCCTCTAACCTTTTTCAAATGGTGCCTTCCTCTCTCCTCTCGTAGGACACCTTTCATTTCTCATATAATAATAAATAATAACAATAATTAGATTGCACGTGCACTCTTTGGCACAATTCCTAGCTTAAGTCAAGTAATCTTTATGACAATTCTAGCCTTAGTTATGATCAATACAGCCGGCCCGCGACGGCGGCTTAGCGCAAACGTTCGAATCAAACACTGCCAACTCTTAAGATACTCATTGTAAATAGCAGTCAAAGCGTAGATTATTGGGCGGCAGAAGCCTTTAATATTAATGAAGACAAACTAACTCACATTGCCTACCCAGTAATATCCTTATCTCATGTATCAATCTTGCACTCCAATCCGGAGATGATCGTACACGACGCGTCACGATTAATAGTACCCGGAGAATACTAGTTGGGAAATTAAGGGCATGTAGGGAGATTCATGATTGTCCATACGAGTACTTATTGTTGCGACTGCCTCGCCCTTGTTCAAGCGCCAGAATTGGGCCGCGGCACCCGCATATATAATCCTCTATTTGAGGCAACCCTGTAATTCAGCAGTAAAGCTCGCAGCCTGGCTTGCGTAGCGACTGTCTCTCCTCGTGTTATCATGCTTGAACAAGTAACCCAAACCAATCTCCCGTACAGAAGATCCTGGGACGCCGACACACGAACAATCACCTCAACATTCAATCAACATCCCTCTCAATTCAACTAAGCCACACGGCTACCTAGCAACCACCCAAGCCTCAAGGCAATAGCAGAAAATAAACTACCTCCTTCGTATACTCATGTAATCAACTGTTACCGCACCTGCGGAATATTACACTAACAAATCCACTCTCGCCGGGATCCACACCGGATTCCCTCGAGCCGCGGCACCTGCTAAAGTGCGGCTACTCACTGGACCCGGATCTCCTTCCTCAAGAAGTGGACCCCCATACTGCGGCCGTAGTCACGGCGCCCAGAGTCGTCAAATAAAAAACCGAGGCGAGATTATCCAGTTCCGTCATTATCCTGCAATAGGCAGCAGTGCAAGTGGAAAAAAATAGATGCCAGGAAGGCAACTCGAATCACCCAAATAGAAACCCTTCTGAGTCAGATGCCTTCATTTGTTATCAATTAAGTGTGCTCTACACCGAGCACTGGTGGCCCTTAAAAATTAATAATACCCCTCCTAGTTACTTGAGAAATTCCCTCGCTATTCCACCTTAAAATTCAAACTCAATTAGTTCTCCAACTTGGGAGTTCAACAAAGTTCATAAGACGAAATGTTAACATTTGGTTTCTTCTCTTTCTCTAAAGGAGCTGAGACTGAATTATGAACTATTTTTAACGAATTTAGTCTCGTTAAGATAACTTCAGGTCATGTAGAAAACGTGGGGAGTGTGAGACATGGGGATAGGAAAAGTTATTAATGGACGTGTATTTTACTGCCTACCTTTCAAATCAAAAAACAAAAAAATATCGCAATTGCGAAACAATTGTAATCACAAGCGTTCAATGAAGTTTTTTTATCGAGATGCATCAGATTCAACGGTCTAGCTTGAAAGTGAGCTTTGTAATTGCTTGATACATTTTCCTGGAGCACGCCAATAATAAACCATTGTTATTGAACCATCAGCTTGAAATTTTTCCTAATTAAAAACAAATGTACATGCTTAGTTAAAGGATTGGTAAAAATTTCGAGAAAACTTTCTAAAGAGATGGAAAATATGAATTACTGATTTTTTATGTAGGTACCGTGCGGCTTAGAAAAATATATTTTAATCTCATAAAAGAGAAAATTGATTCTGTTATCTAATATTTTTTAATCTGTATTTTTATAACCTAAAACACTAAAATATTTAATTCCTTTGTGATCCATAAACGTCATGAAAATATCAGCTTACCTTATTTCTTATATTGTTTCGCCGCGCAGTTCAAAGTTCAAACCACGTATACCGTGGTTCAAACTTCAATTGACATTGCCAGGTGTCGTAGTGCTGTATTTGGTTTGCGTTCTATGGAAAGGAAGAAATATGGTCGATCAATTTCATCTCCCTCCACGATCAATTTTGATAGCTAATGTAACGGGAATTGGGTGTAAATTTCTATCGCTGCAGCTGCTGTACCTTTCTATTACGTACACTAATCAGCGATGCAACAAAATTCAATTAACGAGAATCATCTTGTTACTCATGTTGGTAAACAGCTAATAAAACTACAGTAGGCAAGCAGGATCTTAATTGAAGTTCTATTCCTTAATTTTAATCAGAATTTAATCAAGGTTTTGAACACCTAAGTAGCTATGAGAGACTGAAACCTCGGATGGTAGCATATTCTGGAACTACATTTTTTTGCTATCTACCTAATGGTTCGCAGTAATTGAGCTGTTATTGGGGAGGCTTGGTTATAATTCAAGTGTTTATTTATTAGTTTTGTCAGATTCTTGGCCACTGAAAAGTAACAATTTAAAATTAAAATGCTAGCTGAATGATCTTTTATCTGCATTGTACTGTAGCCTATAACATCATTGAGCATTTGAATTCATATGCTGCATGATAAATAGTTAGCCATAAAAATTTGCAGGCTTTCTTTCATTGTAATGGTGTAATTAAAGATCTAGTAGGCCCATTGATATGGGATATCTACACTTGTTTTATCTGTAGTAGGATTAGACAACCTATTGAAAATAAATTGTGAAAATTTGATGAAAGTGAAATGGACCCTTTGGAATAAATTTTAGAATTTTGGGTCAATATTGAATATAATGTTGTCAACGAATTTCATAATTTCGTAGGTATAGATAGGTAATATAGTCGATTTTAAGACGTTTTACACGAATGACAATGTGCCCGGAAATGCTTAGTTTAGGAGATATAGGATAAATAACGCCAGGTAAGAATAGCATTAATGGCAGTTTCGATATGGCTCTTCCGGCGTTTTGCGGACGCGGACCACGCCAAGTTTTTTGGCGGGAGTCATCGGCCTCGGTATGGTTGAGTTAAATTAAGATATTTTAGGCTTACTTAGGTTAGGATACTCAACTAAATTAACTTTACCAAACCTAACCTTACCTATCGTTACGTCAGAATCGGATTTCTGCTTATTTACCTCTCCGTTTGTTCAATTTTATAAACGACGTTCCTTAAACTTCAAAGTTAAATATCTCCAGAAATAAGCATTTCCGGGCACATTGTCATTCGTGCAAAACGTCTTAAAATTGACTATATAACCTATCTATACCAACAAAATTATGAAATTCGTTGACAACATTATATTCAATATTGACCGAATTTTGATCTGCTGATTCATTAAATCTAATTTAATTTTTATTATTGCAATTTGTATATGTTGATTTATTGTTATAAATTTTATTAATTTTATTTTTGCCAATTTTAAATTATTTTATTACTTGGTATAATTGGGGCATAGGTACCTCAGGGGGATATAACTATTGGATCTAGGTATGGGAATTGGTACTTCCAAGAAGAAAATATGTGCTCTTGAGGTAAAATTTAAGTTGGTCTTCCTTTTGTTGGAGTATAATAAGTTTTTGGGTAAATGTGTAGCATTTGGTAAGAATTGATTTTCCAGTTTTTGGGGCCTAAACTTTGTTCATTAAGTTGAAATAAACAAGTTTTCTTCTATGCACTTTCCGTCAAAAATGAGTATTTAATGAATTATAGCGGTAAATTACTGCCCTCAACTCTAGTGCTTGAAAAGGCAAGTAATCCAAGGAGTGCATCGGACGGCAACATTGCAATGCAGTTTAGTTTCCTGCGCGCTTGTAATTACAGACAAAATCAAACCTACCGCTATGCCTCGTTAAATACTCGTTTGACAAAAAAAAAGTGTATAGGTAGAAAAGTTGTTTATTTTGATGTCTTTACTATGATTAAAATAACAAAAATTTGAAAATCTATGATTAGCTGTTTATTCGTGTACATTCGTCATCAAAGATGAAACTAAACCTACCATTATAACTGGTAAAATAGTCATTTACGACAAAAAGTGCATAAAAGAAAACTTGCTTCTTTCAATCTAATTGACTATGTTTTGGCACCAAAAATTCAAAAATCGATTATTATCAAACACTTCACATTTACTGTTTTTTGTTATAGATTATCTTCTCTCTGTTCACTGCTGACCTGTTTTTAAGCACCTCCTACTTTTTCCAACTTTTATTTTCTTTCATAAACTTCTTTCTCAACTTAATATTTCTATACATTTTCTACATAGATGCTGCATTCATTTGAGTCCATTCTTACTAAATGCTGCCTTCTTTTTTCCTCTCTTTGGAACACCTTTGTAGTGGCTAAGGAGGCTGAAGCTAACTTATCTAGATTAATTGTGGCATTCAAAAATTATTATGAGAGATCTTATTCTTAGCTCTCTAGGAGCTTGTTCACCTCTATTGTAGAGAATAAAAAATGGTACTTGTGGGTTATGTCACTTCTACTTTAGAGGAAAAAGTGGAAATGTAATTGTTTTATGAATATTGAATTGATGTTCTGGACAGCATGAATGAATCTTCCATGTGATAAGGTATCCTTGTTGATTTATAATTATTTCAGTACATGTGGTATTTATTATTTTGTCCAAGATTCATTTTGACGTGAAACAAAGTAAAAATGTAAGAATAATAAAATTTAATTATAATTTAATTAAGCTGACCTAACCTTAACATCAAAAGGAAACTATAAATTAAAAGTGGTGCCAGGTAACCCACAAGTATCTAAAAAACATATGTGAAAAAGTTATAAATTGTTTTGAAAAACTTAATGATCTAAAAATAACTTTCATGAATTGTAAGTACTTTATTAGTTATTTGGATATCTTAATTTACTTACAGCATTTCTTTAATAATTTGAAGTCTATATTAAGTTTTGGAGAGTTATCTGGATCAATCTTGCTATTAGCTGAAACTAAGTTATCTTTATAAGGTAATGCAAATTAATTGTTAGGATCTTATAATTATAATCATCAATCAAGGCATTAGAATCTCATTCGAGTATTACAGTTTCTTCACAATTTCAAGCTGACTGTTAATAATAGGAAATAAATATTGAATACATAATATGGGAAGACAGTCAAACCTCGGTTCTCGAACGTCTCGGAGTTTGAACAATTCTGTTTTTGAACAGAAATTTTGAGTCAACTGCCTCCGTATTTGAACAAAATTTTGGTTCATGAACAACAATGACGCGTGGCTGCAAGAACGGTCGTTAGTAAACAAACAGTCTCGGACCGACCGCTGTGCTGTAAACATTTGTTCTGCACTTATCTTCTTTTCATTATCTTTTCTTAATTAGCCCTCAGTCATGGCTCTGGAGAAAGCTAAAGTTGATAGAAATAAAGGGAAAGTTGTGAAGAGAATAGAAGCAACGGCTTCTATTGTTCTCCAAGATGGCGGAGCCCATGGTGGTCGCCATCTTAGACCCGATGTAAACAAGATTGCAGTCGTCACCCTAATGGGTGGATTAGAAGCTTTATTTATAATTTGCACTAGAAGAACTGTGCCTCCCCCTCACGACCCAACCTCTTTACGTTTGTAATAGGGGGTTAGCTTCCATTTTTAATTAAATTACGCTCGCTTCCTTCGGCGAGGGAAGGCCAACTTCAAAGTTCAATAATTCAAAAATAAAGCATCAGCGAGCAGAATGTCGTTATTGTAAAACGTTCTTAAATGGGTTCCTTTAGTGATTGTTTGGAATATAGTTATTAATTTCCGTGATTGCATTAAACTTCACATTGACCGAAGTAAAGAAAGAAATCATTGCAAAATATGAAAGTGGCGTTTGTTTATCTGATCTTTCAACACAGTTTGGTGTGGCAAAGTCTACAATATCAGCAATTTTAAAGAATAAAGAAGTAATCAAGGCAGCTGATGTTGCAAAGGGAGTAACTGTTATTGCTAAAAAAGACCACAAATCATTGAGGAAGTTGAAAAGTTATTGCTTATCTATATACGTGACAGAGAGTTGCAAGGTAACAGTATCAGTGAATCACTTATTTGTGAGAAAGCTTTGGAAATTTATCATGATCTATTGAAGAAAAACCCTAGTACATGTACAGGGGATAATTTTGAATTTAAAGCTAGCAGAGGCAGATAGTGTAAGCAGGTAAGTAGGTATTCATCTGGTACTTGAGAACAAATTAATCTCTTTTACATTAATTGTATTGGGAAAATATGATTTGGTTCTCAAACAATTTGGTTTTGGAACAGGCTTTCGGAACAAATTATGTTCAAGAACCGAGGTTTGACTATATTATCTAGGCTACAGAGAAAATTACTCGCTTCGTATGTTGAGATAAAAATTAAACATGTCAATATAAACAAGATAAGTGGCTTACTCTCAATTGCTATGCAGATCTTAAGCTTAATCATGCTTTGGTTGGCCAAACTATGGTTGTGACTACCAGCACTTAATAATGGGCATCATTTTTTACTAACATTTAATGTTGAAATCAGTACATCATATATGAAATTTTCAGTTATTTTAGAGAATAGCTAATTACTTGAAGAGATGTGCAGCAAAAATTTTATAGTTGGTATCAAAAGATGGAAGTTCCATGAAGCAATATTGCAGACATCTGATAAGCAATTGTATGTACTTGCTTCATTTTGACCTCAAACAGGTGCGCTAAGATCTCATCCCTTTTGCAAATTGTTTCTTAAACTTGTTACTCTGCTGCTTTAGTTTTCAACCAGAGTTGGACGACACCCACTTATACATCACCCTCTTCTGTGATAGTTTTTTATTCAAATTAATAAAATTATTCTTGCTTATGTTACCTATATTGCTGGCTCTGTGGGTGATCATTAGGCTTGCTAGGGCAGGCATTATTGTATTGTTTGTATTCTCAAGAGTGATTATTTCTTCTAAGATGAAAGGTGTACATTCTTCCTGGCTTAAATATATTCACAGTGCTATATGTACAGCACTTGCAACATCAGATTAGCATTAGTATATCCTTACTAGGGTTTCTCAAGCATAAAAATTTCATATACAGTGGTACCTCGGTACTCGACCATAATCCGTTCTGAGGTGGTGGTCGAGAACCGATTTGTTCGAGAACCAAAACCAATTTTCCCATAAGAAATAATGGAAAGTAATTTAATGTGTTCTTACCATTAAGAAAAAAACCTAAAATGTTAAAAGAACGTGTATCTAAACAACAATGAAGACGTGAATGTGCACAAGCAGTACATGATAACGATTCATAAATTTGAAGAGCTTTTTCGCAGATGAGAGTTTCGCTAATGCTGTCCCCTGCCAACATCTTTACCTTGATGAAGATAAGAAGCAACTTCTCCATTTCTTCCATTATCTGAGGCCTTTGTTCACTAATTCCTGTCACTCCCATTGCAACATCAGCTTTCTTTAACACTTCCTTATGCTTCAAGATAGTGGAAATGGTTGATTTCGCCATTTTGTACTGCTACGTGAGGTCAGACACTCGTACACCACTTTCATATTTTGCAATATAATTTCCTTCTTCAGTTCAATAGTGGTCCTCACTATTTTCCTCTTTGCCTTCCCCTTATCACTGTCTTTCTTTGGACCCATAATTAAAGGCTAGAGCAACACAAAAGTTTAAATCTGGAAAGAAATACTGTACTCGAACAAACTGTACGTCTTACTCAGCTCACGGTCAGAGTCGAACTGACGCTTACCCGCTGGCCGAGGAGCGCGTTCAGGTCGACTCGGCTAGTCGAGTACCGAAAATCTGTTCGAGATCCGAAGCATTTTCTTCTTGAATTTTTTGGCCGAGAACCGATTTGGTCGCGTATAGAGGCGGTCGAGAACCAAGGTACCACTGTTGTCTTCTGATTAGCATTTCCGAATAAAATGCTGTTTGCACTGAGGCCTTGATGTAAAATGACACCAAAGAATTTTCTCTTTGATGACTTGGTACTAAATCAATGTTTGTGTTTAAAAACGGTTGTGGTGATGAAAATGTTAGACATAATAAAATAGGTTTCATGGGCAACTTGAACAAAGGAATACTCTGTCAGAAACATGTACACTTGGAGGACATGAGTTTGACTCCTTAAATATTCTGTAAGTTGTTTTCAAGTCGAGTCAGAACGCAGGATAGTTGTGAGGAAAACATGTCCAATTGAATTACATGTTCAAATTAAATGATTTAATGAACAACTTTCATGTTGAGTTGCTAAAAAGGTAGCGTTGTGCACGGTAGCCTCAATTTACTCCTCTGGTTGCTCTATTATTCAAACATAAAAGAATGAATGATGTCACACCAATAAATGGTCTTTTTCTGTTTTGATCGTTCCAGGTTTAATTCAAGGTAAACATGCAGCGTGATAAAATTAGCAAACAAAAATGTTCTTCCAACGACCCTGTCTCAAAGCCAAAAAAATCTAAGGGGCAAAAAAAGAAGAACGCAAAAAATGTTTTGGACTGTAATCCTTCCAAAAGTAGTGATTCTGGTATTCCATTTGATGATATAGAAATGGAGATCGCAATGGGTCATAACGAGTTGCCTGATACATCCAAAAAGGCGTGCAATAAGAACGAAAAGCTGGCAACCAGCAGTAAACATCTTGATGGTGACATAGCTTCTGAGAAAGAAAACAGCAAAACTAATTCTTCGTCTCCAAATGGGGAAATCGAAACAAATGAGGGAGATGATGTGATGGATGAAGACATCGGTGATGAATATGATGTTCCTACGACTGAAAGTGAAGGGGGTGAACGTGCCGAAGCCTCCAAAAAATCCCAATCAGAAAGCGATCTCAGTTTGGAAACTACCGAGGATAATGCTTCTCAAGATGAACAAGAGGCGGAGGATGGGAAAGCCTCGGTTGATAACGAGGAAGAAGGTTCTACAGTAGAAAGCGATGATGAAAATGAAAACAATGAATCAAGCGGGGGCGAATCTGAACATGTGAGTGCAGAAGACTTCGTCGACCAAGAGGCTGAAGAAGGCTCGGAAACGGACGATGATGAGGAATCTATCTTTGAGTCGGAGATAACGCTCTCTTCCGACGAAGAAAAGAAAGAGGCTTTGTTCGCAGGAGGTTCTAGAATGGCCTCAGGAACTGCTGCAAAAAACTCGGATCAAAGGTATGATGATGATGAGTCGGATGACCTGGGAGGTTTTATCGTAGATGACGATTTCATTGAGCCAATGTCAGATGATGAAGCTGCTGACCATCCGGACGTGTGTTTGGAGGATGACGCTGGAACAAAGAAACACAGAAGGATAGTCACACTACCGGATTCCAGCGACTCTGAACACTCAGAAAGTGAATTAGGCCCTGCGCCTCAACGTGGTAAGAAACCACAATCTAAAAAAGAATCTCAGTCGTCCGTGAAAGCTACCGGCGCCAGAGACGAGCTTAAACAAGCAACTGGAGGAAAACACAAACAAAACCCAAATCTTGAGCTCAGTTCAGCCAAATCAAAACGTAAAAAAGCCAAGGATCAAATGCATGTGGGTTCGGAACAAGAAGCCTCCACTTCGAAGGTTCCAGGAGGAAACAGGATACCAGAAGGAACGTCACGACAGGTCTCGAATAGGTCACTCTCTTCGAAAGTGCCGCTTGTGAGCAGACCTTTGAGGAGCCCAAAACTTGCCAGTCCTGTGAGGCCTCGCTTGTCACGGCTGGACGAGTTCCGCATCAGTAAGGGCCTCTCCCCTGCCGTAAAACGGAGAGAGGCGAGAGACGGATCAGAAAATTGGGTCGTGTCCGACGTTCAAGTTTCCATTAGGACCCCTGCTCCTAATTTATCGCCACCGAACAAGAAATATGCGAAGCTCGTCACGCTCTCCAAAAAAAAAGACACCGATAACGCTTGCGTGCGAGCGCTGAAGAGAAGTCGCTGCGAGAGCGAGTCGCCTATACCTAGGAAGAAATCGAGGCGGTAATTTATGAATTTTTTGGTTTGATATTCTTACATACGTTCTTGTGGAAATGTTATTTATAGTAGGAGAAATACATCTGCGCCTTACTTTTCCGACCTATGTCTTCATTTAATTAAAGACGCTAGAGAATTCGATTCTATTCATTATTTGGAATCGCCTTGCATTATTCTAGTGGAACATAACTTTTGTTTGCTTGCATTCGGTGGGCATTTTTGCGGACATGTAACAAAACGGATGTGGTGTCAAAAAGTAGCGCAGTATTTTCACGAATTGCTCTGTTTGGTTTTAGTTTTACCTAAATTCTATGAGACTCCTCTTTTGCATATTAGATGTTTCAAATTACTTCGAAACAATTTTTCTTGATTTATTTGCAGTGCTTAGCGCGTTGTATAACGCAACTTCTTGATGAGTTTGAAACGAACAAGAGTCAAAGTGATGGCGAAGAAACTTACTTTTTTTATGTACCTGTTTGTTCTGAGCGCTCTGTAATCGTCACATTTTACCATGAGGTACCAGAAGTTGCGTATATTTGCTATGTGAACAGTGAAAAGTTCTTCGCATGACTTCAAATTGTTGTGTTTGTGAAGGCACTTAACAGTTCCTCCTGAACAACATTATGTGCACTTCTAC
Source organism: Morinoia aosen (assembly GCA_030386875.1). Classification (NCBI taxonomy): domain Eukaryota; kingdom Metazoa; phylum Arthropoda; class Malacostraca; order Amphipoda; family Talitridae; genus Morinoia; species Morinoia aosen. The sequence continues at coordinate 34,651,579 of CM059577.1, forward strand.
TTCCTTGTTCGTTCGTGTACGTGAACAGGTATTTTCTGCTTCCTTTGTTATGTAGAATGAAGTCTTATGTATCGCAAGGCTCCCCTAAAGAGAAAGAATTTTTTTTTGACTCCTTGTTTAGGTCAAACATCGTCTTCTAAAGCCGAAATGTGATATCCTAATGTGATGAACAGTGTGATATTCTCCGACCTTGTGATAAAATACCGACGGTGGTTACTTACAGTTAATGAATGTGAAGTTCTGATACTTCTTTAGAGTTCACTAGTCGAAAAAGTTCTGCCAAATATTTATTTCCTCACAATTTTCTCTCAATTTAGTGTATTTTAGAATGCAAGTGAGCTCAAGTGTCTGATAACTATATTATCGAAGAAGTTAATCTATACGAGAAATTTATTGTAGTAAGCGACTCGAGCCCTCGAGATGGTCAATATTCGATTTTGACCAGATAGCTACCTATCATATGATTTTGAACTACTTTATAATAAGGATATGCTTCTGTGCTTTGCGTTACTGATCGGTAAAACTGAAGTGCTGTGGTCATGGTGTGTGCGCCTTATGCTACCGTGATTCAATTGACTTATTTCTCACGGGGCGTAATAATGTAAGCCTTTTTATGTTTTGAAGGTGTGGTTTTGATCTTGGCATCTCTTCGTACCTACTTCATTAGGATATCTACGCTCCAGACGACTGCATTTTGGCTGTTCTTGTATCGTGGCTAATGAAGCTGTGAATTACGCTAGCCTCCGTGTTTTTGGTCTACGAATTGCCTCGAGTTGCTTGGTCAGTCTGAGTTCCTAATTATTCAGTTATCTGATGAATAAAATTTCTTTTTGTCACCGTTTATCTATTATTTTATGATTAAGTAGATTTTAATAATAAAATTCTCTTCAATTTTAGTTGGGAGCGTAACATTGTCACGACTGCTGGCTTATGATTTTTTTCTACCCTTTTTTCACTAAACATTTGATTTACAATGTGTTTCGTTTTACCTTTTTAGACGATAATCTCTTAACGAATTATATTGTTGAACACTGGAAGTAACAAGCCACTTGCGTTTTGGTATATTTTTATTTTAATTATTTGATTGCACTGAAGTAGTGGTGTGATGCCAAATGTCCTCTTCGCCCCAAAAAGACTGCTCTCTCTCACATCAGGCTCCTCAAAAAATGGATTTGAACCCTCCGTTGTCAGAGCAATATTACTTCCATAGGTGAACATCCTCGCCAGGTGTATCTACCGTGATGGGCAATTTTTCTCACGAGTTAATTATAAATCATCAATTGTGTTCAGCGCTCGTTGGAAACTTATGAGTTGACCTCTCATTAAAACCACAAGCAATTGATACTCAGTCTTTCTTAGCACATAGATATGTACTGATGCCATCTCTTTTCGTGTGTCGAGACGGGTTTTTTAGGGTTGAAATAAGCAAGAACAATAAGCAAGGCATTCTGTTGCAATTGTGTTAAAACTGTTAGGATTTATTTAGGTGAGTACAATTTTACTCAAACTTGGCTTCAATCTGTGAAATTCGTATTCCATCCTCAGTGATTCTAACGCGTGTCTGAGCTGAGACATGAAATTCAAGAATGTTGTTATTGATATTATTTTAAGCCTATTTATGACCATCGTGGGGGGGGGGGGCATCACCCGTCGATGGTGTCGAGATTACCTGCTGGTCATTGCTGTGTTGCCAGCAATGCGTTTTCGACTTAGGTGCAAGATAATGTAACCGTTTTAGCCATAGGTTGTTGAAAAGAAAAAATCTAACCGAATTTTTTATTATGTTTGTACTAACAGCAGGGGAAGGTTTCCTCCTTTGGATAGTTCGTTTGTGCTAATATACGCCTGGAGTGAGGAATGAATAAATGAAAGCTGTTTTCAATGGAATCTCGTAAATGGTGATGTATAGGAATTTTTAAAAATGTCTTAACACACATAAAAGTACTTGATTGGTAGAACGTACGTCATGCGTTGCGCAGATTATGCCCTAGTCTTGAAATGCTCATGGGAATGTAATGCTACTGCGTAGTGTTGAACAATGCAAATAAAATGAAAGTTTTATCTTCCTAAATTACTTTAAATTGAGGATGTTCGAATAATTTTGATCATTTTCTCTTGTGGTAAAAAGTCAGATGCTTATTAAATTATATGAACTTTGGTGCAATGTAGTTAGAGTAACTGACTCGCTAGCAAACTCATGTTACTAATGAATTTGTTGATCTGAATGAGCGGATGATACTTTCATGTAGGTAAATGCCTCCAAAGCTCCCTTCGTAATTTTTCCAACCATTTTTTGGTACTAGTATTGGTAATAACCCACCGATACCCATGTAATACTATCTATGTGGTCATATAGTGAGTCCGTGATTAAATGTGTGAGGGCTTCGGCCCGATGTAGTCTGAGCTGCGTAGCGCAGACAGACTTACTATGTGGCCGCTGCTACTTGGCCCATGCGTTGAAATTACCGAGACGAGCGGTGTGGAAAGTGAATGTGTATTGAAAGCAGTAGGAGAGGAAAAATGCTACTGACAAGTTCAGTAAAAGTGTCATCTTTTTACTATGAAAAGCAACTTTGGTAGAAGTCCCTGAGCGACAACTAAATAGTCTCTGACCAAAGTTGTCGTAAAATGAGTTTATTATTATTAATAAAGCTCTAAAAAATATTACTAATACGATTATTTTATCGTTAGATTATTTAAAGAAGCAGTATTTGTCACAATAAACTAGTAATTAGCTAATTCAAATTCATTTTAAACTGTTATTTCTCAATTGAATGTATTGGGTACAAAGTGTTCCTCCATAATACATCAGGGTATGTTATCCTTGCTAAACATACCTGAAAGCAAAAGAGAAAAATTGTAGAAATCTAAAATAAAAAGTTTGGCCACTATATATGATATTGAGACGAAATTAAGGGGGTTCTAACCACGGTGAACTCCGGTTGCGATATAATTTTGCTAACTATTTTGTATGCCACTATTCACACGCAACACAACAAATTTATCTATAACTAGGAACTGTTACTTTTTTGCCAGTATTATTAGCGTAGAAAGTATCAAAATATGGTATTGTGGTAATATTTTCTTTGAGCTCATTGACTGTCTTCTTAGATATTATGTAGGTGTGAAATGATAGTTCCCAAAATCTATCTTATATTCTCCTATATTCTGAGACACAGTATAATTTAATTCCACCAATTTTACTTTCAACATTAATTGTTAATATCACCAGTTTCTTGGCTCGAATTTCATTGCAAACGCGCACTAATAAAAGTGTGTTCAAAACAGTGCATGACCACTGGTATTATACTGTTGTTTCTTAACTTGTATATAGATGTATTAACAAACCTAGAATATGCAAGAATGGGAATATATTTTGAAACTATTTCCTCAATCATCTGTTTTGACTATTGATATGGGTATTACGATATGGGTGATATGGGTGTGCTCTCCGTGGCACAGCGGTTAAAGGGTCGGACTTGTATGCTAGAAGTCGCGGGTTCGTATCCCGGCGCTGGCGCGGAGATTTTCCCCGTTGGGTATAAGGGAAAGCTCAAGCACAATACCCCACTCAACCCAGGTGTCGGAAATGGGTACCGGCTTTACGGGGGAACCGTCATGGTGTCCTATATATAGGGTTAGTTATAAGAGATTTGAAAAACCAATGCTAAGATCATATGTATCAGGCTTGATTGGAAATAAAGCATCCCAAAGATGCCGATGTTAACCTAACCTTTACGATACCCATGTGTGAGCCACTAATGTTAAGGATCCTTACGCTAAGACATTTTGAAAACCAACGATATATGTTGTATTATTTTTGTTGGAAATGAACTGTTTTGTCTTCTTTCGTTCGTCGGCGGGTCTTTCGAGGAGTTTGTCACGGCATAACAGGCAGCATTCCGCATTCGGAACAAGCAATTTAAAAGTTGCCCGTAGCTTTAGCAGTTACGCGCCATTCAAAACTGTGACCTTGTTATTCTAAAACATTTTTTCCCCTGCACCCATAAAAAAGTTTCGTTCAAACCTTGCAGGCTCGCACCCTCTGAAATACAAATACCAACATATAGTCGATATCTATTTCCTTTAGCTTTTCTCGCACCTCGTGAAATACCCTCTCGCAGCCACAGTGGGTGCGAGCTTCTCAAGGGAGGTCCTCCGGAAAAAATGTTTTTTTGATCCGATTGGTCTGAAATTTGGTCAGTATATGTAGTTTTGCAAGACAAACATATTTGAACTCCTGAAATTTTTTGATTTAGGCCTTAGTTTTTCCGCAAAATTTGAAATATCAGTTTTTTGAGTCATTTTTATACCTATTTCAAAAGAATAGGAGTCATTGAGTTTTTATGCTAGAACAAATTCAAAGATAGTTTTGGAATCCTTGGAACATTTCTAACAAAGATAGGCCTATATTCAGGGATTTTGAATTTTTATTTTTATTTATTTTTGTATGCAAAAATTTAACTACTAATATATCAGAAAAAATGAAATTTTTGGATTTCAACTATTATAAAAAAAATTAAAATGTATAAATAGAAAAATTGGGAGTATAACTTTGTTAAAAATGTTCCAAGAATTCCAAAACTGTCTTTGTTTTCTTCCTAGCATAAAAACTCAATGACTTCTATTCTTTTGAATTTTGAGTATAAGTGACTTTACAGTTTACAGTATAGGCCAAAAACTAAATTTTTTGTTTTAGTGTGATATAATGCAAAATTACGTAATTGAATGCTGTTTTCATTTTGATTTCGATAATCTCCGTGCATAACATCATATTCACACTGTGAATTGTAATTTACAAACAAGAAAAAAATTTAAAAAATTTTGACTTATTTCATAAAATTATGAAATTTTTTATTTTCAGTTTGATTCTTATGAAATTTGACTATTGTTTGTAACTTTTAAAAAGAAACACAATTTCTTCTGTACATTTTTTTGATTCAGGTCTTTGTTTTTGAAAAAATTTGACATAGGCTATTGGTTTTTAGTCCACTGGTATTGATATTTCAAAAGAATAGACCTCGTTGAGTTTTTATGCAAGAACAATAACAAAAACAGTTTTAGAATCCTTGGAACATATCTAACAAAAAAACATTCGCAAATTTTCCATTTCTTCTTTTGTTTTCATTTTATATGGGGTCAAAATGTGCTCGAAAATTTAAGATTTTGGTCCCCTAACCTCCCCGGAGGGGGGATCTATTGTCCGTAGCGCCATAAAATTTTAGGACCGAATAGTCCACCACCTAAGGATTCTTTTCCAACAATAAAATGAAAAATGACCAACGGAGTGAAAAGGGGCCCCGGAGGACCTCCTTAAGGCCCTTTTACACTGACGGTTTCTTCACGCTCCACACCGTCGCTCCATCCATGTTCTGCAAATTATTCTGGCAGTATTGTAAGAGCAATAATGACGATTACTGTCTCGGGGGAAGGAGCGTAGAATTAAGCGGCAATGTAAAAGCAAGTTGGTGTGCACTGATGCTCAATCCTCTCGTGAGAGGAGATATGAGAAGTTCACCGCTGCTCCGCACCGTCGCTCCACACTGCTAGTGTAAAATACGCTTAATTAGGTTGCAACCCCTTGTTCTAGAGCAGTGATTCTCAAAATTTTTTCTCCAATTCCTCACTTTTTAGTGAGGCAATTCTCGATCAATGTGAAGCGTGATGTGATCAAAGAAAATGGGAATTTCATTCCCAAAAATCACTAAAAGAACCCATTTAAGAACGTTTCACAAGAATGACATTCTGCTCGCTGATCCGTTGTTCTAGAATTATTCAACTTTGAACTTGGCTTTTGTGTGCCAAGAAAGCGAGCAGGCCAAGTGGAATTTAATTAATAATGGAAGCTAATTAAATTAATAATGGAAGCTAACCCCTTATTACAAACTTTAAGAGGTTGGGTCGTCATGAGGGAAAGCCACAGTTCTTCTAGTGAAAATTGTAAATAAAGGTTGAAGCAACCAATTAAGGTCACGTCAGCAATTGTGTTTACATCTGCTCCATGATGGCGGTGGCCGTACTGGGTGGCGCCATCTATGAGCTGGTTGTAAAGGTGATGGTACCGGGTGGCACCATCTATCAGCTGACTGTAAAGGTGACGACATAATGACGACTAAAAAAAACGTTAAAAGCACCGGTCAATGTGAAGTTTCATGCAATCACGGAAATTGATAATGATATTCCAAACAATCACTAAGGGAACCCATTTAAGAACGTTTTTCAAGAACGACATTCTGCTCCCTGATGCGTTATTTTCGAATTATTGAACTTTGAAGTTGGCTGTCGCGCGCCCAAGGAAGCGAGCGTAATTTAATTAAAAACGGAAGCTAACCCCTATTACAAACGTAAAGAGGTTGGGTCGTGAGGGGTAGCCACAGTTCTTTTAGTGAAAAGTATAAATAAAGCTTCTAAACCACCCATTAGGGTGACGACCGCAATCTTGTTTACATCGGGTCTAACATGGCGACCACCATGGGCGCCGCCATTTTGGACCCGATGTCAACAAGATTGCGGTTGTCACCCTAATGGGTGGGTTAGAAGCTTTATTTATAATTTTCACTAGAAGAACTGTGCCTCCCCCTCACGACCCAACCTCTTTACGTTTGTAATAGCTTCCGTTATTAATTAAATTACGTTTCGCGCGCTCGCTTCCTTTAGCGCCAAGGCCAACTTCAAACTTCAATTATTCGAAAATAACGCATCAGCGAGCAGAATGTCATTCATGTAAAACGTTCTGAAATGTGTTCCTTTAGTGATTCCTGGGATCGGCATTATTATTTTCCGTGATTGCATGAAACTTCACATTGACCAAAGCACCAAGTACAAGAAATAGTACGTTAACTCTTTTATGTTATTGACTGATAACAATATTTCTTATTATTTTATTAAAAATTTCTATCATTCTTTCATTTCTATGAAGTTCTGGCAAAACTGTAACGCCTCATGATCCGAACTTTGCCTTTCCGGACCCAACCGGGTCGTAATCTGTGTTGCACATTTTGCGCGGGAAAGCGATTTCACCTATAACTTTAAAGCTGAATAATTCAAAAATAACGCATCAGCAAGCAGAATGTCATTCATGTAAAACGTTCTTAAATGGGTTCCTTTAGTGATTCTTGGGAATACAATTCCCATTTTCTTTGATCACATCACGCTTCACATTGACCCTTTTTTTTTGAACCTAAAGCAATGATTTGGTATACTGATAAGAAATGCCATTTGAAATTATTTATCGTTTGTTAAAAATGTGATTTTTCCCATAAAAAACGAGATATTCATAGAAAATAAAATTTTTGGAGGTTTTTCAAAATGCATCTCCTCCAACAGTTTTTGAGCTACAGTGATGATTTTGATATCATTGGGTGCGGAAAGATGTGGACATTCCAAAATTTCCAATAATATTCTCCAAATTTTCAGTTTTTATAAAAAATGAAAAAAATTGATAGCAACTTTTTTTTGGAAAAAATGCGGATTTATGTAATAACTTGAAAAAAAATTAATTGTGAAATAAATTTAGTTTCCAATGATACCAAAATCATCACTGTAGCTCAAAAACTGTAGGAGGAGATGCATTTTAAAACCCCACATTCCGAACTTCTAAAAAAGGCAGGTAAACATAAACAATTGTAATTTTTCTTCGTTATTATTTGTGGGTTCAGGTTAGACCCCTGAAATCATTATAGAGTAATACATAGACATAGGAGATGACATAGCAACGTCGCGCTGTGAAGAAAGTGCCATGGGGGAGGTGTAACATGATAAAATATCACTTTCCTCTCCCCTCCATTCTTCAAACCCTCGTAGCGGGCAAACAAGTGAACGTACGAGTCATTTTTTCACAGGATGTATGTACCTGATCTCTTATACTTCTTATAGCAGCAAAAGTCCTAGTTTCCCAAGTAATCTCAAAAACATTGGTTCCAATGGGGGGTGCTGTCCTTGAGGGGATCTACTACCCTGGATTACCTAATTGACAAAATTTTACCAAGTTCCCTGTTCACGTTTCTATTGCATCTAGAGGAACAAAAATGCATACAGGTATGTAAAATTGGATTCTGAACACATTTACTTCCATAAAATTTTTCGATTTTTTCAAAAGGGAAAAAGGTATTGGGCAAATTTACAACACTATATAAATTGTTTTTTGTGTTTTTTTGTAAATTAGAAAAATAAATGATTTTATTTTAAAACCTGAAAAAGTGGGTGTTGCGGAAAAGTGGACCTTGCCCACAATTTTAAAGTTACAGAACTGGATAAAGGTTTTCTAGGTAGCTAATTGTCTTATTTTGAGATCTGGTGATAAGGTTTTTTGATAATTTGATTTTTTGAATTGAGATTTTTTCCCAAAAATCGACCACTTTTTTCGTATTTTCAAATTCTTCTGCTTATAATTTTCAACATAATTTGAAATTAAAAAAACTGTACCACCGCATCTCTAGGATATTTCAATCGCTATCGATTGATATATTTGCCTTTCCTGTACATTCAAAACTGTGGGAGAAGACCCTCTTCATAGATCAAAAAGTTAAATTCGGTTGTCCTAATAAATTATCAATTTTCATTATTTTTAATTTTGTTGTTTCAGGCCAAAATGAATTTCTGAGACCTTCCAAGTACTATAGAGGAAGGTCCCAGAGATTCATTATATATATGAAAAGAAGATAAAATTTGTTAGAAATAAATATAAATCAACAAGGATACCTTCTCACATGAAAAATCTATTCACACTGTCCAGAACATTAATTCAATATTCAAGAAACAATTACATTTTTCAGTTTTTTTCCTTAAAAATGCTTTATCCTCTAAACAAGTGATGGTAGATAACCCACAAGTAGGTTTCTAATATTGTGTTAACCTCATTATGATCCCACATCTGGTTAGTGTCTTGATGGGAGGACATGCTGTATTATAGGTACTAGTCCACCCCCCTTTATTTGAAAAAAAAGAGAGCGAAATGAGAGAAAGGCCGTAAGAAATTAAAAAATACAATCTCTCGAGAGTTGATGAGGCCGCGTGAACACGGCCTGTCAAAATATATAGGGCTGGAGCTTGTATCTCAGATACGCTCATCACACACTTTCGGCTGGCTTCGGACAGACAGACCGACGGACGGACGGACGCGGCTCTTATTATAGTATAGATTTGGTGGAATGAATTCATTTTGAAGTAAAATTTTGCTAAATTTAGCTTTTGTTATAATATACACAAATTTAACAAATTATGGTGCACCAGAAATGATTGCCTGCATTAAACAGGCTAATGGAGTGCTCACAGCTGTGGGAATTTCAATGTTGGGAATTTTTTATAGCATACTAAAATAAAGCTTAAAATAATTCTTGATTTTAAACCCCAAAAATAAAAAATTAGTTTAAAATTTAATTTATATTTATGAGCTGTTTTTTACAGAATAGGTAGATATTATTTTAGTAGCCTCAATAAAATATTTTTTGAACCTAAAATTTATGGACATGCAGCTCATGTTTGTCTTTCTGGTGAGCAAATATGCTATTATTGCCTGTAGTAATTATTAATTATTATTTTAGCAGAGTTTGTTATTCAATGTGTTAACAACGCTTAAAACAAATCAATGGATGACACATGGAGTGATCTTGAAATAGTGGAAGATGATGCTTCTATGGAATTTTTTCCTCTCTTTACCAATGAAAAAGGAGCTCCCATTATATTCTCTATGTATGAAGGCCCAGAAAAGGACAGGATAAAATCTCTTGTTGAGGTAAGCCTGTTTTTTATAAGTGATCATTTATGTACTAATAGTAACATCCCAAAGTTGATATGTTTCCATTGTAAGTAGATATGAGACAAGCTTATGTTGCTATAATGATTTTTTTGATGGATAGAGAACTATGAATAGTATATGCAAGAGAAAGGTAGGAAGCTGTTGAAGAAAATCTTTGTGTGGTAAAACTTAGAAAAGTTTGTCAGGGTTACAGGGAACTGGCTGACTTAAATCTAGCATCAGTTTATTTACATTTTTGGAAATTTGGAATGAAATTCATAAGTTTTGTTTGAAAAAATTGTGATAGAGCTATTTATCAGAATGTTGATCTTAAATGTTAAATAATTGATTTTATGAATGAATTTCTATGTCTTTCTGCAGTATGTGTTTTTAGGTACTATTGTATAATTTGTAATAGGATTTTTGTGGTTGGTTTTCTGCTCTTTGAACTCAAGTTTGCTCAAGTATGGGAATCTGCAGAAGCATTAGGTCTTTTGGTTTTGAGCCTGACATTATTTTGTGAGATCACAAATATTTAACTTGGAAGTTTTTAGCTCTAAAATGAAAATTTTGTTTATATTTGATTATTAATGTTTGATTTTGATCTACGTTTAATATTTTTATTTTTATATTGACAGGATAATGGTGGAAGAATGATGGCAGCCCCTGGAGGTGATCACACAATTCATCTTTGTAGTGCTGGCAAGCGCACCATAAGTTTGTATCCTACTTTCAGCCACAAGTATGTGGACGACTGTATCGCGCACTCGCAGTTGGTTAACCTCTTTAATTACAGGTAATCAAGCTCCTTGAACAGTTCTATTTCTGATCCTAGCAGTCTTGTGAATAGATCCTAAGGGTTAGTTGTAATTAAAGCTTTCTTTTCATTTTTATCCCTTATGAGTTATTTGCCAATTGTGTTATTCTGGGCCACCACAGAGAGATACAACTACTGTATCAAAATGAAGATTAATGCTCCTAGGGGAATTATGTGGGATCCCAAGCCAAAAGCTAGGTAGGCTCTCTTTTTGTTGAAGTAAGATAGGTTTTGATTCTGTTATTGACCTTTTTTGGTTCACTTTTACCCTGGTTATCAGCATCTACTCTTTGTTCTTCAACTTTTATCTTGTTTCATAAACTTTTTTACTAGCCTACTGTTTCTAGGTCCCTCATGCATGGACTCCACATTTTCTGAAGTCTATACCTCCTTCCTCTCTGTGAAATGCCTTTGTTACAGTTAGGGAGGCTTAAGCTAACATCTAATCTAATCATTTTCTCAGTGCTTTAGGTGTATGTCAAATGAAGAAACTGACTCGAGAAAACTAAACTACATGTGGCAGTTTGTGCTTCAAATATGTGCTATAACTATGTTACTGGATATGGTACCTGTCATGGCTGCACTAAATCAGCTCAAGTGTGTTCAAGATAAGTGCTACCATATAATTATTAGTTTTAAATATTGCATAGAAGAAAAATTTATTGTCAGAATTGCAGGGTCTACCCAAAGCCTTCTACCTGAAAAAAGAAATATTACATGTAGCTAAATTTATGTCAAAGATTGTAGTGACTACAAGGATTGGCTGTCTGGAAAGGACAATTACTCTGTAGCAAAATTAAATCGTATAATTTCTAGCTTTGTCCTAAGCTTCCTGTATCTGAATGTAAAAATTTACTGGAAAGCATAATTTTGAATTATAATTACAGGCTTGACCCTGGGTATGCCATCTCTGCGACGGACCTCATGTACGTGATGCTTGGGGTGCAAACGTGGCGGCAGGTTTCCAGCGGTGGCTTCTTTAAAACGTAAGTCAGATCAGCAAGGTATGATTGGGCCTTTATCTTCATTACTGTGGCTAGAGTTATCATTAATCCTGCAGGGAATCTTGTTTTTGGTGTGAATTTTTGTTTTAAAAGGAATTATTCAACAGATGAGTCTTTTTCTAAGATTTTGTGTGGAAATTTGTTGGATGACCAAAGTTGCATCTTTGTCTTTGACTGTTTTCATGATCAAAATAAACTTGTTGGAACTGGAATGAAAATAAATTTTTAACATTTTTTTAGTGATTTTTTGTATAGAAACATAAGGGTATTATAGAGTTATAGTAAATTTTTGCTCTAATTATAAATTTCTGAAAATTCAATGAAATTTTGCCTCTGACTAAGTATTCAAGTACAGATTTCAGAAAATAAGTTCTTAGAATTTTGTGGAAAATTGTGACTGAGCAAACTTGCTGTAAGCCCCGAGGCTGGAGCTACCATTGTCGTCAGATAGGGAAGGAAAGGCTGGACCGTTTCTATCAGTTTTATTGGGGATCGGAGCTCTCTAGCCAGGTGCTACCGGCGGAAAATGCTCAGTCAAAATGCGATTGCTCAGACACGACGAGCGCTTTTACCCGGCTCGGCTGACGAATGTATGAAGGGAGGCATATTGCATTATTTTTCAAGAATATTTTTTTAACAAAAATTGGATTTCTATCATGTTCTATAATACATGAAGTGCATTTATTGATCAAAATTAAATTTTTTTTAACTGGAATTACAAGGAATTTATGGCAATTTTTTCCTGTGTTTTTTTTTTATAGAAATCTGAGGGTATAGATGGCGTTATGGATAGTTCTTGCTTTAGAATTGAATATCTAAAAATTTATTTAAGTGCCGTGACTGTCGTCTAGAAATAAATATTCAAGCACAGTTTTCAGAAAGTACATCAGTTCTTGAAATGTCATTGAAAATTGTCCTTGAGCAAACTTGCAATACTTATGAAGGATATTCTGTAACAAAAATTAGTCATATTGTCTTCTTCAACACATCAAGTACATTTTATGTGTTTAATGATTGAAATTAATTTGTTTGAACTGGAATTATTAAGAATTTTTGACAAATTTTCCTGTGATTTTTTTTTTACAAAAACCTAAGGGAAAATTTTTGCTGTAAGTATAAATACTTTTAAATTGAATGAAATTCTGTCCATGAATAAATATTAAAGCGCAAATTTCATAAAACACATCCAGTTCTTATAATTTAGTTCAAAATAGTCCCTGAGCAAAATAGCAATATTTTTCAAGAAAATTTTGTAGCAAAAGTTGGAGTTTTACTTTCTTTAACTCATTGAGTGTGTTTAATGATTAAAATTAACTCATTTGAAGTAGAATTACCTGGAAAAATAGTTGAAAATATCTTGTCATTCCAGTTCCAAAGAGTTGATTTTGATAATTAACTGCTCTAAAAGTACTTAATGTGTTCTAAAAAATTATTATACTCTAATTTTTGGTACAAAATTATTAAACATTTTTTGCAAGGTTGCTTGAGCATAACTTTCACCAAAATTCTAATAACTTGAAATGATTGCAAATGGTTCAAATATTGCATTCTTATGAATTAGCTACTGAATCCTTTCTAATGTTTCATGAATTTAACATAAGAAGTTGTTCATGGTCTATTCTATAATTATTCACTGCCTAATGTTCCACTTACATTGGAATGTATGCAAGTCTTCATAAGATTCTCACAATTAATGATTTTCTCACATTTGCACAACATAGCTAAACCTTTCATATTGGCCCTTTAAAATGTTGAGCAAGCTATTAGAGTTGTGTTGGAGAGTGGAATTGTTTATTGTTTTATTCCTAATGCAATTCTGGCTTATTAGATTCTTTTCTGTAAGGAGTGACTAGATTTACTCAATGTTCAAATGATATTTTGTCTAATGATGCATTAAAATTTTGATGTGTTCATTCATTTACAATTTTAGAATATTTCCTTGTATTAATTCTTCTTGAATTTGTGTAAAATTTATTAATACTCTTAATTTTCAAATTGTGCAGACCAGTAGTAGAAAGAAGGTTCTCATCATCATCTTCATTTTCTTCTGACGATGAGAGCCTTTGTGTGAATGCACAAGTGACACGAGGAAACCTCAAACAGAAGTAAGCCATTGTTTCTCATCTTTTGAGGTTTTTCATTTTTAATTTCATTGTGGAGATCAAATGGTCTTCAAACTTGTGGAGTTCAAAATAGAAGTGATCTTAATCCTGTAATGACCACCCTCTCACCTAAAAAAACAGCACTAATCATTAATAACATTCTTGTATTTTGAATGGTGCCCTCTATTTCACAGTATGGGTGGTATTTTCAGTGATGTTCTGTTCACAAGATAATAATTCAATTTCTATAATAAGATGGACAGGATTTTTGCCTAGTGCCTCAGTGTCACTGCCAGTAATGATATTTAAATCATCAGAAACAAACTTCATGAACTCACAAAATATGTCTATGTTTCACTAAGTTTCATCTGTTTAGGTAGAAATGTACTTAGCTTTTGTGTCTGTGGTAGTGGCTTTGTTGCTTGGAGAGAGAGCTGAACTTTTGATGATATATTGCACCTGGTAGTTTTCAAGGTATTATAGCCTTTTCATTTTAAGCATTGATGTAGCTAAGATTGGAGGTTCTATGGTTATTATTATTACCAATTTCTCTCACTAACTTTGTTAAATGAATGAGTGTTATAAACACATATTACTTCAAAAGCATGAGAGTTTGAAACTCATTGTTATTTTTATCACTGTTATTGTAAAATAACTACTAACAATACTAGGAGTATACATATAATTAACAGGTTGAGAAGGTAAACCTTTGGCTGCGCTGCTTTTATTACCTCTTAGTTTTTTTGGACAATGTTGATAGTTTAAGGAATATAAAGTGAATTTTTAGTTATATTTTTGAGATCCAGTTGCTATAATTTTTGATGTCTGCTAATGTACTAGAAAAGGGCTTCAAATGATCATTAATAATTTGTTTACTTCATCAAAAAATTTACCTACTTTTTAGTGGTTCGTTATATCTTATTTCAGGCTTACACTTTTCTGTCAATGAATAATGAAGTGACCACCACAAGTCAAATTTTGTTGGCTTGCAAAGTATGCTGACTGAATGTCAGCATACTTTCTGGTGTGAATTGCCCAAAACAGAAATGAATATACAGTCTTACCGCACATCACGAAATAAATTTGTTCCAGAAGTGGTTTCCTAACGAGATTTTTTTGTAAGTAGAGTTGCATTTTTCAAAGGCCTGATTTGTTCCAAGGCCCCTAACACTACTCTCTAAACCCTTTAAAACTTATAAAATCAATTTTGTTTGAAATACCCCTTAGGGGGATACAGCTATTGTATCTATGGGAATTAGCAATCCCAGGGGGAAAATGTGTGAGTGCTCAAGCTGAGAGTTAGGTAGGCCTTCTTTTTGTTGAAATAAGATCTTTTTTGTTTTGTTAAGGACTACTGTTTTTTGTTCACTACTGTCTTGTTTTCAGTACCTACTACTTTCCTCTTTAAATTTTATCTTGTTTCATGAACTTTTCTCAACTTACTGTTGAGACTGTGGTTACTTACCCCATTCTATTATCTCTATACTAAATGGTGCCTTCCTCTTTTTGATACCCTTTTTTTGTAGTGGTTAACCCTTTAACGTCCGAATTTTTGTACTCATATTACCGTTAACACAACCACCGTCACTAAACTGGCGCTGGCATCAGGCAGTCACCAATATCAGGATGGGATAGGAACTGCCACCCGGCAGAGAACTTCAAAGAACACATTAGGGAACTAATTGAACAAGAAATACAATATATTGAGGATATTTTTGAAAGAGGACACTGGTGTCCTCTGGGGCGTTAAAGGGTTAAGGAGGCTTAAACTACCTTATAATCTTAGTTTCAATCGTTGTATGAAATATGTGTTGAAAGTAAAGGAAAATTATTTGTTGAACCACTAAAATGAAAAAGAGTAGAAGTGTTGGAAGAAATACTGTGAGAAAAATTTCTGACTGAGCTATGCATAACTCTGCCTGTACCTCTTATTCTGTAGTAAAGTGGAGGAGTATAGGTAATGGATTTCATTTGGAGTCAATTGGAAGAAAGCCTAAATGTGGTTCTGTTTTTGGTTCTGTGTTTTATTGTTGAAATATAAAGTGCAAGTATTAAAATAATCTAAACTGTTTAATCATGCTTCTAAATTGTGGTTAATTATTGCTGGTGGTAAATTGAATTGGGCTGCTTAAATTGCTTTAGAATCGGCAGGAAAGTCAAAAATTTCAAAGAATTGCCTTGAAATATGTATCGGTGCCTTTATGTTTAGGCAAGATTTAAATTTAGTATTTCATTTTATGAAATAAAATAAATTTCTGTTTTGTTGTGTGACAAATTCCTAAAAATGCTCTCTTTCTCAAACTTCTCTATAGTTTGAATTGGGAAGTTTCATGTCCAAAATGCTTCACTAAAATTCCATTTTAATTTTTTACATCTTTAATTGAATTTTAAATTACTTCCATGATATATATGGTATGCGAATGATTTCCCTGATATACCACTTTGAATGACTCAATAAGGACTACATGCACTAGGAATGGTTTTTTGTGGCTTATAAATTTAAGACACTGTTTCGGGGTCAGAATTTCCTATAATACATCATCGATCTTGTATAGTGAGTCTAAAACTGTTGGTGAAATGAAACCTTGGTGATTGATATAGTTTACTCAGAACCAGAATATGAGAAATAACTAATCCAGAGGCACAGAAAATAGAAGAAAATGTACAGACCGGTATGATAAGATGAGCCAAGAGTAGGAAGCATAGGGAGCATGGACATGAGGTGTTGACTTGCTGGCTGAAAAGAATGAGTGCAACTTATAAGTACAAGAACCGCAAGCAACTCCCATGACCAGGCTTTACAAAAAGAATAAAACAAACAACATAAATTAAACAGAAATTAGAAGCAAATAAATCTCAAAATGTAGAGTAAATCAAAATAAATCAAAAATACTAATTATATAAGTAAAATGAACATAAAGAACAGAACTTCAATTCAAAATAATGGAAATCAATCAAAATGAACATCTCAAGACACAATGGGAAAAATAAAAGAAGCAAACCAAATCAGAAACCAAAACTGATGAACTGAAAATTCCAAACAGGCACATGCTAATTAACTAGAAGAACCATTCAACTCACCTCCCAAGATGGTTGCACTCAAGCAAGCCAGGTCTTCCAGGCTTAAGATTAATTTATGCACAATAATAGCTTATAGCAGAGCAAGAATCTAGGCTGAAACAAACAAAAAGAAACACAAATAAGGCATGCCATGCAATGCTATCACAGAGCACACAAAAACCACAGCCGATAGTGCGTGATGAAAACCTTAGGAGGCCTCCCGGTAACAACACAGAACTGCAGTAGGCCCTTCTTGCTCTTTCCTGTGAATTGCTTCAGTTCCTACATGAAAAATCTTCCAAAGTAGTTTACTGTCTCTGTCTACAATGCACTGGTTATTGTGAAGCAAATAATTAGTGATTTTTTTATGTTTGGTTTGTTTTTCTTTTGAGATATTTACATTCAAGCCCACTAAGGGCTGTTGACTCAATATTGTTAGCCTGGAGTGTGTTTCACATTTTTTTTTTCTCTTCAATAGGAATGAGCCTTATTTGGGTTATTCTGGAGGTTAGATATGTTGTGGTAAAGACTAAACAGCATGGAAGTATTTCTAGATTATTTTTTATTCTTGTTTGGTCATAAATTTAACTTATTCGGCAAACACTTGATCTATTACGACCTTGTTCTGCAAGGGCTTTTAGATTTATATCATTGTTAAGCAAATGCTTTCAAGTGATTTTTTTAACCATGGCCAGTGTGTTTAGATGATTTTCTAACCTGAGTTTATATATTTGTAACCAATTGAAATGCCTTTATAGCAGCTTTGGGTGGTGAAACGTAAAATATTTGTTTCAGATACCATGGGAGCAGGCGTGTGGATTACTCACACGAGGACAGAATGGCCATAGTCCGCTACATTCTCGATCACAACTTAGCCAGTGAAGTCAATGGCCGCAGAATGTGGGAGGAGATGGCTAGTGCAAAAGTTGGTCCTTAAGTACTTGTTTTGGAAAAAAAATTGCATATAACATTGTAGTAGTGTTTCTTTTAATTTTTTTTTTTCATATTTTCTATTTCTAATAATTTTCTGTTTAAATATGAACTTTGAGTTTGTCTTGAAGTAAGTACTAAAAAAAATTGTGTGCTTCATGCAGCAATGTATTACAATTTTTCACTTGTAAAGTTTTGTGCATTGCTTCTTAGTTACTTCAATGATATGCATCCGTCTTTTTTCAACACTATGCATTTGCATTGAAGGAACTATGAAACTAAACTAGAAACTAATTTTCCTTTAAATTGTCTATAACACTCTTGTTTCTCTAATTAGGATGGTTCCTCCATTTGTGTCAATCTGTTGGCAATATTTTTTGTAAGAAATATTATTTGAGAAAAATTATCCTATCCCATGTTTGAACAAGAGCTTACTTTTCTGTTCTTTTTCTAATTACACTCCATTCATAATTACAGTGCTTTTATTGGGCAGCATTTTTATTTACAACATCAAAGTGCATCATACGTAGTTATAACACCCTCTAAACGCACGATTCTTATTTGTACCTTCCAAAATAGATGAAAAAGTTGCAGTCCTGTTTACAATACCTTCAACATCCCCATTCATGTTGAGAACACCCTCAAAATGCATTCTTTTTTAATCCAAAACACCTTTAAAATGCTGCATTTTCAAGTACAAATGCCTCTATTAGACTAAGCGCACCATTAAAACCACTTGCCATTTCTATTTATTTCTAACGAGACGTCCGTTATCCATGTCTGTCTAGCAGACGTGAAACTAGCTCTTTTAACAACAGTGGAGTATTTTCTTTTGTTCCTTATTAGTTCTACTTCCTAATATATTTTTGTATTTCATACCTACAATCATTGCTAGTGTGACTTACCCATGTGACTGTCCATTCCATGCTAGTGTGACTGTGTTAACTTGGCTACTTCATAATAGACATAATCTATAATAGACCATCATTTTACTTCATCTGTGTATGTAGATGATGGATTCAGGGATCTAATCGCAATGCTAGTTCATTGAATGTGGTCTCATATTTTCAGGTGTGTCAAAGCAAACGATCGTGGCAGAGTCTGAAAGAACATTTCAGGAGGAAGATTGTGTTTAACTACCTCGAGAATATGAACATTCCATTGGCAGATAAGCTCAAACTTGCTTCCAAGTAAGTTCAAACGGGTAATAGATGTATAGTTTAAGTGTACAATCAAGCTGCAAGGATGGGAAATACAGTATGGAAAAAAAGGCGTCATCTGCTAAATATCAAAGCAGGGTTTAATTTGAAGATATATTATAGGAACTCAGGAAAGGGACAATATTTTTTATCTAGAAACTTTCTGACGGAATTATCAATGATTAATTTTGGATACATATTTTTAATCAATAATGTCTTAATAAATTCTATTTCATAATGGAATATTTCAAAACTATTAGAAATGCGATATGCGCGATGAAGTAATGTAATTATGTAAGATTTGATATATCCCTTATAAATACAACTGAAATAGTTCGTACTGAGGCCAGTAAATGTTGGTTTTCTGTAGACAGAAGTAATAAGCCTAGAGTTAGACTTCTTTACAAGTACGTCTTAGAAAGGGATTTGCCCATTTTGCGCTATTTCCATGGTAAATTTAAGGAGATCGTCCCAGGCCCCTGCCGCTCAGGTGGTCATTTTTCATGTTTTTGTTGGAAAAGGAACCTTAGGTGGTGGACTATTCGGTCCTAAAATTTTATGCCGCTACGGACAATTGATCCTCCCCCCAGGGCCAATAAGAGGGCCAATCACAATTCACACTGTGAATATGAAGTTATGTATGGAAATTATCGAAATAAAAATAAAACTGCATTCAATTACATAAATTGTTCATTATATTACACTTCGACAAAAAATTTCGTTTATTGCTTATACCCAACACTTCTAACTTTCAACATTCAAAATGGGACTAGTCCTCGAATTTTGATGCTAGAACAAAACCAAAGACAGTTTTAGAATCCTTGGAACATTTCTAACAAACTCTCATGGGCTTTTTTTCAAATTCAAATTTTTCGAAAAAATATATAGCTCTAAACCCCCAAAATTACTGTTGTTTAAACAAATTTTAAAAAATTTGAAAAAAATTGAAAAAATTTGAATTTGAAAAAAAGCCCGTGAGAGTTTGTTATGAATGTTTCAAGGATTCTAAAACTGCCTTTGGTTTTGTTTTAGCATCAAAACTCGATGACGAGTCCCGTTTTGAAATATCCATAACATATACCAAAAAACTAATTTTTCTTGAAAAATAATAAAACTAAAGCCTAAATCGAAAAAATGACACGAGTACAAAAGGTATACTTTCGCAAAATACATATACAGGCAAATTTTCAAACGAATCGGACGAAAAAAGTTGAAAAAGTGGGACGATCTCCTTAATGTTCGGATGAGATGCACCGATATAATCATAAAACCTAATAGCTTCATTTTCGGAACGGAACAAAACAAACGTATCATCTAAATATCTACGGTAGAATAAGGGCTTAAATCCTGCAGGGCATTGGAACTGAAAAGAGAAGTATCCAAGAAAATGAAAATATGTATCCAAAATTTATCGTTGATAATTCCGTCAGAAAGTTTCTAGATAAAAGAATATTGTCCCTCTCCTGTCGCCTTAAGCATAGCAAAACAGAAATTGTATATAGAATTACCTTTTTTGGGTTATTTGAACTCGGAACTGAAAAGAGAAGTCGTAGCTCTGGTTAGTAGGTTTTTCAATACAGTTGGTTGGCATCAGTGTTTCATAGAAATAGTTTTAAAATTGGTTCATATTTAGGAGGAAAGATTGTCTGAAGGAGTGCCTGTTGAGTGGATGTGTTTATTTTTATAAGTGTGACTGCTGCATGCAGACTTATGTTGGTAGTACTAGACTACAACAATTTATCAGACACAGCCAACACTCAGGAATTTCCCATAGAACCGGTCGCATACTTTCCTCTCCTTCAAATTCAGCAATCCGAGATCATTACCAGCAATTTAATCATCCTTTCAGAACAAAAACCTTCTCCACTTTGTGTACCACCAACAACGAACAGGATCTTCGCATTTTAGAATCTTTATTCATATCTACCCATAGACCTGACTTAAATAAAGATTCGAGTGCTGTCAAACTAAACATTGCCTCAACCTACTGACATATTTCTGTGTGTGTATGTATGTAGAGTGTGTTAGCGCGCGTCTGTTCGTTAGGTTCCTATGTGTAAATGTATGAATGTATGTGCTTGTGAAAGGGTGGGTAGGTGAGCCAATGCGAATGATCATTTTTACTGCACTTGAATGAGAAATAGGTTTGAAGTATTTATAGATGTTTGTTTACTTATTTTTCGTATTTTTTGAACATTTGTATTTTTTATTATTTTTGACCTCGTTGTATGTTTTTCAGCACTGAAGACGGAATTTTAACATTCCGAAACGTTTGCCAAAATAGAAACAAATAAAAATGTATATTTTTACGTTGGTTCTCCTTTTTATCTTGCGCGTGAGATTCTCTAAGAATCGACCCATTGAAAATTTAATGTAAGACAGTTTTCATGAATATGTCAGTATGTTCTCTTCATAATTAGGAATAGTAGCCACGCTATATTATTTACTGGTATTTTGACGAGCTATTTCTTTAATGAAGCCTACAGAACATATTAGTATGTGAAGCATGGAGTTTAAAATAGAACACCTGCTCAAGCATGGAGTGTCAGTGCTATTGTGTATTGTAGAAGTCATCCCAAACGTATATATCATGCATTACGCTTTTGAGATTCATGTTCCTAACATTCCTGATGTAGGGAAGCATACTGCACTTCTCTTCATCGTAATTTGTTATTGCAAGGTACATTTTGGCTTTTCTTAGTCCTCACTTTTTCATTACAAATGTCACGGCTGTATCGTGCACGTGATCACCAATACTTCTATACTTTACTAGCTCTTAATTATTTGATGTTTCATTTTAACCTTTTTCCTTACTTGATAACCTGCCATGTTTTAATAAGCTTCCATCAATAACCTAATTTTTTATACTTTCACTCTTGAATAACATTCCACACCTTATCAACTTTCAAAACTTTTACTACATTCCACACTTTATCAACCTTTCAAATTTTAATAACCTTTCATAGTTTAATAACTTTCCATACTTTACTAACTTCCATTTCATTGTCCTTTCACACTTGGATTACCTTCCACCCTTCAATAACATACCACTCTTTACTAGCCTTCCATACTTTATGAACTTTTTTTGCTTTGAAAATTTTATGCTTTAATAAGCATCCGTGCTTTAATAAGCATCCGTGCTTTAATTAGCATCCGTGCTTTAATAAGCATCCGTGCTTTAATAAGCATCCGTGCTTTAATAAGCATCCGTGCTTTAATAAGCATCCGTGCTTTAATAAGCATCCGTGCTTTAATATGCATCCGTGCTTTAATAAGCATCCGTGCTTTAATAAGCATCCGTGCTTTAATAAGCATCAGTGCTTTAATAAGCATCAGAGCTTTAATAACCTTCCATTCATTAATAACCTTCCATTCATTAATAACCTTCCATTCTTTGATAACCTTCCATTCTTTGATAACCTTCCATTCTTTGATAACCTTCCATTCTTTGATAACCTTCCATTCTTTGATAACCTTCCATTCTTTGATAACCTTCCATTCTTTGATAACCTTCCATTCTTTGATAACCTTCCATTCTTTGATAACCTTCCATTCTTTGATAACCTTCCATTCTTCGATAACCTTCCATTCTTTGATAACCTTCCATTCTTTGATAACCTTCCATTCTTTGATAACCTTCCATTCTTTGATAACCTTCCATTCTTCGATAACCTTCCATTCTTCGATAACCTTCCATTCTTCGATAACCTTCCATTCTTTGATAACCTTCCATTCTTCGATAACCTTCCATTCTTCAATAACCTTCCATTCTTCAATAACCTTCCATTCTTCGATAACCTTCCATTCTTCGATAACCTTCCATTCTTCGATAACCTTCCATTCTTCGATAACCTTCCATTCTTCGATAACCTTCCATTCTTCGATAACCTTCCATTCTTCAATAACCTTCCATTCTTCAATAACCTTCCATTCTTCAATAACCTTCCATTCTTCAATAACCTTCCATTCTTCAATAACCTTCCATTCTTCAATAACCTTCCATTCTTCGATAACCTTCCATTCTTCGATAACCTTCCATTCTTCGATAACCTTCCATTCTTCGATAACCTTCCATTCTTTAATAACCTTCCATTCTTTAATAACCTTCCATTCTTCAATAACCTTCCATTCTTCAATAACCTTCCATTCTTCGATAACCTTCCATTCTTCGATAACCTTCCATTCTTCGATAACCTTCCATTCTTCGATAACCTTCCATTCTTCAATAACCTTCCATTCTTCAATAACCTTCCATTCTTCAATAACCTTCTATGCATTGAAATTTTTCATTTTTCAATTATTTTTTACAGGCCCCACTCACTGTCCATGAACATATCCTTTGGAGAAAGTTATTTTGCTGTCTAAAATTAACGGATCCTTTGAAGAAAGTTATTTTGTTGTCTAAGATTAATGCACAAGAATGGTAACTGGGGTTATGTGGCAAATTTTATTACAACGTCTTGTTGAAGTATTTTTTTGTGTGAACATGTTAGTTTTTTTTGGTTTTTGAATTTGATTGAAATTTCAATTATATTAATTTTTATTACGAGATGTTATTTAGTAAATGCATGCTCATTTTTTAGAGAGACCTCACCTCCACTGCATGTGACTGGAGTCAGCAAACGCAAATATATATAAATGCTAAACTTTTGTAGGTTAGCAGGTACCTCCTCAAGGTACGTAGTATAGGAAGATAGGTTGGGGTTATCTGGGTTTGTCCATTTAATGATATAAGGACTGGTGCTCCAGGTGGAGATAAGCCATCTTAGCTTTAGGTCAGCCTTTGGATTTCTCTCTTTCATACCATCTTTGCTTCACTCATTGTTAATACCATCTTCTCTATCCCTTCTTTCCCTTTCGTATTTCTCTCTTTTATCTCATACCTTATTTGCTTCACTCATAGTTACTATCTTCTCTGCCATCTCTTCTTTGCCTTTCGTCTTTCTTCATTACTTACTTAGCTTTTTCAATGTACAGGGGACTTTACGGGAACATACCGCTGGCACTGATTTTCCATTTTCTACAAGCCATACTAAATTCCCCTTCTCTTTGCGCTCTTGAGTTCACTTTATTGTGGCTAGGGAGTGCTGTACTAATATTGTAATCACAATGATGATGTATATCAACTAACATTACTGAGTGACCGATAGTAGGTAGAACCCTGTGCAACCTGATAAAACATTATTTGCAAGGGTTATTTTGGAGCATTACTTTCGTTTTCTTATACCCCTCAGTGGTGTGAAACTATTGTATTTATGGGAATTGGCACTCCCTGGAGGAAAATGTGTAGCCCTAAGCTGAAGGTTAGGCTTTCTTTTGGTTGGAATAGAATAAGTTTTGTATTTTATTACAGACCATCTTTCTTCAGTTTACTGCTGTCCTGTTTTTCAACACAGAATACTTTCTTCTTCTTCTTTGATATTGTTTTATAATTTTCCTTCTGAACTATGTTTCTATGCACTGAGGGTCGCATGTGGGAACACGTCTTGTATATTGATTTTTTGTTCATTTTATTCCACACTAAATGGTGCTTTCGTCCTTCCTCTTTGAATATCTTTGTTGGGGTTAGGGAGGTTGAAAATAAATGCTAATTTAATCCTTTTCTATAGCACAATGTATCACCAGTTCAGTCCTCCTGTCAGATCTCAACTTTCACACCGGAAAATATTTGGGCATTCTTTACAGATTTCCCACTGTGAGTGCACGCTTGAAGGCGGAGCTTTCATTGCAGCGGAAAAGAAGGAATGAAAATCAAGATTGTACTATGGTGCCGCCTGCTTCAGTAGCTCCTGAGAGCTCGCGAGTGTCAGCAGAGCCTTCAGCTGGACAAGCCGAGTCTTCTTCCTCAACACAGGCTGGTATCATATCTACTCGGACAGCTCCCCCTGTTTCTCTGAAGTCAACACAGTCTTCCGTCGGTTTGGAAGTACAATCCCGGTCCATAAATGCATCATCAAATGAGTCTGCTAAAACATCTACAATTACTGGAAGACCCCTTTCTGTTTCTCCTACACAAGCACGTGATCCTGTTTCTGTAGTGCTGTCGGAAAATGTTGAATTAAAATCTCAATTTTCTGGAGGACTGACGTGTTCTTCAGTTGATGGGATGACTACTTTAAATTCGAGAGCATCCCTGACTTCATTTCGTTCATCTCCTTCTAAATCTAAGAGTTCAGTACCACCAGTTAATGCACCAAAATCATCTGACCCGGAAGTTCCAGTAACTTCAGTTAGGGAACTGCAGTTTTCTAAATCAAAGGCTCCAGCAACACCAGCTATTGAATCCCAGTCTTCAACACTAGAGGCCAGATCGTCCGATGTTGTTCAAGAAAGAATGGTTCGAGATAAAAGTCCCAGTATATCAAGCTCTGAATGTCTTTTGCAGCATGTGCCTGAGATTACAGGACTAGTTTCTGTTTCTGGCTGCTCGTCCACTGCAGATTTGCATGCCTCAAATAAGCGGATCACTAGTCCAAGTTGGCAATCTCGTGCAACAATAGTGCCCGCAGAATCGGACAGTTCTCCATTTGAAACCCCCGATTTCTTCACTGCTGGTGGTGGTGGTGTTGGTGGTAGTAGTGTGCTTGAGAGATCTAATGAGTCCCATTCTTTTCCCAATGATTCGACAAGTAAAAAGGAAGCACAAAGCTTACAAACGGATAATTCAAATTCTAATCCATTAGAGATTGCATGCCTTTCTTTTTCTCACCCTGGTTCACTGCAAACACAGAGCTCTCTGGAAGTTCTCGTGGAAACTGACGTCGCCTCTTCACAACAAGGTACTCTTGGTCAATCCATTGACTCGCCTCTCAATGGGACGCCTCCGTTCAGAGCATATGATGCACCGCAACAAAATGCACCATTGGG
The DNA here is from genome assembly GCA_030386875.1 of Morinoia aosen. Classification (NCBI taxonomy): domain Eukaryota; kingdom Metazoa; phylum Arthropoda; class Malacostraca; order Amphipoda; family Talitridae; genus Morinoia; species Morinoia aosen. The sequence continues at coordinate 34,677,294 of CM059577.1, forward strand.
TGAGCGTACTTTGACTCAACAAGACACCCTTCCCCGTGTTGAACAGAAACAATCTCCTTTGTTACAACTTGATGTTTCCCTTTCTTCTGGGCCTAGTTCACCCAGTACTGGACTTCCATCACCCATAGCTGGGCCTGCTGCATCCAGTACAAGGTTTCCATCACCCATAGCTGGGCCTGCTTCACCCAGTACTGGGCTTCCATCACCCATTGCTGGGCCTGTTGCATCCAGTACAAGGTTTCCATCACCCATTGCGGAAACTAATTTTTCTCATTTTCTATCTCATGGCTCTAACTCTTCTGAAAAAGCTAATGTAGCAAACTCTGATGAAATTTTTCCTGATGAGCAACAGGAAACGTGCCATTCTGAAGAAATTGTAGGTCTACCTAATGACCAAAGATCTGATCTCTTTGAAGATATTGAACCTCCTGAGAACCTGTTTAATATTTGCTCAAATGATAAAGTAATTCATCGCTCATCTGATGGAGAAAATCATTGCTCCAAGGTAGAAATTGCTTGCCCTTTTAGGGATAAATTTGATCGTTATTCTAAGGATCAATCTTCCAATTCTGCTGACCAAGCAGCCTATTTTGGAAACAAAGCCTCTCGTTCTGAGATTCAAGCCACTCCTTTAGAAGGTCAAGCCCCTCCTTTAGAAGGGCAAGCCCCTCCTTTAGAAAGTCAAGCCACTACTTTTGAAGGTCAAGCTGTTGCTTCTGAAGGTCAAACCGCTCCTGAGGCTCAAAACTCTCCTTATTCTACTAATTCTGATTCTGATAATCAAACTTTTAATTTTGAAGATGTAGCTACTTCTTCTGGGGATCAAACTGATGTTTTTGAGGATCAGGCCACTCCTGAGGAGCATGCTGGCTTTTCTGAAGATGAAGCTGCTCTTGAGAATGAAGCTGCTCTTGAGAATGAAGCTGCTCTTGAGGGTGAAGCTGCTCTTGAAAATGAAGCTGCGCTTGAGGACAAAGCTGCTCTTGAGGGTGAAGCTGCGCTTGAGGACAAAGCTGTTCTTGAGGGTGAAGCTGCTCTTCAGAATGAAGCTGCGCTTGAGGACAAAGCTGCTCTTGAGGACAAAGCTGCTCTTGAGGGTGAAGCTGCTCTTCAGAATGAAGCTGCGCTTGAGGACAAAGCTGCTCTTGAGAGTGAAGCTGCTCTTGAGGGTGAAGCTGCTCTTGAGGGTGAAGCTGCTCTTGAGGGTGAAGCTGCTCTTGAGGGTGAAGCTGCTCTTGAGGGTGAAGCTGCTCTTGAGGGTGAAGCTGCTCTTGAGGGTGAAGCTGCTCTTGAGGGTGAAGCTGCTCTTGAGGGTGAAGCTGCTCTTGAGGGTGAAGCTGCTCTTGAGGGTGAAGCTGCTCTTGAGGGTGAAGCTGCTCTTGAGGGTGAAGCTGCTCTCGAGGGTGAAGCTGCGCTTGAGGGTGAAGCTGCTCTTGAGGGTGAAGCTGCTCTTGAGGGTGAAGCTGCTCTGGAGGGTGAAGCTGCTCTGGAGGGTGAAGCTGCTCTGGAGGGTGAAGCTGCTCTTGAGGGTGAAGCTGCTCTTGAGGGTGAAGCTGCTCTTGAGGGTGAAGCTGCTCTGGAGGGTGAAGCTGCTCTGGAGGGTGAAGCTGCGCTTGAGGGTGAAGCTGCGCTTGAGGGTGAAGCTGCTCTTGAGGATGAAGCTGCTCTTGAGGATGAAGCTGCTCTTGAGGATGAAGCTGCTCTTGAGGATGAAGCTGCTCTTGAGGGTGAAGCTGTTCATCAAGAGAATCAAGTGAGTTCTTTGAAAGTAAGCCATATTTAAAAAATAAACTGTTTTCTCTGAAAATTAGTTATCTTATTTACGTAGATGGGATAACTAATTTTCATGGAAGCAGAATCAATCTCATTTGTATGAGAATCAATTCCCATTGGTGCGAACATTAATTGTTTCATTTGAATGAAACTAGATTACAGTTGTACCTCATCTCACAAAATTAATTCATTCCGGAAGTGCTTTTGTAACGTGATTATTATGTAAGTAGAGTCTCATTTTAAATGTAAAAGCCTGATTCGTTCCAAGGCCTCCAATACTACCCCCTAACTATTTAAAAATTATGGTAGTATGCCAACTTTTTATGAAATATGTGTTATAAGTGAAAGAAAATTGTTTATTAACCTATTAAAATGAGTAAGACACGCAAATCATTTACCATTTGGGTTGGGCAACTATGCCCAAGAAACATAAGGGTGAGTGCGTAGCGAGGTGAATTTCGTGGTGGGGGAGGGAGGAGGAGGCAAACGTTTGGCAGCTCTGGCAAGTAACAGTAACTCTGTCCTTTACGCGTATTAGAACTCCGCAACAAACGAGGGTCGAAGGCGCACTGAAAGCATCATGGAGATGCAGCTTCCTCCTAGCCAATGAGAGGCCAGCGGGGTGTTGGGAGATTGCGCCAATATTAAAACAAAATACTGGATGCTACAAGTGAATTTACGTTTCGGGGGATTCGGGCGCTTGTAAAGCCTAGTGCGCATTATTTGAATTTTTAAGATTTTGCGTTTCGTAACTTGGATTTTTTTTCATATTCAGAGACCAAAATTTTACAAAAAGGCGTTTCATAACTTGGATTATTCGTTAGTTTTGTATTTCGTAAGGTGAGGTATGACTGTCTCTTACTTGTATGAAAATTGAACATCCCATATGTGTAATAATTGATTATCTCATTTGTCAAAAGATTTGTGTAAAAGGTTTACTTTAATACTACAATGCGTATATTTGTAAGGACTGCGTAGTTAAATTTCATGAGGTTGAATTTAATTTTCTATTGAACAAAGTTTAGCTTTCTGCAACTCTTGGTCATCTGTTTTCAGATTGATACTTCAGTTTCTTCCAAGCATCCTCGTCCACTTTCATCTGATATTTTGCTCCGGGCGGCGGAAAAACAAGATTATCCAATCAATGAACCACCAACATGCTTAAGAAAGGCAGCTTTGGATTTTAGCAAGCTGGACGCTTCAACTGTGCACCCTATTTCTCTTACTGTTGAACAAACTCAAATACGCGCTATGCCTGCTCAGTTACCTGACATTTGCAGTCCCACTCAGGCCAGTTCATTAAATAATTCAGAGGTGTGGGGCTCTTTTCCCGCAGAGCCATCTTCTTTGATGTGCAGCTCATTTTCAGAATCATTTTCAACTCGAACAGGTAATCGTGAGTCTCAAGACCAAGCTGATAATACCCATTTAGATCCCTCTAAATTAACAAGTCAAGGATTTATCGCGAACGATGATCCAGAGAGAGCTGACGAAAACAGGTCGGAGTTAAGTTCTGTTCCTTGTAATAAGCAGGCAGATGTCAACGTCACTCACTCTCTAAATTCATGCGAGTTGCTCAGTTCTGGGCAAGTTATTTTGAGCACTCGCGATGATAATGGCGTTAGGGAAAACCGTCCCCTTTCTGACACAGAAGTCAGTTTCTCACCTCCTGAAAGTCCCAAGGGAACATTGAGAAAATGCCAGCGACCCATAATAAAACGTAATGTGATAAATCCTATGCAAGTTGATGGTTTAACTGCTGTGCTTTGCAACCGTGAAGGTGTTTGCCATCAGCCAGCATCACCGTCCAAGTCTCACTGCACCAAGTCTGATCATTGTACTGGAACTTCTATAAACCAAGCATCTTCTTCACGCACTTGTGTACTGGAGTCAAGCTCTGCATCTCCAGCTGATGACGATTCTGAAATGCCATCTGATGCTCCATCTGAGTCATGTGTCCCTCCAAGTTTGGAGACTACAATCGAAAGTTTAAGTGAGCCTTCGACATCCAGTGTTATTCAGAGGCGGTCATCAAAGTTAGAAAGTAATCATCCATCTGCTCTACAGTCTCATGCAGATGATGGCATCGTGTCTTCAAGGGCATCCGGCAGGCTTGGAGTTGCTGATCTTGTTTCAGGTGGGTTATTATCTATGATTTTTAGGGACTTGTTAAACCTTAGTTTATCGATAAACTACATATATTTTATATTTGACTTGCCTCCAGATGACATAGTGCTCAAGTGAGTGTGTCTGCTCCCTATATATCTTACATAGGTGTTCATGACTGCTTTTTAACTGTATGCCTAATTTGTGATGAAATTTTATAGAAATTTTTATATATATTCGGATCAAACACGAGTGTAATCAGTAATGTGAAATCAGTAGTGAGCATTTCAAGAAGCGTTTTCATGTCTACACCCCTCAGGGGGATACAACTATTGTATCTATGGGAATTAGCGCTCCCAGGGGGACTATGTAAGGGCCTGAGCTAAAGGTTAGGTAGGCTTTATTTTTGTTGAAATATAATAGGTTTTTATTTTGTTACGGACCATCTTTTTTCGGTTAACTGCTGCCCTGCTTTTCAGCACCTACTACTTTCTTCTTCAACTTTGATCTTGTTTCATGAACTTCTTTCTCATCTTACTGTTTCTGTGCCCTTTCTGCATAGATTCCACGTTCCCTTGACTCCATACTAAATGGTGCCTTTTTCTTTCCTCTCTTTGGATCGCCTTTGTTGCGGATAGGGAGCCTTAAACTAACTGATAATCTAATCTTTCATGTCTACACATATGCATTGTTTGTTGAGGAGATCGTCCCAGTTGTTTAACTTTTTTCGTCCGATTCGTTTGAAAATTGGCCAGTATATGTATTTTTCGAAAGTAAACTTTTTTTACTCCTGTCACTTTTTCGATTTAGGCCTTAGTTTATTTTTACGGAAAATTATTTTTTTGGTATATTTTTGTATATTTCAAAACGTATCTCCTCATTGAGTTTTGATGCTAGAACAAAACCAAAGACAGATTTAGAATCCTTGAAGCATTTCTAACAGAAAAATGTAGTGTAATTTTAACATTTTGAAATTTTTCTGTGATAAGCGATATTTTATGATTACATCACAAAAAATTATTTTTGGGTTTAGAGCTATATAACTTTTTTTTCTCAAATTTTGAAAAAAGCCTATATTTTTTGTTAGAAATGTTTCAAGGATTCTAAAACTGTCTTTGGTTTTGTTCTAGCATCAAAACTCAATGAGAAGGTACGGTTTGAATGTTGAAAGTTATTTGGTATGGGTATAAGCCATAACAAAATTTTTTGTTGAAGTGTAATATAATGGACAATTTATCTAATTGAATGCAGTTTTAATTTTTATTTCAATAATTTCCATACAGAACTTCATATTCACTCTGTGAGCTGTGATTTCCAAACAAAAATAATTTTTTTAATTATGAAATGTTTCATTTTCAGTTTGATTCTTATGAAATTTGTCTCCAATATGTAACTTTTAAAAAGAAACACAATTTCTTCTACTCATTTTTTTGATTCAGGCCTTAGTTTTTGAAAAAAAAATTGGACATATTGGTTTTTAGTTCATTTTTATGGATATTTCAAACCGTATCTCCTCATTGAGTTTTTAATGCTACAACAAAAATAAAGACAGTTTTAGAATCCTTGAAAGATTTCTAACCAAAGTAAATTTTCAAATTATCCATTAACCCGTTTTGTTTTCTTTTCATGTGGGGTTGAAATAGGGTAGAAAATTCAAGATTTTTGAACTCCGTATGAAAACTACCTTTTCACTCTCAGATCCGAAAACGAAATCGTGAAATCATTTAAAAAAATCATTTAAAAATTTAAAGCGATCCAAGTTCGGTGTCATAGGAATCATAAAAATACCGAATTGACGTGCATTAAGAAGCCTCTGCTCACTGAGGCCATGTAGAAATTGTTTGATTTCTGAAGGATCTTAAGTTTGAAGTCAGAGTAGTGATAAATAGTTGTGGTCAACTACAAAATGTTTAGACTGGTGAGGAGCAGCTTCTGTGTTGTTCGTTGCTCTTGTGATGTCTTACTACCCTTTAGCTTGGTTTACTAGTGCTCAGTTCTTTTTATGCATTATTTATGATGACTTAACGTAATTAATGCTGTTTTTTCCTTATTTTATGAGGACATGGGCTAATGTTTCTTTGTTGTCATTTACAAATGCGTTATTTCTGTTTCCGAGGATGTAAAAGTTCCTCCTAAATTTTTACTCATTGTGTTAGAAGTCGTAAACGTTTCATGATCGCTAGCTTTAAATTCCGAGGGTTGATGCTAGACTTGCTTGTAGTACGTTTATCAATAGCTGTGAAAACTGTTATTAAATAAAGAAGGAAACTCGCGTAAACTCTGCTGTTTGTCACGTTAATATTGTTTGATGCGGAAGAAAATATCCGAATACTGTGATGGTAACGTTTATTCTTGAAAATATTCATGGTAATAGAATAAACAAAAGCCATTATTGTTTTACATCAGCTTCCAGAGAGCGCTCGTCTTCAAGCGACAGTTTCTCGTCGTTTGACCTCCCTTCGTCATCAAAAGTTCAAAACGCTGGCCGTCGGAAAAAGTTCACAAGTGTGGAAGATATGCTAATACTCAGGTTTATTCTGGACACCAGGAGGCAGAAAGAAGTGAGTGATTTTTCTACTCGATTTTTCGTATGCATAACAAATTTATACAGATTTTTATCAATAGTGCTTCGAGTAGATAGCTAATTTTACCATGGCTCGGAAATTCATTGCAATCATTTACCTCGCTTAGCCACTGCCATTCAATAGTCATTCATCTTGCGGGAATTCATTAATAATATATTAATACATGAAGTTGCTGTTACAAGTGTGTTTGATATTACTTGGGATTATTTTCTTTCATTTCTTTTCTAGATCATCTTAATAAAGAATATCTGCTGATCATAAGAAAAACTTGGTTATCAATAATTTAGTTCGCCCACGCTTTGAAATTTGTTTTGTTGTGAAATAAAAGCAATGATGGCATTTTTCAGGTCGGAGCAAAATCGATGTGGGAAGATATGGTGCGCTCTATGGAAGGTCTCAAGCATCGCTCGTGGCAAAGCGTGAAAGAGCGCTACAGGAAAATCATCATCAAAAACATCGCGCAGTACAACATTTCTGCAAAAGAGAGAGATCTTCTTATCCGTAAGCTATGTTTTTTACGCTATCTGATTTTCAACTGTTGAAAGTTTGATTGAACTGAACTTTTTAATACTCGTATATTCTCTAGTAGTGTGTGCTCAATTGAACTACTACCTTATATTGACTAGTACTAATCTCCATGTAGGAAAAGAGTAATCTCAAGCGCCTTACATTTGGCTAAAACAAAGTATTAACGGGTTTAAAAGTAGTACTGATAGAATTGAAATTAAATTTACGCTTAAGCTTTAGATAATTTCAAACTTTTAAAGAGTTAATTTAGTAAGCAAAGCGTTGGGGTCCATCCGAGTCTAATGGATTCGCACGATTTTATCTAGGCTTCATGAAAGCAAATTAGTTATTACAAAAAATTGAAACCAAAATGTTAATTCAACTTCCCAACTGTTCTTTAAATATTTTTGTAATGAGAGAACCTTTGTTAGAAGCGTCACCGACTTTTGAGAGCTTGCATTTGTTTCATAGGCGCATTTATATTTTCTAGCAGCTTTGCGAATTCCTGTGTGTGGAGACGAATAAGTACTGCATGAGAAAAACTCCCAAGGTTTCATTAGTAATAAGGCGTATTATCTGTAAAATTAAGTCTTGTGTTCATTTATTCAAATAGAGTCAACATACTATAAAATATAGAGTTAGTGGTAGTTTAAAGAAGAATGTAGCGATAAAAAAAGAGAAAAGAGCATTTTAGGGTTTTTTTGGTCGTTTAGGGATAGCCAAAGGATAGTTAGGAGCAAGATGAGTAGAATGTAGTGTAGTGAAAGTCAATAACGCAAATAGTGGATGGTTAAGAAGAGGGATACTCGTTTGAGCGAGTAATGAGATCACGAAAATAGTTTCAACAGTTGGAGAGATAGAGGAATGAAATGAAAAAAAACTGAAAATTTAATTTTATCTTATTGATAATCGGCGCTTATTGAATCGGCTGTCACTAGACAGGCGATTTCGAGCTGCAGGTAAACATGCAGCATGAGTGGTGGGGCCACTGGAAGACGTGCGATTATTGTGCAGCTGATGACGATTAGAAGAGATTTACCTAGTAGAGAAAGGAGCAACAAAAATTGATTAATGTTTAGAGTGTGCGTCAGAAGCTTCAGAACGGGATGGTTCACCTGGAAAATGTTCAGAAAAACGAGGTTATTGTTCTGAGTGGCTGGCGGAATTTTTCAGTGTCAAATTTCTTGGTTTAGCGTCGCAGCGATGTTCTTTCTACGCGTGGCCCTTTATTATGACGAGGAAAATAGTGGATTTTATATACCTCAGAGTCAGTATGTTTGTTTCATTTCATAAAGTTTCTGTGTAAATTGATATCTGTAAAATTGAAACAAATAAACGATAAAAGAATTTAGGTCAGATATTATAGCTGAAGGCCAGCATTGCTGTGATTTGAGCTCATGAGACGAGTGATTTACGATAAAATCCCATGCCAGAAAAGGATATTTTGCAGCTTTTTTTATTTCATGTCTACTACTTTTTCGTGCCGTGAAGTTGCATTTAATTTTATCTAACTGTTTGAGAGGGCTTTTTTTCTTTTGTCAATTTTTTATTTCTGTTTTCTTCCGGTGGCTTGGTTATTTACTCGCAAGAATAATTTTACTCTTTTGACGAGATTTGCATTTGTATCACGGAATTGAATAAGAGAAATATGTTTGTGATGAATCAACGGGGAAAAGTCGTCCCAAAAAGAAAAATTGCGAGATCACTTCAATTGTAGAATTTATCTCAAGGCAGTTATTTTTAGCCTCGAGAAAAAGTTATATCGCTACTTCATTGCAAGGCTGTCATAACTCAAATGTCGTGATTTTTCAGGAGAAGCATTTTAAAGTATCCAAGTCATAATGCACCGAAATTTTGATTTAAACTAATGGTGCCATCTCTCGGCCAGAAATGCACCTAGACTTACGACTTTACTGCCAAAAAACGTAGAATTAATTCAGCATTCTTACAAACATTTCAACTCTATACTTTAAATTTTTGAGTTAAATGAGATAGTTCCTGCAATGATGCAGCGAGATAGTTTCTCGTTAGTCATTTTGTTATTGAAATTTGTAGTATCCTTAACATTTTTGTATTCTCTGCTTTCCTATTTTTCAGCACTCCCTACATTTTGCAGCTTTCGAGGATTTTGTGTGGGAACACACCTTGCTCCCTTGATCCCTCAACTCCATCCTAAATTGTGTCTTCTTGCTCTCTCTCATTGGAAACCTTTTTTGTGATCATGGAGACTTAACCTAACGTATAATATAATATATACTTGTTGTAAATTATTTGCGAAATTTGTGTATTACTTAAAATTGTTTCAAGTCATTTTTCGTAAATAGTTTTGACAGAAAAACCTTTCATTTCTGATCTTGTCATATTTTACTAATTTTTTTGGCGTGTTGCTTTAAGATATCAATCGCAAAGGGAATTCGTGGTTACTTTTCTTAGAGAAGTGAAATGATGAACTCAATCTAATTCAACAGGTGGGAGGGACGGCTCTTCGCAACTTGGCCCAGGCTATGCCGTGGTTAGATTGCAGTACGCTCCTTCTGAAAGTGCTAGAAACAGAAGCGAAAAACCAGCCCCTTTGGTTTGGCGAAGTAGAAGAGTGGACAAGAATTATCGTGAAAGGTACTCGAGTGATGATTCCGACATAATCAATACGACGTCGACGTTGTCGTCCAACGACGAAGCGGACAAGGTAACGAAGTCTCGCTCTACATCACCTGTACAAAGCGAAGTTTCGAAAGTTTCTTGTAGAGCAAGTACGGGCGTTCACAAGAAGACAACTTCGCAAATAGATTCTGGTGACGAATCCGATTTCAGCCAATTCAGTCGCTCAACATCGCAAGTAACGAGACGTCATCCAGTTGGAATAAATTTCAACGTCAACAGCCAAGAGACCAAATGTAGACGGTATTTGCACTCTTTGACACCTAGAACCCTTACCCCAAGTGCCGCACATGACGCCGTTGCATCGTCCTCAGGATTTATCCCGCGTTTAAAAGGTTGCAAGAAAACAAACGTTGTCGAGCCAATCAAACCTTCGCCGACCAAGTTGAAGCGAAATGCTGAAACGCTCCTCAAACGGAAGAAGAGAAAGACGCAAAAATAATTATTTCATGTGAGCGGAATGATTTCAGCACCCGGAGGTGAGTAGTTCTCAGAAAAGCTTGTTTATTGAAATTGATATAAAGTTATATTTGATGATCTTGTACCAATCAGTTTAGTACCTTTTATGCATTATTCAATATTTTAAAAAGCTAGATAAAATACGCAACGTGACAGCTCACAACATTAACTCAATAGTTCATTTTAAAAGGGAAATGAAAATAACAGGTTTGAAAATCGCTATCTTGAAAAATAACTGGATTTCCTAATATTCGTCACGAATTCGTGAATAACTTTTTATTGGCTCTTTGAAAGTTTCCGCTCGAAAATGTAGCTTAGATTTTTGTTACTTACGTATTGAGCTTACTTAACGCATGTTACTTATTCAAATTTACCAGTGGTATAGGTCTGAAATAAAACACTGGTTTCATTATGAACTTGATAACATTAAAAAAGCGTTACTATAATATGCCTCGAAAGAAATAATCGCATGTTTCCGTCGTAATGATGTGATGAAAAGCTATCTCAGATCACGTAATCGAATGTAGGATAACTTTGAAGGCAGTAGAATAAATGTAATCAAGTTGAAATCGAAACGGAAGTAAGTTGCATTGCTAGTGAGCAATTTCTATTACATTATTCGGTGGAATCTTTTCTACCTTTATTTGTAGGTACCAAATTATACGTTTGAAGCTTGCGCTCTGGTTTTGTATTTCAGGACCGTTAAAATTTTTCAAGCGGTTGCATATACAGTAGTGAATTTTAATTGCATGTAGGACTACTATAATAAATAAATCAAGTTTGGCTAAATGATAGCGTTTTCTACTTTCCATTTACTCCGAATGTGAAGGTAAAAATTTATAAGGGAACAATCGAAAATTTATTACGATTGATTAGCGTTGGTAATAACAAACTTCTGGGAATTTCATTAACAAATGTAGAATGAAACTATAAAACCATAAATAGCTAAACCTAGAAAATACTCGATGGTGGCTTAATTGCAGAAGTTATTGCGTGCGACCTTATATTCAAAATAAAATGAGAAAGCAAAAGCAATTTACGCGAAAACGGCTGCGCTTGTAGCTTCTAGCTGTTTGGATCTGGTAGAATGAAACTTAATTTAACTCATTAAAACATATTGATTCATTCTTCGCTAGTGTATGCGAGGTAAGTTAATGCAAAACATTGATTCCTAGGTTATTTGATCACAACAGAATTTGAATGCGATACACTCGCTACTTGGACTGTTAACATCGAGTCGTGTGAAAGTTTGATCAAGTCCTATCACTCCACTACGTACATACGAAGGCCAGAAAATGACGTCTTCTGGACTGATCCCATAGTATATACGACATAAAATTAATAAGTCAAGTGTATAACGGCACTTAAGTTCCTAATTACGAATTTAGACCACGAGCTTGCGTGATCGTGCATCATGAGGAAACTAAGCATTGCTGGTAATTTAGTAGACACGCATTCATGATACAATAAATTGATACTGGGTTGATCCATTTAACTAAGCCTAAAACCTTAAACATTGCAATTAAATAAAAAAAAAGCAATATATTATTTGATTTGAAGATACTGGAGAGGTTGGCATCAGAGAGCAGTTTTTGTAAAATTTTCGACATCCAATGATGCCGAAAAAAATTTATGCGAGTTACGCGCAACTGGATACTTAAAACTATAAAAACAGGCATGTTTTTGTATTGGCCGTGCGTCGAGAGCCAGTTTACAATTTATTGGGAATTTAAAAATGTAGCTATGTTTGCTAAGATAACGCAGTCGCATTTCCCCATGGACGAGAAAACTAAAAAATGATCAAATAAAATATGCAAATCACTAAAATTATTTTTCAATACGGAATTGTCAACCTTCACTTTTCGCGTTTCATATGCAACTTTAATTGAAATGGAAAACTTGCCAAACAAGGTTTTAGTCTAAAGTGTAATACTTTTTGTACAATAAAATTCTATGTAGGCGAAATAACAATGCAATTATGTTCAGTTGACGCATTAGATGACACAGCTTGAAAAATAATTTATGTTAGCAATTCGAAAACAAAACATGTCCGCCTAATTTAAATGAACGAATACAATCATGCAAGAGATCCTCGTCGGATACGTCCAACACGAGAGAATTAAAATAACAAACAAGACCTAACTCGAAAATGAACCTGCCAAAAGTGAAGTCCAGCTGATCCAGGGGAGGGGTATGTTACGTAAATTATGATTAAAAAAACTCAAATTCCCCTCGAACACCTAGGAATTCTTGTACCACACAGAAAATAATTCATCCTACCTGCCTCCCTCATAAAAATTACAAATCCCTTAAAATGCGCAAAATAATCATCGACGCACATCTTCTATAGAGCTTCGCACTGTGCCAGTGCATATTTGACTTTATTCTTCACAGAATACGGTATAGAGTTATCGTCAAACATTAAAATGGTAGTCTGAATCAAAATTATCAACACAAACTTCCAATTGGAGGACAACTATGCAGAGTGTCCTTAACTCACAAATCAGAGGTCAAAACTGGCAGAGTGGATTAAGTAAAAATTTCACCTCATAGCGGCGTAGATGTCTTTCAGGCAGAGTGGCCTAGTTCCTAGTTAGTAACTTGGCTAGAAAAAACCAGTTTGGCAACGCTGCGATGAACACCACGCCTCGAACTCAAGTGTCCTAAAATTCTGTGTTTTGTTTGTTAGGGTGCTCTGCACATTTGCACCCCAATTGTAACTAGCGTTTAAAAAATAGAAATTTTGTACAAATCAGAAAAAAGCAACAAGAGATTCGAATTTGTTCAAAGTATTTAAATATGATTTGCATTCTAAATAGAAAATAAATGGATAAATGGAAAGAGTAATAAAGCAAAAAATACTTGCGAAGAGCGAACCAGTTTCAACCGTATTTAACCGAAAAATTTTCAGTGAAATTTATGGAGCAATAACTAAAACGGAGTAATAACTAATTTTTGGAAACAAAATAAAATAGAAAAAGCGCAGCAAAATTTGGTAATATATCGTTGCCAAGCATGAATAATGAAATACTTCATCAGTGCCCTCGCATTCATACAAAGAAAAAGGAAAATTTTTGAAGCTTCAATTGAACTTGAGCTTTTAAATGGGTGCACAAAATACGTTATAAACGTAGAAAGAGGAGAATACTGAAAGAATGAAACAAAAATAGTCCATATCGCAGCGCTACAATACACCAACCAAATGATAGAATATATTCCAACTACAGGTTGTAAAGTAGAAGGCCAGTCTCATGAATACCAGCAATTTAAACATTCGGAAGCTATAAAATTCAACTGTAAATACTTGACAGTAGGGTAACAATCTTACTTTAAGAATTTGGCTAAGCTTAAATAATTCATAGAAAATATCAACAAAGTTACACGCTATGTATCAAACTTATGAGAAAAATTCGGAGCAACAGATTATCGTCATTATTTACAGCTAAGGTCAAATGCATCGACAGCCGCTGCTAAACTTTTCTAAATACAAAAAATTACTCTACTTCTAAATGTTTTGACCAACTCACACCAAACCTGCACTCAAGGAGGGATGTATAGAAGTACATAATATAAGCGAAATGAGCTTCCCGAACAAAAAATTAGTCACCTTCTGTTTTTCGAATTCATTATTTATTACGTTCACCAACCGGTGTCCAAAACTGTGACCGAAATTTAGATTTACCAAGTATTAAACAGGTATCAGTCTTCATTTAGAGCTGCCAAGGAATGGAGTGGTTTCTTAGTTGCTCCACAACGATGGAATGAAAGCAAAAGTTTCGAAATAGTCTGGCTAAGGGACACCATGTGAAGGAAGTAGTGGTGTTTCAACGGATCTACCAACAATGAAAACAATCCGATACCTGCGGCAATTCAAAGCAAAATGGAGGTCGAAAGTATATTCAAATCAATGGGAACCACCGCCATGTGTCCCAAATTGACAAGAATCTCTTTGCATCAAGAACAGAACTACGAAATGTCAATGATGGCCCTTCTACAGCAGTTACTGGCCGAATTCCAGGCAATGAAAATATAGAACAGAATGGGTCGTACACAGCCGTTGTTTAGTCTAGCCTACAAGGTCTCTCGCTTAAACTGGGCCAACGCACACGCACGTTGGAATGTAGAAGAGCGGAGAAGTATATTATGAGGTTAATTGCGATTCTGTGTATAGCAATGAAGCTACCGTCGTGTCCCTCACGAAGCCTGTGTGCGACGGCTTATATAAGGTGCGTCTTGTCATGGGACTGTTTCAACTATACAGAAATTGGTCCTCAAGTTCTGGTTATCTGTCAAACTGAACAAAAACAGATAATTCAGCTACTAGAGAACCAAATTTTGCTATTAGCGCAATATCAGAATGTAGTGGAATATGTGGCTTAGCCTGTCTTTCAGGATAACTGTCAGGGTGCATCAGGTTAGCACTGTCATCAATTAGCATGAGTCATTCAAAATATGTCAGACATTTAGAATAGCTAACCAAGTTTAAGAAATGGTCAATAGAGAAAATTTGTAGTAGGACTACCTAAAACGATTTAACACGTTAGTTGCGATGGGTTAAACTGAAGTTCAATATGCAACTCAATTTTAAAGTCAAAAGTGATAAGCAAATTTGTAACTATCAAACATTAACTGGGCCTGTTAAATGCCATTAATTTAGAAAGGTTGTTAGAAATTTTCAAAACGCCCCATCGATGGGTCGTTTCGCAGCAGGAAAATCCTAACTACGACCCACCGGTGGGTCATACCGCTACGAATGTGTTAAGACCTCTTAAAGATCGTCCAAGTACTGTAACCGCACTGCGAGATCGCTTCTGCGAAAGAGGTTCAAAATCAGTTGAGCGTACATTTAGACACTTGTAGACTCGATGACACGCATAATTGCCCCCATTATTCATGCTCGTGGAAATCCTACATGTCAGCAGGTGATTAATTTTTTGTTTGGCGAGCCTTCTTATGATAGTTTAGAATTTATTTATAAGATAATTAATTCACAGCAAAATAAATCCTTTTGTAAGGAATAGCAACACCGATAAACCGATTCTACTAATGTTCATTCGTTATTCTTTAAACAGAATTTTTAATAAAGATTATAAAAAGAATTGCATTCGAAGGAGATACTTATTTCAAACATGCTAATGATGAAAATTGATCTACAAACGCGGAGCTGTAAGCACATACGAAAAATAGCAAATGAAGCCCACCCTCAATAGAATGATGGAAAACGCCCGACAATGGTGTTGCATTTGAAAAATCTGTTACAAAAGGTGTGATATGAAACCAACAAGATCAATGTTCGCTTTAGTAATACCAACGGAATTAACAAAGTGACGCAACACTTTGGCGGACGGTGGTCCGAAAGGATTTGATCTTTCAATCACAGACGTGAAACGAAAACGTACCGTCAATTCAAAATACAATCCTTCGACTAGAAAAAGTATTGAAGTAGCAAACCACAAGTATTCCCCGAAGTAACTAAAGAAAAAATTACGGAAAGGAAGCATATGGGTTGAAAACACAGCTTCCCAGTCAATGAAGACGAAACTCTTGAGGATAAAGAACAGTAATTAAAAACTGTTACGAAGACTGTAGCAGTGAGGCTAAGATTAGAAGGACGGGCACATGACAGAGGAAAGAACGAGATAGAAATTTACACGCGCTGAAGCTAAGATTGTGGACTAGAAGCCCATAAAATAATCTGGATACTGATGCTACACATCCTGCAGAGCTAAAATCGACTTTATAACCGAGCTTTTAAAATCTATTCCTACACAAAGTAATAGCATGCGTTGATATTAGTACTACTGGAAGCATAAGAGAAAAATGATTTTACAAGTAGCAGTATAGTGTTTTGTAAGGGTAGATTAGCAGTTTCTATGATTTTGTAAATGATTTTTTTCTCGAAAAGATTCCTTCCGTATTTGTGGTGATCTCTTTTTAATACAGCTTGAATTTAATGCCGAGTTGAAAATATACATTATGTTTCGGAACATAACTCAAGGCTGAGATAGTGCTCTGAACAAAAATATTAACAGCTGGCTGTAAATTGGTTGGAGCCGGCGGTACGAAATAGCTTGAAATAAATATGATCTGCCGCATCTAAAACATCTGGAAAACCAATCACAACATTATGATTTTACGCAATCTATACCCCCTCTTCACGAAAATATCCTAACATAGTTAAAACGTCCTAAACCTGAAAGAATTCACAGTGAAAACTTTCAATAATTGAAAAATGAGTTCTAACTAACGTAATTTTTAGCTTGGGAGTTATTCGTACTACAATGAACAGCAATACGAATCATTTGCGGTGCGTTTTTGAAGCAGTAATAACAATCATTGCCAACCCAAAAGTAAGAAAAACCAGTGTCTAGTGACTTTTTCCTCAGAAAAACGTTCCTTGCTAATTCGTTTACCTTATTCATTTAACAACGAGTACTTGAGCAGCTGCCAAAAAAGTGAAGCTTCTGAATAGTTCCTGACGAGCATTGTGTACTTAGATTGTTTATGCAGAGGAAAAAAATGTTTCGAGTACATGATTAATACAAATGAAGTACTACTGAAATAAAAGCATGGATCTTGAAGTTAATGCAGCGCACTTGTCTTCATACTCATTAGCCATGTAGCCATCCTTGTAGGCGCCGGATGCAACTAACTGACATTTATGCATTAGAAACCATTGTACCGCAAATACCCTAATGGAATTCGTAACACAAACATTAATGACCAATATTTGTCGCTTGATATAGGTTCATGCCAAAAATATTCGTAATATTTCTTGAAACCAGATTAAGTAACTATAAACATAGCGAGAAACATGTCTGCAGTTGCATAACGGATACCATTCGGCTGGTGCAATGTAACCAAGCATTTATAAAACGAAATCGTTTACTGGCAAAAATGATGTCAAAACAAATACGAAGCGAAAATGACAAAAAATGGAAGAAAATCAAGAGGTCAGGTGTTTTTCCAAAACTGCAGTAGGCGCAATCGTGATTCAAGCATGTAGTTTTGACAAAAAATTCGAATGTAGCAAGAGAGTAGATATAGGAATCAGTGAGAAGAGAGAAGAAATGCTAGAATTCAAAGCGTGATTCATAATGGGCTAATATTTCACAGGTAATATACTTATGACCGACAAGCTTAACCATAGCGTGCCAACAACGATTTTGCTTAATATTAAATCTCTGGTTACATAATCGATCGACGAGAACGGTAGCGTCTTAAAGTATCTCGACAGACAGCGCGTAGCGATACAGGATAGTTTACGGCAATACACTTGTGGATTTGATCGACAGAACCATACATTATTCTTAGCGAGTACAGTAGATTAGACACATGCCGTGGATAGACAATGAATTGTATGTGGCTGGCAGCAGCAGCTGTTTAAATTGTGCGCGGTAGAAAGACTCGAAACACTAAAAATATCTGGCGCGTGTCCTAAACCTTGAATGGTTATCAATTTGCATAAAATTTCCACTACGAATACAATCCTAAAACCAAATTTTACACAATTTTCACATCATTTCAACGTAAACTGAGTTAGTGTCAAGCTAGTCATAAAGTTATCAAAATAATTCTGAAACACCGACATTCTTCACCGGTCATTCTTCTCCCTTCCACAAATAAGACATTCATTACAAGATAGTCATGAATCCCTAATAGCTCGTAGTGTCTAGCAACTCAACATTCACGAGTTACTATCTCACTATTTTGCACAAAGGAGCGTGGCTGTACATTCCGGAAAACTAACTAGCATGAAGAATATCAAAACTAACACTAATTAAACTTTTACACTTTACAGTTCTCAGGTGTACTCTCAAGAGTACGAGTGTTTCGAAGAACTGCCGTATTTTTAGTTTAAAATAACTTGAACCCTGGTTTGAATCATTAATAAGTCGATGGGAGAAATTCATAACTTATAATTCGTTGAAGATGGCAATATGGATACTTGCTACATGCGAGTCATTCATGCAATAAAAAGTTTACCTTAGAAATTTCATGCTTCAGTTCGTTTGAACTTTCAATTCATTCTATCAAGTTTCAATATGCATTTTTACTAGTCTACTCTACACTAGAGGATATTTTTCTAATACCCTACTCTTGGATATTGTGTGGTACAAACCTCGACACGGGAAAATTTGATTCAACCTTCATGTTTTTGACACTTCTGTATTAAGTAAAAACAAATAAACAAATATTAAGCAAGGTTCATCTATTTGAAAATATTCAGATACCTAAAAACGGGAAATATTTTATCTTGGTTTTCACGACTCGCATAGGAACATTCGACCATCCCTCCCCCAAAAAGTGATAAATGATATACAGAGTAACCATAAAATCTCTTTACCATTTTAAAAATGTGTTACAAATGCAATTGGTAATATATTTTATTCAAATTTGTTCTATCGTACTTAGTGTTTATTAAAGCTTTTAACCATATTTTGCCATAAGACAGAAATATGGTTAAAGTATGGTTTTGTCTCCATAAGAAGTTTATGGAGACAGGGACAGTGTTACATAAAGGGAAGAGCGGGCGACCAAGAACATCAAATGAAAACATCGATCGTATAAGACAATCCTTTTTGCATTCTCCCACGAAGTCCATCTATATTACTGCCACATAGTTAACCGCGTTCAACAGTGCATAAGGTATGTAGAAGATACCGTGTATCAAACAAAAATACGGAACATTACTCACAAAGTACAAAGGATTACTGATGCCATTGCCACAATTGATGAGGCTATGCTTCGGCGAATATGGCAAGAAAAAGAGGACTGTCTCGATATGCTTTGTGCAACTAATGGTGACCACATAGAAGTCTATTTAATGAGGTAAAAAACTTAAATAAACCCCAAATACAACAGAACAAGTCGGAATAAAATATCCTATCAACAGTATGTGTAAAAAGTTTTTGAAATGGTTAAGAGACTTTATGGACACCCTGTATGATTATCCAACTAGACTTTGTATGAACACAAGAAATTCCCACAACCAATGCCACCAAATCTACTTTAGGTTGCTCAAGATACCTCTCAATGATGTTTACTATGACGTATGAGTTGGACGTTTGCAATGCTGAAGCATTGCAAAGCAGTCAAGCTGAGGCGGTGGACGAATGGGAAAGCCACTATATCAAAATATCCGTGGAGTCTTTTTAAATTTTATCCCGGAACCACAAAACAATGTTCCACAAGCGTTTCTCAACACAGCTCAAATAAAAGATTTAAATTACCAACTAATTTTAAGCACATCTTGCAACGACGTAAATTTACAGTGCAAGACACACAAAAATATCAAATAATTGCAGGAAAAAATTTGCATTATTTATCGCACGGAAATATATTTTGGAGAAAGAAAAATTTATGCGTCGTACAAATTTCCAATTTGGCATGCAAATGGTGTGAAACTTAAATGAAAATTTATTCTTCCATCAGGGACTAAATTCCGTTTCCGCTCACTCAAGGTGATTATCACAGAGAAACTCAGTGACGTAAATTTGATGGCAACACAAGGGCAAAAAATTCAATATCTCAACTAGCACTGCTCGCTATTTAAGCGAAAGAAAGCATACGCGTCTCAATGAAAAGGGAACAAGGA
Source organism: Morinoia aosen (assembly GCA_030386875.1). NCBI lineage: Eukaryota > Metazoa > Arthropoda > Malacostraca > Amphipoda > Talitridae > Morinoia > Morinoia aosen. The sequence continues at coordinate 34,696,980 of CM059577.1, forward strand.
AGAAAAAAACGAATAGACTCGTGCACGAAGCCGATAGCACAGTACGCTGGCTCCCTTTACGAGAGAGAAAGAGAAGTAATGAATGTAAGGTGAGGCCTCCCAATTACAAATCTTGACCTATGACACACTCCAACGACAATTGCTGCAGATTCTGTGGCGAGCAGTTTGGCGAGGGTTACTACTCAAGGTCCACTGACGAAGATAACACTGTGAACATCTCCCTGAAAAAATAATTTTCTGGAAAGCATGAAAACAAGAACTACTGTAGGAAGAAATGCTGGAAAATATTGTATAGAAGGGAATTCGAGAACGTCTCGAGCTGTACGTAAGATATTTTGAACATTGGTAACATTTACGAAGAGAAATGCAGCAAAATTCGATCGAGTAAACGGAAGTAGTTGTACGCTACGAATCTTCATTAGTGACAGAAAAATTGGAGAAACCATTATCAATTTTCTTCGACTACAAAAGATATCCTTTGAAATATAACAGGTATCAATAGCTAATTAGCTAGGCTTACAGTCGAGGCAGTTTTGACATGAAAATGAAAGTAACAGCTTCAGAAGCGTGTTTCCTTTAGCATTGTTAAACTTTCATACCTTTAAAAAGTTTTACAGAAAGTTACCCTCATTTTTTGTTGCCTTTCAAATCAGAGAGTTCACGCCCGCACTTAAATGAAAAAGATTTACAGAAGTTGTAGAAGATGGAATCATAGATTCAAACACAATAGAGGACAAACACTGAAGTCGAATTATGTCAGGTTGAATAATGAAAAAGTTCATGTTGCTATAAGAATACATTTGCAATTTCAAACCAAAGGAAACATAGTTGAAAGTGAATAAATGTTTAGCTTTTTACTTTTGCTTAATTCCGAGTAAGAACGTGAGTCATGCGAAGCATGCACGGATGCTTGCTTAAGCTGTGTATAACGTAACAAGCATCAGGAAAATTTAATCACAATTAATAAAATGATATGCTAAACTAAACCTCTACTGCGTTGTCAATGAGAGGAAAGTTTATCATTCGTTATAAACAGGCTCCAACCACGACTTTATTTACAAACATCTGGTTCATGAGTACTTCTGGCTAAGTTTCTGCAAGGTTTCACTAGACGAATTAATCGTTATGCCAGTGTCCAATGTATTTTTAGCTTGAGGACCTACTCTCAGTTCCCTTACCCCATGAAGCCAGAAACCGCTACATTACACCACAAACAACTGTTCGCCGGTGCATTAGGTCTCGACTAATATTCAGGGGAAACGAAGGAAGAAATCTACCGATGGAAATGAGGAGGTGTCGATCAATACGCCTTACAGAACAACAAAGAGAACAAAAATGACAACGAGTGAAGCAGTGACATGAAGGACACTGTACTCTGGTGTGAGTTAGTCATGAATATTTTCATGCGAGAACCGAAGTTTCTTCGCGCAAATAACGAACGAACATAATGTTAACAGTGAACTGTTTAGCTCTTTAACTTGAGTCATTTGCTGCACTTTGATAAAATGAACAATGGCTGTCACATACATCAACATTTTGCGACTGCTAAGGGAGTTGTTATATTTAGGTTGCTACTTAGTAATAGGAGTTTACTCTGACGTTGATTTTAGTTAGATACCCGTAAGTTTCTTTAGGGTTATTTGGCGACTGATAATTCTTACCTAACTTCCTAAATGACTAAAACTATTTTTTTCAAGTAATTATTCGAAAAAGGCTTTGCACCGGTGACATGAGCAAAGTTCAGTGTCTGAGGTGATCGTAAACTTTATTCAAGAAAAATGATTATAGTTTATCAGTAGTAAGAATACCACAGATAGAGTGCAAGAGCCTGTGAATTTCACTTCTGAAGGAATTCTGGATGGATGAGGAAAATTGTATTTCTAATTATTCCTAATTAATGTATAACAGTTGGGTAAATAAACAATAAATTTTGAACATTGCACAACACATCCAATATTCATTTTAGAATTGCTTATTAAATCAGCTATAAACTTGGCAGCGAACTCTTGAGTCTCTCTTTGGATCCACGCCCGGTTCAGCTACGGCGCTAGAGAGTGAGTTGTTTTAACAACACTAACAACTTTTACTGCAACACGAATACTATATTAGGAGGACTTTGGCAGGGACTTCATACGAACACCTACAGCTATTTCCTACAAAATTATAAAACTGTCTAAATGCATTTTGATGCAACGGTTTTAATAGCATAGTAAGTCTCAGTTCATCTCAAGCACGGTATAGGTAATGAGTGCGATGATTAGGGTGTAAAATAAACTCAAGCCAAGATTTTAACGCGTACGTGAAATACACGAGATGAAATAATAATTTGTGCGCTTGCAAATTGGTTTTTAACAAATCTGTGATGTCAGTTCGTTAAAAAGTATAAGCTTGTTGGGAACATAAATATTGTCCTGAACAAACATGGTACTATTCATAGGAAACTGAGTGTGTAACTGGGTTTGAAGAAGAAAAGCTGAGGTGTTGCAGAACACAAAATGTTATGACGGAAAAAAACTGGAGCTCGAGCTGTTACAGTAAAATATAAACATGCAATTGGTAGGAAAAAATGACGTGTGAGATTATATGATGATGGCTAGCACCATAGTACATGGTGCTGATGTCTCATGAAATACAAATTAAGTACAAAATTTCCGACTAGTTCATCCTGCTGAGCAGAGAACATCTCTAAGATAGTGCATGGAAGCAACATGCAGCAATCATAAACCATGAATGCTGTTCATAAACAATTCAGACTGTTCTAAGATTCAAATTTTATGATCTAATGGCATAATACTTATATGAAGGTCACTGAAGCTCAAATTTAAAGTTGAAAAAAATCTCCAACGCGCACTTTGAAGTTATAAAATGGCTCCGATTTTACAAACAAGAATCTCCCGAAGGATTATCTCGAGTTAAGAATAGCTTTTACTGTTTTTTTTCTCGGAAAACACAGTAAGAGCAAAAATGAAAAGAAAATTGCTAACACGTACAAAATTGTTCAAAAACGACAATCATTTACAAAATAAGCAATTTGAATGATGATTCGAACGTTTCTTGGGTATTCATAGAAGAAAACTTCGTGTTATAAATACTTTCGTTACTTAAATCACTTCATTTCAATTGCCTGATAAAATAACACCCGAACCGTTTTTCAAATCCAAAATGAAATATATATTCCACCCGAGAAGAAGCGGGTAAAACCAAGCCCCACAAGTTGCAGATATTTCGGAATACATATGTAGGAATATCTAACTATTTATTTATTCATTTATTTATTTATTTATTTATGGCAGTTGAAGCATATCCTCGATTCCACTATCAATAGAATCACTTTCAAAACATATTGAGAAAAACCACAGCAAACAAGTTCAACATACACGCAGCACTTATCATGGCAAGCACCCGCCTCAGAAAAGTATGCACTTCCTACGGCGTTATCAGTTTCTTCTCAATGCCTCATTTTGAGCAAGCTCTTGAGCTGCTCCTGCAGGGCGGAGAAAGTGCTCGGCTTGAGCGTGCTTTGAGAGGCATCTTCTGCGATAACCTTCGCAAGCCTTTCGGGCGGGAGGTTGAGCGCTAGAGGATCTCTCAGCCGACGCAGGTCCGATTCGAGAGCGAAGAGGCGGTCCTTCAGTCTGTTGTAGCGCCCAACATCCATCCCTGTTTTGCGTGCCTTGCGGTGGAAGCCCAACAAGAACTGGCGGTCGCGCACCTCCGGCAACAAAAAGTCCTGTTTTAAAAAAAGCTTCATAAGTCAATAATAAAATATGGGAATTAAAAGGTTGATCATATGTTAGTTTTAGCTTCCCTTATCATAATAAATATGTTCAAAGAGAGGAAGGATGAAGGCATCATTTATCATGGAGTTGAGAAAACGCGGAATCTATGCACAAGGCGTGCTCCCGGCAAAGATGCTGAAAAACAGGACAGCAGTGAACCGAAAAAAGATGGTCCTTAACAAAACAGACATTTTGTTTCAACAAAATGAAACCCTACTTAACTCTAAGGTCGGGACCTTGCATTTCCATTCTAGGAGCGCTAATTCCCATAGATACGATAGTTGTATCCCCCTAAGGGATGGGGCTTGAAAAACTCTATAGTTCATATATTAGTGTTGGATTAGATTAGACGTTAGTTTAAGCCTTCTTCACCGTTAAAAAAATAAAGAGTTCCGAAGAGAAGAAGGAAGAAGGCACCATTTATTATGGAGATAAGGGAACACCGAATCTATGAAGAAGAGGCATAGAAATAGGAAGTTGATTATGAAACAACACATAAGTTGAAGAAAAAAGTCGTAGGTGCTGGAAAACAGGGCAGCAGTAAATCGAAAAAAGGGGGTCCTTAAGATAACAAAGAAATTTTATTTCAACAAAAAGAAGGTCTACCTAACTCTCAGCTCGGGTCCTCACACATTTTGTCCTGGTAGTGCTAAATCCCATAAGTACAATAGCTGTATCCCCCTTAGAGGTCATTTATTAGTGTTTATATTTTGCTCAATACCAGTAAATACTTAATACAATTGCGAAGACGCGTGGTTTTTGTGGACATTTTAAATGCTGAAAAATACGCCTTTCCTTGAAGCTTCAATTAGTGGAAACGCCATCAAAGTGACAAGTAATCATCATCAACAGCGTACACCACGTAGGCTCCCTTTTTCCTTCAAAGTTTAAACTGAACTCAAAACAAGTCAATGGAGGGAACCATCCAAGCAACAACGCTGGACTGCCATTCTATAATAGCTATTAGGTGATACGCAGCGTACGTGTTTGGTGAGGACGTAGTAGGCGTAGCAAGCTATGGCCGTGCCGTAGGTGACGAAATAGGTGACCGGCTCCATGATGTCCCAGGAGTACTCCCACCACGTCAGGCGCGCCAGGAACCCGAACTGGAGGGCCATGTAGCCCAGTCCGCAGTACATGAGCACCGTGGTGCGCCGCTCTGCTGCTGATACCAGCTTCGAACGTTGCTGTAACACACGGCAATGGACTTCGCTTCGGACAGAGGACTTTACTCGTGTTAACGTTTGATGTACAGTATTTATAGACTGTAGCTTTTTTAGCCGATACCAGCTTCGAACATTGCTGTAATACACACTCTATAATAGACTTCGCTTCGAATTGAAGACTTCACTAGGGTTAACTTTTGATATATCAATACACTGTAACTTTTGGCGCCGATTCGTTTCGAACGTAATGGTAATGGTAACACACGGTAATAGACTTTGCTTCGGACTTAAGACTTTACTCGCGTTAACTTTTTTGATATATTCATCAACTGTAGCTGTTTACGATAATAGTGAGAAATGTGAATAGTTTTGAGGGGTTCACAAGGAAAATCTATTACGCTAATTTTTAGCTATTACATTAAAATTTCAAATTAACTATAAATTTAATTAATGATTACAATACAGACTTTCGGAATATTCACTTCTAAAAACCGTCGCTGAAAAAACAATTTAATAGCGATAACTCGAGCGAAAAAAACAATGAAGAAACAGCACACGCATACTATACTGAATCCTAAAAGCTTAGAACTGAAAATTAAACATGAATGACAAAACTTGAATTCATCAGAGGTACTAGTACAGTCATAAATTCCAGCTTTTCTGTTATTCTGAAAGTCCCTTCATTTCACAAATTTGGCCGAGTAAAAATATAATTTTTTAGCGATTACTCGCCCGAAGATTGCTCATTGAAGAAAGAATAGGTGGGGCTTTAATAATGGGTGCATCATTATGCAATTTAAATTAAGAAGCTGAAAAAATGATTTAGTTTTTTTGACATAACAATCTTTCCATGTTGTTATTCACCTTGAAGCGAACTATTATTTGGACGGCCAGCTGAAGCAGGTTTTTATAAAAATATAGAACACCTTCAATTGGTAACACATGCGATAATTTGTATAAACACCCATATTGTTGACGATACATAGTTTAAAATCTACTTTACATCAACGCATGTTAACAGCAACGAAAATCATCGAATGTTCTTTTACAACATGGGTTAAAAAATTCCACATATGAAAGATCAACCTAATCTGCAACCGTGCGGGATCTATAAAGCGATATCACTTCCCTGAGTTAAGCTTTCCTCACTCATGGCCACAAGCATCTCACTTTTTCTAGGGGAATAAGCTGGGTTCTGATCTCCTCTATTTCCTGGAGTATGTCTCGTTCTCTGGCCACTTGGTGTTCGTCGACGTGCAGGGCGGCGTACAGCTTGTTGACCAGCTGGCGCACGTCGGATAGGTCCGTTAACTCCTCCTGAGAAATACAGCATCCTCGTCAGTAGTAGCCCTAAGGACAGTAAAATGGGAGGCCTTATTAAGTAATGCATTCTCAGCAATCATTTTGGCGGGTAAATTTTGTGCTGCTCATTTGAGAGATTTTTACTCGATCTCTCCGTTTCGGTAGCGTCTTTGCTCTCATCAACACTCCGTGATAGCTTGGTGAGAGCAAGCAATCCGAAACACACGGAGATGTACGCCCCCTGAACGATTCAAATTTACTTTATGAATATTAACTGACAGCGACTTTTTTCCGTGCTAAAGCACATCTTGAAAAAAGAACCACTATGTACAAGGCAAGGAATTGCTCTAATGTGCTGATTTATACCTCAAAACCAATAGATGCCATTTCTTTTATAACATTGGTCGAATGTACTGATTTGTAATACAGAAACTAATAAATACCACCTTTTTCCCAACACATGTAACACAACGACTAGTTTTCGTGCCCCCGTGTACAATACTGTAAAGTATTTGGTTGCCAAGGTGACCGCCCTCCCCCTAAACCAGAGCGCGGGCGACAGCTGCCCAAAGAGATATACCCACTACTTCTAGAAGTAGTGCATGGGTAGTTGGAACATGGCATTTTTACGAAACAGCACTGACGTACGTTATATACACCAAAACCGTTTACTCAAGATCTCTGTTCGAATTCATCCGACGTCAAATATAATGAAAAAATGAAACCTTATTTTAGGAAGTCGGGAAAAATATTCGATATTTCACCAATAATTAATCACAGCAAATACGGTAATCTCATCTTTTGTTAACTATCCTCGTTAACATACGGATGCACATGATTTAAGCTTTAGGTCTTCACCCTGAGATGAAACACAAATCCTTTTACTACGCAAACAGTCCCAAGTCATGAGTTTGGGGATCTTAATTCTCCACCATGAATGAATCCAAAGCGTAGCAATGGAGGCAAGACTCACCGTGGTGCTGCGTGCCTGCTCCGGCACAACAACACGATGCGTCACGTCGTTGATAACAAGGTCGAAGTCAGAGAGCAGCAAGCTCTCGATGCTGGCAGATGACGCGATCCTCACACCGTCTGCAGAAAAATCAAACGAGTTAGGGCGGAGCTTAGCCTCGGTATCTATTATACACGATGCCTCTCATGGTTGTTTCCTTTACTTATGAGACTTCTTATCGCAGTACAGGCACCGGTGGATTATGGAAATATTCTTGTGTTTGCCGAGGGCATGAAAAAAAATGTCGGAGCACGAGGACAGGCTTGTATTGGGTTGGCTAAAAAGTTCGTTTTTTGAATGTCATCTTTCCGACCTCCTAAAGATTATTTTTATATTCTTATTCTCTAAATCTTGTATTCGGCTTAGGTCATTGTGTAATACGAGTAAGCCTCCAAGTAGAGAAGTTCTAACATTTTTGCTTGCAGTCGAGCCCTTGAAATGGTGGACAAACAGAGACTACTAAATGATGGACTACTGACGTCTGGTACTTTTTACTTTAAAAAAGGAAGGAAAGCAACCGAGAGTACCCATACACATGGCACATATTTGTGAAAGTACCTGTTGTTTTCTTTCTTTTATGGAGCAAAAAAGCAATACATATCGGTAGTACTTTGCTTGGTACACCATTACTTGAGCTCGAATGCAGGCAAAAATATCAGAGCTTCTCTACTTGGAGGCTTATTGCACACTGACGTAAACATGCTCGTCGTACCAAATACAGGAATTAGAATATAACATAAAACGATCTATAGAAGGTCGAAAAGATGACATTCAAAAAACGAACGAACTTTTTGACCAGTTATATATAAATTGAGGCGTATGATGAGCACAAATGGCGCAACAAAACTGAATAACTATAGAATCGCGACGAATCCATCACAAATAAATACAGAAAATTGCTCTAGTGATATTAATTCGAGAGATGCGAAGTGAATTTAACTTCAATAAAGTAAATCTATAACCAATTTTAAATACATATATAAAGTTCCTCCAAACAAAATGTCAAAGTTCTAAATACAAGCTTCTTTCTACTCGTATCGTAGCCGTAAAGTACAACGGTCAATGCAACTTTTATAGGCTGCATGATTCGCAGGAAACGGCCTAAAAATAATTCAGTTCGTACCAATGGATGGACCAAGTTCGCTCGCTACTAATTTCATCACTGAGAATTTCAGTAAATGCAATCAAACTAGAAAAGCAAGCCAGTAGATCCTCGTGAACAACACAATTTCGCAATTCACATGCAAGGCCGCCGTGAAACGAGTCATTAAGATGTTTAAAAAACAGATCAATAACAAACTGAAAGCTAAGCACGCAACTGAAGCACAAATTAGATTAGATGTTAAAAACGGGGCATAGAAACGGTAAGTTAAGAAACGAGTATATGAAACAAGATTAAAGTTGAAGAAGAAGTAGGTGCTGAAAAACAGGACGGCAGTGAAGCGAGAAAAGGTGGTCCTTAACATGACATTAAAACATTTCATTTCCACAAAAAAAAGCCTACCTAGCTCTCTGCTAGGGTTCTCACACATTTTTCCCCCTAGGCTAGGAGTGCTAATTCTCAGATACAATAGTTCCTTCACTCACTGAGCGAAACGGTGAAAATAAAAGTCTGAAATTGGATCTTGATACATCAAATGAGCTACAGACATAGTTGCTACAGCAGAGTTCCCCAATGATACCAACAGAATAAAAATTCTACAATAGCAGCGAAGGAAGAACTCCGTTTTAATGGAAATTATTGGTAGAGGAAACTCGAGAAGGTAAGTTATGAATAAGAAAATAAAGGCATTCAATATCATGGCTTTAAACTACTTCCAACGAAATAAAAATAATATCACGTAAGTCCACATCAATTCCTCGCCTTTTACATACACTGAGAACACTCTTTTCAGAGGGAGAAAAAATGTTCAAGTCCACTGCCAATATTTACTTGCCTCTCACGAACAGAGGATTCAGGAGTCACGAGGGATATAACCCAGCCCTGGTACGAGCCAATTGCTATAAAATGTGTCTTTATCCAATTGGTCAAAAGATGAAATTCATAGCACACAGCGTTTAGCATTTCAAAAAATTTAAATTTACATATTTGTGCTTTAAGCGTTTTCATTACCCCTCGCTTCTTCAGCATACCAGGGTCACAGCTGCTTCATTATGCAAGCATCATCTCATGCATAATTAAATTTATTTAAAGCTTTGCTCGGCTTACACCTAGAACGGGTAGCCACGAAAATTTCCCAAATAAAATAATACGCAGTTTGTTGGAGGCTTGGTTGGTGTCTTCGTCCCCAGTCAAATATTGTTTATTTTGAACCGAAACACTATACAGAAAGAATCATTCAAATTCGTCATTACGTCTAAATGTAGGAATGAAAAAGACAAAAATTTGTTCAACAATTCATTTATAAGTGCTTTCATGAATGAATTACAGCTTTAACTTAAAAACTCCGTTTCCAACGACGCAGCTTCACGAATGAAAAAAAAACGCTCATGTACGAATTTAACTCCAGCATATAAAGGTTCTTTTGCAGCAGTGCGGTATAAACAATACTAAGTGTGACATAGTGAACAATTTCACAGATCGAGTTCTCCAGTATGACGAGAAGAAAAACATCACTAGAGGGTTCTCAGAAACATCGAGAAAGAGGGAGAACATAAGAAATATCGAAGATCGAGGCTTACCGATAGTTCGAACGAGCACTCTGTCGATGCCCCTGTCCTCAGTCTGCAAGTGTTTGACGAGGGTGTCGACGGTGTGGGTGACGGGGCGCAGTGGGAAGCGGCATAGCTCTCTTCTTGACGGCAGGGGCACGGTCAGGTGAGGCAGGCCTTGCTCGAAGCTCAGCACTACTGAAACTTCGCTCGCATCTGCATAAGTAAACACCATTAACTTAGGTTAAATAAAAGGAAAAAATATACATTGTAAATAAGCTAAACATGATAAATGGATAAAATTCATTATAAATAAAATTATTATTAATATTTACAGATTTTACTACCATTGGAGTTTGAATATACTTGTTTGGTTTCTTTGCCTGGCTCTACAAAACGACAGCAACTATCAACTCGAAGTAAACTATAGCTCACCTTGTGAAAAACATGTTCTAAAAGAACGATAGATGTTGATTGAATGTGGATGACGAATAGCACAGCACAGGTCAACAGGAGAACACTATGAAAATTCTATGGTCAATTTCCCGCGAGTTAATAGCGCAACGTTCGAACTTGCTCAAACGGGCAAAAAAGAAAGGTCCTATGCACGATTGGATATCTGAAATCAATGGCTCGAACTCCAATTGGTCTAATACGCTTGTTAAGAGACCTTAGGCAGCCTGCCAGACAATGATTATTGCGCATGCTTTATGCAGAACCGAACGAACGCTGTAGAATGAAAAAATTCCGTACCCGATGAAGAGTTGATGGTCTAGCAGCACTCAGCGGCATGCACATACCAGGTCAGAGAATTTCAACTCGACTAAAGCTTGTTTTCACGAGACAGAATAATTGTGTAGTAGGTGATAAAACGCAAGTAATTTCGTATTTTATATAAATGAGCTAATTATAAAACAGAAAAATTAAAAAAAAATTAAAATTGCCCTTTCCAATAAACCTGTGGAAATGTGAGACGTAAATATTTTTTCCAACCTTCAGATTAGATTAGATAGATTTAAGCCTCCCTAACCGCAAAAAAAGCGTTCCAAAAAGAGAAAGGAGGAAGGTATCATTCCGTGTGCAGTTAAGGGAACGCGGATCTTTGCACAAGGTGCATAAAAACAGTGAGAAAGAAGAACATGAAAAAAGATAAAATTTGAAGAACAAAACAGTAGGTGTCAAAAAAAAACAGGACATAAGTGAAGCGAAGAAAGACTGTCCGTAACAAAACAAAAAGCCTATTCTATTTCAACAAAAGAAAAGCCTACCTAAACTTTAGCTCGAGACCACACAAATTCCCATTAGGGGCATTACAATAGTTTCATCCTCCTGAGGGGTTAAACTTTCGGAAAAGCAGAGTGAAGATGTAAGCACAGAGAACAGTACAGGAAAAAGTACGAGTTTTAATCACAAGCTACAAACAAGACCGGTCCACTTTTTTTTAATCGATGAAATAATTTTCAGATGTTGATTGAAGAATTTAAGCATTTATCAAATTAGATTAGCACTTCCCTTGATGTTGCTACTTCAACGAATGGATATTTCATACATTTCTCAAATTAGACTAGCGCGTCACTTGAGGTTACAAGTCCGACAAGGGATATTTCATGCATTTGTCAAGACTAGCAAATCGAGAAGTTCTCAACTCTCTACTCTTAACGCACGTCGCCACGGTTTGTGCGGAAAAATCAATTCAGTCTCGGACTACAGAATTCTATCTAGTAAGCCGTAAAATGTGATCGGAAGAAGCTCACTGTGTTTTGCTCGACACACAATAGACGGTTAAGTTCAATATTAAAATTATATCTTTTTTTCGCTCGTTCCGTAAATCAAAGGAATGCGGTTTCAAGAAAAAGATAAACTTCTTACTGACAAAACAATATCACTCAATAGTTTGTGGTTAGTACGCGAAGAAATCTAGTAAATCAAGGACAATAATATATTCTTAGTTTTAAATCGAAGGTAAGCTTTGCTCTGAGGGCAACTTCAATAACATTAAAAGTTCAGGGCAAGAACTACAACACTCAAAATATCCAAGAAATGTGTATGATCAGTTAAAAAGGACGTTTAGAGCCTTGACCTATCATAAGATCGGTGTAAAATATACACAGAGCTATAAGAATATACGAAAAGGTAATTTGCACATAAATGATTATTAGTTCTGATGAATTTCGATTGCAGCAACTAAAGAACATTACACATTTTAAGATGTTAAAATTTTTACAACTGACGTGCACAATTTTATTTCAAACCTTTCTGAGCTTGAAAGCTTCAAGAACCAATGCAACTACCAGTTTTTTCATGAATTCATATAAATTTATGATGATTTATTTTCATGGGAAAAACACTATTTTCACCATTTTTATAAATTTTCACACAACGATAAAAGAACTGAGTTTTCTAATATACATATAAAAGCAATGAGATTAAGATTATAAGTTAGTTTAAGCCTCCCTAACCGCTGCAAAAATAGAGCGTATCGAAGAGAGGAAGGAGGAAGGCACCATTTGGTATGGAGATAAGAAAATGAGGAATCTATGCAGAAAAGGCATAGAAACAGTAAGATGGGAAAGAAGTTCATGAAATAAGATAAAAGTTGAAGAAGAAAGTCAGAGGTGCTGAAAAACAGGACAGTAGTGAATCGAAAAAAGTTGGTCCTTAACATAACAAAAAACATTTTATTTCAACAAAAAGAAGGCCTACCTAACTCTCAGCTCGGGCCCTCACATTTTTCCCCTGGGAGCGCTAATTCCCATAGATACAATAGTTGTATCCCCCTGAGGGGTATAAAAGCAATGAATGACAACTCAAAATGAATTCTTGTGAAACCTGTCGGCAGATTGACGAAGATTTCATCAAGTAAAGTTTCTCAATCAGTTTTGATATACCTTTGTATAAAACACAGCATATTGCCACTATACATCGCTATGTTGTTCGACTACACAGATAAAGATACATATAAGGTTAACTGAATACGAAAAACTGACAAACATCAAACAAAGAGTGATACGTGAGTGAAAATTATACAAAACCTTGTCTCTCTATCAGCAGAAATACTGAATAAATAAGAACTAGAAGATCCTTGAAAATTGAAATGTTCCACTCCGAGCATTAAAGTACTTACGGACTCCCTTCCACCCTCTACATCGAAGAAGAACAAGAACATTATCTCAACCCAATGAAGACCAGTCTTGTGGAAGATACAAACCAATCTCAGTTTATCACTAAATTAAAGGGAATGGAGTATCAGCTCCGCGAAGAAATTGCAATGCCGCACTGAGTAAAGAAAACCGAGGTAGAATTATTTGGCAGATAAATCGCATCGATCGCTCACTCAGCCACTGGCCAAGAATCTAATCTAAAGCGCAATAAATTCACGTTCACTAAACCGTTCAATGAAAAAACAATATAAAATAAATGGTTAATTTTTAAATCGTATTTTTGTAAGATAAATAAAGGTGATAAACAAAACACATACATACACTGAGTACTCAACCACTCCAAAACAATTATTGCAGAAAAAAACGGCTTAATCTGTGAGAAATTCCTCATTTGACAGCGAGTTCTGCTTCTATTATCTGAAGTACGGAAACCACTTATTTCGGTGAAATTCTTGAAACTTTGCTCTATTGATCAAATCGGATAGGCGAGACCATTCTGAACAAAATCTAACGCGGAACGCTGCTACCTTATGACAAAACAAACTCAGCGGAACGGTAGCCTTGCTACCCATAATGCAGGTGTCGCTCGAAATAAGTACAGGGCCTGTTAGTGCAGCCGGGCAGGGAACTCGAGAGAGGTTTTTATACAGTCACGAGACGAGCCAAGCTTTAAATAGAGAACATCCACACAGAAGACAAAAAGAAGTGCCGTCAAGTCAAGACCATTCTTTCTCTCGTCAGGAAGAAGATGCACTCGTAACAGGAAGGTATTAAGAACTCAGTCGCATCATCAAGAAATACTGGACGGTCTTTTTCAAGTCAGGTTATTGACACAGGCCGTGAACACAAAACGTCTTTTTTTTTAGAAATCAAACAGGATTTTATGAAGAGTTTATATAAACTAAAACAGTGTTATGGTAAAAAGAGTAAATTTTGCAACGAATGGCTCACGATAACAATGATAGAAGATGTCGAATTTGAGCCACAATTTTGAACGAAAAAAAAATTACGAAATTACACAATTCATTTCAAGTGAAATGAATAATTCCAATGAAAATAAGAAAATCCGTATGTTTGCAGATATAAGGGAATCCTAAATAATTTTACTTTTTCTCAAAAATTACATATTCAAAAATGACGTGTTTGTATTAACACTGACCTGTAGAACTAAGCGCATCAATTACAGTTTTCCTCATTTGGGAAAGCAAACTCAAGATGTTGGTAAAAATATAACTTCTCTGAAAAATTGAAGACCAGGCAGTAGATGCAACGATATTTGTACGCAAGCTCAATCCATCGTCTTTTTTTAATTTTAGCTTGCGATTTTGAACATGCGTGACTAACATTTTTACAGAAAATTCGCCGTTACGATTCAAAGATTTCTAATAGTGAACCACTAACAGCATGTTAAAAAACTACTACGTTTATGCGCACATTTGAAAATATAAAAACCACCGAACATGAGAGCAGAATAATCGAGCTCTTAACACATAAATAAATCTCAAATGCAAAAAAGGCTCACATAACTCTTCCAGGAATACTTCAGGTCGGCGGGCAGGCACAATAAATGCCACAAGGATGACACTTCATTTAAGGCATTAGAATTAAAGCGAGCCCTCGAAATAACCAACTCTTGGGTCTGTACAAGGACGCAGGGACGACGAGCACACACATTACGGGGCTAGCAGCGGAAGTGCAGTCAACAAAATGGGTTATAATAAACGACTGGCTTTCCAACTCGACGACTTCCCTTCTTGTTTGTCCTCGAACTCTCATGAAAAAAATCCCGCTTGATTAATAAAAACCCGATGATTAATATTGTGCTAGAACGGGAGGCAACATTGCTCTCACAACTTTACGACGATTTAGTTGACATCCTGGCGGTCTTTCCGATATGACGTTGGCGTTCCCTCATGCAGGAATGCAGACTTGGCCAGCGGACAAGAACTGTTAGGTGTATTTGTCTTTCAAACGCGTCGTAATCTTGATGATCCATCAAGAAATGAAAAAAACGTGTCAAGTAATATGCGATTCAGCGGTATTTCCAACTAGCTAAATTGTCACCTCGCTTAAAACCTTACGTAATAGCGGCGACTGCTACACTTGAAGTTTGCAGAAAGCGCATTTCCACAGTGCTTGGCAAAACGTATTGTTGCTCAGAAATGTGGGTTCTCAATCTGGTTTTGGCAATCATACACTACTTAAAACAATTGAAAAAAATTTTTTTTAGGGTGCCCGATGTGTAAAATTCTCATTGGTAGGAGCTTCGGAATTTTTTTCTCATAATACAAGTCGATTCAATTACAATATGTTAATTTAGGCATTCCTAGCCCCAACGAAGGTCTTCCCCAAAGAAAAACGAGTAAGGTGAAATTTATTTAGTATGGAATTAAGGAAACAGGAACTCTATACACAAGGTGCTGCTATATACTCTACAAATGGAAACTGCAAGATTAAATGCAGTTTATGAAACAAAGTAAAAACTGCAGAAGAACGCAATAGGTAGGTAGTGAAAAAAAATCAGCAGGGAACCAGAAAAAGATAGTCCAGAACAAAACGGAAAAACTGCTATTTTATGAAAAGGATGGCCTTCAAACCTTCAGCTCAGGACCTGACGTCTTCCTCGTGAGAGAGCGAGTTCCCATTGAAACAATAGTTGTATCCTCCTCAGTGGATTGAAGAAGGGTATGTTAGCACCAGAGCTTAATTATTGGGTCAAGTCTTTTAATTTGACAACACAGTAAAATTAACAGTATCGTATGACATTAAAATGGTTTCGAAAAGAAACTTTAGACCAATGAATTAAACGAATTCCAAATAACTTTATAAAATCGGGTGATTCGCTATTGGTGCATTTTATAAACACGCACAATCGAGTAGGGAGAAAATAATAGCTAGAGATGATTTCAAACATTGAATGGAGATCGAGTTGAGGAATCGTACCTAGGCATCTAAGATGGAACTGCTCAGCAGCTTGTGATCCCACCCATCATAGAGTTGCTGAAATGTGAATAAAATTCAAAAATTCCCTCTGCCATACAAAGGCCCTGTTTCTAAAACAATTTACGTTGTCCTAGCGGCACATCCATAGCGTAAGTTCTGTCGATTTGACTACGATATGTAGCTAAAACTTGAATATCCTAAACATAAAAAAACATTCGTAGCACAGACAAGTCTACAGAAAAACCTACTTTGCCGGCAGTACCGCTACAATGACATGAATTGTTCGAGAATTCTACCCAAAAGACATCAGTCTCACGATGTAACGAGCCACGTTTATACAGACGCGTCAACTTCTAAAGTAGGCGATGAAACTCAACTCCCCAGTTTTTCAATAGCCATTGACATACGTTTACACAAACACGGACGCTAGTGTCAACTCTCCTTAGGGAATGGTCTAAGATAAAATAGAAGAATATTACCGGGAAGGATAAAAAATGAGACGCTGTCTAAGCCATAATCTCATCGCAATGCATTTCATCACGAACAGGGGAAATTTTTCCACACAAAATTTTAGTAATTGACTTCAAAAGCCTTTGAAACATGACTACAACTAAATCCACTAACAGGGACTAAACCAATTTGCTCCCTCGCTCAACCTTGAGGATGTAGCAACATTAGACCCCATGACACCAATGGGTCCAAACGTTACCTACGGTAGGTTATTCATTTCCCGATCATGAAGTGTGCTACCAGACACTGGACCACAGGAGCGAAGGCCTGCACAGAGCTTATCTGGCTAACGCCCATCAGGTCGCACCAAAACCGCCCTTGCGTGGTGTCGCAACTCACACCCACCCTCACGCCGCAATCAGCCCTCGGACCCTACGCTATGCAACGCAAAAGGACAACCGGATTTGAATGGAAGGTAACTGGGATCTCGGATACGTTACTCATAACGCTGCGTGTTGCAATACAAAAGAATAACGAGGAAGGTACTCGAGACCTACGAGTCTTTCAATGATGAACAAAAAAAAATACATTCGGTCCTTACAAAAAAAAAACACTAAACGGACCATGAGTGATAGAGATGATTTACCGTGGAACGCGAATAGTTATAGCGCATGTAAAATTTACGTAAACTTACTCAGGAGGGTATCTCACCGAAATTATTATGAATGAAATTAATTTCAAAAGTTTGAACACTATAGTAATCAGTTCTTTCACACGCAAGTTTAGACTCAATGTACTTGCGTATTTTATTAAAGGAAGAGTACTTACGTTAATCACTCAACACAGTTCAAATAATACATTAATTTTTAACTAAGGGTTTTATGGAAACGAAAAAGAAGAGATACCGAGGATGGTACAAATGATCTGAAACACACTACCTAGAGTAACAAGCAGGAGCGAGCTAACTCGCTATACATGAGATTATAAGTTTGTTGAGTCTTCCTTACCGCAATTAAGGTGCTACTAAGATGGAATGGAGGAAGGCACCATTTAGCATGAAATTAAGGGAGCGAAGAATCTATGCACAAGGTTTGATTGATTGATTATAAATTAGTTTTAGCCTCTCTTACCACAACAAAGATGTTCAAAGAGAGGATATATGAAGGAAACCATTTAGTATGGAGTTGAAGGGAATGCGGAATCTATGCACAAGGTGAGTTTCCCCACAGGTTTCGGGCGCATAGAAACAGTCAGTTACGAAGGAAGATTACGAAACAAGATAGAAGTTGAAGAAGAAAGTCAGAGATGCTGAAAAACACGACAGCAGTGAACCGAAAAAAGAGGGTCCTTAAAGAAACAAAAAAAAAAACATTTTATTTCAACAAAAAAGAAGGCCTGCCCGACTCTCAGTTCAGGGTCACACATTTTCCCCTTGGGAGCGCTAAGTCCCATAGATCTGATAGTTGTATCCCCCTGAGGGGTCTATGCAAAAGGTATGCCTCCATGCAGGGCCTGTAGATAAAAGCATTAAAATTGAAAGAAGTTTATGAAACGAGACGAAAACTGAACATGAAAATAATACGTGCTAATGAAGGAAAGACAATTGTAAACTAAAAAAGATAGTCCAAATTTAAAAAAAATCGACTTCAACAAAAGGCCTAACTAACCATCAGTTCGGGACCTCACATCTTTCCACAGGAAGCGCTAATTCCCATGGATACAATAGTTGTGCTCTCTTGGGGAGGAAATCTGAAAAAAACTAAAGCCCGTGCAACAAATTAAAATTCATAAGAGATTCCCAGAGCTAGCGCTGCCGCATTTGCTGCGGTGAACCAAGTCTGCTGCAACTCCAGGGTCGCTAACAGGCGGCGGCTAATTCAGCACACAACTCCAAGAATCTCACACCAATACCAGGAGGTCTACCTACGAAATACGCTAGAATAACCTCTTTAGCTAAAGACACAATGGCTACGAAATGGGAATTCGCCTTTATTTCATCGCTAATGTTTTGACTGTGAAATTACACTTCCGTAGCGAAATAACTCTGTATGGAAATTGAGAGGCATAATTCGATTAATTCAAACCTCTTAAGAAGGATTCAACAATTATAAGTGACAAATACGTTCTCTTTTAAAAATTACAAAGCAAGGAAATCCCAGTTGAAATGAACTTAAAATGTAACCCCTACTTATAAGCTTTTGAACGCTACAGATTTCCATTATTGGTAATCCATAAAAATATAATGTGCATGAGATTGATGCGACTTGCATGAGAGCAATGTAGGTTAGCGGTCAGTTGAAGGCTTCCATGTCGCACCAGGAGTGACTTTTATCCTTGGACTAGATTCAGAGAAGCGCGGCTTGCGTGATCGGCGCACCGCGGGATGATGTGGGGAGCCCGCTGACCACCCTACTTGCATTCAGTAGTTCTTTGGCTTCCGCCAGATGAGGCTGGGTGTGCACAACATTACGATAGCTACGCCAGACTGGAACCCGACTTCTAGCCTGTATTTTTACGGTAGTGCTCTGAGATAAACGTAAGTGTTGCACTTTCAATAATCAAGTTAACAAAGAGCGAAACAAGTGAACTGATGAAAAATAAATCAAAGCCATTATGAAATACAGAAAGTGATGTGAGAAATTCTATAGAGGGTTATTATTTCAATCAACAGTGATAAGAAAGTGTTTACGTAAAGTACACAAATCGTGTATTTGCTACAAACATCACTAGCAAATGAAATTTTCCAATTGATAGACAAGTGGAATTCGATATAAATGCGTGAATAACAAATGCGTTATCCAGTATATAACAAAGCACAGGCTTATTCATACAGGTGAGTACGAGCAAATTCCTATTATTAAGATATTAATTTTTGTAAATAAAACTGTAATAAAGAGTGCATTGCTCATTTTTCGGCGACCACCAACTAAATGTTTACGTCAAATTAGTAAGAAAAAAGTTTACCAACATTTCCACGAATATTTAGGAGATTTATTTTCCCAACCAAAATTAAAAAAAAATAAACCCTTATAGATGATTTTGTAAACAAAATTTATGCACATGGCACTCACTGTCCACCTCTCCAGTCGCAGGATAGACAGAATCAAGATTGAACAAAAAATTTATAACTACAATTCATCTCTTTTTCTTTATCCTCAGGCAAGTAAAAACAACGTTTATTTTATGCGAGTCACTTTTTTTTACCAGTTGAGTTTCACTTTAATAGGTGCATCAATGCCAAAGTAAATGATACGTACCCGTTCATTACTCTAGTG
Organism: Morinoia aosen; assembly: GCA_030386875.1. Classification (NCBI taxonomy): domain Eukaryota; kingdom Metazoa; phylum Arthropoda; class Malacostraca; order Amphipoda; family Talitridae; genus Morinoia; species Morinoia aosen. Next base: position 34,716,720 of record CM059577.1, read on the forward strand.
TATCGCACCTCTGCAGCACATTTCTGTCCGCGAACACCATTCAAATTGAACAGAGGTAGTTTTTACTTCATCGAACACAGTCGACTCAATTTCCAGCTGCATTATATAAAATAAGCCTAGAAGGGCGATCACTAAAGTGCTCATGCAGCGGTTGAAACGAGTAAACTAGCACAAAGCATCCAGAATCGTTTGCGTAGCATCTTTCGACATGCAACCGATTGTATATATTTTGATTTACGGTTAATCAAATGTTAAAAATATACGAAATTAAACCTCGATCGACAATTTTGAAGTTAATCACGAGGACTGAAATGATACAAAAAGCTATGAGTGTCTCAAGTAAAAAATCTTTAAGATTTTTGGCTAAAACTGTTTGCATCGAAATCTTTAACACGTTGACTACGATGGGTTTAAGTTAAGTTCAGTATTCAACTCAAATTTCAATTAAAAAATTGGTAGAAATTTTATAAATACCAAACATTAACTGGATCCATTAAATACAATCAATTTTAAAAGATTGCTAAATTTTTTTCAAACGACCCATAGATGGGTCGTTTCGCAGCAGGAACAACTCAAGCACGACCCACCGGTGGGTCGTATCGCAGTCATTGTGTAGATGCATGCATCCACGCACCAATATGCGGTTCACAGTCGTAACAAATATCTAGCCATGAAACAGAGATACAGGGAAAAGTTGCTCGTATTTTACGACTATGCCTTAAAACAAAGCGGAAAATCGGAGGTGGCTTAATCTCTTAGATCATTTCGAGCGGTTTAATGAGCTCATGCCTCGCCCACTTGCGCTACTCAATGCAGTTTTTCAAGTGGAGACGCGCTCTGAAATTAGAAGTCATTGTGGCTCAGCAGCGCTACTCCATGTACAGTTCTTCAAGCAGAGACAAGCTCTGAAATTAAGAATCATTGTCTCTCAGAAGCGCTCGTCACATGTGCTCGCGCTGACGGCAACACGCTTAGTCTCCCAACATAACCCATTTGAAGACGGCGGTGACAAAGGTGGCACGAAGTCACAGTTAGAGGCACCGTTCATAAGGCGGTGTTCATTAAAGGAACTTCCAGAGCATACGTTGCGTGACCTCAATCGCGTCATGGAACACATGGCTTGCTGGACACGCCACCGGCCCACTTACAGGGACATATGATGGTGGCGTCTGGCTCTGCCCAGGAACCGTTCACTTTGTGTCTGCCTTACGTTCTGCGTCTCACCTTCTGCTCATAGCGGTGGTCGGCAGAAACTTAATGCAGCAAGTACTGAAGAGGTTGGCATGGTTACTATATCGAAACAAAAAAAAATAAAGGAAATTAACCAAAGTAGGTCATTAATTTGCTGAAACGATAGAAGTACAGCATTTCACATTAAATGCAGCAGTTAATTTATTAGCTAATGAGATATGGCAACTCATTATAAAATTAGTTTTAAAATAAACACGCTCAATCCAAGGGAACCATGCCTAAAGTGAGTGTCCCACAAAAATGTCCGAGACTCTTTAATTGATTATATCTCCGCTTTAAATTAATAAATTGGGATTGTTTCTTTTTCACACTGTGGTAAATTTTATTTCCTTTTCGAATAATTCAAGTTTTTGAAAATAGCTTGAATAACCTCTTTACAGCGATTGATTTACTGGAAGAGGTAGAAAAACCAATTGTTCAAAGGAAAAGTTTTAAAAACAACTCAGTTCTCCTTCATTTCGCAATACCTACTGTTAAAAAAATTATTTCACATTGATGCATCCTACATACCACTATGTATTTAAAACCCTCTGAGACGTTTCAAGTTTCAAGTGTTTTTAATAAAATGTTTTTAAAAACTGAAAAAAATGGTGAAATAATCCACAAAACTCTTCGTTCAATGGTGGCTAGAAGTAATACTTGCCTGAAGAGAAATGGAGGGTATGTCGAAGGATTCTAAATTACTTTATTTATTTAAACGTTATTTAAGGTGATGATTTGTTACTCTTAAATTTTTGTTTGTTCGGCTTTTGGAAAGTACAAAATAAGGAAGAATATTGTTAATAAATATTGTTTGAAAAACTTTTCCTTTGAACAATTATAGTTTTTCTACCCCATTCAGTAAATCGATCATTGTAAAGTGTTTATTAAACTGATTTTCAAAAACTTAAATTATTCGAAAAGGAAACAAAATTTACTACATTGTGAAAAAAAGACAGTTCAAATATGTTAATTTAAAACGGAGATCTAATCAATTAAAAAGTCGGGGGAATTTTTGTGGGACACCCACTATAGACAAATGAAAAGGCAAATCGAAAATAATTCTTAATGGATAAGTCAAGAGGAATAGATGTTTTTTACAAGTTAGAAAGCCTATTCTGCCTGATCAAGCCTGCAACCACAAGAAGATCTCCCTTTTTCGCTGTAAATTTACACTGACCGATGGTACAGAGCTGTGATACAGCCGCACCCAATCTGTGATGAAGACCTTCCACAGGCAAGGTAAAGTTCCGAGTATTTCGTCCAAAATCCTCGGAGAGCAATTTAACTGTTCCAATCCCGTAACTCGTACACAGCGCAAATTTCCGTCACATATTGAGAAACCACGGTCAACATCACCATTACAAAACCGGCAACTCGTACAGCTGCGGTTCATAATCAGAGCATCTGTCTCTTGTTTCGACGTGACAATGACACTCCAGTGACTTGGATGCAATTAGTTTCTCCCTAGTTCGGAACGCGTCCATCAAGACAACCGTAGGGACTACGGTAGCGTAAGAAGTTCTTATTTCTGCCTCCCAGGGCTCGTTCCGGTCTAATAACAATACTTAATGGCAATGCTCCGCGATGAAACTATTAAAACGGGCGCTTTATGTACATTTGAAGTTTTGTGTACGTTCGAAAAAATTCAACAGTTACTCTATTAAAAATGAAAACACTATAGATTTAAGGCTCATTTTTCCAACAGCAATTGTGCGGTACCCGGTCTGAACACCTGCGTTTATGGCCATTATCTATCAACCACAAAACTGGGCATCGATCATCGAGAAAATTATACAGCAATAAAGAACACGAGGTCTACAAAAACGGCAAACTTGATTAACATGGCACACCGCTATTAAAGAACCATCGCAGTTAACTGGTGAATTCTTTCAAGCCAAATTCAAGGTTCTTAACCTTATCTCTTATCTTAAGTTTTCACAATTGAACCCGTAATTTTGATTTATTCATGACAAACAAATGCATATGGGCAAAATCGGCTACAAGACCATGAGCTTCGCCAGGCAACGGCAGTTCAATTTGCAGCACTGAAAAGTCCTGTAAATCAGCTTGAAAACGAAATGTTTTGCCGGCACCGTAGAAAGCGGCGCTGCAGTTGACACAGGACTATCACCATACTCAATTCAAATTTGCTGAACCAACAACGCGCAAACGTGCATAATTTAGCACACTAAGTTTGGACATCTTATTTCCGGCAGACCGTCAGGGAGTAACTTTTGCTTTCCGGTCTTTCATAGAAACGGCGGTCCCTTGGTGCGGAAACAGCGGAAATGATCTACAACCAAATTGAACAATGAAACTCAGTCCCGTACAATGGGTGCAAGAATTTCCGCCAAAATGTAAAAATGTAAAAAACGGCAAATGAGGGAAAGTTCGCAGCACGGGACGAAATTATAACACGCACGGCTGGACGTAAATGAAGGCTCTATAAAATATGCAGCGGCGATCCTAGTGACGCACTCGAATAGTTATCCCTAGAGCGGCAATCACAAGCTGCCGTTGCAGAAAATAAGTTATAACTATGCCCTGTTGCATTATTTAATTGAGATGAGTATTTTACTAGTGTATAAATGTATCTCCATTCTGCTATTAATAAGATAGAGATAAAAAAATAAAATGTGTCCCATAAAATGAGTTCGCCGTTGTGAGTAACACCATTTGGCTACCAAGATACGTTAATAATTTGCATCGCATGTGATATTTATGAGGAGGAATACAAAGGCCAACATGTGTAGGGCAAATTATAACAAACGAGAAGTTCATACGCCGAATCTAACGTCAATTTACTATTTGAAGCTTGAAAATGCACAATTACAAAAGTTTTTATTTTTTTTAAACACGAAATTCTTGGGAGTACAGTCTCTCGCAGAGAAACAAGAGTGAACAATAAAAATTTTGTACCTCTTCTAACTTTGGCGTTGAACCATCTCCATTAACTTAAATGGGGATCATTTCAGTCAGTCGGGGCGGCACAGTCCGGCTGGTTACAAGACGAGGTGACCTTGTTCAACTCCCTGATTTTTTTTGTAGGAAAACTGCATTTGCCATCGCCGACCTTCGTTTGGCCTTCAGGAAATTCCTCGAGCTTACCACTTCCGCTCAAAGACAACGACTTACGATGAAAGACTTCTTGTCTCGCTGTTAAATCAGGCGTGCACAGGCAAACCGTTTGATGCACGGCCAAATTCGAAGAAAACTGACGGCGCAACGAGAGGGGGACCAGAAAGACAGCGGTGAGGAGTCGGTACTTAGGAAAACAGTAATAGGAGTAATGAGTTAGTGGGATGAAGAGACCATAATGAAATGCGCTTTTACCAGTTCCACAATTGCAAAATTGTAAAAATACTAAATTGTTTGCATTTTTCTTGGAACGATTAAGCAGTATCACAGAACAAAGTAAACAAATATACGCAGGAAGAAGTACTGAAAAACCTTATATATAAAACAGATAAATCGATAAAATAAATGATCATGACATGAAATGTCTATGACAATTTTTCGCCTCACGTTGATATCCGTCAACATTAAATTGAAATCCATCAACATTTGGTTCAAACAAAAGCGACACAATCGTAATGCACAGAACATCCGGCGCGCACATCGCGACAGCGAACACAAAATTGAACTTGTGAAGTCAAACGACGAGCAGGCTTCAACTTTTAAGCCGCTGCACTGCTGTAACTTGAGAAGAAGCTAAGCGCATAATTTCGAGCGGCCTCATAAAGTAACCGGAACATGACAAAGTCCCAGGGAACCGAGGATAAATTCAGGGGGCGAAGCACTGACTTGACTTTTGGCTTCACCTAATAGCATGAGAGTTCTCGTTCTCCAGACAGATCTTTATAAAGAAGACTCGCAGCTCAAAAAGAGCAAAAAAAATTATATTATGCTTCATTCCTGAAAGCCTAGCCTTTGTTGAAACGAAGGAAAGCACTAACAACTGCATCACAAATAATTTAGTTTCGTCACTGATGAGATTATAAGTTAGCTGAAGTATCGCTGGCCACAACAGAAGTGTTCTTAAGAGGAAGGATGGAGGAACAATGTGGTTTGGAATGAGGGGAATAGGGAGTCTATGTACATGGTGTGTCCCCAAATCCTGCGCGCAGAAACTGAAATACAGACGCTTATGAAACAAACAAACAAACAAGTTGAAGGTGCTAAAAAAAGACAGGAATGAACAGGAAAAAGGTAGTCCGTAACAAAACCAACAAAAACTTTTTTATTCCAGCAAAAGGAAAACCTACTGAACCTTCAGCTTGAGCCTCCGCTTCTTCTTTCGGTGGACGCATATTTCTATGCATATTATAATGGTATCTCCCCTGAGAGGTATTTAAAGCTCAATAATGCTACGATACTGTGAAAAACATCTCGCATTTTTGAACAGAGTTAGCTTAGTCTGTTCGATCTCGTATTCAAGAAACCTGATTTCAAATTGATTCGGTACATTCCACTTAGCTCAACTGAGGTGATTTAGCATTATTTTAACACAATCGAGCTAACAATAGAGATTTCTAATCGACACATTCGACAGAATATCGAGAAGTAATATCAAATAGACATTCGAAGCAATACTGAAATACGTGATTTCAACTTGATACATCCGATGGAGCAAAAAAAGTAATTTCAAACTGAAATCCTATGCAATATTGAAGAGATGTGATTTTAAATATTCGAGGTACATAATACAAATTGATTTAAATTGATACTCAATAGAGTATTGAAGAGCCATGGCATCAAACATTTTAAGCACACAACGCAGAAGTAATTCGACACAGGGCACAAGAACAACACCACAGAGGAGCGGCTGGAAGGCAGCAGCCTGGAGTGGCCGTAAATTAGCACAAGAGGCTAAGGGGACGACAGAGCGGGTCCCCGCAGCAGCTTCGGACCCTCCTGGCGCACCACGACCCACTTTCCCACTCTGCTGACAAACTTTCCTGCTTTTTTCAGTTTTACAACTTTCTGGTGTCTGCTGCTTTTTGTTTTTTTGTTCTGTTTTGTTCGTCGCTAGGTGAAACTTTTTTTCTGTTTCAGCGGCTTTCACGTATGACAAAAATAGGGAATGCTTCTCTTTTGAGAGGTTTCTACTCAACTTTCCATCGTTTACTTACTAATTATATCATAACAACTGCCCCCAACATTTTTATTCACAATTCTAACATAGATCACTTACAAGTGCGTTTTTCTCATTTGCGGCCCAACAATTGTGGTGCTTTCCCCATAATAGTAACTCGAGATATAACTGCTCATTACCACTGACGGCAAGCGATGCAACTCACTGCGTATCCAAGAATCTTTCGGAAATTTCCGCAAAGGTTTCCTTTATGAGATACCGTAAATAAAGCGTGCTCACAAAATTCTTTACCTCCGAAGCTTGGATATTTCTAGCAAGGAAACAAGAAGAGGGGATCAACATCTCTTTTTGGAGAAGTGCAGGCACAGAAGTGCTTAACGCATCCCACCAGTTCTGTGGACGCACACGCTGCAAACGCTCTCAAATTCGAGCCAAACTCAATAGGTAGCAAAACAAAACACTTTATTAGCCTACACAACTTTACTTATAACATTCTGGCGTTTCATGGGCAGATTGTGTTGCCTAGGACTGTAAGTTGAATATTACAAGATTTTATTTACACAATTGCCCATGGTTGAGTTCTGAATTTTAGATTTAATAAATTTCATTGCTCAAAATATTTGGTAGATAAACGTGAAAAAATTAACACCACTCACATGCTATATAACGACAACGCCTCGAATGATAAAGTATTATAAATGTCACTGCGATCAGCTCAAGTAACAAAGCTATCACAAAGTACACGCGGAAGTGAACGTTAAAAGAATCAACTTCGCAGTAGCATTACTACACCAGGTTGAAGTATCCAGTTTACGCTTGTGCTGCCAACATCCGAAAGTTGACAAAGAGCATGAGAGGAAGTCCGCTCGTCGACTTCTGCTATGCACCGGTATCAAATGATAGGAATAACATGGAAAGGAAACAGCGAACCGGAACTATTCAAGGCCAGAGATGCAGCAGAAATGTTCCCGTTGCCTCACCGTCGACACGCGCACCATATGCGCCTATTTAACCCTCCAGTCGTTGCAGCTAGCAGATTTCACCTCATTTATTGTACGAAAAAGAACGCAGATGCTTTCAAAGGAACTTTCATCCTTAGTAAGTCGTGAAGCCTATTATGCTGTAGGTGGCTGTAAAACGATGGAACGATAGGAACATCAAGGTAATCGCATTTTATGAAATGACGACGAAATCTACTGACTAACGTTCATCATAAAAATAGAACACAGTCATACGTTTTTATAACAAAATTAGCGTCGAAATAAAAATTTATTGATTCATGACAACATAATTTTAGATACACAAGTAATCGGCACGAGCTTGAGAGCAAACTGAATTTGTTGATACCTCTGACTTTCAGATTGCCTGAAGCACTACAGTTAGGTATAGCAAGCATGGCAAATGCGACTCGTTCATCTCGCCAAGGAACTATGCGTATGAAACTCCCCAGCGCATTGGGATTTCTGCACACAGGAGCCATTTTCCAGGGACTTTATGATGAGAAGCTCATCGTATTTAACGGAATTTCCCGCATTTCACTGCGCCGCACATTTCCGCCAGCATTTCCCCTAGTTTCCGGAGCTAGCATCTCTGTAGGAGGGAGACTCGTCAATTCCTGCTCGGACCTGGCATTTACTGAGGACGGATCGCGTGGTCCCTGCCTGCTTCTCACCTCATCGTCCCACTCGAAAGACGTTAAACGCGTGCAATTTTGCTATAAATGAGTTCGGAACATCAGTAACGATGAATTTTTCTATAGAGGAATGAAGGAATGAGTTTAATTTGTTTTTCTTTATAGACGACGGTTTTTTATTGTATTTATTGCGTGCTAATACATGTCAGTAATTATGGAGTGAATACCTTTTCAAATGATAACATTCAAATTTCCACTGCTTTTTCAAGCGGCACTAGTTAAAAATATCCGCATAGTTAACTTCAAAATTTAAGTGTTATTATCCAATGGCGTTATGTTAGATGTCACAGCTTTAGAAAAAAATAAAAATAAAAAATATTACTCACATCACTTATACTAAGGCCGGCTACATAATCGGGCGTAATGGGAAAAAAATAGATAAATTAAATCGAGTAGAACTATTCAGAACTACTTAAAATATTGCGCCGAGAAAAATATTTAAGCAATTCTCAAATTTTATTGAGAGGGTAATAAAAATAAAAAGCCTCGTTGTAATAACACAAAAAGACCGTAGCTTCAAAATTTCATATTTTCAAAACCAGCCCGCATGTAACATGTTGAGATGAACCTCCGTGATTGAATTTTCGCTCCAAAAACAAGTCTGAGGGCACAAAAAACGCTAGGGAGTCAGATTTCAAAAAAGAAAGTTCGGGACAAAATTCTCCCAGGCGTTCGCGCACAGCCTCCGTCGACACACACTGCAATTTCGCTCTCATCAGGAGGGCTGCCCTACAGCCAAACTTTCAGCTCCTCTCGCGAGAATCTCGAATATTTGCATAGGTTTTTGCCCTTCACGACAAGTTCAATAACTGCGACAAAAACGGAATGGAAATGCCATGGAGTAAGTCTCACAACTCGGGGCTAAATTTCCAAACGTGATCATCGTGAAACTGAAGTGTCGTATTTTTGATTTCTCAGACCTTGGGTGCAATGAATTTATTTGCACATCACGAGTTAATGGCTTCAAAAATGCTACGCTCCAAATCCACGCATCAAGTAGATTTAGACGAGTAATCTATCTTTTTTCAGGGTAATTAAACGCAAAATTGAATAACAAATAAATTCAGTTTCAGAGTGTGGCATGATTGCAAACTTTTACCGACACTACGTGCAAACGCCATGGATCAATCAAATACTGAGGATACGAGTTAAAACTTCAAGCTTTCACCATCAAGTTTACACCCATTAAATATCAAGTCACGAAGAGAAAAAAGTTACACGTTTCAAAAAATTAATACTCAACAGCCAGAGTAGTGCCAATTACATGAGCACTTATTGATGCACACATGTACTGTTGTTATAGTATACTTTTCCACTCATACTTTTCATTGTTCGATACATAGTATTTTTCATGGGCAGTTTCTATATTTTCAAGCAGAATAATCAGTGACCATTTCTGATTTTCATTACAAGAGGAGAGAATCACGCTACACATGAAGACGCATTTCCATTCCATGAAGTGTGCACTGTACGCGGATTCCATGAGTGTGTGTACTCACGGTTTCCATCAGAGTACTCAACACTTCGTAATTAATCTAACGGGTGTTTCAGTGAGTTTAGTAGAACGTGTAATCGCACTTCAATAGCAGCTGATTCTCCTTCCAAACCGCTCCGTCATGCACGAGAGTTGGTATAGCCTAAGTAATGGGGCTATTATCCATAAAGGATACATTTTCACCATCAACAGTAACGCTTGCTCCAAACAAGTCTGTCTAGACAAATGGAGTGAACTGTGAGGCGAACTAGGTTGCGAACTGAAAGTTGATCGTTTCCAGAGGCAGGGACAGCAGGTCGATCAAGTTGGATTGAGCAGTTCCAAGACAATTGAGGCTTTCCATGAATGTCCGAGTGATTGGGACCAGCGGTGCAAGTTTACTGCTGTCATGCGAGTTCGATCTCACGATGCAGAAAGTTCATTACAGCGCTTGTACTTGCAGCGGCCTAGTTATTACAAACCCATGGAATAATTAAAATTTGTCAGTCAGATGAAAGTGTGACTTTCAAAGCTCTAGGGAAGTATATCAAAAATGTCAATTGAAGGGTAAATAATTCTGGAAATGGAACTGATGGAAAGTATCAAGGCAAGTCATCTGTGAGCGCCGAAAAATAAATGTCACAGTAACTCACGACAAAATAAAACTAGAAAGATGAAAGGCGTCCACTTGTGAATAGGTTCATAAAATCCCCGGACACCGAGGAAAATGGCACTCTATGAATACGGCTTTTGGCAGCAGTAAGGGAATTTGACGGCCCTTGTTCTCTTGTTGAGCCGCACGCAAGCGCGGCACGCGAGATTTATAGTAACAATTCGATGTCTTGTGTAACGCAGCCAAATTATATAAGTACAGCCTTGTGTGAACCATATTTATCGGCCTCTCTCCGTCGCGAACTCATCACAACTGAATTGAGCAGGGTTGGCACATAAAAAACCCACCCAAAAAAACCCACCCAAAAAAGCCCAAAAAAACCCACATTAAAAAACCCACTAAATAGTGGGTTTTTTGGGCTTTTTTGGGTTTTATTGGTGCTATTTGAATTTCACTTGTTTTCAAGCTTATAGAATCAAAATGAGCTAAATATTTATATTGTCAAAATTTTGTCCAAGGCATTTGCATGACTATGACAATAAATTGTGAAAAATACCACTATAAAAATAAAATAAGAAAAACCCTAATAACAAAAAAAAAAAACTCGAGGGGCTAGTATATTTCCAGGAGTTCCATTTCCAAAGTAAAAAACAAAAACTAAGAAACAAATGCAGTTTGACAATTTGGGAGTAAAGAGACTTCTGAATTCTTCCTCTGTCTTCTAGACTAGACTGCTACTACAGTACTACTTTATTTCTCTTTCTACATCCACTGTCATTTTATCGTTGTCACCCACATCTTGATCATTTGTGAGGTGGCAATATAATGAGACCGATTTCTGTGCGCGTTCCGATCCTAATCTATTTCTCAATTTATTCCGCACAATTCCAAATGTTTAGAAAATTCTCTCAACGAATCCTGAACTTGCGAAGAAAGAATGAAGATTGCATATAAACTTGCAGAAACCCTCTGCCAGTGTTTTTTTAAGAATCTGCATTTTCTGCTGTTTCATGTCTTGAATATCCCACCATCAACGAGGAGTCGTTGTCTTAGTGATATTCATGTTGAACATGTGTTTTGGGAAGATGTTGGAGTCCTTCAATTTATACAAACAAATCGCACCAATCAACTCTGGATTGTACTCAGCCAACCACTCTTCAATATCTGTCTCCTTTGAGAGCTTTGCCGGAAATAAGTCAAACAATTATAGTCAGATGGGGCAAGACACGACCGCAGCCATCATGGGGTAAGAAAGTAAATAAACAACTGGCCTATGGTGAGCATTCAAGCTGCACTGGAACAAATTTGACGATGGAATCTGTTAGAGCATTTATTTCTAATCATTTTGGTGTTTGTTGCTATCCTGAACTGCAAAAAGCAATTTTTTTGACAAATTTAAAAAAAAAATTTTTGGCATGTCACTACATGTTGTAACATGTAACAGTGTGGTTGACTGACTTGGCTTGCGCTGCTAAGCCCTCCAGCCCACACAATGCACATGTTAAATTGTTAATAGCATGACTGTTAACACTTTGACCGCAACGTGCGCCACCGGTGGCCACGGATGGGATTTTCATAATGCTGCTGACCGACCAGTAGCCGCAAACTCAATTTTCATAAATACTTGATTAAAGCTAAATGATAGCATGATTTAGTTAATGTTTGCAATTCTCGAAATTAATTACCACAATTAACTTTAAATTTGAGTTGAATACTGAACTTCAGTTTAACCAATTGCGGTCAAAGTGTTAAGTGATGTGCAGCTGTCTTGCTTCAAGTTGCTTGTGGTGGTTACTTATGATCTGCATAGTGCTTCCCTCTCACACGACTTGCGTGACTCTGTCTTCTGCTAAAACAACTTACAATGAATTGACAAGCATAGCGATTCTCTTTGCACATCTTATATCTTCACAGACTGCACAGCTATGTCCCTATGCATATGGTAATTGGTAAGTGGTAATTGTGATGGACAAACTTAATTCTTATATTGTTCATAGAATGTAATGATTCATATAATGATGTAATATAATGTTGGAAATAAAGTAATCTAATAACAATATAAACTAAATAAGTGTATATAAATCTGGAAAAGAGGCAACTGGAGCTATGTGAATAACTCTTTTAAACAAAAAAAGGTATTACAAAAAACCCAATAAAGCCCAAAAAAACCCAATAAAACCCAAAAAAACCCAATTTAACCCAAAAAAAACCCATGTGGGTTGGGTTTTTTTAAAAAACCCAGGGTTTTTTCCATCCCTGGAATTGAGTCAGTGACAAACGCTTTAGTAATCAAACGTCCGATCCAAAATGGTAGAATCCTTTTCACAAGAAATCCACCACCAAGCCTTTACAGTCGCTGATAAACAGACCGATTGCTAAATAACGTGATTCCACACAGTAGGTTTTTATGGTTTATTACTACTTGCTTAATTAAAATAGTTTATTAGTAAACAAAGAACTTTGTTCATCTGTGTTGTGTAAAAAATGCGATTTTATTCCCTGTTCATTCGCAAGAAAGTTTTATACCCGACGACCCAGCGACCTTACAATTCCCGCTCAAATTGTCTGTGCACGTCAATTGGTTCAGACTTGGCAGGAAATGGAGCTGAATTTCGGGGCATCACAACAAACTCGAATACCGAAGCTTAACTGTAGAGCAGTGCGATAACACTTGAATGTTTTGATTACATTTTGGTCACAAGCCAGCGTCGACTTGAATTGGGAGTCGAATTTAGACGAAATTTGGAACAACAGCGCACAAGCCAAGGGGGAGATTTAACGAGGGTATTTGCGCAAGTCAATTGAAAATTTAAACAAGAAAATTTTGCGGAAAAAGCTTGCAGCATGGCAACGAAAAAAAATACGAAGAGTTCATATCAAGTTCACGCAAAATCAAGGTCGGAAAACGGACTTGATGCTCGGAAGAGAGCAATTACAGATAACGCAACACTCGATTGAGCGTAAATATTGCTGACACCGCTACAAAGAGGGCAAATACAAACTATTTCATGCTCCATGAAGTGCAAATACGAATGACTGAGCGCGTCCTTTAAACGACAGAAGGTAAACACTGAGACGCTCCGACGTACTTTAGCAAGGTCATTTAAAAGTGAGGGAGAAATAAACTCAAACTTAGATGTATTTGGATATGAGAAAGTTAACAGATTTTTTAATGAACGCAAGGGATTATTTTGCAAAAGAGCAAACGTAAGTGAATGTCTTGGAGTTTTAGAGACGACCAGAGAGACTCAGGTGAACTTTCAGAGTGTGAGAATATTAACTGGGATCTGGCCCCAGAAATACGGAGTAATATGCAGGCGCATTCAGAAAGGATACATGATTTTCATTTCACATTATGAAATAACGCAGTTTAATCGCCATAATTTCATATTGAAATTTGGTTCATTCTTCTTCAATTATTTTCATACTAATCACTGAAGCATTATTTTACTAAAATATATTAGGGAAAAAACTTCAGCCAATCTCATGAACTTCTACAATAAAGCCTAAGCTAAAAATTAAAGCCTCCAAAAAGTGATTAAAAGTTCAAACAAATGACATCGAATTGACCTGTCGAATTGACATGTTTTTAGTCTTTACGAACAACCTCACCTTTCCATTTGTAATAAACAATTGAAAAATGAAAGAATACATCACAAGAAATATTTAAGCAAGTTTTGTGATTCGATAACATACGTTAGGCAAAAAATGCACAAAATCCGCGCTGTGAAATTTGCAGCGGTTAATGTCAACTCGCGTGTCTCTACTGTATATCTACACGGACACGCTCAACTTGTTCGCAGGATATGCATGTAGTATTCCAGGCACGCTTATAACTTTAGACCTCAAAGCTACAGGCTCAAATTTGACAGCGGAAACTTTCAAACATTTGATAATCATCAATTGTATTTGTTCAAAATGATCTCAAGAAAGTGGAGAGAAGGGAGTGTTTAATTTGGAATACAGAAAACGGGGAATCGATGCATATGTGTTCCCACACGAGATACCCCGAGCATTAGACCAACAAGTTAGAAAGGTAGAGGGAGAAAAGACAACGAAGAGAGGCGAAAAAGGTATGATAACTGATAGATGCCAAGAAAGGACGTAAGATTAAAGTCTCGAAGAGCCATCTATAGCTGAACTAACCCAACAGTCTCCCTCAGGAGGCGCTAGTCTTAGGGTACACAAATTGCATGAGATAGACCGACTCAACCATCATGAAAATATTGCCTAGCCTTCACCTTTTGGGGGATGAAGTTGATAAATGACGTTGCGTAACAAAAAGTGAATTACCAATTACTGAAACGAGTCAACCGTACCTAAGGTCCTTTAAAACAAGTTTCCAAGAACAGCTAAACACTGCTCGACTGCACACGACTTTTTTATTGCCTTTTAGTAAAGCCCACCATGTGAAGAATGCGTCATATTTAACTGTTTTCATGCTAACGAAAATTCGATAATTTTATTGTAGGCCTCCTAAAGTCGCTCAACACCACGCACTTCAAATAATAAAAAACGTCAACGATTTCCCAGTGAAAGCGTTACTAAACGAGAAGTGAAAAATTTATTCCAGATTCAGTCACATGAAATAGGATTCAAGCAGAAAAATCCTGGCCAATAAGAGATGCAAAGGACGCGCAACAACCAAGCACGCGACGAGGTCAAATCGATCATAAAATATTCACGTCGCGGAAGCCGATATTCTGTGGAGACCAATAAATTTTCTGCGGGCAAACGACGCCGGCCTTAAGTTGCTGCAGCAGCATCCAGCCTGGAACGACTCCTGGAAAGCGAAACTGCCCTGGCTAGGGATGGTGGCACCAAAGAGGTGCGACAAGTTCCGTTTTATTGCCAAGCCAGAAGGCATGGAAAATTGGCACCAAATTCTTGTCGATTTTTTATCTGGATCTTGCACCATCGCAGTTCAACGGGAAGGTGGAAAGCTTACGAACGATTAAAGCAGAGCAGAATTTACAAGGAATTGAGCCGTTTACAGACGATATAAACTTCCGACAAAGATATAATAAATTCTTCTGATGCCTAAATATATATGGATTTAAAAAATTAGTCTCACCTTAAAATAATTTATACCAAAATCATACATGGAAACAGCGAGCTGATTTTGTTGAGTAATAATCAGGTCGAGATTTCCGTTGTGTTGTAATTACTCGGTACAACTATTTTTCAGAGCTAAAAATGATAGTACCATCGGGATAATCAAAAGAACGTACCTTACGGGAAAAACTGCAAATATACGTTCGGTATCTCAAAACCTACTAGTTACAGCACGAACTACAGGATATATTTTTGCGCGTTGAGCAAAATTCAATTTTTGTAGTACTCGTATGTATATAAGCATGTATCTCAGCACGTATTGTGGCAAATCATATTATTCTTAATTTCTTCGCTGGATGGCGCTGGATGCAAGAGTTTGCTCACAGGCTCAACAGTTGCGTCAGTTTGTTGTTAAGACAATACAGGACAAAACGCCGTAAATGAGCAACTGAATTCGATGAAGCGTGATATTGTTTTTGAATGTTAAACATGTTTACTTTCAAACCAATAAAGCGCATTTCCGGTACGACGAGTCAAATGCTGCTCCTTTACGGTAAGTCAAATGCTGCATGAACTAAGTATTTCTTGCATCGGACAATGAATGGCTGGAAAGAAAGCTTGGAACCTCTGCAAGAACCCAAAACGAAAAAATCATTAGTCGCCCCAGGAAAACTTTCCAGTAAAAAAAACCAACAGCTTCGAAAGGAAAACAATGTTGTGTACTTGGTGGAGTCGTAAGAATGTGATGCACCACGAATTGCTGAAAGCCCGGCAAAGCAATGAAAAACGTTCGTTACAGACACTAACTGATCAATTTGATCCAGGCGCAAATCGAAAAGCGTTCACATTGAGCTACAAGACACGGAAAAGTGACAATGCAGCAAGACAAAGACTCATCACACAAGAGACATAAAAGACAAAATTACTGTCAAACTCGCCATACTCACAAGATTTCGTCCCTTCTAACGACTACTTTTTAACTACCCTTCTAACTACCACTTTTATCACGTACTTTCCCATCAAAACTACAACAATTGCAAAAATGTCACCACATGGGTTGCAGACTGGATTACCTGAAAAAGAGAACGATTTTTGTTGGAGTATCAAAAATTTGGACCTACTGGCAAAAATGTACACCTCCCGATGGAACACACTTTGCATGAAGCGCACACCTCTGTTCCAATGTGCAATTGTTTCTAAGAAAAATGAAGACTAATTAACCAACAGTCCAGCACATCCAGTATGCATAAAATTTTGTTCAACACTAAGTTCTTGCAAGTTTTCGAAGCATAAATTCTACCGAAATTCGATTCAAATTATGATGACTTTCATTTAAAGAAATAATTCCCATTGGTGGACAATCATGAGACAAGGAATGCTTTTCAATTTCGGTGCAAAAATATGATTAACTATCATCCAATTTACCAAACAAACATCATCATCTAGTACGATGGGATGCGCGTGCCACACTCGGAGCATCCTACGATACACATCATTCATCAACAAAATGGACGTAGGCAGAAGTGGGCCTACCGACAACACTCCTCATTTCGAGCTTCAACAGATCAGTAAACAGTCACGCAGATATGCTTCATGCATAAATAAGGCGGAACGGCCGTAACACGCGGCGATGGCAGCCAGAAATGTTCCAAGTCAAACATGTCTAAGAGCTCATCAAATTAGATGACGGACAGACGATGCATTACCCTTAACTGCCAGCCGCGCAAGAGCCATGACTGAACAAGTGGGCGACCACTCGACTTTCGGACAAGCGTATCAAGAGGGCGTAACATCAGCCACGGCTACTTGTCAGTCTGTACGCCAAGTGCATAGATCTGGGTAATCGAGACCGTTTTGTCAGACTCGGGGAGGGAAGTAGCATTTTGCAGTCTTCCTAGGATCTCTTTAGGAGCATCGACCGCCGCCGCCGTGCGAGGAGAGCGAGTAGAGAGAAAGAAAGAGCTAAGCGTGCTCGGCGGTCCTCAAGCCTAGGGTGCGCGCCGAAATTTCCAAGGGCTGTAATGAGCTCGCGTTGCACTGCCCTGCGGTATCAACTTCAGTTCGTTATTGCCACTGCTACACCAGCTTCAGGGAAATGAAACTAGGGACGTGGAAATGAAGTTCAAGCTACGAACACAGGGATCGGAAAGAGTAAAATTGAAACCTATAGGAATGAAGCTGGGAAATGGAACCGAGAATAAAACCTTGCAATGAATGTGTAATCACGAAGCTATAAATTAGGAAACAAAGCTACAATCTGCGAAATAAAGCAGCATCCTGAGAAATGAACATAAAATCTAAGAAAAAAACAGAAACCGTGGAAATGAAATGAGGAATTTGAAAATGAAGCAGGGACCTAATAAATTTAGCTAAAACCCCGGAAAGCCTAAAAAACGCTCCACGAGTCGTCGCACATCAATTACGCGAAATGAATTCCTTGCAGCCCAGAAAACATTCGCAGAAAATGTCATTAAAAATCGCTCACGCGAGTGAGCGAGTGGAGACCAATGTTGTTCCGTAGCAGTGGGAGCCCTCAATAAACAATGTTGAAAGATTAAAAACGAGTGACATTTATATAAAATTTATTGCTGCCGTTGGTGATGATGGAGGATTGTCCAGTGTATTTTTCTCTGGCTAAATGCGCGAATGTATATTTTAGGATCTATTATTCTGTAGCCGTTACTATCAATAAAAAAACTGTGGCACTTTGACTGTTTATAATTTCTTTCAGGCTATATACATATAGATCATAGCAGTCAAACTTAGTGAATATATTTCAAGAAGTACCACTAACACGCAAAATTAAATACCTACGGAGGTACAGCAAGCTCACAGGCATGAGTCTGCACATGAAAACGACCAGCTTAGTCATTCGAAAATATGTCTTCAAAGTTAGAGCACGGCGACAAAGGAACAACCAAAAGTATTTCATTAACACTCTCGAGTACACTACGAAACAAAACATAAAGGGGGTTCATAAAGCAACGAGAGAGCTAGATAACTCAGTTCACGATCAATTGATGGTTGCACAGTCATACTATAGCTGGTAGAAGTGGTTGTGTGAAACTCTGATTTTCTGCACCCTAGCGAAGAGACACTTCGACGACAAACTCTCCCAGGGGCTGCGATGACCTGCAGATGCGCGGGCGGATCTTTTCTACCTCGCTCTATTTAGTAGGATCGAGGTCTCGGCGTTTTAACTTGGAAAAATCAGGAGACCCAATTAGAAGAATTAGAATCGCTGCGGTAAAATTTAGAAGACTAAGTGAACCCACTCGGAAAAAAACAGGATTGGGGTACTAAAACTTGAAAGAATCTGAGAATCTATTTCGTAGAAACAGAATCTCTGCGGTAAAAGTCGGAAGAATCAAAGAAACTACTTGGTAAAATCAGAGTCTAGGTACTTAAACTTGAAAAATGAGAGAATCCTTTCATCCGAATCAAATTTTTTGCGGTAAAACTAGCAAGAATCAGAGCATCGGAACCTGGAACCTCAGAACTCTGTATCAAAACCTCTGCGTTAAAACACATCGCACTCTCCATCACAGAGCCTCAACAGTTCAGAGTAACTCTTTTCCAATACGTCAAAGATGGTGTCAACAGAACAGAATCAAGCGGATGGAATTCCCACGCAGGAGAAATTATCGGCCAAGAAACTTAGAACATGAGTAGCTCTGGAAGTACGAGATTTTCAGACCGTATTTTTTAACACGTTAGTTGCGATGGGTTAAACCGAAGTTCAATATTCAACTTGAATTTAAAGTCAAAAGTGATAAGCAAATTTGTAAATATCAAACATTAACTGGGCCTGTTAAATACCACTAATTTAGAAAGGTTGTTAGAATTTTTCAAAACGACCCATCGATGGGTCGTTTCGCAGCAGGAAAAACCTAAGCACGACCCACCGGTGGGTCGTGTCGCAGTCAACGTGTTAAAGCACCTTACGAAGTCGCCACGGCTTCGCAAGAAACTTAAAAATACGGTACAGCTGGCATCGCCAGTTCAGAACCGATTTGGCCGCGCTGCCAGCTGTAGCACGTAACCAAGTCGCCTTAGAACACAACGATGACGTAAAGAGCTTTGAAAACCTTGCGTTGAAATTATGACGGAGAGGACGTGAAAATAAATAAGCGAAATTCACTGCCATTCGCTTCGCTAGCTCCATCGCTGCGAATGGCCCTTGCAGTTGCCATTTAAAGCCGTCATAAAGCTCAGAAACCTCAGGATATCTAGACTACCGCAAGACCATTTAATTAATTAAATTACTTTTTTTAGAAATAAAAGTGTTTTTTAGTGTAAAAAGTGTTTTTAGAATTCGTGGTGCTTCCCATAGGATTCACTTGCTGTAGAACTGGCTAATACAATACATCACGTTCCTCAGGAAACAAATCAATGCAACTTAAAGACATTTGGCTTGTCTGAAAATTGTCATGTTTCAAATTCCTCAGACTTCAAGATTGAAAGACGTCGCAATGGTTTTTAGTGATGAGCTGAAATACGGAGCACTTGATCACGCGTTACGCCACGGTATATATAAAGCAAAAAAGTAGCAAGAAACATCTTAACGATATTGCAGAAATTTTACTTTGATAAACGTTTCATTTTTGGACTGAAACCTGTTTCGGTATGGTTCATCTACACATTTTTTCTTCCGCGCTGAAACTGCATAAATTCCAATACTATCAGACACCAAAACTCGCGTCGAAGATTACACAAGGATGAGGTAGATAACTGCGCCAATCGCGGGGGTGGTAAATCGAAGTAGCATTAAACCTCCTGAGGCAAGTTGAACAGTTATTAAGCAAATGCCCTCGATAAATTAGGACATAAGAGGCGCTAAACCGACGCTTTGGGCTTAGGCCCATTAGAAGTACGGTCCCGAGCAGCAATAAACGTAGATTGGGTTGCAGCGCTGATGGGCAAATTTACTTGAGGAAACACCACCTCTTTCATTACGAGTATAAAGCGTAGCACTCCCAAATTAGTGAGTTCAATTAAGATGTTCAAACAACACGTGAACCACTCGATAAGATAACGCTTGGGAATTAGCGTTTGAATTTCAACCTCTCTGGTTGTAGTACGGAACTTTGAAACCTGGTTATGATATTTAAACAAATTGCTGAAGTGTAAATGAAATAATGCTTAATAACAAAAAAGACTTCAATCCTTACTACACACTACCTTTTCAAAATCGATTGTTTTTTGAATAACAAGGCTAGTCTTATGCACTGAATAATAATTCAATGATACATTTAAAACGCACCGCATGTAATGTTTCAATTTATATTGAGAGAACCTGGAAAGTACACAATCATGCAGCTGTGCTGTTGGAAGACCAGTAGACTTAGTTAGGAAAACACTTTACTTAATAATTACAAGATAAGACTTTGATGAGAATCAAATTTATACTATAATATTTCACGCTTGCTGGGCAAAGACCATCAGTTAGCATAAAATATTTAAGGCGATACCAGCTTTCCTGAACAGTAAATTGAATAACACGATGAGCTCTTAACGTTAAGCGATTTACCGCAGGTCTTTAACCTAGACGAAAACATCTCACGGTAATTAATGCTGACACGATGAGAGACACTGGAGGTAAAACTGCTTCATTTTCCCTTGCAGATAAAAGCCCGGGCAGCTTGAGGAGCGGAGCGATGGGGACAGGAGGATTATGGTGGCACTAGGCCGGCTGAAGCAAGGCTCGCGATTAGCAGTGATCTTGGAGGAAGATTTTGTGGACGGCATCCCTTCGATAACAGGCGAGTGGGAGCACTAGCATAGAAACGAAGGCCTCACCACATCGTACTATGAAATTTGGTGATTGGATTTGGGTTCGGCTCATGAAAGGTCATCACTGATGTACACGGTGTCCCCAAAACATGTAAGTACAGTGTTCCCTTGCTACTTCGCAGTTCAATTATCGCGGATTTACAACTTAAGAGATTTTTCAATACATGTTACAGTAAAAAAAATGGAATCTTAAGTGATACTGTACTGCATTGTATGTTTTACCTCACCTACCGATTTCATACTGCTTAACACTCGTTAATATAATTGAGTGAAGTGTGCTGTCAACACTACAATTAAGGAGGGTTTAAAAAGTCCAAATACACGTTGAATGATTAACTCAATAGGGTATTTGTATTTCATGAAAATTCAATTATCGCGGCTGGTCTTGGAACTCGTCTCCCGCGATCAACGAAGGTTCACTGTATATACTCGTTTTTCGACTGACGATCATTAATTTATTTTTTGTTTCCGTTTAATGTGTAAATTGAGTTTTTTCCCGATGTTCATTTTTCTTAAATTTAATGTCATTTTTTTATTTAACTCATTGTACTTATTCTATGTCAATCAACACATACCTCAAAACAAAATACAAGAGTAATGGACAGCCAAAGATAACATTTTTGGACACCTTCGTACATTAGCATTTCGCATTAGTTGTCAGATCAATCACGAGGAGTTCGCATGCTCTTGCTTGCCACACTCCAGCTGACAAGGCAGGATCCATAACATGTAAGCGCAGGCCATAAGTCGAGATAACAACACACCTGGCGGAGGCTGTTCTCTACCGACACCACCTAGCCAAGTCACGCTCTATAATATGCACGGTCTCAATAGCAATATGACCACAACTCGGTCGCTAGCGCAGCAGAGACACTGGAGCCAACACCATTACGGTCCATCACTGCCACAGCAATGGGCAACAGCAGCGATCCTTTAGGACAAGACAGAGCCTGGTGCTGGCCCGTGAATGCCTGGAAATGGACGCATTAATGTTATGCTTCATTACTGAACGCGCGGCAGATCAAGCACAGGGCGAACGCTACGTATTGTCGAAGAAGTACTCTATTATCGGCATGCAAATAGAAATTGCAGGAAATAAGTTTTTAAAGAAGCATCAGTAGTGGATATGGTTTGGCATTGACTGCTTGAGCGAGAGGGCTGCAAATATTTAACTCTACGTAGTTAAAAGCTATATTTACGGTTAACACACGCATTTGAGATGCGTGGTTAAATGCGTCAACACACTTTACTTTTTGGCAAAATTTCATCAAAACTTTCCCTTAAATTGAATTATGAGTTAGTTTACACCTCCCGAAGAAACATTCTCTGCTCAAGTGATCAAATTCCAACATCGAAAGGCGATAAAACCGAATTGCAGAACGCTTCTATCAACACCTCTACACATAACTTCCCTACTGCTCAAATTCTACTCCGGATGAGATGATGCCGAACTTTCCAAAGCTCGGAGCGGAGAACTTTGAAGCGTGATCGCACTGTAGGTAATTCTGCTCGCTTCTTTGCCAGTCTTTACAAAAACCGTAAGGCAATAATGAGGAGCTTGGGTGAGTTTCCTTATTTCCAATGCACGACAGGAACTGATGAAATATTTTCCAATCAATATGCTACTGATGTTTATAACGTTTCCTAATAAGGCAAAAATCGACTAATATAGCAGTCATTTAATTACGGTAAAACGTATTAAACTTTAATCTGCATTGCACGTTCTCGATTGCTTTATTAAACAAGGTTTTCACTTACTTTTGCACGAACATCGTACGTAAATGTAAACATGAGAAGACGTTTCATCACGAGTTCAGTAAACTGCAAGAACGGCCAGAGTTGAGTTATGCAAATGACATTGGTTCAGTCTCCGTACTAATAGAAATTTATATTTGTACTGCATTAATTCAGACATTCTGGTACTTTAATAGTCCAACACAACATTAGGCTTACATAATTCACAACGTTTTAAATCAACTAAGCACGCACAGATTTGTGTACTACTGAATGGCTAACAATGCTAAGAGCATCTTATGTACGATAAAGAGATCTAATGCTGCGACAGTGGAAAGTGTAATCGCACTTAATTTTAACATAATTCAGACACCGCATTCGACCAAATCTCCAAAACTTCTCGCTAAATCCAGTCTAGTCATATTTTCCCACAAACGGTTACTAGCTGTAAAAACAACTCCCAGCAGCTTAAATGAGTCATTTACACACAGATCCCACAGGGTACGCAAGAACAAAAGACGTCTGGAAACAGGCACGTCAAGCTAACAAAATCAGCCAGCCCCATAATTAACGCAACAAATACTCTCAGCTACTTCTAGCTAATTATCACTCATTTTGATGTACTTTTGCGTGGCGTGAACTGAGAACTTTCGCAGTTAAGTCAAAGCTTAACACATTACACTACAAATTTATTGCATTGAGTGCATTTCCTTTGTGTCGGGCCTCCACGCACTCAATATCTAACTGTCCAATATTTCACTCATGATAGTTTAGTCTCATACAGAGCTTTGTATGTACGTTCAGATAACTTTTTTTAGGCTGAGCCAAACAGAATACATATTATATTATTAACAAGTTACACTAATATCAAATTTACCAATAACTGAATTTATCTTCATGTAAGACCCACCAACACCTCACCAGACCCACCAACACCTCACCAGACCCACCAACACCTCACCAGACCCACCAACACCTCACCAGACCCACCAACACCTCACCAGACCCACCAACGCCTCACCAGACCCACCAACGCCTCACCAGACCCACCAACGCCTCACCAGACCCACCAACGCCTCACCAGACCCACCAACACCTCACCATACCCACCAACACCTCACCAGACCCACCAACACCTCACCAGACCCACCAACACCTCACCAGACCCACCAACACCTCACCAGACCCACCAACACCTCACCAGACCCACCAACACCTCACCAGACCCACCAACACCTCACCAGACCCACCAACACCTCACCAGACCCACCAACACCTCGCCAGACCCACCAACACCTCGCCAGACCCACCAACACCTCGCCAGACCCACCAACACCTCGCCAGACCCACCAACACCTCGCCAGACCCACCAACACCTCGCCAGACCCACCAACACCTCGCCAGACCCACCAACACCTCACCAGACCCACCAACACCTCACCAGACCCACCAACACCTCACCAGACCCACCAACACCTCACCAGACCCACCAACACCTCACCAGACCCACCAACACCTCACCAGACCCACCAACACCTCACCAGACCCACCAACACCTCACCAGACCCACCAACACCTCACCAGACCCACCAACACCTCACCAGACCCACCAACACCTCACCAGACCCACCAACACCTCACCAGACCCACCAACACCTCACCAGACCCACCAACACCTCACCAGACCCACCAACACCTCACCAGACCCACCAACACCTCACCAGACCCACCAACACCTCACCAGACCCACCAACACCTCACCAGACCCACCAACACCTCACCAGACCCACCAACACCTCACCAGATCCACCAACATCTCACCAGCAATGCCGGTCGCGTATCACACATTACCCAGAACGCTTTGTTATTGCAGGTGTTCCGGAGCAGCCGGAGACTTCAAAAGGGCGGACTTCAATAGAGCGTCAAATTGACGGCTCTACTAAAAAGCTCTCCGGTGAAGGAGTCATTATTAAATGCGACGAAAATAGTGAGGAGCTTCTCTACGAAAATATCGGTGAAGTTATTAAGCGAAGCTTCGCCGCACAAAGCAAAAGGAGCGACACACCCGATCTTAGCCACCGAGACGAGAAATATGAAAACAGCGATAGCAATCATAAGGAAAGTGAGAGTGGCGACGGTCAAAGGGACCACAATAATTCCGTAAGAGAAACTGACCTCAGCGGTGGTAAAGAAATTGATGAATGCTCCGGCAACAGCGACAGTAGAGATATTCAAGCAAGCGAACTGATACAATTGAATGAAGAATTCGAAAAAGGAAACTTGATCGGAGAAATTGAACACCTAAAGGAAGAAAAAACTTGCGGAACCAACAGCGCCAATACTGCTATCACTAGAGCTAACCTAAACGACTTCACTAATACCAAGTTTGAGCTTAGCGGGAACAACGACTCAAATATAAGCAGTAGTAACATTAAAAGTGAAAACAGTGATCCTGCAGTAAAATATACCAGTGGAATAAATAAAGATACCAGTGAGATTAAAAAGGAGAAACACAGCGAAGCTATCAAAGAGAGCAGCAGTAAAATTAGCACGAGTGACCACAGTGACGGTGCTGGCAAAAAGAGCGGAACCGCACACTGCCGGGAGAACGGAAGCAGGTGTCAAGACAGCGAGGACAACACATGCATTGCCGACACTGTAACCACAGGTAACTTGGACCCACTCCACCACAAAACCCAAAGCACGGGCACAGAGCAGGGTGTGGGCAGCATGAAGAAACTCCGCGGCAGCTCGTCGTCGAAGAACAAACAGAAAGGAGAAGCGAAACCGAAGAACGGAGGAGAGTCGTGTCGGAGCAGCAAGGAGAGAAGAGCGACGCGCGGCAGCGGTGGCGCGGCTCGCTCTGTATCGTGCGAGACGCTCATCATGGATATGAGGTGAGTGCTGTGTGAGGGCCTTCGTCCCTTTTGTGTCGAGGTGGTAACTTCAAGGAAATTAAGCGCATGGTATTTAATGTGCGCTCCCAATGCAGGGAGTCCGCGAAAATGTCTACACTGATTTTGAATATTGGTACTATTATGAATGTGTGATACCGAGTTAGGTTGGGATATTATCTCTTCAAAATGTATTTGTAAAGTATCTTATACAGATAATATTATTTGAGAACCAGAGAATATATGTTCTGCGGACTTTGTACAAGTGCTGCTAGTACAGTGTAAGAAAAATCACAACAGTCTATTCAGTCAACGTTGTACTGCAACCGTCACACAAAAATTAAAGTTCATTTTTCTCCAATGAAAAATCCTGAACTACAGTTGAAGATTATAAGAGTCAACTGATTGATCTTAAACAGTGCATCTCAATTGGAGCCAGAAACTGAAACGTGACACAGAACTACAACTCGCTCCGTGGCACTGTGAAATCAATGATATATCTTGACCGATCTTAACGCCATGATTTACATGTTCATTTCATACATTAAAGCCACGTAAGCACCCCAAGAATCAGCCAAAAAATGCATTCGGCCCTGACGACGACTGAGGCAAATCCAGTCGAAAACTTGGGCTAAAATGAAATTTTGTTGACACTCGTTTGTTATTTGCCAGCACTTCGTCATTAATTGACGTTTTTATGCAAAGCTCATCGTCTAAATTCACGTCAATGCAAGTCATTCATCTAACCTTACCAATTTTGTGGACAATCAACCTCCCATAATTACTCAATAAATTAAACTATTACTAAGAGTTAACAAATAAAACAAGCACCGACGATTTCTAGGAACCTAGCCAAAAAAAGCAACCGAAATGAGTTGACCTAGAATTCCTCTATTTTTGTTCGTCAATATGATGAAGAATAGAATGTAGCTTATCGCGTACCATCGCCTAACACGCAGGCACCAGAGCTGTAGATCCTTAGCTCGCATTTTCGTGTTTATGACTTTATGCCGCTGCAGCTACAGCGTAGCTCATTACACACATAGTACGGCACTTCGCATGGTGGCTTCTGCTCTACATTCCCACGATTGTTGCTCCGTGAAAACCGGTATATTTGGTGGAAATTTTAGTAGTGTTTCTACATATTTTAGTATGGAAGAAGCAGGTTCCTGAAACGTTTTGCTTTTTCTAATGACATTTTATAGCGCAGTCGTTTCCAGTTTCTTTTCATCACTAGCTATATATCATCAAAAGCATCAGACAACAACTTCCATTTAAGAATTTATACTTAGTATATTCACTCCGAGTCTTGCAGACGATCACATTGGGGCGAATCTCCAAACAATTTACATTGCTGCTGTGGTACAACAGGCTGCGTATGTTCTGTGGACTTGGCTACGCTGTGCGCTGTTTTCTCCAGCCAAATTTTTCACATTTGAGTTTGTTTCAAATAAAATTGAAAGATTTGCTCAAAAAAGTACGTAGCGTTACGGAAGATGATGAAAACTTAATTATACTGCCATCTGCACTTGAAAGACATACATTAATTGAAACAGGTCCCAAGCGAAGGATATTTACGGTCCTTTCCTTTAATCCTTGGTAGTGGTGTTGGGGAGTTGCGAGCAGGTCAGCTGTGTTGAAACCCTGAATGAGCCTCGCTATATCAGCATACGCGCGAGTTTGACATGTTCGTATCCACGCAACAATAAAATTGAGATAACTATTCTTGCGAACATGAAAATTCAGAGACTCCAGCGACCACACACCGCAAACACGATCATGATTAATATCTAACCTTTTTCAAGCGTACAAAGAGCATACCACTGTTCCAACCAGCAGCTCCTTTGTACTGAACACAACTTCACTGTAGGTATAACAAGTTAAACAGTAGCACAAACAAATACCCTCCAGAGCAAAAGCGCGGCAAATGGCACCCTAGAGAATGACCCGACGCCAATACAGGGCGCGGCGCTCCTTTCATTCTAGCGTGCACGGCGACGTCCACAACAAAGGTCCTGGCCTGGACCATCAAAGCGCCCCTGTGCTGCGCTGGTATGCTCCACGCAACAATTATCGTCTATTTAGACTGATGAGCTTCGTAACAGCGGTGCCGCATGCTGCAAAGGTGTCGGGAATGCTGCTATGTATTATGCGGTAGACACCGGTCGCTTCTGCACTGAATGTTGCAGAGAAATGAAGAGTTGTGTTAATTTCGCTACCATGGTGTTCCTCTCAAAAGGGCATTGGAGTTTTCTACAAAAGTTCGCAGATTAGATCGAGTTAGATAAGACAGTTGAAGCTTCCCTATCCACAACAAAGGTGTTTCAAAGAAGAACGGTGATGGCACCATTTAGTGTATGTAGAGTTAACGGAATGTGGAAGCTATGCATAATATAAGGTGTACAAAAGATTCTCTGCGCAAAGAAATAAAGTTGAAAGAAGTGTATAAAACACGCTAGAACTTGAAGAAAATAACAGGAATTAAAAAAAGGACAGTTGTGAACCGTCAAAAATTGTTCTGTAACGAAATGAAATTATTTTATCTAAATTAAAGGAAGGCTTACCTTGCCTTTAGACCAGGACTTCGCATCTTCCCCCTCGAAGCCCTAATTCCCATTGACACAAGAGTTGAATCTTTTCGTCGAAAGATGTCAGCTAAGCTGTCGGTCTACTTGCGTAAATGTGTACTTTCGAATAGCAACAAGGAAACAGTGCATCCTGGTATAAATTTATTTTCGACTAAAATTATCTCAAACCCAAATTTTAACTCTTGACCAGCCGCAGCATCGCAGGTACGTACCATGCGCACGCCAAGAGGTCGAACGTTTTTTTGCGATGCAATCAGCGAGTTAAATTTAACGCGAATATGTTCCAGATTCGATTTCCCGCACTTAAGCGGTACGTTTTCCGGAGCAGGCAGCTCTTCTGGCAATGTAGAATGGTCAAAGTTGGCATGAGAGGACACACAGAGACAGTCATGTTTGAAGCGCTTGCATTCAACTCCCTCCTATTTAATTTAAGTTTAGAAAAACCCTTGTTATTGCTATCAAATATCACTGAAAGAAAGCGTAATCAACGGAGTTTCCCATAAAAAACAAGACTGATTAGGTCCCCATGTATTCAAGAGAATCCTACAGACGACGCACCAAAGAGTTTTGCTACGGACCATTTTTTCAGTTCACTGCTGTATTTTTCGCACCTATTACTTCGTTCAACTTAGACTACCGAGGATAATATTTTCTGACATCACAAAGACAGGCCCCATGTTTAATTCCAGCGAAAGGTGCTCACGCTCAATTTTCGGTCAAAAAAAAAAACCAAGAACTTTCGAGAACTTAGTTCTAATTGGCCCGGCGGTCGAAATAAGTTCGCGTTCGCGTAGTGGGACCTAATGTTCCCGCGTGAAACTTGAGACATAAATTCGCGATTTTTCAGGGCTCGAAAAATTCGATTGCTTAGAAACTCGCGAGAACTCGAACATTAACCCTTGCCATTCTTCCTTCACAGGCACACTCCCAGAAAAGAATGCAAATTACTATACAGAAGTTATTACTAAAAATTATTCTTTCCAATGATATACTGCTGAGAGAAAGTTCGTGATAAACTCTAGATTTAAATTCGAGAAAGGGAGATGAGGCTGGAAGTTTGAAACGAACTGTAAAAGCGCTAAGATCCGCTCTGAAGATTGATGAGAACAGCTAACGCATGTTACTCTTATTCTGGAAAAAATAAACTTATATTCCGGTAATCTAAAATCGCAAGTGGACAAGTTTTAAACGTGTTCCACCTTTGCATGCTCGAGTTGAGTTTCCGCACTGTTAGATGCGTGTTTTTAAGAGAAGCAAAGACCATTTCAACGAGGATAAAAGTCAAGGAATGATGAATAAACGATGATGCTAGAGCAAGAGGTCGATTGCACGGAACACCAGCCTTCCCCATGAGAGGCAACAAAGTTCAGAAAAAAATGAGCCCAACCAAAAAATAAAGCATAAGCCCATTACAGACTCGCAGGGGCTGCAGGAAGTGAGCTGGGCTGCTTGAGTGACAATCGAGGGACGTCAATTCTTCAAATTACACTGATGAAGACTGCCACCGTGTGCATACCTATTCTTCCGAGTGGAGCTCAGAAAGAAAGAAAAGAAAAAGAAAAAAACTTTATTTCCAATAGAGATTGTACAATATTACAATCATTGGTTTTTAAATATCTTAAAATTAATACACTTAGATGATACACACACACGAGTATTGAAAAACTCGTGTCACTAGTCGAAAATAAATGATTGAGGGCAATGTACTCCTAATCTTGCTTAATCTACATTTGACAATACATGTAATGATAATTATAAGAGATAACGCAAATTCATGGACGATGCATTTTCATTGTGGGGTGAAAAAACTTTTGACAGTTTACATGTACATGACATAAAACTTCGCAATTATTGATGCCAGGAAATAATATATGAATCGCTTGTTTCGGCAAATGTTCAAAAGTGTCATTTTAAGGAAGCATGAAAAAAAAATATAAATACAAATCCATATACATATATATACGTACATACATATATACATACATACACACACACATACAGATATATATATATATATACATATGTACGCATAAGCATGAGGACCAAGAAGATTATAAGTTTTGTATTTCTAATTCAATAATTTTAACATAACGGTCGTTAGTTAATAAGCTTTTTATTTGAATATAAATGGATGATCGTACAACAAATGTATAGTTTGTACATGAATGCTTTACAATAATAAAGAGATGACGAGTTAGGTAATGTTACAAGTTGAGAGTGAACAGAAAATGACCATTATCTCTAGTAAAATGCTAGTTGTCAGTTTAGTACTCACATATGTGCACACATACATGTAAATATATACACATATATGTACACATAAAAAAGAAAAAAAAATGGTTTATTTCCAATAGAGATGGTACAAAAGTACCATCATTGGTTTTTAAAATATCTTAAAATTAATACACTTAGATGATACACACACACGAGTATTGAAAAACTCGTGTCACTAGTCAAAAGAAATGATTGAGGGCAATGAACTCCAATCTAGCTTAATCTACATCTGATAATACATGTAATGAAAATTGTAAGAGATAACACAATTTCATGGACGATGCATTTTCATTGTGGGGTGAAAACACTTTTGACAGTTTACATGTACATGACATAAGACTTCGCAATTCTTGACGCCAGGAAATAATATATGAAATCGCTTGTTTCGGTCAATGTTCACAAGGGCTTTTCATATCCCAAGCCGAGCGCAGAGTCCCCAAGATGAAGATTGAAACCTCTTTTTAGTACATGCAACATAATTCCTATCCGATAATATTTTCCGACTTTTAGTACTTTTTTTTAGATTCTGTATTTACGCAGAAAGCAGTGGAAAAAACATGAGCACTACTTCGAAAAAATTCATAAAAAATGGCAGGAAATGTTACCTGTTAAAGAGAAACGCTTTCAGCACTGGGAAGTGATGCGATTTCAACAAGGGCAACACATCAGTAATACAATAAATGACTAGATGCAGTAGTAGTAGAGAAAATTTATAACAGAGAACCGACGCTTCGCACGTACACATAAGCAAACTGATGATGAATAAACTTCAGCTTTCTAACCGCTGTAATTTACACTAAGCAGCAGATATGCTCACAGCTAGAAATTAGAACGATACTCCACAGTGTAATGAAATCCTTCCGCAACAAAAATTGGCTTCATTAAAAGAAGGAAACCGGGAACTCTCCACGCAAATGATACAAGACCTTCACTACCTGCACAGAAGCGAAACTTTATTATTCGTAACGGGGAAGGATCGTAGCTTGAGTGAAAGGTAGTGCTATTTTACTCTAATGAAAGGACTATAAAGCTGGTAAAAATATTACAGAATTCAATTAATTGTATATAAGTGAAGGCTAATTTACGGTACTCCTGAGCCTATTGAACATATGAAAATATATTTTAAGTTAATCCAATTCTCTTTACCCAAAACATGAGCATATGATATTGCAGATATTATGAAGCGGTTTCAACACTATTAAGTGAAGGACCTGATACGCGCCGTATCTGAAGTGACTGTTACAAACTTACTTCAAAATTGTATACTGATAATTTAGCCTGGCAGATATGACCACGGTATACAAAAGGATGTGGCTTTGTCATGATCAACCTCGTACGTTTTACGACAACGCGCACTGTTCAGTACTTTGTATCCTTCTCTTTTCACTAGAATACAGGGTGTCTACTATGTAATACTATTTGTACATCAAAACAAACCTGAGCTTCATGTAAAGTAACAGACCAAATTCATAAACGACGACTGATAATTACAGCATACGTTAATGGTTAAACGAAAATGAATCAAACCATTACTTCAAAATCATAACGAAAATTCAGAATCAGTGATATCTGAAGAAAATAAAAAGTTATTTTCAACGCGGTGGTGCATTCTATAATAGTCTCACCTTTGATCAAAGACCTCGCGTTAATCCAACTTTATTACTACATTAATTCCGTGGTATCACAGTTCCGACCAAACGTAAAGCGCCAAGAAATAAAAACTTATCAACAGGTAATTGTGGACTTCAGAAGTCCGGTCTTTCTCGAGCCATAATTACCTAAGTTAATGGAAAATTTTCTCAAAGGCGCTATACTCATTAAAATTGTAGGAAGTCGCAACAAAGTTGGTGACGCGCGCAAACCGCGAAGTCGAGGTCTGAAACGTTTCTCTAGTCGCGAGGATTTTACATTAGTATTCGGGCTGAGCTGCAGTCCCACAGCAGGTGTAAGAAAGTTATAACAAAGAACACTTCAGCAAATTGGAGTGGGGGGGTAAGCAGCTCATCCGTACAATAGGGATGCCACAGCGTTGCAGGTCTCTGGAATGACGTCAGCGCAGAATGACAGAATTGCAAAACTTGACGTAGCTTAAATTTTACGACGTGATCTCCTTCCTGTTTGAATATTGCCTATGTGGTTGAAAGGAATTGTCACTAACTAAAGCCAAATAAATCTTCATTGTATCCTCTAATGATTCAGATAATTTATTTTACGGTGGAAGTTCGTCTGGGTTCGACGAAAACAAAAAGACTTGGCTTTACTAATAATGCAAAGAAAACTGTCAAATCATGGGACCAACTTCACGTGACGGCCGCGTTTAGAGATATAATCCTAATATGAATATCCTGGTGCCTGGGTGTGAAAATGGATCACTGTAAATATGTTTCTGTGGTGCCTGCGCGTGATAGGCGTCTGACGGTTCGGGATTTAGGAACCTAAGAACGGGCCACATGGCTCGTTTCTGTTCCAATGCACTATTCTGTTCTATTCGATTCTAAGACATTGGTCTCGTGACACAAGACAGACAGGGTCGCAAGATGCCAGTTACGTCAGTCTGGTCAGTACAGCAGGGAGTTCGATATTATCGAGTTACAAAATGCGATTAAAGAAATCAATGCAAATCAATGCAATATGTAATTGCCCTAGGCTGAAGTAATATCTGAATCTTGAATGGGAACACTCCTCGTACACAGATTCCCCGTTTTCATAACTCTAAACCGTATGGTCTCTACTACCTTCCTATACTTGGAACACCTTAGTAGTGGTTAGGAAAGCTTAAACTAACTCAATTTATCAAAATCTATCGCTGATTAGATAGCCACTCAAAATTATAATTATACCTCAAAGTACACTCTGGCATTCTTCAGCCTAAGAGCATTATAAAATTAATATACGATGACAAAGGAACTAATCAGCACAGGTTATGCCGTTAGAGCTTGGCTGGCACAATCCATCAATATGAGAGAAGGCCACTACAGGTTACAATGAAAATTAATCTCGAGGAACACGAGTGCCGTTACGGAAGCATGAAGGCGGGCAGGTCGATAGGCACACAGGCCTCGAGAAGAAGAGGCGATGCTTGCACATCGAGTCGAGGGAGAGGCTTACCGAGCTTTATGCGTAGTGCTGCGGGAAGTGTTCAAGTGCCGCGGACAGAAGCCAGTGCATGGCTCGAAAGTCGGAGGATAAGGCCCATTTCAAACTGAGCTAGCAAAGCAGCATCTAGCAAGCTCACAAGGGCTATCTAGCAGATAGTCTGTCAGACTGGTCGGTAAGAATAGCACTATTACGAGCCGTTGCCTTCACACTGAACTTGCACGTTTTATCCAGCATCCAGCGTGCGAGGTAAAAATGCTATTCATACCTACCAGTCTCGCAGACCATCTGCTCGATAGCTCATGCGAGTTTGCTAGATGCTTCTTTGCTAGCACAGTGTGAAATGGGCCTAATAGAAGCAGAGAAGCGTGAATGCTCCTTTGTGATACTCGACGACTTCAGCTGTGATATCAAACCAGGGAGAGTGTAATGCTTAAACGGAAAGACTGTGATGCCAAAACGGGGTGGCTGTGTTGCTGAAAGGGAGGAGGCTGTGCTACCAAAACCTACTACCAAAGTGAAGATATTGTGCAGCCAAAAACTGAGAATTTGCTAAATTTCAAGGTGGCTAAAGCCAAAATACAGCATGTGTGTCACCTGATAACTTTCATACCAAAACGTCGCAACTCTGCAGTCAACAGCAGTAACTGTGCTGGTAAAATGTTCCAAATGAGTAAGCCAAACATAAGAGCTGCGCGATCAGAAAGGACTAAAACGTAAGCAAGACGCCGCAATTGAGTCGAACCACGATGGTGGCACGGCCCACACTCCGTCATTAAGCCACGATACCCGAACACAACAGCTACGCTAAGCGTTCGCAGCCAAGAGATTCAGACCATTAACTGTGACACTCGAAGTCCCACACAAAGCCCGGAAATCCAGGACAGCATTTACGAGCTCATTAATTATGTCCGAGACGCCGAGTGGAATATGAGCGGCGACATGGGTACAGCACGTCGGAGCTGCGAGACACCGAAAAATGTTAACATTGATACAATAATCCCGGAAATTATTGGAACGGCATGTGGAATCTGCGAGACAAAACAAATATAACGACATAATAGCTCCGAAAATTATTGTAACGGCATAACGACACCATAATTCCCAAAATGGCACGTGGATGATGGGCGAAAATACGTCCAAGGACAACAGAATGCTAAGAACGAATTTTGGCATCTATTGTTCACGTTTCTCAATGCCTGATAGCGCTCCGCGTAAATATGAATCCCTTCCAACGAAGTAAAAAAATTTGATTTTTTTTAATCATGGTTTGGAACCCCAATAGTTAAACTCCATGTTCCCCTCTTTTTTTTCATGAAAGAAAACCAAACACTTGAGTTTATCGAGCTATATACGCCCGACTATTTCTCTCGATATTCCCTGGCCAAACGAGTAACATCGGATATGTGTGCGTAGCGACAAACAAATATAACACGGAGGACATTACATTGGATTGGGTTGGAAATGGATCAATGAAGCACGTCAGTCATTTAATTATGCTAGTAATAATACAGAACAACATTATTCCCTACTCTCATTTGAAATTGGGAAGTGTTCGATGAGAGCATACTACTTGAAATTTAGGTCTTCGTTTGAGCGCATCTTGCTGAACGCAACATTTAATTTTCGGAGCTGTAGATTGATGCATTGTCTGAAAATAGTTCATTATGATTAGGAGCCAGTTTTGATAGGTTATGAGTCGCTAGTGTTACACGTTCGTCGCGTATTGGGCCATATGTGTCCCTATCGGTAAATTTCTAATTCACGTTCTAAAATAAATGAATGACACTTCATCTGTTTCGCGACCATTTTAATGAATAACTGTTATCACACAAGGCGAAATGTTATCGTGCAAATGTATTTTGATATTTCTTGGGAAGGATAACAATGAATTCGAGCAGTAAAGTTTATTTCCCTGTTCTGCTACTTACAACTTAATAGCCTCGGATACGTGATGAATGTGTCAAGTTTCTCGATTTCTTCTGTTTACTTTGCATTCTTTCTTGTTTCAGTAATTGGGGCCCAGTGTTATTCATTCCCTTTTATTATTTTTAATTAATTTGCATATCATTTCGTCACCTCTTTTGAGGTCTGGCTACGATTAAAATTCAGGCATAAAATTAGAAGCCCAGTTTGAAGTTTCTTCCTCAATTAATTCAAACTTTAAATAAATGAAGACCATTGAAGATCCTAAAATTGGAGCTGCAGAGCGGCCTAATTCTCTTCTGGTCGTTTTAAATGTTGACGGGAGTCACCTGAACAGAAGGAAAAATTTATCCGATCTTAATTGAATGGAAGTCCTGAAATATTTGAGGGTAATTATTAGAAGCGGCCAGACATTCCCAACGTGAACTTGGCCTTTAAATTTCTTTCCAGCGAGGTTTCGCTTCTGGACCGCTTCTTATGTGACAACATCTGAAGATTTGTGGAAAATTGAGATGTAAATTTCCAGTGAAAAACCTGTGAAATTATCATGCATACGAGAAAGCTGTGTTGCACTTTCTTCAAAAATTCACTGGTTTTAATTAGAATAACTTTCGTTACGCAGCATCGTGTTAACAACCTCTAACCCTGGCGACAGGAGTTTCTCTAATGTCACGTCACTTCTGGAGAGACTGGTTATCAGCGGCGAAGAGCTATAATCGAGATGGGAAAATATCCTAATTAAACTGAAATTTTTGACAATGAATTTCGATGTTTCAACAAAGTGGTAAATTTGGTTCTTTGAACTTCTTTCTATTCTGAAAGAAATTTCGAGTGAAGTTTTCTGGATTGACAAATTGCGCCTACCACTTCACATACCATTTAATGCTGTGTGGGACAATAAAGAACTTTCACCGGTATTAGATTTTAATTTTTCACAATGCATTACACAGACCTCACACCTTTTAAATTTACCCCTTATCAATCCCTCCCTTATACTCACTGGATAAATATTTCTAATTTAATATTTCTGTAATTTTAGTATTATATAATTCATCCAGCAACATAGTAAGACTATTATTATCACAGATATGCTCATTAAGTAATTCACGATATCACGATCGAAGGTTTCAATGGTTGTAAGTCAACAAATAAATGTTTATACATAAATAAACGGTAGCTATTTTATCGGCTAGTCCAAAGGTTAAGTTGATCAAGATGATGAAACCCAAGCCAGCTCGACTGCAAACCTCGCACAGCAAGACCACTAGCTACGGAACCAGGAAAGATGCCAGTGAATTATTAATACGGCGTTTTGCTTTTGAGACTTCAACCGTAAAGGTTCCTCGAAATGGCTTCGACCCCAATTCACTCGGTAGGCCGCAGCAATTACCCCAACGATAGAGCCCCACATCTGGCCTTAAAACTCAGCCGGCTCCTAGGGAGGAAGACCGGATGCTCGATACAAGAGGCGCGGGCGGCGGTCCAAGTTCTCCCAAAAGCATGGATTAGCATCAGTAATGCGGGCGCTTGGCATTCCGGGGCTCTCATCCGCTCGTCTGGCTCCAAGGGAGCAGAGCAGGCAATCCGGTCAAGAAGTTACCGAGAACGAACACACCTCCTCTACACCCTGACTTTGATGGATCGATGGACTCGAGGAGCAAAGAGATTGGAAATTTCACAGGCCCTACTCACGTTCCGTCCTAGGAAACGTAAATTTACGGTGAAGAATTTTAACTGCTTTTGCACAATTTTTATCATTTCGACTACTAGCAAATAGGGAGAAAATGATACACTAACATTTCGTGACATCAATGAAAGTGAACAAGTGGCGAAAGTGCAGTACTATTCTACAAAGCTTAACATTTATATGGTTAAGACAGTTTCGTTTGAATTTTGATTTTAAAATAATCAGATTGATTGATTTATCATTAATTATATGAAAAACGGCAAAAAAACTCGGTAATGAGAGTAAAAATTATACAACCAAGTTGAACCTTTTCTAGCCACAACTAAAGTGTTACAAGGAGAGGAAGGAGGAAAGGCACCCATTAATATGAAGTTAAGGGAACAAGAAATCTATTCACAAAGTGTGAATTGTAATGGCGTAACGACACTATTGAATCAACGAGAAATGCATAGAAAGACACCATGCACTTAGAAAGCTAAGCTGAGAAAAAACTTTTGAAATATGAAATACGAAAAAGGAAGTAGTAGGTGCAGAAATACAGGACGGGAGCAAACCGATTAAAGACGGTCTTTAACAGAACAAAAATCTCCACTATTTCAACCAAAAAAGACCCACCTAAATTCAAGCTCGGGACCTCGCATTTTTCCCCTGGTACCGCTAATTCCCTGATACTACAGTTGTACCTCCTGAGGACTGATAAAAGTAAAACTAACGCGGACGGGACAAAAACAGTAAAGCTGGCAGTGTAGTAGATGCCTTTAGAGAGAAGTTTCGACGAGAGAGCCTCCTAAACTGTGCTTGATAGCTGGCGTCAAGAATGAACGTTGAGAAGACAAAGTAGGGGACAAGAACACCAAAAGCGACATCACACACGGGAATGTTGTTGACGCAGCAAGAACAGGAGCTGTACAAACTCCTTGAACTTTTGGTTCAGGAGATCGATCGCGAGAGAGTTTATAAAAACATTTCAGAAAACGCCTTCGATAGTACGAGAGTGAAAAAGTTCCAGCGCAGCAAAACGAAGTTTCGCTAAAAGAGGATGCACTGAAATAATTGTCTCGCCAATACTTCGCAAGTGCACACGCGAAGCCATGAAATAAATAGCTACAATTCTACCAAACTCTAATTTAGCTAGGAAATTTCTCTTTCAAAGGCGGCATGGTATGCAAACGTGGATTTAGAATCGCCATGCCACCGTAGGAACTCAGAGGAATATAGCTGCAATTTAGATGATTGCGATTCTTAGAATCATTCTCGGTCATAGAAAACAATCACATTTACGAAGCTATAAACCTATATCACAATATATTTCTAAGTATGTTTTTCATTGGTCTAGTGTGTCAATGCCGCTCCAGTGCACTTTTGAATCATTAGTTGATGAAACTCGACGATTTTTTCCCGCATTAAAACTTTTGCCAGGAACATTAAAAAGCCAGTTTTTCACAGAGTGCCGAATTTTAAACGGGACACTAACTTTCAAAGACAAGTTGAACGCAATATCGAACTGTAACGAGCGGCCACCACTCATTACAGCGAGCCCAAATGCTGCCTGCCCCTACAATTTTAGGGCTGCGTCATCAGCAACTTGAAACATCAAAGCTCTTCGGCTTCGGGCTTTTTTTTAGCTCAATGCCCATGTAAAATTTGGGATGCCAGACAAACCTTTTTATCGCCCTCAAACTATCGTGATTGGCATTTTTTAATGAAATTCGATGGTAAAAATAATTTTGAATATGATAAGCCTCTAAAGTTGCTAGACACTGAGTGGTCTTCACAGCATACGAAAAATGCCAAATTCTATCATTACGGGCACAAAAAAAGAAACGGCAACCCAGCTCAAAGTGCCAGCCTTCTGCACAGAGCTCTCTTACCTGGTCCGAGACATAATCGAAGTGGTGCGGAAAATGACGAGAAATCCGATAAGGAAGCGAGTTCATTTGAACGGCCGCAGTTCGGGAAGCACTTTGTGATATCCTCACCGAGGTCTAAAACTTGCCAGGATGCGCCACAAAATACAGAAGATAGTTTAATGCCGTACGGGAAAGCAGTAGCAGATCGCAGCTTTGGTATTGGACGGATTTACGTTGAAAGTATCGGGTATTGACCCGGTCTATGGCATGGGTATTGGACGGACTTATGATTTGAGTATCAGCCGGATTTATGGTGATTGTTGGGTTTTGGCCGGATTTATGGTGATGGTTGGGTATTGACCTAATTTGGGGTACACATTGTCGAGGATTGACGAAATTTGTGGTTGATTGTCGAGGATTGATCAAATCTGTGGTAAATTGTTGGGTACTGGCCGATCTTATGACACGAGTACCGACTATAGGTTAGATTTATGATTTGAATATCGAGCGAGTTTGGGCCCATTTATGATGGTTAATCGGATATTGCTAAGCAACTAATGAAACAAGTTTAGCATCGTCATCAGTAGAAGTAGAAGTAGCAGTAGCAGCAGCAGCAGCAGCAGCAGCAGCAGCAGCAGCAGCAGCAGCAGCAGCAGCATTACTATCGGCAGAATTTGTCATTTTATGACATCGAGGAACAACGGTAATTTTGACATCCATACACGCTCAGTAGAAGTGAAGAGCAGAAAACGCAAAGCAGGTCTAACTTTGAGAGAGGGCCTGTTTTGGCACGTCTTATTTCTGAGCAGTAAGTGCACCACGAACAAGGGAGTCGTCAAATTCTAAACCTACAAGAAGCCCTTAATTCAGACAGTTCAAGTCTAAGCTCGCGTTCAAAGAAAGGTAAAATTTATTGTTCCCGTTTTCTGTGTACAATTTGATGTGTAATATACGAGTAGTATAAACATTAAAAAATCAAATACCCCTAAATAATAAAATTATTCTTCTGAAGATAACAGCTTATAAATTCATAGTCGCCAATGAAAATTCTTAAAGCACACTAAATTTTTTTTATTCTCACACGGGTCGCAACAAATATTTAAAACCGAACTAAAGAAAGCGTTCACTTTACAAGTATGAAGAATTTGTCAGGTATGCTCATGAAATATCATTGGAAGTGTTCGGTGTTTGCGCTAACATACTGCAAAGCGCACACTAAAATTAATTAATGAGGGGGGTTTAAAGAAATTTTAAAAACAATTCCCTGATGACTGAATTTGGATGAATTAATATGGTACACCACACTGGTAAAAATGTACCGAACTTCAGAATAGAAGACTATCCTAAGAACACTTCAAAGCAGAAGAAAGAAATAAGATACACGAAACACACAGACTACTCAGTGTTGTAAACTGCAACCGCTACGATTTACTTCGAGTTCCAAAAACGAACTAGAATATGAAAAGCCGTGAGAAAAAAACCTGTAAAACATTGCTTTTCGGAACAGTTCCACACAAGTGATGAGTTCCAAAGTGAAAGGAACCAATACAAAAAATTTCAGGGCGAAATACGCAGCACCGAAAGGCAGCGCTCAGAAATTTGAAACTGTGGTCTAAAAATCAGCAAGAAAATCAGGCCGCACGAAAGCCTTCATTCAACCGCGCCCGCTATAAAATTTGACGTGACCTCCGCTGCTCTAAAGAGGTCGCCGAAAAAAAGTCTCATAAAAATGGCTTTCCCTCAGAGTCCGAGAGGAGCAGAGGATGTAGCGAAGCAGGTGAACTACGAACAGGTCTGAACTTCAAGATGAAGGGAGACAAGACGCGTTAATCAAATTTACTGATACGGTTGAAGAATTAAACAACATCTTAGACGGTGAACA
Source organism: Morinoia aosen (assembly GCA_030386875.1). Classification (NCBI taxonomy): domain Eukaryota; kingdom Metazoa; phylum Arthropoda; class Malacostraca; order Amphipoda; family Talitridae; genus Morinoia; species Morinoia aosen. Next base: position 34,757,607 of record CM059577.1, read on the forward strand.
TAGTCGTAATACTCATCAATATCTGAGGAAGATTTAATTCCGCCAGACTGCCTTCACATTAGACTAAGAGAAAGTTAAATGTCATTTAAGAATCTTTGAAACCGTAATACATGAACAAAATTTCAGGTCAGTGTCCAATCTAAGTCATAATGATGGCTCATGGTTCTCCAATACTTCAAAAGTTGAGACAATTTAGTATCCGGGATACCGTTTCTCCCAGTGCTGATCGATCATGAAGACAGTATTTATTTTTCGTTTCTGCAACCAGTGAGAGCAAAAAACACATAAGCAAATGTATGTAGTCAAATTTTATTACGCTGGGAACACCATTCCATCAAAAATTTCCCGTTTGCCACCACTTCAACATAGTTAAAATTAACAGCAATGCGAATAGAAACACAAATGTGTATCAGCCTGTGGTCGTAGAAGTAATAAAAAATAACAATGATGACAAACCGAATTAAAAATATAAGATGTAATTAACGCATAACGAAAATAGCAACAATACGAGCAATAACAAACATAAACTAGGAACTTTTATTTCTTTATAATCCAGTTTCGGAGTACGTACTGACACAACATCGTGGGAGTTGAATGATGAACGATCTATCACGGATTACGCTCTAGCTTTGAGCAACAGTGAGGGGAACAAATAACACTTCGAATAGCACTTCTGTATGAATCGTAATTTGTTCTTGAGACTCTTAGCATGATACTTTCATTTTTAAAACATGAAAAATCTAAATATTTAGAAAGATGCTTTCAAAATGCCTAAACAGAACGGTAGCCTCCTCAACTAAACTTTCAACGATATTTTAAGATCTCATGAACAGATTTTCACGATCCATAGTACTTAATACCAGCACAAGATTTTCCGTATGAATATTAAATTTAAAAAAAAAACATTCCTTTCAGCAGGCCACGCCGTTGACAGCGAGTGTAGTAAATTTCTAATGTAGGTCATTTTCACACCTAAGATTTTTGGCGATTCATACTAGCATTCACTTGACTCCCTTTCAAGCATTTACGTTATTTGGGCGCTTTTCTTCTCTGTATTCACAGTAATATTCACGTTACAATGGACTGTACAGGTCATGTATAAGCAATTTTGGAACGTGCCTCAATAAGCCCAGGGAGTTGAGACTCAATAATAAAGATTTAATCTTGCCCGGATGGGGCTTGATTTCCTATACAGTTCTAGTATTAGTACAATAAATGTATCATTGTGTGTACTTAATACATTAATATAATTCGAGATAGTAGGACTTGTTGCAAAAAGCTTAGCGCTCATATCACGTTAATAGCGACACCTCATGATGTGAACATTAAGCCTAAAAATATTTCTTTTAGCACATGAGCAATGCCTTCTACTGAACAACAAATCATGACACACGCATAAAATTCCACCTCATGCATGTACTCTTGGGTGCCATTATTATAGCTATTTTAGCTTAAATTACTGTAATAAGTGCAATTCTCATGTCATCTTACCTTTACTGTCATCATTATTGCTAAAACTGCAGTGGTAAAGAAATTCATAAGTTATCTTATCATGACAATCACCAATACTACCAAAATCACTGTATTAAAATTAATTCTTATATTACAAGATCATGACGATCATTATTATTGCTAGAATTACAATGGTAAAACAATTCTCATGTTATCCAACCTAGACAACCATAATTGATGTTAACATTATTGTAGTGCGAGCAATATTATTGTTCAACATTTCATTGCCTGTTTTGTTTCAGCCCGCACGACTGGGACGACTGGGGCACGATGGAATCCAAGAAAGCGCCCTCAGCAGTGAGCAGGAGAAGAATCTTGGAGAGAAGAACATTAGCAGCGGGAGACGCCGACCAGATGGACGCGAAACCTAAATTCGTAAGCTACTACAATGAAGACATATACTCGGCTGGACCAATTAACAACGGAGTGAAATTTATGAACTATAAAGACGAAGAAGTTTATTCATTTCATTTGAAAGATCCAGCTGTAAAATACACTAACTACAACGACAAAGAAATATACTCTTCCGGCCTAATGGCTCCAGAGTTCAAAAAGAATGAAAATAGAGAAATATCTTCCAACAACTCTCGTGAGGAACAGACGCGTCCAAGAAGAAGAGAAAAAGCATTAGAAGAAATAAATCCTGGTGAGAGTAAGAATTACATCAAACAAAATTCTGGAAAGCAAACTAAGTCTAGTTCAAAAACTTCTCTCAAACCTAACAGCGACGAAAAACACTCAAGCATCAAGAACATGGAAGAACATTTTGAAAGAAGCGAAAAATTACGTCGACCCAAGTCTCCGGGCGGTCAGCAGCTGGAGAGCTCTAACTTTTGCGAACAAATCGGCGACTTGAGTTCACGAAACCAAAGTTTGCAAGGAAAATCGAAGCGCCGTGAGGCGAGTGACGAAGCAGCAACACAACCAACATGCGGAGAAGTCGCCGAGGAGTGCGAAGGAACGCCAGTTACTGTCGTTGGAAGGACCAGTAACGAGGGCTCTTTGTATGCTCAAGAAGGCGCTCCCGATGGCAGTCCATGCACGCGTCGTTTACGATCAGTGAAACTCAGCGACGCTGGCGCGAAAAGTCTTCTGGTAGACACAGATGTCGGCGATGCGATTCGCTCGAACGCGTCAGAAAGTGATGCCTCGGGCGAGATGCACGAGTCAGTCACAGCGTCGCAACACAAGAGCGAACAAGCACATGTTGATGATCATGAAGATGATGGAGAAATGGAATCAAAAATAGACAAATCCCAATTAGAAACTCATGAAAACAAGTCTTCCATGCCTCAAGATCGAGAGGAACACGCAGAAGATGGCACAGACCTGGAGCAGAAGGAAAATGCTGATGACAATCCTCTCGCCGAAGAGGAAAAAAGTACTTGCGAGTACGAGAGAGACGATGACAATAACAGCGAGCCTCTGTACGACGTAATTGACAACGTCCTCCACAGGACGATTGATGAAACTTTTGATGGCATCGACCCTCAAGATAACGACAGCGATAAAGCAACGAGCGACTTGGGCGAAGACGACGAGTTGTATCAAACTCTAACTGAACTAAGAAAACAGCAACTAGACCACATAGGCGAAGATTCAATGAACTTCACGAAAAGAGAGGAGTATGCTACGAGGCTCAATGATTCCCAGGAAATTCTGCAGAACGACGATCTAGTGATCGTTGAAAAGGTAAGATCCCCTTCATTTAAGTGAGATATTGTTCCATTTGAATGGGATTATAAGTTAGTTTCAGCCTCCCTGATCCCAACAAAATGTTCAAAGATTGAAAGGATGAATGCACCATTTAGTGTGGAGTTCAGGGAACGCAGAATCTATGCACAAGGTGTGTACCGACACTAGGTCCCTGTGCACAGAAATAGTAAATTGAGAAGGAAGGTTATGAAACAAAATAGAAAATGAAGAAGAAAGCAGTATGTGTTGAAAAATAGGGCAGCAATAAACTGCAAGAATATGGTCCGTAACAAAACAAAAACTTATTCTATTTCATCAAAAAAAAGCCCCTCCCACCTTCAGCTCGGATCCTCACATTTTCATTCGCATGATGCGTTTTAAAATTGAGTTCATTGAGCGATAAAATTAAAGGCTTTCGATTGAATTTTTAACCAACAACCTCGTCGCTATTATTCACATTTATTAAATAGAAACCAGAAGCCTGCATTCGAATCAGCAAGACTACACCGTACATTGTTACACGACAGCTCACAAAACCCAGAAACTGTTGCGGTATTTGTGCTCCCAATCATTGCAAAATATTTCACGCCTGTTGACGCATTTATATTTGATATCGTGAACGCACAAATACAAACATACCCGTTTATAAAATAAAAAGAACCAACGTAATAGAGAAACGTAATCGCTCTATAAGTACTACTATACCCGTTTATAATAACTAACATTCCTGTGAGACACCCCGCTTTTAAAAGATGAGCCCGTTCGGAACATTTGAGATAACTTGCGAGGCAGGAAATACAGTGAAGACCGCATGACAAGCAACTGAGTCTTTTGAGAGCCTTAAAAAAAGGCAAGCATGGCTCCAGTTCCCATTGACAAACGCGTCTTTAGAGCTCTTCTTTCATGCGCTCTGAAAGACTTCGCGTCGAGTTTATAGCACCGGCAAAGTTACTCCACGTCGTCGATGCGACGGCAAACGGCATCGGCGTTGCTTTTACGAGCTTCTAAATCGAAAATAAAAAGAAATATTGAAAAGGTGCAAGGCCGCCTGACACCAATTTTATGGAATGGATGTGTGACAGTGCGCTCATACGTGTCCTTGTGTCACGGCTCCAGCGGTAATACAAAAATTTCGGATTCGGTGCGGAACGCAAAATTCTTCCCTGCATTGCTCCAAATTGAAAAATTTCCGAGCTGGGACAGAAGAGAAGTTCCATCGACGCATTTTCAAAATGGCCCTTGCGCAAATAGACGCATGAGATGGATTACCACTACGAGCTAAATTGAAATTGATGAATTTTAGACTGGACGCACTTGTATAAAACGAAGCTCAGTAATGAAAACGATCTGTTGAATTCGGTTTCATCGCATAATATTGAGGTTAGCAACACAGGTAAAATGCTGATGATATTTTTAGTTCTCGTGTTGAAAGGGTGAAGAGAATTAAAATACGTTACATTGCAAGCTATTCCAAACAAAAGTAATAACTAAAATATATCCAATACGGATTAATTAACACATCAATGCGCTACAATGATACAACAGAACCCCAGAACTTCAAAAATTAACACGATTTTTTCATACGCCCATTGTGATGCAATATTTTCTAACAAAACGAGGAAAAAACTGTGACCATGGCAAGCATATGAATATAGATGAAATAATGTAGAAAAATTGGTGAATGGCATATATATTACTAGCATTGATCAATCGGGTGTTGATTGTCTAAGTCGCGCAAATGAATAACGCAAGTTTAAAAGACACTCCAAACTCGATCAGACAAAGGAGCTGACGCGTAGCAAAGTGCAGTCAAAGCTCGGAAGATAGCAAATTTTAAGGCCTAAAATAGCGTGAGCAGCTCATAAAAGTGTCCAAGCGAACAAGTTGCGAGCGCCTCAAGTCGAAAAGTTGTACGCGATATTTTAGAGGCGGAAAATAAGATAAACTCGGTAACTTCGAGAGCAAGCAGCAGCAAGACAAATGGGGGCATTACGTGAGCTGTCACGGCTATCACAAAAGGCAACGGCGGGAGATGTTCAGCCAAACAAATGCTTTATACGCTAATAAACTCAATAAGAAAGTGGAAAGCACCGGAACAACATCACGTTCAAGCATAGAAGCTCATAATGTAATGCTATACACGAGGGTGGCGTATTATCTGCATATAACCATATTGTAGAAGACACGCACATGTTGAAGCATGATGTGCTTTTTTCATGTTATATATGAGCGAAGACGTTGCAAATTCAGCTTTACACTCGCTGTTAGTAAAGCTATACGTGTGCAAATAATGATAAAAAGGCCAGTTGTAAAATTAAAAGAAGAAAGGTTACTTCTGTTGCTAACGGAACTGAAGAAGCAAAATTGGGAGATTATTATAGATTAGATTATTAGTTAGTTTAAGCCTCCCTATCCTCAACAAATGAGATCCAAAGAGAGGAAGGAAGAAGGCACCATTTAGTATGGAGTTAAGGGAACGTGGAATCTATGCAGAAAAGGCATAGAAACAGTAAGATGAGAAAGAAGTTCATGAAACAAGGTCAAAGTTGAAGAAGAAAGTAGTAGGTGCTGAAAAAACAGGACAGCAGTGAACCGAAAAAAGATGGTCCGTAACAAAACAAAATCCTATTCTATTTTAACAAAAAAGAAAGCCTACCTAACCTTTAGCTCAGGCCCACACATTATCCCCCTGGGAGCAAAATTGGGAGGGAGTGAAGAATTTGACGCAAGCCGCGCTTCGTGCAACTATGACAAATAAATACTCTGAGATGATTCACTTCAAATTAAAACAGAATACAGGGTCTTATTTGAATAGATTTCAACTTCATATGATACGTGCAGAACTAATAAATAGTTCAAATCACGGGATTGCAATAATCCAAACATTTATCAATGCTTTGAACAAATACTACGTGATAGTGCTAAATGCTTTATTCTTCCATGTTAGTACAAGCAATAACAGCACTCCAGCTTGTGTTCTACCTTTAATGGGTATAATTTTATACTTGCAGCTGAAAGTGCTTTTATCGCTGTTATAATGCGAGGTACTTCGTTGAAGCCTTGGAAATTTAATACTAGGCCACCAAAGTGCCTAAAGAAAGACGGGAAATTTATTTCTGCGTGTGAAACTTTAAAGCCACGGAATATCGCAGAGTGAGACTCTGGGGAGTTTCCGACCTTCGTCCATAACTTGCTGAATTGCAGGCTTTATAAAATTGCTGTAAATCTCCAACGTAGTTTTTCTCATATTTTGTGTGCGTAAATGAGTGTAAAAGAAAATGTAGAAAGTAATATGAGGAACAGTTTCCTGGTCAGTAATCATAAAAATTGTTTATTTTTTTAATTATGCATGGTCTGATGTAATTTTTGACAACCCCAAAACATATATAACTTCAACATTAACGTTATGAGTAATCTATCCAGAATATTTCCTTTACATGCGCAATAGAAGCGTTCACATTTCATGAAATCGCGCTATTTCACATCAAGTAATTTCTTTAACATGATTTCACCGCTTCTCCAGCAGGACAAACAACTCAACAACGGACAGGGGGAAGAACGGCAACTTCTAGGAAACGAAGAACAAGATGAGATCAATACAGAAATACATGAATCTGAAGCACAAACGTCCGAGAACGACGGAAAAACACCACAGAAACAAGATCAAGTAAGAAGAGACACGGCAAAAATAATCGATACCGAGGCCCAAATCGCCGGCAACGAGGAGGAAATCACAGGAAACGAAGCACAACTAGAGGAAGAAAATCTGCAGAATAGAGCGCGGGACACCGTTGGCCGAGTGCGAAGTATCTTTGAACACTCGGCCTTGCACAACGAACGTAAGTCAACAAGTGAACGTAGTTACAGAATATCAGGAGCAAATGTGCAAAATCCCCTTGCTATTCCGAAATGAAAAACTCGAACATAATAAAATTACAGCTGAGGTTATGTGCTTTGTATTTCGAATGTGTCTTAATTCGCCGATGTATGCGAATTATATCCCAGCTATTCGTCAATATCACCAAAACTTGAGGGCATTATTTTTATTTCATGTCAGTTATTTTTGTTTGCCAACTGAAAGAAAGTGCATGCGTTACTTCCATTAGCAAAGGAAAAATTTGATTTGTGCTTCCGCTTATTTGTCCGCGACTGAAAATTTGAAATCGATTAGAAAGCAGAAAATTAATAACATTGCTTTTCCCTCGTATTTTATGGATGCTATAGGGTCCTATTAACTTGGCAGTTGTGCTTTCTGAATTAATTAACTGTAAAAGTAGATATTCAATCATAGAATCAATAAATTACAATATGAAATCAAACAACGATGAAGAACAAACATAAATCTACATTCGATTTTTTTTTCCACAGAAGATGCAAATGACAGGCGCTTCCATTCGATCAGAGCGCCGATGACAAGTCGGCACATTGAAATATGCAAGTCAGACGCATCTTCGCAAACCTTCCCTCGCCGGCCTTCGAACAATAAAAACTCCACGATGGAGTTACGCCTCAAGTCCGCGCAGCAGCCTAAAACTTCGGCAACCGAAGACAGAGAAGTCCCTAGCCCAAAAACTCCATGTCACGTGCTCAGAATCACGGCAGAGATCGCTGAGTACCAGCGACGGTCTGAAGACATCAAGAGAATGGCAAGCTTAGCTTCGGGGTGCTTCAAGGCGACCAAACCTGAACCGAAAAGCACGAACCACGGAGATCAAAACGAGAAAGCCCATTTCAACGACACCAAGGCGCGTTCTCAAGAAACCAGAACGCTCAGAACCAACAATGAAGCGGCGAAGGAGGCCTTAGAAAACAGTCGCACCGACACTAAATCGAAATTGGCAGCAGCAACCGAGCCTAAACTGACAGAAAAGTCGAGCATAGACGACACCAAAAACGACATCATTACTGAACTGAGCGCAACGCTGCAGAGCCGCCAGTCTAGGGCGATAGAATCTGAAGATGAGGAGAGCTCGAGGACGTCGTTTTTGGAGCACTCGAAAATCTTGGACAAGCTGAAGCAATCCAAACAAGGTGGACACGAGCCCCCTCGTAAATCCCAGGCAAGAGAATCAGTGACGACGAGCACCGGTAAAACTGTCCATCTGCGGAAGCCGGTGCTCGCCAAAGGATTTAACGTGCAGAAAGCTTTGCAGGACAAGCCTCGGGACTTTCACGTCAGGGAGCACCGCGCCCTCAGTAAATATAACAGCTACGACACCCGTATAAGGAGCAAAAGTGCGAGGTAAGGAAACAAATAAATCAAGATATGTGGTATGTTGGTATGTTAGAAAAATAATAGGATATGGTGCACGTGAGGTATCAGTAGGGGAAAAAACGGTAGGTAAAAAAATAAAGTTAGAGAAACTGTCGATGAGAAAAATGTTACAAAATAAAGCAGAATGTTATAAATAAGTCAAATGAGTCAAGTAAGAAAGAAATCATTGTCAAATAAGTTAAAAATAAACTAGTGAGAAATAGATTGAGAAAAAGAACAGGTCATCAAAAAAGTAAAACCGGTAAAAATGGAAACTAAGAAAATGACAGTAGATTTTACGTTGATTTGGGCCTCCCAATCCTCCAGAAAAGTGATCTTATAATATAAAGGAAGGAGGAAAGCATCATTCAATATGGAATAAAAGGAACTGAGAATTGATGCACAAAATGCGAAATTTGTGGCATATTTCACGGAGCAATTACAATTAGAAGGTAGCAGCCATGAAAATTGTCTACATCAAGAACAAAAATAAATCAATTGTTGTAGTCGCTAATTGTAATAACATATCAATTTGCATCAAGGCTAAGGAGTAAATTAACGACAATTTTCATAATGATGACAAAATTATAACATGGAAATTAATGAATAAATGAAAAAATAACTAAGTACAATACTAAGATGAAACTCACAAAAAAGAAACTCGGATAGTTAATACGCCAAAGAACGAGAAAACTTTCTAAATTAGTTAACGCGAAGACAAGGAGATTCATTCTAGTTGTATCGCTATATTTTACGTCAGGTTATGCTTAAAATAGTTCGCATGAGGTATGTCGGCAACAGATTTTGAAATAGCACTTGTGAGCAATGCCCCGTAAAGCGAAAAAACACGAACTTCAACTGAGTCCGTGATCAGATGTTATATTAGACGCGCCTACGTATGTAACATGCGACGTCGCCATGACACAGCTGACAGGTACCGAGTATAGAATAAAGTCGTTAAGCTTTTCACATATGAAAATAGTGGCGAACGAACGATGCTGATAGAGAAGAAACGGAAAAGGATAGATAGGATACTGATAAAGATGCGATTTGCGCATATGATGTTAGTGTTAGAGAGTTTTTTGTAAGTAGTTTGAAGGTGGTGAATAGTGGCGCATAATTAGCGAGACCCAATATGCCTGCCAGGTATCCACTCTACCTCCAAGACACATTTAGAGGTATCAACACGTGAAAGGTAACACGTCCATTGAAGGTATATAACACGCGAAGAAACTAATCGCTTTCCCTCACTATATATTTTACGATAATCATCAGCATTTCACTGACTCGTTTAAATAATTCCTTAGCGTAGTTTACCTTTCTTGAACTTTTCCTTCAATGAAGCCTCATTATCCCCCATGATGGATTGCCGGTTATCCCATGCCATATGTAGTTCTTCACTTTAATAAATGACCTGCCTCAGCCATAAAACAAAATTTCCAGGGGCACAACCACCCACAGCACCTGTCAGCACAAACCCGTATTTTAGCGAGACGACAAATGCAATTGGGGCGGGGGCTGTCAGAAGCGGTTCATCAGGCGCATCATCAATTACGACCGATATTCCCTCATGTGCAGCGCCATTCCGGCGGACGGCGGCGGAGGCGATGGCGAGAGCGTGTCATCCGAGACGAGCGACGACAGCGGCGTCAGCAACGACAGTTCCATGTCCTCGAAAAGCTCTCAGGCCTTCAAAAAGCCCCCGAAAAAGCTGTCTCGCGTCGCGGATGAGCGATCACTTCCGACGTCCAACTCCTACCTGGGCGATACCGTTGATTTCGCTAGGCAATCCAACGTTGACGCTGACGACTATGATGACACGAGCATTAAGGTGAGTAATTTTGCTCGATTTCAGCGGCTAATGCAAAAGTGTGCCACATTTTGAGCAGGTTATTAACCGGATTGAGAACGTAAAAACCATATATTAAGTATTGGTTTCTGGTGGAGTGAACGACGTTGACGGTCTTGTTAGTAATTATGAAATGCAAGTTATCGTCAAAGGGGCGTGAAAAATACTCAATTTATGATGAATACAGATGTGAGTGAAATTAAAGCAGCCTATAAAGAAACTAGCTAAGGCGAACGCTACGATATTAAATGCTGGACAGTGATGTTCATCGCAAAAATATACAGAAATTCAAAGCTCGCATGATATACAAGAACTGTTTTCCTAGAAAAAATCATCATAATGCATAAATATTATTATCACGACAACAAAAAATACAAAAAATAATCAGATTGATTAATTTTGTCTGACGAGCGTTTCAAATACCAGCTCCATTATCAGTTATGTTGCTTACAAAGTTTGATTAATATTAGAGAAACAATAAAGTGATTCAACGCATAATTAAGCCAAATTTCCAACAGCGCAAGTGTCAACATGATCAAGGAGGGAAGACATGCGCTTCATTTGGGACTCTTATTTCTCGTTATTTTTGTCCTAAATTTTTTTTTTATTACAGGCTAGAGATGAGAGATTTCGTTATTTATACTCAACAGGGTAAATTATTGAAAGAGCACTGTATCGTACACGTTGGGTTGCTTCCAGCTCCAACATTTTCCACTCAAGATCTTTGTATCTAGAGCTATCTCATTCGCCCAACCTTCGTTGACAATTTTAGAAATGAAATCAGAACAGCCCAAGAACTTTTCTTTTTTCAAGAGCATATCCAAATGATATTTAATGTATTGATTACTATGTATTTTCTTTTAAAAAACAACTGAATCGCTGAAATTCCTTACTATCATTTCCAAATTTTCACACGTTAAATTTCATTCATACACTACCATTTATTCCAGGTCCAAGGTACCAGAATAGAACCTAACATCTATTGATGATCACCTTTTTCACGATGGGCTCAATTGTCCACTTAATGCATTGGCTTGACCACATACACTCTGAGGGCTCTATTGGCAGGACATGAAGTGTTCGCACACCCTGGTGGAACTCGGCGGCCAGCTACGGTGCAAAATAGATTACGCTGACACGAGTGATACTTTAAATTCTCATTTAACATTTCACTCTAGTGATATCTTAAAATCCCTGCTCATATTTAACGTAAATCGTTTGAATGTTATCGAGCACTCAGTTACGGTATCACCTCGTATGACCCTCACGCAACCAATATGTTGTACTAACCAGGTATGACTTTCACACAACCATTATGTTGCACTTTACGACTACCTGAGCGTCCGACAATTTTAATGGCTTGTGTCTCGTTGTCGCAGTGGATAGACCCAGAAATTCTGGCGAAAATTCGCTCTGTCGGCACGACGGTGATTTTCTTCGGGAAGCGGACACCGCACAAAAATGGTGCGCCAGAAAACATGGCCCGTCATAACAAGGAAGCTGCGAGGCTCCCACGTCGTTTAGAGGGCACCGGAGACCGCGGCGACCTCGAGAAATGCCGCAGACCCGACGCCAAGTACGCTGGAGATAGCACTGAAACGGACATCAAACCAGGGAAGAGTTGTAGCGGTCCCGGCAGCCATGAAATTAGCTTAAATCATTACAAGGCGGGAAATGACAGCGGTGCCAGCCGAGATTTAATTGAAGCCAGAGACGCGGCGGCGAATATTAAATTTGTCGGAAAACTCGATGACGGCAACTTCACGCACCGCTCGTTCCAATCAGGAAGCGGAGCAAGTGGGGAAGAACCTATTTATGGGAACCTTCCTAACAAGCGACGAGGTGGATCTGCCAACGAATTTGATTCTCGAAGCTCCATTTCAGGTGGGGAAGACGTGAGAAAGCAATTAGAGCTAGTCCTCAAAACAGAGCTACGCAAATGCACCGTCAGTGATGAACATCAAAATCAAAGCTCTCATGGGAATTTGTACGAAGGATTTTCAGACTACAACAATGCGGGATCACAAAAACGGGATCGCTTCACAGCCGACAATTACACGGGGAGGTCCCGAGATTACCACGGATCGGACGGCTACGGAGGCAGTTTCAGCACGTCGGATGACTGGAGAACGAGGCCGTGCGAGAGCAGGAGCGTAACCAGGATACGCATACGCCACCCTAACGAGACGGAGGAGAGGGAGGCCGTCATGCAGCTGGCGAGCGAGACCGATACAGAGTCCAGCAGTTCCTCGTGAGTATCGTTTGTTTTTAGACAATTCTTGCATGATTTTTTTTCAGACATTCTTTACACTGATTTTTTCAGACATTCTATACATCGATTTTTGGTCAATGTGAAGTTTAATGCGATCACGGAAAAGAATTATTTGATTCCAAAGAATCACTAAAGGAACCCATTTAAAAACGTTTTACATGAATAACATTCTGCTCGCTGATGCGTTTTTTCGAATTATTAAACTTTGAAGTTGGCTTTCGCGCGCCAAGGAAGCGAACGCGTCAAGCGGAATTTAATTAATAACGGAAGCTAACCCCCCTATTACAAACGTAAAGAGGTTGGGTCGCGAGGGGGAGCCACAGTTCTTCTAGTGAAAATTATAAATAAAGGTTTCTAGTGGCGTCCGTTTACCTCATCTCCAATGGCAGCCACCCGGTACCCAAGATGGCGGCCGCCATCTTGGGTACAATGAACGCGGCCGCCATCTTGGAACTGATGTAAACATTGAGGTCACCCTAATGGGTGAGTTTGAACCTTCATTTATAATTTTCACTAGAAGAACTGTGGCCCCCCTTCACGACCCAAGCTCTTTACATTTGTAATAGGGTGTTAGCTTCTGTTATTAATTAAATTCTGCTCGGCGCGGTCGCTTCCTTTTGCGCGCGAAAGCCAACTTCGAAGTTTAATAATTCGAAAATAACGCATCAGCGAGCAGAATGTCATTCTTGTAAAACGTTCTGAAATGTGTTCCTTCAGTGATTCCTGGGATCGGAATTATTATTTTCCGTGATCGCATTAAACTTCACATTGACCCGATTTTTTTAGAGACATTCTATTCATTGATTTTAAAAATATTCAATACATTGATTTTAAAAATTTTCTATGCATTAATTTTAAAAATATTCTATGCATTAATTTTAAAGATATTCTATGCATTAATTTTAAAGATATTCTATGCATTAATTTTTTTAACATCCTTTGAATTGATCTTTTTCAGGCATTCCATACATTTTTTCTAAGTTATAACCACCAGAAATATGATTTGAGGTCGGATAGGGCATCAGAGAATCGAAAAAGCCAAAGTTGTCTCTTCAATGGACCCATTATTCAAATAGTTCCGAAACCAGGAACACAAGGAAAGGCGTCGATTGTGAAACGGTTTATCAAAATTAAGATAAGGGAGAATTAATTGTTAAAGGGGGCCCAGTGAAATTTATCTATCAATGATTTGCCGTCATCGGTAATAATGATAATCGAGGGAAAGCGAAACGATATTTTCATTGTTCCCATTTATCATGCCACAAAGGAATTTCCAAGTAGTTTCAACGTAGGAACTACGATAAGATCAGCGTAAACGGAAGTTGTAAATGCACAGCGACGACTTCCTGTATCGTGTCAGCGTTCATTTCCATGTGATATGAGCTAGTGAAGCAAAGGCGACTTCAATTTCAGAGACCCGGGTGTCTCATTAGACACAATACAGCACAATTACAGGCGCTAACTGCGTGTCCTCCCAGGGCAACATCAGAGCAGGCTGGCCCCTGTTTAATAATTCATGGCTCTTTTAACGCTACATTCTCATTTTCAGCGGATCGACTCCTCGCGTCGTGAGCATCGTGCGGAAAGAGTGACGCGCGCGCGAAAGAAGAGGGAGACGTGCGCGCGAAAGAAAAATGACGCACGTGCGAAAGAGTGACGCACGTGCGAAAGAGTGACGCACGTGCGAAAGAGTGACACACGTGCGAAAGAGTGACGCACGTGCGAAAGAGTGACGCACGTGCGAAAGAGTGACGCACGTGCGAAAGAGTGACGCACGTGCGAAAGAGTGACGCACGTGCGAAAGAGTGACGCACGTGCGAAAGAGTGACGTACAGGCGAAAAAGTGACGTACGGGCGAAAAAGTGACGTACGGGCGAAAGGGTGACGTACGGGCGAAAGAGTGACGTACGGGCGAAAGAGTGACGCACAAGCGAAAGAGTGACGCACGGGCGAAAGAGTGACGTACGGGAGAAAGAGTGACGTACGGGCGAAAGTACAGTGACGTCCCCACGGAAGACGATGGAGTAAAAATTAATATTCCAGGAGACATCAATACTGTGAGCTCGAGCGATTCAGTCTCAACAAACTGGAAGCTAACAAGGGCCTTAAATTGTAGGCCTTGAGATTCAGTTAGCAGGCAAGAACATGACAATTAATCGAACAGATCACTAATTATATTTTAATTAATCAAACAACTAATTTAGGTCAACAAAGAAATGCAGTCTGCGCAGTTCATCATTCACGGTGAATTTAGATTCAATACTAAATAGATTCGCGAATGGCATGCAGTTAACACGAAATGGTTACAGTGCTCGTAATTTGGTGCACTCGAGGTTGATGTTTATTGCCTCGATCACTCTCTTCAGCAGCGCACATCCGAGCTAAATTAGCTCCACGGAGCGACGATGATGATATTCATATGCGCTCCATTCAATTTCAAAAGCTGTTGAGACATCGGAGACGGTGCTCATTAACGGTTTAATTTAATATCTCAAGTATATCAAGGGACTTTTTTTACTTAGTGTATAATATTAAGGAACACCCTTCAGGGGGAAACATCTAATGTATTAATAGTAATGTGCGTTCCCAGGGAGAATATTTGAGGCCCTGAGCTAAAGGTTACGTTAGCCTTTTGTTAAAATCGAATAGTTTTTTGTTACGGACCATATTTTTTCGGTTCACTGCTGTCCTGTTTTCCAGCACCTGCTACTTTCTTCTTCAACATCTCGTATCATGATCTTCCCTCTTAACTTTTATTTTTCTACGTACCTTGTGCATAAATTCAGCGTTTCCCTGAGTCCGCACTAACTGGTGCGTTCCTCCTACCTCTCATTGAAACGCCTTTGTTGCGGCTAGGGAGGCTTAAACTAACATCTAATCTAATATTAAGGATGAACATTTCACATAAGTTAGCCGACTCACGAGTCACGTATTCATGATTTGTATAAAATATTTTTCAAAAGCTACACGATCTGATATTTGTAATGAAACCATAGTTAAGTAATACATTCTCATGTTTTATTTAAGAAGAACATCATGGTGATACTAAGCTCTAATTTAAGCAGTTGTGGTACACAAGTCTTACGTATACTATAAATACATCTATTCCGTAGGAAAGTGTATTAGAAGAAATAAAGGAACCTACTCTTGAATCTGCTTTTATTTAAAAAGATCACGGGGCTTTTAAACACGAGAAACTTACTAGGTACCTCACACTCACGCTATCCAGACAATGTAAATTATATTTACATCGCCAATGCAGCATTATAACGTGAGAACTATGGCTTGAAACACTGCACAGTGAAAATTTCGAACTGTTTAGAGATGAAGAGTATAGGTAGATCAGAGAATATAACATTCACGTGAATAATTGAACATACAACAAAATTTACAAGCAACCCGAAAATAACCAAAAAAAAATAAATTTACGAGACAGGAAAAATGTGGTCAAAACTAAAAATAAGTCCAGTATTTCATGGCGTGACCTTTAAGGCAATAACAGCATGGAAATTATTCTTGTAACTTTAAAATAACTTTTGACACTCCATTTATGGTATCTTGTTCCATTCTTGCATGCAGAAAACTCTTGAATCAGCACGTTCTTCGAACTCCTTTTGAGCTCAGTAGTTTTAAACACTGGCCACAAATTTTCAATAGGATGGAGGTCAGGCTATTGGCTAGGCCACAGAAGGACACTTGTTTTATTTACAAATTATTCCTTTGTCACTTCCGCTGGAATTTCGGTGTTATTGTCCTGCTGAGAAGCCCACTTGAACCGGCCGCAGAATTTTATCACACTCGGCAGCTTTTGCTCTATCACATGCCTGTACGTGGGACTATCAATTTTTACCACCAATGATGTGGGTTCCTCCTACAGTTCAGAGGGACCCACGATATTCCGCAAAGGGTGCGAGAAAAGTCCAGGTAAATATTAGGATACTGGCTATTTGTTGGCATTCTTATTGCACGGCGTGCGAGGTTCGAATGAAATTTCGATAGTGGTAGTGGGCGAAAGAAAGGTTGAGAGACGCTGTCTCCTCCATGATTGGCGGTAGGGACGGTGTCCTTGCAATCATAGACTATTCTTCTTTTCCTCCAAGCACTACGAGCTTTATTTCCTCCGAAAACTTCAAATCTCTATCAAAGGACCGTAAGATCCTGTTCCTAGAACTCGATTCTTTAGCAAAGATGAACTTGGGCAAGCTTTAAATGGTTCTTCGCATGCTTTGAATTCTGCAGAAGAGAATTATGTATGCATGACCACTTCTTCACTCCACTCCAAATTTTGTAGAAACCGCTTTTCGACTGACGTGAATTCCTTGTTACTGAAGTATTATTTATAATTATGCACGGGAAATTATGGGTTCACTGGTCACCGTGCGCAGCACACAGCGTAGAAAGCGGCTCGTTTTTGGCGAGAAACTTCTACTCTCCACCGAATGGAAATCTTAAAAATCTTTCGGGGCTTCGGAACCATTGCACGAACTGTTGAATGTGAATCCTTAATGCGTTTAGCAAGCTGCCCATAGGGAAATGTTTCTTTACAAAGTTCAACTATTTGCTCTCGAATAGTTTCGCGTATTTCCTCGACTTCCGTCATCCTATTCACTGAGCATCCCTCTTCAACCAAATAAGGAATATAAATAATAGTTCCGATAGGAGCTTATTTACATCACAATTGCTTGTGGAAGATTCTAGAAGCTTAATAAAAAGTTTCTCAAGAAAGATACTGAAATTGTGCAACAAAATAATGATTGAACGGATCAATTTTGGCTAAGCACTTCGGTCCTAACAATTTTTTTAGTTGATTTTCTGGTCGCCAATAAATTTTGCTCTGACATGTTCAAATATTCCGGCAAATACATGATCACCGAACTATCAGAACATTCTAACGCCACCAGAGCTAAGAACTTTCAAATCCCATCAACAATAACGTTGCGCACATACTTCTGTCCAGGCACTGCACTTCACACAATTGCGGGAAGCGACAAAGCCATCTGTCGCTAGAAACATCGCAGCTACACTTGTCAAGTACACTTGACTGGAACGCAAGCCGCCCCAACATTTAGGTCACTGAACGCGCAACATTGAGGTCACTGAACGCGCAACATTGAGCTCGATGAACGCGCAACATTGAGCTCGCAGAAAGTAGTTTACTACTGAGCTACGGAATTAAGTTCACTGCGGTGAGTCATTGAGGACTCGAAGTCAGGCCCCGTATATATGGTAAATGCCTAGAGGACGTATCACTATAATTAGAGCAGTATTGTGACTAGAAATGAAGTATAAGTTCGCGCGTGAGAGCTACAAAAACTTGCACGGGTTTTAATCTAAGGAAAGATAAATTATACAAACATCTATTAAAAGGAAATGACAAATATTGAAAATTAAATGGTGTGTGTTGACACAAAAAAATGTACGTGGATTGATGAACATATACAGTAACAAATAACTGTAAAACCAATGGGGAAATAAACAGAAGAAAAAAAAACAGATAAGACCGGGCACAACCATCACCTAAAGCGAGAGCAACTAATACATGTAGAAGTAACAGCAGCACACCTCACAGCGTAAGTAGCAATCTCGTCGGTATCACACAACACGGAAACAACACACAGCACCTACTAATATCAGCCAGGACAGCTTCACACACACAAGCAATACGAGCGCACGCATCACACAGTCCCCACAAACATCACTGTCTCTCACCCACACAGACGCACCACACACCCCACAAAAGACAACATACATCACACAAAAGACACAGACACGACACACACACACACACACAGCACCCACCGGAGCGGGCGCTGAGGGCACCTGCAGCCACACCGCCGTCGTCTCCGTCTTTCACGGGCGAGGTGCAAAAGTGCGGCCTCGCTCCCCACGGCCGGACCTGCACGAGTTGTACGACATCAAGTTATCAACATTTACGGTCAGAGGGGGAATTTAGATGTGATTTTCTGCCTCGACGCAGTCTAGCTGGCGACGATAGTACTTACGCTTATTTGGCTAACACACATGCAGTTTTTCTGATCAAAATTCTCGGTATTTCACTTGTGAAATGTTCTAACTTGAGCACTTCCACCACACAGAAATTAACACGTGGAGTAATCAAGTCAAGAGTAGAGTTTCCGTTGCCGGTCGGTTGCAGCGTTTCAGTATGCAGGACTTGATCTGGTAGTCAAGATACACAGAAAAAATGCCATTTTTGAGACCAAAATAGAAAATTTCATCATAAATGGAACAATGTGGACTCTGTGAAAAGAAATGCCTAATTTCTTATATTAATTTTCGGAAAAAAAATATAAAGTATCAACTTTTGGTGGACCATGTTCGCGCTTGTTTATAAGAATCGGATAATACCATCCCTAAGAAAAGAACCATAAATTTAATTGTTTACAGTACATGAAAATTTTCCAAACTGAAACACAACTGATTTTGGGACATAGAATGAAGAATATCCTCCTAAATATTTACAATACAATAACGTTTTTATAGCACAATGAATAGCGAGAACAAAAGCACAAGTTAACAAAAACAAATGATGCTAAAATCCAGTTTGTTGCAAGAATGCGGGGAAAAGTACGATGCCATACTCAAGGAGACACAAAAGAGGATCCCATATCACCACTCGCACCACCGCTCCAGAGAGGAACAATACAACTGCAAACGACATGAGGTATCCATCAAAAAAATTTTGCTACAATAATAAATGCAATGGTGAAGAAACCAAGATTGTGTTATTGTGTTCCGCGTACGTTCACTTTTTAGCGTTGAAAATAAACGAAACATTTATATTATTACAAACTACAAGAAGCCTAAATTAGTTACACTGAAAAAAAATATGAACAAATATCATCTTAGAATTACAGCAAAGAAATGAACCTCAAACACAAAAATTTTAAATTTTCGCTACCCTCGTGGAAACCCACTCTTACATATATTACCAAGACAACTAACTTCACAATACATACCTCGAAAACAACGAAATATTTAACTAACGCATTTTTCAGCGAGAAGACCTGATGAATAAATTAGCAGCAGCAGCAGCAGCAGCAGCAGCAGCAGCAGCAGCAGCAGCAGCAGCAGGCACGGGATTGTGTGACAATCGCTCCGTTCACGCCACACAGAGAGCAAATAAACACTGCGGCGCGTGTAAACAAACAATTGCTCTGAAGAGCTAGACGCATAAATTTCTCAGCTGTGAATGGCATTCCATCAAGGGAAGTGAAATAATGCGGGCCGCACAACGCAGGCTGAACAAGAACGAGGAATTTTTGCACGAATTACATTTAAAAGTCAGTAAGTCGATTGAATCGCACGTTGCACGGCGACTTTGTATGGTAACAAAAATAACAAAAATGAGTTACGCGATGGGTCGAGTTATGAGGGAATCAATAAAAGCGGCTACCGTTTAAGAAAAAATTAAGGAATGAAATCAATCAACACAAAATCAAAGTACGGGTAGCCCGCAGGCGTTATTTCAGGAAATAAACATCAAGGAAAGCAAAAATTAACATTTTCAACAGACATCTGGTACGAATTTCATAAGAAATGTAAAAGACGGAAGAGCTGAATAAGACAAAAAAAGTTGATAGCACGAGACCGACCATATTCTGCATGCAACAAAATGCTAGACAGCATCGATGTCTGACCGACACCAGTCATGACATTGCCCGTTATTCAGTTACTAACACAATATGGAGCAGAGTTTAGGAATCGACCTCACTTGTCAGACGCCTAAGTGTCGTAGGAGGAAAGGAAATCAGTGCCCATGCTCTGAAAGCAACAGAGAGCAGTCTCACGCTGTCAGAAAAATGATATCCCGCTTCAATCATCAGAAAAAATTCTAACGTGTAAACTTCCTAACGCGCGAGTGTAGCGAATAACCGAAAAAAGTAGAGCCCAATCCACTTTCAGTGCACATTTAATACGTTTTTATAACAGTAAAAGCTATTTCATTAATTGAAAACAGCGATCTCGAAATCACACGAAACTCAATCCAAATTACTGCAATTTTGAAAACATTGCTACTGATACTCAAGTCCTTTCTGTGACCAGCTTCTTATGATTTTTGTAAACTCGAGAAACTCAGTTATCTCTTGGTACGTAAAATCATGGAGGAAAACTAATGTTCAACCTTTATGTTATAAAACTGCAGGAATAATTGCCACAGAGGTTCAGCGTCATTTGAGAAAAGTAATTGAAATACTGGGATTACAATCCGTAGACTTCAGCTTTTAATGGACACTACAGTCACTTTACGAGTCAGGAGAGATCAACTTGAATTTTTATGTAATTTAATCCGAAGATTTTCCTGAATTTCCTTAATTTTGCTGAACGGAAAAAAGTAACGGCGTGAATTACAGGAAAAGCCAAGCATTGACGTTGTAAGGCGGTCACGTAGTGAGCCAATCCTTTGTATTTCAGCAGATTTAGCCGGCAGAAAATGCAAATGAAGCACGAGATGCAGTAGCTAGGTAGATAAGGACAGACTATAACATCATGAAAATTAACACGCAACTCAGTAATGCAGAAAGGAACACGAGTGATTTGTGTGGATTACCTCAACTTATAGGAGGATGGCGAATAAGTACGCGCGTATTAGAACAAACATACTTGCGTACAAGAGGAACAAGAAATGGAACAAATACAGCAAGTAAAGAGAAATTTGAAAGTGCACAAATATTTTTCTGCCCCTTATCCAAGGAAAGCACTTCAATCATTTAGAAATGCAAAAAAAATTAGAATCTAAAAAATAAAAAATTCTTGAGTTTGAGTTGAAATCAGAGGTCTCAAACTGAGCCTCTCGCACAACCGAAAAATCAGTTAATGCAAAAAATTAACACACTGCATTCATTTTTGGGGTTCTAACAAATTGAGCATTACGTTTTAGTGAAGTAAAACTTCGCCTTCAACAAATTTCTCCGTTCAAAGAATTCGTACCAGAATGAGCAGTTCACGAGTGATACGACAATCGCGTAAGCACAACGCAGTAATAAAACTCAACAAAAAACAAGTGAACTGGCGAAGAAATATTTAAATTTTTCTTATTTTTACAAAGATTTCAACTCATAATCCAAATGGGTTGGTAGGCAGAACAGATGGAAAAATTATCACAATTTGCCTCACGCCATACATTGCGACATGCTGATTATGAAGAGGTGCATGCAGATGCTTAGATTTCTCGAAACAGAAGTTTATGCTGACTATCAAGGGTTGCAGGCAATTGCTCCACCTCGTCGAGAAAGAAGTTCATGCTGACTATCAAAGGATGAACACAACACATCCCTCTTCTAAAAAAAAGAAGCTCACATTATCAAGACGGCAAATGTAATTGCTTCACCTTGTAAAAAGTCACGAACGTGCGCGTGTGTACGCACAACAGCACGAGCGAGCCAGACGCCCAAGAAGACGTTGAAGCTTCAAGGCTAAACCCAACAGATCCAGCGACGTTTAGAACACGAGCTCCTAGGCAACTCGCTCAAGGGGATTCAAAAAGTTACTCAACAAAACACACCGAGTCTGAGAATTGAGCTTTGTGTCTCGCGACACAAAGCTATGAGGCTGCAGCTAAGCTGCTTTGAAGAAAGGTAATAAAAAATGTAAATTAATCGAAGCGACGAGGCAAGTAATGTTATTCCTACGAGGTTTCAAGACAAACGAGCGCTTGGCTGCCAAGTTGAAGACAGTTACGGCACTATTAAGGCTTGGACACGCTCAGTACGAAAGTAAAAACCAAAATCTAATTAATGCTAGGAAGAAATAGTCGCAAATATTGTTTTCAAAGAGAGATTTATATATAACTGAAGACCTAGTGAAACACTAATCAAAAACAGCTTTAAATTGAATATACAAAACAAGCGAAACCAAAGTTAATTAATGTGAAAATTTTAGTTTCGCACTTGAAGATCGTCGTACACAGGAGGTAAAAACGCTTAGAAATACGGTACTGGTACAGAACATAAGCCACACAGGTCGGTTCTATCAGTTACCTGCGACGTATATGTGCAAATTTTGCCGTTATTGAGGTACAATACCGGTAAAAAAACACACATTTAATCACAATTTACAAGGAAGAAAAAAAGAAAACAATAGATTGAGCTTTCGAGCATTACATACTTCCACATTTTTCCTGATATACTACAGTTTACAAACACTCTTGGCTACACGCACGCGTAGAGCAAAAAGCTTCTTTTCCAGGAAAATTTTCCAACCTGTAGAAAATGAAAAAAATTCCAAACTCATGGTAATATTTCAAGACTCAAATTTCAAAACTTAGTAAATTCGATTAATGTTTTTTCAGGAAGGAGAACACTCTGTCTGCCAGGGAATATTTTGATAGCGCTCAAGTCAAGCGCGTCCTCTCAAGAGAGAGGACGTTACACAAAATATCTGGCATAACCTGAAAACTGTAGCAAGTTCTGAAAATTCCCTAATGAAACATTCAAGTTTTTTGAGTAACATTTTGAATCAGAAAGAGCGCCAAATGTTAGAATGATCGGTTTTGAGACTCGAGCACCAATTCTCAATTTTATTTGAAAGCCAACACTTCAGTTTGAAGCAGATAAGAAAGTCTCATTGTTCTATTCCGAATCGGGTCAGTCGTAGACGGGTTTTTCGTGTACGCATAGCAATTCTATTATTCACCAGGCTTTTCGATAAACTACTTCTACACACGACTATGAACGAATCATGAAACATTACTCAAGGATACGAGTTCAAGACGAGCTTGAACTTAAATTGTATGTCATTTAAACTCCCCATAACCGCAACAAGGGTGTTCCAAAAAGAGGAAGGAGGAAGGCTTAAGAGAACGCGAAATCTATGCACAAGTTACATAGAAACAAAGATAAGAAAGAAGTTTAAGAAACAAGATAAAAGTTGAAGAAGAAATAGTAGGTGCTTAGTGAACCGAAAAAGGATGGTATGTAACAAAACAAAAAAATATTCGATTTAACAAAAAATTACCCATCTAACGTTCAAGTCGGGACCTCACATATTCCACTTGGGAAAATTAAATCCCATAGATACAAAAGTTGTATCCCCATGACGGGGAGACGAGCTAGAGAAATTCGGTGAAATTGAAGTCTTGTTGTCCGCACGCTTTGTCACCTCTCGCTTCAGACTGCCCCGGGTCTCTGATCTGCAGATGCTGCTAACTTCACTCAAGTTCCTTAAACTTTGCCCTTCAAGTTTTCGCGTCAGTGCAGGTGCACACAAGCGTTTACTGCGAAAGCTTTTCACTCCGCTCAGCACTGGCGTGAAAGAACCCTGAGTTTTCTGCGAAACTAAATCTGCCGCTCCATTTTGAACGTCGCTTGTTCGTTTTTTTTTGCCCCCCGTACGTTAGTTTTCTTTAGGACTCAAGTGACGAGTATGTCAAATTTTATGTATTCTATCATGAGCTATTTTTTGCTTGTTTTATCCTGCATCAAAGCTTCCGTACCTGCCCCCCTCTGTCGTACGGCTGTGACTCAACACAGCGGCTTAAGGCCAAAGTTTTCTCATCAGCCCAACTCTGATTCTGCTGCTGGCCTGGACGGGGATCTGCGCTGCCGAAATTTCTGATTAGACTTTGCAGGGATGGTGGTGGTGGTAATTCCAGCCAGGACCTGGGTGGTGGTGGTGGTGGTGGTGGTGGTGGTAATTCCAGCCTGTGACTTGGTGGTGGTGGTGGTGGTGGTGATAATTCCAGCCCTTGGTGGTGGTGATGATAATTCCAGCCAGGGACTAGGTGGTGGTGGTGATAATTCCAGCCAGGACCTAGATGGTGGTGATGATTCTTCCCAAGACCTTAGTTATAGTGATAATTGCTATTCATGATATTTCAGAGTGGTGATAATTTTTACTACGAAGTTGGTGGAAGCAATTCCTGATATGACTCCGGTGGTGACTACACCAGTCAGGACCTATAGTGGTTGTGTCGGTAACTTCTGGTAGGACTTTGCAAGAGGTAAAATGTGATAATTCTTGCAGGGGTGCCCAGATGGAGAAGGAGATCTGTTTTGAGACAGGTGATGGTGACAGCAACAATAATTAAACAAGAAGCTAGTTAATTCATCCCTGACCTCAAAAAACGCGCTTCTGTGAGAGGAAGGCACCGTTCAGTATGGAATTGAAGAAACGGATAATCTATGCATAAAGTGTGTCCCCACACCCTGCGCATAGAAAAAGTAGCAAGTAAAGCTTGAGAAACAAGATAAAAGTTAAATTAATAGGCGATAGAAAAACTGAACGGAAAAAAGGTTAGTCCGTACAGAAACAAAAACTAATTTAATTTCAACAAAAGAAAGGCTAACTTAACCTTCATCTGAAGACCTTCCATCTTTCCACTGGGAGCGCTAACGTTCATAGATACAATCAATAGTTGTATCCTACTGAGAGGTTTTTAACAATTAAAAAAGCACTAAATACGTGTCTTCGAATTCAAAGGTCTTAAATCAGCACACTGAAGTGGAAAAGGGCGTAAATTCGAATTATAGCATTTTTAGGAATGGCGAGTTTTCCGTAATTCAATAATTTTACCCTGATTTTAGTGTCATTTCGAGGTTATTTCAACGTTTCTTTCATTCAACATATTTCCTGAAATAATTTTGATGTACATAATCGCCGTTTTACAATCGAGTAAAGCGAGTTTAATTTAACGCGCAAAATTACATAGCCTATAAAACCCCGTAACCGAAATACCGTTTATTCTTGTTATTTCCACAAAACGTTAAGCGTAGGATTATTTCATCACTCTTGGAACTAACTTCCTAAATTTTAGTTGCTAATAAGCGTACTTTCTGAAAACTCCAAACAAATGCCGTTCAGGGTAATGAAACACTAATTTTTCATCGTCTTGTCGACCAACGGTGCTGAGAAGCGAAAAGTTGAGAGGCCGGGGCAGGCATTTCGCCAATGAAACGGCGGTGGTTGCTCACTTTTTGCACACAAAGACTGCGTGACTCGCTGAGGCGGCGCAAAAAGAGCGCCCAATCCTCTGAATGGGGAGCTAAAATAAAAGTTGAGGGGAACCGCAAAGCGTTCTTTGAGTATCATAGCTACCGAGACTGGAGGGCCCTGCTATTTCAAGGTTGGTTTAATTTCTTATCT
This sequence comes from Morinoia aosen, assembly GCA_030386875.1. Classification (NCBI taxonomy): domain Eukaryota; kingdom Metazoa; phylum Arthropoda; class Malacostraca; order Amphipoda; family Talitridae; genus Morinoia; species Morinoia aosen. Next base: position 34,783,290 of record CM059577.1, read on the forward strand.
GGTGGTGTTTTGTTGCATTTTGAGCCGTTTGTTTAATTTATCAAGTCTGTTCAGATAGAGCCACCACTGCTATATCGGCTTACCAGCAGTACAAAAAGCGCATGAGACTTGTATATCTAAACGTATAAGGACATTTTCTATTTTCTTTTTGTGTAACATAAACAATCTTTGTTAACGTTAACTAGAGAAATAATTGCTACGGGTAAATAATTTTTTTCTCTTTATTGGTATATTTCCTTTTTATTGATTCGTCAATCTTGTAACTACTCATTGAACTTCATTTATTTACATATACGTACAAACAGGTCTCATGGGCATCATGTCAATCCCTCTGCGCTATTTCTGTTTGAGGTAGATAGTCGTACATTGTAGAGCGAGGTTGGTGTACTAGCAACCTGCAAGGAAATTCGCAGTGATACTTAGAAATACCTTTATCTTTCTTGAGGTCAAATGTATTTGTTACGGTGTCAGTAAAATGTTCTTCGCAGTTCCAAGCGAAGAATGCGAAGAAATGCAGGAGTATCAATGGTTCTCTCTGTTGCATGACGCATCGTTCAACTCATTTCTAGATGAAGCAGCACCAGAAAATTTTCGGAAATAAATAATTTTAACAAAAAAAATGCTTTGATTCATGACACGGGCGCAAGCATAAAAAAATAGTCAAAAAATGTCAAATTTTAAATACTTGAATGTCTTCAGAAAAATGCGCAAGTATTTACTGAATATATATTTTAAGGTGGCTGTTACCCTCACCTTTGAGCCTATCAAAAAAATGAGCTGGTCACTCTCTGCTCTGCCATAACCAAGTCTCAAATGTAGGCTTATCTTCCGCTTATTGTAGTACCCAAGTCTTAAATGTGAGCTAGAAGTGCATTCTCAACAGTGCCACGTCTCAGAGGGAACCATGCTTTCTAAACTGCACACCCTAAATGCACGGAAAATGCTCCCAACTCGTTCCCTAGCTGGCCATGGTGCACGTACACTTCCCTATAAGGCGTCCTATTTCTATGGGACAAACGTCACGGCTAACCAAATGTGCTCTAGGTATTCTGAAGATCAACGAACATTGAAACGCTTCTTTGAGTGTGATGTGATGCACACAAATCCCAATGTTTGGCCTCCAAACTCCTCTGATCTTAGATTAGATTAGTCGTTAGTTTTAGCCTCCCTACCCGCAGCAACAAATGCGATCCAAAGAGGAAAGAGGAAGGCACCATTTAGTATGGAGTTAAGGAAACGCAGAATCTACGCAGAAAGGGCATAGAAACAGTAAGTTGGGAAAGAAAATTATGAAACAAGAAGAAGTTGAAGAAGGAAGTAGTAAAGGCTGAAAAACAGGACAGCAGTGAACCGAAAAAAGGTGGTCCTTAACATATCAAAAACATTTTATTTCAACAAAAAGAAGGCCTACCTAACTGTCAGCTCGGGCCCTCACATTGTCCCCTTGGGAGCGCTAATTCCCATAGATACAATAATTGTATCCCCCTGAGAGGGCCCCCTGATCTTAATTCGATGGATATTTTGTATGGGGCGCTGTCAAGAAAGATACCAATCGCCGTGTCGGTACAAGAGACCAGGTAATCGATAGAATTAAAGTGGTTTTTGAGGATCTTCCAAGGGAAAGTGTATAATTAGCTTGCTCCAGGTTCCGGGCCCGCATTGAGGCTGCAATACACGCTATATATTGGCGGTTATTTTGCGTAAAACTTTCACAAGTCTACTTTTCTTGTCTATTGAATTTTTTTGAAATCAATTAAATTTTATAGATACCAAGCACTTTTCCTTTTTCCTAATGAAACTGTAAAATTTTTCCCGGACACCCATATTATTGTCCCACAGGAGAAAATACCATATTATTGTCCCATAGGAGATTAGATTATTATTTAGTTTAAGCCTCCCTATCCGCAACAAAGGCGATCCAAAGAGAGGAAAGAAGAAGGCACCATTTAGTATGGAGTTAAGGGAACGTGGAATCTATGCAGAAAGGGCACAGAAACAGTAAGATGAGAAAGAAGTTCATGAAACAAGATCAAAGTTGAAGAAGAAAGTAGTAGGTGCTGAAAAACAGGACAGCAGTGAACCGAAAAAAGATGGTCCGTAACAAAATAAAAACCTATTCTATTTCAACAAAAAAGAAGCCTACCTAACCTTTAGCTCAGGCCCTTACATAGTCCCCCTGGGAGCGCTAATTCCCATAGATACAATACAGGGTGCGCCAGAGAAACTTACTTATTTGAAAGGTCAATAAAAACAAAAGTACTTTAGTTATTGTTTTTAATTCTTTTTTATTTGAGAATACAATATCCCAATTTTGATTTATACTGTCTTGAAAATTACATCGGCTATAATGGCGACCCCCATTGCGCATACACTGAGTCGATTTTTGAAGTGCGTGTCCACTCTTTGCAGCATATCAATCAATATGTTAGCAACAACGTCGTGAATGTTCTTGAGGTGAGCTATTGTCCGTAGTGTATCGACATAAACCAGCGATTTCAACTAACCCCATAAAAAAGAATCGCATGGGACCAAATCTGGAGAGCGAGCCGGCCATTCGAGCGCGGAAGGCACGTTGCATAGCAACAATTGAGCGACCGTTAGAAAAGAAGCTCTCGACTGCGAAGGCCCGCTGCTCTCTAGACCAGAGCATGATGGCAAGTTGGCAACTGACTGGCGGGAGAAACAAACTTGGGAACTTCCATCTCCAGATGCGCCCCCTCTCGCCCCTCTACCCGCTCAACTCACCGCGCGGGAATTTTTTCAAATAAGTAAGTTTCTCTGGCGCACCCGTTAGTTGTATCCCCCTGAGGGGAGTCCCATAGGAGAATAAAACTCAAAATGACTTTTCCAGGACTGTTCAAGTTACATTTCAGTGCATAACAAAAGAAGAAAAACAACGCACAACAAATTTGTAGTTCCGCTCTACCGCTAACACGAACCGCGCTTAATTTTCCAACCCGAATCCGTCCATCAAACCATCCCATTTCCATTGGACCGTCAGGCAACATGAAGCAAGTTTCATCCGAACAACAAAGATCTCTCGTATTTCAAGCAAGGGATGGGAAGGAAACAGCCAGAACAGAAAGGCGCACTTCATCGATTTCCCAGGAACAAGTGGGCAGGAAGTCGAGTTCACGAACTGCCTTTAACGGGCCGATTTCAAATTTGGTCTTTTTGAAAATAAAATTTGGTCACACAGAGTTCACAATATCCAGCTACCCAGCTCGATCGTCGAATTCTGCGTAGTTTCTACGATCGTATAAAATTTTTAGGATTCGAAATTTGAAAATTTTCTCTAAAAAAAATTGGCACTCGTGATATCCAACGCTACGCTAGAATGGAAAGGTAAGCTTGCCCTGAGTATTTGGTGAACAGAATGAAACAGAAATCTAAAAGCCTCCATCTGATACGCGTTGCAGATCTGAGCAAAATCGATTCAGACTAGCGACACTTCTGAATGGGGGAAACAGAAAATCGGCGTGGAGTTCACGTATCGCGGAATGGCGTCCAGCACGAGAGAAATTAATCGTAAATTTGAATGTTCACAATTCACAAAATATGGAAGAAATACACAAAAAATTACTTCACTTTTCAAGAAAAATAGAAAACCTGGCACGAGGTTTGGCCTACGGATGCCGACCGCTAACCAACACGGCAGATTCCATCGGAAATTGTTTCATTTTACCTTACAATGCAATGCAATACATTAGACCCTCTGGCACCACAACCAAAGTAAACACACGCTCTTCCGTAACTCATACATTTGCTTCTTCCAAAAGCATGAATTGAAGGGAAAAAATGACAGAATTTAATTCTCTGTTCCACGCTGCATCACCATTTTCGTTATCTATTCAAACACCTCGGTCTGCCTGCACTGGAGTTCGTAATAGAATATGCAAGGTAAATCCCGTAGACTTTGGGGCATTTGGAAAGTGCACAAGAAAGGCAGACGCACGTCCATTTCCTGTGATAGCTGTGGTCGTCCATTTGCGATAGATCTCGAGTCTAACTGAAAATGAACGCAAGGGGAGTCATGCACGTCGCGCGTAACCATCGAGTCACAATTTTTTTAGGGTTCTTACTCAACAAAGAGCAAGACTCAAAATCACAGTGAATGTAAACGGGAATAAAAAATGAATCGAAAAAATAAATCGATTAGTTTAAGCCTCTCTGCCGCAACAAAGGCGTTTAAAAAAAAGGAAGGAAGAAATTAATCGATATAAAAAGGACCACAATCAAAATAAGAAAGAAAATAAATGTCAAAATAAATGGTACTCGGAAAAAGTACCGCGCCAAGTCAAGAAGAACGTGACTCGGAATAAAAAATACCAATTGAAATTAAAATAACCGCTCATAGGAGTTAAAAAGAAGCGAACTAAAAATGAAAAGAAATGGAACTCCAAAAAGCATCGCGCGACAACAAAAGGAGGGGAAAAATTGAAATCAAAAGAACCGTACATAATAAAAACACGCAAACTAAAAGTCAAAAGAAACGGTACTCGAAAGAAGCATAACGCTAAGTCAAGAGGACAGCCATTGTGCAACGGCAACACGACTCTCAATGAGGCGAGGCTGAGAACCGCCATAAATAAGAACGGTGGAGCGGGGGAATTTAGATGAGAAGTGAGCAGGAATGCCAGAGCAAGTCTGTGATGGAGCTCACTTCTCAGCACCAGCACCTGTCCTTCGAAGCTGTCGGCCTCATTTGAAGCTCGCATGTTACGGTCACTGCTTTCTTTCACACAAAGACATGACTTTCAGACAAAACTCTCAAGTTAGGAATTTTTACAAACAACATTCGATCATGGAGACCAACTCAGCATCTGGCAGGGCTGCCTAAAGGAGTTGTCTTCAAGGCAATATTTTACCCTAAGAAAGACGAAATTTTGACACTTCGTTCAGAAAAACTGCTATCAGGCAACTTTGCAACTGAATTACTGGCAACAATAGTTAGGAATTTGGGGTACGCTTTATCATAAAGCCCTAACTCGAAAAGAATCGACTATTATATTATAGAATCTGCCTTCATATATATAGGGAGCTGCGATAAAACTATAATAATAGTAATCTACAAATTGACATGATGAGGGCCAGTGGCTTGTCAATATACATGGTAATCGCACATTTGGTACCTGAAATTTCTCAAAGTTGACTGAACTTCAAAATGCACAATTCAAGGATAGCGTAGATTTCTAGAGCCAGACAGCAAAGAAATTAACAGATCTCTCAAAAAAACAAAAAAAAATCACGCTCAACATTTTAATTTAGCCAAAAGATATTTGATTCGCTCTGACCCCACCCCATTTGCAGCATCTCTAACAGCTAAGATAAAAATCTCCAACAAAATATCTTCTCTTACGAAAACAGCCCTCATATATTGTATTTCTAATTGAATTTCCCACTAATCTCTCCTTAAAAGTTCACCCTACGGGGACAGTTAACCATTCTGGTATCGGTGACAACCTGATGCCAGTGTCAGTTGCATGGCGGTAATTTGAATACAAAAATGCTGACGGTAAAAGGGTAACCTGTATTTTGCATTAGGGTTTAAAAAGTTACACAACGGCAATAGTTGCACGACGGAGAACATAAATGCTGATTTTATAAGGTTAACACGTTGACTCCGAAGTGGTACATATGTGTACCACTAGGTAAATTGCTCATTTACACACCGGAATATGCAAATAACATTTCAACTATTTTGCTACCTTTTCCGAAATAAATTATAGAGTAAAAGGTGACACATTACGGTTCAAGTGAATTCTTCACACTTTTCAAAAAGGTTAAAAATGTATTAGAGCAGAAAAGCCGGTTTTTTAAAACGACTTCTTCTAGCCTAACCAAACTGACCATAAGCAACCGCGCAATCGGAGTCAACGAGTTAACCTACATTTTACGTTAGGGTTTACCCTGAGTGTGTGCAGTCGCGATCTGTTCAACACAAGTGATCGAGTCTAGACTGGGAAAAACAATTAGCTCCTTGATGAGACGCTCAATTCTATTTCCCCAATTGAGAGGACCTTGCTCGAGAGACGCTGTCTTTCCGCGACAGTCAGATTGAAATCAACACCTCCGGAGTGAAAGTAAGGTGCGGAACAAACCCGAACAGAAGTCTGAGAGTGAAAACTTTGAATATCTATTTCATAATATCTAAATAAAGGAGGTTTTCCAAGAAAATCCGGCAACAAAACAAACACCTTAAAATAAGGACAAAGTTTACTGAAGCTAGTTTGCACGAAAAACCTCATTACACACAAAAAATCGAACAAATTAACTTACACTGACTCAAACCGGAAAACGAACGCTCTCCAAATCACAAGTTAAAAAGCAATTCGTCTCCATCTCATTTTTGCGCAAAGATTCGCTCCAATTGAAATTCAAATCCATTTGAGACTCTGAAGTTGAAGTGGTTCATTTGTAGACAAGATTTAGGCGCTGAAATGAAGCAATCAATTCCGCCATTCCTGCGAATCTCAAAAATATCAGCCCGGATCTGGAGAGGAGCCGAGGCTGCCGTATTCCTCATTTCGAAATGAAATTTCCTACCAAAAACGGAGCACTGTAAGAAATCGACCAGGACAATCAGCAGTGACCAGGCAATTAGAAGACTATAAAATGCCACCCAAAGCTGAGTTTTACGAGGCCATCGAAGATACTTTTGGATTATCGGGAGGAAATTGGCGCAACTTCGCTTATTTTTGCGCCTGTCTAGGTCTCTTTCATGCGCTTCTCAGGCACCAAAAGCACGCGCAAGCCACGCGCAGGTTCCAAAACTGTAATTCAATCAGTTGACGAGTTATACATCGTCTTATGAGAACCTCGACTCGTGAAAATAAAATTCGTCCAAGTAATCCTCAACTCAAATCAAGTCGAATAAATGGGAACGATATTATTCAGGAACAGAAATTCACATGAGTTTAACTCCAGGAACGACAGTAATCTACGCATGAAATCGAAGCCTCCTACACGTTAACTAAACTAATCTACAACTACCCTCGGATTGAGACGTGATCTTGGCTGATATGCGCCTGCAGCGGAGCGCGGCGGCCTATAGAATTGGGGCAAACTCCAACACACCCAATTCTAAGGATTAAATCGAACATCATACCTCCATAATCTTATGGTCAAAATCTAACTCCAACGCACGCAATTCTTAGGATTAAATCGAGCTTCATACCCTCATAATCTTATGATCAAAATCAAAGTTCAACGCACACAATTCTAAGAATTAAATCGAGTTTCATACCTCCATAATATGAAAATCAAAACACCAAATTCTAAGGACTAAATCATACTGCAACATCAAATTTTAAAACCTGCACCAAATTCAACAACAAATTTTAAGAATTGATCAAACTACAACACCCGAAACTTCAAGAACTAATAGGGAGTTGAACATACATAATCAGGCACGTACAACACAGGGCGAAGAAACACAAAAAATACTTTATTATACCACTCAGAAATAAGAGTGATCAAAACAAAATATGTTAAGGTGATCAAAATAAAATATCTCCCGTAGTTTCTCAAAAACAGTCGTCTAGACAACTGGCAGGAACTGATTCAGAATATCCCAATATAGGGTGGATCATAAAAAAGTAAACCCAATTTCAAATTACTATATCTCACAAATTATAAATGTTTCTTTTCGTGTCTGTCACCAGAAATATTGCTGAAAAAGTACCCGTTCATTTATCCTCCTCAGATTTCTCATATAGATGCCGAAACGGTTGATAAAAAATTTGTAATTTCACAAATTTTTGTAACATTTATAATTTTTGAGATATAATAATTTGAAATTGGGCTTACTTTTTATGGTCCATAAGGTATAATTATCTGACTGTGATCCAACGCATTTGAGGAAATCAACCATAATTGCACTCGAATAGAGGAAGTAAAATTCAGTATCACAGTTACACTAACTCAGAAAACACAACTAAACAGCACACAATTGAGCTCAGGCAACATACGTCAAACAAAACAACCCATTAAAAACTACAGAAGTATAAAATAGTGTAATAGAAGTAGAAAGTGTTGAGTGCAAGGCAATGAAGTCAGAGTCGCCACTTAGGAATGGGATAGAGAAAATAGATAAAGGTAAATATTGCTTAAATGCTATGCTGAGGTACGGGACGTGCCGGAACAAAAGACGGGAGTTCTCAACTCAACCAAAGAGAAAAATGGTGGCCAATGATGGCATGCTAATGAGCAAAAGATTCCCTAATTAGCTGATGGGACGCTCTAATTAGACCTGGAACTAGCTCACAATATGCAAAGTAGGCATAACAGTTAGGGCTTCTTATTCACCTTTTGCCATTCAGGGACCGGATTTTCAACTAATTCACTGAATCAGAGCGAGATGGCCGGCAGTGATGTACAACAGCCGACTTAATTTTCAGGCCAATATTCCTCAATTTTACTCCAAAAAAAGCTCGAATTTGAAGATTTTCACTAGACGAAAACACTACGAAGGGTAACTAAATTGGCGAATGAACTTCAACTCACAGTTTATGCCGCTATGAAAACATAAAATGTAAAAAATCTGACCCTAAATGGAATCTATACAGGCCTAACTAAAATGCTGTAACACATTCTTTTCTCACCGAATTTATACACTGACGCGTTTCTTGAAGTTCACTTCCGAGTCTCAGTTAATTCCTCATTTCAACGTCAGTGACCACCCACAGTCAGCTCGAGTTTATTATTGGTGGTTAAAGTCACGACGAAATGCGCAAAAATACGCACGCGATAAGCGATCACAGGTAGTTTAAGGCCGCACAAAACGCCCAGCAAACGTACTCGCGGAACAAACGCCCCAAGAGCGTCAGCAGCAGGAGGCGGTTCCCACAAGTTCTTTAGCAACGGCAAAACACCTGCAGCTTCCTAACGAGCGCCCACAACAATACCTGACGGATCATTAACAAAAAGCTCGATGGAGCAAAAGAAGGACACAATTAGAGGTCCTCAGCCCACCTGTTGGGAGCTGCCAGGTCCGCCTTTATCTTCCTTTTGAAGGGCTTACGAAGGCAGCGCAGGGAGACAAATGGTGACCGAATAATAACAAACGGTTGCGGTCCTAGCGTCGTCGAGCTGCCATAACTTGTAAACCGCAGACTTCGACCACACGAATGCGTCCGGCTTCATGAGACCCTTCGGAAAAAATGGCCCTCCTTTCGCTGCGTGAACGACAACAGCCAAAATCAGTAACTTTTCCTCAGCGAGAGAGAGCATGCAAAGACCTAATAGCGCTTTTCGGCTTTCGAGACAGAGATATTCTGTCGCATTTTTCAAGCTGGAGATGAAGGTTGTCGACTACAATGTATTATGAAGCTGTCAGACGGCGAGATTTTCTGAGCGCAGATTTGCAAATGCGCAGCGCTTTGGACGAATTTCTATGCGGGAGACTCGACAAAATATTTCACTATTATATAAAAAGAACGAACGACGGAAATTTGCATTTTTGCAGCCCCCGACAGGACTATACTCAGGAGACAGGACAAGAGCTTGCAGTATAATCTCCCTGATACGAGGCTTATCACACAAGCATCTAACGTTGGCAGGCAGATACGAGATCGATTGGGGCACACAATGCCGAGCCCACTGACCTGCATATACCCGCCTAACGTCTCTTATGCCTTTCCATTGCCTCTCACACCTTCCCATTGCCTCTCACGCCTTCCCATTGACTCTCACGCCTTCCCATTGACTCTCACGCCTTCCCAATACCTCTCACGCCTTCCCAGTGCCTCTCACGCCTTCCCAGTGCCTCTCACGCCTTCCCAGTGCCTCTCACGCCTTCCCAGTGCCTCTCACGCCTTCCCAGAGCCTCTCACGCCTTCCCAGAGCCTCTCACGCCTTCCCAGAGCCTCTCACGCCTTCCCAGTGCCTCTCACGCCTTCCCAATGCCTCTCACGCCTTCCCATTGCCTCTCACGCCTTCCCAATGCCTCTCACGCCTTCCCAGAGCCTCTCACGCCTTCCCAGTGCCTCTCACGCCTTCCCAATGCCTCTCACGCCTTCCCAATGCCTCTCACGCCTTCCCAGTGCCTCTCACGCCTTCCCAATGCCTCTTACGCCTTCGCAATGCCTCTCACGCCTTCCCATTGCCTCTCACGCCTTCCCATTGCCTCTCACGCCTTCCCATTGCCTCTCACGCCTTCCCAATGCCTCTTACGCCTTCCCAATGCCTCTCACGCCTTCCCAATGCCTCTCACGCCTTCCCAATGCCTCTCACGCCTTCCCATTGCCTCTCACGCCTTCCCATTGCCTCTCAAGCCTTCCCAATGCCTCTCACGCCTTCCCATTGCCTCTCACGCCTTCCCATTGCCTCTCACGCCTTCCCAATGCCTCTCACGCCTTCCCAGAGCCTCTCACGCCTTCCCAGAGCCTCTCACGCCTTCCCAGTGCCTCTCACGCCTTCCCAGTGCCTCTCACGCCTTCCCAATGCCTCTCACGCCTTCCCAATGCCTCTCACGCCTTCCCAGTGCCTCTCACGCCTTCCCAGTGCCTCTCACGCCTTCCCAGTGCCTCTCACGCCTTCCCAGTGCCTCTCACGCCTTCCCAGTGCCTCTCACGCCTTTCCAATGCCTCTCACGCTTTCCCAGTGCCTCTCACGCCTTCCCAGTGCCTCTCACGCCTTCCTATTGTCTCTCACGCCTTCCCATTGTCTCTCACGCCTTCCCATTGTCTCTCACGCCTTCCCATTGTCTCTATAGAGACGCCAGTCCCCGTAGCATAGAATAGATAAACTTAACTCACCTAAACCTATTGCCTATCTCATATCCTCTGAAGGGTGCATACTCCGTAATACTATTAAGCTAAATGAAATACTGATTTTTGGAAAATCTCACTTTTAGCATACAAAGGAAAACCAACGGGGATAAGAAGAATATCATGATAAAAAACAAACGTTTCGGATTACAAAAAATCTATCTTCAGTGCTCTGAAATACAACAAATCGAAGTATTAAAACATTGTAGATTAGATTATCAGTTAGTTTAAGCCTCCCTATCCTCAACAAATGAGATCCAAAAAGAGGAAGGAAGAAGGCACCATTTAGTATGGAGTTAAGGGAACGTGGAATCTATGCAGAAAGAGCACAGAAACAGTGAGTTTAGAAGGAAGTTCATTGAAGGAAGAAGGAAGGAAGTTGAAGAAGAAAGTAGTAGGTGCTGAAAAAAACAGGACAGTAGTGAGCCGAAAAAGATGGTCCGTAACAAAACAAAAACCTACGTTATTTTAATAAAAAGAAAGCCTACCTAACCTTTAGCTCGGGCCCTCAAATTTTCCCCCTGAGAGCGCTAATTCCCATAGATACAATAGTTGTATCCCCCTGAGGGGTTAAAACATTGTAACTATAAATCTTCTGAGTAAACCGGATATAAGACATTGAGATTTAAAAGACATGACAAAACAAAATTACAAAAACTATACAAAATATCAACAAACAATGGGAAGTTTCACCGCCGTATCACAATCATTTATCTCGTCAGCACACACTGACGAGGACAGACACCACCAGCACACACACTGACGAGGACAGACACCACCAGCACACACACTGACGAGGACAGACACCACCAGCACACACACTGACGAGGACAGACACCACCAGCACACACACTGACGAGGACAGACACCACCAGCACACACACTGACGAGGACAGACACCACCAGCACACACACTGACTGAGGACAGGCACCACCAGCACACACACTGACTGAGGACAGGCACCACCAGCACACACACTGACGAGGACAGACACCACCAGCACACACACTGACGAGGACAGGCACCACCAGCACACACACTGACTGAGGACAGGCACCACCAGCACACACACTGACGAGGACAGACACCACCAGCACACACACTGACGAGGACAGACACCACCAGCACACACACTGACGAGGACAGACACCACCAGCACACACACTGACGAGGACAGGCACCACCAGCACACACACTGACGAGGACAGGCACCACTAGCACACACTGACGAGGACAGACACCACCAGCACACACTGACGAGGACAGACACCACCAGCACACACACTGACGAGGACAGACACCACTAGCACACACACTGACGAGGACAGACACCACCATCACACACACTGACGAGGACAGGCACCACCAGCACACACACTGACGAGGACAGGCACCACTAGCACACACACTGACGAGGACAGACACCACTAGCACACACACTGACGAGGACAGACACCACCATCACACACACTGACGAGGACAGACACCACTAGCACACACACTGACGAGGACAGGCACCACCAGCACACACACTGACGAGGACAGACACCACTAGCACACACACTGACGAGGACAGACACCACCATCACACACACTGACGAGGACAGACACCACTAGCACACACACTGACGAGGACAGACACCACCAGCACACACACTGACGAGGACAGGCACCACCAGCACACACACTGACGAGGACAGGCACCACTAGCACACACTGACGAGGACAGACACCACCAGCACACACTGACGAGGACAGACACCACCAGCACACACACTGACGAGGACAGACACCACTAGCACACACACTGACGAGGACAGACACCACCATCACACACTGACGAGGACAGAAACCACCAGCACACACACTGACGAAGACAGGCACCACCAGCACACACTGACGAGGACAGACACCACCATCACACACTGACGAGGACAGAAACCACCAGCACACACACTGACGAAGACAGGCACCACCAGCACACACACTGACGAGGACAAGCACTACCAGCACACACACTGAAGAGGACAGACATCACCAGCGCACACACACTGACGACGACAGGCACTATCACCGTACTTCAAAGAACAGATATCAGACTTAAAAGGTATTTCAATAATCGCTAAAAAGTTTACTAGAAGTACTTGAAGACAATCCTCGTTCACATACACTCACCCCACTAAAGAAGCGCCATAGATACTCTATGTTACCGCACAAAGGTCATCAACTCAATGTCCAGGACGTAGATTTAAATGTCACCTACACAGAACTTCGCACGAGCAACTGCACAATGTGATTTACTCACCTGTACATTGCGACCTGTTACCTCAGTTACTCGCACCTGGACACAACCTCACCTCAGGTGAAACTGCAAATTTCAGAGCCCAAATTATCATTATTATCATATTAGTTAGTTTAAGACTCGCTGGCGACAACAAAAGCTATCTCAAGAGAGCGAAGAAAAGGGACCATTAAGTATGGACCGCTGACAACGGAGAATCTATGCACGAGGTGTGTTCCCTCACACGATATCCTGCGCACGGGAACAAAAGTTCAGAAGGAAAAGGAAGTAAATACTAAGATGATTTGGTGAAGAAAGAATGAAAACTGGTAGAAGCGAAGTGGGCTCCAGAGATGGAAGTCCCCAAGGCCCAACTCTTGTTGAGGTAACCTAACAGTATCCCCCCTTAGTGCCAGTTCCCACAGCATAGGATCGACAACCCTGACGAACCTGAACCTATTTTATATTTCATCTCCTCTGAGGGGTTTCAAAGTCAAAGCCACGCTAATTCAATTCTCAGTGCACCTGCGAAGTTAACAAACTCAACGAAGAAATTGAACCATTGATCTCCTCTCAGATACTGTCACATTGTCATAACGTGAATTGGATGTTTTTTAGTCGATGTTAGCTTTCGATCGTAACTTCTTCGCTAAGATAATAGTTTAGAAAAGAAGCTAATGCTTTCATAACTAACAATTTAGAAGTGAAAAGATTTTTTCTTCTAACATGAGTTCGGTTGGTGCACTCGTAACTATAATATTCATACAGGAATTAACAGTACTTAATAGAAACGACCAGGAAAACAGTCGACAAGATTAAAAGGAAAATTAAACATTGAAGAACGAAAAATAAACTTACGGTGAAAAATGAGCTACGTTCAAATTTGGATTTCGAAACGCAGACAATAGTTCCAGCAACCGCAAGTTACTAAGCCTTTCATTTTAACCAACCTAAAATTTTTAAGTATTTAAAACTTCACTGAAGAAGCAGTTATAATAAAAGAGAATAATGCTAAAATCCGATCATTCTAAGCACCTTTAGTTGTAATGCGCTCACTCATGAAAGTGGAAAAAATAATTTTCCTCCACGAAAAAATCGCAACATAAACCGACAAACGAAACAACTTATAATCATATATCAATGAATACACTTTACGAGTCTCAAACCACAATTACGAATTTAGACTTCATTTGGACTTGAATTTAGACTTCAGCACGAGTTCAAGATATTCAGAAGTGACGCAAAAAAAATTATTACATAAATACGTCTCAACAATTACGGACTAGTTCTAAAATTCAAGAGCCTCTTTGAGTCGAAACTAAAACTGTTCGTAGCACGGCACTAAAAAACTTCGTTACTAAACCCAAACTTCGTAAGACGGCCCTGAAAAACTTCGAGGTACTAAACCCAAACTGGCCGTAACACGGCTCTGAAAACCTATTCAAGTTTCTTCAATAGAAGCTTTTATAAGCCATACTCAAATGCATACAAAGATGGTAAATTGTGACGGCCGATATTCCTTGGGAGATCTTCGATACCCAACCTCCCCAGGCCATTTCCGGGGCGAGCATTCAGAGAAATCGCGATGGCGAACACAGGGTTTTCTGGGCAATTTTCGAAGCTGCTGCTCCTCCCTTCAAGGTTAAACGCCAACGCCGTTATTTTAACCCGCGCACGGTCGCGCATCCCTCAGAAAAGTAGTCAATTTACCCGCGTTACTCTGCCGTTCCCTGTTCACTTACCGTAATAGGCAGAGATGTAAAAATATGAAGTAATGAGTAAAAAATGTTGCTTTACACTTTGATGTTGTCAGATTTTTGATAACTTGAACCGTTTCTTTGTAATATGGAGTCAAACTCCGTAGATTTTTGCACAACATTGCTTCAAAGAGATCAATGGCCATTTTTGTGTTTTGGGAACAATGTAATGTTTTTCACTGCTATTTTATGCAGAAAATCCTTCCAAACCTGCTGATGTTTTTATTTTTCCTCTACAACAATTAGAAAAAAAGTTATGACCATTTATGTCTACTAGGTGTTATCCATTCTTCGTTTTAGTTCCTACATAAATGCATGTTTGCATGTCTGGTTATATTACTGTAAGTATAGTGTTTCGAAACTTGTAATTTTCACACAATATGAATAAAATACTGCTCTACACGCTACTGACTTCAGATTTGTCTTATTTGCCATTTTTACGAAATAAGGCGAAATAAGGCCCTGAGTAGTTTCGCTGGTAACTGAGGCTGCCACTGACTGTTCGCACGCACACCCTCTCACGGTCGCCTCATTTACCACACTGACTGTGCTTACCCCTCCCAACTTCCAAGTGGTTGGAGCTCTGCCTTAACCCCCACAATGTGGGGGTTTCTGGCTCCAGCTGTGTAGCACTCGCTGAGACGATCATTTTGGTGTATAACAACTTGGGGTTATGCCTTACGTCTGGCAACCAGTGAGCCTGGTAAATGAGGCGACCAGTTACAGTGCGCGGGTTAAGCGACTCCCGCGGCCTGAAAGCGGCCGTTTCTTATATGAAAATAGCGGTCTTTTGTTCAGTAACTCGGAAAACCTGCAACGAAAACTGCCGCAGTCCACTACCAAGGTCGAGACCGTCTTGGCAGCCAGAAGGCTATTTGTATCATTGGAAAACTCCGAGGGATAACTCACGCGGTAAAAATATGGATCATCTTTTTATAGGAAGAGCTATTCATGATATTAGGTGGAAGTGGGGCTGTGCTGAGAAGGGTAATCTGAGCATAATATAAGTAGAATTCAAATCGAGTTGGCATGAAGACGTTTAAGGTGCGTGGCTGTTCCCTTGAAGTGCGTGCCAAAGCACCTCGTGCATGACAGCGCGCGTCGCAGTTACTGATCAGTTCACAATTGCACGGACTGTTATTTTCTTGTCACATCGCTTCCGTTTTCTGACTTTCCCTTCTATGAATTAAATACAAGTTCAGCGCGTCGCAGTTACTGATCGGTTCACAACTTCAAGGACAGTCATTTTGTTCCCACATCTTTTCCGTTTTCTGACTTTCCCTCCCATGAATTAAATACAAGTTCAATCGAATAAATACACTCTTCTGATGTTCAACAGACTGCACCAGGACATCGAATGAGTCACAAATACGACACAAGATTCAATTTTCAACCAACTCGTATCACCGCGAGGTAAGCATTTCGAAAAAATGAGGTACGAAATAAGAATGAAGCAATTCATTTTGGAAGTTTACATAAAACATTTTTTGCTCGGGCTCAACTCATGAATGTTTTCAGGAATAGAACTACACGCTCGCGTTCTGGAAAAGACCAATATGAAAGCGCCTGACATTTTATGAGAGCCCCAACTTTCCAATCAAACTTTTATTGGCGAATTTGGGTATTTTGCAGCGCGGGACGCAACGCGCCTTGTCTCTGCGAGCGTCAGAAATAAAGGGAAAGGCTGTGCAGATTTCTGCTGCAGTTTTAGACTCGATTACTTGAGTGAAAAATTTCAGCTGCACTAACAAGAGCGAAATTGTGAGGTAATAAGTTAGTTGGGCACTAATTCTTTTTCACATCAGAGAAGTTTTGAGAGCGGAGAGGAGTATAAAATATGGAAATGAGTTCCGCTTGAACCGATCGAGTTTCATTTTGAATAAAATGATCATTTAAATTCAACGTTAGATTCCTCCAACAAGCGCAAAATGCCAAATAAAATAGATCCCATCAGTGCAGAAAAAACAAGCTTGTATTTGACCTGTTCATTTCAATGAGTCACCAGATGGCAAAAACCATGACAAACTCCCGGATTGTCGTTCACATTTCCTCTCCGCCTCGTGATGAATCCGATTAACGCGAGAAAAAATAACACAATAGCGCATTTAAGCTCCTTGCATCCGTTCATTTTGTGACTTACCCGATGAATTAAAAAAAATAACACCAAATCGGACTCAAGTTCGCGAATGGCCTGCTCCCCCCCAGTGTACTACCGAATTAGTGACGCAAATTTCACGACAGCACACCGCGTAATTCACTTATATTTTATTCTTTTGGACGAGAAGACGACGTAATTCTCGAGACTCGCCCTTTATCTCTCCGAAGCAGAATGCGAAGACAAATCCCACGTGACCTTCCTGAGCGCACACGCAGCGCAGTTCAGGAGGCTACAGGGCTCTCAAGATCGCTATTTTCAGAGGATGCGACTTTCAGGACTTTTAAAAGTAGGACAATGGAGAATGGGAAGACGTAAAATGAGGCTAGAGAACGTGGGACAACAGAAAGCGGACTGTAGAAATTGCGCCTATAAAAAATAAAACTCAGGAGAATTGAGGTGGAGAAAACTTGATTACAGCAAAAAGGTACAGAGTAAAGGACTGGAGAGAACTGGACTGAAGAACACAGGACAACAGACAATAGAGCTAATAGAAACAGGACTTTTAAAAAGATGATCGTTTTGTAAAAGAATTTGAATGTACTTCAGAAAAATTCGACTAGAACATCGAACGTCAAAGGAACTTGCCCGTAAACATTTACTTTGAAAATGAAGCCTAGCGAAGACAAACGAAAAAAATAATTTTGCCGGTCCTCAGAATTGGACTAAAGTGAGTTAATGAAATGAAATTTTGGGAATCTCCACGGAACCGAAAAAAAACAGCTTTTCTTGATAAACGAAGAGGACTTGTGAACTTTGCTTTAGTTCGTGCTCGTGTGGCCGTGCCACAACGGTGGTGGTGTGGCCGACCCAGAACAGGACCCAACACCCACCACGACCCGCGCTACTCACAACACAGCAGGCGCCCACAACCACTTCAGCACCCCGTACTGGCGCGGCAGGCCCAGCGTTCCGTCTCCACGGCCAGGTTCGCAAAAGCTAATTTAACTTCCCCCAGAGCTCAGCAGACTTCTGACGTACACAAGTTCAACGCGAGCCTCTAACTTCGTCTGAACCGGAGTTGTCTCGGTGCTCTGTTGACATTACAAGGACTCTGCAAGGGCACTTCACGGCCTCAACTTTGTGAGGCCACAAAACTATTACCAGGAAAAATTGTCTACTTTCAATGCGTGGGCTGGAGTGTCCTTAGGTCAAGTAATTAAGTCGGTCGTTGACGATAAATGCTAGCTTACCAGCGCCTCCAGTTCAGGACCTCAATTATTTCTCTTGTGAGCGCTGATGTTCATACATATGTACGACAAATTAGCCTGTAAGGTAGTTCCACTAATCACAACAGAAGTGTTACAAAGAGAGGAAGGGTGAAGGCACCAATTTGCATTAGAGTTAACACGTTAACTGCGATGGGTTAAACTGTAGTTCAAAATTCAATTCGAATTTCAATTAAATTGTAGTAATCTACTTTGAAAATAGCAAACATAAACTGGATCGGGCTTTTGTTTACCTTTCATTAAGTATTTATAATCAATGAGTTAGTGACTGCAGGTGGGTCAGCACCACTTTGAAAACCACCTAAGGGACCACCGGTGGGTCCCTTCGCAGGGAACGTGTTAAGGGAACACGGAATCTCTGCATCCTTGCAAGAAACAATGAGTTGAGAAGAAAGGTTATAAAACAAGATAAAGTTGAAGAAGAAAGATATACTGAACATGGGACAGCAATGAACCGAAAAAGACTGTCCTTGATAAAAAACAATACCTATTCCGTTTCAACAAAAAAGGCTATCCAACTCTCAGCCCGTGACTCCATACCTTCTTTCTAAGAGAGGGCGCTAATGCACATCGATACAGTAGTTACACATCCCTACCAGAGGACATGATCATTTCAGCAAGAAAATGGACAATTTGACAACCTTAGTTGGGTAGGAACCTTCCCACAGCCTGAGCAACACAAGTTCTCAATTACATTGACAAGAGCAACACGTTTCCGTCTGTAATAATCATGATTAGATTAGATAACCTTAAAGCCCATATAACCGCAACAAAAGCGTTCCATGGAGAGGATGGAGGAAGGTAGTGAGCCAAAAAAAGATGGTCCTTAACATAACAAAAAATCTATTCTATTTCAACAAGAGGAAGGCCTACCTAGCCATTAGCTCGAGACCTCGCATATTCCTCCTGGGAACGCTAATTTCCATAGCTACAATAGTTGTATCTTTATGAGAGGGTCAATAATGATAAACACATCGAAAATATATTCCTTTTCCCAAAAGCATTTCATTGGGCTGACTACGTGATGCACTTCACTAACTTGGAACTAACACGCCACTTGAACTAGGATACGCACACTGACATTAATTACTAAAACTCATGCAGCAAGAGGAATTAACTTAAATTTAAAATTGAGTTCAACTTCGATGAACACCCTGAAGTTAAAACGAGTCGCATTAATCGTGTAACAAAGGGTTAGGTGCCTTTGTTACAACAAATCACAACAGGACTTTCATATGGACTTTCCATTAATCAGCGATGGCAACGAATATAATTAAACGCAACGTAACACCGTCGATTGTAGGCGAATTTTTAGACTCGTAAACACGACATTCCAGCCCCTAGTATCATGAAAGGCCCAATATTGGAGCGAATCTGAGATTAGGGCTTAGCAAATAATCCACAACCAATTGCAGTGAACAGAGCAAAGCGCAGTTCAATTTCAGAGAGCTTGTGTTCAATGCCGTCATTTATCTCGCAACTTTCAACAAAAGCCTACGAGTCCACAGCAACACAATCCCTCTTGTTTAGTTAGTCTTTTGAACATTTTTGCGATGAGCCACATTTTATCCAAATAAATTGCATTCGCGAAAAAATTTAATACTGCTTGAATAGGAAGTAAATCAATATTTCTGTGTTTTTTGAAAAATATTCACCTAAGCAAACATAGAATTATTAGTTAATATAGGCCTCTCTAACTACGTGAAATGAGTACCCAAGAGAGAAACGAGGAAGGAGTCCTTGCATAAGTGCGTAATTAAGATTCAACAAAAGAAAGTATGGTAGGCCTACCTCATTTTCAGCTGGAGGGATCACATCTTCAAGCTGAACAAAAACAACGTACACATCACCAAAGTCAAGGTCGAGAAGCACATTGCACGAAAGAATAGATCTTTCGTTGGGCATCACTCTCGCGTATATGAGAGTGATATATAGTGGCATGTAAGGGACAGCATGAAATTCAATTCAGAAAGAGCAGATATCATTTCTCCAAAAAAGCATAATCAGCCCCTCCCCCCTCCCCTCCTCCAGATAAAAATGCATCATTTTTTCAAACCGAAAGAGCACAAGCCCAACTCCGGGAGACCCTTCTCAACATTTTCTCCCTACACAAACCAAACCCAGTTACCGACAGAAGTTATAAACCAGCGCGATAGAGATTCGCTAACGAGATTAGATTATTAGTTAGTTTAAGCCTCCCTATCCGCAACAAAGGTTATCCAAAGAGAGGAAGGAAGATTGCACCATTTAGTATGGAGTTAAGGAAACGCGGAATCTATGCAGAAAGGGCACAGAAACAGAAAGCTAAGAAAGAAGATCGTGAAAGAAGAAAAAGTTGAAGAAGAAAGTAGTAGGTGCTGAAAAACAGGACAGCAGTGAACCGAAAAAAAGATGGTCCGTAACAAAACAAAAACTTATTCTATTTTACGTGACAAAAAGGAAGCCTACCTAACCTTTAGCTCAGGCCCTTACATAGCCCTCCTGAGAGCGTCAATTCCCATAGATACAATAGTTGTATCCCCCTGAGGGGTTCGCTAACGAGATAATCACGGCAGGAGTTACGAGCTGCACTAAGAGTAGAACAAACTCTGGAACAGCGAACACCACGGTAGAAGAAACAAGGTAGGGTCAAACCAGTCTTTTTTGCGGCGACCGTGAGGCAATGCTGACATCATGGCAACGAACCAATAGCAGCGCTCATATTGCATCTAGTAACACTGCTGGTGCCAAATCTGGCACCACTGTTGAACGACATGTCGCAATGGTGACGTCATAAAGTTTGCTTGAACTAAATCCATTCCACTGGCTAGCCGAACAAGAGGAGGTGTATTTTCCCCCATAGAAATGACTCTACCTTGTTTCCTCTACCGTAGTGCACACCCTCATGACCAGGCATCTAGATAACGAATTTGCTCTCACACAATGCGCTCAAGAACCTGTATTAATCAAGAAATTAACCTCAAGTTGAAGTTTCCAAGCTCATAATTGACTGCAATTGGCGTAACAAGGATCGGGATGAGGCGCGCTTTAATTGCTAGGAAAGTTCCGGTCATGAACATGATCAAAGTATTAGTAAAGTTAGAACATTCTAGATCTGATAGTTCGTTTTCAGACTAAGTGTCAATTTCACAAAAACTTACACGCATTTCTAGTTGAAATCCAAATGAAATTATCAAGTGGAGAAATTTCATTGAAACTAGATCATAAGCAAGGAAAATTCGTTCATTTCTGAACCAAAGTTGCTTCTACCGATGACACCAACAACTCCCCAGCACCATAATATTTCATCTCCAAGACAAACTTGAGCTATTCTTTCGCGAAATAATTAACTCTACAAAAAAATTTCAAACGCAATATTTCAAGTGCAGCCTCGTGTATGAAATAATTTCCCCATGAAGAACATCTAAAATATAAAGTACACAGTTCAAATTTTTAAAACGAATGTTATTAAACTTGCTTGAAAACCATAAGTAAGATCATGCAATATTCGCGAGGCGCTTCACTGTCGTTCAAATCTACCACAGAGTAGACCCATCGCAAGCTCATCACAAGAAAAAAATTATATCAAATGAAACGTTCAGGTCAAGATTATAAGTTAGTTTAAGCCTCCCTAACCGCTACAAAAAAAAAGAGCGTATCGAAGTGAGGAAGGAGGAAGGCACCATTTAGTATGGAGAGAAGAGAATGGGGAATCTATGCAGAAGAGGCATAGAAACAGTAAGCTAAGAAAGAAGTTCAGGAAATAAGATAAAAGTTGAAGAAGAAAGTAGTAGGTGCTGAAAAACAGGATAGCAGTGAACCGAAAAAAGGTGGTCCTTAACATAACAAAAAAGATGTTATTTCAACAAAAAGAAGGTCTACCTAAATCTCAGCTCGGGCCCTCACATTGTACCCCTGGGAGTGCTAATTCCCATAAATACAATAATTGTATCCCCCTGAGGGAGGATTTCGGCAAAAAGAAAGCCGTTCAGACAACTCATTTCGGCGTCAAGTTCTGTGAACAAACAGAAACTAACAAAGCAGCTTACGCTCATCTTCTTAGAAGCCTTTCAAGAGACGTCACCTGAAACCTCTCTATCATATTTGATTCTTCGATTGTATTGAAATTGCGATGGGAAGAAATAGATTAAAACGCGGAACTCAGATGGGATCACTACACTGAATAAGGTTAATGCGAAAATAAACGCTTGAGGTAAACATTTCCACACGCTTATCAAACGAGTGAAAATGAAGGAAACCGGGAAAAGCTCGGGATACAAATTTTCGCACTTAATTTATTGAAAAGCATGTAATGAAAACCAGACTAGCCCATCGACTCACCTTCGTAGCTCGTTGAATAATATGACCCTAACGTACCTCTTCAACTGAACCCCTTAACTTGCCCCTAAAGACAAGGATCTTTGACTCGCTCCAGGTAATTGCTACTAAGTCCTGGATCCCAAAAATAGAATTATGGCGGCGAGGTACAAACGGAACACTGAGATTCATGGTTGTTAGACGACTTCCTTTCACAGTTCTGAAAGAAATATTGAACAGCAACCACCTACGTATGGTATATACCAAGCCTTTTCCTCTTATTAGTAAAGTGTGGTGAGCATCATTGACATGATACTTTACAGGGAATGTACATGATAGGGGTTCCCCAGGCCCCTAGTCACGCCCGAGCTTTAGGCCTCATTTTTCTCTCGTTTAGTGCTCAGGTAACATTCCTTGAGGACAGTGACCACACTGCAGGCGACGACCTAAGGCATCACCTACGTAAATGCAATATTTTTCCACATACACGCAATCGAAACAGTTCATCAAGTAGATCTATAAGGAGAGAGTAAAAGGATCGAACTCTTCAAGATTCTGTCTCACGAGTACTTGACTAGACCACTTTCTAATACAAACCAGGAACCAAAGCCGCTCTTAAACTGCTATCACACGTCTACAGCACGCTGGGCATCGCGCTTATATATTTCGCTCTTTCCTCACTCTGCAGACACGAGACGAGCAGTGTAATTTAGACTCTGATTCATCCATTTCAGGGAGACCGCCGCAGGCAAACACAAAACACGGTCGAGATTGCGTTAGTTGAGAATTCCCCCAAAAAGATCGTCAGTGAAAGCAGTGGTGCTTCGACCTAAAAGCATATTTGCGAAGCTACCGATGCGAGGCTTGGCTACACGATGGTAAACAGAACAAGTGCAATTTGTGCGCGTCCTTCTTTCAAAATAGGGTCTCTTCAGAAGAAAAAAAACCTAACTGCACCAATGCTGGCGCTTTGGCGAATGCGGGTGTTATATCGTGGTTTTTCATCACGATATGAGGATAAGTAATTGCAGCTGCAAACTACAGTATCGGTAGCTGTAACTACCGTAACTGAAGCGTTAACTTCAGGAGTATGAAAAGGAAACTCTTAGCTAGATTCCTATTCTTGTACTGACTCATCCAAACACCGACACTGCTTATAAGCTATAGCGCTCGGAAGTTAAACAATGCTCTTCCGGTGCATACCAATGCGATGCGCCCCGAAGGCACAGCTTCCGGCGGAGGTCCCATAAAGACATCTGACCTGAACGCGATATGGCATCCGGCAAGCCGCGCAAACCTCATCTCCGGAAGTCCATAAACCCAACGATGCCTACTTCACTATATAACAACTTCCCTCCCTTTAAATGAATATATGTGACAAAAAGAAGGAAGAGCTCAGCAACGTATTTGCATAACAGGTTTAGTTACTCTACTTGATCTACGAGGTTAATTTTGCACAGGGGAACTGCTAACAGGCTAAGCAGGAGTCTCTGTTTCCCCACTACGGATAGATCCCAAACTACTGTGCAACAGCTGATTTGAATGTCTCTTCAAGATTACATTTAATGCTAATATTTGAACATGAAAGACATTAACAGCAACTTTACTAACAATAATTCCCTTCAGCCACTCGAGACCATTTCTTAAATTCAGAGCAAGAACATGATCACCGACATCAAATTGAGTTACATACATAGGCTTAGACCTGTACACAGAATATTTAGGATGACTCTATCTCTAGAAGTAACAATTTTACGATTGTTGAGCGCAACAGAGGGAGTAAGTTTTGTGACACTTTGAGGAATACAATGTGACTGAAATAACGCGTAATTAGTTTGTACATCAGAGAAATTATGAACATAGTTACCGACACATGTATCGTTCCTAGGCTTTTGTAGAATAACTTCGTTCTTCCGCTGTAGAGGCTTACTTGAACTCTTCATTGACACATCTTCTCTTCTGACGTTGCACTGAGTACCGCTCCTTTCCAGCTGCACTATGTAAGTGCGAGCTGCGTCAAATTCTTCTCGTGTAGGCTTAACAGGAAGAGGTCGTGCTGCAGTCGTAAATTGCAAACTTTAGAAATGTGGCCTATTTTCCACATTTTTTGCATTTTATTAATTTAGTTTTAGGGCATAGCAATTCTTTGTAAGGTGCTTCTGCCTAGTTCCGCAGCGAATACATATGTAATTCGGCTGTAGTTTTTCTGTAGTGAAAAACGATGAAGGTGAATCCTCACGAATAATATCTGGAGCGTCGAAGCTTTACTGTTCACTGAGTTTTGCATGTTCAACGCATTCGTTGAAGGACTTGCTGTCACACTTCTGTAGAACCGCGCTGAGAATTTGCGCTGAATGTAGACCGGCCACAAACGCACCTCTCAAGAGACGATCGCGACCGCACTTTTCGTAGTTGCACGAAGATGCTAAGTCATTTAACGTTTTAGCATAACTTTGTATGGATTCATTAACACTTTGCTCTCTGTTTAGAAATGTAACAGATGCGCCAACAGTGGATTTCTTTATTTTAAATTGTTGTATGAACTTTCCTTCAAGTTCCTCATATGTAGCGTAGGTTAAATTCTTCGTTGTAGATCAGTAATGATGTTTACAGGCGAAGCTTCAACTATAACACTAGCTTTGTTACCACCATTGTTTCCCGCCTTCTGAAGAACGTCTGCACACTGTACTTGAATCGTTGTAGATATTACTCACTGTTTCCACTACAACGTCGAATTGAAGACAGCAAACTGTAGAATGCGCCATCTTAATTTCGGAGCACTTGTAACGTTCAAATTTACTTTGGAGATTCGAAGAGTCGTCGCCATTTGTTATATCGTGGTTTTTCATCACGATATGAGGATAAGTAATTGCAGCTGC
This sequence comes from Morinoia aosen, assembly GCA_030386875.1. Classification (NCBI taxonomy): domain Eukaryota; kingdom Metazoa; phylum Arthropoda; class Malacostraca; order Amphipoda; family Talitridae; genus Morinoia; species Morinoia aosen. The sequence goes on from CM059577.1 coordinate 34,808,657, forward strand.
AAACTACAGTATCGGTAGCTGTAACTACCGTAACTGAAGCGTTAACTTCAGGAGTATGAAAAGGAAACTCTTAGCTAGATTCCTATTCTTGTACTGACTCATCCAAACACCGACACTGCTTATAAGCTATAGCGCTCGGAAGTTAAACAATGCTCTTCCGGTGCATACCAATGCGATGCGCCCCGAAGGCACAGCTTCCGGCGGAGGTCCCATAAAGACATCTGACCTGAACGCGATATGGCATCCGGCAAGCCGCGCAAACCTCATCTCCGGAAGTCCATAAACCCAACGATGCCTACTTCACTATATAACAGCGGGCTAGCAGGACGAATAAAATTCCGCAATACCACCTCAAAAACAATCGCATCACGCGAAAAAACGACGCGGGCGTGATTTAAGCAAGAACAGCCTGCAATCAAAGCTCAAAGAAACTCATAGGGAACAGTATAGTTCCAAAACAAAGAGCAAACCATACCCCGGGGTCAGCGCAGTTATTTTTCACAGGTTTGCAGCAACTCGTAAATTTGCCTTCCAAATAGGCGGCGTCGGTTAAGCCAGGGAGCTGTGCACGGCTCGCTGAACAACATCAAGACTTAGAGGCTCCGTAAACTCATGCAAAGAAGTCTACTAAACCTTCACAGCCGCAAGTTTTGGCCACGAAAAAAGCATCAACACAAAGTGGGGGTCGTCATTCACGAGCTATGGAGCGTTCACGCAATTGTTTCAATTTAACACGTTGACTGCGACACGACCCACCGGTGGGTCGTGCTTAGGTTTTTTCTGCTGCGAAACGACCCATCGATGGGTCGTTTTGAAAAATTTTAACAACCTTTCTAAATTAGTGGTATTTAACAGGCCCAGTTAATGTTTGATATTTACAAATTTGCTTATCACTTTTGACTTTAAATTCAAGTTGAATATTGAACTTCGGTTTAAACCCATCGCAACTAACGTGTTAACAGCGAATGAAAAGAGTGGAGCTTTGCAAAACGAGGCAGCATTTCACGCTGCGCCTAACGTTGCCGTGCGTGAAATGAATTTGAGCAACGATAAATGCGATGAAGTTCAAGTTCATTCTTGAATGGAAGCAAAATTCCGAACACACCTACCTAAAGACAAATCGCTGCGTGTATTATGTAGGATGCCACAAAACAACACACACCGCCCTCACACCGCTGGAGGGACCTCCTCGTGTTCACCAAACTGATCACGAATGCAACGGGCCCCTTCACACGCTTCACTGTAATGGTCACTAGCAGAAAAAACGCTGTTTTTACAAACGAATAGAAGCTCCGTAAATAAATTATGTGAAAGTTGCTCATCTCATCGTAATAGGGTCCAGAGCATTTAACACTATCATCAAGAGAAGCCTTCGCTTCAGCAGCCAGCCCTCGTTTGAGCAGCCAGCCCTCGCTTCAGCAGCCAGCCCTCGCTTCAGCAGCCAGCCCTCGCTTCAGCAGCCAGCCCTCGCTTCAGCAGCCAGCCCTCGCTTCAGCAGCCAGCCCTCGCTTCAGCAGCCAGCCCTCGCTTCAGCAGCCAGCCCTCGCTTCATCAGCCAACCCTCGCTTCAGCAGCCAGCCCTCGCTTCAGCAGCCAGCCCTCGCTTCAGCAGCCAGCCCTCGTTTCAGCAGCCAGCCCTCGTTTCAGCAGCCAGCCCTCGCTTCATCAGCCAACCCTCGCTTCAGCAGCCAGCCCTCGCTTCAGCAGCCAGCCCTCGCTTCATCAGCCAACCCTCGCTTCAGCAGCCAGCCCTCGCTTCAGCAGCCAGCCCTCGCTTCAGCAGCCAGCCCTCGTTTCAGCAGCCAGCCCTCGCTTCATCAGCCAACCCTCGCTTCAGCAGCCAGCCCTCGCTTCAGCAGCCAGCCCTCGCTTCATCAGCCAACCCTCGCTTCAGCAGCCAGCCCTCGCTTCAGCAGCCAGCCCTCGCTTCAGCAGCCAGCCCTCGTTTCAGCAGCCAGCCCTCGTTTCAGCAGCCAGCCCTCGCTTCAGCAGCCAGCCCTCGCTTCAGCAGCCAGCCCTCGCTTCAGCAGCCAGCCCTCGCTTCAGCAGCCAGCCCTCGCTTCATCAGCCAACCCTCGCTTCAGCAGCCAGCCCTCACTTCAGCAGCCAGCCCTCGCTTCAGCAGCCAGCCCTCGCTTCAGCAGCCAGCCCTCGCTTCTCACGCTGCCCTACCACCATGCACATCTCCTTCTATGCTTAGATTAGATTAGATCAGGTAAGTCTGTTTGAGCCTCCCCGAATATAACTAAGGAGTTTAACGGAGAGGAAGTTCAGTATAATTCTCAGAGACCGGCGAATTTATGCACAAGTTGTGCCCCACACCCTACGCATAGGAACAGTAAGTAAAGAAACAAGTATGTGAAACAAGATCAAAGTTGAAGAAGTTTGTAAGTGCTGAAAAACAACACAGCAGCGAACTGAAAAAAAATGGTCCGTAACAAACCGGAAAACTTACCCCATCTCAAAAAAGGAAGGCCTACCTAACCTTTAGCTTAGGACTTGATATTTTCCCCCTGGAAGAGCTAGTTCTGACGGACACGATAGTTGCATCCCTCTGATGGGTCACCCATGCTCACCTCCCTTCCGTGAGCGCTGACGCGGACCGCAGACGCCACCTCCGGCACGAGCCAATACAATCAACTCCTTAACTTGTTTGTGCCAGCTAAACAAGATCTCCTATAGTAAATACAGCAGCCCTCGACCCAGGAAAATATCAGCAGGGTGCCATCTCAATTGCGTCCAGCTAGACTCTGGCGTAAGCAATTGGAAAGGCGTTGTCAGTTATCTCGTTTTTAATAACATTAGGACGGATTTCTCCAACTGGATCTTTCGCTATGTATGGTGAACGGTATAATATCCTTTTTCTTCCATTTGGTGACTGCATGCGAGGCCCACCATTCAGATAACGACTATAGTTACCCAAGTTATGTCCGAAGTGCAATACATTAATTACATCACACTTGATGTTTTTCTCGTCCAAAACAGTGCTTAACCTCATAAAGTTGTAACGCGACGAAGGCAGAGCAGAACATTTAAATTTACGGAGGCTGTTCGAAGTTATATACTCTTCAGAAAAGAAAGAGTATCTTGTGGCACCTAGCAAACAGAGCAGCACGCTTTCTGATGCATTAAGGAGTAAAGAAACCAACGCTAAGAATGCTAGATGAGAAAACCAAACAAATTCATTAATAAATTTCTCAAAATTCATGCAGAGTCTACCACTCTCGACGCAGTTGTACGAACAAAAATCGAATAACCCTTCAAGTTGTATAAAAAACACATTTACGCGAGAATTAAAACAGGAAATTGAAGTGAAATGTGACCGCTGGTACAAACGCTGCTCGCGAATCGAATTCCGGGCTGTAATTTTACGGTGAGTCGCTCGTTGTGGTCATGTAATTAGCGGCTGCAGGCCGGTATGTTGGGGGGTTAATGTTCCTCACAACCACCACGGACCCCATTTGTAAAAAATTCACATTATCGTCATTGCACAACGGAAATTTTTTAATTCAACTTAGCTACGCTACTTTCCGTACCATGATTGAGCTTTTCCCACATCGAATTTAACAAGTGTTTTTATTAAAATTAGATAAGTTACTTTCACTCTCCCTCTCTCCCTCCCTCCCTAAACAGAACGAAGTTGCACCAAAGATAGGAACAATGAAGCTTCAATTTAGAATGGAATGGAATGAACGAGGAATCTATGCACAAGGTGTGTTCCCAAACAAGACTCCCTGTGCACAGAAGCACTAAGTTTTGAAAGAAATTTACGATACAAGCAAAAAGTTGAAGGGAAAAGTAGGCGGTGATGAAAAACATGGCAACAGTGAACCCAGAAATGATGGTCCATGATCGAAAAATCAAAAAACTCCTCACAAAAACTCCAACCTAACCCTCAGCTCGGGACGTTGCATTTTCCCCGCTGGTTCCCAGAGATACATTAGTCGCATCCCCTGAGGGTAGTTGAAGGAAGAATCAAAACGAGACGCTCGTAGCAAGAACGTATGCATTGGACACTCTCAGATGTGCCTGAACTTTTCCAGGCTAGTTACAATGGCGAGCAGAAGGATAAAGCCCTCTCATATACACAACTAAACTAACAGCCTCTAGCGATCGCAGCTCATTCTGCAGCGTGTAGGCAGGGTCATGACTGAGTGACGCTCATTTCGCACGACATGCTGGCGAGAACAGACCATATCTACACGCCAACTGCATGCTTCAGTACGGCTTATGAAACGTCAAATTTTACCAATCATCCGAGAGAGGAACAAACAATTCACTCCTATTCCCGTAAGTTCTGTCATTCGTATGAGAACCATAGAACCGTAATCTATTACGTGTTGAAAGCGTAATTTATTACGTGTTGAAAGCGTAATTTATTACGTATTGAAAGCGCAATTTATTACGTGTTGAAAGCGTTATTTATTACGTGTTGAAAGCGTAATTTATTACGTATTGAAAGCGCAATTTATTACGTGTTGAAAGCGTAATTTATTACGTGTTGAAAGCGTAATTTATTACGTATTGAAAGCGTAATTTATTACGTGTTGAAAGCGTAATTTATTACGTATTGAAAGCGTAATTTATTACGTGTTGAAAGCGTAATTTATTACGTGTTGAAAGCGTAATTTATTACGTATTGAAAGCGCAATTTATTACGTATTGAAAGCGCAATTTATTACGTGTTGAAAGCGTAATTTATTACGTATTGAAAGCGTAATTTATTACGTGTTGAAAGCGTAATTTATTACGTATTGAAAGCGTAATTTATTACGTGTTGAAAGCGTAATTTATAACGTGTTGAAAACGTAATTTATTACGTGTTGAAAGCGTAATTTATTACGTGTTGAAAGCGTAATTTATTACGTGTTGAAAGCGTAATTTATTACGTGTTGAAAGCGTAATTTATTACGTGTTGAAAGCGTAATTTATTACGTGTTGAAAGCGTAATTTATTACGTGTTGAAAGCGTAATTTATTACGTATTGAAAGCGCAATTTATTACGTGTTGAAAGCGTTATTTATTACGTGTTGAAAGCGTAATTTATTACGTATTGAAAGCGTAATTTATTACGTGTTGAAAGCGTAATTTATTACGTGTTGAAAGCGTAATTTATTACGTGTTGAAAGCGTAATTTATTACGTGTTGAAAACGTAATTTATTACGTGTTGAAAGCGTTATTAATAACGTGTTACGGTACTAAGTTTGGGCCTCGCTAAATACAAGCACGTAGTGCTTTTCACGCGCTGTCCCCGACAATTCCTTCGCAATTGGTCCTTACTTTAGATTTTGCACAAATTAGATTATAAATTAATTGTTTAAGCCTCCCTATCCGCCACAAATGCGATCCAAAGAGAGGTAAAAGGAAGGCACCATTTAGTTTGGAGTCAAGGGAACGCGGAATCTATGCAGAAAGGGCATAGAAACAGTAAGATGAGAAAGAAGATTATGAAACAAGATAAAAGTTGAAGAAGTAGTAGATGCTGAAAAACAGGACGCTGGTGAATCGGAAACAAGGTGATCTTTAACGCAACAAGAACATTTTATTTCAACAAAAAGAAGGCCTACCTAATCCTCTCGGGCCCTCACACATTTTCTCCCTGGAGTGTTAATTCCCGTACAGACGATAGTTGTATCCTCTTGAGGGACGGATTTAGCACCATCAACGGTATACAAAATTGAGACAATGGTGTGGTTGTATTTCAGCGACTTTCTGCCTAACGGCATTGCAACAGCAGCACCAACTGCAGCAGTAGCAGCAGCAAAAACAAAGCAGCAATACCTGCACAACAGCAGCAACAACAAAACAGCAGCGGCAACAACAACAAAACAGCAGCGGCAACAACAACAAAACAGCAGCACCAGCAACAACACCAACAAAACAGCAGCAGCAGCAACAACACCAACAAAGCAGCAGTACCAGCACAACAGCAGCACCAACAAAACAGCAGCAGCAGCAACAACACCAACAAAGCAGCAGTACCAGCACAACAGCAGCACCAACAAAACAGCAGCAGCAGCAACAACACCAACAAAACAGTAGCCACTCCATTGCCGGAGCGCTAAGCACGAGGTCGACCTCATCACCCGCCGCCCGAGAACTGCCTGTCAACACGGCGCCAGGTGTCGGCTCAGCTGATCAAACAGCAAAAATTCAAGTCCAGACCCAAAAGAATCTCGACCCAAAGCAACAACACTCTTGACAGGGTAAACAAGGAGGCCTACTCTTTCCAGGGCGCCTCGATTTTTAGACGCTCGCTCTAAAGGAAACTTCACACAATTTCTGCCAGTGATGACTGCCGGAGTGCGGCCTCTGCTATGAACGTTAACCCAGTCCAACTCTTTCGCCGCCTGCATGCATGTTTCTCGCCGCCCAAGTAATTAAATCGCTTACGCGGCGAAAAACATGTAAGCTCCGGCGAAAAAGTTACACTGGGTAACCCTTGCCCAGTATGGACTAGTTAACTGGTCTTAACAGTATGGACTAGTTAACTGTTCAAAATACGAGTAAACGAGTCCAAAATATAGTACCGTATCAAGAGCAGCTACAGACAAGTTTCTGCGTCGAAATAGAGCGCTTTTCAGCCGTTATATTTTCAGCACTAAAAATAATATAAAAAACAATAGGATAATTCGTCTGGAAATGGAATGATTCTCGCATAAATAACTGAAAAAACGACGAAATGGTTAGTAAATCCATTGTGATTGCTAAATTAACAAATAAACGTACAACTTCTGGTATTTTTTATAACATACATACTGAGGTTATGAAAGGTGACTATATTTTACAGTCGCTGGAATTGGACGGTGATTACATAATCAAAATACCATTGGAGAAATGATCTAGAGGAGGAATCATGGATACATTTCCTTGAAAAATGTGCGATTAGGAACTAGATTCGCATATATTTTCTAATATAAAATAGTACAGCAAACTACCTAAAAAATAAGATAGCATACCTTTTGTCAAAACAGGTAACAACTTAAACAAAACTATGACCACCATTTTAAAGCTGAACAACTGAATTAAGAAACAAGTTGATGGGAGTCAATAAAGCTCTTGGAGAATCTTTTCCCTCAAAAATATTTTGGGCCTAAATTCATCGAAGAACGCCAACTGCCAAAAAAATTCTCATAAGCTATTTCACGCGCAAGCGAACGATTTGATAAGGCGGCACACAGAAAATGCACTGGAGCTCTCAGTTCCAAGCTCTAATGTTGAGAACCCATGAGCATTATATTTGAAGACTTTAGACGCTTCAGAATTCAATTTCAGAATGTGGTGAAATAGAATAAATAAGGCATATATATTTGGCAAAATCATATCACATTTTATTTTTGGGCTAAATTCCGTGAAGCTATAACATTTTAAAAGAAGGGTAAACATTCTGCGGGGCCACAAACATTGTAATGTGTTGACATGTGTCGTGTCGGCGAGGGTCGGTTCTTTGTGCAGCGCTCTCAAGTGCTTGAAACAGGATGTCATATATCAATGTGTCACAAGGCGGTTGGCGCTTCGTCCAAACTTCTACGGTCCAGGCGTCCATACAACACAAACACACATCGAAGCACACATACACAGGCACAACACAAGCCGAGGCTTTGGAGAGCAAGGAGGCGGGCGTGAAGTAGTAACAGAGGCCCGCACGACCTGAGCCAATCACCGCTTGCCAAAGGAATGACGCAAGAAGGTGTGGCAGAGCCCACACCAATGGGAGTCCCAAACGTCAGAACAAACAAGAATGCCGCCAATCAGGATACAGATGATGCCTCTGTAGAATAGAAGCTTCGAGACTGATCTCGAAACAAGGAAGCGAAACGTATATAAGGAGGGTAGATGAAGCCTAGGGAGGTTTTTCTTGAGTTATACAAGAAAGAGGCAAGTGATTTGAAACATCTGAGGGCACACCCAACGAAGCATTTCGGCTGCTGCCGGAATGCACCCAACGTGAGCGGCAAAATTTTAAATATTTGAGCAAAGTGAGCATCGAGGCTTCAAGAAAATAATTATCAACACCTGCAACCGTCAAAATACTGATGTGTAAGAGCGATCTGCTTGAAGCATATCAATGGAGCGGCAAAGTGCGCCAAGAACAGCCCCGTAACCACACCTCTGGAAGCAGTCCAAATGTTTGAACTTCAACACCAAGCTCGCAAGTGATTCTACAAGCAAATAACAACTGCACCGCCTTCAGAGTCTGCAATAATGCCGCCACTATGAGTCCTGCAATGTCAGGCAGACTCATAATTCAGAGCCTGAAATGGAGACCGAGCACAGCGCTTCCGCACTACGGTCGAGCAGCGAGCAAGAAGCAACTTCGGGACCGAGGAGCGGGAACGACTACGAGACCGTGGGACGGTCTGCTGTGCACTACGTGAATTCTCAAGCAGCATCGGGAGTTCGTTAATTCATCGGCTAATCTGCACTATGTAAATTCTTCAAGCAGCATTGGAAGCGTATTAAATCATCGCGAACTACAATTGCAAGAAAGTGTTAATATCAAGTTAATGTTTGAAAGCTCAGGAAGGTGATTTTTAGGTGTGAGAGTTCTAGCACAGCCAGCACCTGTAATAGTGCGCTCCGAGCGGAGAGTAATCCAATGTGATTTGTGTCATGCGGAAAATTGGCTCATGTTCGAGTTCTGTGTTGTGCAAGATGCGAGGTATATTGTATTTGAACACCTTGTGGTAAGCAAAGCTCTTCGATTTTTATATTGCATTATTTCCAAATGTTCGTATTCATGCTAGCCTATTCATCGACTATGTTCCTGATTTTTGCACAGTGCGGAAAGTATCTTTGTCGTAACCCTGAAATTGTTGTGATAGCGTTCATTGTAACAAGGAGAGTAGATTTCTCGTTCTTTGCGTGGCTCATAACGTTGCTCATGTTAACGCGTTCATCTTGTGCTCATGTTGGCCCAGTCATGCCGCCACGGAGCGTGCGCAAAGCACGATTTATGGCAGTCATCGGCCTAGACGGCCAAGGTGTGGTTTTCTCATTGTGTCGTGTGGGATTGCCATGTCGTTAAATCCATGCGCATGTTGCTATAACATTTCCCTGAGCTTAATCATTGCATTGAAACACTATGTGTGTCATATTCAAATTCACGTGTTTCCAAATAAATTCATGTAAATCTTCAATCCTTTTATTCTCCATGTCTGGTATGCAGGTGTACGCAAGCATGAAGGACAATATTATAAAATGTGTACGGGGGTTGGAATTCCCTCAGCGTATGGAAAGGGGGTCCTAAACCCACCCCTTCTCTGTATCGCGACAAGAAGACCTTTCTCACAACAATTCATTTTTGGAGTATCGGAAAGAGCTCAGTTACCCGCCACCGCGGATGTAGACCTCCACTATCGCTACACTCTACCACTACCGCCACTACACTCAGGAACAGTATATCGCCACCATCACTACACTCAGGAACAGTTTCTTACCCAAAGCAATATCCGGCCGACATGGCCCAATGCCTCCACCCATCCCAGTGCTATTTAATGTTTAGAAGACTATGTACTTCTTTCCGAACTAACAATCCCACTCAGTTGCCGAGCTTTGGATGGTGTGTGTGCATGGCCAACAGTCAAATATTAGGAGCGCTACAGAACGTTTGGTTAGAGGGAGTGATGACAATTTTACTTGGCCAGAATTTCAAGAATTTAACAAGGTTCAAGGTTAATTGAAAGGAAGTGGCAAAGAATTGGATGAACATAAAACATAACTATTAGATACTTGGACAATTTTGGACAGAGGTGTTCCCAAGATAGGAAGGAAGAAGGACGGAGAGGAAATATTTAAAACTAAATACCGCTGAAAGAAAGGAATGAATTTGATTCGTGAAATACGTAACAATGGGAATATATCATAATTCAAGTTTACAAGGATGTACTGGACTAACGACTGCAAATACCACGACAGGTACAAAATCCACATGTACAGCAGTCATGTTTGCGCCGACTGAATTATCGAATACTTAGCATTGGACACGCCTGATATTTATTCACAACTCTAAGCCCCACTTCAAATCCATCAGCACGTCAGATAGCGAAAGCTTCAACACTGCCAGATGCTTTACCTTTATTTTAGTCTCCACTGAACTAGAAGCGAATAACGGATCGTGTATCAAACGTACGATCTGCATACGCGATAGTTTGGTAGCTCGTTCCCATGCAGAGTGGCGTGAAGGCTATGGCAGAATATGACACTGAATTTCACCATGGGAGCCGCTCTTAATAAGGTTGCTTGAAGGTCAAATGGTAAAGATTTCGAACATCGCAGACGCTGTTACCGAATGTCAGCAACACGGAACACTGATCTCCCAGGTGAGAAATGAAGCGAAAGGCTTCCTGAAATAATTAGTAGAACATCAATTTTTTAGGGAATTGTGAAAGGTTGCTCAGGATCATGTGAGAATCAGAGCCAAGAGAGCGTCGGACGAGTACTGATTATCAACATGAAGTCCAGAAATGATTAGATTAGATTATTAGTTAGTTTAAGCCTCCCTACCCGCAACAAAGGCGATCTAAAGAGAGGAAGGAAGAAGGCACCATTTATTATGTAGTTTAAGGGAACGCGAAATCTATACAGAAAGGGCATGGAAACAGTAAGATAAGAAAGAAGTTCATGAAACAAGATCTAAGTTAAAGAAGAAAGTAGTAGGTGTTAAAAAAAGAGGACAGCAGGGAATCGAATAAAGAGGGTTCTCAACATAACAAAAACATTTTATTTCAACAAAAAGAAGGCCTACCTAACCCTCAGCGCGGGCCCTCACATTGTCCCCTTGGGAATGCCAATTCTCATAGATACAATAGTTGTATCCCCCTGGGGGGAGCCCAGAAATGAAGCCCTTAGAATCATGTGGTACCATGAGCAGCTTTTAAACACGTCAGAAAACGGCATCAAAGTTTAGCGACTTGGGAGCCATCACAGCTCAGTAGCTTCTAGTGGTATTCGACATTTTATAGCTATCTTCCTGTACTTACGACTAATTCTTCAGACAAAGGAAAATTTGGGGATGACAACGGTATACATAAATAATTTTTGCTAGATGCGTTTGGCGCTTGGTGCCGTATGATTCTAGGGGCTCACATAATTCAGGCACTACACGACTTCCACAGAGCGCAAATCCCCTCAATTAGTAGAAAAATTGTGTTATATATAAACTGAAGGGCGCTTCCTCGGCCATCTCTCGTAGAGTTAAGCTGCAAGTCAGTTTCACTGTCTGGAACAGTTTCGCACTGAATAGCAATTAATATAATTTCTCTATTTTCATTGTGCAATTTATATTGATGATGAAATAAGTGTTATTCCCACAGTGTATGCAAAGAATGGCGCTGAATAAAGAAGAGCATGGCCCTAATATTTTCATCTGCATAACTGCCCTTCCTCCCTCCCATTATTTCCTGCCCACTGTATCTGTCTGGTCTCTTTTTCAACCTCCTGGATTTAAACTTTTCTTGTTCTTAAACATAGCCAACAATAGTCACTGTTATTCATCACTTCACGCAAACTTCACATTAAATTCATTATTTTAGTCTCGTGTTTTCATAGCTTGCATAATATTAGTTGAGTAACTGCAACTAATTTTCATTTTATGACTAATGGGCACACTCTTTGGAAATCGAATCTTTGAAAGAAATAAAACCACAAACGATGAAATAAAATTCATATTGATGGGCATTCAGACAAGACTACATTCAGACTACAAACTGAATGCAATTCGTACCCTTATTTACAGAGGTTATCATTTATCATCCAATTATAATTTAATGGCCATAGAATTTGACTTCTTCCGTAAATTCTTTTCAGACAACTGTTATCCCATCCATTTATTCGAGAATATCGTGAAGTTTCTGTGCACTAAATTTACGTCTAATAATCCCGATCTACCTACTGTTGCGAAGAAAAAACTTCATGTGTCTTTACCTTTCATTGGCGAGTGTTCACACGATATGCAGAAATATTTAGTCTCGACTTTATCAAAATTTTATCCTCAACTAGACTTTCGCTTCAGCTTCAAAAATTCATTCAAAATTCAAAAAAATTTTCAATATAAAGATCGACTGCCTGCGGCTGTTCTCTCGAATGTCATTTATCAATATACGTGTGGAACTTGCAAGAGTTCCTACATTGGGAGTACGCGAAAGCAGTCGAAAATTCGTTTCTGGCAACATTTAGGCCGTTCTTTCAAAACAAATAATCCACTTCAAACTCCACCTCAGTCTGCCCCCAGGAACCATTGTGATCAGACCAATCATAGTTTTTACAGTGCTGATTGCAAAATTATAGATACTTGCAATGAAATAGATATCAGAATTTTAGAATCCATTTATATAAGAAAACTGCAACCTAATTTGAATTTTGACCAATCTGCATATTCATTGAACATTCTCTGAAATCATAATGTGTAGTTTCCATTTCATTAGTAATATGCAAAATTGTAAGTCTTTTTCAATGTGCTTTCTTACTTTGTTTCAGGCATTCATTGAAAATGAATTGTAATATTCGAAACTATGCGCGCTAGTCTGAATGCCCATCAATATGAATTTTATTTCATCGTTTGTGGTTTTATTTCTTTTTAATTTTCATTTGTATCGGTTAATTAAAGTTCACATGAGACGATGTAAATATAAATCGTAGATCGACAGTACACACTGTAACTTTGAAATTATTGCCGGTAACCTACAACTGAACTCGAAAGAACGACGTAGATACACTGTACTAAGCAAAAAAAATCGCTATCAAGGACACCGTTAACAGAAACTATGTCTTCCACAACCTCCACCATGTAAATTACTGATCACATCTACGTCCCAGAAATAGAGCCCAATAACGCCTACATAGAGCAACGTCCCCTCTAAAAAGCTCTGCCCATAAAGTTTAGCTCGGACTACTCCAACATTAAATTTGAGTATCAATTTTATGGGCAGCCAATCCATACTCCTAAATACGACACGAAGCCCCCACTGCCCTGTCCACTCAATTTACGACATCGGTTTCACTTCAAATCGACGGCCAAACTTTACAAGGCCGAGAAACCTTTAGCTTATTCAACCGACACCTGAACACCGTCGGAAGCGGAATCTGAAAAGCTACATCAGCTGTATAAAAGTAACATCCGCCGTGTATTTCCACACGCAATTTTTATGGTCCGTAACTACATATAAAACTTATTACGACTAGCAAACCTACACCAGCCATAAAATATTATCACCCACCGTGTCCGCAACCATCGGAACTTACGGCTGGCACAACTGAACGAATTGTGAGAGCGTATCTATGATTTAGTTCCTCATGGGACTACTAGCATGTATTTAAGCTTGCATTTTTTCGTCTTAAAGCGGCCCATAGACGATCAATTTAATTGTCAATATCATTGACTCAATATATTGATGAGATTTTGTGTTGCCCACAAAGTCAATTACTCAACGGTCATCAATCAAGCCCACAGGCGATCAATTAAATTGTCAATACTCATCATTGTCAATTATATTGACAATAAAATTGATCGTCTATGAGCCGCTTTAGTCGTCGGAATTTTTTAACTAGCGTAGCTGAAGGTACTAACTAGTCAGTGTATCGGAAATACGGGATTCTCTCCCACGGGTCGAATGGTGTTTCAAACGAGAGTACTCGGATTTGGGGTATTTGTTTGGTGCATCCATCTCATTATTAGTACCAGAAAATTCCAGAGGCAGTGAAGTCAACAGTATAAATGCAGTCATCACACACCATAAGTTGGTCGAGTTGCCAGAGTATTACGCTAATCATTGCCTACCTAATTGAAAGTGTAACGTGTTTCGTCGAACCTTATCCAATGCCACTCACTATTTCTGGCATCTGTGAGAAAGATAATTATACACTTCCCAGAAATGACGTCAGGTATAACTACATTAGTGTAGCCCGAAAGCCTTCAGAAACGTCGGTGAAAGATAACACTATAAATTAATTCAAGCCTACCAAGCCACAAGAGAGGTGTTCCCCAAAAAAGAAGAAAAAAACATCATCTAGTTTAAAATTAAGCGAACGGCGGCGCAACGTTTTCTGTGCGCAATATTTTTACAAGCAAATGTATACTATATTCCTCATTCTCGCATTTTTAACAAAAATACTATCCATATGGAAGTAACAGCTATCATTATGATGAACATCCTACGCACCCCATCAAAAATGACGGCAATCCATAACAATCTACAAAAACTGTAAATCATTCAAATAAGATCGTTTTATGAATCATCATTACTCTCTGATTACTACAACAATTATTGAAGGTGTACGATGACCATGCATAGGGCACAAGCTGCACTGCCTCTCAAATTTCCCTTTAGTTATTAAGTTTCAGTTGCGACTACCAAACATACCGCAACAAAACAGTAATTTGAATGTCTAATGTACTCTCGTGAAGTGGTGAACCCGTCTCAGATACGCTCAACTAGCTCCGCAGAACACACGGAACATACGATAGATACGGTCAAAAATATGCTGATACGTGAACAAATAACAAGGCCGCAATAATTATTAGCACAATAATCGTTCACAATATATTGTGATCGTAAATAATATACCATGGATATTCGTTCGCGTGGACTGCGCTAAGCTGTTATACTAAAAAACACCCGAACATCTGACGTGGGTAGAACAGCATCTAGCGTGGTTTCTCGCGTCGATTGGGTCACAGAAGGCGCCGTTTCAAATTTTTTTGTATTACATTCAAGCTGAAGTTTTTTGAATAAGGTTTGAGCAGTGTATGCCCCTGCAGTGCTGCCAACCCTGCAGTGAAGTTCCTCAGGCGGCACAGCAGGCCATGCAGCGCAACATTTGGAGGCCGGCCAAGTGTGGCGTGGTCTTCAGTGTGTGTGGTGTGTGTGTGTGGTGCGTGTGGTGTGGTGTGGTGTGGTGTGGTGCTTGTGGTGTGGTGTGGTGCTTGTGGTGCGGTGTGGTGCTTGTGGTGCGTGTGGTGTGGTGCGTGTGGTGTGGTGCGCGTGTGGTGTGGTGTGGTGTGGTGCGTGTGGTGTGGTGCGCGTGTGGTGTGGTGTGGTGTGGTGCTTGTGGTGCGTGTGGTGCGTGTGGTGTGGTGTGGTGTGGTGTGGTGCTTGTGGTGCGTGTGGTGTGGTGTGGTGCTTGTGGTGCGTGTGGTGTGGTGCGTGTGGTGTGGTGCGTGTGGTGTGGTGCGTGTGGTGCGTGTGGTGTGGTGTGGTGTGGTGCGTGTGGTGCGGTGTGGTGTGGTGTGGTGTGGTGCGTGTGGTGTGGTGTGGTGCGTGTGGTGTGGTGCGTGTGGTGTGGTGCGTGTGGTGTGGTGCGTGTGGTGTGGTGCGTGTGGTGCGTGTGGTGTGGTGCGTGTGGTGCGTGTGGTGCGTGTGGTGCGTGTGGTGCGTGTGGTGCGTGTGGTGCGTGTGGTGCGTGTGGTGCGTGTGGTGCGTGTGGTGCGTGTGGTGCGTGTGGTGCGTGTGGTGCGTGTGGTGCGTGTGGTGCGTGTAGTGCGTGTGGTGCGTGCAGTGCGTGTGGTGCGTGTGGTGCGTGCAGTGCGTGTGGTGCGTGCAGTGCGTGTGGTGCGTGCAGTGCGTGTGGTGCGTGCAGTGCGTGTGGTGCGTGCAGTGCGTGTGGTGCGTGCAGTGCGTGTGGTGCGTGCAGTGCGTGTGGTGCGTGCAGTGCGTGTGGTGCGTGTGGTGCGTGCAGTGCGTGTGGTGCGTGCAGTGCGTGTGGTGCGTGCGGTGCGTGTGGTGCGTGTGGTGCGTGTGGTGCGTGCAGTGCGTGCAGTGCGTGTGGTGCGTGTGGTGCGTGCAGTGCGTGTGGTGCGTGTGGTGCGTGCAGTGCGTGTGGTGCGTGCAGTGCGTGTGGTGCGTGCAGTGCGTGTGGTGCGTGCAGTGCGTGTGGTGCGTGCAGTGCGTGCAGTGCGTGCAGTGCGTGTGGTGCGTGCAGTGCGTGTGGTGCGTGCAGTGCGTGTGGTGCGTGCAGTGCATGTGGTGCGTGCAGTGCGTGTGGTGCGTGCAGTGCGTGTGGTGCGTGCAGTGCGTGTGGTGCGTGCAGTGCGTGTGGTGCGTGCAGTGCGTGTGGTGCGTGCAGTGCGTGTGGTGCGTGCAGTGCGTGTGGTGCAGTGCGTGTGGTGCAGTGCGTGTGGTGCAGTGCGTGTGGTGCAGTGCGTGTGGTGCAGTGCGTGTGGTGCAGTGCGTGTGGTGCAGTGCGTGTGGTGCAGTGCGTGTGGTGCAGTGCGTGTGGTGCAGTGCGTGTGGTGCAGTGCGTGTGGTGCAGTGCGTGTGGTGCGGTGCGTGTGGTGCAGTGCGTGTGGTGCGGTGCGTGTGGTGTGGTGCGGTGCGTGTGGTGCGGTGCGTGTGGTGCGGTGCGTGTGGTGCGGTGCGTGTGGTGCGGTGCGTGTGGTGCGGTGCGTGTGGTGCGGTGCGTGTGGTGCGGTGCGTGTGGTGCGTGTGGTGCGGTGCGTGTGGTGCGGTGCGTGTGGTGCGTGTGGTGCGGTGCGTGCGGTGCAGTGCGTGTGGTGCAGTGCGTGTGGTGCAGTGCGTGTGGTGCAGTGCGTGTGGTGCAGTGCGTGTGGTGCGGTGCGTGTGGTGCGGTGCGTGTGGTGCGGTGCGTGTGGTGCGGTGCGTGTGGTGCGGTGCGTGTGGTGCGGTGCGTGTGGTGCGGTGCGTGTGGTGCGGTGCGTGTGGTGCAGTGCGTGTGGTGCAGTGCGTGTGGTGCAGTGCGTGTGGTGCGGTGCGTGTGGTGCGGTGCGTGTGGTGCGGTGCGTGTGGTGCGGTGCAGTGCGTGTGGTGCGGTGCGTGTGGTGCGGTGCGGTGCGTGTGGTGCGGTGCGTGCGGTGCGGTGCGTGTGGTGCGGTGCGTGTGGTGCGGTGCGTGTGCTGCGGTGCGTGTGGTGCGGTGCGTGTGGTGCGGTGCGTGTGGTGCAGTGCGTGTGGTGCGGTGCGTGTGGTGCAGTGCGTGTGGTGCAGTGCGTGTGGTGCAGTGCGTGTGGTGCAGCACAATACAATACGTCAGATGCAGTACAGTAAATGAACGAACATTGTACTGGCTCACAAGAGCAGATGAGATTTTTCCATCCAAGTTGAAAAATCTTGATCTTAATAACTGAGTTCAAAATATTAAAAAAAATTGTAAAACACGATCGATACATTGTGCTGGTCTCGGATGATGCAATGATTTACCTAGGTTATTTTCGATATAGTTCTGCATGTAGGTCAACGATGTAATTATGTAGACATAACCCATATATACAAGGTGTTCGATATATATATATTCGACAGAATAACCTTTAATTTTTATTTAAGGTTATGTTATTTAATACATAACCTTTAATTTTTATTCAGATATTTTCAAGTTTATTCACATCAACTAGGCTTGAATTTAAAGTTTAAACCCTCCTTCGTTTATATACATGATGACAGCAAGAATGGACGACTGGGAGCCACCTGAATCGTAGAAGAGAATAACTGCTAGTATGGGGATTCGCGCCGGCCATAAAAATAAAGAGATCATGGTCGCTGCTCAATGCCTCCTGAACACTGTAAAAACTATCCTGCATGAACTTGAGCATCCCAATGGAGCCCATGAGGCTACGAGACTAAATTTCCCTAGACTGTCATGGCAGAGGGTGATGTGATGCACACAAATCCCAATGTAGGGCCTCCAAACACCCCTGATCTTAACCCGATGCTTTATTATGTATGGGGCGCTTTCGAGAAAGATACCAATCGCCGTGCCAGTATTATAAGAGACCAGTTAATCGATGGAATTAAAGTGTTTTTTGAGGGTCTTCCAAATCAAAGTGTAAAATAAGCTTGCTCCAGATTCAAAGCCTGAATTGAGACGCCAATGGGGGGTTATTTTGAGTTAAGCTCTCCCACAATACTCTAATAGTCTTGCCCATTGAATTTCTTTGAAATTAATTAAATTTCATAGGTACCAAGCACTTTTTATTTTTTCCTGATAAACTGTCAAATTTATCCCGAACACAAAAGTAACGCAAGTCTGGGGAAACAACAAATGTTTCTAAATGTTGCATTAATACAATATAGCAGAACAGGTCTACACAACAAAGCCGATGGCGGAGGACACCACACTATTCCCACACACCAACGTCTACGGCAGCTGCCAAAAGAGCAACAAAACCGACACGATGACGACATCCCAATTCACGCTCGAGGAGGCAGTTTTGTAGGAAGAAATTCGGCATTTTATCGACACTACGGCGCCAGGCATGTATCAGCGACGGAGTAAGATATATGTTTCGTCATAAAAATAAATGCTCAATTTCCCTGAGAGGGTTTCCACAGAATGGTTTGATATTTCACTGTAAAAATAATTGTTCGCAATAAATGAAAACCTCATTGTTTGTAACAATATGTTGCTTAAATGTTTTATTTACCAAGCACAAATTAAATTTACATATTGCTCCATTGAGCTCATCCTCACAAAGCGAAAGCCTTGCAAACTCTGGGCAAGCAAACCATTTACATGACGAACTTTAGAAATACAGTACGCTTCTGTACCTCAAATATTTCACGTTACTCAAGAATAAAACCAAGAACAGCGCAGAAAAAAACTCACTGCAGAAGTTTCAAGCACGAATGGATGTATGATGTCTATAGCAAGGATGCCAACGTGAAGTGTACGTATACACGCTGTGACACGAGAACACTAACAGGAGGCGTCAATCTATAGCCAACGCACCAGATACTCACAGCACAGAATACTCATAAAAATAAGAAAGAAAAACACAAGAAACTCGAAGCAAAGACTACCCTCAAGCAAATTCGATCTATTACTAAGAAAGAACACGCACTAGATCAGCGGTTCTTAGCCTTGTTGGATGTATTGAACCCCACACGTCCCACCCTTCAGTATATGTATATTACAGTTCAGTATATGTATATGTATATATTATACTGTATTAGTACTCTAACTGCACTGTAACCAAACCGCCGAGCACCTGGAGTTCGATCGAACCCAGGTTAAGAAACACTGCACTAGATACTCAAAACAGAAAAACTCCGAGGAGGGGTGGTGAGTGCACTTACAACTAACACACATAGGGCACAGGAGGAAAAAAGAAAAGAAAAACAGTTTATTTGCAATAAAGAGGATTCAAAAAGTTCATCAATGGCTTTTAAAAAGTCGTAAAGTAAGGATCCTATGTTGCAGAGAGCAGAGGAAGACGGGACGTAAGAACAATACTCACAGGCGCCAGCAGTCTGAGGTGAGGAGGTAAAATATCTAAAAGCAAGGATCCTAAGTTGCAGAGAGCAGAGAATGACGGGACGCAAGAACAATACTCACAGGCGCCAGCAGTCTGAGGTGAGGAGGAGAGCACGCCTCACACGCTGGGAACTGGTCAGAGCAGGATGGGTGCCGCGCCAGCGCGGAGTGAGGCCGCGTGGCGCATGCGTGGCTGAGGGCAGCGCGCAGGAGGCGGTTGCTCACAACAGGACTCGCTGCTGGGTGGCGCAGCAACGCGGGTGTGTGGTGGTGGACACACGAAGTCGTCCACGTGCTGCTGAAGGCCTTCGACACGCACGGCTCGCCGCATCTCCGCAGCATTTCCCTCATCATTTTCATCTCCATGGCGCTTTCGTCCACAAGTCTCGCGCTGCTTGTGCTCAAGAACTAACGAGAAAATTGTCGTTGACTGTCGAAAGTTAAGAAAACTAAGCGTATCACGTGTTCAAACGGGTTTGTTTCTTCGGCTTGTCATGCTTATTCGTGTTCACTTCCAGGGAGTCGAATGCAGGGTTAAGAGTCGTTTGTTTCACTCTTCGATCTATAATTTTTATTCCGTCGAGTGGTTGAAGGGCACTTGTACTAGAACACACGACCATCAATGAAAATGTTCGCAACACTAAGGACTTTCAAGGGTAACAAATTTATTCGATGGACAATTAAAAAACTAACAACGCACAGTGCACATGAAAGACAACGGGTGTCAAGCAGCAAGCGGTGCAGGCTTACACTACACAATACACACATTTATTAAATACGGCAAGTCCTTTGCACTCACAACCAAGTTACGCGCACTCCTCGGTCCTTCTCTGCAAGGAAGCCAAATTGCACTTTTTATCATACTGTTTCAACAAGGAAAACTATATAACTAACGATTCGATCGGCTTCAAGCAGCCACCGTTTGAAAGAAAATGAGGAAAAAGTTCATTCAAACTAATTCAAACCTGAATTGAGCGGAATTTAAAAAAAAGGAAAAGTGTGGGATTCAAGGCTACATTCGTCTTTGGCACAACAATCTGCACAAGGAAAAGTCCGTCAATAAGTTAGGCAGTTTTGACACAACAATACTAATAAATCTTAAGAACTAGTGTACGGTCAATAATGACAGCGTTATTTTCAAGTTCTGCCTACAATTCATTTTTGAAAATAATTTTTAACCAGCATCTTAAATGAAACTGTTACTTCAAATTTCTCCACTGGTGTAATTGAACAACTTTCGAATTCATTTAAATCAACACAAAAAATGAAACTAAAGAATAAATGTTAGCTTAGTTCACCTTGTACCCAGTTAACAAGAAACGAACTAGAAACGTCAACAAAACGACAACCAACCAACAAAAGAAATAAAAATCCAATTCATTATTACCTACATTCTTCATTCCATCAAGCCACTGATATCACATTCACAAGGGAAGAAGCAACTCAAGAGTTCATTATTTATTATTCCAGGAGTTCATTATTTGCTTTCAACCGTCCTCTGTTCTTTGCTCACGCGCCAAATGATGAAGCCGTCGTTCATACGCGAATTTTTCCAAGCGTGTAATTAAACACTGACAAAAACAATCCTACGATACCAAATGCGCATTTACCCAAATAAAAAAATCTATGCAATTGCCTTTGAAGGGTTCCACAGATATTAGAATACATAAAACCAAAGCAGCAGCAGCAGCAGCAGCAGCAGCCGTGATACGGCAATTGGAATCAGAATTGCACGTCGTGATTCCAAGCATTCCAATTTTGCAGAATTTTAGCAACACTAGAATTAACACTCCCGGACCGGTATCCAATATACTGCCTGAAGAATTCTAAAATGGAAGGCTTTTTTCGTATAGTTCTTTGATAGGACATTTTATTGAGTTCTTTCATGAAAAACCATATTTATTGCGACATTTTTGTTGAAGTTCTTATGTGCAATACTTTAATCGAAATGAAAAGATTTATTGAACTCTTCAAAAGCCTCTTATTAAGTTCCTCAAGTGACTAGTAGTATAATATGAGTTGTGTTCGTCCAAGGCTCCGTTTCTATTGATAATACATTACCATAGAATAAAAAACTCTCAATATAGATTAAATAAAAAGTGCAATCCTCGTGCAAAATGTGTTCTTACATAGCATACCCTGCACACAGAAAGGAAGAGGAAGAAACAACAAAGAAAAGATAGCGAAGGCCTGCAAACCATAAGAATTAAAGTGGGCACAAAAAATAGAAGTCCCGGAGGCCTAACAAACCTAACTTGGCTAAATCTGGTGGATTTTCTATGCCCCCTCAGGGGTCTTCACGAGAATTTTCCAGCTATTTTAATAACTTTTATATCGAATATTTTAGATATTCATGCATCGGGTTTGTAGGTTATTGAGTTGAGAACCATTTGAGTTCTTCATTTTGGATTATAAGTTTAAGGGGTGTAACCACAACGAAGGTGTCCCTAATACAGGAAGGGAGTAGGCACCATCAAGTATAGAATTCAGGAAACGGGGACATCATGCACAAGGTGTGTCCCCACACAAAAACAGCAAGAATAAAAAACTATTTTATTCCAACAAAAGTCTATCCGACCAGTTTAAGACCTAACATCTTCCCTTAATAGTGCTAATTCCCATGAATGCAATTGTTGTATCCTCTCGAGGAGAAAGAGTTATTAGTAAGAGACTTACTTCTTCATTGAGTTCTTTAAAATGAGACTTCTCTAAGATTTATATAATGAAATGTTTCCATAATGACTTCTTAAAAAGCTTCTTTACTGAATCCTCTAGTGAGACACCTCTATTGAGTTCTTCAACAAGAGCCTTTTCAGTTGAGTTCTAAATTGAAATTTTTCATTGAATTCTTTAACAAGACTTCTCCATTGAGTTCTTTCATTAGAACCTTTTTTTAAGGTCTGAGAAACTTGTCTATTGAGTTCTACAAGGAATATATCTATTGAGGTCTTCAAGGAATAAGTCTACTGATTTCTGTTAGGAGACTTCGATACCAAGTTATTTATTGAAACTTCTATACTGAGTTATTTATTGATCCATACCGAGTTATTTATTGAGTGTTCTTCATTAGGCTGTCAAAAGAATATTTCCATTGACAATAAGCGGCGCTAGCACCCCAATGAACATAAGAAAACAACACACTGTACAGCGGTCAACATACACCAAGATGAAACAAATAAGCTTGCAAGCACACATTTTGTTGCATGGACACATTTCGTTGACCACCAAAACCGTGTAGCACTGCTACACACACCACCGCGACCGTGCAGCGAAGGAAAGCATGTTCAGCTCCCCTGAGCTGATCAGCGCGAACGCGAAACAACGGTGGTGCTGAATTCCAAATAGAGCCCCAACTTTGCAGAAGAAAACGCATTTTTAAGAGAACGAGAGAAACGCTCGACAAAAGGTGGAATACAAATGGTGGACCGCCCTATCTGGATTACGAAAAGGCTACGAGAAAGATACAAGTTTCGAATCCGCCCGAAAATTAGCAATAAGAATGCATGGACATGGCACGCATTGAATCACTGCGCGGAAAATACCCGAGTTTTCTTTTGCTCTCCACCTGGCTCTGTATAACGTCGGGCTCCAACTTCTTTTACGAATATTGGAGGCATGAAATGATCCACGACGGGCTCCAACTTCTTTTACGGATGTAAAGGCACGAAATTTTCTACGTCCGTCTTCAACTCCTTTTATGGATTCTATTGGGCTCCCAAAATTTGGGAGCCCAATAGAAGGCATATCACTAGAGTCGGCCGACCTCATCATAACTAACCAGACTAGATAATTTAGTTGAAGCCTCCCTATCCGCAACATAGGTGTTCAAAAGAGAGGAAGGACGAGAGCATGATTTAGCCTGGAATTTAGGAAAAGACAATTAGATTACACAAGTTCGTTTAAACCTAATACAAACTGCAATAAAAGTGTCCCTATAAGAAGAAGGAAGAAGACGAATTGTGGAAACACAGGATGTGTTCCCATACCTTCCGAATAGAAACAGCAAGATTGAAAAAGTTTTAAAAACTTGATGAAAATTGAAGAATGAAGTAATAGATGCTTAAAAAAGTACAGCAGTGAACCGAAAAAAAGATCGTTCGTAGCAAAAACGAAAGTATTATATTTTATCAAAAGGTTTGCCTAGCGTTCAGCTCGGGACCCCATTATCTTCCTCATTTGAGCACTAATTACCATGAACACAATAGTTATATCCCTCTCAGGAGGACAAACTATAACTATAATTGTGTGACTACAGTGAATAAACTTTAAACCATGCACGGAATATTTTCTTGCATATGCTGTATTATAAGCCAGTGGGCGTATACCCCGTGACAGCTTTCTCAAATGACCCAAGACTTCGCCGTGTGATCGGAACCAAAACCTATTTAGGTTATAAAAGAGCGTGAGTTCATTACAAAATCTTTTATGAGAGCAACTTGGGGAGCAGCTTCACAAAGTAACGAAGGATATACTGGGTAGTGGATAAACTACAGGAGGACAAACTATGAGTTTAGTGACGACAATTGTATGACTGATGAATAAACTTTCAAACCGTGCAGGGAATATTTTCTTGCACCCACTGTATACCCCCAGAGACGGGAGGAATTGATCCAGTCCGACGCCATGCCGTTCAAAATGTAACGCCCTGCCTTTACGTCACGGAGAAACTGAAGAAAAGATGTGATCGACCGAAACGACGACTCAGCGAGCAAATATTGGCTTACTTTGCGATCGGCGCACAACAGCACCAACATTCCTGGTCGACATAATGCATTGCCAGTGAAACAAATTATAAAGTCTACACATCTAATACATTTCTATGGGGTGAAATTAACACATCTAATACATTTCTATGGGGGTGAAATTAACACATCTAATGTCTCTTTAAGGAGAGAAATTCACACATCTAATAGCGTTTTATGGGGTGAAATTTACATATCTAATGGCGTTTTATTGGGTGAAATTCACACATCTAATAGCGTTTCGTGAGGTGAAATCCCAACATCTAATTTCTTTCTATACTTCTAAGCATCATGAGCGAGAGTTTGCGGACGATGTACACTCACGTGAAATTGCTCAAGAAAACTCAAGACTTTACACAAAACCATAATCCGATTGAACTATACATTTTCAATTCCCAAATCAGGCGCTAAGAGCAGCATCACAAACAAAGCAGCTAATTTGAATGCAAGCCTCAGAAGGCTTTCCGAAGTATTGCTGTGCACGCAAAACTGAGATCAGCAGCATTTGCGCTGGAGCTCCAGCAACAGATCGCTCCAAGGGGAACAAACCCTCAAGTTTGAGGGAAATTTTCACCCCCCAATCCAGCACACAGGGATCCATCCATCAACACCCAGCGCCACAGCGGCAAAAGTTGCGAAACAAACCGTCAAAAACTGCACAGAAAAGTTCGCATGTCATGCCAATTGTTTTTACTTTCATTATTTCTGCATTATTTTAAAGGAAAGGGGTGATCTCTAAAGAGCGAAGAACGGGGGCTAGTTAGTAGGGACTGAAGTGAACGGGGAATCTATGCATAGAGTCTGTTCTCACAAAAGGATACCCGGCGCATAGATACGGCAAGTGAGGATGGAAGTGAGAGAAAAGATAAAGAAGAGATAGGGAAGAAAGCAAAAAAAAATTAGAAACGGAAGTCAAAAGGCCTACCATATCATGAGCTGAGGCAACCTACCAGTATTCAGTATTAGCGCCGGCCTTCATGGCAAAGTATAGGAAAACTTGAACTGATTGCATATCCTATGCCTCTGAGAAGGTCTGGGCAATACGGGACAAAAGTCGCTTTCAATGTTTGCGTCAGATGGGAACGAACGGGTAGAAATTTCACCATTTCAGTATTGTATTAGAAATATTGAAGAAAAAGCGTGAGAGCGTTCTCAAATGACCCAAGACTTCTGCGTGTGATCGGAACTAAAACCTATTTGTTATAAAAAAGCGTGAGTTCAATACGGAACCTTTTTTTTAGAGTAACTTGGGACAGCTTCACATAGTAACGAAGTATATACTGGGTAGTGCAGTTTTTTATTTAGTCCATAAATGTTATCCATGCCCTCTACACGATGTATAAGTTGAGTGGCCGACTTATGATCAATTTATGATTGTAGAAATGCGGGGATTTCAGAGCAAATAGTCTAGGTTGCATGAATAGAAAAAAATATTCAAGTTTATCCCAATAGAATTATAATGAACGCCGAGAGATGGACTTCATCTTCTTATTGATCTTTATGGATATAAAACAAAGGAACAGTTTCAATGCATAATAAAACCCATTAATAAAACCATATGACTGCAAAAACGAAAAAAAATAATACAGGTTCGCATAAAAAAATACAAAAAATATTTCCGTCTCCTGACAAAGCCCAGCAAGAAGGAAAAAAACTGATCAGTTTCGACAAAGACCAGGAAAACAAAAGCGCAGGCTCATTACCCAATAGGAGCCCATGAGAAGACAGAACGGAGGGTCATCACTCAATAAAAAAGCAGGCGAAAGACTTGGGACGTAAGCACATCCGAGAGTTTGGGCCGAGGCAATCCAGCAAAGTGCATTAGTTCAATAAGAGCGCCTAAGAGAACGTCAAGCACCTCGTCTGCCAAGCTTCAGGGTATCTATTGGCCTTCTTTGGCTGGTATCGCCTCACATTATGCCAGCGGTATCCTACATACGTACGGTCCGCCTGGACAAATTGCGGCCTTCCAATTGGCGAGATCGCGTCGCTTTGACTTGATGGTTGCCAACTTAACGTAATGTGCAGGGTCAGGGGATACGATACTTGATGAGCGATACACGATGTGCGGGATCGTGCGACAGGATACATAAGGTTACATGATGTACGGGATCATGTCAAAGGATACATAGATACATGATGTACGGGATCATTAGACAGGATACATAAGGAGACATGATGGATGGAGCCATGTAGCAATATAGATAATCCAAACACAGGATATTACAAAGCCATGTGGCAATATAGAGAATCCAAACATGATATTACAAAGACATGTGAGAGGATATACAGAATCTAAAAATATCATATACAAGGCTATTGAAAGGATATGAGGAGTGAAGATGAGCGCAATTTTGTTGAATAAATAGTCTTGCTATAAGAAAATCGTCGCACTAATTTGAATGAACACCGACAAGGGAGAACTTATTAGAATGGCACAAATTGAAAAATGTATAAAAGTGATTGATAAATTCGTTTTACATAACTTGAACGATGAATTTTTCATACAAAAGTAATACAAAATAAAAATAAAACAAACACAATTGGGTCAGAGAAATAAAAGAAAAAAGGACTGTAAAACATATTAATAGGAACGATAAATAAAGATACCCTCAGAAGACTGAAATTTAAGAAGTTATGTACCCAAACGAATCTTACGCTACCAGACAACGTTAGAGTAAGCCTTAAAAAGAAAAACAACTAAGTATTACAGGAATATTTTCAAGCCCAGTTATATGAACAAAGCTTCAAAAAACGGTTCAACAGCGACGGCAAGAGTCAGAGAGAAAAACGGAATAATAGAGAGGGTAAACTCACAAAAAACGTATATTTTCTTCTCCTAGACACAATAATAAAATATAGTCAAAATATCACACGAAATTTAAAAATAAATTGCTTTCACTTAACAATAAAATTGAAACAATCAAAAGTTTTCTCCTGTTATTCTACGAAATAGATAGTTCTAAATTACAGAATAAAATAATACTGAGAACACGTGCACAATTTCCCCCACAAACTGTAAAGTGAGTGACCACATAAAGGAAAAAATGAACAGATTTTTTTCTCCGGTAAGAGAAAACGAGAATTCATGGCGAATAATGAAAAGGAGCTAAAAATCGAAGTCGTTTAACCTGAACCGAGGGGCTACCGAAGTGTCACACTCCGAGAAGAATAACAATCCAAGCTTGGCCGATAAAATAACCAAAACACCGTTTGGTGTTTACAGAAAAAAAACACAAGCAAATTACAGAAACGTCACAGCCTTTTTGGCGCCTGACCTAAAAAACAGAAGCAAATTACACAAACATCACAACCTTCTTTTATTTCAAATATCCCGGAAAGAGCGTCAGAAATTCAAAGAAATACAAAAAACCTGTGGCAAAAATGCACAAGCTTTGGCTCGAAACTTCCGCGATAAGAGGAAGAACAAACGTCCAACTTCCGCCAAGTGGCTTTACTTGATGAATAGGATGAAGTGAGCTATGCAGAGTCGCTTGTTTTTGAAAACAACATCCCGAATCAAATATTTTAACACGTCATAAATTACAAACATGCTAATTTTACGGATGAAAAATCTCACAGCAAAATAAGTGACAAACATACAACGCTTGGTGAAGAATATCTGATCATTTAATGGATCACACAGGGAGATGCAAAGTATTGAATTAATCGAACGTTCCATTTTACACATGAAATTAATTGCAATTATTGAGAGAAGTGTCGCGCACGTATTATAGACACACAACTAGGCAGGCAAGGTGAGGACATGGCTAGTTTACGGTGATGCACAGATTAGATTATAACTTGGTTTGACCCTCTCTGACCAGAACACATGGCTTCCAAAAATAAAAGGAGGAAGACACTATTTAATATGATATGAAGGAAACAGGGAATCTATGCATGTTTCTCCGCAACCAGAGTATAGAAACAGCAAGATTGGAAGCATTTACGTAACTAGATCAACGTCGAAGAGAGTAATTGGTGCTGATCATAACAGCAGTGAATCGGAAAAAATCTGGTCCATAACGGAACAAAACCCTATTGTTTCAATAAAATCAAGGCCTACTCCAGTTTCAGCTCGAGACCTCACCTTTCTCTACGTAGATTCACTAGTTGTAATCCCCTGAGGAGACCAGCAGCAACTGCAGTTCAAGTATCAGCAGTACAAGTAATACCAGCCGCACCAGTACCTGTACCAGCAGTTCTAGTACCTGTACCAGCAGTTCTAGTACCTGTACCAGCAGTTCTAGTACCAGTACCAGCAGTTCTAGTACCAGTACCAGCAGTTCTAGTACCTGTACCAGCAGTTCTAGTACCAGTACCAGCAGTTCTAGTACCAGTACCAGCAGTTCTAGTACCAGTACCAGCAGTTCTAGTACCAGTACCAGCAGTTCTAGAACCAGTACCAGCAGTACCAGTACCAGCAGTACCAGTACCAGCAGTACTAGTACCAGCAGTTCTAGTACCAGTACCAGCAGTTCTAGTACTAGCCGCACCGGCACCAGCAGTACCAGTACGAGCAGCAGCAGTAGCAGACAGAGGCGGACGCGTGCAGCAGCAGCAGCGGCGCTACATCTGCTTTAAGAAAGTCGCCGCCACTGGAGACAGATATAGAGGCAGCAGCTGCAGCAGCAGTGATAAGCTAGCGTCTGATCACGGTCACGCCAGGGACACAAGTAAAAAACGCCTTTTTGAACCACAGCAATCACCACGAGATGTTCTTTGCGCAACGTCGAGCGTTGCGCAGACAAGATAAATGTTCTAAAATTCTATCGAAGTATCGGTTTTAAACACAAGTGTACTAGCACAGCCGACCCTTGAGTGATGTCTTATGCAAACCACAACTTAAATGAGTAAAAAATAGGCCCAGCAATGTAACTGAGACCGGCCTTGATTCAAGTTTAGAATAACTTGGCTTATTTTTCACACACATATTGGTTGAGGCTCACATAAGATGATACTCGAGTATAATTCGAGAATCGACGGCTATTTTCGGCAGTATCGGAATTCCAGAATCGACGGCAGAATCGGGAAATCTTTCTTACTACTCGAATACATTTCATTCTTTCCAAGAAATAAAAAACATACAATTCCACAATAAAATTTCACCTCGTGTGATAGCAGTAATTTTCTAAAAATGTGAAACCGGGGAAACGTCATACAATCATACCAGTACGTGAACGGGAAATTAACCTATCGGTACACAAATGGCCCAATACGCGAAGAACATGTTAAGGATCAATCGTATGTCACTAAACTTAACAGCCTGGCGTAAAAACTGAAGCAGCAGTTCGAGCTCCAACTCCGACCAATCGCGAGAAAATGCCGACGCTGGCGCATAGTTATAGCGACGCTGTGAGTAGTAGCTAAGTAGATGCCGCGTCATCGATGGACGCTCGCACTGCAGAAGGTTTTCCAGAACTCGCAACCCTCCTGGCTCGCGTGAAAACGTCAGTGTAAGCGTAAGAAATCAACATCATAAGCAACAAATTCACTTCACACGCTATTAAATGACGCAGAAATGGAACGTTCCCCGCACAACGGCCAGAAATATTTATGATTATATTACCATGCTGCTAAAATTTTCTCGTTATTTTAATGAAATAGTGTTCATGAAACGAACTCTAAGGAAATTCATGCGTAATAGGTCACTCGGTGAAACTTTTCGCAAGAGCATGCATGTTTTTCGCTGCCTAAGCGATTTAATTACTGGGACGACGAAAAACATGCATGCAGGCGGCGAAAAAGTTAGACCGGGTAAGATTGCAAAATTACAGAAACTTCACTCATCGCATCCGACAACAGAGCTGCAGGAATACGTTCAGCGAGGTATGATGCACTGAAAGCAAGTTCCGCCATAACCAGCCGAGCATTGCAAAGTCGCACAAACCTGAAAAAGAAGCAGCGATCATTCGGCCCAGCGTTCAGTGTCGCCAATCGCCAATGCTGCCAAAAGCGAGCATACATCGCAGAAAGTTTGGTGACCTACCGTAGGAGAATCGTGTTCTTCGATCAGTGCCCCAAATTGAATGAAGTTCCCAACTTCTTGAAAACACACGCGGGACGCACGCCTTCAACAACAATAACCGGCTCTGATACAAAGAAAATTCGAAGCTCAAAGAGCGATGGTGATGATATTGTGCAGAGCCTACAGTTAAACACAGTGACTGTGATTGGTTAAACTGAAGTTCAACATTCAACTTAAATTTGAAGTCAAAAGTTGTGAAAAAAATTATAATTAACAAACATTAACTGGGTATATTAAATATCGTTAATTTAAAACGATTGGTCAAAATTTTCACTGCGTGTTGAATAACCTGTCCATAAAAAATTACTTGCATTGACGCGTAAACGGGAAATTTGGCTTCATTGAGTGCAAGCAATCAAATCAAGGGAAAGCCTCTAGAAAATGTTGAATCATTTCATTATGAGCATCTCCAAAGCTAAAATAAACTATGAAAAATAATACGTAACACCACGATGGTACGACAAAATGAACAAAAATTCTCAGCAAGAAAGTGCTGACCACCTCACGTAAAACTAATGCATATCTTCATCTCAGAACGAGTTGATGCAAGGAGCAACTTACAAACGTAAAATAAATTGCACAAAATCGGAGCTTCACGGACAATTTATTAGACCTTTTATGTTGCCTGGCGCATGAATGTCGATGGTTATAATGCCACGCCAGAGAAAGCATCTTAAGGCCAATATACGCACGACGACAAGCAATAACGCCGCGATAAAACCAAACATAATCCCACATAATCCTAACACCTACGCCAAAACAAACGAGCGTCACCGCAGGGTCAAAAACCTCAGAGCACAAGCAATAGACGAAGGACAAGACAACACTGCTGACAGGATCACGAACTGCAGCTCGTGGAGTGACAATTTGTTGAGGACATTGCTCGGCCGGGATTTGTACAACAAAGTGCGGCGTAAATAAACAACAGAATAAATTAAAACGGGTCGCGCACGTGGTCGCCGACGACATGGTCTGCAGAGCTCGCTCGCCTCAGGGTGGCGGAGGACATAAATGTTCAGAACGCAGCTTGTGGATTTGTTGCACACATTTCACTGAAGTTTGGCCGGCCATTTTACTTGCTTCACGAGTGGAATGTATAATAATTATATTAGGCGTTTAACCACAGACACATTTTTAGTTATTCTAAGCGAGATTCGTTTACATGTATTATTCTTATGTTGATTCGTTGGATTATTTTCGGCTCGGATATTTGGCTATGATTTACAACATCACAAGAAGTTTCTTTTTCAGTAACATGCACGGAAAACTGTATCAGGTCGATTTATGAAAGACAGAACCCTTCGAAAAGTAACTAATATAGCAGATCGTTGATGAATCAATATATTTATTTACCTGGCCATTTAGTCTCGAGAACTAAATTCAAAATTTGATGGACTCAGATGACATTTGTGAGATTTCTAAGACTCAGAGATGAAATTTCAAGAACTCGGAGATGAAATTTCAACGACTCAGCAGGGTTGGCACATAAAAAACCCACCCAAAAAAGCCCCCAAAAAAAACACACTAAAAAACCCACTAAATAGTGGGTTTTTTTGGGTTTTTCTGGATTTTATTATTTTTATGTAAATTTTATTTGTTTTCAAGCTTATAGAATCAAAATGAGCTAAATATTTATCTTGTCAAAATAAGTATCTACGTCATGTGCATGACTATGACAAGAAAACATTGAAAAACAAAACACCAACCCTACACAAATCAAATTAGAAAAACCTTAATCACAAAAAAACTCGAGGGACTAATATATTTTAATGAATTCCATTTCCAAGGTAAAAAAACAAAAATTTAGAAACAAATGCAGTTTGACTACTTAATATTGAGACTTCTGAATTTTTCCTGTCTTCTAGACTAGACTGCTACTACAATACTACTGTGTTTCTCTTTCTACATCCACTGCCATTTCATCGTTGTCATCCACATCATAATCATTTGTGAGGTGGCGATATACTGGGACGATTTCTGTGCGCGTTCTGATCCTAATCTATTTCTCTATTCCACACAATTCCAAATGTTGAGAAAATTCTCTCAATGGATCCTGAACTTGCGGGGCAAGAATGAAGATTGCTCATAAACTTGCAGAAACCCTCTGCCAGTGTTTTTCATGAATCTGCATTTTCTGCTGTTTCATGTCTTGAATATCCCACCATCAACAAGGAGTCATTGTCTTAGTGACATTCTCATTGAACATGTGTTTTGGGAAGATGTTGGAGTCCTTCAATTTATAGGAGTAAAGCGCACCGATGAACTCCGGATTGTACTCAGCCAACCACTCTTCAATATCAGTAACCTGTGAGAACTTTGCCTTGAATGTTGTAAAATGAAACATCAATATCGAGTTCATTATCTTGTTGATCAGTCTAATGTGAAACTAGGCTAAGTGAATTAGGTTAAACATTATTGTACACCCTAGAATAATGTAATGGTAGGATGCCCTAGAAGTCGCTGAACTTATTCGGGCCCACAGGTAGCTATACTCAAATTTGACCATTGTATTAGACTTAAGAAACATTCTACCTCTGTATCACCTGTGGTAAATAAATTGTTTAAATTGTTGAAATTGAAATAAGTCTAACAATTATGGTCAGATGGGGCAAGACAACCGCAGCCATCATGGGGCGAGAAAGTAAAGAAACGACTGGCCTATGGGGAGCATTCAAGCTGCACTGGAACAAATTTGACGATGGAACCTGTTAGAGCATTTACTTCCAACCATTTTAGTGTTTGTTGCTATCCTGTGCTGCGAAAAGTGAATTTTTTGGAAAATTAAAAAAAAATTGGCATGTCACTGCATGTTTACCATGTAACAGTGTGGTTGACTGACTTGACTTGCGCAGCTAAGCACTCCAGGTCACACAATACACATGTTAAGTTGTCAACAGCATGACTGTTAAGTGATGTGCAGCTGTCTTGCTTCAAGTTGCTTGTGGTGGTTACTTATGATCTGCATGGTGTGTTATATGCTTCTTTTTTTTTGTATAATCCGAGTTTATGATTTTTCAAATTTTCTTTCTTTTCAAGTCTAAAAATCAAAGGAGTTATTTTCCGAAAGAAAACACGATTCTTTCAACGTGGCCACGTCGTTTTACTTGTTATAATGAAAGATGTACACAAAATATGACAATGGGGTAGATGAGACTAGCAAATATTAGAACAATTGCTACGAGGGTCTTACGCAACTTTTGGGTACGCAGCGACGTCGGGGTATGATGACAAGATCTCGAATTGTACGTTAAAGTCTTTTACGTGAAGATTAACAAGATTAACACAGAGTCAGGGACTAATACGGTGTGCCTACCGTATACAAGTTAACAAATTAAAGAAAGCGGCACCGAGAGATCTTTAAGCGACGGAGTTTCGCTCTATAGTGATGATGCCCTAGCCCTCGTCGTACCCTTTAAGTAGACTCGCGCCGTGACCGTTACTTCTGAGGCATGCAGCAGATGCCGCAGCTGAATACCCCTATCGTCGCTTAGGCCCAGCCGCACCCTCGGGTAGCGCCCGCCGTTGCCATCTGCTGTTGCCGTCCGCTGCCACGCTGGTGCCACGATGGTGCCATGCTGTTGCCACGCTGCCACGCTGGCCCCGGGAGCGCAGGCGTTGCCTCCTTTTTTGTAACGGTCGAGCCCTCGCTGGGTAAGCATCGACATCTGGCGCGTTGTATAATGCTGATCTTTGAGATTTCCTGATAGCAGAGTCCGGTGTAAGCTCTCACGTCCAACCGCCTTTTACTCTTTTTTTTTGTGGTGAAAACTTAACGGTTCGTACACGGGACACAACAGAATCCCCCCAACCTATATTAATCAGCATCCTCCTGGATGTAAAATGGAAGTTTCCGTCTACTGAAGTCACGCATCTGAGATTCGTACTTCATTGCAGGGGCGAAATTAGACAAGCCTTGAGATTTGTGCTTCTGACGCACTTCTGAATCGAAGATCCTGAACAAGCGATAGCTTACTGTAGTCGTCGGGACGTCCTATTCCAGTTCACCATCGAAGACCTTCTCTCTTGGCTAATGACGTTCTATCAGAGGCCTTCTGAAGACGTTCAAAGGGGTAAAAACCATCCTAAGAAAATATCGAATATGCATTCGATCAGTCTATACTCGACCTCCTGCGTGTAGTTACTACGGACATATTGCTGTCCAACGGTATCTTCTTTATTTTTTCTTCGCCGTTGTTGAATCCGTGTCTGGCGAAAATATAGATGTTCAGGGGAAAGTCCAGTCCTTTGTACGAGTGGGTGTACTGTTGCTGCAGATGGGAAACTGGGTCCGCCTATTGCGCCACGCACAGCTGTAGAAGGCCCTTTAACCGCAGGGTCGTCGTAGACGGTGCGTAGCTGAAGTATGTTGTGACGGCCGGCCAGACAGTGGTGTTGCCATAACGTTGGTAGTGTACTGTGCGCCTGCACACTGCCCCTGGGTCGCTGCACTGCTGCGCTGTCGAGCGGTGTGTGTGAGTGCTGTGCGCCTGCACACAGCTTCCCAGCCGCGGCGCAGCTGCGGTGGAGAGAGGAGGGTGTGTGCTGCCGCTGCTCAGACCCCAGTCGGCGCAGCATTGCTGTAATCAATCGTTCCACGTTAATCTCAGGCTTTGACAAATTTTTTCTCTCGGATTTCTTTGACTTATCGTAATCAATTGTGTCCATCTACTCATCACATCTCCCCCATGCCATTCACATCCCGGTGTACCATCCTTCGATAGCATTTTAACTAGAATCAAAGTAACCTAACGCAATAAGCTCAAAGAAATCCGTTAGAGAACACAAAATGCATGGTAAATGAAGTTAATGAGAAATACATAATATGACATTCAATATCTCGGATAATTAGTGGGCTGTAAAGGAAAGTTCCTACGTATTAGCACGCATTCCTGGGGAAGAGCTATGAAAAGACATACGAACGGGTTACAAATTTGACATCAAGTAAAATTTTTATCTGATTAGTGAGCATCATCAAGGTAAATACATAAATTGATTTATAAATCGACATTAATCATGTAATACATCCTATCTGCATTTCGCTGGAGAAATCATTTAAATTTAAGTCGAAGCACTTATCCTAAAATTGGAATATGAAAGAAACGTTAAACACAAGGGAAATGATTAGAAAACATTCTTAATATTAAATATAGAACATTTGGGAGTGAAATGAGATAATCATCATTGAAGTTTTGGGACGTGGAAAATCAGTTAATTCTAAGTCAAAGCACGTATCCTAAATTTGTAATACGAAAGAAATGTTAAACACAAGGGAAATGGTTAGAAAACATTCTTAATATTAAACATAGTACATCTTTAGAATGAAATGGAACAATCATCATCGAAGTTTTTGGGACGTCCTTGCGAGACACAAATAATCACACATAGTTTGGGCGTCTCGTCCGATTCCTCAGAGAATATCTAGGAATCATTCCTTCATTTCTCTGGCTTGTGCTCGGCACTGTAGGAATGTCGTTCGTCTCTGCCCCTTGCAGTTCGTCCTTTTCTTCGTCGTTGTTGAAAGGGAAGGCCATGGCGTCGTCAAGATAAGCACGTTTCACACGGTTCAGGTGCACCTTCTGCTCTTTTCTGTCTGAGTAGAGGCCTTTGATAGTGATGTTATTTCCATGTCTAGAAGTGACTCTATACGGGCCTCTGAACCTCGATGGGAAGGCTCTGTCCTCGACACGCCCTCCTTCATTCCTCAACATAATAAGGTCCCCAGCTTGGACATCACATTCTTTGGCCGTTCGATTGTAGATCTTCGCCGCAGCTTGCCTGGCCGCCTCAGAGTTCTTTCTAACAGCAGCAAATGCTTTGGACAGTCGGAGCGAAACTTCTGTTGAATACTCTTGGTCACATGCGTAATTGATGGGCTGCTCCTTGAAGATGTCGTGGTAAGGAAGGTTAGCATCTCTACCGTAGAACAAGAAGAACGGCGTGTCTTTAATCGCAGTTTGATATGAAGTATTTACCGCGAGAGTCGCAAAGGCGACGCTCTCGTCCCAGCTAAATTTATCTTCCGCGGCCAGGTGAGAAATTGCAGTTTTCAAGATGCCATTGAGTCTCTCACAGCATCCATTTGCCATCGGGTGGTAAGCAGTAGTCGTTTGTGATCTCGCTTTAAGATTCTTGCAGACGTCCTGGAATAACCTATTGGTAAATTCGCTGCCTCTGTCACTGACGATCGTATTTGGAGCTGAGAACTTTCCGACGTATTGGACAAAAGCTCTGGTGACAGTACCAGCAGACTTATCTGTAAGGGGGTAAGCATCGACATATCTTGTGAAATGATCCACGATTGTCAGGAGATATTTATTGCCAGCGTAACTAACAGGAAGTTCAACAAGGTCAACTGCAACTCTTTCAAGGGGATATGAAATTTCAGGGAATTTACCTAAGGGAACTTTAAATTGACCTTGCCATCTTGTTCGTTGGCAAGCTAGACATTTCTTTACATAGTCTTTGACGTCACGAATCTGATTAATCCAGAAGAATTTATCTCTGGCACGTTCAAGAGTTCTCAGGAAACCCATATGAGCGGACAAATCGTTGTCATGGCTCAGCTTTAAAGCTACCTTAACTAAAGACTTAGGAATGACTATTTGTACATTACTTCTACCGTTTCTGCGTTTCTTTCTCGACAATCTACACAGGACATTGTTCTCATCAATAAAATATTCGTCAATGTTTGAAATCTTAGTATCACCCAAGTCATTGCCAGTTAACAAGTTTCTTACAC
This sequence comes from Morinoia aosen, assembly GCA_030386875.1. Lineage (NCBI taxonomy): Eukaryota > Metazoa > Arthropoda > Malacostraca > Amphipoda > Talitridae > Morinoia > Morinoia aosen. The sequence goes on from CM059577.1 coordinate 34,845,369, forward strand.
CAGACCAAAGTGAGTCCTTTTCTTGCTCTGAAACAACATCATCCAGGCTCAATTGCTTTGCCTCGACGGCAACACTCTTATCACGTTCACTGTACACGGGTGGAGGGCACACGTCGTCGACGGGAACATCTGTCGCATCATTATTAGAACAAGGCTTAATTCTAGAAGGAACATCAGCATTAATTTTAGGATCATTCTTATTACTACAGTTGGACTCAGCAGTGTCAACGATAGCGTTGACGATTCTTTCGGATCTAGACAAATAGTCGGGCAAATGGTGTTGTGCTCCCGGCTTGTACCGAACAGAGAAATTATATTCCTGGAGAAGCAGAGCCCATCTTGAAATACGGTGGTTACCTGTTTTATTAGCAAAAATGAACGTTAAGGGACGGTGATCTGTTACTACGACAAATTCATTTAAGTACAGGTACGCATCATAATGTTTGATTGAATCATGGATAGCAAGAGCTTCGAGTTCTGTTGCAGAGTACTTAAGTTCATTTCCTTTTAATTTACGACTATAGTATGCTACTGGCAGCTCAATGCCGTCATGCATCTGAAGTAATGCTCCACCAATTGCAATGCCCGAGGCATCGGTGTGCAACACAAACTCTCTCTGAAAGTCAGGAAATTTAAGTATAGGCGCAGACACAAGTTTATCTTTCAAGTCATCGAAAGCTCGCTGATGGACGTCAGTCCATTTAAATACATTCGCCTTTTTTGTAAGCTCGGTTAGAGGTGCCGCGATATGAGCATAATTTTTAATGAACTTTCTAAAGAATCCGGTAGAGCCTAAGAATCTCTTCACCTCTTTAACCCTCCTAGGTCTCAAAGCATCCGCTAAAGCTCGCACTTTGTCAGGTCTGGGAGTTAGTCCCTCTGAACTGACTTTGATGCCAAGGAAAGTCACGCTGCTCGCCGCAAATTGGCATTTCTTGAGACTTAATTTGAAGCCTGAAGCAGCCGTTTGAAGCAGCGCCTTATCCAAATGTTCGACATGAGTCTCGAAATTTTTAGAGTAAATAATGATGTCGTCAACATAACAGAACAGAAATTTTGAAATGAATGGAGAAAAGCCATATTAACTGCTCTTTGAAGGGCAGCCGCAGATGTGATAAGACCTTGGGGTGAACGGCAATACCTATAACTACCTGTCGGTGTTTTGAAAGCGGTAATATCTCTGCTCTCTGGGGACAGTTCAATCTGATGGTAGGAACTTCTCATATCTAAAGTGGTGAACAAGTTTGAGCCCTTTAGAGATTCCAAGGTGTCTGTCATATTCGGAATAGGGAAAGAGTCTTTCCTACAAATCTTATTGATAAGTCGGAAGTCAACTACGATCCGATGTGAACCATCACTTTTACGTACAGCTAAGATTGGGGAAGACCAAGGCGAAAAACTTGGTTCAATCACTTTTTGCCTGAGCATCTCCTGGACATGCTCTTCAACCAATTGTTTTGTAGCGTGGGGAACTCGATACTGCGGGGTATTTATGGGGGAGTGTCCCTGAACATCTAATCTATGCACAGCATTTCGCGCATGACCAATCTCGTCTCCAACCGCGAACGCATTCCTGTGTTTGTTAATCAAATTTACAAGGGTCGTTTTCTGATCTAAATTCAGGTGAGACAAATCAACATCGTCTATCATCTGGTTGAATTCAGGTTCATTTCGTTTCTCTGCGACGCGTATGAGTCTGCTGTTCCCAATCTCTGCCTGCTGGTCAGAGCGACATTGAGCTGACTCGCTAGCTTGCCTACATCCATGGTCGCCGTGCACTACAGCCACCGCCTCATAGGCCTTGCGCCACGTCTGCGCTCGAGCATCACTTTCGCTTTCGTCTGAACCAGACTCCGGCTCTTCAATAGCAACATCTAGGGTAGCACAAATTATATTTCTAGGTACAAGAACATTCTTATCATTATAATTTACAAAAACTATTGGTACGGCGCCATCACGGACCATGGCTAACGTGTGAGGCACTGCTATTCCTTTGCACGTAACGCTCTGTTTTAGAACGACTGTTTTTCCATTCATGTGCTTGGGAACTCTCAAATAGGAGTGACACAACGTGCCTCCCTCAATATTCAGATCATGTGACATTCTCGCGACACTGAATGATGCATCCTCAGGTTGTTTCACAAAATTTACTGAATTAGAAGCAGCAACTGATTGAAATGGGTAAATTTTATTATTAATTCTCACGTGACCTTTCTCATGCTGACTGTATTTTATTTCAATACCGAATCTCTTAAGGAAATCTCGGCCTATCAAGACAGCTCCAGGGAAGTAAGAATCTTCCACAATAATAGCGGAATGGCGATACTCAACATCACCTAGTTTAAATTTCAAGTCAATCGTACCTCGAGTGTGGAGATTATCTCCATTAACAGAACAAAGAACTTTAGTGCATCGTTTAATTCGGGGTGGAGTTTGGAATAATTTGCTAATTACACAAGATTTCACAAGAGTCACGGAAGAGCCCGAATCAACGAAAGTGGAGCATTTTTTCTGTTCAATATTTAGCAAAATCACGGGGGAAAAGCTTTTCGGTTGCCGTGGAAGTTTTTTGACTTTACTGCGGCGATGTCACCATTCTGACTCGGATGGCCATTGAATTTGCGTTGATAATTATTAAACGGGCGAGCATTTTTGTGTGAAGCACTTTGCCATTTGAATGGATTTTTGGGCTGGTACGCTCGCTTTTGCGGTGAATTGTATTGGTACTTCTCAACCACCACATCACTTTCGTGAATTCGCCTCTTCCGGCTCAACATAGTTCTTTCTTTGATCAAAGACTCCTCAATTGACCTCGCTTTGTCTAGGAGTTTTGTCACACTCTCAGGATCAAAATCATGAGATAATTTTTCACTGATCTTGGGATTCATATTTTTAATGATAGTAGGAATGAGTATCTTTTGTGCTTTGCTATCCTCGTAGTGCCATTCTGGACCGAACACGTCCTTCCAGCTAGCAAGAACGCGAGTTGCAAAGGCATTCACTGTCTCATCATTCTCTTGATGCAAATTAAATAGAATTTTGTGGACTGTCTTTCGGTAATTCATGGCTCCCTTGTAAACAGAAACAAGCCAAGTCTTGACATCTTCCAGTGTGATCAATTGGTCGGACTTGAGAACATAAGAATCCCAAGCCTTCCCAGTAAGAGCATTTTTCAAATAACGACATTGCAAGTCTTTATCATTAGTGTAGATGTCAACTCTGGTCTGAAAGTGTTTTAAAAATGATGTTACACAGCCTTCACCATTAAATTTAGGCAGTTCAATTGCGTGATTTAAAGTGACAAAGCTACTTTGATTGGTCTCACCATTGTTACTTTGATTACTTTCATTATCGTTCCCAGCCATGGTTTCAACTGATAATTAGGGCAAAATTGGCGAAGCAAAATAGATTCACAATGAACACTGATAGCAATTTTAGAGTTTCAAATTAGAAGTTTAAATGCAATATTTCGTACAATATGTTTCCAAATACACAGACATAATTGAGTTTTTTCGCACAATAAGTTTCCAAATGCACAGAAATAAATGAATCGTCAATAACATCAACAACAGTAATAGAAAATAGGGTCATAATGGGGATAAAATGGGGTTTTGAATAGGCACAATAATCATATTAGAAAGGTAAATGGGTTAAATTACGCAGTGGGAATGAGACAATAAATGGGTAAAGCATCAAAATAGTAAATATGGTACAAGTTCACACGAAAATTTTCAGAAATAAATCGATACACTGACACAAAGTGCAAATAATGATAATAAATCACATGGGAAATACACAAGTAAATTAATACAATGAAATAAATTATGTGAATAGAATGGGTACAATGAAGAATAAACTTCCTAATGAACAATTATTTGGCCAGTTACGTTAAACATCTAATTTTTTTTTTTTTTTGAATAGGTAGCGTGGCAACAGCGGTCTCTTGCGGAGATGTAAAGTTTTAATGGGTTATGATCCCACACTCGCTGCCCACCATTTTGTTATATGCTTCTTTTTTTTTGTAGAATCCGAGTTTATGATTTTTCAAATTTTCTTTCTTTTCAAGTCTAAAAATCAAAGGAGTTATTTTCCGAAAGAAAACACGATTCTTTCAACGTGGCCACGTCGTTTTACTTGTTATAATGAAAGATGTACACAAAATATGACAATGGGGTAGATGAGACTAGCAAATATTAGAACAATTGCTACGAGGGTCTTACGCAACTTTTGGGTACGCAGCGACGTCGGGGTATGATGACAAGATCTCGAATTGTACGTTAAAGTCTTTTACGTGAAGATTAACAAGATTAACACAGAGTCAGGGACTAATACGGTGTGCCTACCGTATACAAGTTAACAAATTAAAGAAAGCGGCACCGAGAGATCTTTAAGCGACGGAGTTTCGCTCTATAGTGATGATGCCCTAGCCCTCGTCGTACCCTTTAAGTAGACTCGCGCCGTGACCGTTACTTCTGAGGCATGCAGCAGATGCCGCAGCTGAATACCCCTATCGTCGCTTAGGCCCAGCCGCACCCTCGGGTAGCGCCCGCCGTTGCCATCTGCTGTTGCCGTCCGCTGCCACGCTGGTGCCACGATGGTGCCATGCTGTTGCCACGCTGCCACGCTGGCCCCGGGAGCGCAGGCGTTGCCTCCTTTTTTGTAACGGTCGAGCCCTCGCTGGGTAAGCATCGACATCTGGCGCGTTGTATAATGCTGATCTTTGAGATTTCCTGATAGCAGAGTCCGGTGTAAGCTCTCACGTCCAACCGCCTTTTACTCTTTTTTTTTTGTGGTGAAAACTTAACGGTTCGTACACGGGACACAACAGGTGCTTCCCTCTCACATGACTTGCGCCTGTCTGCTGCTAAAACAACTTACTGTGAATTGACGAGCATAGCAATTCTCTTCGGACATCTTATATCTTTACAGACTGCAGAGCTATGTCTCTATGCATATAGTAATTGGTAAATGGTAATTGTGATGAACAAACTTAATTCATATATTGTTCATAAAATATAATAATTCATATAATAATGTAATATAATGTTGGGAATAAAGTAATCAAATAACAATATTTACTCATTAAGTGTATGTATATAAATCAGAAATAGGGGCAACGGGAGTTGTGTGAATAACTCTTTTACAAAAACAGGTATTACAAAAAAAAAATAAAGCCCAAAAAAAAAAACAATAAAACCCATAAAACCCAATTTAACCCCAAAAAAAAACAGGTGGGTTGGGTTTTTTCCATCCCTGGGACTCAGAGGTGAAATTTCCAGGACTCAGAGATGAAATTTCCAGGACTCGGAGATGAAATTTCCAGGACTCAGAGATGAAATTTCCAGGACTCAGAGATGAAATTTCCAGGACTCAGAGATGAAATTTCCAGGACTCAGAGATGAAATTTCCAGGACTCAGAGATGAAATTTCCAGGACTCAGAGATGAAATTTCCAGGACTCAGAGATGAAATTTCCAGGACTCGGAGATGAAATTTCCAGGACTCAGAGATGAAATTTCCAGGACTCAGAGGTGAAATTTCCAGGACTCAGAGATGAAATTTCCAGGACTCAGAGATGAAATTTCCAGGACTCAGAGATGAAATTTCCAGGACTCGGGACATACAGATCACTTCATTAGAAAACTCGCATCAAATCCGCAAGGGGCCGCAAACCGCAACGTGGCAGGCAGCTGTTCAGCAACTCAACTTTAAGCCCTTTAACAACTTTACCCAAATTACGCTCAACGACCAAAACAATTAATTCGTACACTTTAGAACTGAAGTCTCCACTCAGGGAAATTAAGACACAGAATGAATGGCATACACGAGGCCAGCAAAAAAAATCACCACCGCAGTATCGGAATTTCAATCCTAGCTCGAAACTTTCATCATTGACCGCCGGACTGCAATATTGACCTTCCGTTTCTGGAGAGCCGCACGTCAAAGTCAAGCATCAGTCTGCTTTAAGCAATCAGGCTGATGGCGACCTCACCAGAAATTATATTTTAACGCAGCTCTAATGGCAACGAGCGGATGCTGCTGCAGCGGATGAAACGGGCATCGGAATCTGCGACTAAATCAATTAGAATGAACATAGAGGGTCACTCTTTAAATTTGTTCCCTTCGAGAACATTAAAAAAACTCTTTTAGATCAAGTTTTACTTTTACAAAAAGGTTGGCAAGTTACATTTTTGAGATACGGGACCGCTAGTCTCTTCACTCAGCGCCAAGAGTTGCAGGCGGACAGGTATGGCAAACTACGGGTTAGAAACAGAGCGACTACGACGGTTATGTTCGATTAGGAAAGTTAGCTTTGGCCTATAACTACAACAATGGTGCTCCCAAGAAAGAAGGATAAAGCCACCATTTAGTATGACGTTGATGGACCGGGGAATTTACGCTCAAGGTGTGCTACACAATATGCCCTGTACATAGAAACAGTAAGTTAGAAAAGAAGTTTATGAAATAAAATTATAAATTCGGGAAGAAGTGCTGAAAAATGGGACAACAGTGAACCGAAAGCAAATGTCCCAAACAAAACAAACTCATTTAAACCAAAGAAAACTCAAGGCGTACCCAATTTTCAGCTCGGAAGCTCATATGTTTCCTGCGAGAGCACTAATTCCCTTAGATACAATAGTTGTATCCTCCCGAGAGAAAAGTTCAGCGAAATACAGGCGCAGTAATGAGACACATCGGAAAATTTCAGGACTCGACCACGTCAAGTTGAGCACTGAACTGATCTCGAGGGCAACATTACGACGGCGGAACTGCCAAGAAATGTGACGAGTTCAACGATCGAAGAAGTTCAACTATTGAACGCGCGGGAAGTGTGTAACGCCACGAATAAAAAAAATTCCAACAAGTAAAGCTTTCAAACGAAGCAGATAACTCGGCGGCAAGTAAAATAAACTTTACTATTACATACTAGATTGTTATGGTGATTCCAATGCTTCATATTCATTATTTGGGGATTTTGAAGCGTTAATTGACAAGCGGACGAACGAAATGACCGACTTTTCACCAAGTATAACAAATTCTCCAATACTAAACACGGTTGATACCGCAATCCATTTCCATGGAATAGTATTCGTCTTCAATACTTAATTTCAACACAGCAGCGGAACAAAAATAAAAAATACGAACCATTCCAACAAAAAAAATAAAAAATACGAACCATTTCAACACAACATGAAAAAAAACTAACCATTTCGACAAAATATAAACAATACAAACCATTTTAACAAAAAATAAAAAATACGAACCATTTTATTCGAAAAATAAAAAACACGAACCATTTAAACAAAAAAATAAGAAAATACGAATCATTTCACCCAAAAAAATAAATAAAAATACGAACCATTCCAATGCAAAAATACAAGTACGAACCATTCAACAAAAAATAAAAAAAATACGAACCATTCCAACAAAAAATTCATACATTACCAGAAACATGAAAGTTCGATGCACGAACAAACCTATGCACCTAACAATGTTGCAGACAGCAAACTTCCATACGCACCCACAACCACGAGCCAATTAGCTCACATTGGAATTAGAAATGATGGAAATCAGAGTGGACCAATTAAGGAAGCGCCGAGACGCAAAACACTCCATTTTACGCAATTAGCGGACAATGAAGTGCAACAATTAGCTCTCAATTGAGCAAACTTTGCTGCACACCTGAGCTAACAAACGCTCCCATCCCGAGACGCCGTATTGCACTACCGTCGTGACTCAACACAGCAATATTTCCTTCACAACTGACAGCACACTTCATGGAGAACATTAATATCATAAGCGAGCTAGTGTACCACCGTAGAAAAACAAGGTAGGGTCAAACCAGTCTTTTTTTCGCCCACTGTATGGGTTTGCTGACGTCACGGCAACGAACCAATAACAGCGTTCATATTGCTTCTGGCATATCTGCTAGCCCCAAATCTATCACCACTATTGGCCTAAGGACAATGCGTTGTGGTGACGTCATCCAGTTAGTTCAAAACGAAGCCTTTCAATAGGCTAGCCGAACAAGATAAGGTGTACTTTTCCCCACAAAAATGACCCTACCTTGTTTCCTCTACCGTGGCGTATTGCACAACCCTCGTGACCCAACACAGCAATATTTCCTTCACGACTGACAGCACACTTCATGGAGAACATTGATATTATAAGCGAGTTAGTGTACACACGCCGTAAAACTCACGGTTGATGCTTTCTCCCGGCATCTCATTGACTAGTACATTCAGTACATCATCAAAGGTTTTAATGAGATAATAAACTACTTGAGAGACAATATAAAGTGAGCGTATCTGTGATACAGGCTTCACTGCCTTTTCAACATTCCCTACAATTAACACAGCACATTCGGGAACCAAATTCATGAAAATAAACAAATAAATTACGCACAATGTTGAGAAAACAAGAACGAATACCAGTTAATTGATTTATGTTAGTTTCAGCCTTCCTTACTACAACAAAATGTTCAAAAGAGCAAGGATAAAGGCACCATTTGGAAGGGAGTTGAAAGGAATGTTTAATCTACGCACCAGGTGTGTTCCCGCACATGATTCAATGCGCATAGAAACAGTAAGTTTGAGAAGGAAGGTTAGGAAACAAGATAAAAGTTGAAGAAGAACGCCAGATGTGATGGAAAAACAAGACAGCAGGAAACCGAACAAGATAGTTCTTAACAAAAAAAAATTTTATTCCAACAAATAGCAAGCCTACCTAACTCTTAGCTCCGAGCCTCACATTTTCCCCATAGGAGCACTAACTCCCATAGATACAATAGTTGTACCTCCTGCTGGGATGAATAACAATATAACTCAGCGAAGCTTGATGGTGTGACAACTTACTTGCGCGCGTACAAACTCTGCTCTAATGATCCTGGGTAACTTACGCGCTGTATTTATGCATCTGGCAATATTTGAGGCTGCATTTATATGTCTGGCAACATTTAGGGCTGCATCTATAAGTCTGGCAACATTTAGGGCTGCATCTATAAGTCTGGCAACATTTAGAGCTGCATCTATATGTCTGGCAACATTTAAGGCTGCATCTATATATCTGGCAACATTTAGGGCTGCACCTATATGTCTGGCAACATTTAGGGCTGCACCTATATGTCTGGCAACATTTAGGGCTGCACCTATATGTCTGGCAACATTTAGGGCTGCACCTATATGTCTGGCAACATGTAAGGCTGCACCAATATCTGGCAACATGTAAGGCTGCATCAGTATGTCTCGCAACATTTAAGGCTGCATTTATATATCTGGCAACATTTAAGGCTGCATCAATATATCTGGCAACATTTAAGGCTGCATCTATATATCTGGCAACATTTAAGGCTGCATCTATATATCTGGCAACATTTAAGGCTGCATCTATATATCTGGCAACATTTAAGGCTGCATCTATATATCTGGCAACATTTAAGGCTGCATCTATATATCTGGCAACATTCAAGGCTGCATCTATATATCTGGCAACATTTAAGGCTGCATCTATATATCTGGCAACATTTAAGGCTGCATCTATATATCTGGCAACATTTAAGGCTGCATCTATATATCTGGCAACATTTAAGGCTGCATCTATATATCTGGCAACATTTAAGACTGCATCTATATATCTGGCAACATTTAAGGCTGCATCTATATATCTGGCAACATTCAAGGCTGCATCTATATATCTGGCAACATTTAAGGCTGCATCTATATATCTGGCAACATTTAGGGCTGCATATACATAAATATCTGGCAACATTTAAGGCTGCATCTATATACTAGTATATGGCAACATTTAAGGCTGCATCTATACATCTGGCAACGCTAAAGGCTGCACCTATGCATCTGGCAACGCTAAAGGCTGCACCTATGCATCTGGCAACGCTAAGGGCTGCACCTATACATCTGGCAACACTAAGGGCTGCACCTATACATCTGGCAACGCTAAGGGCTGCACCTATACATCTGGCAACACTAAGGGCTGCACCTATACATCTGGCAACGCTAAGGGCTGCACATATACGTCTGGCAACGCCAAGGTTTGCCCATACATATCTGGCAACGCTGTTGAGCTACACATATCTGGCTATTTGCCCCAAAGGGTCCGATTGATTTTTTTTATGTTTATTAGTTAGTTTAAGCCTCCCTATCCTCAACAATGAGATGTAAAGAGAGGAAGGAAGAAGGCACCATTTAGTATGGAGTTAAGGGAACGTGGAATCTATGCAGAAAGGGCACAGAAACAGAAAGCTAAGAAAGAAGTTCATGAAACAAGAAAAAGTTGAAGAAGAAAGTGGTAGGCGGTGAAAAACAGGACAGCAGTGAACCGAAAAAAAGATGGTCCGTAACACAACAAAACCTATTCTATTTTAACAAAAGAAAGCCTACCTAACCTTTAGCTCGGGCCCTCACATTGTCCCCCTGGGAGCGCTAGTTCCCATAGATACAATAATTGTATCCCCCTGAGGGGGTCCGATTGATTCATCAAATTTCTGAACCCTCGTAACCGAGGCAAAAGTTGAGCTCCACTTGCAAAAATAACTTCAAAATGCACGAACAACCATAATTTTCAGCTGTTAAGTTTTCCTGCGAAATTGAAAAGAAGAATTATCCAATTTCAGATCATTTGAATATGATCTACGTTTCGGGATTTGCCTCACTCGCTCACCTAAAACCGAGTGAACCGGAAAAAGATTCCTTAACATAACAAAAAAAAACATTTCATTTCAAGATGAAGAAGGCCTACCTAACTCTCAGCTCGGGCACTCACACATTTACCTCTGGGAGCGCTAATTCCCACAGATACAATAGTTGTATCCCCCTGAGGGGGCTCCTGCACTAAAGAATTTCTCTCCCAACAAACCTGGTTAAAATTTCGTAACATAAAAGAAACGACGACTAATTTACAGCCGACAGTTTCCAGCCAGCAACAAAAATTGGGAAGTAAAAGCGTCCCCCGGCGAATTTTAAAGCTTTATAAGATGCGTCTACAATGGCGTCAAAATTGAGCAATAAACGCAGCAGGGACTGGAACACAGGCTCGAGCCTCAACTCCACAGGGAACCTAACACTAATACAGAACAGGCCTTAGTCCAACACGTCAATGCCCACAATCAACACCACACCGTGGTATTATCATTTTGTCTACATGGTATCAACCCGGTGGCCACGGAGGGGATTTTTATTATCACCACTGACCAGTAATCGCAAATTCGATTTTCACAAAAGCTTAAAGATAAATGAAGCTATGATCCAGTCAATGTCTCCTATTTTTAAACTTGCCCACTACAGCTGACTTTAAATTTGAGTTGAATATTGAACTTCAGTTCAACCAATTGCCGTCTAAGTGTTAATCCTCAACACATATTAGCTCAACATATCAATGCCCACAACAAGCAACACATGCAACGTGGTATTACTCTGCTATGAACATCAGTCCAACCTACGGAGTCACACAAGCCAGATAAGAGCTGCGTATGAATCAAACCCCGAAGCGCGACTGGTACACCAATAACACAACGGTATCAGGACAGGAGGCTGAGCCGCCATTATCCCCTGCAATTGCATGGATCATACACAGCCACGCGCCAGCGGCACTTCTCGATCTCAAATAATGCTATTTTCACTAACTCAAACAGGTTCACTTCACAACGATAAGACCATTTAATTTACAGAATGAGTAAAATCCTTCACACAGACTATTCTAATCATAGCACGGGTGGAATTTCTTAAACGATGACCTATGTCAAGTAAAGGGAGGAATTTAGAACTGAGGAACAGTTCAAAAAAATGAAAAATTACAGTGACAAAATGAATGCGTCCAAAAATAAAATAAAACCAGCGAGATAATTTAAGCTTTCGCAACCCCATATGTTTCCAAGCGATCAAAGAGGAAGGCACCATTTGGTGTGGAATTAAGGGATTAAAGTATATTGAAAGTCGAAGCATAACTACAAGAAAGGTGTTTCAAAGAGAGGAAGGATGGAGGCATCATTTAGTACGAAATTGAGGGAACGTGGTATCTATGCACAAGGTGTGTTCCCACGCGAGATCTCCTGCGGGCAGAAACAGTAAGTTATGAAGGAAGGCTATGAAACGAGATAAAAGTCAAAGAATATTAGAGGTGCTGAAGAATAGGACAGGAATGAACAAATGAATCAAAGAACAAAAGGTCCTTTGCAAAAAAAATTCAATAAAAAGAAGGCCTGCCTAACTCTCAGCTTGGGACCTCACATTGACCTCCCTGTGAGTTCTGATTCCAATAGATACAAAATAGTTACATTTCCCGAGGGGAGATTCAGAAAAAAAACGAGAACTAAACTCGATACCCATGAATAGCAGAACAAGATCAACAGTTCAACAATTCGGACAAAACGAAAACTAAACTCGACACACATAAAAAACAGAACCAGGTCAATAGGTAAACAATTCGGACGAAACGAATACTAAACTCGATACCTATGAACCAAAGAACCAGGTCATTAGTTGAACAAAGCGAGAACTGCACTCGACACCCCGTGCGGGCAAAGAGAGCACAAGTCTGGCATGCACCGAGAAGAGCAGAATGACAGATACGCGAACGGGACTTCAATACTTGATGTTACGAGGAGCCCAAAGCTGCAAGTTTCATTGGATCTCCAGCAAGAGAGCAGGGCAGGGCTGAGTGCAGTGCGATGTCCTCGCCAGCGGTGGCAGTCAAACGCTGTTGTTTTGCCTCTCTATCTCATGGATAAAATACGACGGTCTTACTCATTCATGAAGCAAACACAGTCACCTTTTATTTCATGCACCAAATTCGACCTTTTTATCTCGTGGTCAAAATACGGCCTTTTTCATTCATGAAGCAAACACAGTCACCTCTTTATCTCATGGATAAATATGACGGCCTTTCTCATTCACGAAGCACACACGGTCACCTTTGTTTCATGCACCAAATACGACTGTTTCATCTCGTTGGACTAAAATATGGGCTTCCTATTACACGGACCAAATACGGACCTTCTATGACATGGTCTAAATAAGCACTATTTATTTCAAGCACTAAATACAGCCTCTATATTAACCGAACAAAATATGATCTAATGATATAATTTAATCCTTATCTTAATTACATCGATTGCAATATTACGCTGTTTCCAGGCAATAGAAGAAGCGCGTCGGCCAGACCAACGAAATTAATTTGCGCAAACAAAGCGAAAACAACTGAGCAGTATTTCGTGTCCGAAGGAACTTTAAAAATACAAATTCTCCATAACAAAACCAATACGAGTACATGAACCGCTCATAGCTAGACAAATTTCTGGTCAATATTTTGCATTAGCTTAGGCCTGACATCAACTAGGACGCAAATGAAACGTGAGAAAAGAAGTCCGTGGACTTGTTCATCTTGAAGTACAAGTACTTTTCATGCGCTGAGAAACAGTAACACAGAAGTTCCGCTTGCTCTAAGTGAGGGCATTTAATTATATATATATTTAAATAACGAGGTTTTATGAGCCCATTTCAGAGTAAAATGAGGTACGTTTTGAACATGCTGGTAAATTATTCGATACTGGAACTCTAGTAACACCACTCGAGGGTTTCGATAACTCGAATAAAGAAGAACGTAACCTCTCGTTAGTTAAAAGTTTACGCCCCTCCAAGTAAAACAAAGGCGTTCCAATAAGAGAAAAGCATTAGATTCGATTAGATTATTAGTTAGTTTAAGCCTCCCTATCCTCAACAAATGAGATCCAAAGAGAGGAAGGAAGAAGGCACCATTTAGTATGAAGTTATGGGAACGCGGAATCTACGGAGAGAGGGCATAGAAATAGTAAGATGAGAAAGAAGTTCATGAAACAAGATCAAAGTTGAAGAAGAAAGTAGTAGGTGCTGAAAAATAGGACAGCAGTGAACCGAAAAAAGATAATAAGTAACAAAACAAAAACCTATATTATTTCAATAAAAAGAAAGCCTACCTAACCTTTAGCTCGGGCCCACACATAGTCCCCCTAGGAGCGGTAATTCCCATAGATAGAAGAGAAAGGCACCATTTAGTGTGGACTTGAGGGAACACGTATTCTATGCACAAGGTGCATAGGAAAAGTAAGTTAAGAAGGAAGTTCATGAAACAAGATAAAAGTTGAAGGAGAAATGTTATACTGATGAAAAATATACCGGCAGAGAACTAAAAAAAAAAGTTCGCCACAAAACAAAAAACTATTCTACTTCAACACAAGGCTTAGCTAACCGCTAGCACGAGATCTCATACATTACCCCTAGGAGCGCTAATTCTAAGATACAATAGTTGTATCCCCCTGAGAAGACGAAACCTCTCTTTCACAGCAATGAAAAACCAGAACCGACACTCGCACCCACCATCGCACGACACTTTCCTGAACGTCTCATGCGGAAGGAAAACTAGATTAGATGTTAGTTTAAGCCTCCCTAACTGCTAAAAAAAAACGTTCCAAAGAAAAGGAGGAGGGCATCAGTTAAGGAAACGAGGAATCTATGCAGAAGGGGCATAGAAACAGTAAGTCGAGAAAGAAGCTTATGAAACGAGGTAAAAGTTGAAGAAGAAACTAGTAGGTGCTGAATAACAGGACAGCAGTGAACCAAAAAAAGCTGGTCCATAACATAGCAAAACGCATTTGATTTCGACACAAAGAAGTCCTACCTAACTCTCAGCTCGGGCCCTCACACATTTTCCCCTGGGAGCGCTAATTCCTATAGGGATAAAAAGTCCCACCCCCTGAGGGGTAAAGGAAAACTAACGGGTACACAGCATCAAGCGGTGCCAGCAGACCTCTGACGCCTGATGCACCAGAAGCACAACAATGATATAGAACAGAAAGGCGCTCTGGACAAGCGACGTTTTCCACGCCAGTCACCGCCCACACTGACTTAGGTACCTACCACAGAGACCCATTTCCCCACATTAGATAGAATCAGCGAATTTCTGCCTCCCTAACCACAATAAGGTGTTCCGAAGAGAGGAAGGATGATGACATCACATATAGTGGAGTTACGTGCTAATCGGTGCATTGTTTGACACATCAATATTGTCATTGAATTGAAGAAATACTTGCTTGCATTTAAAAACAGAATAACGGCTGTTCGATCAATTAGATGTGACACACACATGGATTTAACCTGCAATAAACAAAAATAGGATATGTTGGCATTTTCTTGAATATTTCCACGTTGAAACTAGCACAAACAAACACACACACGATAAACAACCTGCTTATACTGTTAGGAATGTAACCGTTCCTTGACAGCGTTCGCGTATTTAAAACCGAATGCAAAACATCTAGTTTCCTCATAACTATATACACGTATTGAAACCCTGAGCTAATTACTCATATCAACTCCAAACAAACACAAGATGAAAGAGGATCAACGAGAAAACAAAGAAATTTAACGCCTACGCACACCTTGAAGGGTTTTCCCTAATTTCTAAATATCATACATCAGACCTCAAATAAGAAGATCTTCCGATAAAGGCTAAACCCTTTAGCGAAATTCCTACGAAGCGAACCAAGTTAACCAAAAGAATACACCAGCATACTGCTTCCAAGCTTAGCAGAGCAGACTGGGTAGGAGTAACTGCAAGTAACGTACCTAACTGGAACACCGATCATCCGGAAGCGACTTAAATTGAAGAGATGCGCAATTAACCTTTAAAATAATTACGAGGCACCGACAGAACGAGGCGCAACCACTTAAAACTTTGCCTAAACAGAGATAAAAAAAAGCAGAGCTTAGCGACCGAATGTTCACCCTCATCCGGGCAAAACAAGTCCCCCTCGCGAAGCAATTAGCCCCAAGTGGATAAGTGGATTATAAGGCGGAGTGGGAAATTAAAACGTGCGGGGGAAAACAGAAACTGTGGGTGGTAGGTAATAGGAATGCTTATAAGAAGTGAAAGTTTATAATGACCAATATTAGACCAATTAATGCTCAATATACGTGGTCAATAAGCGGAATTTGATCGTATAATGTAAATCGTACGAAAAAGCCAGTGAGTAAAAATAGAACACAAGAAGGTAGGAAACAGAATTTTATAAGCTGAAGTTGGAAGTAACGAACAAAGAGTATCGAGTTGACTGCAAAAAATCATCTAAATAAGAAAAAGCAAATCTCGCGCGTTCCGATAAGCAAGGAGAGCTACAACCCACTCAAACCCAACCGTAACCCGTTCCAAACTCGGTTGCGACGTAAAAATGCGGTTGCAAACCTGAAAAACGCGGTTGCGACGTAAAAATGCGGTTGCAAACCTGAAAAACTCGGTTGCAAACCTGAAAAACTCGGTTGCAAACCTGAAAAACTCGGTTGCAAACCTGAAAAACTCGGTTGCAAACCTGAAAAACTCGGTTGCAAACCTGAAAAACTCGGTTGCAAACCTGAAAAACTCGGTTGCAAACCTGAAAAACTCGGTTGCAAACTGAAAAACTCGGTTGCAAACTGAAAAACTCGGTTGCAAACTGAAAAACTCGGTTGCAAACCTGGAAAACTCGGTTGCAAACCTGGAAAACTCGGTTGCAAACCTGAAAAACTCGGTTGCAAACTGAAAAACTCGGTTGCAAACTGAAAAACTCGGTTGCAAACTGAAAAACTCGGTTGCAAACTGAAAAACTCGGTTGCAAACTGAAAAACTCGGTTGCAAACTGAAAAACTCGGTTGCAAACTGAAAAACTTGGTTGCAAACTGAAAAACCCGGTTGCAAACTGAAAAACCCGGTTGCAAACTGAAAAACTCGGTTGCAAACATGAAAAACTCGGTTGCAACCATGAAAAACTAGGTTGCAAACTGAAAAACTCGGTTGCAAACTGAAAAACTCGGTTGCAAACTGAAAAACTCGGTTGCAAACTGAAAAACTCGGTTGCAAACTGAAAAACTCGGTTGCAAACTGAAAAACTCGGTTGCAAACTGAAAAACTCGGTTGCAAACTGAAAAACTCGGTTGCAAACTGAAAAACTCGGTTGCAAACTGAAAAACTTGGTTGCAAATTGAAAAACTCGGTTGCAAACCTGAAAAACTCGGTTGCAAACCTGGAAAACTCGGTTGCAACCCTGGAAAACTCGGTTGCAAACCTGGAAAACTCGGTTGCAAACCTGGAAAACTCGGTTGCAACCCTGGAAAACTCGGTTGCAAACCTGAAAAACTCGGTTGCAAACTGAAAAACTCGGTTGCAAACTGAAAAACTCGGTTGCAAACTGAAAAACTCGGTTGCAAACTGAAAAACTCGGTTGAAAACTGAAAAACTCGGTTGCAACCTGAAAAACTCGGTTGAAAACTGAAAAACTCGGTTGCAAACTGAAAAACTCGGTTTCAAACTGAAAACCTCGGTTGCAAACTGGAAACCTCGGTTGCAAACTGGAAAACTCGGTTGCAAACTGAAAAACTCGGTTGCAAACTGAAAAACTCGGTTGCAAACTTAAAAACTCGGTTGCAAACTGAAAAACTCGGTTGCAAACTGAAAAACTCGGTTGCAAACTGAAAAACTCGGTTGCAAACTGAAAAACTCGGTTGCAAACTGAAAAACTCGGTTGCAAACTGAAAATCTCGGTTGCAAACTGAAAATCTCGGTTGCAAACTGAAAATCTCGGTTGCAAACTGAAAATCTCGGTTGCAAACTGAAAAACTCGGTTGCAAACTGAAAATCTCGGTTGCAAACTGAAAATCTCGGTTGCAAACTGAAAAACTCGGTTGCAAACTGAAAAACTCGGTTGCAAACTGAAAATCTCGGTTGCAAACTGAAAAACTCGGTTGCAAACTGAAAAACTCGGTTGCAAACTGAAAAACTCGGTTGCAAACTGAAAAACTCGGTTGCAAACTGAAAAACTCGGTTGCAAACTGAAAAACTCGGTTGCAAACTGAAAAACTCGGTTGCAAACTGAAAAACTCGGTTGCAAACTGAAAAACTCGGTTGCAAACTGAAAAACTCGGTTGCAAACTGAAAAACTCGGTTGCAAACTGAAAAACTCGGTTGCAAACTGAAAAACTCGGTTGCAAACTGAAAAACTCGGTTGCAAACTGAAAAACTCGGTTGCAAACTGAAAATCTCGGTTGCAAACTGAAAATCTCGGTTTCAAACTGAAAAACTCGGTTGCAAACTGAAAAACTCGGTTGCTAACTGAAAAACTCGGTTGCTAACTGAAAAACTCGGTTGCAAACTGAAAAGCTTTGATGCAACTGAATAACTCGATTAAGACCTGAAAAATTTGATGAAAACAAAAACATTCACGCATCTCGAGCAAACCTCGCTACGTGGGATGCCAGCCCACAAAGTGAAAGGAAAAGCGGGCGATAACTTTGTTCCGCATCAAAGGGGATTCCCGCTCCCTGAAATTATATCAAATTTTAGGAGGAAAGCCTTAAATTCACAGAGACAATGTAGCCCACATATGCTAGCAACATTTTAGTTACTACGAACAAATATTTACACTAAATTGCTAGGCAATATTGTTCGCGCTTCGGATTGTCATGCTTAGTTAATATGGATTTATTTTTTCAAGAACAAAGAAGTACATGACTTTAGGAGCAGCGTCGACGAGCACCACCTCACTCAGAGGCAGCCGCACGAACACTGAGTCTACAGCAGCCGTAGTGAGAGGGCATTGTGAGTGGGTACGTTGGTTGGGTGGTGGTGTGTGAGTGGGTACGTTGGTTGGGTGGTGGTGTGAGTGGGTACGTTGGTTGGGTGGTGGTGTGTGAGTGGGTACGTTGGTTGGGTGGTGTGTGAGTGGGTACGTTGGTTGGGTGGTGGTGTGTGAGTGGGTACGTTGGTTGGGTGGTGGTGTGTGAGTAGGTACGTTGGTTGGGTGGTGGTGTGTGAGTGGGTACGTGGGTTGGGTGGTGGTGTGTGAGTGGGTACGTTGGTTGGGTTGTGGTGTGTGTGTGTGGGTACGTGGGTTGGGTGGTGGTGTGTGAGTGGATACGTTGGTTGGGTGGTGGTGTGTGAGTGGGTACGTTGGTTGGGTGGTGGTGTGTGAGTGGGTACGTGGGTTGGGTGGTGGTGTGTGAGTGGGTACGTGGGTTGGGTGGTGGTGTGTGAGTGGGTACGTGGGTTGGGTGGTGGTGTGTGAGTGGGTACGTTGGTTGGGTGGTGGTGTGTGAGTGGGTACGTTGGTTGGGTCGTGGTGTGTGAGTGGGTACGTTGGTTGGGTCGTGGTGTGTGAGTGGGTACGTGGGTTGAGTGGTGGTGTGTGAGTGGGTACGTGGGTTGAGTGGTGGTGTGTGAGTGGGTACGTTGGTTGGGTGGTGGTGTGTGAGTGGGTACGTTGGTTGGGTGGTGGTGTGTGAGTGGGTACGTTGGTTGGGTGGTGGTGTGTGAGTGGGTACGTTGGTTGGGTGGTGGTGTGTGAGTGGGTACGTGGGTTGGGTGGTGGTGTGTGAGTGGGTACGTGGGTTGGGTGGTGGTGTGTGAGTGGGTACGTTGGTTGGGTGGTGGTGTGTGAGTGGGTACGTTGGTTGGGTGGTGGTGTGTGAGTGGGTACGTTGGTTGGGTGGTGGTGTGTGAGTGGGTACGTTGGTTGGGTGGTGGTGTGTGAGTGGGTACGTTGGTTGGGTGGTGGTGTGTGAGTGGGTACGTTGGTTGGGTGGTGGTGTGTGAGTGGGTACGTTGGTTGGGTGGTGGTGTGTGAGTGGGTACGTTGGTTGGGTGGTGGTGTGTGAGTGGGTACGTTGGTTGGGTGGTGGTGTGTGAGTGGGTACGTTGGTTGGGTGGTGGTGTGTGAGTGGGTACGTTGGTTGGGTGGTGGTGTGTGAGTGGGTACGTTGGTTGGGTGGTGGTGTGTGAGTGGGTACGTTGGTTGGGTGGTGGTGTGTGAGTAGGTACGTTGGTTGGGTGGTGGTGTGTGAGTAGGTACGTTGGTTGGGTGGTGGTGTGTGAGTGGGTACGTTGGTTGGGTGGTGGTGTGTGAGTGGGTACGTTGGTTGGGTGGTGGTGTGTGAGTGGGTACGTGGGTTGGGTGGTGGTGTGTGAGTGGGTACGTTGGTTGGGTGGTGGTGTGTGAGTGGGTACGTTGGTTGGGTGGTGGTGTGTGAGTGGGTACGTTGGTTGGGTTGTGGTGTGTGAGTGGGTACGTGGGTACGTGGGTTGGGTGGTGGTGTGTGAGTGGGTACGTTGGTTGGGTGGTGGTGTGTGAGTGGGTACGTTGGTTGGGTTGTGGTGTGTGAGTGGGTACGTGGGTTGGGTGGTGGTGTGTGAGTGGGTAGTGGGTTGGGTGGTAGTGTGTGAGTGGGTAGGGTATGTTGGTCGGCTGGTGGTGTGGAGTGGGTACGTTGGTTGGGTGGTGGTGTGGAGTGGGTACGTTGGTTGGGTGGTGGTGGTGGTGTGTGAGTGGGTACGTTGGTTGGGTGGTGGTGGTGGTGTGTGAGTGGGTACGTTGGTTGGGTGGTGGTGGTGTGTATGTGGGTAAATTGGTTGGGTGGCGGAGTGCGTGTGGGTATGATGAACGCATTATTTCCAAAGGGGAAAACAAACAGCGGATCACCATGAAACAACATGAAAAGATTTATAAAGTTTGCATCAGGTGTGTGGACGACGGTTTCGTACCCACCAGTAATTTGCTTTTGTGTAACATATGAGTTAGACAAAAACGCGTGTTTTTGATAGCAAAACCGCATTTCTGTTAGTACTAATTGAACATAAACACGTCATTCCATCAACGAGATAATAAAAAGAGTACAAAATACCAGTTCATTATAAAACCAGACCTATTAAGTTAAGAAAACTCATGAGGCAAAGTGACTCTTCAGCAGAAATTAATGACGGTCAACCCACATTGATCGACCCAATCAAACTTGGCATTCAGAGGCTAGAGTCTAGACTCTGGACCAATTATTAACACGCATTGACTCGTATTTCAGGTACCCAACAAGGCAGAAAAGGTGATCAGTAACAATGGATAGCAGATGCGGGGCTGCAAGTCGATGGTTCGTCAATAATTACTTTTTCTGTTAGATTCTCTATACTTAACCCGTCGCCACGTCCTGGACTCTTAGAATTTCGGCAAAGCTAGCACATGTTTCACATCAGCAAACCTAAGGTTGCCATACATGATCTTAAGCGTCTCGTTGAGCGCTATTCATTGGTGTAAGGTAAAATTAGGTGGGAGGAACAGGGAAGGAGAGGTATCAAGCTCAAATCTGTATGAATTCTTCTGCTCTGTCTGGAGTGTAGCTACCGGCGTTGCACAACCTCTTAGAAGGCCAGCAGTGTAGCTGAGGCATACCAGCACACACTCTGCCTCTAAGAAGGTCGCCATCATTTTTATTTTCTCATGTTTTTTGTTCCAAACATGGAAGTCAAAATCCACAGATTTACTCCAGGGCAAAAAATAATACCACCATTGTATTCGGGAGGAAAAGCTCTATGCATATTAAGCTCTTTACAAACAATGAAACTGCTTGATAACAGCCTATACACAAAATGAACTAAAAATAAAAAATGTGTTTTACATATAGTGCACATAACTCCGGAACTATTGGACCTGAAAAAAACTTCACATACCACAAGATTCAGCAACTCAGAATCTATGAAAATGCATCATAAAAAACATAAAAGTGCAATAAATAAAAAATGGCCAGTGCTATTCTGATTTCTGTTTTTTGTATTTTACCGAAATAAAAACTCGAATTTCGTAGATTTTCATTGGGGTAGCAGTATTTTTTCCCCACTGACAGAAAGAGCAACTCTCTCTCTTTACAATGAACCCCCAATGAAACTTCTAACATGATTAATGAATGTACAGTAAGTTGCACAGTTGACCCATTTTCTTCAAACCTCTTGGTAGGTCGACCATCTGGAGACGGGTTAATGGGCCATAAAAAAGTAAACCCAATTTCAAATTACTTTATCTAAAAATTATAGAAGTCACGAAAATGCTGAAAATTACATATTGTTTAGCAACCGTTTTGGCATCTATATGGGAAATTTGAGGAGGATAAATGAAAGGGTACTTTTTCAGTAATACTTCTGGTAACAGACACACGCAAAGTATGCTTGCGCAAAAAATGAATAGATAATTCCAAGACTCCAAAAAATCCACGGAAACAGATTAAATAGAACGTGGTGTAAATTTTTCCCAATGGGGACATCTAAAAACTAAACTAATTTCCCCCAAGAAACATCGATGATCTGAAGCAAAGAATTGTCAACGAAATCAATTTGCGTCAAGAAAATGATGCTCTCATAAGACGAGTGATGACAGGAATGAAAATAGAATGACATTGTGTGTTGAAAGAAACGGTGCCCACATCGAGGAAAAATAAATACATATTAGCTGCCTACTTGAAATAATTTTTTCTTCTGACATGCTAGCAATGTCTTATTACTAATAACCAGTTGAAAGTAATATTTAAAAATAATTTTAACACAAATAAATCTGAATTTATGATGATTCGGGTTAAAAATCTAAAAAACCTCAATTTTCTGTTTATTAGCTCACCTTGTGGAGAATTTAAGGTGATTTTTTTACCCCTTATAGAGAATTTAACCGTCTGGGTAAAAAACCCAGACGGTCCCCCTAGGTTGTAGAGCCCCCTAACGACGAAGCAGGTTTGAGTGTTCAGAAGGCGAGAGTTAGCCATACAGCTCACGTTCAATATGGTTTGGAACGAAAACAAAATATTCTGACACCCCGTGAAGAAATTCTGATACGAGTTGAGGAGCTTACCACTCAGTGCATCGAGTTCGTTAGGCTCACCTCAAATCCTGAAGTTGTTGATGTTCAACACGTTCACTACGTATTGGTACATATGTGTACTACTTGGAAAATCGCTCATTTATGTACTAGTAACAATGGCTACCCTTTCACTGATTTAACTACCATTATTCAAATTAGACTTTGGGATACAAGATAAAATGTTATCGTGCAATAATATTTTGCCCGCTTGTTAGAAAGGATAAAAATGTAATGAAGCAGTAAAGATGGCTTTTCAATTCTGCTTCTTCCCACCTTACCAAACTGACCGTAGCAACTGCAGAAACGAAGTGAACGTGTTAAAATAGTTTTTCCACAGTTTTAGGGGTACAGATATGGCAAATATATTAGTCGATAGTGCTTGAAGAAACTAGAAATCAGTATGATACATTTTTTATAATTCGATTACGGGTGAAAATTATACAAGACAAAACGAAATAAAAAGAAAATAGTTGATTTTTTGAGAAAATTCTAAAATTCAATGAATCGAAATATAAAAGAAAATCCCCCAATCTTTCGATAATAAGTCACACTTCACCTTACGAAAGACCCAACTAACGAATAATCCTAGATGCGAAACGCCTTTCCGTAATATTTTCGTCTCTGAATGCGAAAGAAAATTCATGTTACGAAACGCGAAATCTTAAAAATTCAAATAATGCGTGCTCGGCTGCACAGTCGCCCGAATCCCCCGAAACGCTAACACACTTGTAGCATCTTGTGTGTTGTTTTGAAACTGGCGCGATAGAGTTGCTCTCCCACTGGGCATCTCCCGAGTCCCTCCTTGCTGGCCTCCCATTGGCTAGGAGGAAGCTGCATCTCCATGATACTTTTAGTGCGCCTTCGACCCTCGTTCGTCACGCAGTTTCAACACTCGCCCTCGTACGCTACGCACTCAAATCTATACACAATGTGTGTTCCCACAAAGAATCTCCTGCACGTAGAAACACTCAATTGAGGAGGAAAGTTAGGAAGCAAGATAAAAGTTGAAGAAAGTCAGAGGTGATGGAAAAACAAGACAGCATTGAACCAAAACAAGATGGTCCTACAAGAACATACATCTTACAACAGGACAACAATTGTAGAACAACTATCAACCTTCTATTTTATTTTGAAAACTTCCTGATATACCTCATGTATTCAGAAAACAATACTAGATGATACATAACTAACAGAAGCAACATCGATTCTCTTCTTCTGAAGTGTAGCCCTTAAGCATAAAACATCAATGCATATACAAACCATGACATTTGTGAACCCAGTGCATATATGAATGGAATCAAATTTGTAAACTAGCCAAGTCACTCTCAACACAAATGTTTTCTTGGTCCATCACTCACCATATGACAGAATATGCGATTGATTTGGAAATATGCCTCAATTACCACATGCAACCAGCAATAAACTTCAATGAATGATAAAAATTCAGAACCTGCAACTCAATTAGACATATATAAAGCACTTCATAAATGTTACTTCATTAATAACAAAAGCATATAAAACAATGACAAGAGAAACTACATTGGAAGATGAAGGGAACATCAACTCTCAGTACAAAAGCATAAATTTTCAATAAATAAGGGAATACTTTCCCCTCAACTTATTAAAAACCTGGGAATATAGACCTCATTTCTTCTATATATTTTTAGATAAAGCTCTTTTAATTGCATTTGCTCATATGGCTATAAAAGTATCTTAATATATACTCCTGATTAGATTATTAGTTAGTTTAAGCCTCCCTATCCACAACAAAGGCAATCCAAAGAGAGGAAGGAAGATTGCACCATTTAGTTTAGAGTTAAGGGAATGCGGAATCTATGCAGAAAGGGCATAGAAACAGTGAGACAAGAAAGAAGTTATGAAACAAGATCAAAGTTGAAGAAAAAAGTAGTAGGTGCTGAAAAAACAGGACAGCAGTGAACCGGAAAAAGATGGTTCTCAACATGACAAAAGCATTTTATTTCAACAAAAAGAAGGCCTACCTAACTCTCAGTTCAGGCCCTCCCATTGTCCCCCTGGGAGAGCTAATTCCCATAGATACAATATTTGTATCCCCCTGAGGAAATACCTACTCATTATCATTAGTTTATATCCAATAAAAAATCTAAAAGATACTTTTTGCATACAGTCTGCCAACTACAAAAGTTTACTCATTTGTAAAGATATTGGATGAAGAACAGAAATATTTTAAATTTTAAGGAGAAGCACAGTTTGTCTGCTGATTAAAAATTCAAAACTATTAAATCAAGAATTACTTTTACAACAAACCTGAAGCTTTAAGAATGAGGACTTGGTAGTGACTCACACTTTCCTTCTTGTTAATAGCATCAAAAATTCTTTGCAGCTTGCTTGTAATGGGAGTTTCCAAGAGGGTTAGAGGAAGGTTTTCCCAAGCAATGAAGATGGCATCCCAAAAATCATTTACTGTCTCGAATTGAGGTCCATGTCTGTAGACATTCCTTGCTATCCCTACTCAATTTTTTCTTTTGCATTCAAATTAGTAGAACAGGAAGGATGATCAAAAGGACATCATCCGCTTGAAAGAAAGTCTTGGTCAAACGGGACATTGAGGATTATTGTATTATCTTGTTGAGAGAACATCCATCACCACACAACATTCCTTCATAATAACTGATGCTCTCTGCAACATGTTGACCTAATCAGCTACTGCTTGGATGTTCCAGCACCATCTGAAATCCTATTCTCTTGAGAAAAAAGCCTCCCATATCATGTTGGAATCTCCACCACTGTGCAAAGTTAGAAACATTTCAAATACTTCTTGTCAAGCCAATAATGTTGGAAGCCATCAGAATCACCAAAGTTAATGTTTTTATGATAGAACATAACTCTTCTACTTTATAACATTCCATCTAAGCAGTTCTCTGGCAAACTGTCAACAGTCTACTTTGTGACAAGACATCAGACAGGACCCTCAGATATTTTTGGTATTTCGAACTTTAGCATCAAGTGTTGCCAAATGGTCATCAGACAACAATTAGCATCAGTGAGTGCCTTTGTCTCGGAGATTGCAAATTATCTTCTCAGACAACCCTACAGATTCTCTACCTACTTAATGCTAGGAAATTTTTCTCGGTCTCAACTAGTTTTGCTGAGCCTTAACTGGCAAGGTCTTTCAGAAAGTTGCCAACCATCATTCTACTGTGATGAACTCAAGCCACAATTGCATGTAGTGACAAACCTTGTTTATGCAACTCAATGAACTGACCAGGTTCAAGGAAGAATAATTTGCTAACCTCTGGCAGTGATATCTTTACACTTTGAAAACCCAACTTGAAGCAAAGTGAAATTCATAAATTTCCACACATTTGGACTTATGTGTGGCCTGGTCTTAAATTTTAGGCCTGCAGGCAAGCAGCTGTTGCTTGAAATGTGATGTTTTTTAATAAAATTGATAACAGGGCAATTATTTGTCTTCTATATCTTTGTTATATTCATCAGAAAATGAACTTCAATTAAAAAACTTTCTGAAGTTTAAACTTGCAAAAGTCATTTTATCAGTTTTCAATTGGTTTTAACTGTATAATCAGGATTCAGGAGTGCATATAATAAATAAGTAAAAGTTATAGAGGTAAGTATTACTGTTTTAAAGAAAATGGAAAACCTTTTGAACACTATTAAAATGATATACACTTGTTTTAATTGTAAAATGAAAATTTACACTGCAGCATGCTTTTAAACAATCAAATTAATATGGACAAATATCAGATAAATCAAGTCTGTAAATTGAAACTTTTTATCAACAGATGCAAAATTTACTAAATTGCACTAATTTAACAATTTTCATTTTTTAATAATCTTAAAATATAATTACAAACTGTGCAGTCTAGCAAGCCCTGTTCATAACATAAAACACTTTATAGAGCATAGAAGCATAAAAGTGTGATAAAACTGGAGGCTACAAATGGGGATGCAATAATTTAACTGAGCTCTTTTCAAGTGCTTCTCAATACTAACAAACAAACATACTCAATTGAAGTTGCACAAAATTTTAGATTTACTTACAATAAAAATTTATAAATAAAATTGCAACATAAATAACACTTTAAACTAGCTTCAATTCTTACGTTACTGAAGATACTTTAGGGGACCATTTGGGTAAAAATCCAAAAATTATTGATTATTGGTTTTTTAGCCCATCTCAGAGAATTTTCTCAAAAATCTAACAATATCATTGGCTCGCATGCACGTCCATTGCTTCATCTAATAGCAGTTTATGACATTTGCAGTGGATATTCTCCCACAGTTTAGAAGATACAGGAATGGCAAATATATCAATAGATAGGACTTGAAAATAGATATAGAAACACTGCAATCTTTTCTAAAATTCAAATTAGGTTGAAAATTTGGCAAGACATATGACAAAAAAAATTGAATTTTCAGAAAAGAATTCCTAAAATTCAACATATTGAATTATCAAAAATCAATTGTAGCACTTCTCTAGGAAATAAATTTAGCTGTCTAGATAACATATTGCCAGTTCTGTAACTTCAAAATTATAGGAGATACATTTTCTGTAATGCCCATTTTTCAGTTTTTTGAAAAAATTTATTTTCAAAGTAAAATTACAGAAAAAAATATCAGTCAAAAAGTATTGGATCATTTTACATCTACAGCAAAAAATTTTAAAGAATCCGTCAAAACATGACGGACATTTTTACACAAACGGTTCCTTTATAATGAAATGAAGCACTGCAAACCAGAAAATCATGGACTTGATTTTCAGGAGTCACAATGTATCACCCACAAAAGAAGAAACTAAGAGCTTTTTAGGCCTGAATAATGTATACAATATGAATATTGAATTTTAGTCTGCTACTTTTGCTGAACTGTCTAAATAATACTAAATTTCAGCTATACCAGCTGCTAACTTCAGTGAATTAAAGATAATTTATTACAAAACTTTTACAGAACCTTTACAGATACAATAAAATATATTCTTAATTAGCAAAAAGCTTAATTCTAAAACAAAAATGTTTACTAAATTATTCATTGATCAGTGCTACAAAGGTAATAGCACAGCAACAAGATAGACTTGTAAATTTTTTTCATTTGCATGCATGCATTCAAAAAATTTTAAATGTTCGGTCAATATTGAACATAATGTTGTCAACGAATTTCATAATTTCGTTGGTATAGATAGGTAATATAGTCGATTTTAAGACGTTTTACACGAATGACAATGTGCCCGGAAATGCTTAGTTTAGGAGATATAGGATAAATAACGCTAGGTAAGAATAGCATTAACGGCAGTTTCGATATGGCTCTTCCGGCGTTTTGCGGACGCGGACCACGCCAAGTTTTTTGGCGGGAGTCATCGGCCTCAGTATGGTTGAGTTAAATTAAGATATTTTAGGCTTACTTAGGTTAGGATACCTAACTAAATGACCTTTACCATACCTAACCTTACCTATCGTTACGTCAGAACCGGATTTCTGCTTATTTACCTCTCCGTTTGTTCAATTTTATATACGACGTTCCTATAACTTCAAAGTTAAATATCTCCAAAAATAAGCATTTCCGGGCACATTGTCATTCGTGTAAAACGTCTTAAAATCGACTATATTACCTATCTATACCTACGAAATTATGAAATTCGTTGACAACATTATATTCAATATTGACCAAATGTTCTTGCAATTACAACTATAAACAAAACCTGCCCTTTGCCATTTCAGGAAATAGATTCTTAAATTAAAACCTGCTCAACCACCTCAATACTGAAGTGCATACAGCATTACAGATAATCATACAACTAAGAATATTTAATTATAACTGACAATATCAAATATGCTGTGTGTAACTTGAAAGAGATTCACTATTACCTCTCTGTTACAAATGAATAAAATATTAATATAACTGCATCAGTTTAAGCTTATTTGAGACATTGGACATTGATCAAAAGTACAATGATCAATCAAAATGCAATACCAGCGCTTGTTTTGGAAACCAAGCCCTCAAATTACATATAAAATATTCTCTGACAATAAAACTAAAGTGATAACTTATTCAATGCTATCCAAAATTATAGAAAAATTGGTAAATGTTGAGGACTTGACCATAATCGATTTTCCACTTTTTGATCAACAAAGATTGTTGATGAGACCAAAATATACAAGTTTTCTTCAATGCACTTTCCGGCGGAAATGAGTATTTTAAAAGTTATGGCGTTAAATGAGTTACCGGAACTCCAGTGTGCATCACCCTATTACAAACGTAAAGAGGTTGGGTCGTGAGGGGTAGCCACAGTTCTTTTAGTTTTATAATTTTCACTAAAAGAACTGTTGCTACCCCTCACGACCCAACCTCTTTACGTTTGTAATAGGGGGTTTGCTCTTCGTCGGCTTGGTTGGCGCGCGGGAACGCCTGTTTACATTCACGTCGGACCGCGCGGTATATTTTTCCCCGCCTCAAACACTGGAGTTACGATAACTCATTTAATGCCATAACTTTTAAAATACTCATTTCCGCCGGAAATCGCATTGAAGAAAACTTGTTTAATTTGGTCTCATCAACAATCTTTATTGATCAAAGAGTGGAAAATCGATTATGGTCAAGTCCTCAACATTTACCGAAAAATTGATTAATGTAAAGAGTTTGCTAGATTTTGATTTTTAGGTTTTCGGTGCCTAAACATAGTTAATTAGTTCGAAATAAACCAGTTTTCTTCTATGCCTTTTCCATCCCAAATGAGTATTCAATGAATTACAGCGGTAGGTTTAGTTTCATCTTTGATCACAAATGCGCTTGAATAAACATCTACTCATTGATTTTTGAAATTCTGTTGCTTACAGCATGGTAATAACATCAAAATAAACTACTTTTCTTCTATATACTTTTTTTGCCAAATGAATATTTTATAAGTCAGCGCAGTAGGTTTAGTTTCATCTTAGATGACCGCATTGGAAGCAAAATTCCATTGCAGTGTTGCCATCAATGAATTACTTCCTGCTTCAAAAACTTGAGTTGCGGTAACTAATTCACCGCTAGAACTTGTAAGATACTCATTTCCGACAAAAAGTGCATAGAAGAAAACTTGTTTATTTTAATCTAATTAACTAAGTATATGCACCATGAATTCAAAAATTGATTACTAGCAAATGTTTAACATTGACCAAAAAATTATATATCATGTTAGAGTTCCTGATAAGTTTTCTAAACTTAACATCAACAGGTTTGATTAGTGGTCTTCAGTTCTACTCTTATCCAGCATATTTAAAACAAATAATACTTCATGTTCAAGTATAGGCAAGAATTGCATGTTCTAAGAAGCAATTTAACAAAAATCTTCAGGTCAGAGTACTTTGAGAAGGTAATTTGAATACAATAGGTCATAAAAATACTTGACAACTTTTAGTGTAGTTAAAAACACAATAAAACATCAAGTTCTTATCTAAGTTTTGATTTAATTAAGCCGCTTAAGCAGTATAAATAATATCTTGAACACTGCAAAGCGTACTGATCTTTAACAACAGAAAAACATAAATAAAATTCATAAACACATTCATTGCGTTTTGCTGTTGGTTTGGTTAGGTTATAAGTAGCAGAATTGGAAAATCAATTTCACTACTTGAATAAATTTTCACTTTTTCTAAGAAACATGAGTTATTTCAGTTATTTTTAAAAAGATCACGAAACACAAAAGGTCATTCTTTTATACCGGTACGCGAATGAAAAATTTACTAGGCCTAAATGGTATACATACGGCACTATAAGCGGGGAACGAGCTAAGCGTTAACTTACATCACTATGAACAGGATCATAACAAATTGAAACCTCATTACTGTTCACATGAAACATAATACCTCTCATATAAACTTTGCTTCGACCATAGCTACCACAAGTGCTTATCAGCTGGCGTCCTCTCACTCTTCTACGGCGAGTTCCGCTTAAAGACTAAAAAGCCGACATCGGTTATTTCAAGTGTTGACGCCACGGTGTTGACGCGTATCGTTATCAGTGTTTTGAAGAAGAATGAAAGAAAAACGTTTATTTCCAAGTTGCCACATGAAATACATGCCAACATATTGGCTTTTAAAAATTTCTTAATATAAGACGTCCTAAAACCAAAGTTCCATACGCGGATTACTAATTGACAAACCATCCGAGGTGTACAAATAGATAAGCCATACTGATGAGAGACTGATAGAGACACACTGTGGAAAATTGGAGAAATCAGAATAGGTAGAACAAAAGAATACAAATATCTAGGTTGTATGATAAGTGAAGATGGATGCACTAGAACTGAGGGTGAGAAAGTGGCAAAAGCTATGCAGTGGAGTGGACGATTAAGTAGCGTGGCCAGATACAGAGCAAACAAGTATGAATGTGTGAGAGGAATGTGGAAGTATGTTGCTGTACCTAGTGTCACGTATGGTATGAGTGCTCTTGCCTGGAATGGAAGTGATCTTGAAAAGCTGGATGTAATACAAAATAAGGTAGGAAGGTTAGCATTGGATGCTCCAAAATGGACAGCTACAGAAGCCATTAGAGGTGACCTTGGGTGGAGCCTATTTTCAGAAAGAATGATGAAAGCGGTGCTGAATTATAAGGTGAGAATTGAAAGAATGCAGAATAGCAGATTGGTAAAGCGAATTTTTGAATAGAATCTGAGTGTATGCTATTGGGAGAAAGTGTGTTGGGGGCATGCAAGGAAGCTTAGTATGCAAAAGATTATTCATGTTAGAATTGGGAGACCTGTGGATGACTGGAGTTTAATAAATCCTGGAGGTGTAGGGCCTGAGTGGGACTGCAAGAGGTGGAAGAAAGAGATTGAGAGGCAAACAAAAGAGTATGGGTTTGTAGCGAACCTTCGGCACGCAACTCAGTATAAATTTCGGAAATTCTCAAAATGATCATTAAAAATTCAGTAAAATAAATCCAACCATCAGAATAAAATTTCATTACGGAATTAATTAACTTCTATCCTCAACTCTATTAAAATTGTGCACTGAAAAAATTCATTCTCTAAGAAATCACTTTTGCGTTGTAACGAAACCCTCCATGACGCTGTGTCGGCAACATTTTCACTCGCACTAGCGCCACTCGTACCAAGTCATTGAAAGTGTGTGCACCGCGTGTTTTCTCTGGTGAGAATTAAAGTATTGTGTGTGACTTTGCTGTTCTACGGGTAACTACATTTATGTATTATATGTAAACCGTCAATAATATTATTGTGTATGTATTAAGAAAAATTGCCTAAATTTTCCAGAGTGCTAAACGCTTAGGATGTGCTGCCTTCGCAGCAATTTAGGAAATTTCTATTTTCAAACAGCGGTAGAAAATTTGTGCCTTCGAATATCGAGGGAACCAGTCCGCACGTTCACTCGTTTTCCGGAAACGCTCTTTTCCGGTACATTAGGTATTTAAACTCTGCGAGCTGAGTAGAGGCCGCCAGTTGTGTTGAAGTAGTGTGTAGACTCCAGAGAAGGAAATGTAAGTAAAGAGTGCTAAATATTAAGTGCATTGGGTCCCTATAGATGTCTGTTTTGTGTCTCCTACTAGACAGTGAATTCTTAGGTCCTAGAAAAGCTAAAAGATTTCAGGGGATGTTAGAATGTGTGCTGTCACAGTTTTTCTGTTTGTGCTTTTACAATTCTAGATACTGATTCTTCATTCGCGGTGCCAATATAATGTAATGCTGTGTTTACCTATTTGTACCTGGCTCAAATTGTCTAGTGGTATTGCCCTGTGTTGGACAGGGTTGTGAGACTTTCTTGCAAACACTCAGTCATGTTTTGATTATATTGTTGAGCCTGATTTGATCTGTGCTTGTCAGTGCTACTTAATTTATTTGCTGGAATTCACAGCTGGATTCATTGTGCTCAGTTGTTGATTTGATCTAAGCACATTGCATTATATAGATCCTTGTTATCATTCACGATTAACGTTAGTGGATTTAAACTCTGGTATTTGGACTCTAGAATTGTGTAATTCCTCACTCAAGTTGCTATTTTACCAGTCTGTAGAGTGTGGTGGTTTTTGCCTATTTTTATTTGTGTGATTTTTACTGTGCTGCGGATATTTTATATTGCCTGGTTGATGATGTGTTCATGCCTGTTAGGTAACTATTTACTTGTTCAGAGGTGTCTAAGTGTGCCCCCTTGTTCACTTATTAACCACCTTTATAGATGGGTGTGTTTTAACTATGCCCAGGTGGTACTATAGATTGATAGACTTTTGTGACTAGTCATGTGAGTCAGAAACAACTCAAGTTGTCAGGCACTGTTTACGTAGGAATAGCTGTGTAACTTTAGTTCAGCGTCTACCGGGTTGGACATGCATTTTATATGGGAATAGCCGTGTAACTTCAATTCAGCATCTACCTGGTTGGACATTAGTGTGTAGAGCCTACTGCCTGACCTTAGTATTTAATGAGGGCCTCATTAGGTTGACTGGTTATATCTGATTGTGCCATTGGGATGCTCGTATGAAAATTGTACTAAGTCTCGCCAATGATTTGGGTGTTGAATGAGCCGCTGAAGTATTACCCGTGTTCTCTGAATTAGATTTTCTTGTGCCAGTGATGCAGTTCTGCCCCAATTTTTGCGTCCTTATTTTCTGGTTTGCCCTCTGAATCACTTTTAGATATGCAATCTCTAAAAACTGTATATTTTTTGTATTACTTTTGTGCTAACTAGACCTTTCTATTTCAGGAAAATTTATGTACCATAAATGGCTGCTTAAGACAAGTTTTGCATCATCCGTGGACTTTTCTGAACCTTCCCCTCGTCGATAGAAATTGTTGAGGCAGTCACATAGGATTTTCCTTGCCCAGAATTTGGGTTCCCCACAGGCCATTTTTCCTTGTGTATTGTTGTATATCCTATCTTAAAGTTTGTAGCAAACAATTCACGATTCAATGTAAGGCCATTTTTAGGGAGTTTTCCCCTTTGGTTCTTAAAATAATTTTATTTCAACATTTCAATATGATGGCATTTTATTCAGGCTAGAAATTCTCCTTTTCTTAAAATGATTTTATGTCAACATTTCAATGTGTTGTTATTTCTCTTAAGGTTAGGATTTCCCCCCCTTTGTATCAAAAATAATTTATCATGCCAAAATTCAGTATGGTTATTTGTTTATCAAGCTAGAATTCCCTTTTGTCAAAAATATTTTTGGCCCAATATTTCAAAATGTGTTTATGTTTTATCAAGTTAGGCTAGCACCAATTATTTTTTAGTCACAGATGTATTCTTCTGAATGCATCTAGTCCTGCATCAATTACCAATTATTGCCCCAACTGTGTCTCTAAATTAAAGTAGGTAGTTAATCAATTAGAAAAACACAAATAATTCTTGATTCTGAAGAATAGATAGTTAGTAAATTTAATTAAATAGTCATTGTACATTGTTTATTTCAGTTAGGAAAAACTGGAAACATGAGTTTTCTAGTTCAATTGCATTTAGCAAATGCTGTAGATTTTTTTACCATAATTAAACAATTTAAACAATTTAAACAATTTATTTACCACAGGAGATACAGAGGTAGAATGTTTCTTAAGTCTAGTACAATGGACAAGTTTGAATATAGCTACCTGTGGGCCCGAATAAGTTCAGCGACTTCTAGGGCATCCTACCATCACGCTATTCTAGGGTGTACAAAAGTTTAACCTAGTTCACTTAACCTAGTTTCGCATTAGACTGATCATTGAGATAATTAACTCGATATTTTACAAGTCGGCTATATTTAACAGTATGTTTGATAAAACGATTCAAGAGCAGAGAGAAGATTGGTTATGGTACACAAGGCAAGTTACATTATGACATTATCATTAGTTACATGTAGGAGGCAAGATTTCGACACGGTGATCTTACACTACTAGTATTCTGATAGGAAGTGAGACTCAAGATGTCTTTTGAATACTTTGTACGAATTACATTCACGGATCTCTGCAGGTATAGAGTTCCAAGTTTTGGTTCCAACGAAGAGAATACTGTGTTGCGACCTGGCCTTTGAATAATAAGGAAGCATGAATTTACTTCTATTTCGGGTTAAATGGTCGTGATGACCAGTTTGCGCAGTCAATAATTGTCTTAGGCTATTGTCGCCATCATTTCTTAATGTTTTGTAAATGAAATTACAGATGGAGATTTTGTAGAGATCCGAAAGTTTAAGTATTTGTAAATTTTTGAAAGAATCATTTGTGTGAGCATTATATTCTAGGTTCTTTACCGCTCTGACAGCCCTTTTCTGCAGAGTAAAAATTTTGTTGGTTTTATTTTTATCAGTTCCGTGCCATGCTTCTATTCCGTATTGCAAGTATGGGGAAATGAGCGTACGGTAGAGCATTTGTAAAGCTGTTTCAGGCAGAAAATTTTTAACTTTATTTAGGATTCCGATGGATTTTGATAATTTAGAACTAATATGAGTGATGTGCTCTTTGAAGGTCAGATGTTTATCTATTATGATGCCCAGAAACTTAAATGAGTTGGTTTCTTCGATTTCACCTTCGCCAATTTTAATGCATGGGAGAGATACATCTTTCTTGTATGAGAAAGTAATATAATTTGTTTTATCGATATTTAGGCTTATTTTATTAGCTTTGAGCCACGATGAAACCTTGTGAAGTTCAGTATTTATACTCTCCACAATCATAGCAGGATTTTGGTTCGGAAGGACCGCAGAAAGCGTACTGTCATCGGCAAAAAGTATGAATTTGAAGAATGATGTAGATTTTA
Source organism: Morinoia aosen (assembly GCA_030386875.1). NCBI lineage: Eukaryota > Metazoa > Arthropoda > Malacostraca > Amphipoda > Talitridae > Morinoia > Morinoia aosen. Next base: position 34,880,768 of record CM059577.1, read on the forward strand.
CAATATCATTGATAAAAATCAGAAACAAGAGAGGCCCGAGAACAGATCCTTGTGGAACTCCATGGCTAATTGTCTGTGGGTCTGATTTTGCGTCGTCAATGACAACGTATTGCTTCCGATTTGTTAGGTATGATCTGAACCAATCATGGGCAATCCCTCGAATGCCATAACAGTGTAGTTTCGATAATAGTATTTTATGGTCCACACAATCAAATGCTTTTCGGAAGTCAAGAAATACAGAGAAGACAGGCTTTCCTTCATCTATATTAGAATATAGGAATTGTAAATGATTTAATATAGCCTGTGTTGTTGATTTTTTAGAGCGAAAACCGTATTGTTTATCGTGAAGAAATGATTTTTGTTCAAAATAAGAGTACACTTTTTTATACACAATCTTTTCGAATACTTTGCTAATAATTGGTAGAATGGAGATAGGTCGATAATTGTTTACACAGGTTTTTTCACCACTTTTAAATATAGGGGTTACTCTAGCAACTTTGAGGGAGTTCGGGAAAGTGCCTAGTAAGAGAGACTGGTTAATAATATTTGATATCAGTGGGGCTACAATGTCAGCAATAACTTTAAGTACTTTAGTCGGAAACGTTTGTAACCCACTCGATTTATTTTTCATGTTGTTTATGCACGTAATTACATCGGAGGAGTTTGTAGGCGTAAAGAAAAAGGAGTTGGGTTCTCGAATATGATCCATAAATTCCAGGTGATCAGTAGGTTCACTTGGAATACCATCAGCTATTGTTTTCCCTACGTTTACGAAGAAGTTGTTAAAGAGATTAGCAATTTCTTTCTTCTCATGATATTTTACATTATCTTGAACAACATATTCAATTTTCTTTTTATCGGCATTATTCGGTTTACAGCAGGAGTTAAGGAGATGCCAGATCTTTTTAACGTCAGTTTTGAATTGAGTAAACTTGAGCGTAAAGTAGTTCTTTTTTGATGTTCTTATCTGGTTTGTTACATAGTTTCTAAATCGGTTATATGTTTCTCTAGATATTCGTCCTTCGCAAAGGAGGGCTAGGTACGCTTGACGTTTCTTTATATTTATCACGATGTCTCTGGTAATCCAGGGCTTATGTTTATTTTTCGGGGTAACTGTACGAGGTACAATTGGGCAACACTGATTGTATGCGGTCATTATAGTTTCAGTCAACTTTAATACTGCTTCATCAATGCTCGTAGTATTATTGTTTTGTTGAGAGATGTGCAATGTAGGCATTGATTCTTCTAGAACGGTGCGCATTTCTTCAAGATTTGATTCGTTTATTTTACGATATGAGTAAGTTTCAGCCCGTGCCTTGGTGCAAGCAATATAGACATTTTTCTTAATAAGAAAAACTGGGAAGTGATCTGATAAGTCAGAAGTAATTATTCCAGCAAGAAAATCACTAGGGTCTGTCATAAAGATATTGTCAAGCAGCGTAGCACACTCTGAGGTTATTCGTGTAGGCTTTGTAATGATCGGAAGGAAGGATTGAGACTGAAAGGTAGTTAGGAAATTAGAGATTGGTTCATGGCTTTCATGTTTCAGTAGATCATAATTGAAGTCACCGCATATTATTATGTCATTGTATAAGGGCCTATTGAACTGAGAAATAATACGATTCAATTCATTCAGGAAGGATATAGGACAGGCTGTAGGAGGCCTATACACCGTTCCAAGCACAATGCGTTTACCATCTCTAAAAAGTTCTACGAAGAGTGATTCTATATGATCCTGATTCATGGTTGCACTTGCTATGGTTCTCGAGTCTATGTGGTTAGATATATATGTGCTGATGCCTCCGCCCCGCTGGTTTTTTCTTAGCGAATGGTAACTATGATAATTTTCAAATCGGATCATGTCTTTAGTCGAGTCATCCAGCCAGCTTTCGGTGAAGCTAATCACGTCTAGGTTACATTTAAGTTCAGTAATAGTACATTGTATCTCTTCCAATTTTGGATAGAGTGACCTACAGTTCCAACACAGGAGTGAGAAATCTCGGTCAGTTATTCGTATAGTTTCGTTGAATTCTGATATATTAGTATACCTACACTCTTGAGAGTCGTTTAGGTTTGGATATATTCTGTTCAAATGATTGAAATCTGGATCGATTTCCTCAAATATTACAGGGTGATCAGTCATTTAAAATAAGTAAAAGTAAGAATTAGGTACTATAGAGCTTAAGACGAAATACAGAGTCAAGCTTAAAGGGATATTTCAGTCTAAAAAGTAGCTCATTAAGTAAGAGAGAATAGAGTAAAAAAGAAAAATCTAGCGCGATTTCGTGAGTACACACAAACTCAGTCCATGAGCGAGTGATAATGGAGTTCAATATCACAACATTGGTGCAAACAGATTGCTAAGGGCGTTTTCGCAAGTTCACATACAACAGGTAATAAATTTCTAAAGATTATGACGACAATGATACAATCAGCTAATATGGTTTACGCGTAATAATAACTGTAGTGGTAAATAGAGAAGAATTCACAGTAACATTGGTTGGTGAAAAATTACTAATTGCGATGTTACAAAATGTGACACACAGTTGTCATAGACGTTTACACACGCATCTATTATTTATTTGTTATAATATTGGAGTTCGATATCACTATATTGGTGCAAACAGATTGCTGAGGGCGTTTTCATAAGTTCACATACAAGAGGGAATAAGTTTTAAAGATTATGATGACAATGATACAATCAGCTAATATGGTTTACGCGTAATAATAACTGTAGTGGTAAATAAGGAAGAATTCACAGTAGTATTCTATTCTATTCTAACTGTAATGTCGTGCGCTAGCGGAATTGATCTTCGCTTCGGCACGCCATTGAACGGAACTCAGTAGGACGCCCAAAGGGAAACGAGGTCTCTTCAGGTTTTTTATTTCTTATCTAATTGATTAATTAAGTGAGACCTAGGCTCAAAGGTTACTGCTCATGCCACCTTAGTTGTCCAGGCAAAGTTGCTGATGTGTTCAAGCCTCTAATCAATTGAATTGGAATAATCCATTGATCGCCATGGTCTCATTAGGGTTTTGCCATCTCTTGTGTGTTCCAGTTGTAATCAGTTGTGTTCTCAAGTTTTGTATGTTTAGTAAGTCAGATCTATTTAATTTGTGGAATTCCCTTGAATTTTAGTCAATGTTTAAATGTCATATCGTGGGAAATGAAGCCATGATAGGTTATTTACACAATAGAGATTATATCCTCGGTAGTTACTTACCTCAAGTCGAGTCACATAAATAATCATTCTTTCCTGATCATTAACTGTAGCAAGAATTCCTATCATAATCACTTTAGTGACAACTCTTACTATTGATTTTTGGTTAGGTCAATTTGTGTATATAAAAATGTCAATAATTAGTCGTTACTTGATTTAGCTAAATTAGGGTAATTATGCTTACCTTGGAAAGTCTCCGAATATTCTAAATTCCCAACTCCTGGAAATTCTAATCCAGAAATCATCCAACTATCTGATTTGGGGGTTAAATTTAGTGTAACCAGTAATTGGTCGCCCTCAACTGTAGCTACTTGTTCCTTTGACCTCTTGGCAATGGCGGCTACCTCCAGTGGTTGTTGCCATTATAACTCATAGGATGCCTTATACTATTCTAATATGTATCCTCTCGATCAATGTTCTCTAAATCCTTCGTGTGCTCTGATCCTCCTCCTCAACTACCAATTCTGTGCACTTTGTGCATAGATTCCGCGTTCCCTCTACCCTTTTCCATATGGCATCTTCCTCTCTCCTCTCGTAGGACACCTTTCACGTTCAAGCCAGGGAGACCAAGGATTTCTCAAATAATAATAAATAATAACAATAATTAGACTGCACGTGCCCTCTCTGGCACAATTCCTAGCTTAAGTCAAGTAATCTTTATGACAATTCTAGCCTTAGTTATGACCAATACAGTCAGCCCTCGACGGCGGCTTAGCGTAAACGTTCGAATTAAACACTGCCAACTCTTAAGATACTCATTGTAAATAGCAGTCAAAGCGTAGATTATTGGGCGGCAGAAGCCTTTAATATTAATGAAGACGAACTAACTTACATTGCCTACCCAGTAATATTCTTATCTCATGTATCAATCTTGCACTCCAATCCGGAGATGATCGTACACGACGCGTGACGATTAATAGTACCCGGAGAATACTAGTTGGGAAAATAAGGGCATGTAGGGAGATTCATGATTGTCCATACGAGTACTTATTGTTGCGACTGCCTCGCCCTTGTTCAGGCGCCAGAATTGGGCCGAGGCACCCGCATATAATCCTCTATTTGAGGCAATCCTGTAATTCAGCAGTAAAGCTCGCAGCCTGGCTTGCGTAGCGACTGTCTCTCCTTGTGTTATCATGCTTGAACAAGTAACCCAAACTAATCTCCCGTACAGAAGATCCTGGGAGGCCGACACACAAACAATCACCTCCAACATTCAATCAACATCCCTCAAAACTCTGTTCGCCACACGGCTCTCAATTCAACTAAGCCACACGGCTACCAATCAACCACCAAAGCCTCAAGGCACTAGCAGAAAATAACTACCTCCTTCATATACACATATAATCAAACTGTTACCGCACCGGCGGAATATTACACTAACAAATCCACTCTCGCCGGGATCCACCCCGGATTCCCTCGAGCCGCGGCACCTGCTGAAGTGCGGCTATTCACTGGACCCGGATCTCCTTCCTCATGAAGTGGACCCCCATACTGCTGCCGTAGTCACGGCACTCAGAGTCGTCAAAAATAAACCCGAGGCGAGATTATCCAGTTCCTTCATTATCCTGCAGAGGTCAATGGTGCAAGTGAGAAAATAGATGCCAGGAAGGCAACTCGAATTACCCAAACAGAAATCCCTTCTGAGTCAGATTCATTCATTTGTTATCAATTAAGTGTGCTCTACCCCGAGCACTGGTGGCCCTTAAAAGAATAATAACATCCTCCTAGTTACTTGAGAAATTCCTCGCTATTCCACCTTTAAAAAAATCAAACTCGATTAGTTCCCCAATTTGGGAGAAGTTCAAAGTTCATATTGGTGACTATTAATAGCATTAATACCAAAGTGTTTTTCACTTGCACAGTTGTCCTTTGTGGGTTGATGAGCGCATGCCAGTGCTGTCGACTTCTGTCGATGGTTGCCTTGAAGGAGGTAGTACTCTGCTCCTCATTATTCAGTAGTCAAACATAGCATTTCCTCCCTAAACTCTTCCCTAATAATAAGTTATTGCTACTGCAGCCTATTCTAACAAACTCTTCATGTTGTTCAATTGCTACTGAAGCCACCTTTTTACAAAACTCTTCATGCATTTCCATTGCTACTGAAGCAAAACCATAGGAGTTCTTCTAGGATTATTTCCATTGCTACTGAAGCTCCTTACTAACAACCTTCGCAATTTCCATTGCTACTGCAGCACAATTGCTACTGAAGCACCATTTGCACCATTTGGAAACACCTGTGTCAAAATTAACCAAAATGAAGACCCCAGAGGGCACGAATGATAACGCAAACTCCGCACTAAAATTGGCACCCTTCGAAATAAACGGCATCGATGCCTGGTTCCTTCAATCAGAACAGTTTTTCGAAAGCCTGAACATAACGGACGAAAAGCGGATGTACTTTGCCCTAGTTAGGAGTTTACCCACGCAGGTGATAGATGACGTTTCCAGCTTTTTGGACCCTAACCTTGATAACCCCTATACCCTCTTAAAGAACGAAATGTTAAAAATTTACAGCAAGGATCGTTTTTCTCGGATTCTAGCCCTTTCGCAAAATCAATCAAATCAAAATCAATCCCCTATAGCGTTGCTCAAAAGCATGAGACGCTTAGCGAAGGGCTATATGGACGACGAAACACTCAAAGCATTGTACATCCAGCGTTTGCCAGCTCACGTACGACCTTTCCTCATTTCCCCTAACGCCCCCGTGGCACTAAACGAGATAGCCCAATTCGCCGAAAAACTCCTCGATCCGGAAATATCGGGCCTGAATAGCCCAGTCACGCCCCCTGCAGTAAATCAAACTAGTAGTAGCAGTAATAGTAGCGGCAGCGCCACTGACGCGCTGCTACGAGAACTAGCTCAGCAAGTTGGAGCGTTAGTCGCTACCCAGCAAGCCGAGCGTGCCAACACTCGTGGAGATGTGCATGCGGTAACTCAACACCAAATACCACCGCATCAGCACGCAAATTCTCACCCTCAAAACCCTCCTCCGTTTGACCGCCAGGCCCGTACAAATAGGTCATTCAATCAGTTTCAGAGGAACGACCCTAGACCTAACAATAGGCAGAATCAAAATCCTCAAGCTAAGGATTTGTGCTGGTATCACCAGCAATTTTTACATATGGCCCGGAAATGTGAGGGTCCCACCTGCCCCATGTTTGCACTTCTTCATCAAAAAAACGGGTACAGCGCGGCGTAAGAGCGAGTCAGGCGCCGTCGCTTACTAAACCGATATTGACTCGATGCCTCACGATTTTTGACCCCTTAACCAGCATTAGATTCCTCATAGACACGGGTAGCGCTGTCAGCCTTATCCCGGCCTCCCAAATAGAGAAACAGGGTACGGGAACCCCGAGTCTTAAAGCCGCAAACGGCTCACCCATCCTATGCTACGGCACAAAATCACTTACCTGCTCCCTCAATCTCAAACGTTCAATGGAGTTCGTGTTCATAGTGGCGGATGTGGACACGGCCATCATTGGTGCAGACTTTCTGCAGAGGTTTGCGCTCGTGGTGGACGTGAGAAACGGATGCTTGTTTGATAGCGAATCCAGTGAAAGAAGGCCTCTCCACTCGGTCAATATGGTGAACGTCACAGCAAACGTGACTTGCAACGTCACTATCACTTGCCCCTACGAACGGGTGTTGGCAGAATTCCCTGCCCTTTCCTTACCTAACGTAAACCCTAATCACAACACGCTGACGGAACACTATATTGAGACGAGTGGTCCGCCCGTTCACGCTAAAGTACGGCGTCTTCCCCCAGACCGATTGCAGGAGGTAAAGTCTGAATTCCAGCGGATGATAGCTGATGGGACAGTTCGTGTCTCAGTCCCTGGTCTAGTCCTTTGATCTTAGTGCCTAAAGCTAATGGCGAGACGCGGATCTGCGGGGATTATAGGATGCTTAACGCAGTCACCACACCCAATAGGTTCCCCATTCCCTTACTGCAGGATTTCACTGCGAATCTCGCAGGGACAAAAATCTTCTCTAAAATAGATCTAAAACGAGCCTTCCATCAGATTCCGATGCACGAGAGTTCTATTAAAAAGACCGCTGTGTGCACGCCGTTTGGTCTGTTCGAGTATCTTCGCATGCCATATGGCCTGCGTAATGCTCCTCAGACCTTTCAGCGTCACATGACGGAAGTCCTTTCCGACCTACCCTTTTTGTACTGTTATCTTGACGATGTGCTAGTGGCCTCGGGGACGCCTGAGGAACATGTACATCATCTAAGAGAGCTTTGCAAACGACTAGCGTCGCACTCACTACTGATCAATCCAGAGAAGTGTGTGTTGGGAAAGAAGGAATTGACTTTCTTGGGTCACCACATTAGCGAGAGGGGAATTAAGCCGCTTCCTGAAAGAGTGGCAGCCTTGCGGAACTTTCCGAGACCAACGACCCAAAGACAGTTGCGCAGGTTCTTGGAATCGGTTAATTTTTACCACCGGTTCCTGAGGAACTGTGCAGAGACCCTTGCCCCGCTCACCTCCTTGATTAAACCTAAAAAAAGAGGCAAACCCGTTACGGTCGAGTGGACTGGGGAGGCAGAGAGAGCGTTCGAGCTCATCAAAGAGAGACTCGCTACTGCTACAGAATTAGCTTACCCACACCCTGAGGCAGAATTCAGCCTGTTGGTGGATGCGTCGAATATAGCGGTCGGTGCTGTGTTGCAGCAAACTGTAAATAATATCACTTCGCCGTTGGCGTTTTTCAGCCGCAAGCTCTCCCCAACCGAACAACGTTACAGCACGTTCGGGAGAGAGCTCCTAGCCATTTACTTAGCGGTAAAGCACTTTCGCTACACCCTTGAAGCTCGTCAATTCATAATTTATACCGACCACAAACCCATACTCAACGCTATCCGAATGCCTCCCGAGCGCCATTCCCCTAGGGAAAGCCGGCACTTGAGTTTTATCGCGCAGTTCACGAGTGACATCAGGCACATCAAAGGCGAGGAAAATACGGTTGCTGATTGCTTATCGCGTGTGTACAGCGCGGTACTAAACCCGTCAGCACCCGAGTTCCGACCCTCAGTACAAGCGATTTCGCTAGCCGATGTCATTCGTGCGCAGCAGTGCGACTTGGAAATCCATAACTTAATTGAGTGCCCCGACTCCTCCTTAAAACTCTCACTCAGAGAAGGCGTTTACTGTGACGCTGATCGGCCGAACCGTTATTACCTGCCTAGCAACTTGCGTTTGCCCACCATTAAGCATTACCATAACTTGTCACATCCTGGGACGGATAGAACTTTCCGCCTAATCGCAGATCGTTTTGTCTGGCCCGGGATGCGTAGGGCTATAAGAGAGTTCGTTCGTCATTGCCCAGATTGCCAAGCAAGCAAAGTCACTCGGCACAACAAAGCCGCAATTCACCCTTGTGCATTTACCGGCAGCAAATTTGACGCAGTCAACCTAGATTTGGTAGGCCCCCTACCTATTTCTCGTGGGTACAGTTACTTACTTACCATGATCGATCGCTTCTCCCGCTGGGTCGAGGCTGTCCCCATCGCTAACATAACTGCAGAAACTGTAGCACGCACTTTTGTCGAAACGTGGATATCCCGGTTCGGAGTCCCTTTGAGCATAACGCATGATCGTGGGGTTCAATTCACTTCCGCCTTGTGGTTAGAGATCTCCAAAATCTTAGGTTGCGTGAACATCTCGACAACGGCGTATCACCCCCAATCAAACGGACTCATCGAGAGGGTTCACCGCGACCTCAAAGCGGCATTACGCTGCTTAAAATGTCACCACGATTGGGTCGACAGGCTACCGATAGTATTACTTACTCTGAGGAACCTGTTTCGGCAGGATCAAAAGTGCACGTCCTCTGAACTGCTTTACGGGCAATCATTACGATTGCCTGGCGATGTTATCGATCCCACGTACCAAACCGATGAATCCCCCAGCCAAATCGCAGATTACGCAGCACGACTAAAGCGCGTCATGAGCGAAGTAGTTTACATACCACCTCGCCTCCCTTCACCATCTGAAAGTTTAGACCCTTGCTTACAAAGTTGCACCCACGTTTACGTCCGGGTAGACGGGGTAAAGACCCCTCTGCGACGTCCCTATGATGGCCCCTTCAGGGTCCTCAAGAGGTCCCCGAAACATTTCATTATCGAAAGGGGTACCAAGAGCGACAGTGTCAGCATAGATCGTCTTAAGGCGGCGTTTTTGTCCCTTCCGGACGACACCCCGACACACTCTCGTGAACCACAACAACCCAGGCTGCAAATCAGCCCCAGGTCAACACCTGTCGAGCCGCCTGGGTTGCACCTGTCCGCTTGGGCTAAGACCCTTCCTCCCACTATGGAGTGCAACGAGTTCGTAGTTCCCCCGTATAACGTTCAAAGAACGCCGTTGGAAACTGGGAATTCGGGTGCCTCCACCTCGGATAGCGCTTCTACTACTTTAACCCCCCATCACGGGAATCCCCCAGATACTCTGTCATTGTCCCAGTTGGGGATCCGAACGTCAACTTTCACAGCCCCCAAGCTTATTCCTCCTACAGCCCCCGAGCATTGTAGCAGGTCTGGCAGACCTCTTCGTCCGCCAGCTCGTTACGCGCAGTCGTAGGGTGGTTAACTCTGTTCTGTCCTTCTCTCCTAATTTTCCTTGGCTGTCACGGCCCTTGGGAACTTCTTCGCAGCCTGTTATCTTTTCGCGTAATTGTCGGAGATCGGCTTCGCCGCTCCCAGACCTTTCGGTCTCCTTTGGGGGGAGGGTAGCTGTAGCGAACCTTCGGCACGCAACTCAGTATAAATTTCGGAAATTCTCAAAATGATCATTAAAAATTCAGTAAAATAAATCCAACCATCAGAATAAAATTTCATTACGGAATTAATTAACTTCTATCCTCAACTCTATTAAAATTGTGCACTGAAAAAATTCATTCTCTAAGAAATCACTTTTGCGTTGTAACGAAACCCTCCATGACGCTGTGTCGGCAACATTTTCACTCGCACTAGCGCCACTCGTACCAAGTCATTGAAAGTGTGTGCACCGCGTGTTTTCTCTGGTGAGAATTAAAGTATTGTGTGTGACTTTGCTGTTCTACGGGTAACTACATTTATGTATTATATGTAAACCGTCAATAATATTATTGTGTATGTATTAAGAAAAATTGCCTAAATTTTCCAGAGTGCTAAACGCTTAGGATTTTCCTTGCCCAGAATTTGGGTTCCCCACAGGCCATTTTTCCTTGTGTATTGTTGTATATCCTATCTTAAAGTTTGTAGCAAACAATTCACGATTCAATGTAAGGCCATTTTTAGGGAGTTTTCCCCTTTGGTTCTTAAAATAATTTTATTTCAACATTTCAATATGATGGCATTTTATTCAGGCTAGAAATTCTCCTTTTCTTAAAATGATTTTATGTCAACATTTCAATGTGTTGTTATTTCTCTTAAGGTTAGGATTTCCCCCCCTTTGTATCAAAAATAATTTATCATGCCAAAATTCAGTATGGTTATTTGTTTATCAAGCTAGAATTCCCTTTTGTCAAAAATATTTTCGGCCCAATATTTCAAAATGTGTTTATGTTTTATCAAGTTAGGCTAGCACCAATTATTTTTTAGTCACAGATGTATTCTTCTGAATGCATCTAGTCCTGCATCAATTACCAATTATTGCCCCAACTGTGTCTCTAAATTAAAGTAGGTAGTTAATCAATTAGAAAAACACAAATAATTCTTGATTCTGAAGAATAGATAGTTAGTAAATTTAATTAAATAGTCATTGTACATTGTTTATTTCAGTTAGGAAAAACTGGAAACATGAGTTTTCTAGTTCAATTGCATTTAGCAAATGCTGTAGATTTTTTTACCATAATTGATTAATTCAGTGAGACCTAGGCTCAAAGGTTACTGCTCATGCCACCTTAGTTGTCCAGGCAAAGTTGCTGATGTGTTCAAGCCTCTAATCAATTGAATTGGAATAATCCATTGATCGCCATGGTCTCATTAGGGTTTTGCCATCTCTTGTGTGTTCCAGTTGTAATCAATTGTGTTCTCAAGTTTTGTATGTTTAGTAAGTCAGATCTATTTAATTTGTGGAATTCCCTTGAATTTTAGTCAATGTTTAAATGTCATATCGTGGGAAATGAAGCCATGATAGGTTATTTACACAATAGAGATTATATCCTCGGTAGTTACTTACCTCAAGTCGAGTCACATAAATAATCATTCTTTCCTGATCATTAACTGTAGCAAGAATTCCTATCATAATCACTTTAGTGACAACTCTTACTATTGATTTTTGGTTAGGTCAATTTGTGTATATAAAAATGTCAATAATTAGTCGTTACTTGATTTAGCTAAATTAGGGTAATTATGCTTACCTTGGAAAGTCTCCGAATATTCTAAATTCCCAACTCCTGGAAATTCTAATCCAGAAATCATCCAACTATCTGATTTGGGGGTTAAATTTAGTGTAACCAGTAATTGGTCGCCCTCAACTGTAGCTACTTGTTTCTTTGACCTCTTGGCAATGGCGGCTACCTCCAGTGGTTGTTGCCATTATAACTCATAGGATGCCTTATACTATTCTAATATGTATCCTCTCGATCAATGTTCTCTAAATCCTTCGTGTGCTCTGATCCTCCTCCTCAACTACCAATTCTGTGCACTTTGTGCATAGATTCCGCGTTCCCTCTACCCTTTTCCATATGGCATCTTCCTCTCTCCTCTCGTAGGACACCTTTCACGTTCAAGCCAGGGAGACCAAGGATTTCTCAAATAATAATAAATAATAACAATAATTAAACTGCACGTGCCCTCTCTGGCACAATTCCTAGCTTAAGTCAAGTAATCTTTATGACAATTCTAGCCTTAGTTATGACCAATACAGTCAGCCCTCGACGGCGGCTTAGCGTAAACGTTCGAATTAAACACTGCCAACTCTTAAGATACTCATTGTAAATAGCAGTCAAAGCGTAGATTATTGGGCGGCAGAAGCCTTTAATATTAATGAAGACGAACTAACTTACATTGCCTACCCAGTAATATTCTTATCTCATGTATCAATCTTGCACTCCAATCCGGAGATGATCGTACACGACGCGTGACGATTAATAGTACCCGGAGAATACTAGTTGGGAAAATAAGGGCATGTAGGGAGATTCATGATTGTCCATACGAGTACTTATTGTTGCGACTGCCTCGCCCTTGTTCAGGCGCCAGAATTGGGCCGAGGCACCCGCATATAATCCTCTATTTGAGGCAATCCTGTAATTCAGCAGTAAAGCTCGCAGCCTGGCTTGCGTAGCGACTGTCTCTCCTTGTGTTATCATGCTTGAACAAGTAACCCAAACTAATCTCCCGTACAGAAGATCCTGGGAGGCCGACACACAAACAATCACCTCCAACATTCAATCAACATCCCTCAAAACTCTGTTCGCCACACGGCTCTCAATTCAACTAAGCCACACGGCTACCAATCAACCACCAAAGCCTCAAGGCACTAGCAGAAAATAACTACCTCCTTCATATACACATATAATCAAACTGTTACCGCACCGGCGGAATATTACACTAACAAATCCACTCTCGCCGGGATCCACCCCGGATTCCCTCGAGCCGCGGCACCTGCTGAAGTGCGGCTATTCACTGGACCCGGATCTCCTTCCTCATGAAGTGGACCCCCATACTGCTGCCGTAGTCACGGCACTCAGAGTCGTCAAAAATAAACCCGAGGCGAGATTATCCAGTTCCTTCATTATCCTGCAGAGGTCAATGGTGCAAGTGAGAAAATAGATGCCAGGAAGGCAACTCGAATTACCCAAACAGAAATCCCTTCTGAGTCAGATTCATTCATTTGTTATCAATTAAGTGTGCTCTACCCCGAGCACTGGTGGCCCTTAAAAGAATAATAACATCCTCCTAGTTACTTGAGAAATTCCTCGCTATTCCACCTTTAAAAAAATCAAACTCGATTAGTTCCCCAATTTGGGAGAAGTTCAAAGTTCATAGGTTGAATAAGTGGAGGCTTAGCATGGTGCGGAAGCCTACACTTGACTGGTATATGAAAAAAGAAGCACCTAAGTTTGAGATGTTCTATGATGGTAGTTTTGGAAGTCAACTCTTGTTTGCTGTGAGATGTAAGTCATTGAGTGTGAACAGACGTACATGAAGGTGGAATGAGAATAATAACAGATTATGTCGGCAGTGTATTAGTGGAGTGGAGGAAACAATTGAGCATTTTGTGCTGGAATGTAGTAAGTATGAGCAACAGAGAGAAAGTTTTATGAATGTGGTGCTTGAGCAGTATGGAGAGAATGAGTGGTATGCCAGATGTGCTGAAGATGATTGCGGTTTGAGCTGTCTTGCTGGATTGGATCAGGAGTGTAATTTGAGTATCATTGAAGCTATGAAAATGTTTCTTGTGCGTGCCTGGAGTAAGAGACAGTGACTGGAATGAGCCAGTCAGGTAGAATGGTAAGAAACGACCCAATATGCCTGGGGATGGTGTTTTGACACACTGGCTATCCCAGTGACGCCATCCAATGGCAGCTTGTGACAAGGATTGGTAGATCCTGAGTAGTTTAGTGGACAAGTCTGGTACCAGGCGCTGAACTCTTTGTGTGATAACTGTGGAGGGAATTGTAGGCCGTTACAAAGGCCCCGACGCTGTCGGCCCTCAATTTCAAGTTCAAGTTCATACTAGGCAAAATAATAGACAAAATATACGAAGCGTACTAATAGGCAAACCATACGTGGCGTGCTAATAGTCTAACTCTGTCAAGGGGTAGTTGAATAGGAAATGAAAAATATCATCTTCTGGGTATTTTATATTCCAAGAGATGGCTAACAACTTATAAATAATTCGAATACTACTTAAGAATTCTTCGAAACTTTCTTGTTATTAGTTGAAATAATCGAAGTAAGAAAAAGACGAAGAACGCTATACCGGAGCAGGTTGAAACAATCCATCGTAAATGGCAATCAAGTATTGGTTAGTCACTAAAGGCCCTTTTACACTGACGGTGTCTTCGCGCTCCACACCGTCGCTCCATCCCGCCAGCCAAATAAGCTCCGCCCACAGCAGAGCAAAATGACCCTTATTGCCACGCTCTCGGTAAGGAGCGGCAATATTCTGCATGCTAAATATTGGCGGTGTGCACTGCCGGTCGACAGCATTAAGTTTCTCTTGAGACCATAGAGAGCATGTGTAGTCATGGCTTGCATATTATGGAGCAAAGAAGAAATTAAAACTCCTATCGAAAAATGTAAAGAATTTCCATGCTTATGGAACGTTACGCTATAAAAACAGAGCGTCCAGAGAAGATGCTTTTAAAAGTATAGCATCTCACTTCCACAATTATAATATTTTAATGGTTAAAATGAAAATTCAAACACTGATAGGCCAAGATAGGAAACAGCTCTCACTATTAAAAAAATCAAAGAAGCATACACAGCGTATGTGAACGTAAAATTAGTTACAGTGCAATTAAAATTGTACAGTGTGCATGGCTCTGTTTGGATCTGACCGAGGGGGTATAGCCAGTCCTCACAAGACCTCGACAAGCATCTGGGAAAAGTTATGAGAGGGATAATAAGGCACTTTTGACTCAGCTTTAGTGAATGGTTTTATTTGAAGGAGCCGGGAAGATCCCGAGACTTGATCCTGCGGATCGCCGCGACTTGATCCTGCAGATCTTGACTGAAGATACTTCGCAGTCCTGAGGCAGTCACTCCGGCCGGTGGACGAGGTGTTAAGTGTATTGGTTTCAGAATATTCAATTTACTGAGGGCAATTTTTAAACAAGCACAACAATCGGTGCGTTGCTCTTTAGGTGGGCAAAGCCTGCTTAATTTTGGAGCAGGTGAGTTTGATCACAGGTGCCGAGCCTGATGGCGATGATGACTCTTCGTTTGAATAGTAATTAAGATCCAGGCACGCTGAATTCGGCAAATGAGAGGATAATTCAATTGTGCCCGTAATTTTAGGCAGTTGAGAATTAAGGCCCGTAATTAGAGAATATATAAGGCTAAAGGCCCAGAGCATAGCCAAATCTAATCCAGGTAGAGAGTCCCAAAAGCGGCCCAGGGAGAATGTTGTAAGTGGTGTGTGTGATGACGTTGAGATCCTGCAAGGAGTCCAAGAGCTGGATGAACAGTCCAAGGAGACATCAAGGAAACACCACTGACAGTCCACACATCGTAAAATAATAAAACTCCCACACGGCAGAATTCGAGAATTCCTACAGATTTGACTCTAGTTAATTTCATTTGTTCTCTTTCTCGTCAAGCTCGAAAGTGGAGAGATAGGACAGAAGCAATTAAGAAACTCTTATACAGCTGCTCTTGCTTGAATTACAAGGCATAAGATTTAAGAATCTTTAGTAATACTTTTAGTGATTATCTAAGAGCAAAATCGGGGATCAAATCCCTGGAACCATGGAAAAACCAGGACTTAACAAGACATGGTTCATGAAGCAGAAGCAAAGAATTACAGCAATTAAGAATTTCGTAGAAAGAAAATCAATGCTTCTTTAAGTACTCTAGAACATCTCTATAAATGTACAAGAAATAACAGAGAAGAATTCTAAGGTTTCACCGATGTAAATCCTACTGAAAATCACTGATAAATATCATTTGCAATGCTAAAAAAATTAAGGAATAATCTGCACAATGAAAGAAAGAAACACTAAACGTTTTGCTTGCACAGAAAAGAAATGTGCGCGAGATGAAACATGAAGATCAATGCGGCGAATAACCCGGCGGCTCTACACGTCGGCACTCGACAAGCCGCCGGCATAATTTGTGCGCACTCGCGAAAGGCAAATGGTAGTGGGTATTTTCGTCACAAGAATGAACAGAATGAAATTAAATTGTTATTGAAATGATTTAAATTGAAATAAGTGCGATTAAACGCAAGGTTCAAGAAGTATGAGCTATAAAAGACGACTCAAAACTTTGGCAAGCATAGACATGAATAACCTTCGTAATTCGTACACATACGAGATTATTAGGAGACGTCTTTAATTATTATTTCGCGTTGAAACATTATTTAAGAGAAACTACTGCAAGTACGCCTTGTAAAAAAAAGAAGAAGATACTATTATAACACATGCTTATAGTGCAGTTATGGTCACGGAGTAGTGAGGGAGGACGGCAGTATCTGCTCCGCCATTGAAAACAACAAAGACACACTATCGACAAAGAACGCCGGCGATTTAGCCGCGTGCGTTCCCGAGTCAGTTTATGAGAAATTTTCGATAGGATACTGGCAAACACAATATAAGTTTTGCAGTAAAAAAAACAATGATGTTAGCTGAATATCTAGTATGAATTTTTAACACGTGAATTTGGAAATGACACGCAATATTCACTCTATATCACCGAGTTAGCACTCTAGATAACACATGCTAGTCTAAGAATCTTAACACTATTTGAGAGTTCACGACACTGAGCAGTTCTTTACGTTTAACACAATCACATGAAAAAAACACATGGCACATATACATTACCCGGTTTTTTTTCTATTCTAAGCCTAAATTTCACTTGCACTTACAAGATGATGTTCGCACGCTAAAGCCACAAGCAAGAGTGAGCCAGCTCAAGTGACGCTCTCCGATGTTGCCGTATCGGGCTGCTTTAAACTCGAAATGTCGATTGATTATTTGATCTCTCATGTATTTACACAAAAACTTCAATGATTACGAATTAGAAGTAGAAAATAATTAATAATAAATTATAGTAAGATTTTTAATGCTAATGATTAATTTTATTTAAATGCGAATGGGAAAATTCATAATTCTTACGCTTTGTAGCGATATGCTACAGCTCTTAGGAAAAGTACTTCAAGTAGACGAAAAACATTCGGCAGTTGTCATTAGAAGATTATTGAAATTGAAGAAGTAAAAAAATACACCTACAAATTAGTAGTTGGTATTTATTTTTTCATTCTATTTTTAGTGTTTTTGAAGGTAATTGGGTAGTATTAAAGTTTTTTAGAATATTAGCTTTTTACTTCTGCAAAATATTCTGTAAATATTCTGCAAATTGTTCTGCCAAGTATTCTGTCAGTAGTGCAAGAGCAATACTGACGATCAGGGCTCACACTGAATATGTTTAGATAAACCTAGATTGAACATGAAAAAACCTAGATTCGTTAAAAATAAATGGAGAAGTGTAGTTTTAATAAGAAAAAAAGTAAAAGTTAACATACGTCAGTAGAAACAATGATGGTAATGCTGATTTTATTCCTATATTTCATCCTAATTCTTTTCTTCAGCGCAAATTTCAATATTAAGTCGACTTTTCTGTTGTGCAAGGCGCTTTTCATTACGCTGGTGACACGCTCTGTTGATGACATCTCGTGCCAATTTCGGCTTAGGCTTCCAACCGTGACAGGTTTTTCATTCTTTCCATTCACCATTTTATTTTCCATTAACCGTTCCATTAACCATTAATTTTCCATTAACCGTGCCGCCATAGCCATGTGCTAGAGGGTTCTGCCGCCGTTCGGGAGACCCGGGATCAAATCTCGGCGCTGGCAGTGGCGATTTTCTCTGTTGGGTATAGGAGAAAAATTCCGAGCACAATACCCCACTCTACCCAGGTGTCTGAAATGGGTACCGGTCTCGACCGGGGAAAAGCGTCATGGCGTCCTGGCGTTAGTTATAAGGCATTTGAAAATCCAATGTACAAGGTGATATGTATCAGGCTTGATTGGAAATAAAGCATCCGTAGATGCCTTCATTATTTTTTTTTCATTATTATTTCTTTGAAACATTGCATTTACCACTTTTTAGGCATCGTTTTCGAAGGGCTAGCCAATTTGAATACTAGTGCGGCAAAAATATGAAAATTTGAATGTTTAAAATAATTTATGTTTAGGCATTCATTTAAAAGAATGCACAACCAGTTTTACGATCAAAATGCGCGTCACCTCACTGCAACGTGCCAAGTAAATCGAAGAAACAGAAGTGGAGCGACGGCTATCCCTGGCTTGGGCGGGCTTGCAAGTTCGTAAGATACTCGTTCATTACGCGTTTTTAAGGTCGAGAAACAGATTGAACACGTTCTACCCCATCTGATAGGCGTGGTTTTGAATCAGCTATTAATTTGCATACGGTGTTGAAACAATAATTCTTAACTGCATTATTAAATTTACTTCAGTTAATGATGAAGTTACTGTCTGACTTTAAAAAAATATATTTAGCAATAAATCAAAAATTAATTAAACCTAGCAACCCAGGAGGGATCGAAAAAACAAGATATCGGTGGAAAACCCAGGAGGGGGAGCCCTGCGTGGCGATTTCTGTCTCTCGGGTAGAAGCGTTGTGTTGAGCGGCAATGTAAAAGCAAGTCGGTGTGCACTGACGCTCAGTCCTCTCGTGGGCGGAGCTATAGCAAGTCCACCGTCGCTCCATACCGTCACTCCACACCGTAGGTGTAAAATGAGCTTTAGTAATTTATTAGGAACATCGTGCGACACAGCACGCACATCTAGAAATGCGTAAACAAACTTACACTCAAAATGAAATGCATGGCTTGTTCAGCATACAAATATAGAGATAATTTTTGCACGAGCGCTTTATTTCATTTGTCCGTTTATACTTTTAATTTCTCCTATTTACAGAAATGCGTTTCGGGGCCGTGATAGATCGATTTATGAATCATTAAGCAAGCGCAATCAATTTGTTTATTTCTGGAATTTGATTCAGTGTTAACTGATCGCAGAGCTTTAGGTAAAATGTAATGTGTCCAGAGGTTTTGCTTTTACGCGAAAAATAGAAATAGAAACATATATATGCACATGTGTGTATATATATGTACGAACGTGTGCATGTGCACACAGATACGTAGACATTCATATTTGCGTGCGCACACAAACACACACATGCACACCCTTACACACACACATATTAATATATATACTTTTTGAAAATGAATATAAGAAAAAAATACATAAAATAAAACGATAAAAAACAACCTACCATCTACTAAATCGAAAATGACAGTCGAGCTCACTGTACTCCTAAGAAATTATTCGGAAAAAAATAACTAAAAGGAAAAGAAGACTTCGAAAAACATAAAAATGAACTGGTTTTTAATTTCTTCATAGAAATTTTTAAGAAAACTCAGGTTACAGTCAAGAAACAAGTGTTATTTCGTCACCATGTATTAAATACGCGGGAAAAATATATATGATAACATACATGTAAAATTTGAGTAAAATTTTTCTCTTTAGACAGAAGCTTAGGTACGTCAGTATAATACGCTTATAATTACGTAATAATCTATCACCCTCTTATGGCATTACCAGTGCGCTAAACGTCACGTTCATTACCAATTCTCAGCAAACTGGAGTTTCTGAGCAATGCCTTGGGAGGTAACAGTTATGAATAAATTTAAAGGGAAGAAATGATTCATTCAGCAGCACAAGTACTCAATGAACTCCTGAAGTTCGGCATACTAGTGGGGATTATTCTTCAAATAATTTTTTTCCCGCGAACCTTTCTTCAGTAGGCGAGAAGAGGCCAGAGGCTCGACCTTCCCGTATGATGCACAGCGGGTCAGTCCTGAAGCGAGAGTACTGAATTCCGAGCTCCGCTTGCCGACGCTCGCTCGTTTTGAACGGCGCATTCACACCAAACGAAAACTTGGTTGAGCGATTGTTTAAACGCTAGGTTTCTTATTTCTTTTGTCGTTATTGGGGAATCGTGGTTGTATATTTAATAACATAATTCGTGAATTCAGCAGAAAAAAATAAGAAATCTTATGCGTTTAACCTCATATTCGTAGAAGCATAGATAGAACAATAAAATTTATGATGGACAAAACTTTACAAATCCTTGTTTGTTAACAGTTGCTCAATTGTAATAAAAAATAAATTCCAGATATAACTTGCGAAGAAAGAAATGAAGGTAAAACAATTTGTTTATAATATATATATTGAAATCCAATAAACACCCCCTCACAACACATATTTATATTCATTGAACGAATATCATGTTCTTGAATCATCTTAATATTTTTTTTGTAGAATGCTTGTATAGATTGACATGTTTTAAACTATCACGGAAGATAATGTGTTTTAATGGATAAAGATCAACAATGTTTTATGTGATTTAGGAAATAATAACTGAGGTAGACTAAGACTTCAAGATCTATGGGAAGAGTTGACAACTGAAATTAGTAAAATGAGCATGATAGACAGAAGTCCCGAAGATCTATCTATAGGTCATGTAGCTTTTCTCCCCAGTCCCCATAGCATATGGTAGACAAATCTAACTAGCCTAAACTTATCACCCATCTGTACAAAAAGTTTACAGGATTTCCTGTATTTGTTATATAATCATACCTGTAACCTTTCTTCGGTGTCAAACTTACTTCTTGTACAATAAATTTAAAGTTCCTGTATTAGTTTTCACGTTCGTTAACTTTAAGCTATTCTTGTTCATGTACTTAATTTTAAGATTAAAATTAATTAATACCTAACCAAAAGTAGTACTTCTGTTAGGATTGGATGGGGGTGCTAGTATCAGCTTCCAAACCCTAAACAGTCACTCGACAGTATTCGCAAAACCGTGAGAAAGGTTAATGAGGCTAGGGAACTCAGCTCGGTCTTTTTATTCGGAGGAACGCCCGTCGGACTGGCGGGATCTTGACTGGAAGATCTTCTCTAGGTGGGCACTCCGTGCCGGCGAGGTCCTGTGGTCGATGGTGAAGTTCGGCGGGATGTAATGAGTTGTGTTTGGGAATTTATAGAAGCCCAATTTAGACTAACTAGTAGCATAAGCCTTTATAAAAAGAACCCGTGACGTTGGTGGTGTCACTTATGGTATCAGCTTTATTAATCCCAAGCTGGACGAGCAAGTTATCGTAGTAGAAGCAGGTAGTTTAGCTAGCCTGTGAGTGTAATCTTAGGCTTACTAGCTTCCAAAAAATAACCCATGTGAATTGCAAGGGAATAAATTGTAAATGAGATCTCTCAGGCCCAAACTCAGGTAAGATTCAGTTAAGGCGAAACAAGACAAAACAAGGCCCAGGGAAACTGAGTGTGTGGTGGCGTTTGGCGATGTCGTTGAGGTT
Source organism: Morinoia aosen (assembly GCA_030386875.1). Taxonomy (NCBI): domain Eukaryota; kingdom Metazoa; phylum Arthropoda; class Malacostraca; order Amphipoda; family Talitridae; genus Morinoia; species Morinoia aosen. Next base: position 34,902,038 of record CM059577.1, read on the forward strand.
CTGCGCTGGATGAGCAGTCCCAGGAGACATCAAGGAAAAATTCCACCACTGACAGTCCCCAACATCGTAAATGATAAACTCCTACAAAGTAGACTCTCCGAGAAATCCTACAGATCCGACACGAGCTAATTTAATAAATCTCTCTTTTGTCAAGCTCAAAGTAGGATAGGATCACTTTAGGTTTGCAAAAACTCTTTCACCACTGCTCTTACTTTAAATAGAGGCATCACATTTTTGAAGGAAATTTTGGTAATAACTACTTGTGATTTTTAAAGAGCAACAATATCGGTGATTCCATTTTGTGGAATTATGGCAATTTCGTGTGACTGAATAACACGTGATTTATGCAGCAGGAAGGAATATATAAGAAAATAGCTAAAAATGCATAGGATGAGAATTAATAACTTTTTGTGTACTCTAGAACATCTCTATATCCGTACGAGAAATAACAGGGAAAAAATCCTAACTTTCATTAAGATCAATCATACTGAAAAGCACTGGCAAGCATCATTGATAAAAAAATAAGGAATAATATCTACCTGAGAAAAGAAACACTAAACGTGTTGCTTGCACAGAAAGAAAATATTCGCAAAACGAAACATGAAAATCAAGGTGACAATGACCCGGCGGTTTTTACGTTTCGCCATTTGCAATAAACCGCCGGCATAACATCGTAAGCGTTCACGAAGTATTTTGTACGCGAGAAGTACGCGTTTACGATGGTAGATGCTAGTATGTATTTCTGCCGCAAGAATAAGGAAAAAAAATTGATTTAATTTGTTGATAGTGATTTATATTGAAATAAGTGCGATTAAACGCAAGATTTAAGGAGTACTGAAATACGAAAAAAACTAAAACTTTAGCAGGCATATGCATGAATAATCTTCGTACTCTATAATCCGTACGAAATTATAAAAAAAGGCATTCCCAATTATTATTTCACGTCAAACACACTTCAGAAAACTACTGCAAATATGTTGTGAAAAAGAAATATTATTCCACGTGCATAAAGTACGATTTTAAATCACAGAGTAATGACACGAGACGGCAGTTTTATTCTCCGCAAATTTGGAAAACAAAGACGCCGGCAACAAAGACTCTATCAACAAAGACGCCGGCGGTTTTAGCCGCGCTCTATCAACCGTATTCGTGAACGGATCTTGAATTAATATGACAGCTGCAAAATGTATAACTTTGTAGTAAGGCACAAACGTAGTTGGATAATATAATGACTCGACACAGGAAATGAATCGTGACACGCAAATTTATACGTTTTGTCACGTCGAGGTAGCACTCGAAAATGAACATGCTAGTCTAAGAGTTTTAACGCTATTTTAGAGTTTATCCCTACATCACGACGATGAACAGATCCTTAAGTTTATCACCATGCACACGGAGAATTTACACTGTATACTTTACCGGGTTTTCTATTCTCACACTTAATTTTCTTTCACTTACGAGGTGTACGCACGCTAGCGAGCCACGAAAAAAGAATGGGTCAGTTCAAGCGTCGCGCTTGGATGTTGCCACTTCCGGCTGCTTTAAAACTCGAAATGTCGATTGATTATTTGATCTCTCATGTATTTACACAAAAACTTCAATGATTACGAATTAGAAGTAGAAAATAATTAATAATAATTTAGAGTAAGATTTTTAATGCTAATAATTATTTTATTTAAGTGCGAATGGGAAAGTTTATAATTTTTACGCTTTGTAGCGAATGCTACACTTCAGAACTTGAAATTAAATATAATCACAGATAATTTTAGCAATTCATTACCTTAATCTGTAAAAATTTCTATAACCCAGCTCTAGGCTTGTATTTGGTTCTTGAACTCTAGTTTATTATCCTGAATACGTCCCAATGAATACACCATTTGAGCCAAGCCGCACTTACCTCGTAAATTTTCCGGATGCCAATTCAGATCGCCTCCAACCTCCATTAAGCAAACATCATCCATCAACTTTATTACTTATACAAACTTGAGCCTACTCAGCCTTCGTCTTGAACACCGTGCGAAACCTGCCTGCAACCATCCCTGGGGCACCGGTAGTTTTTCGTCAGCTTCGCTACGCTCTCCTTCCCTTCTTCCGAGGATCGAGCGGACAGAGGATGAGAGGCTGAGGCGCCTTCCTTGCTGCTGACCTGCACCACTCACCGTCCACTCGCCTGACTGCGCTTCTCGGCCTCCTGAAGCTCACGAGTACTTGTAGAGGTTCGTAAACTATAAGTTTAGGACCAAATACTTGCCATGCCGTGAGCTGGGTACTTATAACTATAACTCGACCTTATAACTTAAAACTATAACTTACCTTATAACTTAAAAACTGTAACTTACCTTATAACTTAAAAACTATAACTTACCTTATAACGATAAAATGTACTAAACCTGTGATTATACTGAATCCCAACTAACCGCAACTAACTCCACAGAGCACGGATTGCTTCCTCAAGGCGGCACAGTCGCAGACCGCAAGTCCTACGCCAGCCTGTCTACCTGGCGTCCGGCTCTGAGGAGTTTATAGTTTTAGTTGCATTTAACTTCAACGTTAGCGGTTTGTCCTACTCCTCCAAATGTCGTGCCGATATTAATCCTAATAAATTAAAGCAATTTTTTCCATTACATAATTCAGTGTATTCACTCTGCTTTATTATTAATCAACTTTTTTCTATACTACTAAGACTAACCTTAATTAATGTTAAAATATAAGTAAAATTAACTATTAAACTGTAAGAAATATAAAGTGCTAGTTAAGCAACCTTTTATCTTTTTCTAGTCACTTTTTATATAACCCAACTCCATCAATGGCATGTCTTTGGTTTTTGAACTGTAGTCTGCATATTCTCTGAATACAACATTCTGAACGCACCATTTGAGCCAAACCACAATTACTTCGCTAATTTTCCAAGCGGCCAGAGGAAATTCGCCTCCAACTCTTGAGCAGCCTACTTCACCTATCTCATAAATTATTCTTTGTTTAAACAAAGCCTATGCAGCTTTCATCTGGATTACCTGCGGGACCCCCTTGCAACCAACGCAGCTGGGCTTTTGGTTTCCGCGTGCTCTGCGCTCCACTTCCACAAACGAGCGTGAGATGAAGAGCAGAGGCGCCTTCGCTGCTGCTGCCTGCACCACTCACATGGTAGACGAAAGACCACTCACCTGTCCACTCGACTGACTTCCCTTCGCAGCATCACTTGAAGGTTGCTGATACTTTGGAGGATCGTGGACTATTTTTCATGACCAAATACTTGTCATTCCTTGAGCTGGGTAATTTGAGCAACGTTTTCCCTATGCATTCTTTAATCCTTAGCATTATAACAATAACCTTATAAATCTTGCTATTACTGTAGGGTTGAATGTTTCGAACATATTTAATAGCTAAACTATAACTGCTAAAACTACGATATTTATATCACAATAACTTTATTCCCGTATCTATTATGATACGCATAATTATAATGATGACTATACTCAACTTATAAATAAAGTATAACTAAAGTATAACTATAACTAAAGTATGACTATAACTGATATATAATTATAGCTAAAGTATAACTATAATTAACTCCACAGAGCACGGGTACAGCTTGAAGTTGAACTTGAAGGTGAAGGCCTACTGTGTCGGGGCTTTTAACGGCCTTCCCTCCACAATACTTACAATATTTACACAAAGATTTCAGCGCTTGTGTACCAAACTTATCCAATAAACTACTCAGGATCCAGCAATCCTTGTCATAAGCTGCCTATTGGACGGCATCGATGGGATAACCAGTACATGTGCTCTCCGTGGTACAGTGGTTAAGGGATCGGGCTCGTATGTTGGAGTCGCGGGTTCGTATCCCGGCGCTGGCGCGGAGATTTTCCCCGTTGGGTATAAGGGAAAGCTCAAGCACAATACCCCACTCAACCCAGGTGTCGGAAATGGGTACCGGCTTTACGGGAGAACCGTCATGGTGTCCTATATATAGGGTTAGTTATAAGACATTTGAAAAACCAATGCTAAGATCATATGTATCAGGCTTGATTGGAAATAAAGCATCCCAAAGATGCCGATGTTAACATCAAAACACCATCCCCAGGATGGTGAGTCACAACAACCCACTATACATGAATGTCTCCAGTCACTGCCCTTCTACTGACAGCATCGTCACACCGATACCCGAAGTTAGGATCTCAATATTTATTAATTTTTTGCCCATAACTTTAACGTTTTGTGCATCTCGTTTGAAATTTTCCAACATTTCTCCCATGAATAAACGGGTAATCTTTGAATTCATTTCACTTTCTCAATATACTTTCCTCAATATTTTTCTATACCATCAAATGCTCCTGACGGTATCGCCCTAAAATACCTTAAATTTCGCTAAAGTTTTAGTTAAGATTCTTTATGTCCTTTCACGCAATAAAAAAGCTTGTGGTGAGGTTATGTGAAATCAGGCTGTTCTGCTTTGTGCAGCTCGTTGAGAGGCAAAGTTTTCAGTTTATAGTATTCATTATAGTTTTTTGTGCGAAGTTTCCAGTTTCTTGTATATGAATTTTCCAGCTGCTTGTATACATTCCAGTTTCTTGTTTGCAAAGTTTCCAGTTTCTTGTATGTATTTAGACTCCTAGGTTCCAGCTTCAAATGAATGAGATTGAAACTAATGTATAATTATAAGATTGTAGAAAATTTTGTTTCTACTTAATATTTTGAAAAATGAGAGTACATAGCTCATTTGAAGATATGATATGCGCCACAAGAGTATCTCTTCTCGAGGTATTATATGATTTTATACATGCGGGTGAAGGTCAGGTCCCATAGTTTTAACATTCAGCCATAAAAAATTAATAAAGGTGTATGTATTACGTGAACTGGATTACAAGGTAAGATGAGGAGAATTTGAGGGCAATTTAAAGTGTTTGTCTGCAACAAATTAGCAATAGTTCTCAAGAGAAATAAAAGCCTCGAGGAAATTCATAGCAGTAGGTTGGTTTATTGTTTATCAAGGTTATTGTACCAAGCACTCAAGTTGATCCGAAAACTTACGTTTTTCAGCTTAGCAGTTATTTTATTCTAAATTGATAGTACTTTTGAGTACTTATGCATTTGTTTAGTAATTGAATTTATGTATCTAAAGTCACTGGCCAATTCTCGTACATATCAGTTTTCTCGAAATGATTACACTTAAAATAATTTATGAATACCTTACCTGAAGTTAAATTCAATTTTATAAGTTACTTGCCTCATGAAGAATGTTATAGGCTTAAAAAAGAGCTTAAATATAAGCATAATAGAATTAAATGTCATTAAATCATTGCATTAAGTGTAGGTGGTATTGTTTGATTGCAACATAGAAATAATATCTTATATGGTTTCGATCGTTTTTTTTCTTTTACGTTTTTTAATTTTCTTGCTAGTAACCACGGAGTACATCACGGTATACATAAGACAGGTAAGTCCACTTCAAAGGGAACAGCTGCTCGAAACCGTTAGACAAGCCAGCCAATAGGAGACGTTTGAGCGGACACGTCACCACATCCATACCACGTGACTCACACCACACTCGCGGCAGCGATGCACTGACTGCCGTACGTATGATTGCACCATGGCAGGAACTGCCGGTTTTCCGCACATACGTATTGGAAAATATTTAAATAACCTGGAAACTATGATACTGAAAAACTTTCATAATCTCGTATGCAATGCTTAATTGCCCCGTCATAATTAAAATTTTTGTGTATACTGAGCAAAACCTTCATATCTATCAATACAAAGCTCCGTTTGGGACTTGCATACTCATTGTAATTCTAAAATTCAGATTTTTTCTTTTGAGTGTTTAAAGGATAAATCAAATGGAAGTCCTCATGATGTTACTTTATATTTCAGAGAGAAACACCGAGTTCATAGTTCGTCAACGTAAATAACCCACAGGATGAAATTAGTCTGGCAAACAATGCTTTCCGCTTCAAGAAAGTCTTCAATTCTTTTAGAGGACTTGTTGAACGATAAGCATAGGAAGCAGGATTAGTTTTCTACGATGTCCATCATCATTAATGCACATTTATTTCAGAATATATATATATATATATATATATATATATATATATATATTACAGGCCTCGTATAAATTTAAATTACAAATTATAAGAAAAGGCTCCCGACGTACAAATCTTCCGTACAAATCTTTCTCTTGCACCTCTTTCATAATCTGCTGTGCTGTCTTTCTCTTACCTACCGATTTGTTCAGACGACTTTTGAATAATCACCGCTACGTCATATTGCGTTATAAAGAACGTGTTAGCTTAGATTAATTTTCTAATTGCTCTGTACATGATCAACATCTAAATAGTTGAAAATTTGAATAACGAGCATTGTTGAACTAAAAGTATAGCTTTGAGTAACTCCAGGAATAGTGGCAGTATTGCTGTCGTCATTCCAGTAGCTACACTTTTCCCAGTGAAAATTCCTCAATACAGTAAAACATGCATATTATAAGGAAAAAGTAGCCTTGCATTCATATTTATTCGATGAATACATTATTGTAGCAATTAAATATTGAACACTACGTCCTTTAATTAATAAATATTCATATATATAACTATATATATAGACATTATGATTATTATTATATAAGAAAGTTTTAGCTTCCCTTAACCACGACATAGATGTTCCAAGAGAGGAAAGAGGAAGGCACCATTTAGTATGGAGTTGAGGGAACGCGGAATCTATGCACAAGGTGCACAGAAACAGTAAGCTAGGAAAGAAGCTCATGAAACGAGAAAAAAGTTGAAGAAGAAAGTAGTTGGTGCTCAAAAACAGGACAGCAGTGAACCGAAAAAAGATGGTCCTTAACAAAACAAAAACCTATTTTATTACAACAAAAAGGCAGCCTACCTAACCTTTAGCTCAGGCCCTCACATAGTCCCCCTGGGAGCGCAAATTCCCATAGATAAAATAGTTGTATCCCCCTGAGGGGTATATATATACATGTATATATATATGTGTACAGACATATACGGCACACATCCTATAATATTCCATTAGCTCTGGTTAATTATAAATATAAATGAATAATAATAATAATCTCAGTTAACAACAACTTCGGTCATAGGCTATTTAGTTGTCGCTTTGGCATTTCTACCAAAGTTGCTGTGTTGTTGTACGGTGATACACTGAGGTCATGAGTGTCTTCCATCTTTCTCCGCTATCTATACAGATTACTTCAATTACCACGTTATTGCTCGCATATTCCATCTTACTCCGTCAAGTACGATGCAACTCAATACAATACACGTTTTAGCGAATAACAGAACTCATGTCCGACTTCAACAATAACTGGCATAACACATTAAGTACGCCCTCCTTTCGTCGGGCCACAACAATTCTCTAGAACTTCACCCCCATTCGTTACACAGCAATATAGCATTACATAAATGTCGATAACTACCGTTTAACATGAGCCACCCGAAAAGGAGCCGTCATGGACATTCTAACATTTATCACAACATTAGCTTCTTTTTACCCGTCATCATAAGGATTCAATCACCATATGAACAAAGATTGAGGCCAATATAGCTGAAACTCTTAATTTTTACCTGAAGAATCAGGTTGCATGGATGCAATGAAACAATGAATGTGGAAGGATTGAAGCTAGGACCCCAAAGTTGGGGTTCCAGCTCCCACCCTCACTTTGGCTGAGCGTCTTACCCGCGCTGGAACCCTTACTCAACTCCGCGTTGATGAGCGCAGTACGCTCGGCCATTTAGGTTCTAAATTGTACCGCAGAACATACCAACTGCTACAAGACTAAGACATAGGCAAACCGTAATACAAACATTGAAACACAACCTCGCCACTCTTGAACTGGGTGGGTCCACTCAGATTCAACATCATATATTCCCTAATACATTCACTTTTTTAACAAATTCCATTACTTTATGAATAAGTCCCCCATCAGATAACAAGTTGGCCACACTTATGTTTCCTCCTGTCACCGATTAGAAATTACAAATCTTATTTCCTTTCCTGTTGGACATAACAAATTATAAGACTTCAGCTCTAACCAGACGCTTGAAACGTAAAATACACATTTTGTGAAATCTATCCTGCAGAATTGAAATCTCTTAGAAATACCTTTCCGTTATAACACCAAGAACAACGTGAAGAGAACTCTCAAAGAAATGCTATAAATTTAAAAAATAACACCAATCGCTATACATATACAGGGTGGGCCAAAAGTAACCGAGTCTTTTAATTTGCTAATACAAGGGAAACTATGAACGCTAGGGAGTTGAAACCTGTTTAATTTGAAAGAATAATATTTTTGTGGTTTATCAAGGCTAAATTTTGAATACGTTCGAATGAGTGCCACGACTGTTTAGACAAATTAGAGCTCATTTCTTTGTCGTTTCCATTACTCTCCTTAGTGTAGCTATTGAGCTATTTCATATAAAATTTTATTTTCAACTTTTTGTAAATTTGTTAAATTGGCTACATTAACTCGTGACTTACGGGAGCCCCACAAGAAGAAGTCGCATGGGGACAAATCTGGAGAACAAGGAGACCAAGGGATGTTACCAAATCGTACAATTAACTTATTTGGAAAGCACTCTCCCAACAATACCCTGTCTCTTCCTGTTAATAACAATAGTGTTGTTAACCTATAAGAAATTGTTTCTTCTAATAAATCAATTTCAACTTATTAGCGTTCATAGTTTTACTTATATTTTCAAATTAGAGGAGTAAGTTACTTCTGGCCGACCCTGTAAAAACCAAGACAATTAGCATGGGCTGGACAATTTTGGAACACATTACAGCTACTACCACACCTTAGAAGTACTATCGTTGATAAAATCAGAAATCGTGAAAGGATAAAAATGAATGCTAAAAAAAATTCAAACATTAACACGCAAGCTGGAAAGTGAAAATAACGTTTTTGAAACTTGCAAAGCCCTAGGGACTCTTAGAGCGTGATTTACGATATTTAAAAGTTTTGTCTATATTTTACGAAACGTTGATTCGAGATCAGATGTTAGGTTAAGGCTCCCTAACCGCAACAAAGACGTTCGAAATAGAGGAAGGAAGAAGGGACTGTTAAATATGGAATTAAGGAAACGCGGAATCTATGCACAAGGTGCATTGAAACTGTACGTTCAGAAAGAAGTTCATGACACAAAATGAAAGTTGAATGAAAAAGTAGTAGTAGTAGCAGCTGAGAAACAGGACAACAGTGAAAAAAAGATTGTCCATCCCATAATAAAAAATTTATTTCAACAAAAAAAGCCTACCTAACTCGCTACTCGGGACCTCACATATTCCTCCTAGGATCGCCAATTCCCTTGGATACAGAAGTTGTACCCCTTTTATGATGAACTGTACATATCTTGGATCCGGGTCATATCGGCCTAACCAAAATGGGACAATTTGTAGTAGTATTAGTAGTAGCTAGCGCTTCAGTTACTCAAACTATGTCACACCGAAGGTCACATAATTTAATTCGTACCAGTCTCTTTCAAATCACCTCACAAGATGAACCTCACTATTATTTGAAACATCAAAATTATCTGAGCATCGTGGTTATAATTGCAACTCAAGATTACAAGTGTCTCCACATTAAAATTTGTTCACAACACTGTACAGTCGAACGCACTGGGCATCCAAACCCCGTAACCCCGTAGTGGGGTTTCAGCTGCCCACCCATTTATGGCCGGAAGACGTACCGCACGCTGAAACCCCTGAGGTACCAACGTAGCTCGCACGGCAATATTGCAGTTTCTTCATCTTCAAACATCTAAGTCGATACGACGTCTGGCTATAATGCGTTACAGCGCGGCTTCACGTTAAATCTCTTCAAGCAGTGCAACATGGAATAAGAGGGTTAGTCAAAAAGTTCTCAGATAATTGCCATAATTTTGTACTGAACAGAGATTTACAAGTTGAAACCTGTCCTTAGAGCTTCCTTGATAACTTGCAGCTGTTTCATCAGTCCGTGTCAGGTCAGCATCGAGAGAGGTTGCATCTCAAAATAGTAATTTTCAACCTTTCAAATGGCAAATTTTGAGATCAGAGCTAACATCAAATTTTTAAATAAACTAAATTGGAAACCTGTTGAAATCATCGAAGCTTTGCTAACAGCAGGTTTATGGAGACTCTGCACCATGTAGAGCAGTCGTTTATGATTGGATTGAAACTCTCTAAAGAGGGAAGAGTCCAACTTGATGACGACCCATGAGGAGGAAGACTCACAACAGCAACAAATGAAAACATCTCTCTCGTACAGAACCTACTGGAACACAAGCTCTCCCTCCCCCCAATTTTATTAAGAAGGCATTTTTAGGTGGAAACATAAATTACGAAATTGTGTAGACCACAATGGAGCTTATGTAGAAAAATAGAAGTAATGAGTTGTTTAATAAAGAAATTATGGCATTTGTCTGAGAACTTTTTGACCTGGCCTATCCCTCGTATCCCCCTGGGATAGCTAATTTCCTTTGACGCAGTAGTTGTGTCTCCCTGTTGATTAATTATATATTGGGTCCTAAACCCCTTGACACCAAATTATTAGTATTGTGAACTACTTCAAGTCTTCTGGTAGCTTAATAATCGCATAAAATAATTCTAAGAAAAATTTGCCCCTCTTCATTTCAACAGAAGTGCTCCGTGTTTTCCATCATTTGTAAAACTCTGCAATGTACCGCTGTACCACAGAATACTTGGAGAACATGCAAATTAAATTCAACCTAATCAAGTAAACGCAATAACTTGTATTTTGTTCAATGCTCATGTAGCGCTGCAGGACTGTAAATGAAACACAGGTCTTATCGGTGTTATCAAAATGGGACACTGTCGGGGACCAAGTTTCACCAATGGAAGAAACTTAATTGTTTGTTATTTTGTCCCCTTTTTCTTTCACATATGTCTTCCATAATGATGTACTCAGATAGATTGTGAAGTTCTAAACTTCACAAAAAACTTGATGATGAAGAACGTTATCTGCGAGCAACAAGTGTTAGGCTCGGGACAGTTTGAATCGATTACTTTACGACCTGTATTGCAGAAGCCAGGCAAATGACTGATTTTGACGAACAAAACCAAGACTGAATCAGTCCATCAAAAAAAAATATATTCCATTGAAAAAAGGGCTTCCTAAACGTTGCTTGCGATCTCACATGTTCCCTATAGGAGCACTAATTCCCACACATAAAATACTCGTAACCCCCGAGGGGTGCTTCTAAGTTGAATCTATTATGGTAACAATTGAACGTTGAAGAAGTCTTCCTCTCAGTATCAAATATATTTACATCTATAAACACGTACGGCAGCTTCACTTTTTCTGGTTCGAAAATTGACCGTTTCTCCATACCTCTCTTGCACATTTGCAGCCATTTCCTTTTCTTCTCCTTATTTTTCTTGCTAATGGATTGAGGGTCCACTGTCCTCTGTTCCAGAACCTGAAAGGAAAAGAAAAATTAGCAAACTCGCAACAAAACCGCATTTCTGTGATGTAGGTGCAATTCATGGTCACAGTGAGAGAAGTTAGAACTTGCAAGAGATGTGTGTGTGATGAAAGGAGACTTGTGCTAAGATCGAGATGAAGAAGATGACCATGACTCATTGCAAACCGTGAAATGGTGAGTAGGACCATAAGTGTTCACCAGAAAATGCATATGAATCCGAATATCCCTGAAAGCAAACAGGAGAAAGGATGGGAATAAGAGGGATTAGCTTAGATTATTAGTTATTTGAAACCTCCCTATCCGCAGCAACAAATGCAATCAAAAGAGAGGAAGGATGAAGGCACCATCGAGTATGGAGTTTAAGGAACGCTGAATCTATGCAGAAAGGGTGTAGGAATAATAATTTGAGAAAGGAGTTAATGAAACAAGATCAAAGGTGAAGTAGAAAGTAGTAAGTGATGAAAAACAGAACAGTGAACCGAAAAATCGATGGTCCTTCAACATAACCAAACATTTAATTTCAACAAAAAGAAGGCCTACCTCACTCTAAGCTTGGGTCCTCACATTGGCCCCCTAAGAGTGCTAATTCCCATAGATACAAAACTTGATCCCCCTGAGGGGCCCCAAAAAATTAGAGGAGCGAACGAAAAGCAAGACAGCAGTGAACTTGAAAACTATGGTCCAGAAAAAAAAACACTTTTTTTAAACAAAAAAAAAAGGATTACCTAATTCTCAGCTAGGGATCTCACATTTTCCTCAAGGAGCACTAATTCCCATAGAAATAAGAGTTGTATCCCCTTAAGGAGTTACGGTACTGTAAAAATACCCTGTGAACAGTGCGCACTTCTTTCCATACTTACTTTTCAAAAACAAATCAAACAGAGACCTGTTTTGTATAGACGATATTCGACCTACCTCTGGATCACACCACGTCCATCTTTGCCTACCTAGGCAAACTATCTCTACATGAGCACTCACCCACACGCAAAGGAATTGAAGGTGGTGAAGGTGAGAGCAGCTCGTTTCGTTGACCAGCGTGAAGGGGATGAAGGGCGTGCGGCGACGGTAGCTGAGAGGGCTCCCTTCCGTCCGAGCAAGCGACACTCACAGCAATAGCTTTGCGGCTGTTGGTTCTGAAAAAAGAGAATTTCTATATTTTCTATTGCTTTTGACGCTAACGTCATTAATTGTGTGATGATTATGGTGACAATGGTGCCCATCTATAGCACGGCAACGAGATAGGTTAGGCTGAAAAATTTATCAGCCTACAAACAATGCCAAAATATAAAGCAGGGATGATCGGTAAGAATCTATATTTTAAATGAAGCCGCGTGCGTCTGTCCGTCCATCCGTCCATGTGTGTGTGACACCCACCAGCCGAAAGTGTGAGATGAGCGTATCTGTCATACAAGCTTAATCAACTCTACAATTTGCGGTGCCTTAACCCCGCAGATTCAGAGTCGGAATGAATATCACGTGTATTGGTAGGTTAGAATATCAGCAGTAACTGTTGAGACTTTACAAAGTATAGAAAAGCCATAGAAAAGCATCGGAAATCATGGGGAAGCCATTTTGAAGTTCAGTTGATTTGTCGCTGTCACGCTGTTTAGGATACTTAATTACTATTTTTGATAGAAGTTTCACCAGTGCACTAGATTAAGAATATTTTAATCGCAAGTACTGCGGGGTTGGATATATTTGTTTTTAATCCACACCTGAAATATTATTTTGGAAATTACCGATTCCCGTTATTTTTGACGGGTCCTGTACACCAAAAAAATCTACACCTCGACCTTCTCGCAGCACCCGCAGCAAACAGCTTTCCCCCTTCTCGAAAAAGAGGGTGTACCAGTAGTTATAAAATACTGGAAGAATATTTCCATGATAATACACATTGGCTGAGCTGATTCCCTTGATTATTTGGCACACCACCAAGTAAGTGTAAAATGTAATGAGCAATTCGGTTCACATGATCTGCAGCAAATCTCTGCCAATGTATTTATGAAAGAAAAACAGCTCAAGTATGCTACATTAATACATTTATGAACTATAATGCTTCCTATTTGTTCATTCTTGTCATATTCAGTTTCCTGTACTCTGAAATTAGCGTCCATTTGAAAGTAGCTAGAATTTGACAAACATGATTAAATAGAACTACCAATACATAAACAAAGATAGTTTCAAAATTCTATAACAATTCCAAAATTACACCTAATATAAACAAAAAGTGACACTTCTAAAACTGCATGACAGCGTATAAATGAATTAAGTCTGGTAAATAAAGAAGGTTTAACACCAACCTAATACATAAGGAATGTTAGTTCATAAATGTCAAATTTGCATCAGTGTTTCAAATGTTCTAATAAGAACGGGCTTAGAAAATCCAAACTGAACTGTGATATGATATACGCAGGTAATCCATGGACCATTGATACACTCATTCTTCCAAAGACAAATACTGGACGAACCTCAAAAATAACTGATATAATTACGTAGTCTTGTATACTCTCTAACTCTCTAAACAAGACAAGCTGTGCAGAGAGAATAGGGTTAATACTCACTAAACAACGAGCGCAACTTACCTATCTTAGGCAGCTCCACCGTCTCTGTTGTATAATAATAGTCTTTGGTCCAGCTGATCTTGACCATCTTGTAGAGCTCCAGCAGCGACGACGTGATGTTGAGCTCCATGCTCTTCTCTGCCTTCAGTGGCACGGACAGCGGCGACATGCAAGTCGCTTCATCCAAGATCTTAAGCCATGACACGGAGCACCTGAAGGACATATAAAATACCTTCTCAGATAATGTATTTCGTCAATCGAATAGCTGGGACCCAGGTATTGTCATATCAGTTAATTACTGGGTTTCAGGCTTTTTTGCATTACCAGTTGAGTAATAAGGTTTTAGATAATGTCAATTTATCTATGTTGAATCAAGTTTTACTGGTTCTCACTTAGGATTAATTTTTTCTAGCATAAAATTTAGTTCAGGAGTCTCAAGCAGTCATCGTTTAAATCAACGCTATTCAATTCAGAGATTTAACTTGAGATTCACCTAATTACACACCTAATAGCTATGGCGTGTGTAAATGAAATTTGGTATTTTGTGGTTAAACAAGCGAGAGGAGGAAAATCAGTAAAAAACAACAAAAACAACAGAAAATGCATGTCTAGCCAACCAAGAGAGCAAGACAAAAAGAACAGGCACATCAACGCACCTCCAGGGCTCCACCAGATGCTCCCAGCCTGACAGGAAGCGGTTGTAGTACAAGTAGTTGATGGACAGCGTGCAGCCCGCCACACCGCTCTTTTTGCGGTCCTGCTCGGTTCACATCTCATGTTCATATTAAGCACCTTCTTTTGGTTCTTCTCAGATCAAAAAGAGGGCATCAGAGTACCAAAAGAAATCAATGAATATATAAAATTTTTAATTCAAGGTATTTTTTTTTTCAGGTACAAAAAATATGGACTTGCTGTGGAAATGACATTCGAGGAATTTTTTGAGTAGCACAGGCATGTCACGGGGACAGAATTACGTACAAGCACGAATGTAAACCTTAAATATGAGGTGTTTAAAAGTCACAAGCTCCCTTCTAAAAGAAAGTCTCACTTCCCTTTCTAGTCAGACCTACCCTCCTTTATTGGCCCAACTCTCCCTCGTCAGAAAAATGGAAGACATGATGCTCACCATTAAGGAAGATAAGAGGGAAAAGACATGGAAAGATAGAAAGAAAGGAAAATAAAATGTACATACATCTTTCTAGCTAACACTCTAGCAAGTACACAGTAGCTATGTCACATAAGGCTTTTCATTAACAAAAAATTAACATCTCATAAATAATAAAACAGTTCTCTCAAAGGGAGTCTAGGATTTGAAAAATAATGTAACATCTCACATGTAAACTGAACATAATTCGCCTGGAATTATAAATCACAAGCCATCAACTGAACCAAGTTGACTATCATTGTGCCATTTATTTTTCCATTCTGACTAGAGTTCAATCATCTTACCTCCCAGTAGAAGTCCAAGGTGTTTCTCTGAGCTCCTGATCAGCAAGTCTTGCAATTGCAGGCCAAAAGAGTACAGATGAGAAACTCCACAAGTGTCTTCATTTATCTTAAGGTGAAGATGAGCATCTTGGATTGGAGTTTCTGCAGTAAACAAACCTTGCAGTAATTGCTAAAGCTTCTATTTTGCACTTTGCAATGCCAGTATCCATTACTGCCAATCATAAATTAAAAGAATAAATATTGTCAAAAAGGGTCACAGCTTTGGATATATTTGTGATATAATGTTGAAATGTTTACACAGAACAGGTGTTCTTTCCATTTGAACAACTTTTTTCTTCCATTCCATCTTTTTTGCTGCCCTTTATACCTTGATGGGGCAAGAAAATAATTTCCTTCAACAAGAGGAGTCATAAAATGCTTTGATATTTTCTGCCAATAAACATTGTTCAAAATTTAGATCTGGTTGACCCAGGGTTCTTGATAGCTTCTATTAGTTCCAGATTGGGAAGTTACAGAGATGCTTTCAAAAGTTGTTTGAGGGGTAAAAAATCATGTTGAAGTGTCTGTTATAACAATTGAAGTTCTTCTAGTTACAGTTCCAGGAGTTACAGTAGTGAGGATGTCATAGTAACATCATAAACAGTCTGACAAGCTCCTATGTATCCCAATTCATGAGATGGAGAGGCTCTCTTTCAAGCTGCTTGGGGAATTGAGCATGCTTACTTAATGACCACCTGAGAAGAAGAATGTTTTTGACACCTTGTGAATTAGCTAACTTAGTTGACCATTCTTTGAACAGGTAGTGTAATTAATGTCCAACTGAAGTAGGTAGATATCATTATGCAGCATTCATTGAAGGTGAAACATTCCCAGGGCAGTGACTGGCAAGTAGCATACATTAATTTCATATTACTCCAGTTGGAAAATGAGAAAAACTGAGAAAAGGTACAGAAAGTGGTAGAATTATCAATCAATCATGACTAATATTATTTGCTCCTAGAGCAGTAATAACAAAATTTTGATACAACTGATACAAAAACTTGGTATAAGAATAATATGAATTTATATATAACAATAAACACACTACAATAACAATATGTAATATTTGATCAAAACCTGCTTCTTGATTGAAGCATTTCTGTTTCAGTTGTGAAATTCATTTTTCCCTACTCTAAATTGGAAGCAAGGATGGATGAGATTAGTTGAAAACTTTGCACAAGTCTTACAAATCTTTTTCATTCACATAAATAGTGAAATGTAACTTCATGACCCATAAGATTTGTTTCCAGTGCCTCAATCACTAAATTCTTTTGAACTCGTCATTTCCTCTTGAGAGCTTTTGGTCCAATTTTACTTTAATGTTGTCAACGATTTTCATAATTTCGTTGGTATAGATAGGTAATATAGTCAATTATAAGACGTTTTACACGAATGACAATGTGCTCGCAAATGCTTAGTTTTCGAGTAATTTTGGTTTGAAGTTATACGAATGGCGCTCCTGAATGGCCTTATTTGCGCAATAAGGCTGTTTTTGCAATGAAAACGGAAGCTAACCTCTATTACAAACGTAAAGATGTTGGGTCGTGAGGGGTAGCCACAGTTCTTTTAGTGAAAATGATAAATAAAGGTTTCTAGTGACGTTTGTTTACATCGACTGGAAAATGGCTGCCGCCATGGGCGCCGTCATCTTGGTGTCGATGTCAACAACATTGCGATCGTCACCCTAACGCATGAGTTAGAAGCTTTATTTATACTTTTCACTAAAAGAACTGTGGCTACCCCTCACGACCCAACCTCTTTACGTTTGTAATAGAGGTTAGCTTCCGTTTTCATTGTAATAACAATGACTGTTTTTGCGCAAATAAGGCCATTCAGGAGCGCCGTTCGTATAACTTCAAACCTAATTAACTCGAAAACTAAGAATTTGCGAGCACATTGTCATTCATGTAAAACATTCTTAACACGTTCCCTACGAAGGGACCCACCGGTGGTCCCTTAGGTTATTTTCATAGTGCTGCTGACCCACCTGCATTCACAACTTATTGTATATTTATACTTAATGAAAGCTTAATAAAGGCCAGATCCAGTTAATGTTCGCTATTTTCAAAGTTAATAACCACAATTGACTTTAAATTTGAATTGAATATTGAACTTCAGTTTAACCCTTTGCAGTTAACGTGTTAAATGTGTTCCTTTATTGATTCTTTGCAACGAAATTATGAAAATCGTTGACAACATTAAAGTAAAATTTGACCAAGTTTTTTAATAAACTACTCATAGTCTCCAATTTTCCCTTACCCTAATTATATTTCAGAACATACATCTGGATGTTAATGCAAATCTGAACTTCACCCATATATTCTGTTTTACTATTCTCTCTTGTATCAATCGTCCATATAAGATAGTCAATTGGTCTTTCCAACCATTTTTTCGTGTATATCAGCTCTATATAGACAATCACAAATGATGATTTTAAATAATTGTCCCACTTAGATCAATCACAATATGCATCTTGCCTTCAAGCATCTTAGCATAACTGCATTACAATTTATACCATTAGACGTCTCTACAATCCAGCTATATTATTGCATTCAAACATAAACTTGCATTTAAAATCTTCTTCATATGTCAAAAGCCAGGGTAGATTTGATATTAATAACATTTACATTTAGGCTATAGGGTAACACATTTTAGTATTTCTTATTAGCAAAACATTCCCACAACCTGGTTTATTCTTTCTATAAATCTCAAGCAATTGATAATTAAGATCAATACAACTAACTAAAAATTTGGCACTTATTCTTCTCATAATGTAGTTGTAAAGTTACCTTTATATTGAAAATTAAAATTGAAAATCTATGGCACATGCTATCTGCATATAATTGTCATTTATTTGAATAATTAGTTACATATCAACACTTCTCAAAATCTGCATTCAAGTTTAGTACAATCTAATCCAGTATAATTGTTGCAAAATTATTTCATAGACTACATTTTGCAATTTGTAGTGTGATACATGTCTTTCTATTTAAATTGAATCTGATTATTGTATTTTTACTGGTATAATTCTACTGTAAATGTGTAGCGTTGGTCAGTAATCGATTTTGAACTTTTTGGTACATAGAAATAGGTAATTAGATCTAAATAAACAATTGCTCTTCTATGCACTTTCAGTCGGAAATGAGTATTTAACAAGTTATGGCGGCAGGTTTAGTTTGGTCTTTGATGACAAATGCACTCGAATAAACAGCTACTCATTGATTTTCAAATTTTTGTTACTTGAATCATGGTAATAACATCAAAATAAACAACTTTTCTTCGGTACACTTTCTTCGTCAAATGAGTATTTAATGAGGTATAGCGGTAGTTTTGGTTTCGTCTTTGATGACGATCGGGCTGGAAGCGAGACTTCATTGCAGTGATGCCCTACCACGGGATCGATGAATTTCTTTCCGCTTCAAACACTGGAGTTGCGGTAACTAATTTACCGCTATAACTTGTAAAATATTCATTTCCGACGGAAAGTGCACGGAAGAAAACTTGTTTATTTCGATCTAATTACCTACGATTAGACACCAAAAAGTGGAAAATCGATTACTTACCAACGCTACACATATACCTAAATCTCCAAATTCAGCATTACATTTGGAACTAAAATTTGAACTAATGTTATAATCAAGTCTTGTAATGCATATGTGGAATTATTATTGACCAATTTTTCATAGTCTTTTCATCTTTGCCAGGTATTAAATCATGATCAATGATTATAAATTAAACTATTAAACAATTTTGGTTAAAATAATTGATTAGTCACTCAACAAAGTGAAATTTAAAAGACACATTTAAAAAAAGACAGACAATTATCATCATTGAATTCAAGCAAACTGGCATGCCAGCTGTCTAAAATATTATCTTCAACCCCCTTTTTAATTGGCATGGAAAATTACAATTTACTAAGAAATGTTTCAAAGCGTTATTAATTGAGCACATCTAATAAAAATCTGCACGGGATTTTTTCTTACATTATAGCATAGGAACGTGTTCAAAAAAACCTTCAACTAAATTTTACTACCATAAATCCACAAACGATTTGAAACGCCCCCACAAATTTCCATAAATTCACTGATAACGAACTGGTAATAAAAAATTTCACTTTCACACCTTCCACGTTCAAGCTCCAGTGAATAATTATAAGGCAATTACCTCATACCAAGTTCTAGATATACTTAGATTTTATATAAAAATCTACTCGCCATTACGCTCGATTCAATGGCCGGTATTGTTGTTGTCTAACATGTCGTACAGCTGCCTCGATATTGTCAAATATTGCCGACAGGTGGCGTATTGTCGTTTTTCTATTTATCTCGGCTGCTATTCGTTCTGAGCCCGTGACGTCACCGCACCCAGGGCTCTTTCTAGAAATTACTTGAATGCTCCTACCTGTCTTATGTTTACCGTGGAGTACATCACGGTATACCGTAGTTAACCTATTGCGGTAGCACATATTCCGTATACCGTGCGGGTAAAATATTATTAGTTGCTGCTTGAACTTGAACTTGAAATTGAGGGCCGACAGCGTCGGGGCCTTTGTAACGGCCTACAATTCCCTCCACAGTTATCACACAAAGAGTTCAGCGCCTGGTACCAGACTTGTCCACTAAACTACTCAGGATTTACCAATCCTCGTCACAAGCTGCCATTGGATGGCGTCACTGGGATAGCCAGTGCGTCAAAACACCATCCCCAGGCATATTGGGTCATTACTGACCATTCTACCTGACTGGCTCATTCCAGTCACTGTCTCTTACTCCAGGCACGCACAAGAAACAATTTCATAGCTTCGATGATACTCAAATTGCACTCCTGATCCAATCCAGCAAGACAGCTCATACCGCAATCATCTTCAGCACATCTGGCATTCCACTCATTCTCTCCATACTGCTCAGACACCACATTCATAAAACTCTCTCTCTCTTGCTCATACTTACTACATTCCAGCACTAAATGCTCAATTGTTTCCTCTACTCCACTATTACACTGCTGACATAATCTGTTATTATTCTCATTCCATCTCCATGTACGTCTGTTCACACTCAATGACTTACATCTCACAGCAAACAAGAGTTGACTTCCAAAACTACCATCATAGAACAGCTCAAACTTAGGTGCTTTCTTTTTCATATACCAGTTAAGTGTAGGCTTGCGCATCATGCTAAGCTTCCACTTATTCAATCCATACTCTTTTGTTCGTCTCTCAATCTCTTTCTTCCACCTCTTGCAGTCCCACTCAGGCCCTACACCTCCTACATTTATTAAACTCCAGTCATCCACAGGTCTCCCAATTCTAACATGAATAATCTTTTGCATACTGAGTTTCCTTGCATGCCCCCAACATACTTTCTCCCAATAGCTTACACTCAGATTCCATTCAAAGATTCGCCTTACCCACCTGCTATTCTGCATTCTTTCAATTCTCACCTTATAATTCAGCACAGCTTTCATCATTCTTTCTGAAAATAGGCTCCACCCTAGGTCACCTCTAATGGCTTCTGTAGCTGTCCATTTCGGAGCACCCAATGCTACACGTCCTACCTTATTTTGTATCACATCCAGCTTTTCAAGATCACTTCCATTCCAGGCAAGAGCACTCATACCATACATGACACTAGGTACAGCAACATACTTCCACATTCCTCTCACACATTCGTACTTGTTTGCTCTGTATCTGGCCACACTACCTAACCGTCCACTCCACTGCATTGCTTTAGCCACTTTCTCACCTTTAGTTCTAGTACATCCATCTTCACTCATCATACAACCTAGATATTTGTATTCTTTTGTTCTACCTATTCTGATTTCTCCAATATTCCACAGTCTGTCTCTATCAGTCTCATCACTATTTATAACCATGACCTTACTTTTATCGGCACCAAAGTTCATCTTGAAATCTGTACTATATCCATTCACAATGTCAAGCATCCTTTGTAGTTCATGACCACATTCACTAACCACAACCACATCATCAGCATACAACAAACAGCTCAGTCTCTCATTACCAACTTTCAGTCCTAAACCACTCCCTCTCAGTCGAACTGCTAATTCTTCTGTGTACAATCCAAACAACAGGGGGGACAGAGTACAGCCCTGTCTCACTCCTCTAACACTCCTCACTTGCCCTGTTTCCAAATTTCCTAACCTGTAGATAGCACTTGTGTTCTCATACAGACTCTGTACAATGTTCACTATTTTTCTGCTAAAACCAACTTTTCTCAAAATTTCAAACAGCCTAACCCGATCCACTCTGTCATACGCCTTTTCAATATCCAGGAATGCTAAATATACCTTCTTGTTATCCTTCTTCATTCGCTCAATTATTTCACTCACTACAAACAGATTATCCTCCCCCCGTCTATCTTGCCTAAAACCATTCTGTTCTTCTCCCAGGACTCCTAATTCCTCAACTAAATTTTTCATTCTCTCATTCAAAATACCACAAAAGATCTTACATACGGTGTCACCCAGTGCAATTGGTCTGTAATTTTTAAGTTCTTTCATACTCTTATGTCCACCCTTATGCAACAGAACTACATTACACTTGTTCCAGTCATCCGGTACTCTTTCACTCTTCCATATCTCATCAAATAAACATTTCAACATACTGACTACACTCTCTCCTCCACATTTATAGAACTCATATGGTATCTTATCAGGGCCACATGCCTTTCCATTTTTCACTTTCTTCAAAAAACTTACAATCTCTTCACAAGTGATTTCGTCTTCCATTTGCAGTTCATGTTCATCTATCAGAAAATTTATTGGTTCATCATCTGTAACCTGCTCATTCATTCCACCAATGTCCTCCCAGTATTCTTCAACTGCTTTCACCATTTGCATCCTATCTTGTACACTGCAACCATTGACTACTAATTCATCAACTTGAACTTCACTACCTCTATCATTACCTTGTATAAACCTATACCAATCTTTTATTCCATCTAGACCTTTCTTTCTTAGATTTTCAACTTGGTGTCTCTCTTCTTTAACCCTAGCCTCATTGATCATTCTCTTTACTTTCTTCTGCTGGTCCTTGTACTCATTCCATACACTCTGCCATTCATCCTCAGTAATTCTGCGTCTTTCATACATTTTCCTCATACTGCGTTGTTTTTTATTTAAAGTCTTCCTTCTCGTTCGTTCTTCCTTTATCTCACTCGTAAACCACCTAGCATTCCCTGTACTTTTCCTGCATTTCATTCTACCGATCTTTTGCTCTGCCACATCATACAAGGTTCTTGCAATCTCCTTATTTAGGTCATTTACATTTCCACACCTGTTCCAGTTACATCTACTCAATTCATTTCTAAATTCTTCCCAGTTTGCCATTTTAATACGCCAATTTTCTCTTACTCTGCTGGCCTTCTGCATCGGCTCCTTTCCACCCCAATTATATTCTAGTACAAGCATTTTATGGTCACTATCAATATCAAAATCATCTTCATCTACAAACATTTCTTTGACACACTCTCTTGCTCTACTATTCACTATCATATAGTCAATTGCAGTTTTACATTCCCTGCTTTGCCATGTATGCAAGCCATTTCCTATTGTTACATTTAGGTTCTCAAGTTCATTCTCATCACAGAAATCAATCAATTTTTGTCCATTTGCATTCACAGGCTCACCCAGTATACCAACATGGCCATTCATATCACCCATTAAAATCAGAGGGCATCTGCAATGCTCTTGCACAATTCTTGTTAATATTTCATACTTTTTTACATTCTCTTGATGAGCTAAAATACCATCAGTTGTCATATAGCATACAACCACAATAACACATTCTCTGGCATGCATTCTTTCACACTTTATTACTAACAGATCTTCACTCTCAGGTTCATTTCCAACAGGAATTTCTTCTAATTTCCAATTTAGAGCATTTTTTACAATGAGACCAACTCCACCACCTCTTTTTTGCCAACTTACACGCCCTTTTCCAATCATGTAGTACTTACTCTCCTTACACTTTAAACTGACTCTATCACGCATTTGGGTCTCTACTACACCAACACAATCCAAATCTCCATTCTCAAATTCTGCTACAAGGTCATTTAACTTTCCTGCATTCCATCCACGCACATTTATACATCCAAACCTTACAACACTATTGGACAATTCACAACATTTTTCATTTTTGCTCTGACAGCTTTCCATTCATCCAGTTCCACCTTCCATTACAATATGAGTACACCCAATCCACTGGATGTATCTCCTGGAGAGTTTCATCTCACCTTCTTGAGTAAGGTGGACTCCATCTCCACGAAAACACCCACTCTGGATCAGGTTATCCATATCAAGGAAGCTGGAACCCATTTCACGCTTTCTCATACTCTCAGCTTTCATACTCATGATCCTTTTATGCACTTCCCTATTCACCTCCTTTCGCACCCTTTCATACTCCTCACCACATGCAGGCCTTCTCAGCAGACTGGTCACAGCCACTCTTACATTCTTCTTTCGCGCCCTTTCAACAACATTCATAATTGCATTCACCGTACGCTCTCTCCCACATTCAAGCAATCCATTGCCACCTCCTTGCAGTACAACCATCCCTTCATCCATTCCATCTATCACTTCCTCAGCATGCTTACAAATCTCATTCACTCCCTTTCCTCTCATGCTCGTACATCCACTACGGTCAGTCATACTCACAAACCTATCCACATTCTTCACCATGCTGTCACCACATATTCTAATCGTAGGTCTCACTCTCCCTTTCATACTACTCTTTCGTTCAACTCTTCCACTCACATCACTCTTTCCATCCATCTTCCTTACATTCACTTCCACTACAGGCGCCTGCACCTCATGTGGCATATCAACAGGTTGCTCCTTCACTCTCTTCCCATTCGTACTTCTTTCATCATGCTCATTCATCCTTCTACTCTCATCTGGCACATTTGCACCACCATTCACTTCATTTATTGCATTCACACTCCTTGCACCATCATCCACTTCATTTGCACTCCTTGCACCATCATCCACTTCATTTGCACTCCTTGCACCATCATCCACTTCATTTGTACTCCTTGCACCACCACCATTTACCTCTTCATTCACTGCATTTGCACCATTCTCATTCTTTCCTTCATTCAACTTCCTTTCATCCTTCAAATCAGCCTCTAAAGCAACCATCAGAATTGTCAATCTCTCAACCTCCTCTTCCAACTTCTTTCTCTCGTCATTCAAACATTTCCAGCACGTAAACACAAGATCATTCAACTTCCTCCGACTCATCTCTCTCAAACCTTTGCATGCATCTATATCTACCCACTCTTTACAAGTCATGCACTCAATCTCCTCATCCATTCCACTTGCACCTCCCTTCCTACGACCAGTCCTATTTCTTGCCATCCTCAGACACAGACTTCTATCTCAGTACAAATTTCACAGGCAGAAGGAGTCTTCACTCACCAAATCTACTAAAAATCAAGTTATCAAAAAAAAAAGAAACAAAAACGTTTCCTACTACTCACAGTCACTCTCTACAATGTCAAACACTATACTCTTTATATGCAAAGAAAGCTTAACTACCAGTCAAAACACCTCAGTCAAAAATTGCAAGTCACCACACCAAAGTCCAATGCTCAGTCTCAACTCTCACGCAACAAAAAAACTACTCTCACGAGCACTCCATACAAAGTCACACACTTTACTCACGTGAATATACAAACTATACCAGTTTTTAGCAACTTCACTTTAATTCACCACAATATTTGTCGGAGGACCCAGAAACACGTGCACACCGCTCGGAACAGAAGTCGGAAAAAAAACAGTCCTGACAGGGTTCCGAGATTGGCCATTTCATGGCCAATTTACACAAAACTGGCCTTTCTTGAATGTTGTGGCCATGAGAAATTTACTTCGCCATTTTTAATAACATCGCACGATTCAAGAAAAAGAAGGCCTGCAACATCTTGAGGAGGTGCTTTCGTCGTAATATTGTCAATGTGAGTAAAAATTTGTTAGTATTGTGCTTTTCAAATGAAAAAATGTTTGCAAATTTTGTAATGGCCATTTTGGCTATAGTTTTCCGTATAAGTGGCCATGAGCTGATTGCACCCCATTCTCCATCTGCTGCGGGATCTCCGTCACGGTATACACTGCGGGATCTCCGTTGGTATACTTGGTGAGCCGGTGAATGCAAATGGACAAAAATTGATAGATTTGTGTGATGAGAATGAACTTGAAAACCTGAATGTAACAATAGGAAATGGCTTGCATACATGGCAAAGCAGGGAATGGAAAACTGCAATTGACTATATGATTGTGAATAGTAGAGCAAGAGAGGGTGTCAATGAAATGTTTATAGATGAAGATGATTTTGATATTGATAGTGACCATAAAATGCTTGTGCTTGAATATAACTGGGGTAGAAAGGAGTCAATGCAAAAGGTCAGTAGTGTGAAAGAAAGTTGGCAGATAAAAAAGGCAAACTGGTAAGAATTTAAGAATGAATTGAGTAGGTATAACTGGAACAGGTGTGGAAATGTAAATGACCTAAATGGTGAGGTTGCAAGAACCTTGGGTAAATGTTGAGGACTTGACCATAATCGATTTTCCACTCTTTGACCAGTAAAGTTTGTTGATGAGACAAAAATAAACAAGTTTTCTTCAATGCACTTTCCGGCGGAAATAAGTATTTTAAAAGTTATGACATTAAATGAGTTACCGTAACTCCAGTGTTTGAGGCGGGGAAAAATACACCGCGCGGTCCGACGTGAAAGTAAACAGGCGTTCCCGCGCGCCAACCAAGCCGACGAAGAGCAAACCCCCTATTACAAACGTAAAGAGGTTGGGTCGTGAGGGGTAGCAACAGTTCTTTTAGTGAAAATTATAAAACTAAAAGAACTGTGGCTACCCCTCACGACCCAACCTCTTTACGTTTGTAATAGGGTGATGCACACTGGAGTTCCGGTAACTCATTTAACGCCATAACTTTTAAAATACTCATTTCCGCCGGAAAGTGCATTGAAGAAAACTTGTTTATTTTGGTCTCATCAACAATCTTTGCTGATCAAAAAGTGGAAAATCGATTATGGTCAAGTCCTCAACATTTACCGAACCTTGTATGATGTGGCAGAGCAAAAGATTGGTAGAATAAAATGTAGGAAAGGGACAGGTAATGCCAGGTGGTTTACAAGTGAGATAAAGGAAGAACAAATGAGAAGAAAGACTTTAAATAAGAAACAATGCAGTATGAGGAAAATGTATGAAAGAAACAGAATTACTGAGGATGAATGGCAGAGTGCATGGAATGAGTACAAGGACCAGCAGAAGAAAGTAAGGAGAATGATTAATGAGGCTAGAGTTAAAGAGGAGAGACACCAAGTTGAAAATCTAAGAAAGAAAGGTCCGGATGAAATAAAAGATTGGTATAAGTTTATACAAGGTAATGATAGAAGTAGTGAAGTTCAAGTTGATGAATTAGTAGTTAATGGTTGCAGTGTGCAAGATAGGATGCAAATGGTGAAAGCAGTTGAAGAATACTGGGAGGACATTGGTGGAATGAATGAGCAGGTTACAGATGATGCACCCATAAATTTTCTGATTGATGAACGTGAACTGCAAATGGAAGACGAAATCACTTGTGAAGAGAGTGTAAGTTTTTTGAAGAAAGTGAAAAATGGAAAGGCATGTGGCCCTGATAAGATCCCATATGAGTTCTATAAATGTGGAGGAGAAAGTGTGGTCAGTATGTTGAAATGTTTATTTGATGAGATATGGAAGAGTGAAAGAGTACCGGATGACTGGAACAAGTGTAATGTAGTTCTGTTACATAAGGGTGGACATAAGAGTATGAAAGAACTTAAAACTTACAGACCAATTGCACTGGGTGACACTATAAGATATTTTGTGGTATTTTGAATGAGAGATTGAAAAATTTAGTTGAGGAATTAGGAGTCCTAGGTAAAGAACAAAATGGTTTTAGGCAGGATAGACGTGGGGAAGATAATCTGTTTGTAGTGAGTGAAATAATTGAGCAAATGAAGAAGGATGGTAAGAAGGTGTAGGGTAATGTTTGAATGGCCGGACGGTTTGAATCGTCGGTCATTCTTAGTCAATTTTCAATTTTGACGATCGGTAGTAATCCAAAAGCCAACCCGTAAGACGCGTAGCAGATTACGCCACTACAGGCATTGTGGGTTGAATTTTTAGATAGCTACCGAGCGCAAAAATTTAAAATTAACTATGAATGACCGATGATTCGAACCGTCCGGCCATTCGAACATTACCCTATATAGCATTCCTGGATATTGAAAAAGCGTATGACAGAGTGGATTGGGTTCAGCTCAAAGTTTTGAGAAAAGTTGGGTTTAGCAGAAAAATAGTAAAAATTGTACAAAGTCTGTATGAGAACACAAGCGCTATATACAGGTTAGGAAATTAAGAAACGGGGCAAGTGAGGAGTGTTAGAGGAGTGAGACAGGCCTGTACTCTGTCTCCCCTGTTGTTTGGATTGTACACAGAAGAATTAGCAGTTCGACTGAGAAGAAGTGGCTTAGGACTGAAAGTTGGTAATGAGAGACTGAGCAGTTTGTTGTATGCTGATAATGTGGTTGTGGTTAGTGAATGTGGACATGAACTGCAAAGGATGCTTGACATTGTGAACGGATATAGTACAGATTTCAAGATGAACTTCGGTGCCAACAAAAGCAAGGTTATGGTTATAAATAGTGATGAGACTGATAAAGACAGACTGTGGAATATTGGAGAAATCAGAATAGGTAGAACAAAAGAATACAAATATCTAGGTTGTATGATAAGTGAAGATGGATGCACTAGAACTTGGATGAGAAAGTGGCAAAAGCTATGCAGTGGAGTGGACGATTAAGTAGCATGGTCAGATAAAGAGCAAACAAGTATGAATGTGTGAGAGGAATGTGGAAGTATGTTGCTGTACCTAGTGTCATGTATGGTATGAGTGCTCTTGCCTGGAATGGAAGTGATCTTGAAAAGCTGGATGTAATACAAAATAAGGTAGGACGGTTAGCATTGGGTGCTCCAAAATGGACAGCTATAGAAGCCATTAGAGGTGACCTTGGGTGGAGCCTATTTTCAGAAAGAATGATGAAAGCAGTGCTGAATTATAAGGTGAGAATTGAAAGAATGCAGAATAGCAGATGGGTAAAGCGAATTTTTGAATGGAATCTGAGTGTAAGCTATTGGGAGAAAGTGTGTTGGGGGCATGCAAGGAAGCTTAGTATGCACAAGATTATTCATGTTAGAATTGGGAGACCTGTGGATGACTGGAGTTTAATAAATCCTGGAGGTGTAGGGGCTGAGTGGGACTGCAAGAGGTAGAAGAAAGAGATTGAGAGGCAAACAAAAGAGTATGGATTGAATAAGTGGAGGCTTAGCATGGTGTGGAAGCCTACACTTGACTGGTATATGAAAAAAGAAGCACCTAAGTTTGAGATGTTCTATGATAGTAGTTTTGGAAGTCAACTCTTGTTTGCTGTGAGATCTAAGTCATTGAGTGTGAACAGACGTACATGGAGGTGGAATGAGAATAATAACAGATTATGTCGGCAGTGTATTAGTGGAGTGGAGGAAACAATTGAGCATTTTGTGCTGGAATGTAGTAAGTATGAGCAAGAGAGAGAAAGTTTTATGAATGTGGTGCTTGAGCAGTATGGAGAGAATGAGTGGTATGCCAGATGTGCTGAAGATGATTGTGGTATGAGCTGTCTTGCTGGATTGGATCAGGAGTGTAATTTGAGTATCATTGAAGCTATGAAAATGTTTCTTGTGCGTGCCTGGAGTAAGAGATGGTGACTGGAATGAGCCAGTCAGGTAGAATGGTCAGTAATGACCCAATATGCCTGGGGATGGTGTTTTGACACACTGGCTATCCCAGTGACGCCATCCAATGGCAGCTTGGTACAAGGATTGGTAGATCCTGAGTAGTTTAGTGGACAAGTCTGGTACCAGGCGCTGAACTCTTTGTGTGATAACTGTGGAGGGAATTGTGGGCCGTTGCAAGGGCCCCGACGCTGTCGGCCCTCAATTTCAAGTTCAAGTTCAAAAAAAGAAGACATTGTGGAGGGAATTGTAGGCCGTTACAAAGGCCCCGACACTGTCGACCCTCAAGTTCAAGTTCACATGACCGTGATCTCTGTATTGCACACTGCACAGTCGTTTGAACTTTGAACCGCAACTACTCTTATACATAATGTGTGATTTGTGTTCAAACTGTTAAAGTCGTTTCAGTCGTAAATCATTAACTAGTAGAGGTTGTTTTGAAGCCGAAAGCACGTGATTTATAATTAATCGACTTAGTCCACTAAGAGTGGTACTGTGGAGATGGAAAAAGTTTCAATAGCTATACCGTTGAGTATGAGGTATGAAATAGTTCACGTTTACATGGTTCTAACCAACAAAATTATGAGCTTTATGAAAGAATATCAACTTGATCTATAATTTTCACTAAAAGAACTGTGCCTCCCCCTCACGACCCAACCTCTTTAACTACGTTTGTAATAGGGGGTTACCTTCCGTTATTAATTAAATTCTGCATGGCGCGCTCGCTTCCTTGGCGCCCGAAAGCCAACTTCAAAGTCTAATAATTCAAAAATAACGCATCAGCAGAAAAAATGTCATTCCTGTAACCAGGGTTGCGGAGTCGGTGGAATACATTTGCGACTCCAACTCCGACTCCACCTTTCCAGAATTTGGCGACTCCGACTCCGACTCCACCTTTTCAGAATTTGGCGACTCCGACTCCACCTTTTCAGAATTTGGCGACTCCGACTCCACCTTTTCAGAATTTGGCGACTCCGACTCCACCTTTTCAGAATTTGGCGACTCCGACTCCACCTTTTCAGAATTTGGCGACTCCAACACCGACTCTGCCTATTCACAATTTTGTGACTCCAACTTCACCTATTCACATAATTTATAAGATGAATATTTTATTTCTCAACTAGTGTACACGGACCATCAAAAATGACAAGATTCAATACCTTTCTTCAACAAATTTTCGTTTGAGTGGAGTTTCCATGCTTTCAGCTTATTCCAAAGGTAACTTAATTTTCTTATAAGAGTAATAAACACTCAGAACACAGTATTTTTGAGCCGCAAGAGAAGTAGTTATAGCCATTCGTGTCGTATCCAAGATACAGAAATTCAGCATTACTGAAAGCAACTGCGAACTTGTGTATGTATATTATAATATGCAATGCAGTACATTGCAATACAGTATATTGTAATATACGATACAGCATATTTCAATATGCAATACCCCGCCGAACTCAGTATTCACGATACAAACTTGAGTATATAAGGCTCTGGATCGCTCTAATTGTGATGAAAGTGACTTATTATAGAGCTATTGCACAACGAAAATGAGTGTATTAATTGACCGTGAACTGGAACCAAGACCGCCAGTGCTATTTTTTCCCTATCAATTATTCTTAACAGCGTGACACAAAACGTATAAACACACGACACTCATTCTTAGTAGTAAACAGTTGCAGGTGTTGAAACCTGTGCATATGTTCATTATATTCTTTATTAGTGAACGACTTTTAAATTGACTACAGATTGTCAATAATCAAGATACTAGTGCACATAATTGGTCAAAAATGACGGGATTCAATGGTATCGTTTTAAAAAAATCTCAAGATAAAAATGGCAAACAAATATATCCATTGTAATAGTACCCGCGATTAAAATACAGTATTCTCGTACTTGTGCACTGGTAAAACTCGTATCACAGATACGGTCATTAAGCATCTTTAAAAACGTCACAAACGCACACAACCAAGCAAATTGTATAACATAATACCTATCTGAATTGTAATTTAAATTATTCTTCGCAAGAGGTTTTTAAAAAATTTGCCATACCTTTAAGCATTTAAATGCCTTTGAAATTTAAATGCGATGAGCCGCATTTTCTTGACAGTTGATTCGATTTTCACGCAATGTTTTTTACTTATAAACATAAGTGAGCAGATGCCAGGTTTTTCATATTTCGATGGTATTTATGATACTGTCCAAGCAAACAGATTCCCATTGTAATGAGATAGGGGAAATTACGCACGAGAACATATACTTATCATTGACGGACACCTGGCTTTTTATTATACAGGGTGTCCTATAAAAATGTCCTCGATTTTTAATTAATTATATCTCAGCTTTAAATTAACATATTTTAATTGCCTTTTTTCACAATTTAGTAAATTTTGTTTCCTTTTGAAATAAATTGTAAATAAAAGACAATTAAAATATGTTAATTTAAAGCGGAGATATTATCAATTAAAAAGTCCAGGACATTTTTGTGGGACACGCAGTATAGTATTGATTGTTCTTATACAATAAATGGTCAAGTGTCTCCTTTGAACAAATCAATAAATAGGTTTAGCTATTTCTTGAGCGTAATCTATCCTATGTTAATACAATGGAGTTTTAGGATTTAAAACTTAAGGGCAACTGCTCGAACATTATATTCAAATACAGAAGAACTTCAAGGGAACAACAGCAAGTCGTTTCCCTTTTCTCCTGCGCAAAAAGAGAAACCGTATCCAAGTTAGGCAGATCTTGAGTATTCCAACAGTACGCTCAGCAGCGTCCTCAGTAATATTTTTTATTATTAAATTCCTTTAAAATGGAGACCGAAGATCTTCTTTAACGTAAGGTTAGTTTTTAAAACGATACTCGCGAAAAATAGAAGACACCCAATGGACGCGGCCGGTCATCAGCACGGTACTCCGGTAGGAAATTTTAGAGGCGTTCTGAGTAGAGAGATACATAGTTTTAAGATGTCTGGTCGCCGACTAGGTGAATATCGTATCTTATTGTAAGATTGCATATAGCACTTGAGATTTTAACAATTATTTGACAATAAATCACCTTGAATAATAAGTGCCTATTCAAGAGGCTGCAAAAGCCGGGTCGAGGAGTTCAAGTCGCAGAAAGAGACTGCTTTTTACGCAAGAGAAATAAGTTAGAGGTACCAGACCCACTTTTATTAAAAGGACGACATGCTGCCCAAGCAGAGCAAGCTCAAAGATAATTTAATGAGTAAACGCCAAAGCGCAACAAGTAATTTTAATTAAAGCTATTTAAGGTTAATGCAGGTCTGCTAGAAGCGCAAACATGCTTAATTATAGAAAGTTGAATTTAAACACAAAAATCGAAAAGAAAAGATGCAGCTGCAAAACAAAAAACAATGAACAAAAAGATCTCATTTCATCAGTTTCAAATTTTTGTCTGTGAACTAAGAGAGGCCAACTGAAGAAAACTTTTTCTTCCACAAAGCCGCCATCAGAAATACGGAAAATATTCAACAGGAAATTTCATTGAACAAACAAAATTGGCTGTTCGTCTTTGTTGGTTGGTCTGTCTCCCTTTCACGCTCTTAAAGATGCTCAACTACTGTATCTGTGATGCGAGTTTCACCAGTGCACAAGTATTAGAATATTTTAATCGCGGGTGCTATTAGGATGGAAATATTTCTTTATGGTCCACACCTGAAAGATTTCTATACAGACAATATCGAATCCCGTCATTTATGTCGAGTCGTGTACACAATTATGTATACTGAGCGTATCAGAACACAAGGTACAAAGTTGCACATCAAGTAGAAAATGGCCAAATAAACACTTTTCGTCCTATGAAATTTTCGCCCAAATAATCGGTGTTGGGAGGTATTAGCTGTTAATTGTTTTTAAGGTTGAAATTTAATGGCACAATTACTCGCAATATTGATTCTGAATATACTTTACAAAAATTGTTCAAAATGTGTTCCCCCTACATCTATGCACTTTTCGAATGTTAGCCTTAACGGCTGCCGAATATTAGGAAACACGTCTGGCATTAAGGTATCTCACCTGCAGCCACTGCAATTCTGGCCACAAGATCTTCCTCAGACTCAATGGGTGTAGCATAGACAAGGCTCTTCACGTGTCCCCAAAAATTGAAATCGAGTGGAGTCATGTCAGGAGATCTAGGAGGTCATGCAACTAGCACGTTTCGCCCGATCAACGTAAATTCAAAATAAATATTGTGAGTTATTTATTCATTAAATTTCACCCTTTAAAACAATAAACTGCTAATATCTCAATGTCTCTTTCTTTGGAAAATTTTATAGAAGAAAAAGTTTTTATTTGGATATCTTCTAGTTGGTGTGCAATTTTTCGCCTCTTATTCTGAATCTGAAACACCCTGTATATTACTGACAAGTGTTTTCTGAGTAGGTAATGTAGGCATTGTCTACACTGAGAAGCATAGATATGTATCAACAGTTTTTTATTACTAAGTATGCACTAATTCAGTGAAATTATAATAGTTAATTCAATGACTGTGCTTCAAATCCCCAAAATTATGATATACGTGTAGATAAGGTAGGCCAGATTTGCACACTGCCTTTTCTTCTCTGTACCTACACTATGCAGGGTAACAATGCAGAAAAGGTTTCATAATATTGCTCAACTCTGTTACATTTCGGCTATATATAATAAGCAAAAGTTGTTTTGCTTTCATCGCAGGGTCGGAACGTTTTTTTTACGAATAAAAGTCACTTCTAGCTTCTTTGCGTGTAATATGATATTATCTCTTATTTTCGTCTAACTTTTTACTTTGTATTAGACACTTTGTTATTTTAATAAACGCCTAGGTTCTTCTCACTTCGTGTTTTTTGGAGCAATTTGAAACATTTCCAGCAAGAGAATTTGTACTATCGCATAAATGCAAAAACCATTGCAGCTGATATAGTGCATTATTTTCAGTTACAATGTGTGTGTGACTGTAAGTGAAGTTTTTGCTGGTGTGTGTAATTATTTTCATTGCAGCTCGTTTACATCGTATTTTAATTTTTTTTCTAGTGTCTCAATGCCGATATAGATAACCTTACAACATTTCCAAATCTTCCTTAACAAGAAGTAATTAATTATATAATGCTTCAAAACGAATACTATTTCAGTTTTTAAAAATGTATCAACATAATTATAAAATTCTCCATTTCAGCGTATACTTGCTTAGAAACTGGGGAGTGATACGAAGATAAAAATTAAACATGATGATGATATAGTGAAATACAATATAACTCTGAACAGGGTGCGTACAGGCATGGAGAAGCATGGAAAGTAGTTGAATTTCGAAAATAAAATTCAAGGCCTCGAAAGTAGTGGAATTTTAAAAATGGTCATTGAAAGTCATGGAGCAGCCAGCTGGCCACATCCTCCCTCAAGAAACTGTGGCTGGTTGTGAAGATGCTACTGGTCCTGTCACATGGCCAGGCTTCAGTGGAAAGGGGCTTTTCTGTGAGCAAGCAGCTCATGGAAGTCAACATGGGTGAGAACACCATCGTGGCGCAGAGAGTGGTCATGGACCACATCAAACATGTAGGAGGTATCTCCAAGGTTGACATTTCCAAGAAACTCCTCTTTTCAGCTTCACAGGGCAGGCAGCGCTATCAACACTACTTGGATCAAAAGAAGGAAGAGGCAGAGAAGCAGAAGAAGGGAGAGAAGAGGAAGAGAGAACTGGATGAAGTGGAGAACCTGAAGACAAAACGGAAGAGGATGGAGGAGAGTCTGCAAGCGCTGGTGGAGGATGCTGACAGCTTTGCACGGAAGGCAGAGGACAAGAATGATTTGCGCCTACTGGCAAAGTCAAATGCATTGAGGAAATCAGCCAAAGACAAGCAAAAACAACTCAAGGGGCTGAATGCGGAAATTAATGACAAACTTAATGCACTGGCAAATGCATAGCAGATGCTATTGAACTGTCCAGCATGACTGTTTGGTGTTGTGATGATCATTTACACATTTATGAAAACAAGACCTGCAAGTAATGATGAATGTTCTGTGAAGTTTATGACTGAAATACATTTATTGTGCTGCAATTTAACTTTGTGTGACATTATTTTGGGCAGAGAGAGGTAGTGAAAATGTGATTTGGTTGGCATAAAAAGTCATGAAAAAGTAGTGGAATTTTGAACCTCAGAGCCTGTACGCACCCTGTCTGAAAGAACCAAATTACATTCAAGGAATAACTTGAGAAATGAGCAGAAATTTTTATTATTAGTACATGTTAACTTGACTTAAAAACACGGAATCCAAATCAATTTTGATAACATGACTTGAAAACTAGAAGTCTTTGTGCACTAGACCATAGCTTCAGGTTTCGGCAAAGACTACTCATTGGCAATGAATCATAACCTAAAGACTAGAAATGTTTATGATCATTACCAATCAATGCATCATTTTGAGCATACAGAGTTACCACTCTTTATGTAAGTACAATGTATTGCATCAGCTGAAATGTTCTACAAGTAACTTGCAACACATTTAATACTATTTTCCAGTTCCTATGTATTAATTCAAGGAAAAATGAACAAAACAGAAATATACAGAATGAATTTGCGATACTAATTCGCAATTCCTACTAATTCCTACTACTAATTCCTGCTTT
This sequence comes from Morinoia aosen, assembly GCA_030386875.1. Lineage (NCBI taxonomy): Eukaryota > Metazoa > Arthropoda > Malacostraca > Amphipoda > Talitridae > Morinoia > Morinoia aosen. The sequence continues at coordinate 34,937,964 of CM059577.1, forward strand.
TAACTACAAAATATACATTAATGTTGGGTACAAAAATTATATTTTGCACTCGTAGGTTTCTCATATATATCTGTGCAAACCCTCAATGACTAGATAACATGACGGTATTAGGTGATAGGAATAAATACGCTGTTTCAAACTTGGAACAAAACAATCAACAAAAACATTGCGTATTTTTTAGATTTTTCAGCAAAGCATTCTAACTCTGTTTTGGTTTACTTTTAGTTTTAAAGAATTATAAATAATTTTTAGCAAAAATTAGAATCGAAGACACCAAAAAATAGCGACTCCAACCACGACTCTACCACATCCGAATGAACGACTCCGACTCCAGCACATTCGGAAAAGCGACTCCGACTCCAGCACATTCGGAAAAGCGACTCCGACTCCATCACACTTCAGAGTAGCGACTCCGACTCCGACTCCACCACACTTCAGAGTAGCGACTCCGACTCCACCACACTTCAGAGAAGCGACTCCGACTCCACCCTAAAATATCCGACTCCGGCGACTCCGACTCCCGACTCCGACTCCGCAACCCTGCCTGTAACACGTTCTTTGTTATGGAGCTATTTTTTTCTGTTCTCTTTATTTTCACATCGTCGTTTCCGTCATTTTGCTGTCTTTTGATAGTCGTGATTGAGATCAAAATTATTTTATTTTAGATTGCAGAGACGTTATAGTGTCTGTATTATAATTAATGAGCATATAAGTTGTAAATCAAATTAAATGGTAGCGTGATGAAATATATCCCCAACAGCTTCGACAACTTTTCTCCTATATAACGGGAAATTTATAAGGCGTTGACATTAATCATTTATTCCCCAATCTCGACATATGAAAAATGACACATTTAATGGAAAGAATTTAACGCACCTTATTTTACAATACAGAAAATACTTCTATATAAACCTATGCACAGGGAGGATCAGTACGAACATGCTAAATGGGAATATGCACAGAATAGAACTCATCTTAGTTGTTGTTGACTCCAGCATGATGACTAACGAGTGCTTCGTGACTGCTTAGATTTACGTTAAAGAGATATACGTAATTTACACTGGTTTACATTATAAAGCAAAGACAAACCAAGCCCAAAGGCTGGTTAACCTATGGACAGCAGCTTCTTTCTGTAGCAGCGTGGTGTTCTATGATAAAGATCTGATACCTCCTAACTCTCGGTCTTCCCTTAAATAGGGATAATATCCGTTAAAATTGCCGCAGCTGATTGAATCATCTAACGGTCATGATACGCAGCTACAGTTTCCGTTGGTGGCTTTTGCCACGCTGTCGTCGGGCGAGTCGCAGTTGATACCCGGAGTATGCAATGCTGAGCTTGCAGTTCTGGAAGTTAATGTCGTTCTTGAGATCAATGCAAAGTTGTCAAAATGAGTAACCGCCAGCGACCTCCGCATTCCTCAGGCTGATTCGTATCATTTCGAATTATTGAGGCGTCCCTCCTTTCGAAAGATCGTTACGTCATGGTAGATCACGACATCTTAAATGGGCTTCTTAAATGATTATGTGAAACGGAATGCTTAATTTCCCCACATCACCTAAACTCAATATTGACCGATGAAATTTATTGTAGATGAAATTTAATGTAGATGAAATTTATTGTAGCCTAGATGAAATTTATTGTAAATGAAAATTGTTTTATCAAAAAATAAATATTTGAATTAGCAGTCATGAAAAATTAAATTTTTTTGGTCAATATTGAGTTTAACCCATTCACGGAAATTTAAAATTCAGTTCCAAAGAATCACGGAAGGAACACATTTAAAAATGTTTTACTAGAATGACATTATGCTTGCTGATGCGTTTTTTTTAGTTATTCAACCTTGAAATTTTTGTTTTCCATAGCAGTTCTAGTAAGTTTGCGCTTGAGTGGGAGCTGTTAAAGTACATTTGGGTACTTTGTAATTTATTCTTTGCCAACCCCACAGAGCCTGCGGAGCCTGAGCCCATTTCTAGAATGATTTAGTTAATAACACAATAAAGGTTCTCACCCAAAAATATTACGTTATAAAAATATTCTGATATTAAATCTACACTATTCACTCCTACGGTTTTGCTAATGTTCTACGGTCGCTGCCATCTTGAAGAGTGCATGTCGATTTAAGTCTTCACTCTTCCAGTTCGGCCAATATTTTTGGGTGACAGATAACCTTTATCGTGTTATTAACTTAAACAGCATAGAAGTGGGTTCAGGCTCTGCGGGTTTGGAAAATAATCAATTACGCTATATATTGCAAAAACAATAACTTTTTCTTTGCTTCGCGCACTCGCGGCATTGTTGGAACATCCTCTCCTTTTGTGCGAGAAAGCCATTTCATAAGCACTGTTCCTATAACTTCAAAGTTAAATAACTCAAAAATAACGCATCAGTAAGCAGAATGTCATTCATATGAAACATTTTTAAATGTGTCCCTTCAGTGATTCTTTGGAACAGAATTTCTAATTTCTGTGAATGGGTTGAACTCAATATTAACAATTTTTTTGAAAACAGGTCATTTTACCAAAGAATGAGTCCGAATTGCAAATATTCTTGACCATTGAGGGTCTGTAACTTTAGTGAATTAAATTTGTTTCTGTTTGCTCACTTCAGATGTGATCAGAAAAGTGTTATAGGTATCAATGAGTTATTTTTTTTTTAAGTTGAATATAAGTGTGTACATTTCTCAAAACTTAAGTCGGTCAATGTGAAGTTTACCATGTTAAGTGCGGCGTGACCCACCGGTGGTCATTTAGGTGATTTTCATAATGCTGCTGGCCAACCAGCAGTCACTGACTCAATTTTTTTAAATACTAAATGAAAGTTAAATGAAAGCATGATCCAGTCAATGTTTGCTATTTTTAAATTTTCTTGCTACAATTGACTCTAAATTTGATCTGGATATTGAACCTCAGTTTAACCCGCCACACCTAACGTGTTAATGCAATCACGGAAAATAATAATTCCGAACCCAGGAATAACTAAAGGTACACATTTCAGAATGTTTACATGAATGACATTCTGCTCACTGATGCGTTATTTTAGAATTATTCAGCTTTGAAGTTATAGGTGCAATGGCTTTCCCGTGCAAAAGGTGCAACACAGATTACAACCAGGTTGGGTCGGAAAAGGCAAAGTTCAGATAATGAGGTGTTAAAGTTTTTGCCAGAACTTTGTAGAAATAAAAGAATGATAGAAGTTGTTGATAAAATAATAAGAAATATTGTTATCAGTTAATAACACAGAAAAGTTAACGTACTATTTCTCGTACTTGGTGTTTTTGACGTTTTTTTAGTCTCCATTATTATGTCGTCGCCTTTACAGTCAGCTCATACATAGATGGCGCCACCCGGTACCATCACCTTTACTGTCAGCTCATAGATGGCGCCACCCGGTACCATCACCTTTACTGTCAGCTCATAGATGGCGCCACGCGCTACGGCCGCCGCCATCATGGAGCAGATGAAAACACAATTGTTAACGTGACCTTGATGGGTTGCTTTAAACCTTTATTTGTAATTTTCACTAGAAGAACTGCGGCTTCCCCTCATGACCCAACCTCTTTACGTTTGCAATAGGGGGTTAGCTTCAATTATTAATTAAATTCTGCTCGGCGCGGTAGCCTTTTTGCGTGCGAAAGCCAACTTCAAAGTTTAATAATTCAAAAATAATGAATCAGCTAGCAGAATGTCATTTGTGTAAAACGTTTTTAAATGGGTTCCTTTAGTGATTCTTTGGAATCAAATAATTATTTTCCATAATTGCATTAAACTTCACATTGACCCTTTAGTCAATATTAAATTTATTGTTGTCAATGACTTTCATAGCTTCTTTACAGAATTTTGGTAATTGGAGACATTTTAAGACATTTTACATGAATGACATTGTGCTCACAAATGCTTAGTTTTTGAGATATAGCATCAACAACGTTCAGGTAAGAATAGCATTAATTGCAGTTTCAATACGGCTCTTGCAGTATAACTATAAGGCAATATTGAATTGAATGTTGTTAACGACTTTTATAATTTCATTACAAAATTTAGGTAAATGGAGACATTTTAAAAGGTTTTACAGGAATGTCATTGTGATTGCAATGCTCAGTTTTTGAGGTAATTTAACTTTGAAGTTATAGGAACGTCATGTATAAAATTGAACAAGCAAACAAACACGTAAATAAGGTGAAATAACGATAGCTGAGGTTAGATTAGGTAAAGTTAGATTAATTAAATAAACTAACCAAAGTAAACCTAAAATAACTTGACTTGGCCATACCAACACCGATGATTTTTTCCCGCTAAAGCGACTGCATATGTCCCGTATCTGCCATACAATGGAAGAGGCACATCGGAACTGTCGTTAATGCTATTCTTACCTGAAAATTTATGCTGTTTCCAAAACTAAGCATTTGCAAGCACAATTTCATTTGTGTAAACTGTCTTTTCAAATCTACCATATTACCTATTTGTGGCAAAAAAATTAGCTAAATTGTTGACATTCAAATAAATATTGACCAAAACTTTTTGGAAAGGTTTCTAAAGCCTTGAATTTTAAAAATGTTATAAATTCATTACTGACTGAAGGTAATATGACATTGTTACTCATGGCATTGTGAGTTAAGATGAAAAGAGAATAAAAAGCATACAAGAGTACATATTTAATTTGACAATGAATGACAGAATTGATGCTTAAAAACTTGAAGATGAAGCAAAAAAAATAAGTATTTAATGTATCTGTGTTTGTATTCAAATGCATGAATTTTACCTAAATTTTCTACTTTTTTTCTTTGTTTTGAACGTAAGTATGTTGAATAGTTTGTGAGGCGTATCCACATTGGGCGCCAAATTGTAGATAGTTGCAATTTTTGCTGGTCCTTCTTGGGAGCCAGAATTTCAGAGTCTTCTTATCCCGGAAGGATCTTCCTGATATCTTCAGGGAAAATGGAAAGTCAGGTTTTGGCGACTTAATTTATTAGTTGGGGCTTGCCCACAGGTTTTCAGGAGGCGAATTATTTTCCAGCAGTTGAAATTTTAGCCGATATAAAAATCAAGCTTTGAAGTTTTAGAGCCGAAGAATTTTCTGGCTATGGAGCTTTTCACGCTGGTAATGCAGCCGTCGAAAGTTAGAGCCGAAATGAAATTCGAGCTGTTGAAATTTTGAAATCTGTGATGGATATAGGGTTCGCAAGTATCTGTGATACGCCAGTTCGATTATTTGCGAGAGAATTATTTTTCCTCCCGCGAAATTACAAAGCACTAGTCGGCATCTCTGACAATAGCCTGACACGCCCTTACCGAGAAGACATTACTGCAAGTAATGTCGCGAACATGCTATTAAGCCAGATGTCGACTGTGCCTTTTTTTTTTTTAACCTATAAATGAATATAATGGTACATATGTACATCAGATAGCTTATACAGAATACTTAAGAATATTTCTTAACAATTAGAAACACTTATTCTAATACAGCTCAGGAACAGTCTTGTCCTTTCTCTTCTGAAGAGGCTGAATCCAGTTCTGGTTGGTTGGGAGAGCGGGATAAGAAGTCAGCGAGATGGTTCTCCGCATTCGGAATATGTTCCGATTTGAATTGGAAAAGGCTGACGTATAATGCCATCGTGGGTTTCGTTTATCAGCTTGTGGCAGATGTATATGAGGTCGATGGTCGCCATTGTGCATCGTTGATCTTGGTCGCCAATTTTGGTCGCTGATATGGTAGCCAATTTTCGATTGCTGATCTGGTCGCCAGTTTGATCGGTGATCTGGTTGCCAGTTTGATCGCTGATCTGGTCGCCAGTTTGATCGCTGATCTGGTCGCCAGTTTGATCGCTGATCTGGTCGCCAGTTTGATCGCTGATCTGGTCGCCAGTTTGATCGCTGATCTGGTCGCCAGTTTTGTTTGTTGATCCTTTTGAGATGACGAGCTCGGAACGCATTCGTCGTTTTCTGGCAGCAGCTGCTGTTTGGAGGCCAGGGTGTCCTGCGGTCTACCGTAGATGCCGGTGGCCATGGACGCCTTGGTCTTTTTAGGTGTAGGCCTTTATCGCGCATGAAAGACCTTAGTGTATTAAGATCATCACTTTCTAATTTCTCTATTTCTTCTTTGATTGGCTCAAGCACCTTTCCATGTAGCGGAGATTCCTTGTTGATCTGAAGCTGTTTTGGTTCTTTAGATTTTTCAATTTCTTCTCTCTTAGCACTTGCTTTTGTAGTGTCATGAGAGGTTTCAATAATGATAGGAGGCGTGTGTTCTTCTTCAAAGGATGTAGTTCCTGGCACACGTCCTAGGATTATGTCGGTTGCAGGGTTTTCCATCACTACGACTGTGATGTTGCCTCGATAATATGGGCAGTCAAGTTTTACGTTTGCTAACGGCGCTACGAAAGTTTGGCTGTCAGCTAGCTTCACGGTGATTTTGTTTTTAGACATATTTTTTTCGGGCACAAGGGCTTTATTTACAAATACGGCTGTGGCTCCTCCATCCAGTAAGATTTCCACAGGTTGATCATTGAGTTGGCCTTGGCACTTTTTTAATTCTCCTAATAGTACTTCGGTTGTATTCGAAATTACCGCAGCATGATTGCATTCGACGGGTGGCAGGGTATATCCTGGGGACTCTTCTTCGATATAATTGATGTGGGCAGTAGGTTGGGCCGCACCTCTTTCATTTCGGGAAGAGGTATTTTGCTGAGATTGCGGGTTAAGTACTTGGCACTCCGCGCTAGAATGAGTTGGATTTTCTCCATGGTGATTACAGAAGAATGTTCTCCAGTTGATTGGCGGACGGTTAAAGTAGTTGGGTCTGCCTTCTACGTGAGCTGGTCCAGTTGTCCTTGGCCTATACTGGAAATTCTGATTCTGAGGCGGTGCAGGTCGATACTGGGGATTTCGGTTCTGAGGAGGTCGATAGTTGAAATTTTGGGTCTGAGGAGGTGAAGGTCGATAGTTTCCGGTTGTGGAGTTAGAAACTTGATTCACTTGAGAACTTCTGGAAGGTTTTCCCATTGAAGATTCTTGACCTTCGTTTTTGTTAGTCGACAGAGGGTTCTCACACAGTTTCTGGAGAGTTGTGTTGGGTCGGGCTTGTAGAAATTTGTCCCCTTGTTCAGCTAGAGTCGCTAAGGTGTTACCGCTTCTGTCCTTGAGTTGAGTGGCAAGGTGAGACGGTAGACTGGAGTAGACCCTATCCATAAGCATGAAATTTTTCAGTTGGTCGTAGTTTTCTTCTACTTGGCTTCCGGTGAGCCATGCGTTAAGCGCTTGTTCCAATCTCCGGATGTATCGACTCATGTTGTCTCCTTCCTCAGGCTTCAGTTCATAGTAGTTACTGCGCAGTTTAGCGGGGGTTATCTTGTGGGACTCCAGCAGTAAATTTTTGATTTCCCTAAATTGGTAGCGGTCGACAGCGGCCAATGTCTGGATGAGTCTTCTTTCCTTAGCCGTTACTAGATTTTCTAGTGCGAGAACAGCCTCAAATTCCGTGTATTCGAGTGCGTTGCTGTGACTCTCGAAACGCTGCATGAATTCTTGGATCCCCTCTTGTTCAGGGTTGAAAGCAGCGATATCGGGTATTTTGACCCGTCTGGCTTCTGGTGCCCTTGGTTGGTTGAGTTGTTGGAGCTGGATTTCATGCTCTCGTTCTCTTTCTCTCTCTCGTTCTCTTTCTCTTTCTCGTTCTTCTCTTTCTCTTTCTCTTTCTCGTTCTCTTTCTCGTTCTTCTCTTTCTAGCGCTCGTTCTCGTTCTCGTTCTTCTCTTTCTAGTGCTCGTTCTCGTTCTTCTCTTTCTAGTGCTCGTTCTCGTTCTTCTCTTTCTAGTGCTCGTTCTCGTTCTTCAGCTTCCTCTAGAATTCGGATTCTTTGAAGAAAGGTTTCACGATAGTCTGGTTGCTCCGGAGTGAGGCCTAGGGCAGTCATGTACTCTCGGGCACGTTGGACGCAATCCATTTCTCTTTGCTTCAGGAAGTCGAGGTTCCTTTTTATTTTTCTTGGTTTTCAGGATTCAAAGTCCTTCTTTATTTTCTTCTGCTTCAGGGAGTCAAGTCCTCTTGTTTTTATTTTAGTTTTTTTTTTCTTAGCTTTCAGGATTCGTAGTCCTTCTGTTCGGGCGCCAAATTGTTGAATAGTTTGTGAGGCGTATCCACATTGGGCGCCAAATTGTAGATAGTTGCAATTTTTGCTGGTCCTTCTTGGGAGCCAGAATTTCAGAGTCTTCTTATCCCGGAAGGATCTTCCTGATATCTTCAGGGAAAATGGAAAGTCAGGTTTTGGCGACTTAATTTATTAGTTGGGGCTTGCCCACAGGTTTTCAGGAGGCGAATTATTTTCCAGCAGTTGAAATTTTAGCCGATATAAAAATCAAGCTTTGAAGTTTTAGAGCCGAAGAATTTTCTGGCTATGGAGCTTTTCACGCTGGTAATGCAGCCGTCGAAAGTTAGAGCCGAAATGAAATTCGAGCTGTTGAAATTTTGAAATCTGTGATGGATATAGGGTTCGCAAGTATCTGTGATACGCCAGTTCGATTATTTGCGAGAGAATTATTTTTCCTCCCGCGAAATTACAAAGCACTAGTCGGCATCTCTGACAATAGCCTGACAAAGTAGTACTACTATTATTTTGTTTGTATGTTTGGTTATTATCTGCTGATTGTTGTTTCCTGTGGCACTTGACAAATATGATGCAAAATTTCCTGTTCCTTTCACTTCAAAGGTGCCTTCCTCTCTTAAAAACACCTTTGTCATGTGCTTTAGCCAGCTTATCTAATCCAATCCCACTTTGTTTCCTTCTCATTCATAGCACATTGATCTTTATTTTTGATGCTTTTTTCTTCATTCACAGTGCATTATTTATATGTTTACAAAATTATTCATTGTTTTCAAAATTCAGAATCCAAAAACCTAGGCTGGGATTCACAAATGAAATTTAAGCCAGAAATGAGACAGTTGGAGCATATGCATTTTTTGGAAAGAATTAAAAATGTACTTTGAAAAAGCAGAAAATTAGATATACTTTAAAGTTAAACTGTATAGATGATCTTCTGTCAGTGGATTGAGAGTAATTGCATGTACAATGAGGATAATTGTAAGTGCACTGTAACTGGTTACCAGTGTGTTGGCACTGATTGCCGGTGGGTTGGCACTGTTTGCCGGTGTGCTGGCACTGATTGCCGGTGCGTTGGCACTGATTGCCGGTGCGTTGGCACTGATTGCAGGTGCGTTGGCACTGATTGCCGGTGCGTTGGCACTGATTGCCGGTGTGTTGGCACTGATTGCCGGTGTGTTGGCACTGATTGCCGGTGTGTTGGCACTGATTGCCGGTGCGTTGGCACTGATTGCCGGTGCGTTGGCACTGATTGCCGGTGCGTTGGCACTGATTGCCGGTGTGTTGGCACTGATTGCCGGTGCGTTGGCACTGATTGCCGGTGCGTTGGCACTGATTTCCAGCACATGACAAAATAACTCATGCACATTCATTGTAAAATTATTTATAAAGGATGCTTTTTAAATATGAGACCCAAAAAATCTTAATTAACTTTTGATACAATGAACGAATTTTTTAACACAAAATGGCAGTAGAATTCTGAGATTTACACGTTTATATGGTACCTACTTATTCATGATATAAATCTCAGGATTCTAATGCCATTTTGTTTTTAAAAATTTGATCATTGTATCAGAAGTTGTTAAAGATTTTTTGGGTCCCATATTTAAAAACACCCTGTACTTTTGTAACGACCACGAGCCTGATAACGTTTAGTTACTGGAAACCGACCTGTCAGGATGCCGGCCAGACAGGGAATAGCTACTCAGGCTTAAATAGCTAAGGCCAAATACGAGGTCTAAGTACGGCACGGACAAGTCAAGAGTATATATTAAAACAGGGGAATGACAATTCACAGAACAGACTCAGGGTGGGTCTCGCGATAGCCGTCTTTCGTACCCGAAACCGTGGCTCTACCGCTGACTGACCACCCTGGCAAAACACCTTAGGCGTTACCCAGTAAAATAGGCATAGGCATAGGAATAGAGTAAGCACTACATGGGGCACTTACAAACATCAGGCAACCCGCTTTATTAGCCTGCTCGTAGACAAGTGCCCACCATGAAGGTTCCGACGCAACTGCCTAGTCTCGGCCGAGTGGTCATCCATTTCAGCCGCAGCCAGACAGCCGCGGGACGAACCTCTATGTAAACCCTAGCTGTACGGTTAAGGTACAAACCAGTAGTGAAAATTCACTACACTACATTCTTCCCCAATTTAGCAAGGAAGTCATTGCTCCAACTGAAGCCTACACTACTTTAACTACCAAACAAGGGGACAAGGGTCACCATATTCAAGTTCGTACAACCAGGAACATCTCTTAATATGTGAACAATCGGACCCAAGATATAACTGCCAGAGATGTTCACACAACACCAAACGTATTCCCGCCACAATCACATGAAACCCTAATTCCTCGGGCTTCCCATTCTTCCTGCCCCCGCTGACGGACCGCGATGCGGTGGATACGCCGGGTGCACCGTCGGAATAACCGTCTATTCCGCAGGCGATTCCTCGCCGGAATGGACCGCTGCCGAATATCGAGCCGCGGCCCCTGGTCGGCCGTAATTGCCACCGCCCTTTCGAGCAGCGCCGCCCACGCCTCCAACTGCCAGGGACCGAGGTGCACGCCGTCCGACCCATGCAACGCATCCAGAGGCGTCCGCACAAAGTCCCCCAGATATCGGGTGATGAGGCCCGCCGCAGTAAGCCTTCGTGCCAACTCCTCCACTACTGGCCCCATCTGCTGCTGGGCCCATCGGCATTCCTGTGACAGAAACGGCGGCAGTGGCCCAAAGCCCATTGCCTGATGCCTTGCCTCGTTGTACAGCAGGAAGTTACTCCCCATGGGCAAAACCCACAGCACTCGCGTGTCGTACCGGCTCCGCAGATACGTATCCTGCGCCGTAGCCCGGAGCACAATTTCCGAGAAGTTAGGCGTCTCCATCAGGCGCATCAGCCCCGGTCGGCCAAACGGTGTCAAACTGGTGACGTCGCAATGGAAAGCGACTATCACCACCAGCCGCACCTCCGCCGACATCTCCAAGGTCGTGACCCGTATGAGGTGGTCCAGGCCGGCCCCCGGGCAGACTCGGAGGCGTCCTCGCCAACCTCTCGGTGGCCGGATAATCGCCTCCCGCGCCCGCGAGTCGCCCACCACCAACAATTGATCGATTCCCTGAAACAAAGAAAAATTGGGCAGCATCAAAGTGAAGAAAATCAGCATTTATAGTTTAACCTCCTCTTCGGTCTTAATCGCGGCAATATTTCAACATCCGTCTCCGAGGGCTCCGTTCCCTGCCAAGTACTATTACTAGCACTCACCTCTGTTACCTCCACACACCCTGCGTCGTTACCCCTTTCGTCACCTTCCTCCACCGGGGTAGAAGTTCGTACCTCTGGGCGCGCTCTCTCCAATGGCGACCACCCCCCGAAACCTGAAAAATCGGAGGTGTCTTCTGCCGCAGCTCCGCTTTCACTCGCCTCTCCCCCACTCAAGACGAGAGGTCCGCGTTCTGCTTCCGGCACCTCCGTTCTCCCCATTCGCAACAGAGGGGGATCCGGGTACTGGCCGATGAACCCCGAAATGGTGGGTATTGATTTATGCTCTAAATTCGGACACGCAATACCTATACGTTCAAAAGCTGCGCTGGGAGTTGCGCGTGCGTTGGAGTATGGTATATTGGCTAGTTGCCCTAGAACCCCTAAAATTTTGCGGTCCGACAATGGTCCCGAGTTTCGAGCTAGGTTGTTCGGACAATTGTTAGACCGGTACGGGGTGCGGCATGAGCGCTCGATCGCCTATGCTCCGCATACCAATGGAGCTGTGGAGAGACTCAACCGGACCATCAAGGAGAGACTCGCCACGGCCTGCGCTGGTTAACCTGGGAGCTGGGATCTGGAAATAGCAAGAGTGATGTCCCAGTACAATAGACTTACCTACAGTGAGACCGGTCTCACTGTGGGTAAGTCTATTGTACTGGGACATCACTCTTGCTATTTCCAGATCCCAGCTCCCAGGGTTACCAGCGCAAAACAGAGCTCAGGGCTAATAGTTTTACCTCTAGGTCGATTTCCTCTTTCATGGGCCCCGGGTAACGTCTATTTCTTTGTTTTACAGGCGCTGCACCCTGAACATCTATATGGTGCCGCACTGTCTCGGTACACCCCACGTCTGCCTCATCTGTCGCAAAAACGTCTTTATGCGCAGTCATCAGTTCAGCAACTATCGTCCTTTGTTCTGCAGTCAGATCCGTACCGTCCAAGCTAAGGTCACCCGGCACCTCGTCCATCTCTTCATCCTGCTCTACTTCTTCCCGACACAAAGCCACCAAAGTACCTAGTCTTGTGTGCTTGGCTAACCTCACATCACTGTCAAATGGGTTCATTACTTCTACTCGAATATGTTCATCGTCTACGACATTTACTGATGAAGCTACCATCAATGGACGAGTCCCATTATCGACTGGCTCTAAATACCCTTCAAATTTATTTGGTGCCCTCTTCACTTGAGCGGACAAACGCAACATCTGCCTAGAAGGTACAGTCACTTCCGCCGCACTGAAAACTGGAAATTCCGCTCTGCGCGAAGTCATCACCTTCAACCGGGCTATTCTTGTACGATCTTGACTACTTCCTTTCTCCAAAGTCCTATCTGATGCATTCAACGTAAGTTTGAAGCTATCAAGAAATTCCAAGCCCAAGACACAACTGAATGACTGTACCGGCTTAGTCATCACCAAAAACCTATGCCTTGGGAACTTAGTTCTGCCAATCGTTACTGCCAAGTATATCTCACCTTCTATTCGAATCTCGTTTCCTGAAATTCCTACAACATTATCAACGGCGGAAGCGCGAAGTTTTCCCTGAACACCCGGAATTCTATGGAGCAGCTCTTCTGTAATTAAAGAGATCGACGCGCCTGTATCTACTAGGCCATCAACCTGTAACTGACCAACCTCTACAACCACCGCGTACGCCACCGCTACCTCACGCTTCTGCCGCACCATCTCAATATTTTGAGGACTATCATGACACTGCTCCGGCTGTGCCTCTTCCATACCGGAGTCACCTAGTTTCCCGACTGTCGACCTGGTTTGTGCGCACACTGGAAACTACGATGTGTGATTTCCCCACACCATACACAAGCTGCGCATTTCTCCAAAAATCCCTGACAGTCCTTCATCAAATGTCCCTTCTTGCCACAATACGCACATTTCAACCCGCGTTCTGAACTAACAACTTCCCCGAATCTGTCTCTATGTGCTACCTGCTGTGTACAGTCCCGCACAAAATGTCCCTCCTGTCCACAACGAAAACAACGCATTGATCTGGCCGGCCCGCGTTCCTGGTGTTCAATGTTATCATTATTTATTTCTGGCGCGTATGGCGTCGCTAAGTAAATTTGTTCCGCTCGAGTATTATTCCCCATTCTTTCCTCGGTAGCTGTCATATCGGCCTCCAAACTGGCTGCTAGTCGGGCCACTGCACTGAGTGCAATGGACTCCTGCTGGCCAACGAATAACTTAAGCCGACGTACCAGCTCCGGTGCTAGGGAACTAATAAATTTATTTCGAGCCAAGAGTTCTTTGCCCTCTTTTCCTACACCATCCACTTTTGCTACCAGCCTTTCAAGCCTAATACTATAGCAAGTCAGTGATTCACCCCTATTTCTTTCTGCCCGCAAGAATTCTGTGTACCCATCATCACTTAATTTTTTGTGAAGCTCTAGTTCCTGAATCAACCTATTTTTTACTTCCCCATAGTCAGCTCCCGTTCCGTATGCTTGAACTATATTCTTGGCTTCCCCCTCAAAAAATTCTGGCAATTCCTGAACCCAAGCCAACTTGTTTTCCTGGTACTTAGAACTTGCATAATTCTCAAATTTAGTCAAGAAAACCGAGACCTGACCGTCGCTAGACTTGCCTGAAAACTTCCCCGGTGGAGGCAATTTGTCTGAACGTAAGCCCTTGATTGCCTCTGTGAGACTAAGCATTACGTCAGCTAACTCAGATTTCGTTTCCATCTTCACTCTTAGCCCAAATTAGGCCACGAAAAAAAAATATCTACTGCCAGCAAACGATAATAAGTTTTATTAAAAATCCCAATTTATTGCACTACTCCTTATCCTACCGACCGTCCCCGTATCTGAAGCCAAATCCCACTCCTGACACCAAATGTAACGACCACGAGCCTGATAACGTTTAGTTACTGGAAACCGACCTGTCAGGATGCCGGCCAGACAGGGAATAGCTACTCAGGCTTAAATAGCTAAGGCCAGATACGAGGTCAAAGTACGGCACGGACAAGTCAAGAGTATATATTAGAACAGGGGAATGACAATTCACAGAACAGACTCAGGGCGGGTCTCGCGATAGCCGTCTTTCGTACCCGAAACCGTGGCTCTACCGCTGACTGACCACCCTGGCAAAACACCTTAGGCGTTACCCAGTAAAATAGGCATAGGAATAGAGCAAGCACTACATGGGGCACTTACAAACATCAGGCAACCCGCTTTATTAGCCTGCTCGTAGACAAGTGCCCACCATGAAGGTTCCGACGCAACTGCCTAGTCTCGGCCGAGTGGTCATCCATTTCAGCCGCAGCCAGACAGCCGCGGGACGAACCTCTATGTAAACCCTAGCTGTACGGTTAAGGTACAAACCAGTAGTGAAAATTCACTACACTTTGATTCCCTAAAACATTTTCAAAACGGTTTGAAATTATTCTAGGTAAGGACAACAATTCCAGTTTTGAACAGTTATTTTTTGTTTTATTCATTTTATTAAATGATATTTGTGATGGTGCTGCAGAGAAAGTGTTTATTGAATTAACAGTTTTTAATTTTTTGAGTGCCTGGATACTTCATCAGGCTTTGATAATATGGTTTTATTCAATTTATATGCATCTCTATTCCTGTCATAAATAATGTTTTTTTGTTATGTGCTTCATCAAATTATTCAATGCATTAGACCTTTGTTCATTACAAATACTGTTGAAATTACCATTAGACTTTCCAAATAAATAAAACAAAAAGAAATTTACACAAAAAAATAGTAAACAACTACCAGTATTTTTTTCTTTTTATATATAAAATTTTGATTTTAGCCAAAAATTATGTCTCAGTCAATTGGGAAATGTCAAATAATTTCTCAATTGTATATTTTTGAACATGAAAAGTTTTACAGAGTGACTTTCATACTTGTTACTTAATGCTCAACTAATCCTCATAGGAAGATTCAATTACAGTGATACCTGGAGATACGAGTTTAATTCGTTCCAGAACTGAGCTCGTGAGTCAATCAACTCGTATCTCAAAGGAATTTCTCACATTTAAAATAACTGAATTTGATTTAATCCATTCCAGACCTATGAAAAATCCCCAAACCATTGTAAATTATGAATGAAAATGTTTTTAAATGACAAATAAACATGCATAATTAACAAATACATAACAAAATATGAAAGAAATAGTTATTTAGCATAATAGTCTTGCCTTGGAGACACACAAGTGCGGCTAAGGCTATGGTTACAGTGGATCCAAATTCGGACAAAAAATTGTTCGTCCGAACTTGTCCGAAAAGATGCTGCCAGTGTAACCACTTTCTATGTATTCCATTATTTTGATTGTTCGGACAAACAATTTTTCGTCCAAATTCGGATCCATTTTAACCATAGCCTAATGAAGGTGAACGGCAAGAAAGAGGGAGGGGGATGGGATGCAGGCACTCTAGACAGATACGAAAACGGCGTTTTAGAAATTAAAAAAATTTTCATAACTTTAAAACTAAAACTACACTTTCCTTATTTTAAATGAAATAAAAAATTTAAAACAATACACTTGACTTTAAACTTAACTAAGCTTAACATTTACGTAAATTTAATTATGTATCACTTGTTTTTGCCTTCTTGGCTGCACTTTTTGCACGTTCACTTGCAGCTCTTTTCAAGAAAAATGTATTTAAAACACTTTGCTTATGCCTGCCTTTCAAAATGTTTCAATAATGTGACAAACAAGTGTCATTGAAGCATGCCAACTAGCGGGACGCTTTGGAAATATGACTCGTTTCTCAGATTTGGGCTCGTATCTTGAACGAAAATATGGCCTGAGCTTGGGCTTGTATCTCAAAAAACTCGTATGTTAAGCAGCTCGTATCTCGAGGTACCACTGTATTGTATTCATGGGAATTAATGCTCTCAGGGGAAGATGTGAGATCCTTAACGGAAGTTTAAGTAGGTCTTTTTTTTTGTTTAAGTTTGAATAAATACTTTTAGATATTCATAAATACTTTATTGCAGCATCTTTTTTATTAGAATTTAGATTTAATTTCTATATGTAGCAATGAGTCAGTCTTGTAATGCAGAAACTGAGATGAGTTGAAAATGGAAACAAAATCCCTCATTTAAACTGGATGAGTTTGTTTGTCATGTTTTTATGTCTATCTTTTATTGTACACTGTAGACAAATGAAGGTAGATATACTTGTAGGTATGTTGCTAGAATACATTTTACAGAAAATACATTTTGTAAATAATACATGTTATTGCTAATTGCATTTATGTCCCTGATATATAAGTACATTCATTTATACATTTTGTGGAGAAAAATTAGAGTAAATATTATAAAAATGCTTTGTGCTTGGAAGAATGACAAAGAATGCTGTCTAAAAGAAAGTACACCAATGTAAGAAACACTTTTGAGGATAATATGCCCTAAACTGTTAGTGTTTGCACCATTACATCATTTATGCTAGATTTTAACTTGGATTTACTGTATTGGGTGATTGCTATTCTGAAAATTGAATATTGCTGCCCAAAAATTACAACAAATTGGGAAGAGGTAAGGTAAAAAAATTTATTTGAGCGATTTTCGATAATGATGGATATTTTTTCTTTCAGAAGCAATGATTGACATGTGATGTGCAGTGCTGGTAACCTTAATAGCAGTGATGTTGGCGGCCAGGATTGTGCGTATTTTGCGCAACAATTTGCTGGTGCTGGCGCTCTCTGGGGCCTTCATTCTCTATTGCTGCTTTGTTTTATTTGATACGGTGAGTGAGATTAAGTTACACCACTTGCGATTTATGGTGTCCATAATAGTTACATGAGTCACCATCATTCTACTAGCTAAATGTATGCTATATATTATATTTTTATCATTTGTTGCACAAAGGCTTGAATATTATCTGCTGCCATCAATTTTTCACCATTCATTGTGATTAAGTTGTTTTGCCCAGTTTGAATACTTTTCATAGAAGTCCCACCATATTTTCATTTGAAATGATAATCACAGTATATATTTGTATCCCATATCCTATTTCTATGATGTTTAATGATTAAAAGAAGGAAATATAAGTAGTCTTCCCTCGCTACTTCGAGGTTCGACTATTGCGGATTCACATCTTCATGGGCTTCTAAAACATGTACAGTAGTGTAGTTTTTGTTCCCTGAACTCCTTTAACACTGCTTGAATGTGATTTTTTTTTATCTTCCTATTCACAGCTTCTGGGCTTTCTCAACCAAGTGCCCAAACTTTTTTGGTGTGTGAAAATTTCATAAAATTACTGATTGTTATGTGAATTATTTTACGGACATGAATAAAAATTTGCGTAGTAATTGGCATAGAAAGCTCCTCACAGAGATGCTTTTATTGTATCTATGGTATTAAGTGCTCCTAGGGGAACTATGTGAGATCCCAAGCCAGAAGTTAGGTAGGCTTCTTATGTTCAAATAGAACAGTTTTTTGTTTTGTTATGAACCTTTTTTTTTTCAGTTCACAGTTGTCTTGTTTTTAGCCCCACCACATTCTTCTTCAACTTTTATTTTGTTTCATAAACTTCATTCTCAACTTACTGTTTCTATGGTCTTTGTGCATTGATTCTGCATTCCCTTGAGTTCATACTAAATGGTGCCTTACTTTCTCTGGAATGCCTTTGTTGTGGTTAGGTAGACTGAAACTAATCTAATCTATCATAGAAATATAGCAATTTTTAAAATGATGAGCATCTCTAGATGTAAATTATGTAAGTACAGCATTTAAGGAAACTTCTAAAAATACATGTAAATTAAACATTAAGTTAAAAAAAATTTGCATTAATATGTAAAAGATATTTTTAACATCATTTATGTCAAGAATAAATATCTCTCCCTGATATGCCATTAAAATTTGAATGCTAGTAATTATTTTACTAGTTGAAACTCTGCAAGTCTGCAACTTTTATCACAGAGGTCTGTAATTTAAGTACTGCATATCAATTTAATTTTAAACTTCAGTGGCAATTTCAATTTCAAACCTTCAAATGGTACTTATTAAAGGAAACAAAGGGAACTTAATGAACTGTGTTGCAGTTAAATCCTATCTTCAGCTTAATATATATTAAGCTGAAGATAGGCCTTGAGACTTATCTTTCATGCCCACTACGCTTTTGTTTTTTCATGCCTTCTTTGCTATCTCTTTAGTCTTTTATTCCTCTTCATTCTTCTCTTGCTGTTTCTATGTGCTGGGTATCCTGTGTGAGAACACATTTCTTACATAAATTTTCCATTTTCTAAAGTTGATTATTTATGGCATTTTTTCTTTGCTCTGCTGAGATTGTCTGTGTTGTGGATAAGGTAATCATGTACTAACTAATATAACAATTTAAAAAATAATTCATAGGCTTCTCTACTTACACACATCTGATTGAGGAACATTCGGAGTTACAAGTGTAAGCTGACTGATGTTATGTATGTAATTTACATGGTAAATAACGTTTGATGTCATTACTTTATTAATGATCATCATAATTTGAATCTTTAATATTACATTTTTTATGGCTTATCTTTCTTTGTTTACCATATATGTATAGATATATTTGTAAGGGATTTTAAATACCTATAATTGCTAATTATAAATTGGAAATAACTCAATGGCTTACAAGCAATGCAGCTTATGAATAGCTGTTCAAAACTAATTGCATTTGTAAGTTGGGACCCAAGTGTGCAGTGGGATTTTTTCAACCTACAATGTTCATTTTAAAATTTATGTTTGGTACTTATTGCGCATTTTTAATTTTTATATGATGGCTTAAAATTAATTATAATGCTGGAATACTGAACTAATTTTACTTTATACAAAGTTGTGAAGTTGATTTGACTTGTCTGTTATATGAAGTGAGTTATTTCTGTACAATTTCAATGCTGAACTGTAAGACTTATTTCACTCAATTATGACAATGCTATGATGCTATGCCTGTAATATAGAAAGCTTCTATGCTTACTAACACTTCTCAGGATAATATAAGTAATGCATATACAAGAACTAGCAGTCCCAAGGGGAAAATGTGAGGTCCCATGCTGAGAAATTAGGTAGGTCTTCTTTTTGTTGAATTAGAAAAAGTTTTTGTTTCATGAATGGACCATCTTTTTTTGTTTCACAGTTTTGTTTTACAGTTTTGTTTTTCAGCACCTCTGGCTTTTTCTTCAACTTTCATCTTGTTTCATAGCTTTCCTTCTCAACTTACTGTTTCTATGTGCATTGGATCCTGTGTTAGGACACATCTCGTGCCTGGATTCTGCATTCTCTTAACTCCTTACTAAATAACCCTTCATACTTCATTCCTTTGGAACTCCCCATGGGGGGGTATAGATATTGTATTGACAGAAATAAGTACTCTAGAGGGGAGTAATTGAGGTCCTTTTGTTGAAATTCAATAGGTTTTTTGTTGTGTTAGGGACCATCTTTTTTTTTGTTTACTGCTGTTTGGTTTTCAGCACCTACCACTTCTTTAACTTTTATCTTGTTTCATGAATTTCTTTCTTAACTTACAGTTTCTATACATCTTGAAAGTTGATTCCACATTTCCGTAAGTCCATACTAAATGGTGCCTTCCTCTTTGGAATGTTTTTTTTTTATTTGTGATTAGGGAGACACTAGCTGATATCCAATCTAATCTAAGCCTTTCTTTGAAATGCCTTTGTGGCATTTAGGGAGGCTTAGTCTGACTTATAATCTAATCTGCTTACTAACCTGTTGTTGAACCTTGCATTTTGGCTTAATTTTCAATATGATGAAGCACTTGAGAGCTGCACATTACATAATGTCTTATGCCAAAAACCAAGGGGTATAACGTTTAAATTATTTCAGACGTTCTCATCACTAGACCACAAGGTGACAGGGGACCCAGACATCAGTGTCAGACAGAAGGAGTTTCAATGGGACCTGCCCACAGAAGAGCAGCCCTGGAGCAACTCTACACAGAAAACTGTCATCACCTGCAGAAATTCGGTGCAAGGCAAAGCCCTTCTAGCTGATGATAGAGGTAACATTTTCTTGGTGTGTGCATGCAATGTTCACAAAAGCAACTATTTTTTATATCTGGTTGATGAAAAGATGCCATTCTTTTTATTTTGATGGGTTAGGAGTATAGAGGATAGGCTCGTTTTCTGCATTCCTGCTAATTGTGAAAAATATCATTTGTGTTGTAGCAGTGGAATAACGTTTGAAAAAATGTCCCTAAAAATGAATTTCTAATTCATGCCACGAGTTTGTATAGCTATTGCAGTGGTAGCTGAAACTGTTCAAAGGATAGTGCAGTAGAGCATGGGATGCTGGAGTGTAGAAATATAAAGTGATTGATAGACTGCGGGGTTTGCCATAATTATAACAAACCTTTGATTTAGCTACCTGATGAAAAACCAGACAAATTGTGGAATTTATTAAGTGGACATAAAGCTCAAAGGCATTTAACTATAAGTATTTATTGAATTTGGCCTCCTCCATTTTTAATAAGACTTCAATTTACTTTGGATAGCTTCACAGCAGGCATGAAGCACTTCTTGCCTAAAGAAAGCCCATTCTCAATGCAGATCAGACTTTTATGCTATGAAGTAAATCATGAGGAGTTCTACAGACTATATTCTCCCAGATGGATTACGCAGAAAATATTAGCAGGTTCAAATCCAGGGTCCTCTAGAGCCACTCTTCTTTGGTGAACAGTGGCATGTGCGGCTAAATCCAGCGTTGAATCGTTTTCAAACCATGAGATGGAGCAGATGGATCAATTCCTGAAAATAAGATGAGAGGTCCTGAGCTGAAGTTTAGGTAGGCTTTTCCTATTGTTGAAATATAATATGTTTTTCTGTTAGGGAACATTTTTATTTTTATCCTTGTATTTTTTCATGAACTTCAATCTGGTTTCATAAACGTCTTTCGATTGTGCTGTTTCTAAGCACAGGGTCTGATAACACACATTGTTCATAGATTTCCCTTTTTGTTTCATGTTAAATGGTGCCTTCCTTTTTCAGAAATGCTTTTGTCGTGGTGAGGAATGCCCAAACTAATATCTAATTCTATTCATCTCCAAGTCGTTCAATTTATCCTGATAATAGGGCAGTTAGTCAACAATCTGGGGTGCCATAGTTGCATTTTCATTAATTTAATTGCATGTTAACACTGACTGCGACGTGCGACACCGGTGGTACACGGAGGTAATTTTCATAACACTGCTGACCGACCAGTAGTCGCAAACTCAATTTTCTTAAATACTTAATCAAAACTAAATGAAGGCACGATCCCGTTCACGTTTGGTATTTTCAAAATAGTTTACAACTATTAATTTTAAATTTGAGTTTGGTGTTGAACTTAATATTTAGTAGTCGCAGTCAAAGTGTTGAATATTTTTCAGTTCTAAAATATTACTTGATACATTCAAATATAAGTTTGGTATATTCAGCATCTGTTAGTATAAAATTGTTTTTGAACTTCAAGTACAGCTCATTTTATCTGTGGCTTGAATGTAAATCTTTGCACTTCACTCAAAAAGTTCTTAGTTGCGTGCGAGAAAAGCTGTATCGGATGTATAAGGCTGAAAATCAGTTGTATAGGAGAGAGAACAAAAATTGTTAAGGTACTGTATATATTTTGTTCCTATAATGCTTTGTATATACCGTGTGTTCAGAACAAGAGGTACAAAATTGCACACTAATTAGATAACAACCAAATAAATACTTATGCTTCTATAAAATTTTCTGGAAAAAATACGGGTTTTTGAGATATTAGCTGTCTGTTGTTTAAAAGAATGAAATTTAATTACATAATTACTTTCAATATTTAGTTTGAATTTTCTTTACAAACTCTTCTATTTTATGAGAGTTTACAAATATTGTTCAAAATGTGTTCCATCTACCTCAATGCACTTTTCAAATCTTAGCCAAAACGGTATTAGGAAACATGTCTGGCATTTCAGAAATCTCACCAGCAGCCACTGCAATTCTGGCCACGAGATCTTCCTCAGATTCAATGGGTGTAGCATAAACAAGGCTACAATGCTTATTACCAAATATCACTAAAAATTAAATTTTATTATTGTAAACTCTCATAGAATAGAAGTGTTTGTAACATAAATTTAAAATAAATATTGCAAGTAAATGTGTAATTAAATTTTATCCTTTAAAACAATAAACAATTGATATCTCAAAAACTCGAATTCTTTAATGAAAATTTCATGCAGAAAAAGTGTTTTATTTGGTCATTTTCTACTTGGTGTACAATTTTGTACCTCTTGTTCTGAAACACCCTGTATAGTGAGTTACGTTTCAAACCATAAAAAATCATCAAATGGCTTTTGAAATACCCTCTTAAAATTAAAACTCCAATTCATACTCAAGGTTTGGTTATTTTGTTGCCATGTTTCAGTTTAAGGTTTTGAGCTGGGAGTTGGGTGGGCCTTCCAATTGTCTAAATAAAATGGGATTTTGTTCTGTTACGGACCATACTTTTCCGGTTCACTGCTGTCCTGTTTTTCACCTCCAAATTCCCTATTTTTGAGTTCTATCATATTTCATAAAGTTATTTCTTAACTTACTGTTTCTCTGTGCAGGAGTTCCTGTGTAGAAACACACCTTGTGCATAGATCTCCCATTTTTTTAAACTCACCGCAATGAAGCCTTCCACCTTCTCTTCGGAACCCCTTTGTTTTGGTTAGAGAGGCTTAACATGTTCCCTGCAAAGGGACCCATCGGTGGTCACTGAGTTGATTTTCATAATGCTGCTGACAGACCTGCAGTCATTAACTCAATTTCTATAAACAATTTAATTAATATTTGCCATTTTCATAGTTGCTTTTTACAATTGGGGCTATAATTTTGAAATAAATGTTGAACTTCAGTTTAACCCATTGCAGGGAAATTTGTAAATGTAACTTATTTAATTGAACGTTGTTCAGGTTACGTATGCCAGCGGTCTGACCGCCTGGGCAGTGGGTGCTGTGACACCACCTCCAGCAACACCTACAGGCACTACTGCCTCACCTGCAACTCACAACACTGCTGTGCCATATACGAGTATTGTGTCTCCTGCTGCATGCATCCTGACCAGGTAACCCAGCTAGTCTTTAGGCTCCAGGAGCGTTTTCTTTGCTTCTTAACCCTTTCGGTACGATAATTCAAATAATTTGGTTAAAAACTTCCAGGGGAAAAAGTTGTCATTACCCTGAATTTTCAGT
Source organism: Morinoia aosen (assembly GCA_030386875.1). Taxonomy (NCBI): domain Eukaryota; kingdom Metazoa; phylum Arthropoda; class Malacostraca; order Amphipoda; family Talitridae; genus Morinoia; species Morinoia aosen. The sequence continues at coordinate 34,961,473 of CM059577.1, forward strand.
AAAATTGTCCTAGTGTGGGTGCTTTTAGCTCAAGCAAATGCCTACTCTTTATTTTAATTTTAAATTTTTTTGAATCTTTGAAGTTCTATGCTTGGCGACTGAAATTTTTGATGTTGATAATAGTTAATTTTTTGTATTTATGAAGAAATTATTTACAAGTTCTTGCCCAAATTTATCAAAAATAAACAAAATTCAGCAAACTTGCTCAAGTTAAATGGAAAGGGTATTGAATGTGTTGCTCAGACCCTGTAGCATGAACTTACGCGTGCCTATGCTACAGGGCCTTATGGTAATTACAGGGTCCTATGGTAACCTATGGTAATTTGCGCGTGCAGGCTTCCGGAATTGTTTAAAAACTAGTTTAATGAATGTTTGTAATTTTCCTATTTTTGTTATTTACTCCAAAATATTCCCCCACTAGTTAAATTACTTTAAAACTAGGTTAGATGCCCTAAACTGGAAGCACTAGCCAACTTGGCACTGGAGTAGCCTTCAGTACCGAAAGGGTTAAGAAGAGACGTTTGTTGGTGTTAGATACTCGGCAATTCTGGGGTGTTCTGTTCTGAAAAGAAATTAATTTCATGTCCATTGACATTAAGGTACAGGTTTGTTTTGCTGCATGAGTTTTTTGATGGAAAAATATTTTGATAAATTTGATTACAGCACAATAAGAATACAGGTCAATCCGTTTTGTTTTTTCGCTTAACTTTTTTTGCCGAAGCATCTAGGATTTTACCTGCCCAGTGGTGGGCTGAAATTATAGATGCTACAGCGGAAAGTTTGACTGGATTGGAAATGTCAGACTGAGCTTTAACGTGTGTGAATAAAATTCGAAAAATTGAAAAACATCTATCTTTTAGATAGACATATAGTAGTTTTAGAATATGTCAAAAAGTGACTTAAAAGGTGTGGAGTTGGAGCTGTTTTTTTTTTTTGAGTAAAAAAGGTTTTCAAATGCATGATTAAATTGTTTGAATAAATTAAGTGGGAGCGGTCAATTACACAAAAGGCCCTACTCCATGAACTAAAACAAGATAAACAACTAATAATATTGAAGGAGGAGTCTGTGTTCTCTGGGAAAGATGTTAGATCCCGATCTTGAAATTAAAAAAGTTTTCTTTCTCTGGAAATAAAATAGTTTTTGGTTTCGTTATACACCATCTTTTCTGGTTCTGCTATTCTTTGATCGGCACAAATTACTTTCTGCTTTGATCGTGTTCTTGTTTCATGAGCTTTTTGTGCGTAAGAAGATTCTGTACTCATTGATTCCCTGTTCATTAATGCCAAACTAAATTGGGAAATGTGTTGGGAACGCATTTGATGTGGGAATGTTACCTTAGTTAAAATGTCGGCTCTGACGGGATGAACTGAAGTTCAATGTTCAACTCAAATTTATAATTGAGAATTGTTTGCAATTTTATAAGTAGCAAGCATAAAGTGGGTCTCTTAAATACCGTCAATTTTAAAAGATTGTTGATAACTTTTCAAGGCACCCATTGCTGGGTCATTTTGCAGCAGAAAAAACGTCAGCACGGTCCGTCGATGCCTCGCATCACAAGCAATGTGTTAAAGTTTATAACTTCTTATCTGATAATCTGTTAAGAGATGTATTTTTGTTGAAAGTGGCTGATTTCTAGGGAATCACATTTTTAGGATAAAAAGGAATATCAACGTGGCTAAAAATATAAAAGACGTTTTGGTTTATAAAAAAATCCATTATCAGTGCTCTGAAAAATGATGAATAAAAATGTTTAATTTTTGTACTCGAATTCTTCTGAATAAACTGAAAATAAAACATTGACATTAATAGGACAAAAAAATGCAAAAAAAAAAACAGAAAATTTTAACGAACAATGGAAAAATTCATTGCCGAGTCGCATTATGGGTTTTTGTTTAATAAAATGTTTAATTTTTGTTTTGTTTAATAAAATGGGTTTTTGTTTTGTTACGGACCTTTTTTTTCAGTTCACTGCTGTCCTGTTTTTCAGCACCTACAACTTTCTTCTTCAACTTTTTCTTGTTTTGTGACCTTCTTTCTTACCTTACCTTACTCTTTCTATGCACCTTGTACATAGATTCCGCGATCCTTCAACTCCATATTAGGTGGAGCCTTCATCCTTCCTCTCCACACTAAATGGTGCCCTCATCCTTCCTTTCTTGGAACATCTTTGTCGTGGTTAAGGAAGGCTAAAACTTTCTTAGAAAATAATAATTTGGGCTGAATCGAAAATTTCAAAATTGGTGCTTTTGAAAATATTGTCTTTTTTTGTACAATTTTCTCTTATAGACGAATTGCACGGCTTAGTCAGGTTATTGCCAGTGCGAAAGGAGGCTTCCCTGTGTGTTGCACACCTCACAAATAATTGGAGCCTAGTGCTACCAATGTAAGGTCGTTCACATCGGTCACACGTATATAGATATACCAGTGAGGTGCGCAACATATCTGGAGTCTTCCTTTGTTTAAAGTATGGACCGATTGTTCGATCATTTTTTGGATAATGGAGATGGAATTTTTATTACAAGAAATGTTTTTTAATCATGATATTCTTAGCTACGTTGGTTTGCCTTTTCATCCTAGAAATCTGTTGTAGATGAAATTTTCAAACTAGATAACTATTACTCTCTTTTTCAAGCTGTTGTTGTTGTGTTACTCATATTTTCAGAAGGTCTGTTTCATTTATTGTTATTACTTGATCAAAAAGTGAACCCTCTTTTTCTTTAAATTTTACCTTCATTTGCTATGTCTTATTTTTTTTTGCCACGCTCAGCGTTTCATTAGGCTCCGATAATATTTCATGAAGTACTTGAATTTCTGTATCAATGAGGTAATTCAAAGTCCCAATAAAAATGTTTCAAAAAGTTATCTGCTTTAATAGTGTTCTCTATGGTGGAGGTTACTATGATAATGCATGCAATGATATATTTTTATAAAGAAAATTGGATGTAGACAGGACGGAGAAAATGATTTCATCAATAATTTCATTATCCAACTATTGTATTAATGAAAATTGATGCTTTCTGGGAAAATATGTGAGGTTCTGACCTAAAGGTTAGGTAGGTCTTCTTGTTGGAATAGAATAGGTTTATTTTTGTCGTGTTACGGACCTCTTTTAATTTACTACTGTTCTATTTTTCATTACCTGCGACTTTCTTTTTTAACATTCATTTTGTTTCATCAACTTTTTCTCCACTTACTGTTTCCACACACCTTGTGCATAAGTTCTGCTTTCCCTCGAGTCCATACTAAATTTTGCCTTCTTCCTCCCTCCCTCTCTTTCAAACACCTTTGTTGCAGTTAGGGAGTTGAACCAACATATCTGATCCAATCGTGGGTGCATACTAAATTATTTGCTTACAAATTATCAGTGTGGGCTTGTCTTCACAATTTTTATGGTGTTTTGTCAATCTTGGTACTGGGCATAAAGCTTGTAGATCAACTCCAGATAGTTCCAAAAGACAAATTCATTCAATAGACTAGAGTTTATGCATAGGCAAGCAAGTTACCATGTTAGTAATGGTTTGCTAGTTAGAAGTTTTGATGAAAATATAACTATTGGCATGCAGTACATCAATACATAGACTTTCTTAGTCATATTTTATGAATAAGTCAATGTACAAACGAGGAATTCAAGCGTAAAATTGATTGCTTTAAATTTCTAACTTAACTCAAGTCAAGCCAATATATGAGGATGCAAAGTGCAAACTTTGTATTCCACTAGTATCTCGTAGAATAGACTATTGCTAGCTTTTATAGTGGTATGTCCATCAACCATCTTGTGCTATGAAGAGTGGCATTCCTGTAGGAGACTGTCAAGTTATCTCAGCTTAGATAGGTCTTCTTGACTTCTATTTTGTGTGGACTTAGCATCTTTCTGTTTTCATGCTTTCTTTGTTATCTCTTCTTCGTCTTCTGTTCTACAGCCTTCCTAACATGCTAGTATCCTGTGTGGGAACCCACTTTGTCCCATGGTCTCCATACTATATGGCCCCTTCGGATTCGGAATGCCTTTGTTATTGTGAGGGAATTATAAATAAACTAGCAATATGTTGATAGAAATTGTAGTGTGAAGAGAAATTTGACTAAGTTATGCGTGTTACATTTCCATCCATTGTACGAACAGAAGAGCCTTCTGAAGCGCGTCTTGAAGCAGGTGAGTGAAGGTTCCCCTTTGTACGCGTCTGTGTCGGACCAGTTCGAGCTATGCCTGGTGAAGTGTCGCACCTCCAGCCAGTCAGTGCAGCACGAGACGCTCTACAGGGACCCTAGAGCCAAGCACTGCTTTGGAGAGAGGTTGCCTGCACTCCACAGTGACAACGATACTTGAACTTCTATCCTCTTATGTGCTTTTATAAACGTGAGAATGTCGCTGAGACGTGATGTGCTTTGGCTTTATTCAGGGTTGCGAGAGGAATCTATTAGGCTCAAATGTCAGTTCTCAGAGTGCATTGCAGCCGAGTAAAAAATGTAGCGTTTCGCCCATGTTTGCGATGTGAAGAGACGCGGGTGTATGAGCACTTTTCAATCTCAAAGGATCTGCTCAGACGCTACTTACTATTCAGCTTCTTCAAATACACAACACCTGATCAAGCTAACTACAAAATTTTCTTCAAGAAAATGCATGCGACGTGGTAACTACGCTCTGGTGAATATGTTTTTAATTGAAAATAGTTTTAAAGAATAAATGCGTGACTTGTTACTTGAACAGAATAAATTTTCGAGCAGCCTGTCAGGTTTTGCATAATCATAAGTGCTATGGAAAAAAAAAGCTATCGGCAATTGATGCGATGAACTCGATTTTATTTCTGCTGACCAAAATGCTGGTTGAAGTTTTGTCAAGAGAGAACAGTCCCCCTACAAAGCAAATATTTTGGGTTTCATTCCAGTTGATGACACTAATCTAATTCTTCGATTGTAGGGTAAGGGTTTTCTACAGGTATGGCGGTAGTTATTGGTTATAGTAATGGTCAACTGCGACCTGGGATTTTTTACTCGAGAAGTCTTTTCTTTGTGTTATCGAATGACTTTAGTTAAGGTGTATTGGTTCGGCAGTTCGTGTGCATTAAAAACGTTAGAGCAAACAGATGCTTCGAGCGAGTTTTGTCTTCCTCTTGAGAATCTCCGCGTTCAACATCTCCCTGAACTTCATTTTGGCTTGTTCGTCTGGCAAAGTAAACGGTACATTTTTATATTTTTAAGCTAGTAATAGTGGCCTGTCTCGCATGTTATTTTCATTTCTTTATTTCGTAGTATATGTACTTGTATTAATAATATGCTCCGTTGGCTGCCATTGGTTATGGATGAATTCAGGGATCCATTGTTGTGTAATCCGAATAAGATCTGTGCGATGTAGGGATAAATATAACAATAATGTTAATGTGCAAGTAATTAACGTGTTAAGGTAGAAGGTCTCATGCACGTAACCGCTTTTTTGTGTAGTAATTGAACAATGATTTTTGAACTGTAACACTTCAAAGAGAAGAAGTTTCTTTATTGTGCGAGCCCCTCAGGGGGATACAACTATTGTATCTATGGGAATTAGCGCTCCCAGGGGAAAAATGTGAGGGCCCGAGCTGAGAGTTAGGTAGGCCTTCTTTTTGTTGAAATATAATGTTTTTATGTTAAGGACCACCTTTTTTCGGTTCACTACTGTCCTGTTTTTCAGCACCTCTGACTGTCTTCTTCAACTTTTATCTTATTTCATGAACTTCTTTCCCATCTTACTGTTTCTATGCCCTTTCTGCATAGATTCCTCATTTTCTTATCTCCATACTAAATGGTGCCTTCCTCCTTCCTCTCTTCGATACGCTCTATTTTTGCAGCGGTTAGGGAGGCTTAAACTAACTTATAATCTAATCTAATCTTTATTGTGCGAGTCATTCATTGGAAAACCAAGAGCATCAGCATGAATGTAAATTTTCATAAGTGTGTGATGTTTATTAAAGATAGATTGATGGATATTTTTACTTCTCATGAATATAAGCAGCTTTTGCAATTTTCAATGCTGCGGCAGATTTTGCTACAGTGCAAATCGTGAATTGATGATGAAAGTACAAAGATTTTATATTTGTGTCTGAAAGCCATCAAGTGTGTAGCGAGTTTGTTCCAATTGAGATAGAAGCTATTTGGAGCAAAATTCTTTTCTGTTTCATGTCTGGAGTTTCTGTGGTGCTCACGTTTTTGGCATTCATTTTATATAATATCGGGTTCCAGAAATTCCTTGGAGGTTCTTCGATTCTTTCGAAGGCACGGTAAAATTTCAACGAGTTCAAAATCTTTAATTTTGAAAGCGCTTTATCAGTTTCATTTTTTTTTTTTCAAGGTTCTGTTGGCAGTCAAAGCTCAAATAAGCTCCGAAGTTTTGTCAGGTCAAAAACTGAAGAGTAGTTTAATTTATTTTCAATAATGCTAACTTCTAATTAACCTCACTTTAGGAAGTTTATATCGACTTCAGATTGTATTTATGGTTTGAAACGAAGTTGACCAGTACTCCAGATTAGTTTAGAATGACTCACGAAAAACCACAGTTATATTAACTGTGGAAGTGGTTTATTCATTTTCTGTATACAGGCACAATAAAAAATTTTAGCTGTGGTTTATTTTTGTATTTCGAGCTTCATTGAAAGAAAGTTTTGATGGCGCGATTATTAACGTGTGTCTAATGAAGCAGAACCATTCTTTAATTACAATGCTTGAAAGTTTGTCTGACAGTATTTCTGTATAATGGTATTCATTTTGGTGTAAAGTAAAACCGGAGTCGTGAACCTCAAATGCAACGAAAACCTGTGTGCCGGTAATTCAGAGAGCATAATATGTACAGCTGAAACTGGGTAAGTTTATGATAATTTTTTATAGCTAATCATTCAGCAGGTCATTCAAATCCATTATAGAAAATTTCGAATTTTTCTGGTGTGGAGCATTGACAGACTTGCTTGCAAACCGATCTTCTGAGCGCGTACTCCACTTCCGAACCAAGTTCAATCTTGTAACAAAGATTTCGCAGTGACGCACATGTGATATGTTCTTCAGTCTTCGAAGTCAATATCGTAAGAAAATTAAAGTTCCACTTATTTTTCGAGTTGACGGAAACGGTGAAGAACATCAGTGTTTTCAGTAATATTCGTGAATAGAAAGCTCACGTGCTTTCAAGTTTATATTATTTGTATTGGAAAAACTAGTGAAATTTCGTTTGTGACTTATCTTTCACATGAGAAAATAGTGAAAGCAGAGAGTGGAAATCGTTCCCGCGGTGTGCGTTTTCAGTCGATCCCAGTTATGGGGACCAAATTAAGATCTCAAAAATTTATGGCTATTTTATTCAAATGTTTACAGTGTAGGAAATAATGTTTATGTATTATAATTAATTTTTTAGTGTGTAATTTTGAACTATAGTATCTAGGTAGATTTGTTTGACGAGATGAAAGTTGAATTTTAATGGCTAGAACAATTTCATTTGCAAAAATGTGAATGAAATGAAAATTTTTGGAGTGCAATAGAAGACAGTTGAATGACCCTTCCATGTAGTGCCCGTAAGAAATTGCCGTAGGGGCAGTGAAAAATCTGCCTTAATTCTCTTGGTTGACTCGACTGCTTCCGACTACTGCTGGTCACTGAGAGAATCTCCTCAACGCGGGATAAATTTAATCTTTATACTTCAATATTGAACTTCAATTGCATTTAACGTGTTAAATTTGTGTGTTTAATTCTAGTCTTGCTTCACCTTCTGATGGCAATGTAATGTATGCAGAAGGTTCCTCAAACCAGCGTTCCGAATGGCTTGTTGCTCATCATCGTTGATCATTTCTCCATTTGGCAAGGTGGGTTTTGGGTGCAATGTTTACTTGCGAATTAATAAGATACAGTAGTTTTCGTTCTTACTTTCTCGTGACTATAGGGTTCTTTTCTGTCATTAACTGTGAGTGTAAGGGAATTCTAGCAGATCAGTCACAGGACAGCTCTGGGTGGGCTTCTATAGCGATAAATTTCGGAGTCAAGGGATGAATGAAGTTCAAAACACACGTGAAGACAACAGATCAGCAAGTTGCTTTGTTGATTAGATTAGATTATTAGTTAGTTTAAGCCTCCCTATCCTCAACAAATGAGATCCAAAGAGAGGAAGGAAGAAGGCACCATTTAGTATGGAGTTAAGGGAACGTGGAATCTATGCAGAAAAGGCATAGAAACAGTAAGATGAGAAAGAAGTTCATGAAACAAGGTCAAAGTTGAAGAAGAAAGTAGTAGGTGCTGAAAAAACAGGACAGCAGTGAACCGAAAAAAGATGGTCCGTAACAAAACAAAATCCTATTCTATTTTAACAAAAAAGAAAGCCTACCTAACCTTTAGCTCGGGCCCACACATTATCCCCCTGGGAGCGCCAATTCCCATAGATACATTAATTGTATCCCCCTGAGGGGAGTTGCTTTGTTGAGTACATACTACTTTTAACATAATGAATTGTAGTTCCATGTTATTATTTTCGCTTCAACGTTTAACAAAAATCACCAAAGTGGAATAAAAAAGGATCATAGACCGCAATCTTTGGATTTCAGATCATTTTTGCGTGATTTGAGGTCATAAACTCAAGTAGACCAAGGGATAAGATAGTCTTTCAATATTTCTTGTACTTTTTTCCTCGTGTGGGATCGGTTTGCATCCTTTCAGCACTCGTATATTGAGCGAGTGGTGGGCTTCCTGTTAACCCTCGTAAGTTTCCTCTTTATTGATACAGGGCGTGTGGTTGCCATGGTTTCTTTTACGTCTCATAGGTTGGGGGGTTAGCATTGTTCATTTTGAATATCTTAGGATGTGCGATGATACAGTTTCTTCTAAAGATCATAGGTTGTGGGGTTATCATGGTTCATTTCAGGTTTATAAGCTCTAGAGTTGGTAAGCCTCATTTTAACTACTAAAAGTAAAGGGAGTTCTATGGTTTTTAAAGCTCTTGGGTTGGGTTCATTTATACCCTCTCAGGTTGTGGGATTTTTTTTTGTCACAGGTTTTAGGGATTGGTATGGTTCCTCCTAACCTTGCGTAGTTTATGAAATACTCTGAAGCAGGCTTTCGAGTCTACCGTCACGCCATTAACGCAAATGTTCGACACTCGAAATTGATATTTACTTGCTAAAAGTTGCTGCACTTACAAACATGTGTTGTATAACGTATAGGCTAGGTACCAGTTTTTGTCACATAATCTGTTCCTTGAAGTTACTTTAGTTCTCCTTGCCAACCTCCTCTGTTTCTGGCGATGTTCTATAATTTCACGTCATTCGTGCTGGACATTAATGCAAAAGTGTTAAGTAGATATAAAGGTGCTGTACAATAGTTTCTCCCTAAATTAGCAAAACAGTCGGTTTTCGCTTGCCTGCCTCTGAAGATATAACTAAATATTAAGTCTAAATATCTCTTGTCTGTCACGTAAGGTTCTGGTTTCGATTTCGAATGAATATGATCCAGCCACGAGTGTGTAATTTTGCGCTTTCATGTAACGTGTCATGACGGCTTTCTTATTTTCGCGTTTAAAACTTCGTTTTGCTTTTCACTACTTAATTTACCGCGTATTTCATTCATGCATTCAAATTTAGAAATAAAACCTTGTTGATAAGACTGGTTATTGGTGATACAAGTGCAACCTATGTTTTCCTGTTATTAATTCGCCTGAATTGTTTTGTCCCCACGAGATTCGGTATATTAAATTGAGCTTTGTGCTTCTTGGCTGATAACGTGATGATTCCCAAAATATTTAGAATATATTAATTTGCTTTTTGTCATAACAGGGTAAGAATTCGCAGCTGATTTTAATAAATAAATATTTTCAGTAACATGGTTTCGATTCATACCACAAGTCATACTGATGACCTACATGACCGCTAGATGAAGGTTGAAGATAAATAATGGGGTTATCAGCAGTCATGGAAATTTACATGCAATAGCTATGCAAAATAATACTTTGATGCTTGTTCGTTTATTACCTCTTGGCATTTTATTAAGCTGTTACATTCTCGGTAGCTTCAATTCTATCATATAACCTATTTACAGAAAAATTTTAAAATTTAGGTTCCGTTTTGGTATGTAAATAATTTTGGACGACGGACATTAGTCGTTAAAATTTTGTACCTAAGAATGATTAACTTTAGAATCATAAATTCAGCAGAACAAGAGTTAAATAAAATAGTCATAATTTACAGAGCATCTGCCTTCTCAAAGTGCAAATTAACAGCAACTGTTAACTGATACAATTCGCTAATGCTAAGTCCCTACCAAAAATTCAGACCAAAGACATTTTAACTCGTAACCTGACATGGTTGTTGAAAATTCCCCGGCTTTTCTATCAAAAAATATATTTCAATTATTTTACTATGGACACGTACTCAAGAAAGCGCAGCATGAAAGAATCTAGTAGACATATTTAGTTTCTGATATACTGCGTAAACTTATGGAAATTTTCAGCCACGGCCCCCATGACGGCGTTGGCAGACTCGTGCAGAACACTCAGTATCTTCGAAGACGCTTGCTCATCCGTCAAGTCTAAATGAAAACGTTCCTCTACTTTCTTCACAGCCTTCTCAGGCTCCAGGGCAATGTCAGGGATGCTGGCATCTATCATAAGAGAGAACAAATTGAGAACCAGATTGGCATGGCGTCGCAAACTCAGGAATGTGGTTCGGCAAAGCTGTCTGAACTGCTGGTACTGTTCACTGTTCTGCCCACCCAGGCCGTCCGTTATTTCTCTGCTCAGTTTAATGAGAGGAGGTAAAGGCTTTGGGTCGCGCCCTAGGATGTAGCCGAAGTCGATGTGGAAGAAACAGCCGTCAGCAGTCAGCATGAGGTTGTCGTGATGACGGTCTCCAACGCCCAGGATGTAGGTGATGATGCAGTAACCGGCGCAACTCCGGATGTAATTATCCAACACCTGCGTTACAAACGATCAAACCGTCAATTCCGTAGCATACTTGACTTTTTGAATTAAATAATTGTGTCATTATATCAGGCTGTCCACTTCATAAATAAGAAATTTCCCTGTTAATTACTGAAATTTTTATCATTCATTCGATTTTGTCTCAAGCATGATATATGCCCCACTCTATCATTTAACCAAAAAACCAAGAATCTTAAATTGAATAGATACAATACCAGACTAAATTAGATTATTAATTAGTTTAAGCATCCCTATCCTCGACAAATGAGATCCAAAGAGAGGAAGGAAGAAGGCACCATTTAGTATGGAGTTGAGGGAACGCGAAATCTATGCAGAAAGGGCATAGAAACAGTAAGATGAGAAAGAAGTTCATGAAACAATATCAAAGTTGAAGAAGAAAATGGGTGCAGAAAAAAACAGCACAGCAGTGTACCGATAAAAAATGGTCCGTAACAAAATAAAAACCTATTTTATTTTAACAAAAAGAAAGCCTACCTAACCTTTAGGTCAGGCCCTTACATTGTCCCCCTGGGATACAATAACACCAACATTGAATAACCCAACAAGGGGTATCTATGAATTGGTATTTATGTTCATAATCATTATTATTAACAAAAATGTTTACTACTGCTAAATACTTTCACGCCTACAACTTTTACAGGTGCTGCCAAACCTTGAGCCTATATCGAATGTAGAAATTCAATGCACATCAATTCAGATCAACAATAATTTAGTAAATCAGCAATTCGAAATTAGTTCTCCCTATTATTGAAATAACAATACCGGCGCTAAGTATTCACAATGCGAGCAAAATTAACAAATTATTTCAACATTGGCGACTTTCATTACACGAACATCATCTATATTATAGGAAGCAAAGGAGTCAAATACACCAAGTTGTTTTATGACGATGAGAACAAATCATGAAACCGACGTACAATGATTAACTAGTGAAATTCAAGTAATGTAATTCACAAAGCGTGTAGCGAAAGTTGAATGAGAAGTCTAATCTTATGAAGCTCAATAGTAATTTGCGAAATTTAATGGCTCCAATAAAAATGCATAAAATTTGGAATTAACAAAGCAGATCATTAGTCAGTAAAATGTTGAACATTTCTAACATTGCCTGTAACCAGCTAGTAAAATTTTTTTTAAATTCAAATAAAGGGGCACGAACAGCAATGTCATACCCTGAATTATTTTTTTTTGTTATATTCCAACGGGACGTTTAATACAAGACGTTATGTATTTTTCCCCAACAATCAAGCCTACGGTTACGTAGGCTTGATTGCAGGGTGACAGAATAACTGTTCTCATGAGGATAGTGCCCCTAATCAAATAATTTAATTTCTTTTGAGTATTGCAAATCTGAGGTAAATCCTTCATTAAAACTGAATTCGTAACTCTTGGCGCATTTGTGAGGAACTCAAGCGTCTTCACCGAAGAAAAATTGTAACATTCAGACGCTTATATTTACGAATGTAAGCTAAACTTGAGGTAGGTTAAATTACGTTTAGTAATCTTAGGTTGTTATTTTAAGTATAACCCAAAAAAACATTTGTAAGTTATTGTGCGGGATATAACTGTCCTAGAGCCAGATACCAGAAGGTGTGTAATATACTGCGTATCGTCAGACCTGAGGTGTGATGCCGAGAGGAGCCTCAGGGTCAGCGTGCTTGCGGCGCAGGTAGTTCAGCACGGACGCATCCTCCCGTAATATCTGCAATGTTCAAACACGAGTTATGATCTTGGTATTACTAAGATATGTGCATCATGTGGCCCTACTGATCTGTGGAAACTTACCAAATAGTCTAACCTCAAATCATACCCCAATTACTGAAATTACCAAACACAAATATAATTGGTCCCAGTCACTCATAAACACGAATCAAGCATCGTGTTAGTTGAATAACCGATGCAGATATTAATTAGTATAATTTGAAGTAAGCATACAAAGTATACGTAACTCGAGGGCAGATTGTAGATGGCAACCCAACCGATGGATGAAAGCACCTATTGCAAGTGTCACCGCAGCAAAAGTGTTGGAATTTACTAAAGAAAAAACGAAATGCGGTCAAAGCACCCTGCTAAAATGAAAACAGACGAGATAGAATGAATGAAGGAAATGGAAACAAGGCGACGTGAAACGGTACCTACCGAATAGAACGTACAAGTTAAGAGTCGATAGATATGTAGCACTCCGTCGAACCAGAGAAAATTCGCCTCAATTCATCATTGACTTGCGCAAAAAAATTGAAAAGTTATAGCGTGCTAATATTTCATGAGAGGCTACATAAATTGACACTGAACACCTAGTGTTTGGTGCTCAATTTGGCTATTCCACGATATTGATTTGTGATCAAATAGTTATCGCAATGGCCGTGGTATAACGTCAGTGACACCAATCAGATTTTAATAATTTGATTAATAACATCGTCCAAAAGTTTCTAACAATGCTTCCAGAACGAGGAATGACAATTATTTGCCATCGGTCATTTTATATAAAGAGGTATACTGTTCACTATATGCTATTTAGCACATTTGTAAGTGTGCTAGCATTGAGAAAGTAATAAGACTTTATTCAAGCATCCATTCCAGTTGTAATTCAAGCATTCATTCCAGTTGTCATTCAAGCAACCATTTTTCAAGTCCAAAACTGATCTCACGCAAATCCCAGGCTTTGAATGATGTGATGAGAACCAATATAAATGCAAGACCACATGCAACAAAGAGGACTTACGTCAGCGATGACAGCAGCGTCTATGAACTGCACAAAGCCGTGGTTGGGAGCAGTTGCAAGCACTCGGTACGGTGTCAACTTCAGGTCCAGATTCTCCCGCAGCAACAGCCGTTCCATAAGTGTGATCAGCTGCCACAAATAACTCACAAATGTATTCATCCAATTTCAATAACGTACCGATGTATTCATCCAATTTCACTAACTTATAAATGTATTCATTAACTTCACTAACTTATAAATGTATTCATTCATCTTCAACAACTTATAAATGTATTCATTCATCTTCAACAACTTATAAATGTATTCATTTATCAACAACTTATAAATGTATTCATAAGTTATCACATGTCTTCTTTGTGAAAAAAAAATTATGAGAAAGTAATTACTGTAGAATAGAATGCGTTAAGGTTACTAAATCTGACATTACCCCATATGGAAGTGCTAACCCCCTTCCTAAATAACAGCTGGCGAGAAGATGCTTCTCTAGCATGACGTGGGTAAAAAGACTAAATTTCTTCGTCTTATGACATGGGCTAACGATGCAGAGCTCTAACAGAATGACAAAAACACATGACAAAAAAATGCTTGAACATTAAATAAATGATTAATTTGCTATCTGTCTTTGATCCACCAAACGCATTAGCGACCATTATTATTCACATCAGGTTGATAAACAGCAGATTATCAAATTAATTTTTGGAACCTCGATTTAAAGATTGTAAAAATATAATTGAACGTGAGACCATCAGTCAGTGAATGACTAATTGCTTTTATGAATGACTCAAATTGCTCAAAATGCTTTTTATCACAAGATTATCTTCTACAATAAATGCTTACACTGGCAAAAATACAAAGCCAAAACCTACTTCCAACAACCGAAACCGGACTTGACTAGCACGAAGTGTGGGATTAAGCGATTAGGCATTTCTCAACACGTTTCCGCGGTTGTAAACGGTTGGTTTGGTTAGGTTGTAAGTACCAAAATTAGAAAATTGCGTTCAATTCTTAAATACATTTATATCTTTCCCAAGTAATATGAAAAATGCAATTCCACGTCACATTTCACCTGGCATGATAAAAGTTATTTTTTGAAGAGGTCGCAAAACAGGTAAAATGTCATTCATTTATACCGGTACGTGAATGAGCAATTTACCGATTGATACATATATAGCCCAATACGCTGGGAACGTGTTAACCCTTTAACGCCCACATTTTTATACTCATATTACCTTTAGAACAACCACTATCACTAAACCGACACTGGCATTAGGTAGTCACTGTTATCAAGATTGGGGAGGAACTGCCACTCGGCAGTGAAGTTCAAAGGACACATTAGTGAACAAATTGAATAAAAAATAAAATATATTATTGTCATTTTTGAAAGAGGACCGTACAGTCCACTTGGGCGTTAAAGGGTTAAACAATTCATCCTAAATGCACACTCCTGAAACTTTTCCGACGCCCATAACTGGAAAATAAAAAAGGTGAGATTGGAGCACCTGCAGGATGAGTTGATCCTGGCGGAGATCGTCGCCCACTTTGAAGATGGTGCGGTAGTGCGGACCGCCGGCGTCCTGCTTGAAGCTCACCGTGCACGGCTCCAGGGCAGACTTGAATACCACCACACTCTCGTAGTCAATGCCTGTCACCAGCACCTGCTCAATGAGCCATAATTACAAGCGTTAACCAAGAGCATAGGCGTTCCCCGTGAGGAGCTGAAGAGTTATACCTATGCTCTCGAAGAATGTTGACATCAGAGGAAGAACCATAAGCCAGTAATTACATACCTGCATCAAATTCATGCCAAATTTCTCATATCGATTTGCATTGAACTTTGAGCTGTGCTGACGGGTGTTAAATGTTCCTACAGAAGAAAGTGCTTTAAGGCCATATCACAATAATGCATAGTAGCCCCATTGACACACTTGTCACTCGCCATTTTTACTTCAATTGAACAGCAGTCAATTTAATCTCCCTGAAAGCAATTCGTGAGTACCGTTAAAAGAGAACCACGCACCTTTGGGTCAAGAGGCAAAGGCAGAGGCTGAGGGAAGGTGGCGAGGTTGAGCATGGGATCAGCCAGCGTGTTCTTGAGGAAGCGCACCTTCTGCTCTCGCGTGAAGGACTTGCTGCGCATCTCCTGCATCACAAACACCACATAGGGGAATATTAAACTCCAAATTTGTGAGCAGGTTGTGCAAAAATACCAGCAAGATTCAGAGTACACTCAAAGCTAATTGTTGAGCTTTTCAACTCCAAAATAGGATTCAACACATGAACATGTTCGTTAAAATGGCAGCTCACAATAATGAGTTGTTACTACGCCATTTTATTAATTTAGAAGCGTATGGGCAGGTAGGAATCGAGATTTCTAGGAGATACAACTGTAATGGTAATAACGTAGCTCTAAAAAAATGTCACAACAAATGCAACGAAGAATGGATTTTAAAAGTTTTATTCAAGCAGCATTGACACAGCAAAGATAACTCTTAATGCAAAGCGGCAGGTAACAAGAATGACGTTTTCAACTTATGTAACCTTTGTTCGGCTACAAAACAATTTTCTTTTTTTAGACCGAGCTCTACCAAATAGCAAAACATGGAGGTCACATCCAGTTTTGTGGCATAAAGAAAGATCTTAGAAAAAAATACATCAGAAAAAAACAATTGCTTGCAGGGCACAATATCTTGATTGACATTCCCTAATTCAACAGGCCAAAACCGCCTTCAATGAAGACAACAAAATAATACTAATAACAATAATAATAATAATGATGATAATAATAATTATAAAAAATAGGAACATTAAAGAGACATTCGAGAGAAACCTCCCCATAACATTTTGATTACCTAGAAAATGATGAAAAAAGAATGAAATTAACCAGCGATAGTTAATAGTGAGGGATGATAAATTGGAGATCATCAATTTCATCATTGGATCATCTTGATGTGCTGCGAGGTTCTTATGCTTAGAAACAGCAGGGTTGTAAGAGATTTAAGAAATAAGATAAAAGTTGAAAACCCTGGCACCGGACCTGGACCATCTTGACGAGACGGCTGACGAGCTGGTCTTGCCTCTCGAGGTAGTGAGCGGTCTGGCGGGCGCTGGGCTCACCGGTGCGGAGGGTGGCGGTGAGGCTGTTCAGCGCGTGCAGGCAAATCACGTTCTGCTCACCGCGGTGCTGCACGCACAACCATCATTTAAAGCCAACATCTTCATGGATCGCTCCATTATTAAAATTCGATTCCACTAATGGTTTTTCAGCTTCCCAATCTAAGTGGGTTAATGAAGAGTAAGATCAGTGAGTAGACAAATTCTCTCTCCAACCTTTTCCACCAGTCTTCTTCGTTTGCTATTATTACCTGAGAGCCTGCTGAGTGATGAAAATAGCGCAGGGACTAAACTGGGATCGATCTAGGATTATTTTAAATCGAAGTCTGATGCTTTACCGCTCGCCCCCCAAAGTAGACAATACAGTGTGGGCATCGGTCGTTACACCACATAGATTACTAACTCACAGATGGTACGTTAACCCAAGAATTATAACCCGCGGGGGTGATTTGCACCATTCCCAAATTCACTAGGTAGAAAATCACCCCATGTTAACTTTCTAGGGTTAAAGTTTATCTGGTTTCTGCTTACGTTCCGTTTTGATTTTCATTGTCATTCTCAGAAAGGTTTTGCAATAATAGAAGCTCGTGATCGCCCATTCGAATTCAAACCACAAAATAGCAAAAATCAGGGATTCTAAAAAATGAAAATATCGGTAAATCGAAAACTTACTCAAAATGGTGAACATGCAAAATAAAAACATTCAATTCTCAGTCACAATTGATTATGATACAAATTTTGTTATGTGAGAAAAATATTATTAAATAACTACACTGAAAAGATTCTACCAACACAAATTATACATATAAAATAAGTTCGGAAATACATAATGTTAGATATCTTTACTATTTGAACCATAAAATACTATATTTTCTCAAAATAATAAAATAGATTTAATAATGTTACTGAACCAACATTGATGTTCACAAGTCACTAGCTTTTCAATTATCCAATTACCTAGTAAGTATGATTCATTCAATGCTAATACATAAAATGTACACATTGTATTGAAGTTTTGATTGGAAGTACCGAATCATCTTAGCATAGATCACACATGAATGTGTGAATTTATAATAAAAATGATAAAGGACACTGATGGATGCCATTACTAAATAAAATAATGAATGATACTACGTGTGAATTTTCTAATGAAATCTCAAGAGCCATCAACTTGAACCTTTCACCGTCAGAAATGTTTACTCACAATACCGTTATTACAACCACCTTTATAAGAGTGGCACTGGTATCATGTTGTCACTGGTATCACAACAGAGACGGAACTGTCACTCGGCAGTTAATTTAAAAAAACACACAAGGGTGCAAATTCAACAAAAAATTAACTACAAGAGAATTGTTATTGAGTGTGTCATACATGGTACGTATGGTAGTTAATAGTTAAATGGAAATTTACACATAAAACACTTACTTTTAACACAGTTTTGAAAAAACAATATTTCTCAGTTTCAGAAATAAGATGGTAAGAACTTGGACATCAAACATGTTTGCTTTACTCTTTCGAAAATGTAGAAAAATTATGAACCTGGAAGAACAAAGCCAACGCAGCGCAGCTTTAACTTTATTGAGCAATCAGACTTTCAACTGACAAAAAGACTAAACCCGATTTTAGGTTAGATTAATTAGTTAAAGCCTTTCTTTAAAGTATTGCAAATAGAGGAAGGCACTATTTAGTATGGAGTAAAGTTAGATTAGGTGTTAGTTTAAGCCTCCCCAACCGCTAAAAAAAGTGGTCTAAGTTGGAGAATCAAGTAGTAGGGGCTGAAAAACAGGACAGAAGTGAACCAAAAAAAGGTGATCCTTAACATAACAAAAAACATCTTATTCCAACAAAAAGAGGGTCGAGCTAGCTCTCAGCTCAGGCCCTCACGCATTTTCTCCCTGGGAGTGCTAATTTCCATAGATCCAATAGTTGCATCCCCCTGAGAGGATAGAGTCTAATCCGACCGTCTCACATTGACGATGGCAGCCCGGCAGATCTCACCTGCTGCTGCTGCTGCCGGCCGCTCTCACACTCCCATTCCACCTTCAGGAACCAGTAGAGTGAGGTGGCGAGGTGCAGGTTGTGAGACGCCCGCTGCACCAGCAGCTCCAGTAGCCCGCCACCACCGCCGCTTTCTGTCGAGTGACGCGATGTGAACACATTTTTGTAATGCATTATCCAGTCATAACACATTTTTGTAATGCATTATCCAGTCATAACACATTTTTGTAATGCATTATCCAGTCATAACAACACATTTTCGGGCATGTAACATTGCCTTCTACGTAGCTAGATCTTAATTGCCAAGTACAATGATACGTCCATAGAGGTATTCAATGAACTTTCCTAGACCTAAATTTACACATACAATATTAAGTATTGAGATATTCAGAGATTAAGCATTTAAATTTTCCAAGTACAATATCACATCTTGAGGTTTTCAGTGAACATAGCTGGATCTAAATTTCCATATACAAGATCACATTTTGATATTTTCAGTACAATATTGCCCGACATACAACATTTAAGTACGTGATATATAGATTTGAGTTTCCACTCAAGATGGAAAGGTATAAAACCTGCTGAGGCTGGATCAAACTTATGGATCCATCTCTGATTTCTTTTTTAGTTAAGTATAGTGGCAAATATTAATTAGTGCACAAAATTAATTTTCTGCTGTTTTGCTCTGAATTTTTCAAGTCCAGAGTCAATTACCCAGCTGAGTGTCATTTACATATATCATTCCACAGTTTGCTATGCTGGCAGTATATTATAAACAAGGAATTTCCCCTAGATTCTTTCATGCTGCTATCTTTTCAATGCTAGCACATCGATGAAACATAAAAATGAACAAGAATAAAGAATGAAAGGTGAAGAAACTCATGCAGGAGGTTGGTTGCACGGTATGCCACGAATGAAAGAAACAAAGAAATAAAGAATGAAAAATAAGACCAACCTTACTACAAGTTTACACCCACAACAGATCCCAGCAACATGTGTTACTGAAAGGGCTAGCTTGACCAGCTCCTGCAAAGCGCTGCTACTCCAGGGTACACTGACAAGGAGACACTATCAGCAAACCCAAGAGTGTAGCTCAAGTATTGTATGTATCCCTGATGAGCGCTGCGTCCCACAAGGAGTGTGGAAGAATAATCCCCTTCAGTGCATTCCCCTGGAGAACTTGCTTCTATAAGCTTTTAAAGAATTTACTCTCAGCCTACAATCTGGGCTTCAAAACACAATATTGAATCACCAACATGTTGTGACAACAAACAGGGAGATGCTGTCATATGATTGTTTTCAATGATTGTGTTCAATGGCAATGTTAAAACAAAAAACGAGGCAGAAATTTCAAATAAAACATGCAACAAGTAAGAGCAACATGTACAGTTTGGTAGGGAATATCTAGTTTGAAAAAAAATAAAGAGCACCTTATCACTTAACATAACACACAGTATTTCATATAAACACGATAAACACAGTATTTCTCCACACTTAAAATGTCATTAACTAAATCTAAGCTACCTACTACCAATTCATGATTAATTTTGAGGAATTAACAACTTTTCAACAGCAAGAACAAAAGATGAGTTACTCTTCAACATGTGTCTATTAAATAACAAGGAAGTCATGAAAAGCTAATTCTTGAGTACAGCACATGTACTATGCTAGCGAACTCACTAGCATTGGATGAAGTTGAGATGGTGTCAGACAGAGGTGCAGGATCAGGCTTGCTGCCTGTATTTTGAGCACCAATGATGTCAAAGTCATCAGAATAATAAGCTTCGTTGAACGTGAAGGTGTCCGGAGAAAAAGGCTCGTACTTGAGTGCCTGGACTAGCTGCAGCAGGTATAGCATGAGATCCTCATCCGAGCTCTCACCAAGTCTTCTCACAGCATACTGACGCACTTCAGGTACTGTGAAACTGTAAATTGCAACTTTAATTAAAATTTATTTCATTTTACACAAATGGATGCTTAATTTCCTGCTAAGATGAATTTTTTATTTAACTCAATGGCCACTTTGTACTTGTCATGTTCGAGCATGTAATTCATCAACAGTATTGATGGAAGAAGTATTTTTTTTGCAAAAATAGAGAATAAATCCTGATTCCTGATTTCACGATAAATCCTCAGGATTCATCCTGATGATGGGATAAATCCTGAAATTCAGAGCTAATTCTAAACAAAAAACTGGAGCATTTTTGGGAACATTTGAGCTGTCAAGTTAAAAACTGGACACATTTAGGAAGCTTTGTCACTTTTTTTAGGTGTTAGTTTCCCACAAAAAATTCTCAGTAAGCTTACCTAATACGATTGAAAAACAGAGGACATTGAAATTTAATTTCAAGGCAAGTACACAAAGATTAACGTAACATCACAAACAATGCATAATGATTAATAAGATTTTTGTAATTTTATGAGGCCGTTAAAACAATTGAACAAATACTGATTTTATAAACATTTGGAGTTTGAATTAGACCAAAACAAAAGCATTCATCTTCACCTTGGACCAAGCAGCTCAAGAGCATTCTCAGCATCGAGCACAGCCCAGGAGTTGAGGAGCTGGATGGCCTCTTTTTTTTGGTCAGGTATGGACCAGTTGATGCACTTGACAAACTTGGTCAGTCCTGACTGGTGCTCACTTAAATAATATCTGTGCTTCCACACCAAGTCAAGCTCAGAACTGGCAAGAACTGTAGTAGGAGGATACTCCATAATTTCATTGAGTTTCTTCTTTATTTCAGCATTAGGCCGTATATCACGGTCATTTAAACCTGACCTTAAAGATCTAGCTAAAGCCAAGTGCTTTTTCTCTATGATGTTTTCCATGCCTGCACTGGGATCATATAGTTTACAATACTGACAGTTTCGCTGCACAGTATAGTGTGTATTGATCCCTTGCTCATAGAAAAGAACACTTAATTTTTCACGGCCATTCATGAATGATGGGAATTGAACATTCAGGAACAGTGAACCAGATTCTTTCTTCAGCTTATCAGTTAACTGATCAATTTCTCTGAAGGCTAGTCTATCCATCCAATCAACCTGAACAGTTTGTCCTCTGGCATACTTGTTGAGCTTTGCATCAAGCTCTGCTAATCTGTGGATGATTTTCTTCAATTCAGGAGTCTCTTCTTTGTCAGGATCCTCTACTAGCCTCAAGTCCTTCTTCCCTGTGCTCATTTCACCATTTTCATCAAAAACATCCACAGTTGCAGTGCCTATGCAGAGCATTTGACCAGGCTTCTTGCTGTCCCAAACTGTGAACACCAGCTGGCTGTCCTTGGGTAAATCACACACCAAAACTGGAAGCTCCAACCACTCGTACCAGTCCCAGCGACCAGACATCTCCACAAAAGATGTTTGAGTTGACAGAGAGTATGGAGAACTGCCAGCAAAAACCTGGAAAAAATTGGGCTCAGTAAAGGAAATCAAAACTAAATCAAAATAATTTATGAAAACTTGAACTATCAACCATCTGAGGTGGCATTGTAAATTGCGGAGCCAATACACAAAACTCGCAGTAAACACAGTAAAACAAACCTAACCATTGACAAATACAACATGGCAAACTAACATAGCAATTCATATTTATGGATTATTTCATTCTAGTGAAGCCAACTAAAAATTACATGTAAAGATTTATTGTGCTTTTGCCTACACATATTGCAGAATTTAACTATATTTGAGCACTTAATAACAATGTATTAGGTCAAAAGGCAGAATGCAAAATGAACGATTGAAAACATTCTTAAGAAATCATTTACCTACATAGCTATACCTGTCAGAAAAGAACTAGAAAGCAATAGTCATAGCTGAACACATCAGAAAGTTTTATGTTATTGAACAATAATAGATCAAATATTACGTGGTGTGCATTGCACATTTTCTGATAATACGCAAATTTTACACAGAAAAACTCGACTAATGAAATTTTAAATACATAAAAAATAGCTAGAAACAACAAATCAACTCTTTATATAGAGTATTCAATTCCCACATTGTAAAGAAAAAAATGATGTTTGAGTCACAAGGAATGAAACCATTTGCAAGCTTCAACTTTACATGATAATTTATCAATAAAAATAGTGTAGCTTTGCATTGCAATAAATTTATTTAAAGATCAATGCTTGAAATAAAACTAGAAAGAGATAAAGATATCACATACTTGACACTGAACAAGGAGATCAGCATGCTTGTCAGGATTTGCCCACGGTGAATACTCTAAAATAGGGTCCCTTAAAATCTCCAGGGAGGAAGGCGGAGGTCTCTGTTTGTCAACCGAGTTGATTTTGATCCGCATGTTCACAGGCAGCTGACATGACTTCACAAATGCAAATGTTCCTCCTTCTGGAGGCTCCATCATGAAGAATGAAAATTTTAAAGTATATATCTGAGGAGGAGAATTAAAGAATATTATCTACAAATATGCCAAATGCGAAACTTTCAAAAAATGTTATTAACATGGAAAACAGAAATCACAAGTTTTCATTCTACATTACTTTTTATACACAATTTGAGATAACTATCTACTTTTCTCAAATGAAGTAATTAAAAATTTCCAAAATACTTTGGGAGTAAAATAAGCTCTTACAGCATGTATATAACATTTGAATGGACATTCCCAGCCTAAAAAGTTTTTAAAACTTACCCACACCCAGCCCCCAACCCTCCTTGTGGGTTAGAAATGTTTATTTGAATGTTATAAACATGCTGTGAATACCTCAGATCTAATTTTACTTCAATATTAAAAAAAAACTTTTTTATTACTTAATTTGAAAAGAGCAGGCAGTTCTCTTAAAGGTAATCTACTTTAAAATAATACTTCAATAATCTTGTTTTTTACCAAGCTTTCTTGGTTTTTACTATTTAAGATTAGATTTCAGGGTCAATTTGTATTTTAGGTGCCTTACGTAAATTAAAACTTCCGCTCCAAAGAATCCTTAAAGGAACACGTTTAAAAACGTTTTACATGAGTGTCATTCTGCTTGCTGATGCGTTATTTTAGAGTTACTCAGCTTTGAAGTTATAGGAGCGTTGTTCAGAAATGGCTTTCGTGCGGCAAAAGAGAAAAGGTTCCAGCAATGCAGTGAGCGTGCCAAGCAAAAGATGGGGGTGACCGTACCGGGTGGCCGCCATTTTGGAGCTGATGTAAACACAATTGCGGACGTCGCCCTAATGGATAGGTTAGAACCTTTATTTATAATTTTCCCTAGAAGAACTATGGCTCCCCCCTCAAGACCCAACATGTTTACGTTTGTAATACGGGGTTAGCTCATAATTAATTAAATTAAACACTTCTACGACGGCAGTCATCTTTCAACTGATGTTTCTCTGTACAACGTTTACAGCATTAAACCTAAATAACAAAAATAACGCATCAGCGAGCAGATTGACATTCGTGTAAAACGTTTTTAAATGTGTTCCTTTAGTGATTCTTTGGAACGGAATTCTTAATTTCCGTGAGGCACTTAAAATACATATTGCCCGATTTCTGAAAAACAATAAAAACCAACATCCTGTTTTTAAAAATGTGATATAGGAGAAAATTATTTCTTGTTTCCATTTTGCAGGTTATTATGTTTATCCTACATGCTGTAATTTTGACACATCCTGCTTATACGAGGCCTGTCGAAAAAGTATCCGACCTTAATTTTTCCCGCGCAAAGTAGTGATTCTAAGGCGGCGCCACTGTGCACGGTGGAAGGAGGAATCTTAATGCGCATGCTTGACTTTTTTCACCGCATTCACTTGGGCCAGTCACTGGCTGGTGGTCGCCAAGTAAGGTGCTGTTCTAAGTGTTTGTCGGATTTAGTTTTCTTGCAAGATGACTGAACGAATTGAGCAAAGACACTGCATCAAATTTTGTCCAAAGCTTGGTGATTCTCAAATTGAAACAATTCGTAAGATTCAGCAGGTGTTTGGGGAAGATGCTATGGGTGTAACACAAATTAAGGAGTGGTTCAACCGATTCAAAGATGGCCGCACATCAGCGGAGAGTGAGCAGCGTTGTGGCAGGCGTTGTGGCAGGCCGCACATTCATCCCATTTGATCCGCAATTTCTTGGCCAAACATGGAATTACGACCGTTTGCCAACCTCCCTACTCTCAAGACCTGGCTCCTTGCGACTTCTGGTTGTTTCCAAAATTGAAGACACCACTGAAAGGATCCCGTTTTGAGAGTAGAGAAGAGATAATGCGGAACGCGACGACAGAGCTGAACACCATTCCAAAAGAAGACTTCCAGAGGTGTTTCCGGCAGTGGAAGGATCGGTGGGCTAAGTGTGTGGAAGCACAAGGAGCCTACTTTGAAGGGGATTAGGGTCCCAACCCCGTCAGGTTGTTGAAGTATTTTTTCTGGCCAAAGGTCGGATACTTTTTCGACAGGCCTCGTATAATCACTTTATGAATGTTTCTCCATATATTTTTAACGAGTAATTAAAAACAATGTATTCCATTGAAATTCAATTATTTTTGGAACTTTTTAAAGATTGAAATCAACTAAGTTACAAATTCCATGATCACAAGTTAAAAACATAAACAACCTAACTAAGCAGGACAGAGGGACTCAAATCCTTGCTATTCCCTAGCAGTAGGCACAAATATCTGGCAGATTTAGCTTTTGCTTATCATCAAAAACTATTCTAAAAGTTTCAGAAAATATCGCACTTCTCTTATTATGACACAATTGCTGCCTTGAAGTAACCGCCTAGTTCTTAGTTTAATGACAGACTTGTTTTTATTTAGATCCTCATAGGCTTTTAAAGCAGAACATGAAAAACATGCATAACAATTATTTGTGCTATGATCAAGCTGAGATTGCTGAATTATTTTTGTTCTTTCATCGCAAGTTACCAATTAAGTTCGCATATCAACCTACCGTAACATCAACACAAAAAAAAAACACGCCATTTGGATAAAACTACGATGCCCAAACCTTGAACATAATTAATACTAAGCTCGAATATTTAAAAACACAAACAATAATTAACTTCATGAAATTAATTTAAAATGTAAAGTTACGTAGAAAATGTCCATGACACACAACTACAATGCATCACCGAATAAAAAAGGCTAACGAAGTTCAACACTTGAACTTGAACGCCGACAGCATCGGGGCCTTTGTAACGGCCTACAATTCCCTCCACAATTTTCACACAAAAAGTTCAGCGCCTAGTACCAGACTTGACCACTAAACTACTCAGGATCTACCAATCCTTGTCACAAGCTGCCATTGGACGGCATCACTGGGATAACCAGTGTGTCAAAACACCATCCCCAGGCATATTGGGTCATTACTGACCACTCTACCTGACTGGCTCATTCCAGTCACTGTTTCTTACTCCAGGCACGCACAAGAAACATTTTCATAGCTTCAATGATACTCAAATTACACTCCTGATCCAATCCAGCAAGACAGCTCATACCGCAATCATCTTCAGCATATCTGGCATTCCACTCATTCTCTCTATACTGCTCAAACACCACATTCATAAGACTCTCTCTTAGAGTTTCCTCTAAGGTGGAAGAAAGAGATTGAGAGGCAAACAAAAGAGTATGGATTAAATAAGTGGAAGCTTAGCATGATGAGGAAGCCTACACTTGACAATATTGAATAAAAAGGGTCAATATTGAATATAATGTTGTCAACGAATTTTATAATTTCGTAGGGATAGATGGGTAATATAGTTGATTTTAAGACGTTTTACACGAATGACAATGTGCCCGGAAATGCTTAGTTTTCGAGTTATTTAAGTTTGAAGTTATACAAACGCCGCTCCTGAATGGCCCTTTTAACGCAAAAACAGTTATTGTTTTAGCAATGAAAATGGAAGCTAACCCCTATTAAAAATGTAAAGAGGTTGGGTTGTGAGGGGTAGCAACAGTTCTTTTAGTGAAAATTATAAATAAAGCTTTCTAGTGACGTTTGTTTACATCAACTCGAAGATGGCTGCCGCCATCTTCAGCCGGTTGGCGCCATGGCGGCAGCCACCTTGGCGTCGGTGTAAACAAACGTCACTCGAAACCTTTATTTATAATTTTTACTAAAAGAACTGTGCCTACCCCTCACGACCCAACCTCTTTATGTTTGTAATAGGGGGTTAGCTTCCGTTATTAATTAAATTACGCTAGCCCCGCGTGCTTCCATGGCGCGCACAGGCCAGCTTCAAAGTTGAATAATTCGAAAATAACGCATCGCCGGGCAGAATGTCATTCATGTAAAACGTCTTATAATCGACTATATTACCCATCTATACCTACGAAATTATGAAATTCATTGACAACATTATATTCAATATTGACCGAAAAAAGAAGCACCTAGGGAAGAACTCCACTATTACACTACCAACATAATCTGTTATTATTCTCATTCCATCTCCATGTAAGTCTGTTCACACTCAATGACTTACATCTCACAGCAAACAAGAGTTGACTTCCAAAAGTTGACTCTATCATTACTTGTTACTTGTTGGAATATGGCGTCCCACCAGTAGAGGCCCGGGCGCCCTTGACCGCTACAGTTTCAGCAGCTCAAATGCAGGGCATCTTGCCCGTGGTTGCCAAGAAAGTGGCAATTGCTTGTGCTGGGAACTTGGGGCTTATAATGGCTTCCCAGGTGACTGGCAGTCCTTCTTTGTGGCATGCTTCCAACAAGCATCTTCTTTCTGCTGCATATGCTGGGCACTCCATAAACAGGTGGCGCAGATCCTCTGTTCGATTGCATCTACTGCACGTAGCAGGAGATGATTTTGTATAAAAGTGCCCATGGCTCAGCAGGCACACCCCCAGCCGGATCCTTGTCACCGCCACTTGTTGAGACCTTGAGAGATTTGGTGGTATTGTGTTGCTAATGCAAGGCTTGAAGCAGCGTAGGTGTAGAGGGAGCTTTGCCCAATTGTTTTCCCACTCTCTCCTATAGAAAAGCTTAATTTTTTCCAGGAAATCCTTGGTGCACAGGGGAATGTCTACCTTGAGCCGTAGGTTGAGTGCTTGTTTTGCCAGCGCATCCGCAGCTTCATTCCCCTTGATGCCACAGTGGCTTGGGACCCATTCAATTACTATTGATCCTGGAGAGAACTGTACAATCAAGTCTATGATCCACTGGATCAGGTAGTGAGATTTGCTCTGCTGTGTGGTCAAGGCTTGGATGGCACTTAGGGAGTCTGTGAAGATAATATGCTTATTTGGTTGCTTGGATATATATTGTAATGCAATGTAAATGGCATATAATTCTGCTGTCAAGATGCTGGAATGTTCTGGGAGCCTTGCTTTCAGTTGGAAATTACAAGAGTAAACACCACAGCTAGCAGCACCACTGCACACCGACCCATCCGTGTATATTTGATTGCAGTTGTCATACAAAGATGCGACCAGGTCCCCAAACACCATCTGCCACTGTTCATTGTTCATTTGATTTTTGTTGCAGGTCTTCAACGTTTGCTTTATTGGCAGTGTTGGTTTCTTGTAGCGCAGAGACATGGAGACTGTGGGAATATCTTTGTAGTTTACATTGTTTGTCTTAAATTCCTCCAACAGTCGTCCTGCCACTGGAAGAGGGAGAGGTAGGCTGCATCATCTGTCGAATTGGATGCTCCTTAATGCTCAGTGTTCTGTATGCATAGGATACCAGTTTCATTCTGCGTCGGATGTAGAGGGGGCATAGATTGGCTTCTACTTCAAGTTTATAGGTAGGGGTGCATTTGAGTGCACCAATCATTAGTCTGGCAGCAGCATACTGTATTTGATTTAGTTTATTTAGGTTTGTTATTGCAGCAGTATCATATAAAAAGCACCCATAGTCTATTTTTGATAGGATAGTTGCATTATAAAATCGGCATAAAGTTGTATAATCTGCCCCCCACTTGTGTGCTGCAAGAATTCTCATTATCCGTAACTTTCTGGCAACGGTTTGTAAGGTAGGTGATATGATGGGACCAGTTTAGGGCATGGTCAAAAACCATTCCCAAGAATTTTGTTTTTACCACAGTTTGGATTGGCTGGTTTGCTAGGATCAATGGCTGATCAAACTGTGTTTTCTTTTTAGCAAAGAGCATTGCTTGAGATTTAGTAGGAGAGAAGGTTAATCCCCACTTTTGGGACCACCTGTCTATGCTGAACATGACCTCTTGCAGTATTGCATGGGAATCGCGTAGGGTAGGCTGCCTTGTCCATATAGCAATGTCATCTGCATACATAGAGTGTGAGAAGTTTGCCTGGTTGTTCATGAATAAATCATTTATGTAAATTGAGAAGAGAATGGGACTGAGAACGGATCCTTGAGGTAGACCATATTTTACTGGCTTTGGGGTGGAGGATTTACTGTTGATTCTCACTGTAATATTTCTATCTTTGATGAAATCTTCTATAAATGCAGCCATGTTGCCAGACAAGCCTGCTTCTTGGAGTTTGTATAGTAAGCCTTGGTGCCAGACACTGTCAAAGGCCCTGGATATGTCCAGGAATACTGCAGCGCAAGAATTTCCTGTGAGGAAGCTTTCTCTGACAGTGCTCTCCAATCTGGTTAATGCATCCATGGTGCTGTGACCCGCCCTGAAACCACTCTGTGCAGCATCAAAGAATGAGGTTCTTTCCAGGTATGTCTGTAGACGTTTAACAATCATTTTTTCTATTATTTTGCATAAACAGTTGGTCAAGGTGATTGGTCGGTAAGAATCAAGAGAGGTTGCAATTTTCCCTGGCTTCAAGATGGGTATTACTATCCCTTCACGCCATTGTTTTGGGAAACCGTTTGTGAATATAAAATTGTAAAATTTAAGCAGGGCATATAGTTGTTCAGTTTATAGATGTTTGAGGAATACAAATGGTATACGGTCTGCACCTGGACAGCTGGAGTGCGATGATTGTATGGCTGTCTGCAATTCTGCCATGGTGAAAGGGTGGTTGTACCATGGTTGCCCACATCTTTGGAAAGGAGAGTTATTTTGTTCTATTGATCTTTGGAATGTTAAAAAATTTACATCATCAGAAATTGCATTTTGCTCTGAAAAATGTTCTGCGAACGCATTCGCTATCTCTGATGGGTCAGCTAAAGTTACATTGTCTTTAATAATTATGATTGCTCTTTTTTGATTTCCGGTAGAGAGTGAACGGATTCTTTCCCAAACTTTTGCATTTGGGGTTTGTGCATTAATAGATGTCAGGAATGCCACCCATGACTCCCGTTTTGCCTCCAGGACCGCCTTTCTGAAAAGAGCTCTCATCTTCTTGTACTGGATCCAGTAGTCTATGTTGCCTAGATGGTTGCGGTACTGTGTTAGGGCCCTGTTTTTCTTTCGTTTAGCAGCTGCACATTCTTTATTCCACCAAGGCAGACGTCTTCTGTTTAACGTGTTTGATGTTGTTTTCACATGTTCATTGGCTGCCATTAAAAGAGTCTCTACTACTGAGAAGCATGCATTATCAGGTGTACCAAACGTTGTAGGGATGTGGATAGCCTTCCTGAATGATTCCCAGTCTGCTGATTTTATTTTCCAGAAGAGTATCCTGTCAGTGTCCCATTCTACTGATGTGCTTATCAGGATTGGGAAATGGTCACTAGTGTATGGGTGAGGCATTGGGTACCAGTGAAACTTAGGAGCAATAGATGGTGCAACAATTGATAGGTCCAGGTGGCTGAAGCTCCCACTGCTGGTCAGGAATGTAGGCTCACCATTATTAAGCAGACATAGATTTGAGGCCTCTAACCATTGATTCAAGAAGGCGCCCCTTGTATCCTCCGCAGATGAGCCCCATGAAGGGTGGTGAGCATTAGCATCAGTACAGATTAAATATGGCTTTGGGAGCTTATTCACCAGCAAGGGTAGTTCTGCTATAAGGATGTCATTTGATAGGTTGGAAGGTATGTAAATGTTGCAGATGGTAACACAAAGACCCGGTAGGTAGATTTGAGTGGCACATGCCTCCAAAGGAGTTTGGAGATGTACTGGGTTATTTGGTATGTTTGTGCGGACATGAATAGTTGCACCTCCTCCACTTTGATCAGCTCTGTCTCTACGTACTGCTGGAATTCCATACCCAGATAGCTTAGCCTCTATGTTGGGCTTTAGAAAAGTTCCTGCAAACATATCACATCTGCTTGGCATTCACTCAGGAGGGTTTTCAGAAAAGGCACTCTAGTTTTATAGCTTCTGATATTCCACTGTAGTATTTTGACACTCATTGTGAGGTATTAGCAGAGGACAGACTCAAATTCTGTATAAAGTTGTTCATGGTTGTTTCAATATTTAATGCTTGTCCAATTTCTACAAAACATTCAATCTTTTCTGTCAGTTGAGTGGCCATGCATAGTTTCATTAATATTGGTAATAGTTTTGTGAAGTACATGATTATTTCACTATTCGCTGGGGTTAAACTGTTTGTTGATCTTGTACTGGTGGCACTTCTTACCTCAGAGCAGGATACACATTGACTTGGGCACTGGGATGCAATGGTCTGTGATGCAGTTATACCATCATTGTAGTTAGCTGGCTGGTTGTGTAGTTCTGCCAGAGTGGGTGTGGGTAGCGAGAGAGAGGTGTATTCTGAGAGGCTCTCCTTGTTGCGGCAGGAGTTATGTTGGGCTTGGGTGATCCAAGCTGATTCTTGAGAAGAGGGAGTATCATTCAAAAGAGTCGAGTTGTTACTTCTGGTTGGAGTTGGGCACATTTTGCTTCTTGGTAAAGGGGGAAACTGTGTTGACGATGCACCGTTGTAGCTGTGCTGGAGGTGATTATTGTTTTCTTTTCTCATTGCAGTTGTGGCAGGGTTAGGTGTCTTAGGTTCTTCAGAGGCATTGTTTGCTGTTCTTACTCTTGCTCTAGCTTCTGCAAAGCTTAGGTTTTCCTCAGCAACAAGTAAGCATGCTTTATTTTCTGCTATATAGTGTGGGCATAGTTTGGAGATGGCTGAGTGCGGTCCTCTGCAGTTTGGGCATGTTGGCATGGCTTCTACAGAGGAACATTCTGCGTAGGTATGGCCTTTTTTCCCACAGTGCCCACATGTACTGCTTGTGCTGGTACATTTCTGCCGAGAGTGACCGTACTTGCAGCAATTGTCACATCTAAGAGGGCTGGGTATGAATTTATCAATTTTATAGCTAGTATATCCAATTTTTATTTTCTCTGGTGGAGTTGGGCTCATAAATGTGAGCACATAGAGGGGTAGATGGGCTTTGTTTGGGTCTGCAAGCATTTTCCTCATAGCAACTACTTTTAATGGGTTTCAAGTACATAAGCAGGTCTTCCAGTGTGTCTTCCATGAATTCAGGGGCCCATATCTTGCCATATGAGAGTTGACTGGTCCAAGCAACAGATGCAGAAATTGGGATGTTATCTTGGTTGATTTGAATTCCTTTGGCTTTCAGGAATGTAAGTACTTGTTTATGATTTTTAGTTGTTATTATTAGGCTTCCAGATTTTTTGTGCTCAATTTTTTCTACTGGTCCACAGAGCAGGTCTACTGCTTTGCCTATTTTGATGGGGTTTATCCTGGCTAGGTTGGATGAGCCAGAAGAACAGTGAATTATTATTTGCCTTGTATTTTCAGGGATGTTTTCCTAATCTATGTCACTATTCAGGTTCAGGCTTGCTGATTTGCTTAGGGTCGCATCATGTTTATCTTTTCCAGTGTTAGTTGCAACAGTTGGGGCCTGCGCAGATTGTAGAGATTCGTCATCAGAGTCAGATATTATTCCACTGCCAATTGAAATGGACTCGAGCAATTCTTCCTCGTGCTCTTCGTAGGTGCTGGCTGAGACTGGGGTTTTTGTCGGTCGATGGTCCGGGTCGTGTTCTTCCGCTTTCCTTTTTGTTGAGCTTCTTTCCAATATGGGAGGAGCAGTGGAAGGAGTTTGGCTTTTCGCTTTTTTCTTCCCAACAGCTCGGCAAGGCGCAGTGGAGCTTCCCCCACTTTTTCCCGGTGTGCCTGGTCCCGGCTTCATTGTCGAAACCACCGCTCACCACTCTTTATTTCTGTTAATCACTTCACACTCACTACGATAGTCACACGTCTTTACGCAACCACTGTCACAAGCGATCAGTCCCTGCCAACTGACTCTATCATTACCTTGTATAAACTTATAACAGCTGACTCTTCGGAGTTCGGACGAGTCTGACTTACGGATGGCGATTGCACGGTTTACACTGCGGGAAGCCGTAGACGTTATTTGCGTCCATGTAAAACCAGATTTTCAAAAGATTACGTTTTGTAACAAAAGTGTATAAGCTTTAAGCATATCACACAGTGTTCATTTTACAAGATCCGGACGTCATTAGAATATCATTTCACGCAAGCTCACATTTGAAAGGCGAGCTCACCTGCCGCTATGCCACGATGTTAAATAGTTAGGCGGCGTATCCTTCTTGGGCTCCAGCTAATAGGTTATTTCGGTGGGCGAGTCCTGTTCGGCCATATTGATAAGTTATTTTGGTGGACGATTCCTGTTCGGCCCTATTGATAAGTTATTTTGGTGGACGAGTCCTGTTTGACCCAATTGTTAAGTTTTTTTTTGGGTTGGTCTTTCTTGGATGCCACCCTTTGATTTTATCCCTATCTTAGGGATTTCTACTGAAGCGCTAGCAAGCTCCCTACTACTACTACTTAGGGATTTCTGATGGCTGTTTTTCTAAGGCTTATTATTCCGGAGGAATCTTCCTGATACTTTCAGGGATAAGAGAGAAGTCAGATTTTGCTGACATATTTTTATCAAGTTTGGGTTCGTCAAGTTTTCAAGTGTTGTGAATATTTCCGGTATCCTTCCGAGGTTTCGATCTGGTTACAAGTTTTGAAGATTTCGAGCTGTTCCAAGCTTTGGAGTTTTCGAGACCAGCTCGCCATTTTTGAGCCGAACTAGGTTAACATCGGCATCTTTGGGATGCTTTATTTCCAATCAAGCCTGATACATATGATCTTAGCATTGGTTTTTCAAATGTCTTATAACTAACCCTATATATAGGACACCATGACGGTTCCCCCGTAAAGCCGGTACCCATTTCCGACACCTGGGTTGAGTGGGGTATTGTGCTTGAGCTTTCCCTTATACCCAACGGGGAAAATCTCCGCGCCAGCGCTGGGAACGAACCCGCGACTTCCAGCATACAAGTCCGATCCCTTAACCGCTGTGCCACGGAGAGCACTAAACGAAATCAAGTTTTGGAGTTTTCGAGCCGAACTAAATCAAGCTTCGGAGTTTTTGAGCCGAACTAAATCAAGCTAATGACATTTTGAAGTCCGTGACGGCAGTATGTTTCGCAAGTATCGGTGATACGCGAGCTCAGTTATTTGCGAGAAGAATTATTTCCTCCCATAGAAGTACAAAGGCACTAGTCGCCATTATTCGGCAATAGCCTAACACACGGTAAAAAATGATTACAAGTTGAGCACATATATTACAAAATCATTGGCATATTTACCTAGAGAGGAAATAAAAAAAGATGTTATATTGCAATCAAGCCTGACACATATCGCGTATATTGGTTTTTCAAATGCCATATAAATGCTTAGGTGCGATGACGCTTATTATTGACCTCAATCTCAGAACATAAGAAGGAATGGAAAGGAATATTCATGAAAAATATCGTTGTATGTTTACGCATATGAAAACAAAAAAGTTCCACGTGATTAATTTATTTTTCCTCGTCATAAAAATGATCAAATTACTAAAAGCCTACGCGAACGAGCGACATTTATCTCAGTTTGAACGAACATCGCCTAAAAGTTCAACTTTAACCGTCGCAACCAGGCAAAAAGGCTTTAACGCGTGTGGTTCAAATTTCACCGGTAATATCGAATTCTTCAACAGCTGATTTACTTTAACAAAATTACTCTTCAGGGCTCTAGAGAAATTATTAACTCGAGTTTTTCTATGGTAATGAAGTCTAATTCACACGTTGACTTCGATGGGTTGAACTGAAGTTCAATATCCAACTCAAATTTAGTGTCAAAAGGTGTTAAAAATTTATAAACAGAAAACATGAACCGGGTAAAATAAATACCATTAATTTAAAAAGAATGCTAAAAATGACCCATCGATGGTTTTGCAAAAAAGTTATGAAAGTTGCTGTATGACCCACAGGTGGGACATACAGCAATGAATGTGTTAAATAGTTTCCTCGCGCAACTTATTTCCTCTTGATTCATCTCTAAAAAGATAAGAAAAATAGTGATCTTTAAAATACACTCTTCAATATACTGAATGTGAATAGAGACCTTCAATATGCAGGGAAGGGAATCCTCGACAAAGACTAAGCAGTGTTCCAGGAAAAAAAATTCCCATGATGTGCAAATAAGAAAGAAGCTAGACGCCTATCGAGCACATTGAAAGTGCAGTTTATTTCATCCAAAAGTTAACTGAATAAAATAATAGAAATGATTCGGCTGCAGCACATATAAACTAAAGATGCTGTAATCAGTGTCATACTTATATTGGTGGTGAATAGCTGATTAGAACTACAGACATTAAAAATACTCAAGAAAATGAAGGCAGTCACCATATTATTATCAGTCACCTAGAACTAACTTCATCACGAGCTAAACTACTCAAAGTCTTCCGTTCAAGTATGCAAACTAGTCTGCTACACTTGTATTCTATGAAAGACGCGCTTCGTTGCTCTAGCATCGACACGTGGTCTAACCCATCAAACTGTGCACTGTATACAGCTTCATTAATCTCATTTACGATCATAAATGAATATTTTTTGTATTTATATACCAATATTGCAAATACATTAGCTTGCTAAATAATACAAATATAACATGTGTTGACCGTAATTTCATTCTTAGTTTCTCCGATTATGGACCCAGCGATAAAAAAGTCACGCACAGCAAAAAGATGCCTGGTGGTTGGTTGGAGTTTAAAAACGGACTTGGAAAAATCCTATCTCGAGAGTTCAAGTATCAGAACGGTTTATAAACCCCCATAGGAGTATCATACACTACATAGTCCACCCCCGTTATTTGAAATAAGAAAGAAAGCGAAATGAAAGAAAGGCCGGAAGAAGTAAAAAAATTCAATCTCTCGAGAGTTGATGAGGCCGAGTGCACACGGCCCATCAAAAACGTATAATAATGTTCGACGAATCACGTGACACACGTTCCTATTTGCTAAGAATTCACGTGATATTCATTCTTACTCGAATCTGATGGATTAATACACTGGAAATTATGGAGTTGATGAAGCTTGTATCACAGATACGCTCATCACAACACTGCACGCTGGCTTCGGACAGACACTGCTCTAATTATAATATAGATTCAGATGCAGGTCCCTCTTGCTCTAAGGAAATGAAACGCAATCAAAAGTTATTAAAATATATGAGTTAGGTTGAGTCTCTAAAATCATATATATATATGGAAGATTAGCGATATGATACAAAGCAAAATGGAATTCGAAACCAATATAGGCGGCAGTACAAACATTCAAGTCTCTGTAGAGAAAGACAACAGGATTAGCTAAAAGAAAGCTGCAAATTTCCTTCAAATAATGATGAAATTTTACAGACCAAATTCAGATTAGTTTAGATTAGATGTTAGGTTAAGTCCCCCTAACCCCAACGTAAACGTTCCTAAAGAGAGGAAGGAGGAATGCAACATTTAGTATGAAGTTAAAGGGAACGCGGAATCTACGCACAATGTGCATAAAATGAGAAAGAAGTCTATTAAACAAGATAAAAGTTGAAGAAGTAAGTAGCAGTTGCTGATAAAGAGAGAAGCAGCGAACCGAAAAACGATAGCCCGTAACAAAACAAAAAACCTATTCTAATTCAACAAAAGGAAGGCCCACATAACCGTTAGCTCGGGACCTAACATATTCCATTTGAAGGAGTAAATTTTCATAAATACGATTGTTGCATCATCCTGAGGGCATAAACCAAGTTCAAGAGAGCGCGCAGTCCAAAGAAGAAGAGGAGAACTATAGCGACACAGGAGGCAAGAACAGTAAACACTGGACTGCATGTTTCCGTTGCATCAATAATTCTAAAATGTGAATCTAAATAAAAAATCAACCTTCTTAAAATAAAAACATAAAGCCACTTTTACAAGAGATCTATGAAGTAGTAACAAGGTTTATACACTATTGAAGTGAACAACCGCCGGCCACGGAATAACTCGAAATTGTATAAACACAAAGCACTATGAAGGATATTTTAATTGAAAGCTTGCTTCAAAAACTCAAGTTAAAGTTTTTCGTCCGAATAACACAAATGACACATACATTAATTGATTGATTTTCTGAAGAACACCATGCAAGTGTCTCTGTCCATCATCGTCCACAAACATCCAGGCATAAGATATGCGTACAGCATCTCTGCCTCCATTCTCCTCACCCGAAAAATGGAATTAAACTTTAAAGATCTTTCATACTTGTTTTAAAGCGCTACAACAATGAATAGGGTGCGGTCTGATACGGATGTTGTTGAATGAGCGACCCTGAGAATAAAATTTAGCACCTACTAAGGTCACGCATGTAAGGCAAAACTAAACCTCACAGCCGGCAGATCTCCAGATATGTATATATTAGGAAGAAAGATTAGATT
This sequence comes from Morinoia aosen, assembly GCA_030386875.1. Lineage (NCBI taxonomy): Eukaryota > Metazoa > Arthropoda > Malacostraca > Amphipoda > Talitridae > Morinoia > Morinoia aosen. The sequence goes on from CM059577.1 coordinate 34,998,771, forward strand.
AGATTATAAGTTAGTTTAAGCCTCCCTAACCGCTACAAAAATAGAGCGTATCGAAGAGAGGAAGGAGGAAGGCACCATTTAGTATGGAGATAAGAAAATGAGGAATCTGTGCTGAAGGGGCATAGAAACAGTAAGATGAGAAAGAAGTTCATGAAATAAGATAAAAGTTGAAGAAGAAAGTGAGAGGTGCTGAAAAACAGGACAGCAGTAAACCGAAAAAAAGTGGTCCTTAACATAACAAAAAAAAAACTGTTATTTCAACAAAAAGAAGGCCTACCTAACTCTCAGCTCGGGCCCTCACATTTTTCCCTGGGAGCGCTAATTCCCATAGATACAATAGTTGTATCCCCCTGAGGGGTTATTAGAAAGAAAAAGATGCTTGCAAATGAAAGAAAGGTTGTTCTCAAAAAGTACACCATGCAGGTTAAAATCAACTGATTCAATTATACAAATTCTTCATAAAACATGATGTAAAATTGTTTCAGTAGATCGGATCCTGAACGCTGGTCACTGGCTCACGATAAGCTCAGCAACTGTCCAAGGGGTGACCGCGGTAGAACGTCTGCAAAATACTATGAATTAGATATACCAGTCACCTGGACATAGCCCTATATTTGACATCACATTGAATACTTGCCTTTTCAGTTTATTAAATAATACACAGGGGTCAGCCGTCCTACCTACTAGAAGTCTTTCGTCTATTCCATCTAGCTACTAAAAAAATCCATCAAGGAATGCGACTTCAGAGACAGGCATAAGCTACACTATTCCGTCTGCAAATAGAGAAGCCCCCAGCTCACTGATGAAGATTAAGATTATAAGTTAGTTTAAGCCTACCTAACAGCTACAAAAAATAGCGCATCGAAGAGAGGAAGGAGGAAGGCACCGTTTAGGATGGAGATAAGAGAATGAGGAATCTATGCAAAAGGGGCATAGAAACAGTAAATTGAGAAAGAAGTTCATGAAATAAGATAAAAGTTGCAGAAGAAAGTCAGAGGGGGCTGAAAAACAGGACAGCAGTGAACCAAAAAAAGGCAGTCTTTAACATAGCAAAAAATTTTATTTCAACAAAAACAAGGCCTACCTAACTCTAAGCTCAGGCCCTCACATTTTCCCCTTGGGAGCACTAATTCCCATGGATACAATAGTTGTATTCCCCTGAGGGGTCACCGATGAAGTCTTCAAAATGAAGGTCACGGGTGACTTCTACAACAATTGTGTTGAGTTAGAAGGCTGAGTCGGCACAGCCAAACACAACACGGCTGGCCACGAAACAAAAAACCATCCTACGACAAAGAAAAAAGTAAAAAATCAAAACAAAACGCTTGTGTGATTTACTCATTGCACAGAAAAATAGCAGAAGTGCTTGAAGTGAAAAATAACTTGTAGGTCATTCATACTTGAAAACAATTATAGCAATACAAAAAGCTTGTACTGTAGTAGATATTTCAGTAGAATAACTCTCTATTTCAGTAGAATAACTCTCTAAGTTATTGTGACAAACACCGAGAAATTTGTGTAGTTCCACCTTTGTTTTAAAAGATGCAGAATTTTTATAAAATTGAAGAAGGGTAACAGCTGTTCATTGTTTTCAAGACGTACAAATAGTGAATGAGTACATTTGAGATGTTTTGCTCAAAGTTATACTTGGCAATAGGAGAGATGGAAGTAGATCTTTCTCTACACAATTTCCATAGAAGAACGAACACCAGATTTTATTGCTACTTAAAGACCATTTTACTGATTACCCAAAAAAATCCATCAAGGAATGCGACTTCAGAGACTGGCAGTCAGCGTTGGTTGCTTCAGAGGAAGTCCGACGAGTTGAGAGTGAGCTGGTCCCATAAGAAGTTTGTGATGAAGTACTGGGAGCTGCTGTTTGTGTCCAGTTTGAAGGGGATCACGTCCTTTTTGTCAGGCCGCGCTATGACTGGAGCTCTCGTTAAGGAAATGTCTCTAATGGACAATCCAGATAAATGCTAAACAACGTTAAGAGGATGGCAAATTATTTAATGGCATAGAATCTCAAACATTTTAAGAAATACTCATGTCATTTATGCATGTACAAACAAGCAAGAAGTACAGGTGGTCCCCCTGAAGTGCTGCACCTCAATGCGCAGGAATTTTAAGAATGGCATTTTCTGGGGCAAAGGATGTCTAAAATGCTATAATAACTGCTGGTGTGCGGAGTTGTGTAACAGCGATATCTACAAATATTTCAAGGATTCTTATTTATTTTTGGTGTTAAAATTATATCAGGTAAAAATTCACAGCTTTACGTTGCAAAGTCACCAATATTCAACCTACAAAGGTAAACAATACATTAACATTCAAGACCAAATTATTTAAGTATGGCTGACTAGTGACTGTAACTCTAAACCAGTGAATCAAAGCCTTTCTCTTATATCAGGACCCAACATCTAATGGATACTGAATAAACTTAAAAGTTTTCAGCACATTTTATTTTCTAAATTGTTGCAATGTATCATAAATAACATATTCCAATTGGGTTGAGCAAAGTGAGAGTTATAGAAATTTATTCACTTGAAAAATGGAATTTTTCCCTCAGGGAAGTTGATGAGCATATCACCTTGTTCATATCCATCATAGTTGAAGGTTTAATGGGTACTTGTGCATTCTCTATACACTAGGTAATAGCATACGTGAACCTCTTAATGTGAGACATTCAAGTGTTTAATGTAACCCAACGTTTTAGAATGGCTATTTGAATATGTTTGAAACATATGGCACTATTTATTTGATTTCCAACATCAGATCAAAAATTGGCAAAACTCTTGAATTTCTCAAAATAAAATTACAATAAGTTATAGGAATTGAAGAATTCTCTTGAATACCAGTTCTTCATTCAAGACAGACATTGATACGAGTATGATGCCTGCAAAATCATTAGTTTATCCCTCGCCACTATTCTCCTGTAGAGAGAGACATCTGTTTCAAGGGAGGATGTGTGTCTCTGCGTGCTTATTTGCAGCTAGAAATCACAATGCTTGCTTTACCTAACTACATGCCATGTAAATCGTTTTGATTTTCAAGGCTATGATGCTGACCTGTGGATAGAATGGAAAGCAAGTATACGTACACCTAATCGAATTTGTGTAGGCAATTATGATGAAAATTATCTTTGTATGTAATTTAAGGTAACTCTTCAAGATTTTCCAACAGAGAAAAACGTGAGACTATTTTGAATTCATCAAACCCATGGTTTGAAATTACGTACAAATTTAAGGCCTGAAAGCAAAAACTAATCATGATTTCATTCTTGAATATACGCACTATGTGTTCTAGATGACGAGTAAGCAATTGTTAAACTATGAAACTCAAATATAGTCGATAGTATTAATTGAAGGAACACACATGGATAGTAACGAATCGATGGCATGATAGAATAAATTAGGTTAAATGAGTTTTTCTTCAGCCTCCCTGAAAACAACAAAAATTTTTCAAAGAGAGGATGGAGGAATGTACCATTTAGTATGGAGTTGAGGGAATGCGAAAATTAAGCACAAGGTTTGTTCCTATAAATATTCCCTGTGCATACTAACAGTAAGTTACAAAGTAAGTTTATGAAACATGATAAAAGTTGCAAAAGAAAGTAGTAGGGGCTGAAATACGGTGACTTCATTGAAACTGAAAAATATGGTCCATAACTAAAGAAAACTTATTTATTTCAGCAGGAGTATGAAAGAAAAATACCAAGGCAACAGTTTTAAATCTAGAGCACATGTCAAAAGTTCTAAAGCTACAGCACATGACAATGGTGTGGAGATAGGGTACGAAGAGATAATAAAAACGCATAAAAGGATACAACCACAGACTTCATTCTCAGGGGATTCATATTTCCATTTGATGCGTGTCAGGCAACTGTAAACGTTCATTTTCTTCCTGGGGGCAGTAAAAAAAAGTAAATTAGTCATTGGCAGAGGGGAGAACACAAGGATATAACAAAATTCCCCCTTGAAAGAAAACCAAAAACTGTTAGAGCACTGCAGGTATACCAATCAGAAAATTGAGCGTTCACCACGCTGTTGGAAAACCTGCAAAATTTCCTTAGGATAATTTGAACATACTTACACATACCTTACCTGTGTTACCTCCTCGGATACTATCAACAGAGAGAAGTAAAATTGAATGAGCATGTAGTAGTTTTAGAATATCTATAAGAATAAAAATAAATTAAGTCTGGTTATCTTGCTCATTGAAATACCATAGCGTTCAGACATTGTTGTTGCAAATATCATGTTCAGAGCATGAAAAATGGAAGTAAGGCAGATGGATTGTAAACACAGTCAATCTTCAGCTTATTTTGTGCAATATATTTCACATATACAGATCAAATTCAGTCCTGCTTATTTATAACATGAAACAAGTTTTGTATTAGCTGAATAATTGGGACTGATTTTCACTCATACAAGTTGAGATTAGCTCAAGATGATGTCATATAACTAGAGGATCAATTATAATGAGAGCTTGCTGCAGGGATTACTTGGTTTGGTGGAGCAGAGAAGGGCAGTGAGAGGACAGCTGCTTGCACTGGGCACTGATGCTCGCCAGTCGTTGCTGCTGCTCCACTATCTGCTCCTTGGTTCTTGCTGTGGCAGCTTCACATGACCTCTGAGCACAAATACATTCAATTTGAAACTAATCACTTGACAAAACCCACTACTTTTTTTGCAAGAGAATCTCGGAAGAGAAAATTGTAGATTTTTAGCAGAGCAGGAATTCACAACTAGAGTTAGAATGAAGTTGGTTGCATATTTTAAACACATACTGTAAGATTAATTGAAATATTAAGGTTGCAAAACATTTCTACAAAGAAATCTACTCCTTACTTTCCTTAAAAAGATAATTTCCTTACTTTCAACTCAGGAGTTCAGATTTTCCTACTTGAAGTGCGAATTGTTAAAGAGACAATAATTGCATGTTCCTGGTATAAAACAACAAAAATAACAAATGAAACAAGTTTTATGTCTAAAGTTTAGACAGAACAAATAAGTGAACCAATTTGATTTCGGGAAAAATTTAAGCGGTGTACAGCAAGTCCTAGTCATACCGTACATAGGCATTCCCAAAAACCTTATTGCAAATCGAAGTTACCGTATACTGAACTTATTATAACATGTAATAATGAAATGTGTTCCACTATGTCAAAAGTCACCTCTACAGACATGAAAATAGTCATATAGTAAAATGTAAAGTACTTCACAAAATAAACAGAAAATGTTTTTATTTACCTTTCATTTGCCCAGTACTTCATCAGATTTCAGATAACTTATATTCCGTGAAAAAAAGGGAAGACATTGTTGTGGTGGCATTACGGTACGGTGTGAACAAAACATGATTAGATACCGTACTAGTGATTTTTTGTACCATAAATAAAATTGAGATAGCAATTACGAAACACTACAACTCTGAATTTACTGAATAACGATGTACCTTAAAAGGAGGACTTACTGTACTTGAAAGTAGCAGCCGAAAAAATTGCACGCATTCATTCAACATCACAGTGATACAGAAGCAGTTAGAAAAGTTAGCTAGTATTCATTTGAAACATTATAGTTATATCATTAATTCAATTCACCCAATAAATATTGCAAAACATCAGTGACCATAATTCAGGAAGATAAAATTACAAATATGGGGCAAAGTCTATGAGAAACTCACAACATTTTGCAAGTGCAGGTCAATGTCCGTCTTGAGGCTGGTAATTGCAGGACCTTGAAGCATAGTCCTCAGTTCTGCCAGCTGCTCCTGCTCTGCTGCTTCTGTGCTTCTCAGTTCTGAAATGATGTATTTGAAAAAGTAATGCAGAAAACCTTGACCTTCACCGCAAGCATCTGTTCTAATGAGATACCCATTAGGCTGAATCTAAAATTAAAAAGGGACATGGTTTACAATCCTTTGCTACAGTAGGTCATTAAAAATTTCCTGAGATTTTACTGGAAGTTCAAGTACCTAAAAGTCAATGCAATTGTTTAAAATTTTCCATACATACCCTTGAGTGAAACTAATAGCACCAATACAAAAAGTTTCATTACTTTAATACATAACTGAAATGAAAAATTTCTACACTGAAAGTTAAGTATTGTGCACTAATAAGTTACTCCTAAAATCAGAAGTTAGCTATTTTGAGGATAAATTTTTCTAATATAAAAAATATAAAGCATTCCAGCATAAGTGCTGTGTTCAATCAGAATTTTCTTAATATTTAAACCTACAAACATTGTTTTAACACTAGTAAGGCAATTACAAGATGAGTTTTAGGCCTAAATGCTTTACATATGAATGCACTTGCCTTGAACAATGATGAACAAATTTTATTTTGCAATTTGCTAATAAAATTCTTTTTACAATGGAAATGTTAAACTTTAATAGAGTATGGTAATAAAACACTACATTATTAATTCAAAATGCACAATTTAATGCAATTTAACTTTATACAAAAAAATGAACGGTTAAGAAACATTAGTCATTGCATATGATTAAGAAGGCTTTTCCAAATTTTCTGTAAATTTTAAACAGAAATAACAATGCAACACATCTCTCAAGTATTGTCATTTTCTTCAGCAATAGAATAGAACTACTCTTGACTCTCTTAAATGCACAAAAATTATTAATATTTAAGAACACATATACAGAGAACAAACAATTTGAGACAGAATTATTATGCCTAGACACATGGAGGACCCTATTTCATCCAAACTTTCTGTACTTAATAATATTTTATTTGTCCTACATTAACAACTTATTGCTAAAGTTAGGGCAACATTAAATTTGGTCTACCATACTTTGAAATTATATTCTATGTGATCTATGGTAGGATACTTACCTGATATTGTTTCTTTTAGCTGCTCTTGCGCCAAATCAAAATCCTGTCTCAGTCGATCAAGCTGCAGAATACCATTTTCAACAGATTGAATTGAAGGCTGGTGCACTTCTAACTTTTGTAAATATTGACTACTTAACTTCTTAACATTTGTTAATTGCACAGATAGTTCTGATAAATCACACTGCTTTACATGAAATTGAGTGCTATAATTCAAAGTTGTATTGTTTGGATAATTAGCACATCCAGCTTTAATAGAGATATTGGACGTCATTTTGTACAACTGACTGGAAGTTAAAACAATGAAGAACATATTACAAACAGAATTTAAAACAAAATGAAGTATGTGATACAACTAATGAATTTTCAGCTAGTCTGCAAGCTTTCTACCAAATTAAAATAATACACAAACCACCAAATATTTTAAATACTGTAAATGTACCAATCATACTTCAACAATCAAATCTTATTACAGGTTTTAAGATTAACTAGTCCATCCCCCTTTATTTGAAAAAAAAGGGCGAAATGAGAGAAAGACCGTAAGAAATAAAAGAAACAATCTCCCGAGAGTTAATGAGGCCGCGTGAACACGGCCCATCAAAATATATAGTGCTGGAGCATGTATCACAGATACGCTCATCACACACTGCAGGCTGGCTTCGGACGGACAGACGGACGGACGCGGCTCTTATTATAGTATAGATTAAAGCATGAATAATTGCCAAATTTATAAATAGCCCAGGGCATACTAATAGTTGACTAACCAGTTATGGTGTTTACTTATTTTTTTTTTTGCTTGAAATTATTAAACTTGAATTTGCTAAATATTTGAGAGATATAGATTAAAAAAGAAATACTAGAAATTGAGAAAAGGATTTACAAACATATTACTTCAAAATAATTATTCTTCAATATATAGCTGTAGAAACCAGAAGATCAAATATGCTTGAAGCTTAACAGTAGGTGGTCAGTCTAAATGTAGAGCTGGTCAAGTAAAGTTAAAGATGTGTTGCTGTAGGTTGTTGCTCCTCCTTGTTGTCCTAGCTTCCGTGGTTTGTTTGCACAATCTGGTTTGCGTATCATCAAAGATAGTAGCTCACATGGAAGCAGACAAACAACTGTGGATGCAAGATGAGAGTTAAGTATAATTCACAAAAATTGGACTACAAATACAATACTCAATTTAATATTATTTTACCTTATGGTATAGATAGCTTAGTATTAAACAGGACTACAAAACCCAGAACCCTATCAGCTATCAGCTTTAAGGATCACATTGAAAAAGTGTTATTTAAAATATGGCCTATTTAGGTGCATTATCTCTTCTTATGGTAAATAACATTATAACCAATTATAATCTTATTTAACATTTTATTTTTATTATATATTGGTAATATAAGCATACTATTATGAAAAATGGCAATAAATCTAAAATACTAATAATTTTTACCATGGAAAATTAGGGTTAATGTAAAGGAGAAGCTACTAATCAATTTTCAAATTTTTATCATGCGTATCATGGTAATTAGATCAAAATAAACAACTTTTCTTCCATGCACTTTTTGGGACAAATGAGTATTTAATGAGTTATGGCGATAGGTTACTTACCGTAATTGTAGTCTTTTGAAGTGGGAAGAAATAGTTCTGAGGGGGAGACTACAATGGACTCTCCCTTCTGACGTGCTTGAATGATTGTTACGTTGTGTCAAGTTACATTAAGATTACCGATATTACTCGTTCAATACTTATTTGCAACAAAAAGTGCATAAAAGATAAGTTTTTATTTTATTCTTATAACCACTAGCTATACAGGTATAAAAATTTGTGAATCGATTACTGTCCTCTCCTCAACGTTCATTTGAGTGCATTCCAGCCATCATAGACAAAAATTACCCTACCACTATAACTCGTTAACTTCTCACTTGCCCCAAAAAGTGCATAGAAGAAAAGTTGTTCATTTTGATCCAATTACCATGATTCAAGCAACAAAATTTCAAAAATCGATAAGTAGCTTCTTAACATTTACCAAAATTATTAACTATAGTTCTGGCAATAAATAAATAAACTTTCATTATAATGAAAAACTTGTTAAATGGTAATTGAAACATTTCCCTTCATAACCATTCATAAACTGCATGATCACTATTTGTTTAGTTATTTGTTATTTCCATTGTTTTTTACACATTTACACGTATGTATACAATCATATGAGAACAAAAAAATTGTTTAATCAATGTTTGGAAGCAAAAATATTATAAACACTATTATTAATCGGTTAATATTGAATTTAATGTAGTCAACAACTTTCATAATGTCATTACAAAATTTAGGTAATTGAAAACATTTTTAAGACGTTTTACACGAATGACATTGTGCTCGCAAATGCTTAATTTCTGACACATAGCATAAATAACATTCAGGTAAGAAAAGCATTGACGGCAGCTTCAATAAAGCTCTTCCGGTGCCTAGCAAATGCAGACCACGCCAAGTTTTGGTAAATGTTAAGGATTATCCGGGAATCGATTGTCCACTTTTTGAATCCTAAACATAGTAAATTAGATCAAAATAAACAAGTTTTCTTCTATGCACTTTCCGTCGTAAATGATTATGTTAAGAATTATAGAGGTAGGTTCAGTTTCGTCTTTGATGACGAATGCGCTCAAATAAACAGCAAATTTTTGATTTTTGAATTTTTGTTGCCTGAATCATGGTAATAACATCAAAATAAACTACTTTTCTTCTATACACTTTTTTTTTCAAATGAATATTTTACAAGTTAGCGTGGTAGGTTTAGTTTTGTCTTTGATAACGAGAAAACCGGAAGCGAGATGCCATTGCAGCATTGCCATTCGATGGGCCAAATGAATTACATCCCACTTCAAACACTCGAGTTGCGGTAACTAATTTACTGCTATAACTCGTAAAATACTTATTTACGACGGAAAGTGCATAGAAGAAAACTTGCTTATTTTGATCTAATTAACCATGTTTCGGCACCGAAAAATTAAATATCTGTCACGAGAAATGTTCCCGCCTCCTTGTTAACTCACATTAACAAGGAAAACAGGTTCTCGGAAAAGAGGGATTGGTTTACCTGCACAATGACACACAATAAAATACACAAGAAAACCAGAGAAATTAGGGGATGACAAAAATGCACAATTGTTAAAGTTAATACATATATACTAAAACAAGGACGGTACTCACCGATCTGAAGACACTCGACTTACATCAGCGCGTTTCTGTGCGCTAGCTGCCTCGGTGAAATGTGGTACATGCGAAGACAGGTTATAAAACTCCATATGCAAGGGCTAATGATATTCTCCTGGTAAATGCATCCTACTACAGACAACTCATAGGGGATTACTGAAATTGTAATTCTACAATACAAGCGTTGCCTACCTAATCGGTCGACCTAATTCGGTCGGCCTAATTCATCGACACACATTACGAATAACTCCTAGCCTAGCGCACTCCAACGGGACAGATGATCATCAGATCCAGCCCACAAGATCATTCGTTCATGTCCTGCTTCAGTTTGAACTCCTGAATCACACACAGATCAGCCAATGTTCACCATCGTCGGTTTTACAGTCACGTGCCAATTTTCTCCTTGCAGACGTATATTCAGCAACAGATGTAACCCTCCACCTGTGCGGCAAACATTTACAACCCATTACTTTTAACTGAAATGATTATGTTCCCTCAGATATTCCAAATTTTCTCTTCAACAACATGATGTTAAATTTATTATCATATTTATTTCGATTGACTTTCCTTCAAGAAAAACTGCACCTGCACAAATTCTTACCCGCCCGGGAATGTAGATTTTTAATGCTTCATCAATGACTACCACAATTTGGTTTGGGTTTAAATTTAACCCTTCTGAAACAAGAAGATAAATTTACTGTGCTATTACAAAGGATTTTGATATGTTCAACAATATATGTATCTTTCAATGCGCACTACATTCAAGTATGTCTACGTAATATATTTTCATTATAACACTTGGTTCTGTGCACCTCTTTCTACGACAAAGTGCCGCGTTATACAGCCACTCGGCCCGGGTTGTTGGCTTTGCATAATTGTTAGAGAAGGTTACCTTTTCTTTTCCACCCATAGCCAATCAGGCTCTTCAAAAGTTCAGACGCGCTTGTCAAAACCCCTTCCGTATGCCGTTTTGCGTATTATTGGCCGTTCTCCTTATCAGCTTAAACCCCTATTTGTCGAGAACGTAGCTAACTCCGCCCTCAAATTCTCTCACAAGTTTGGCGCGAAAACCCTTATATATATATATACATATATATATATATATATTTTTTTTTATCTACTACCCTTCTACCTCCCTGCCATGGTGACAGTTTTTCTGCGCTGTGAAAGGAATCTTTGTTTGGCTGTATGCTGTGCAACTCAAGGGTCTTTGAGATTAGGTTTCGAGTCGTTCATCCCAGTCACCCCTTGCTGTTAAGTGTTACACCGAACCTCTGCGCTGTGTAGGCTCTTGAGCTATTGATTACAAAATTCCAGCTAAGGTAAACACAAGCCCTTCACACGATACATGCTTCATGTTGGACACAAACATACAGGCATTCACATACACATCCTGAAGCGACCCTTTCTGCACTTGTTGGACAATCTCGGAATAATATTACAAAAGTCCTACAATAAGGAATTCAAATGTTTAATTATTTCCTAAGATGTGCATACACAATTGAATTTTTTTTTTTAACTCTCCAAAAAAATGCGCACAATATTTTTCTCAAACTTCGCACAATAATATTTTTCTCAACACTTACGTGTTCGTTTGTTCAATTTTAAAAACGTTTTTCCAGCTTCAAAGTTAAATATCTCTATCCCTAAGCACTTGCAAGCACAATGTCAATTATGTAAAAAATATTTTCAATTGTACCATATTACCAATATATGGCAACAAAATTATTGAAATCATTGACAACATTAAATTCAATATTAACATATTTATTTAGTTAGTTATAAGTAATTTAATTCAATTAATTTCAATTTAATTAGAAAATAATTGAGTTAATGTGAAGGAGATGCAACTAATCGATTTTTGAAATTTTGTTGCCTGTATCATGGTAATTATATCAAAATAAGCAACGTTTTTTCTGTGCACTGTTTGGGGCAAATGAGTATTTAATTACCGTGTTATAGCAATATGTTAATTTTTGTCTTTGATGATGAATGCTATGGAATAAACATCTACCAATCAATTTTAGAGTTTTTGTTGCTTGAATCATGGTAATAACATCGAAATAAAATAGTTTTCTTTGATACACTTTTTTTGGTACATGAGTATTTAACGAGGTATAGCGATAGGTTTGGTTTCGTCTTTGATTACGAGCGCGCTGGACACAAGACGGCATCGCAGTGTCGCCGTCCGGCGTGCTGCTTGAATTACTTGCCGCTTCAAACACTAACTAGAGTTGCGGTCAGTAATTTACCACTATAACTCGTTAAATACTCAATTGCCCCAAAAAGTACATAGATGAAAAGTTGTTTATTTATATGTAATTGATATGATATAGGCAACAAAGTTTCAAAAATTGATTAGTTGCATCTCCTTCACATTACCCAATAATAGTAATTATTTTGGTTTACATTTATTTAGTAATATCCATTTTCAAAATTTACATTTTATAGATTTTGAAATATCTCGATGTTCAAAATGGCACATTTCTCAATGGTAAAACAGAAGTACACATGTGTAGGCCAGGGGGATGATGAATTTCACTAAAATTTCTCAGCAACAACAGTGATGCTAATTTTTGTGAACAGCAGCAAATTTTAAAATTAGGACATTAGGCCTAACTACTAAAGTGAAATTTCTTACATGAATTGAAATTGTACTTTATCTTACAGCCGCTCAAAAAATATACCAAGGAACTATAAAACCATAAAATTTAGCATTGAAACTGCACCTAATACAATATTATTTTATTAAAATAACATGAATCTTTTGAGAATAATAAAATTCATGAGCCAAATTCATGGGTCATTTGTTAACATTTGAAATGGATGAAAATCTTAGCCTTAGGTATCGCGCTGACCTGCATTAAATTATTGCTAAATTTTCATGTTCAATTAATTAGTCGCAAACAAAATCTGCACACACAATAAAATATGTCTTAAAAAACAACATATAACTTGTTTTATGAGCTCTTAGAATAGTCAATGAGAAACCTAAAAATCAAGTTCCAACATTTTAAAAATTCAAAACAAACCGCTTGGCGTCGATTGCGGCGATCCTACTTCCGATGGAAAGGAACAAAAAACGGAGCTCTATAAAAGAAGAAATCATTGGAATTAGATACAATTATTTTGTTTCATTCGAATTCATGACTTTATATCATGAATTGGCTTTTACAATGCCTTAGCGTTGATTAAAATACATACAAGAAATAATTTTCTCTTCATTGCCCCCATTTCCATACTTAATCCCCTATATGGCTAGTGTCTGCTTTTTTATGGTTTGTCTATCAGTTTACCACTTCCCTGCGGGACCTATTTTGGGGAAATGTGGAAATTTACCCATCAGTATTGGCGCACAATTTAAATTCTACCTCTTCGGGGTGTGCGTTCATTTTTTGTATAGTACGTCTCATCAGCGGTACAACCACGGAATAGCTCATTCCATACATCTGGGTTCTGAATCAAGTGGAAAATTATGACAGCTTCTTTTTCCTGAAAAATAATAATGTAATAATTATCATGAAGGCATCTACGGATGCTTTATTTCCAATTCAAGCCTGATACGTGTAGCATACCGCTACATAAGCGTAAAAATGAGAAATTTGCCATTCATACTTAAATAAATTAATTAGTAGCATTAAAAATCTTACTCTAATTTATTATTAATTATTTTCTACTTCTAATTCGTAATCATTGAAGTTTTTGTGTAAATGCATGAAATAATATAAATAACACTTGACATTTTTCGAGAGAGGAGCCCTCTGGTGGCAACACTGCGCAGTTGCGCGTCTCTTCTTTCAAAAAGCCACTCTTACTTTGGCGTCCTACTTTAGCGGTGTTACAGCAAATTCTCGTGAGTTCAAATGAGTTAGAAAATAATCGTGTTCTTTCTTCGTTCTCGTGAGTAATTAGTGTTAGAAAATAATCGTGTTCTTTCTTCGTGTTCAGTGATTATTAATAGTTGACAGCGCAGTGTGTTAAGATACGTAGTTGGGCGTAGGAATTGTGGTGTAGCATGTTTTATTCAGTGTTTTGTTTTGTCTTTTCTCAACGTGACTTAGCGTAAAAATATTGCGTCAAATGTGCATTGCATTTCCGTGTCATGATTTTATTATCAAAGCATGATCATGTTCGTTCCTTTTCTTTACGATAATAGTATATACCTGCAGTTCCATTCATGATTCGATACTCGGAACGAACGCGGTTGAACTTGCCGGCTTTTGTTGTCGATAGAGCTTTGTTTAATGGCGGAACCTCACACCGTCGTCTCTTGTCACTACTCTGTGATTATAAATACTATAGGCATGTGTTATAGTAGCATTTATTCTTTTTGTTATAAACCGACTCGCAGTAGTCCTAAATTACGAAAAGTATTCCTGTCTATGCTTGCTGAGTTTTGGAATTGCATTTCTTAATTCCATACTCTTTTGGAAACCTTTACGTAAACGCCCTTATTTCAATAGAGAAACATTCCATGAAATTTAATTTAACTCATCGCATTCTTGTGACAAAAACACCCACTACCATCTGCGTATCTTGAGTGTGCAAATTGCTGGCGGCTCTGGCTGAGGCCGACGCGTAAAGCCGCCGGCTAAATCGCCACACAGAACTTTCATGCTTTCGTGTTTTCCTTCTTCGCGTATTTTCCGCCTGTGAAATCAACGCTTAGGTTTTCCTTTTCCTTTTATCATTGGGGATATATATTATTCCTTAATTCCTTTATTATGGCAAATGATATCTACCAGGATTTTTTAGTAGGATTTATATCCATGAACTTTAGGATTTTTATGTGTTTTTACTGCTTTCAAAAGTGCAGTCACTTGATATTTTCACGATATTCTGTAGATCTCGTGTTTACTTGCCCGTAGTCTCTGTAAGGAATCACGATCCTTATTACCGGAAGTTCTTAAACCTAATACTCAGGTTTTTAAAGCCAGAGGCATTAGTGAACCGTTTGACAGCTAAACTGTTTAAACAATTTATTTATTGTTAAAACCTGTCAACCAAAATTTGTCCTATCTCCTTGAGTTTGCCAAAAGTGAGAATCCTTAAAGTAGCAACTGTCAATACCTGTAGGAGTTCTCGGATTTCTCCGTGTGGGAAGAGTTGTCATTATATGTTGGATTGTCAGTGGTGGAATGTCTTGATGTCTCTCCTGGAACGTTTCATCCAGCTTCTTGGACTCCTTGCAGGACCTCTACATCATCGCCATACACACAACACGCACAGCTTTGAATCTCCCTGGGTTTCCTGAGTGCCATGCTAAATGCTATTCTCACATAAGCAGTAACTTAACTTGCTCCCGTTAATGTGCTAAGGTGCTTATGTGCCGACTTGCTTCTGCTCACATGAGCCGGATTTAACTTGCTCACTCACACCTCACCTTATTTTGAGTCATTAGTTCTACCTGAACTAAGTCACTGACCCTCGCTCAATTACCTCCAATTGCCTAATTCAAGTTCCCAAATACAACTCACTCACCCTGCTTACTCCATCGCGTGACGGCCTTCGTCAACGCCAGCCTGGTCCTCCGGCACGGATTGCCCACCTAGACAAGCTCTCCGAGATCAAGATTCAAGCCAGTTTTCCTGGTTTCCTCTACCAATAAACTCCACCGAAATAAGCTGAGTTCCAATCCGTTTTTCATCATCCCTCTCATAAATTTCCCAGATCACTATCGAGAATTGTTCGAGTTTTTGGCCGTCAAGAATTAAAATTTACATTCAAACTACCCAACGGCTGAATAGCTCGGAATAGAACCACGGAATAGCTCATTCCATACATCTGGGTTCTGAATCAAGTGGAAAATTATGACAGCTTCTTTTTCCTGAAAAATAATAATGTAATAATTATCATGAAGGCATCTACGGATGCTTTATTTCCAATTCAAGCCTGATACGTATCACCTTGTACATTGGATTTTCAAATGCCTTATAACTTACACCAGGACGCCACGACGCTTTCACCCGGTCAAGACCGGTACCCATTTCAGACACCTGGGGGGAGTGGGGTATTATGCTTGGAATTTTTCCCCTATACCCAACAGAGAAAATCGCCATTTAGCGCCCGGACTCGAACCCGCGTTTCCCGCACGGCAGGCAGGGCTTATAGACACACGGCTATGACGAGCACATTCCGAAAGAATACGAAAAAACACCGAACTTACAATGTAGAATCTTAAAACTAACATTCTTCGCTGTCTTGAAGCGCTATGTGTCTTTAAGCACTAGACTACTGCCTTAACTAAAAATATAATAAAGAAAGATAATATCTGCCACATGTCGGGTTTTCATGACCGTTGGGGTAGTTTGAACTTAAATATTAGTTCTTGACGGCCAAAAACTCGAACAATTCTCGATAGTGATCTGGGAAAATTATGAGAGGGATAATGAAAAACGGATTTGGACTCAGCTTATTTCAGGTGGAGTTTATTGGAAGAGGAAACCAGGAGGTCTCCGACGAGCTTGACTGGAACTCCCAGTGAGGTTCGGAGTGCCGGTGGTGAGCTTCGGTGAGCGCTGGCGTCGCTCCGGCCGGTGGATGAGATTTTTAAGTGTATTGAGTTCAGAATATTCAATTTACTGTGGGCAATTTTTAAACAAGCACAACAATCGGTGCGTAACTATTTGTGTGGGCAAAGCATGCTTAATTTTGGAGCAGGTGAGTTTGATCAAGGTGCCGAGACTGATGGCGATGATGACTCTTGGTTTGAATAGTACTTAGATCCCGGCACGCGGAATTCAGCAAATGCGAAGCTAATTCAATGGTGCCCGTACTTTTAGGCAGTGGAGAATTAAGGCCCGTAATTAGAGAATATATCAGGCTAAAGGCCCAGAGCATCGCCAAATCCAATCCAAGTAGAAGAACCAAAAGCGGCCCAGGGAGAATGTTGTAAATGGTGTGTGTGATGACGTTGAGGTCCTGTAAGGGCAGAGGCGCTGGATGAAACGTTCCAGGAGAGACATCAAGACATTCCACCACTGGCAATCCAACATATAATGACAACTCTTCCCACACGGAGAAACTCCGAGAAACTCCTACAGGTTTGACACCAGCTACTTTAAGGATTCTCACTTTTGGCAAACTCAAGGAGATAGGACAGATTTTGGTTGACAGGTTTTAACAAAAAAAATAAATTGTTTAAACTGTTTAGCTGTCAAAACTGTTCACTAATGCCTCTGGCTTTAAAAATCTGAGTATTAGGTTTAAGAACTTCCGGTAATAAAGATCGTGATTCCTTACAGAGACTACGGGCAAGTAAACACGAGATCTACGGAATATCGTGAAAATATCAAGTGACTGCACTTTTGAAAGTAGTAAGAAAAAACATAAAAAATCCTAAAGTTCGTGGATATAAATCCTACTAAAAAATCCTGGTAGATATCATTTGCAATAATAAAGAAATTAAGGAATAATATATATACCCAATGATAAAAGGAAAAGGAAACCTAAGCGTTGATTTCACGGGCGGAAAATACGCGAAGAAAGAAAAAAACGAAAGCATGAAAGTTCCGTGTGGCGATTTAGCCGGGCGGCTTTACGCGTCGGCCTCTGCCAGAGCCGCCAGCAATTTGCACACAATCAAGATAGGCAGATGGTAGTGGGTGTTTTGTCACAAGAATGCGATGAGTTAAATTTAATTTCATTGAAATGTTTCCCTATTGAAATAAGGGCGTTTACGTAAAGGTTTCAAAAGAGTATGGAATTAAGAAATGAAATTCTAAAACTCAGCAAGCATAGACAGGAATACTTTTCGTAATTTAAGACTACTGCGAGTCGGTTTAAAAAAAAAAGAATAAATGCTACTATAACACATGCCTATAGTATTTATAATCACAGAGTAGTGACAAGAGACGACGGTGTGAGGTTCCGCCATTAAACAAAGGTTATCGACAACGAAAAGCCGGCAAGTTCAGCCGCGTTCGTTCCGAGTATCGAATCATGAATGGAACTGCAGGTATATACTATTATCGTAAAGAAAAGGAACGAACATGATTATGCTTTGATAATAAAATCATGACACGGAAATGCAATGCACCTCTGACGCAATATTTTACGCTAAGTCATGTTGGGAAACAAAACAACACACTGAATGAGAACATGCTACGTCACAATTCCTACGCATAACAACGTATCTTAACAACACTGCACTGTCAACTATTAATACTCACTGAACACGAAGAAAGAACACGATTATTTTCTAACACTGGTTACTCACGAGGAAAAAATGCTGTGAGCTGGCTAGTCAACCGCCAAGGTAAGAGTGCTCTATTTGAAACAGAGACGCGCATTGCGCAGTATTGCCACCAGAGGGCTTCTCTCTCGAAAAATGGAAATTGTTATTTTATCGTCTCATGTATTTACACAAAAACTTCGATGATTACGAATTAGAAGTAGAAAATAATTAATAATAAATTAGAGTAAGATTTTTAATGCTACTAATTAATTTATTTAAGTGCGAAAGGCAAGTTTCTAATTTTTACGCTTATGTAGCGGTATGCTACATTACCCCCCAAGGCGCAGACCGAAAGGTCCACCCGCTGCAATCATCTGTAGCGGGAAGGAGGGCGAACTACACGACCCTGCCGAGTTCGGCAATTGGCAAATGATACTGAGCGGGGAAGTTTCACCAAACGGGTCTGCAAGTTTAGATCGGCAAGAGTCCTAGGAACAGGAGTTACTGCAGCGGGCTCGTCTGGTCTCTCCAGACTTGTCGCTGTGTCAGTAAGAGGGCTAGAATTAGAGTCTACGATAGGCTTAGGGATAGGGTTTGGATGTACAGACACGTAGAAAGGGTTACACTCAAGTTGACTAGGCAACAAGGCAGCCAACTGAGGAAGCTGAGATGGTAGATATGATCGAGTCTCAGTGGGAAAGGAAATCTGCGGAGAGGATGATGAGTTATGAGTTACACTATGATCGGAAGTGTATGCGACTTTTAATCGATCAATGCTCTCAGGGTCATGTGAACCGAATCTTTCGAGGATGAAATATTTTTGCTTGCGTTTAAGTACTTTGAATGGGCCATCATAAGGGCGCGTGAGTGTAGGTTTTATAGCATCATTGCGGACATACACATGTGTGCAGTCCTGCAGGGCCGAATCCAGTTTGTCCTGAGTCTGAGGCATTCGTGGAGCCACATACTTGATCTTACGCATGCAATCTTTGAGACAGGTTACATAAGCGGAACGGTCAGCGGATGAAAATTCAGGCAAAGGTTTTGGGTCAACAATGTCGCCGGGGAGACGAAGCGTTTTCCCGTACAACATTTCAGCCGCTGTGCATTTCTGATCCTGTCTGTGTAAATTTCGGATGCTAAGTAGTACTACTGGAAGTCTATCGGTCCAATCGTGACTGCAATTAAGGCAGCGCAATGCAACCTTGAGGTCTCTGTGGACTCTCTCAATAAGTCCATTTGACTGCGGATGATACGCTGTAGTTGATGTATTTGCACACCCTAAAGCGGTGCTAAGCTCACTCCAGAATTTGGAGGTGAATTGTGATCCCCGGTCATGTGTGACACTTAAGGGAACCCCAAATCTAGAGATCCAGTTTGACAAGAAAGCGCGCGCTACAGTCTCAGTTTGGGTGTCAGGAAGAGGGACAGCCTCAACCCAACGCGTGAACCTATCTATGATGGTCAACAAATAAGAATGCCCGCGCGATAAAGGCAAAGGACCCACCAAATCTAGGTGTACAGAGTCGAACTTGTGACCTGTGAATGCACAACTCTGCAGCGCCGCACGATTATGTTTCACCACCTTACTACTCTGACACGCATGGCAATTTTGCACAATTTGCTTGACCTCCTTACGCATCGCTGGCCAGACGAAACGATCCGAGATCAAACGCACTGTACGGTTAATACCTGGATGAGAGAGGGAATGGTAGTGGAGGACAGCTACTCTGCGGAGCGTCGCAGGAAGATACAAACGAGAAGGTCGCTCGGCATCACGGTACACGCCGTCAACCAAGGTTAGTTTTGGAGGGGAAGTGTTAGAAGATTTGAGAAGGTCCTGAAGTTCAGGATCCTCCTTCTGCGCTCTTTCAATGTTGCCGAAGGTGATTTCACCACTGGTTTGGACAGTATTGATTCTGGAAAGGCAATCAGCGACAGTATTGTCCAACCCTTTTATGAAACGGATGTCAGTGGTAAACTGACTTATAAACGACAAGTGTCGAGCTTCCCTAGGGGAATGTCTTTCAGAAGGCATTTTGATCGCTGAGGTCAGAGGTTTGTGATCTGTGTAGATCACAAACTCCCTCGCCTCTAGAGCATAGCGGAAGTGTCTCACAGACAAGTAGATAGCAAGAAGTTCCCTACCGAACGCGCTATAAGCACGCTCAGTGGGCGACAGCTTTTTGGAAAAGAAAGCAAGAGGAGAGATATTAGTACCTACTTGTTGTTGCAAAACAGCACCTACGGCGGTACTGGATGCGTCCACAACGAGGCTGAAATCAGCATTAGCGATAGGGTAGGATAATTCCGTCGCGGAAGCTAACTTGTGTTTAATTGTCTCAAAAGCCTTGCGCGCTTCTTCCGTCCATTTTACCTCAATAGATTTGCCTTTTCGTTTCGGTTCGAGGAGGTCAGACAAAGGCGCTAAAGTTTGAGCACAGTTGCGTATGAAACGATGGTAGAAGTTAACAGAACCTAGGAACCTTCTTAGTTCCTTCTGGGTCTGTGGAAGAGGAAAGTTTTTGATCGCTTCTACTTTGGAAGGCAAAGGTTTTAGACCTAGGCTAGAGATTTCATGACCTAAGTAAATCAGTGATGGCTTTCCGAGCTCACATTTTGCAGGATTTACGAGGAGTCCATTGTCGGACAATCTTTGAAAAACGACCCTAAGATGGTCTTTGTGCAACTCTGGGGTTGTGGACGCCACAAGGATGTCGTCTAGGTAGACATAGGCGAAAGTGAGATCAGAGAAAATTTCAGCCATGTGTCTCTGGAACGTTTGAGGTGCGTTCCGGAGACCATATGGCATCTTTAGGAATTCAAGGAGACCAAACGGAGTGATTACCGCGGTCTTAGGAATCGCAGACTCATCCAAGGGAATTTGATGGAAGGCAGACTGCAGGTCTATCTTAGAGAAAATTTGTGCTCCCTCTAAATTTGCACTAAAATCGTGAAGGTAAGGAATAGGATATCGATCAGGTAAAGTAACGGCGTTCAACCTGCGGAAATCCCCGCACGGTCTGAATTCACCGTTAGCCTTGGGTACTAGCAAAAGAGGGCTAGCCCAAGGGCTTTTGGAGGTGCGGATGATGCCATTTTCGAGCATGCGCGCAAATTCTTTCTTAGCTAACGCCAATCGATCAGGCGGCAGTCGCCTTGCACGGGAAAAAACTGGCGGACCTTGCGTCTCTATGAAGTGCTTTGTGCATGTTTGCATGTTATTAGAAGCTAAGTTAGGGTTTGTTAATGCTGGGAAATTTTTAAGTTCTTGTTCAAACATGCACTCCTCCTTGAAAGCAATCGAGAAGGAATGCAAGACATTTGCTCTAGTTATGCTACAAGCGGGAATTGAGATCTGTGTCTCCTCGTCCCTAATTCTACGGTTTTTAACATCAACAATAATCCCATACTTCTCTAGGAAATCCGCGCCAATGATAGTGTGCTGCCTTCGCAGCAATTTAGTAAATTTATATTTTCAAACAGCGGTAGAAAATTTGTGCCTTCGAATATCGAGGGAACCAGTCCGCACGTTCACTCGTTTTCCGGAAACGCTCTCTTCCGGTACATTAGGTATTTAAACTCTGCGAGCTGAGTAGAGGCCGCCAGTTGTGTTGAAGTAGTGTGTAGACTCCAGAGAAGGAAATTTAAGTAAAGAGTGCTAAATATTAAGTGCATTGGGTCCCTATAGATGTCTGTTTTGTGTCTCCTACTAGACAGTGAATTCTTAGGTCCTAGAAAAGCTAAAAGATTTCAGGGGATGTTAGAATGTGTGCTGTCACAGTTTTTCTGTTTGTGCTTTTACAATTCTAGATACTGATTCTTCA
The DNA here is from genome assembly GCA_030386875.1 of Morinoia aosen. Classification (NCBI taxonomy): domain Eukaryota; kingdom Metazoa; phylum Arthropoda; class Malacostraca; order Amphipoda; family Talitridae; genus Morinoia; species Morinoia aosen. Next base: position 35,020,828 of record CM059577.1, read on the forward strand.
GTCGCGGTGCCAATATAATGTAATGCTGTGTTTACCTATTTGTACCTGGCTCAAATTGTCTAGTGGTTTGCCCTGTGTTGGACAGGGTTGTGAGACTTTCTTGCAAACACTCAGTCATGTTTGATTATATTGTTGAGCCTGATTTGTTCTGTGCTTGTCAGTGCTACTTAATTTATTTGCTGGAATTCACAGCTGGATTCATTGTGCTCAGTTGTTGATTTGATCTAAGCACATTGCATCATATAGATCCTTGTTATCATTCACGATTAATGTTAGTGGATTTAAACTCTGGTATTTGGACTCTAGAATTGTGTAATTCCTCACTCAAGTTGCTATTTTACCAGTCTGTAGAGTGTGGTGGTTTTTGCCTATTTTTATTTGTGTGATTTTTACCAGTCTGTAGAGTGTGGTGGTTTTTGCCTATTTTTATTTGTGTGATTTTTACCAGTCTGTAGAGTGTGGTGGTTTTTGCCTATTTTTATTCGTGTGATTTTTACTGTGCTGCGGATATTTTATATTGCCTAGGTTGATGACGTGTTCATGCCTGTTAGGTAACTATTTACTTGTTCAGAGGTGTCTAAGTGTGCCCCCTTGTTCACTTATTAACCACCTTTGTAGATGGGTGTGTTTTAACTATGCCCAGGTGGTACTATAGATTGATAGACTTTTGTGACTAGTCATGTGAGTCAGAAACAACTCAAGTTGTCAGGCACTGTTTACGTAGGAATAGCTGTGTAACTTTAGTTCAGCGCCTACCGGGTTGGACATGCATTTTTATATGGGAATAGCCGTGTAACTTCAATTCAGCATCTACCTGGTTGGACATTAGTGTGTAGAGCCTACTGCCTGACCTTAGTATTTAATGAGGGCCTCATTAGGTTGACTGGTTATATCCGATTGTGCCATTGGGATGCTCGTATGAAAATTGTACTGAGTCTCGCCAATGATTTGAGTGTTGAATGAGCCGCTGAAGTATTACCCGTGTTCTCTGAATCAGATTTTCTTGTGCCAGTGATGCAGTTCTGCCCCAATTTTTGCGTCCTTATTTTCTGGTTTGCCCTCTGAATCACTTTAGATATGCAATCTCTAAAAACTGTATATTTTTTGTATTACTTTTGTGCTAACTAGACCTTTCTATTTCAGGAAAATTTATGTAAAATAAATGGCTGCTTAAGACAAGTTTTGCATCATCCGTGGACTTTTCTGAACCTTCCCCTCGTCGATAGAAATTGTTGAGGCAGTCACAGATAGGCTCTTGGACTTCCGCGATCAAGAAGGTGAAAGGGAAATATCGCCTCAGTCCCAGACTGCACTCTAAAATTCTTTCACCGTAACAAGGAATTGGCGTGCCGTTTGCGGCGCGTAATGTCGCCAACAATGGATTGTTTTTGTCTTTCACCGTGGCTGGGATAATTGACACACTGGAGCCAGTGTCTATTAAAAATCGATACTTGGTGACGGGATCGAGAATAGTAAGAAAGCGAGTAGTCTGGGAATGAGGCAACGCAGTACTCGCTACTATGCGTCGCTGTTGGCGTTTCCCGAAGTCATTTCGGTATAACGAGGACAGTATCTAGAGGCACATTTGCGAGCTTGGTCACCAAATTTCATGTGGTACCAGCATAAATTGCTACTAGCATCACGAGAGCGCGACCTGAAGCGGCGGTCTTGATTTGACCTATCATAAGATCTACCTCTATCAAAGCGTTGAGGAGGAGGAGAAGGATAGTTTGAGTGATAGTCATAGGGATAGTCGTAGGCATTTTGGTGGCTTTGGAATCTCCCTGGGCCTTGCTGAATGTGAGCCACACTCTGACCTATTTGAAAATTTTGGAGAGCTTGCTTTATTTCAGCGATGTCCTGCTGCATCTTATCTATTGTGGCTGAGGATTGCTTTTGCGCCGTATTTGACGGGCTAAAATTTGTAGCTCCTACATTCAAGGAAGCAACTTGCGGTTCTCGTGACGAATTAATATTTCGCATCACCGTCTCTGCGGACTCCGCTAATTTTTCTAACGTTTGCTCGGGCCCTGCTAGCGATAGAAATGGACGCACGTTCGGGGGAAGCTTAGTCATGAAAACTTCCTTCAGAAATCCCTCAGCTACGGCAACACCCGTAGCGAGTTTCCGCAGTTCTTTCACTAGCGAAGTGGGAGAGAAAGAACTAGAGACAGAAGGAATAGCTGAGGCGTCTACAAGACTTCGGAATTTGTCCGCATCGGACATCTGAAGCCTTGCCAAAATTTTTCCTTTCAAGATTCCGTAAGGATTGAGAGGTGGAGGGTTTTCTAAGATTTGGTTAGAGTCATTCAATAGTTTTGTGGGCGCGGCGGAAACAAGCGCATAGAATTTGTCTATGTCATTTATTATTTTATGATACCTAAACACGGCTTCACACTGTTGAAACCAGGTGTGAGCATCCTCCGGAATAAAAGGCGGGAGCCTAATGGGTTTTGAGGGGGCTCGATCTTCATTATGGATTCAGTCATGCTAGCGATCACTTTTGGGGTGCACAATTAATGATATCAGTGCCTAAGACTTGGGATTAAGTGGCAAGGATTTGCGTTATTTCTTTACCTACTCAATCATTCAAATTAAGTTGAAACAGAAGGAAGGAAATATGAAATTGGAAACGAGAAAAATTTCTGCGGTATGCGGCAATTTGCGTAGGCACAAAAATAAAGCAGGTGAGAAAAAAAATTATTTTTCTACCTACTCACTCAATCAATACGTTGAAGAAAACGGAGGGAAAATGGAGAATGGAAACGCGAATTTTACGGTAGTCAGAATGAACGGAAGCACGGAAATTGGAAAAAAAAAATATTATTCCTACCTACTGTGGCACATGAAACAAACAAACAAGGACAGGATAGCGCTGAAAAAAAAAATTTTGTTAGAGCTGCTCAGAGAATAATTTGCACGGTCAAAATCCACAGGAATCTCTCAAACAACTACGACATGGGAAAATTTATCACTACAATGATACGCCAACATTATCCTCTCACAATCTCTCAAACACTTCGAGTTGAGTTTTTTTTTATTTTTAAGAAGGTTCCCGGCCGATGCACCAGTGTCGGGTTTTCATGACCGTTGGGGTAGTTTGAACTTAAATATTAGTTCTTGACGGCCAAAAACTCGAACAATTCTCGATAGTGATCTGGGAAAATTATGAGAGGGATAATGAAAAACGGATTTGGACTCAGCTTATTTCAGGTGGAGTTTATTGGAAGAGGAAACCAGGAGGTCTCCGACGAGCTTGACTGGAACTCCCAGTGAGGTTCGGAGTGCCGGTGGTGAGCTTCGGTGAGCGCTGGCGTCGCTCCGGCCGGTGGATGAGATTTTTAAGTGTATTGAGTTCAGAATATTCAATTTACTGTGGGCAATTTTTAAACAAGCACAACAATCGGTGCGTAACTATTTGTGTGGGCAAAGCATGCTTAATTTTGGAGCAGGTGAGTTTGATCAAGGTGCCGAGACTGATGGCGATGATGACTCTTGGTTTGAATAGTACTTAGATCCCGGCACGCGGAATTCAGCAAATGCGAAGCTAATTCAATGGTGCCCGTACTTTTAGGCAGTGGAGAATTAAGGCCCGTAATTAGAGAATATATCAGGCTAAAGGCCCAGAGCATCGCCAAATCCAATCCAAGTAGAAGAACCAAAAGCGGCCCAGGGAGAATGTTGTAAATGGTGTGTGTGATGACGTTGAGGTCCTGTAAGGGCAGAGGCGCTGGATGAAACGTTCCAGGAGAGACATCAAGACATTCCACCACTGGCAATCCAACATATAATGACAACTCTTCCCACACGGAGAAACTCCGAGAAACTCCTACAGGTTTGACACCAGCTACTTTAAGGATTCTCACTTTTGGCAAACTCAAGGAGATAGGACAGATTTTGGTTGACAGGTTTTAACAAAAAAAATAAATTGTTTAAACTGTTTAGCTGTCAAAACTGTTCACTAATGCCTCTGGCTTTAAAAATCTGAGTATTAGGTTTAATAACTTCCGGTAATAAAGATCGTGATTCCTTACAGAGACTACGGGCAAGTAAACACGAGATCTACGGAATATCGTGAAAATATCAAGTGACTGCACTTTTGAAAGTAGTAAGAAAAAACATAAAAAATCCTAAAGTTCGTGGATATAAATCCTACTAAAAAATCCTGGTAGATATCATTTGCAATAATAAAGAAATTAAGGAATAATATATATCCCCAATGATAAAAGGAAAAGGAAACCTAAGCGTTGATTTCACGGGCGGAAAATACGCGAAGAAAGAAAAAAACGAAAGCATGAAAGTTCCGTGTGGCGATTTAGCCGGGCGGCTTTACGCGTCGGCCTCTGCCAGAGCCGCCAGCAATTTGCACACAATCAAGATAGGCAGATGGTAGTGGGTGTTTTGTCACAAGAATGCGATGAGTTAAATTTAATTTCATTGAAATGTTTCCCTATTGAAATAAGGGCGTTTACGTAAAGGTTTCAAAAGAGTATGGAATTAAGAAATGAAATTCCAAAACTCAGCAAGCATAGACAGGAATACTTTTCGTAATTTAAGACTACTGCGAGTCGGTTTATAAAAAAAAGAATAAATGCTACTATAACACATGCCTATAGTATTTATAATCACAGAGTAGTGACAAGAGACGACGGTGTGAGGTTCCGCCATTAAACAAAGGTTATCGACAACGAAAAGCCGGCAAGTTCAGCCGCGTTCGTTCCGAGTATCGAATCATGAATGGAACTGCAGGTATATACTATTATCGTAAAGAAAAGGAACGAACATGATTATGCTTTGATAATAAAATCATGACACGGAAATGCAATGCACCTCTGACGCAATATTTTACGCTAAGTCATGTTGGGAAACAAAACAACACACTGAATGAGAACATGCTACGTCACAATTCCTACGCATAACAACGTATCTTAACAACACTGCACTGTCAACTATTAATACTCACTGAACACGAAGAAAGAACACGATTATTTTCTAACACTGGTTACTCACGAGGAAAAAATGCTGTGAGCTGGCTAGTCAACCGCCAAGGTAAGAGTGCTCTATTTGAAACAGAGACGCGCATTGCGCAGTATTGCCACCAGAGGGCTTCTCTCTCGAAAAATGGAAAATGTTATTTTATCGTCTCATGTATTTACACAAAAACTTCGATGATTACGAATTAGAAGTAGAAAATAATTAATAATAAATTAGAGTAAGATTTTTAATGCTACTAATTAATTTATTTAAGTGCGAAAGGCAAGTTTCTAATTTTTACGCTTATGTAGCGGTATGCTACACACATTAGTTAGTTTAAGACTCTATCCACAGCAACGGCTATCTCATGAGAGCGAAGAGGAAAAGCCATCAAATATGGACTGTAGAAAACAAAGAATCTATGAACAAAACGTATTCCCACCCTGAGGATAGAAACAGCAAGTTACTTTAGAAAGGATAAAGACAAAGAAGAGATACAGGAAAAGCATGGCAGCTAAATGAAGTGAATGCAGCACGAAAGATAGAAATTCGGCAGGCCTATCGATAGCTAAGAAGGCCAGACAGTATTTCCCCAGAGGATACTGGTTCTCTTAGCATAAGATTGACAAACTTAACTAAACTAAGCTTATTGTCAATCTTAAGCCTTTTGAAGGATAAAAGAACACTAGAAAACTATTCATGTCCCTGTTGACTTGTGTTAATTAATATATGTTTCAAGTTCACTATCTAAAGCGACTTCCACCAAAGAAGAACATGTAAAGGACGGACATTCATAGTTGTAACACATTTTACTAAAGCTTTCTGCTGCGAGTGTTGCTAATTTGAGAAGAGTAGTAATAAAAAGACCGTGATTTTCTTAAGTTTATGTAAGAAGAAAAATTCAAATAGCTTCTTTGAATAATGAACAGTCATTTCCTGTGTCGTTTCCGTAACACCGAAATAATCACAAATACGGTGTAGCACAATCTCGACCTGGCCCTATGTTCAGTATCATCTCAGTACTCAAAGTAAGTCGCCTGGTAAGTGAAAAAGCTGCACATAATGCTTTCTGGTTATGAAATTAACTTAAACGTTCGAACGCGGAAGCTCTCTCGAGGTTTTATTTTCGAAAATTCTAGCCTATGTACCGAAGTTTGAACATTAAGCATGACATCGTGTCTCAGTGAATAAAAAATTCATTCCTTGGATTGGCATAAACGGCAAATGCCTAGCAGATGGAGCTTAGGAATAACATCGTCACTGATGAACATCGCTCAGCAAAACAGGAGAGAGTATCAGGTCGTATTGTAAGTCCTGTCCGTTTTAATGTCGGAAAAAGTTTGAACTGGTATTACAGAGAAAGATGTTAAGTTGTGTTCTAGTCTGCAAGACAATCATTTTATTGCAGTCTTTCACGCATGTAGCAGGGAAATTCATTTAGATATTTATCTATTTTTATCTTCAACCTTTCAATTAATATGGAGCCGTCAACAAAATACGTAAGATAAAACACAATGCTGTTTCAGTTTCACGAAGGACGTTATGCGTCAACAGCTGACAAAAATATTCAAGAAGTGTATGGTCCAGAAGCAGTTACTGAACGGACATGCAGAAGATGGTTCGAAATGGGGATTACAGCCTTGAAGATAGCCTCCGAGAATGTCGTCGTATTGAGTGTGATGCATCTTTATTGGAGGCAACCCTTGGAGCTAATCCTGCAGTATCCATGAGGCAATTGAGCTCTGAACTTCATGTGAGTGCAGTGACAATTCAACGTCACTTAAAGAAGCTGAGAAAGAAACCCATACTTGGGATGTGGGTTCCTTATGACCTCTCCGCTGTTAATCGTTGGCAGCACGTGAATGTTTGTGCATCTTTGTTTTACCGCCAACTGCAGGAACTTTTTATAAAGTTGCTACTGGAGATGAAGAATGGATTATGTACAGCAATTTTAAACTTCAAATCAATGGCTAGATCGACATGGAAAACCGCAATCACAATCAAAACCGGGACTTCATCCGAAACAAATTTTCTTGTGTTTGGTGGGATATGAGAGGAATTATTCGCTAGAGCTTCTTGAAAACAATCATTGCAGAACTACACTGTCAACAGTTGCAACGACTAAATACCGCTTTAAAAAATGGCCCAGCTTTCGTGAATCGAGGAGTCATCCTTCAGCACGACAATGCGCGTCCGCACACAGCACGACTGACTTTGGACACAATTGAAACGCAGAAATGGGAAACACTGATACATCCGACCCATTTTCTAGATATTGGTCCTTCAGACTTACATCTCTTTGAGTTAATACAATCATTCCAGGAGAAAAACTTTGAAAAACAAAAACAACATTGAAAATTAATTAGTTTTTTTGGATTAAAAAATAAAAAATTCCTATGACTGAGGCATTAAAAAATTGGTTAGTAGGTGGGCCAAAGTTGTAACTAACGATGGAGAATATGTTGTTGAATAAATGAATGTTACTTGATTTGTTTTTACTCTCCTTATCATACTAGTAAAAAACGGACATAATATGGTACGACCTGGTAGTTCGGAACAAACCATCACAGCACCGCACTTGGGGAGAAAATAAAGCATTTCAAACATTCACGACTCGTATATTTCAGGAATGGTTCTTGATTCGATGAAATGAATAGGCGTATTGTACACAGCTATTAAAATACTGTCGACTGCCCGAGGCAAGTCCTAAACAGCCGGCAGGGAGTAAAATGTGAAGTTACAGGCTTCAAGTTAGCTTCCATTTAGCGGCTCAGAAATTGTCTCGAAGGTCAGCCATTCATGAGCTCGTAATGTCAAATCTTAAAGTACGTGGTAACAACAATAATAGCATTGCTAACAATAAGTAAGAGTACGAGAGAACGAGCTAATATTAAAACATGTTCAGAAGAATTAAGTAATAACTGAAAACGAGCTCATCGCCCTCAAAAATGAACACCAAGAAACTGAAGGAGCGCTTACAAGTGGACCGCGTACTTTCCAACGTAAAGCTGCCAACAACATAAGCCACTGTATCTGAAATTATAAGCGCTAGCTAAGGGGTTTTTACAAACATAACCTCAACTTAACTGAACCATCACTTCGTCAGTTGGATATAATGGAAACCCAGACCGCCTAAAATTAGCACAAAAGTATACAAATGGTCCACAGTTGGAAACTCTAATTTTAATTAAAACTATACAAGAATGAGTTTTCCAACTTGATTCTCACACCTAATATAATTTCCTTTACAAAAACTGCTGAAGACAGTGAATTGCAGACGTAAGTACGATTTGTGCGAACAAGATTTTACGAAAGATTCGGTTTTCGGTTTCCTTACACATTTTCCGTACGAAAAGTGGATGTATTTTTCATCTACAAAGCAACTGGAATACAAGCGAAAGCCATAGAGGATTCTTGAGATATTAACTTGGCTGCAGTAAGACCAACGGGGAGAACCACAAGGGGAGCTTTCAGTATTAACTCGAGAGGTGAAGCAAAATTGCGTCAAGCGCTTCAGACAGTCGCACGCGAACAACCAGAGCTTTAGAATTGTGTGCAACGCTTTAGAATTAAGCCCAGCACCTCGAACAGTTGGGCGAGAATGAAAAACTTTCGCGAGTCACTTTCCATCTTACCGACTATTCACAAAAAACTTATGTCAAGAGCTAAAAAATTTACAGGAATCCATTTCAACACGTACTACATCATTACATAATAATTATAAGTATCAGTATCGTTAAATTGAGAGGCTAGCGCGCAACCACACTTTGCGAGCACTCGGACCGGTTAGCGTTCCCCTCACACCCAAAACAAAATGAACTGAAAACAACACAGGAATATTGAGTATTTAAAACGTCGATCAGATTGTAAAATTGTAGCGTACCTGACAAGGAAACTTGAACCACAACAGTAAATTTTCAAGTAAAATTTGTTTAAGATGAATTACAGGTGCATCAGGGAGACTCTCAATACTTAATAGTGATCTTTTTGCAGGCTCACAACCGCTACTTGCTCCAAAATCCCTCGGAGAAGAGCAAGAGGCTTCTACCCACCCACGGGAGTCCTTGGACAACACTTGGAAGTACTCGGGCAATCTTTTCGGAAAAGACCCGAGTGCCATAAGACGAGTACTAGAACTTGTACCCTCGGTAAATCTCTGCTAGAAGAGCTGGCGAGTCCTACCTACATATTTTCAGAGGATGAGCACTAGAGCTTGTACGTTTCAGTGAGTCCCTACGAAAAGAACTGGAGATAACCAACCTATCGTCGCAAAAGTGGGAGGATTGTACTATCGGCAAATCTTTTCTGGACAGCCTCAACAATTCTACCCAGACGAGCATTGACTCTCCATAATGCGTTATAAACACTTAAGCACGGTTTTCTCGCATCAAAATGACGTAGAAAGGGCAAATAGATTTTGCATAGCTTTATTGAGAACGTTTTTATCGCACATTTAACTTCTAGCTAACAAAAGCGGCGAATTTCTTATTGAATCAAATACAACGCCAGCCAGTAATTTATAACTGAGAGCATATAAGTAGTAGTAGTAACATAAGTTTGCTAGCGCTTCAGTTATTTAGACTATATCGCACCGAAGGTCACATAATTTAATCGGTATCAGGCTTTTCCGATTTGCCATGCAAGGTGAACATCAACATTATATGAACATCAAAAATTACATGATCATGATTTAATTACAACTCAAGATTATAATCGTCTCCCCATTGAAATTTTGTACATACTACAGTAATTATATAAGTAATTGCAATGAACCTAAATTAAAAAACAAATAACGTGCACAGATACAAGTCGTGCTGCTATGGTGGAGGTTGAAAAAGACAAGACTTTAGCAGATTTCGTCCAAAATAATCGCAGCAATCATTACCATCATCATCACCACCGAGTTTGGAGACATCCAATGTCGTGTTAGGTCACAATCAATACGAAAGATAAAATACAAGATGAAATTAGTGAGAAAGTTTTCCATCCCAAGGTCAAAAATTTCTCAAGTTCCCATATTTGCCTCCCACCCTTAAAAATCTGGGATATTTACACGGTTCATCAATACTTCACAACAAACTTGACCTATGAATTAAACGAGAAACGTCGGTAGGAGCAAGAGTACGTATAAGTCTCCACAAGGACAAAAGTAAACCTCATGTAAAATACAGGCGCTAAGCAAATGAGGACGAATAGCAGAGCCTAAATCTGTATTTGCACACAGTTTATTTAAACAAATTCCCAATCACGAGAGTTAATTGGGGCGATTTACACGTACATTCAGTCTTTAAATTTGTGACAGACACATTGAGCGCAGAACACGGGTGCGACTCCTCGCACGTGAATTTTAGCCATTCAACCGCGAAAACTGCTTCTGGTTTTTGCGTTACAAGAACTGTTCTGATCTCTGACTCATAAAAAACATTTTACTCATCGGAACCTAACGGGAATGACGCAGGCTCACCAAATCGGGGGTTTGTAACGATCGACGCTTGCGCGCGAAGTCCCCAGCGCTTTTTACCACGCCCTTCACATCAAAACGAAGGTAAGGAACGACTTCATAGCAAAGTTCCCGGAGTCTAGCCTAAGACTTTCACTGGTACCTCATGAATCAACACCATCTTCACAACAAAATTAATGAAATCTAGCGCCAAGACCTTCACGGGTACCTCAAGTATTTGCTGTAGCAGTAGCACAGGCTTAATGGAAGTATTTATAGGTGGTCCAGTAGCAGACCATATCGCACCGAGGGTCTCACAAACCAGAACACAAGTTTTCCCCACCACCACAACAAATAAGGTAGTACTTAGGTGTCGTTAGAGTAATTATAAATATTGTTATTGCTAAAAACATGGTAAGAGCAGCAACCCAAGTGGTTTCAACAGTCATTCACAAATATCAAAAGGCCTGCAATAGCTATTTTAATCCTTCACTAGAGTTTCATCGCTTGGAATTTTGTGGCCTTGTAACAATATTCGCTGGATGTCAATTAATTCACTTATAACTATGCTAAAATCAAGACAAAACGCAGATCAGCGTTAAAAAATTACCTTAATCTTGCGACAGAACGAAAATTGAGACGTAGAACAGGGAAGGGCATCACAGAAATATACAGGGACACAATTCAAGGACACCCTCTTCAGCGCCGAGTCACATTCACATAAGCTGCTATAAGTAACAAACCAAATGCAGTTTATTTGTGCGACGTGCTTGACGGTTTGGCCTATTTCAGCCAGAAAGTTCATACAAATCTACACAACTCAGAGGGCACGCGGAGCAAAATGAAATGTTCAGTGCGCTCGCTTACGCGGGTCTCGAGGTTCTAAAACTTTCCTGCGTTAGTGAGACAAGGATTTGAGCGCCAACTAAAAAACTTATTCAAATAATAGTCGTAAGATCATCATTTGGCATGCACACTTCTTGTGAGACCCATCAGAGTAAACGCATTATGTTCGGCGCCACACACATACAAGCATAGTGCAGCGCAAACACACCTTGAAATAGATTTGATGCAAGTTTAAGCCTCTCTAACCGCAACAAAGGAGTTCCAAAAAGAGGAAGGAGGAAAGCATCATTTAGCATGGAGTTGAGGGAACGCGGAATTTATGCAAAAGGTGCATAGAAACAATACGTTGAAATAGAAGTTCATAAAATAGGGCAAAACTTGAAGAAGAAATTAGTAGATGCTGAAAAACAGGACAACAGTGAACCGAAAAAAGATGGTCCGTAACGAAACAAAAAATATAACTGTCCTATTTCAACAAAAGAAAGCCTGCCTAACCTTCAGCTCGGGACCTCCCGTATTCTCCCTGGGAGCGGTAATTCCTATAAATACAATAGTTGTATCCCCTGAAAGGAACTCGACATAAAGCTTTCATATCTCCACCTCGATGAAAAGTTTAAAAAACCCCATTACATTGGGTCGTCTGCTGAACAGACAAAAATAAACCAGTCTTTGAGGTGTCCAGATTAAAAATTGTAACAGACGCAGTCGTACACGACATTTACCACCGGAATAGCTCGTGTTCTTCAAGACTCGTTAACATTTGTTGTCACTCGAGTTGGCTGCGACATCGGTGAAGCTTTGCGCATATTTCAATGAGCTCTTGACATCATTTGGTTGTACAATTTACGTGCTAAAGTAATTGTGATTTGAGACATCGCTGACGAACGAAACGATGTCGAACTTCACACAGACTCAGAATTCACCGAGTAAAACTTTAAAACAACAAAAGGAGGAGCTTGAGATGCTACCTTTCCCAGCAACGCCAGCTCGTCAGGAGAAAATAAAAAAAAAGACAATTCTCACAATGAACAACAGCGGATATGGGAATAGAAGATTTAACAAGGAATGATGAAATGAGTCTCGGCGTCAAGTGAATCTCGTTCTTGGCTAACCAGATGCTCCTTACATATGAATTTAATGTTATGTGAAGGAAAATTTGACTGATCGAACTGATCCCTACCCTTTTCCATCCTTATCTCACTGGGTTGGGTTTAGGTTTTTCATAGAAACATTTCCCAAACCTATACTCCAGAATCTAGTGATCGATAAAGCTCTTTTCCCACACGTTTGAGCATACCTTACGAAATTGAACCTTCGAACACGTCTCCTTTACACTGCAATTGTTAGGGATGATTTCCTTACTTTAGGCAGCAGATGAGTGTCTCAGTTAGCTAATGTCAAAGAAGGAAATCAGTGAAAAGTTTCGTTGAGACCACAGCCATGGAGCTGTTACCTAGAAGAACATAGATCACATCCACCCACAACACGAGCACTGAAGAGAACTAAAATTTTCCTCATTTCTATAAGCTTATTTATTGCTGGGAATGAAATACTTGTAACTCTTAAATCTAGGCCTGTTGGAACCCCAACTTCGATTCTGCAAACATTTAGTTCCTCATGCTTTTCAAACTCATCTATCACAGTCTGACGTAAGAAAGTACAAATCAACATCGCGATATATGCATTCATATTTGATGCTATCACACATGTTCCACAATGCTTATTATTTTGCTATCCTCACTTTCATTCCACAGTGGTCTTCTCCACGACGGCTCTCACATTATTACAGAAGCTGATCAAAATTCCCCATTGCTGACACATTTGCATAGAGTGCACCACTGGCATCGTTCCGTAGCTTGAAGACACGACATAAATGAAGAGCGTCGCTTTCACAACGAAAACTTAACCAAACTTCCCACCGGACGCTCTCGCGTCTTTGAATGCGACGTATCTGGGAGCAGTATACTTAACACATGAAAGCATCACACCACGCTTTACAGGTACCTAACTCAAGAAGCCATTATAACGAAACCTTCCAGCCATCAGACTTCCAAGAGAAGCAAGAAATTCAGGTCTTCCCCTACTAGAAAATAAGCTCTGAAGCATAGAACATCTCAACTGTTCCCATCAGTTTCAGCAATGCCGTGATACTTCAAGCATGCAAGCATTGAGAGCTTGAACTGTACGTCGTACAGAGCAGCGTACGATGCAAGAACCCCACAGACATGAGGTACACAGCGTCATAAGAACGCAGTAAACGTGTTCCTCTATATCAGCGCAGTAGCTGAGTAGTACATAGATCATGAGATTGGATGGAAAGTTGCATAAGACCCGAATTCGTGGTGAGCGTTGGCTGGTAGGAAGATGAAAATTGATATTGGCAGTACAAGATAAGTTTCTGATCAAAAATGAGGGCGCTCAAGAGCAACATCTTCTCACGCCGGAAGATAGAGCATCCCAAACGCACCTCACAACAGAAAGGAGCAAATTTGCGATCGCGCCTGAACAAGACAGCACCAAATTGCGGTCACGTAGAGTATAAGCCCTACATGACCTGGAGTATCTGGCTAGCCTCGAACACAGTTCCAGGGGGCAGGACGATGGGAGAGGTCACGTGTCCGGACTCGACGCACACCATGTTGGGGAACTCTTCTTCTCCGAAGTCGGGGATCTCCTTTGCCTTGTCCAGCCATGGGTTCCACACCACTGCAACGAGACCGTCATTACTGGAGACATCGAGGTAACTTTACTATGGTATTGTCAGGAAGGGTTCACATGTGCCATGAAGCAGAATCCAACTCATGGTAGTACATCCCTCAGGTACACCATACACGGTAAGTACCCGCATCACTTAGGGGACATTATTCATGGTCACTGCAAGGAGACCGTCATTAGAGGAGTTATTAAGGTAACTTTCGACCACCGTCAATTCTGGAGATCAGTAGGAAATCCCTCATATCGCTCTCATTTCTAAATGCTTTAATGATGAAAAATTCAAATTTACTGGGTTTCATTTATGAGAATTTACCTTAAAATTTCGTGCAAGACCTAAAAAATTTAGTCATTATTGGGTTAAAACAGCATTGTTAGTATGGGTGCACAAGTGTCGTGAAACAGAATTGAACTCATGGTACTGTCATCACTCACGTACACCATACACGGTAAGTACCCTCATCACTTATGTGACATTATTCTAGGTCACTGTATGGAGACCGTCATAAGTGGAATTATCGAGGTAAATTCATAAGAGTACAGTGAGTATGGGATCAAGCATGTCGTGAGCCACATCATTGAAGTATATCATACACTGAAAGAACCCTTATTGAGCAACATTACACATACGCACAAAACCCCATTTTATGCAAATACGGCGCGGAGCAATAACAACTAGCTGAAAAATTTACTTTAAATATGCAGTATACAAATCTAGTTTTTAAAAATAAAGGATGACTTGGATTGAAAATACCACTCAGATTTACAAATGCTACATTAATTCCAAATGATGCAATTGATATGAAAAAATACAAGGACTTTTTTAATTCAATATGGAAGAAAGTTTTATTTGTTACTAAAATTAACATGAAGAAACGAATATAGATTAAATGAGATGTCAGTTTAAGCTTCGCTAACCGCAACAAAGGCGTTCCAAAGAGAAGAATGAGGAAGGAACCATTTAGTATGGAGATAAGGAAACGCAAAAATCTGTGCACAAGGTGCACAGAAACAGCAAATTGAGAAAGAAGTTTATGAAACAAAATAGAAGTTGAAGAAGGAAGTAGTAGGTGCTGAAAAATAGGACGGCAGTGAACCAAAAAAAACTATTTTATTTCAACAAAAGTGAGGCCTACCTACCCTCTAACTCGGGACCTCACATATTCCCCCTGGGCTTGCTAATTCCGATGTATAAAGAATAGTGGTATCCTCCTAAAGAGAGGACTGAAAACAGCAACGCGATACCATTCGAGTTGTTACAGGGAAAAACATCGAGCACTGTGTTGACTCGACACACAAGAAACAAGACCGTTTACTGACCGGTGTCGACGAAGTTGTACTTCTGTATTCTCATCTTGCGGCCGCTGACGACGTTGGTGATGATGTGCTCGAGCGGCGTGTTCTGGTACACCCGGTCCGTCCACTCGGCGATGGTGACCACGTCGCGGTGCTCCTGGAACAGCGTGTTCTCCCGCGTCTGCAACGCGGTGTTGTTAGCATTACTACACAGTGTTGTTGGCATTACAGCGCAGTGTTATCATAACAGTGCAGTGTTGTTATCATAACAGTCTAATCATTACAACGCAGTATTGTTGGCATTACAGCGCAGTGTTATCATTACAGTGCAGTGTTATCCTAGATTAGATTAGATTATAAGTTAGTTTAAGCCTCCCTAACCGCTGCAAAAATAGAGCGTATCGAAGAGAGGAAGGAGGAAGGCACCATTTAGTATGGAGATAAGAAAATAAGGAATCTATGCAGAAAGGGCAAATAAACAGTAAGATGGGAAAGAAGTTCATGAAATAAGATAAAAGTTGAAGAAGACAGTCAGAGGTGCTGAAAAACAGGACAGTAGTGAACCGAAAAAAGGTGGTCCTTAACATAACAAAAAATATTTTATTTCAACAAAAAGAAGGCCTACCTAACTCTCAGCTCGGGCCCTCACATTTTTCCCCTGGGAGCGCAAATTCCCATAGATACAATAGTTGTATCCCCCTGAGGGGAGTGTTATCATAACAGTGTTAGCATTACAACGCAGTGTTGTAATCATTACATCTATGGAAAATAGGGAATAGTCTCATATGTCACTGACACCGTGAAAATATTGCTATTCGTGAGATTACATGTCTGTGAAACTACCGCTAAATCGTGTTGAAACGAATGCAATGGTGTCTGGACGTAAAGATTAGTGACAGTTAATGAGACTTATTTTTGCTTCTAATCTCGGGTACGTGCGTGATTGGTGTCAGAGGGGATCGAACTTGGATTACACCTCGAAAATGAGCTACTTGGTTTGTTCCAGTTGTTACATTCTTCTCAATTATGATTGCTACCATCATTAGTGTACTTATTATTTTTTCACCACGACCAAAAGGAGGCGAGTCTCAACGATGAATGCTGTGCCTAGTGAATGGCAGATAACACTGCAGATGAAGCTGGATTTCCCTCGTTAATTTATTGACCTACTTCGCGGTTAGCTCTGTGAAGGACAGAACAAAAGAATGCTTCGTATAGTGTAGCACGGACATCGGTAAGAGTGAGATGATGGAAAACGCTTATGCAGCCACAAACAAGTCGCCAAATGCACGACTACTGATTACGGTGGTCGGCCTTTTCATTACCACGAATTTAGCTAAATTAACGATTAATGGAGATGAAATGGTGGTGGTCTCCTCTCAGTCATCAGTCATGAGGCATTAAGAGTAGCACGCAATTCACAGTGTAAACTGTACAGGATGGGCCACAAAAATACTAACTCTGAAACTAAATGGCCATAGCGGTATCATCCATACATTCCTCCTTCTGATAATAAAAACCGGACACTATTTTAAAAAATCCCGAGTAATTGCCATTTAATATCGGAATTTGGGTTACGTACACCTCGATCCTGTGCCCTGTACTCCTCGGGCATAGCTTTCGAAACCAAGTCAACAGCAAGCACATCCTACTGACGAGTAGCCAATGAAAACCCTAAAAAAAGGAATATTAGGATAAAAAATTAATATAAACAGAATAATTAGGATAAAATACCTAATGAATATAGTAATATGAGGGACTAACCTACGAAAAGGGACATAAACCCGAACAAGGAAATCAAATCAAAGCTCCCCAACAAGATCTCAAAAGATCGTAAGATAAGCTCTGAGATAGCGGTCCGTGGCACTCGCCTTATCGATGTAGGTGCAGCCGCGCATGCCGGTGATCTGACACCGGCGCACGTCCGGCACCTTGAAGTAGGTGTGCAGGAGCAGGTTGCAAGACAGGGTCTCAGCACCGGGATTGTATACACTGATATTGAAGTGGAGCTCCTTCTCCCTGAGGATGAGCCTGTACGTCAGGCTGAACGGATAGTTCCACATGGTGCGCGTGTACTCGTTGTCCAGCAGCTGAAACATGGCTTCTACGTCGCCCGTGGGCAGGCGCTCCGGCGGCTTCTTCAGCTCCCATCGGCAGATGCGCGCGAATCCGTGCTGGGGTCCCGAGTTAGACGGTCCAAATTGCGCTGTGAACGAACAACAGACACCATTGAGTGTTGCCAGTCACCTTACCTCACTCTGAGGTTTGTCTCAGGGTAATTCAATTCGCGCGTTGGTTCTCAAATGGATTGTGGGTACTCGAGGGATAAAATATTTCAATTTTTACTTTTACTTACCGATTGGAAACTGTTAACGTAATCTAATAATTATGAGCTTAGAGATTGAGAGAAGAGTTTAGATCCGGAGCTTTGAGTCCAAGCAGAACACAACCCGAAAAAATAGCTAGATTTTGAATCAATCTAGCAAAAAATGTTCTAACTTGAGAAAAAATCAGCTAATTCGAAGAGATGAGGTCGCAAAAAATTAAGACGAGTTTGTACACGCCTAAACTAGTGAATTAATTTCGTTTCTATCGTTACTCTTTCAAGAACTTTGTTTTTTTGCGACATTTTGCGCAGCAGACAAAGGGAACATGGCCAGTTTTTCTAATATGTCGTACGAACTAATGTTCGCACCTTCCCGAAATCGGTCCTAAAGATTAGATTAGATGTTAGTTTAAGCTTCCCTAACCGCAACAAAGCCTCCTTCCAAAGATATGAAAGCGGAAGGCACCATTTAGTATGGAGATACGAGAACGTGAAATCTATGACCAAAGTGCATGGAAACAGTGTTGAGAAAGAAAAGAAGTTCATGAAACAAGATGAAAGTTGAAAGAGAAAGTAGTAGGTGTTGACAAACAGGACAGCAGTAAACCGAAAAAGATAATCCTTAACTTGACAAAAACAAAAAACATTTTATTTCAATAAAAAAGGCCTGCCTATCTCTCAATTCGGGACTTCACATTGTCTCCTGGGAGCGCTAATTCCCATAGATACAATAGTTGTATCATCTTGAGGGGACGATCCTAAAGACAGCAGACTTTGTCTTCTCCTGTTTCTTCTCCCAAAATAGCTCAAAATAGAAAACCATCGAGATATTACATTAAACTTATTGTTTTAAATTTTAAACTTGAAACCCGGAGTACAACGCCAATAAAATATAATTTAATGTTCACTTTAGCAAGATCGATCAGTGCAATTTTCAACATAGACATGACACCTACAAAAATAAGCAATGTGTATGAGGTGAACTAAGTATTTTCAAAAGCTTCGTCCGAGTCGACGAAAGCAAAATGATAAGTTATCTTGTTATGTGAGCCGAAGCAAGATTGTTAGCGGTGCTGATACTCAAGACTCAAATAAATTACAAGTTGGTGAGCTTATCAGAATTTATAATTGTGAGCTTCTGAGAGCTGACGCAGTATAGCTAACGGCAATAACACTCAAAGAGACCGAAAAATTGAGAATAAAGACGGACACTCGCACCTTGCTCATCATTTAAAAGTAGAGACGCCACTCAGAAATTCAATAGACTACGAAATAGAAACATGAGAACAAAAATATGGGAACTAAAACACACCAAGGAATAAAACTGTAAGAACAAGAAGAGCTGAGACAACGAGACAACCATGAGTGATTACTACTTACGATACAGCGGTGTCATACAACCGCATTTGATCCGAGTATTTCAAGACAAGGTGTGTCTTAATCTACCGATACATTTAGAAAATGGCTTCATAAACAATACCAAGATGCCAGATATATCGAACACGCGAGCAAAAATTCAGCAGTAAGGAGCGCTAGCCTAATTCAGAAGTAGAAAAAGCACAGATAATCTACTAGTCTAAACGACATGACAGATTCTTGCCGCAGCAGGTACTGCTGATTCTGCGGTGTACAGGCACGGTTGTAACCGATGTATATTGACGATGTTTCGTTTCGCGATGAATATTGACGAAGATAGACACTGGTAGACATGCTGTCGAAATGTACACTGACGGGGACAGACACTGATAGACATGCTTTCGTAATGCACACTGACGGGGCCGGACATGGTAGACATACTCCAGCAATCAGAATTGGCGATAAAAGTAGATTTACCGAGCTTCAGCACATACTTTGGAGACACACTTGAGGGATAATTCGCATTTAAACAGACGCACCAGAACAATACATTAAGACGACAAGGCGCTCAGAAACGTGAGCATAGCATCAAAATAGTACTTGCTTATGGTAAAAAAAAAACAAGTCTGCTGTCATTAGAACCGATTTTGCAAGACGCGGACTTTAGTTCTTAGCACCTATTGAAAAAACTGGCCATGTTCCCTTTGTCTTCTTTGTAAAAGATCATCAAAGCGAAGATCCTGAGAGAGTAAAAAAACGAAACTGACTCATCGGTTTAGGTTTGTACAAACACCGTCTGCTCATTTTTAGTGACATCTCTTCGAGTTCGCTGATTTTTCTTCTTGTTTGAAGATTTTTTTGCTTGACTGATACAAAAATTCAACTTTTTGTCTGGATCGCGGCTGCTTGGGCACAATAACTCTGAATAAGAACGCCATTTCCCTAGCCTAAGCTCATTACCAAAATACGGTCGGAGTTTCCAAGCGGTAATTGGAAACATGAGTTGGGGGAGCTGATAACTCGGCTATATAAGATGAACTACTTAAAATTCAGAGTACTACTGTGGCGATTTAGAAATATGCTTAGGAATTTTTTTCCATCATTTATATGCGGACTGGCAAAATTAAAAATTAATCACATATTAAAGATATGCTGGATCATATAGGGCGTTCACACGAATCCATGCATGATAACAGAAAAATTTGAGGATATTCATTGGGGAATTTAATTATACAAATATTAAAATACAGCAGACCAAGATAAAACGCGGAATAGCTGTTTCGGTGTTTTCGAATTTTCAATAAAAAAGAGAGAACCAGGAAAATGGTATAAAACATTTTTCATTGAAATGTATTCTTGAGACTGAAAAGACTCGTAAAAAATAGGACGTTTCGAGCCTTCGCTCATCATCAGCAATAGGTACAAATTCGAAAAAATGTCATCTGTAAAATACAAAAAGAAAACAACTCAAAAAATGCATGACATTACTTATTGACTAGGGATAAAGGAAATGAGCTAAGATGATTATTTAAAACAGGTTTCGTTTTAAAAATGAACAGAGACTCTAAAATCCGCAATTCTGAACACAACTTTGCCCTGGCTATGACTTTGAAGCTATTTTTTGACTGCTGTGTCGCATTCAAAAGCGTGATTACGGATGGCTGAGTTAGATGGGCTTGCTAAAATGTTTCCCGTCCGGTAGCTCCTACCTTAATTGATGCTCGGCAATATCGGCAATTTGAGTGTTCCGTGTTTAGAAAAAATTGTTTCACAAGTCTAGGTACTAGTTTTTACAGTTTTTCCTCCTTCATTTTTAAACTGAATTTCGTCAAAGTTTTATTATGCCGTGCTTTTAATGTGTGCAGCTCTTATCGGTTTCTACACGAGGAATTTTCCTTTTTGAAAGTATTTTTTAGGAATAATGGCTTTTGTAGTGGTTTTGTTGATTCTCAAATTAGGAAATTTTTAGATAAGAAATATGGAAATGTTCCGGGCTTTCAACAAGCAGCAGACTCTGTACGAACGCTCTCTCTGTGTTTCCCTTACTTTGGTCCTCAATCAGAATTAATGAAAAAACAAATACTGGAGCTACTACAAAAATATTTCAGTAATGTAAAATTTAGAATAATATTGGTCAATAATCACAAAATTGAATCATTTTTTAGATTCAAGGATAGACTTCCTACTGAGATGCAGGCATCCCTAATATACAAATATAGTTGTGCACTTTGTGCATCTGAGTATGTGGGCATGACTACCCGTACTCTGGGATGTAGGATTGCCGAGCATCAAGGTAGGAGCTACCGGACGGGAAACATTTTAGCAAGCCCATCTAACTCAGCCATCCGTAATCACGCTTTTGAATGCGACACAGCAGTCAATAAAAATAGCTTCAAAGTCATAGCCAGGGCAAAGTTGTGTTCAGAATTGCGGATTTTAGAGTCTCTGTTCATTTTTAAAACGAAACCTGTTTTAAATAATCATCTTAGCTCATTTCCTTTATCCCTAGTCAATAAGTAATGTCATGCATTTTTTGAGTTGTTTTCTTTTTGTATTTTACAGATGACATTTTTTCGAATTTGTACCTATTGCTGATGATGAGCGAAGGCTCGAAACGTCCTATTTTTTACGAGTCTTTTCAGTCTCAAGAATACATTTCAATGAAAAATGTTTTATACCATTTTCCTGGTTCTCTCTTTTTTATTGAAAACGCGGAATATTCTAATGGCACATTTGATATCAGCGAACATATCAATTTAGTCTTAAAATGAAACCGAAGCATTCCTGCTTGAACGAAAAAAAATTGATAACTCTACTTCCTTTGAGATCCGAGATATACGAAGGGAACAGGGGGCAAGGAGGCGAGGTAGGGATGCCTTTAATTAACACATTCATTGCGGCATGACCCACCGGTGGGTCGTGCTCAAGTTTTTCCGGCTGCAAAACGACGCATTGAAGTGTCGTTTTAAACATTTTCAACGATCTTTTTAAATTAATGGCATTTATTTTACTCGGTTAATATATGCAATTTTTAAAATATTTACCAACTTTTACTTTAAATTTTAGTTTATATTGAACTTCAGTATAACCCATCGCATTCAATGTGTTATGTCTTCAACCAGAACATTGTTCCACTCATTTTACTTACACTACCGCTATCACAACCCTTGTCGTTAGATAGGCGCTTGGGTCATGTTGTCATGCACCCATGTAATGAGAAAAAAAATTGTCACACTTCGGTTGACTTCTAGAATCCAATCAGAGTGCAAGCTCGACCAGAAACTACACGCATATAAAGAGCGTTTGAAAGAGGACCGTACGGCCCCACGGATGGGAAAGGCCCATCTGAGGCGTACTGAAATAAAGCAAACGTCGCAGCGCAGACCACACTCAGAACACAAGCGCTGCAGTGACGGTATACTCACGGAACACGATGGGGATGCCGCCGCGGATAGGTCGCTTTCCGTCGAACACGGACTGTTTGCTGAGAAAATATGAATGGATAATTAATACGCTGAAATATTCATAGCCAATCTCAGGGTAAATGAGAAAATTGATGAGGAATTATTCGCGGCCTCCAAAGATGTATGGCATACCAAAAGATAATACAAACTCGTGGAAATTCATTCGGTAAAGAAGAAATTTCTCTTAGTCAAAAGCACTTTCTAATATCACGTAAAAAATCACCGTGATTTGACTTGCAGCACCAGTTCAGGGCTGAAACCCTTCAAAATACCATCCGAGCCTAACAGGGAAAATGCAAAAATACATTCGTGGAAATTTTCCCACCGGGCGAATTTAAACGGGCTCGTCAAGGAATAAGTTCACGCCAGGTGTTAAGCCATAGGACAGATTTTCAGCCCCATATCATTTTGACTCGCTTTGTAAGACACAATCATCCAGAATAACGTAAATGGCTGTGACACCTCCATTTCCTTCGTCGTTTTACCTATCACAAATGGCGATTGATGCTTGCTATGGTCCCTAGCCCTGCATAAATGCACGAAGAGCAAAGTTGAGGTTGGTACAACCCAGGATCTGACCCCTCTGAAGATGGCCGACAAGATCCTGTTCTCACAGCAATATTCTGCCCCCGAGGGGATCGCGAGTGAGCTAACAGTTAACTCGATACATGAACTCATAAGCGGGGAAATTTACAGTATATTTTTACAATATACTTCAATGGGCAGGTGATTTTATTGAAATAATAATTGGGATACACAAAACAACAAGTACTTATTTACCACGCTCAAAACTAGAATACATGCACACGGATTAGAAATTATTATTATTATTATAGAAGAAAGTTTTAGCCTCCCTTAACCACTACAAAGATGTTCCAAGAGAGGAAAGAGGAAGGCACCATTTAGTATGGAGTTGAGGGAACGCGGAATCTATGCACAAGGTGCACAGAAACAGTAAGCTAGGAAAGAAGTTCATGAAACAAGAAAAAAGTTCAAGAAGAAAGTAGTAGGTGCTGAAAAACAGGACAGCAGTGAACCGAAAAAAGATGGTCCGTAACAAAACAAAAACCTATTTTATTACAACAAAAAGGAAGCCTACCTAACCTTTAGCTCGGGCCCTCACATGGTTCCCCTATGAGCGCTAATTCCCATAGATACAATAGTTGTATCCCCCTGAGGGGACGGATTAGAAAACGAACGCCTAATAACTAGTCTAGGTAATTTATTTTACTTCATATTTGAAGGCAGGACCTGCCAAAATCAGAATTCTGAAGCACGTGACCGTGAGGACACTTGCCTCGTACTAGAAGTCCACAACCCTAAACACAAGCTGAGGCATACAAATACATCAACTAAAAGTCACGCATCAATGAGGGTCAAATGTATCGAGAAGGGGAAACACTGTACATTTGCAACTAACTCACCTCAAAAAGAACATTACGGGATCAACGCCAAAAGAAATCGTAAGTTAAGAACAAACAGCACAACACTTGAAGTTACAATGCAGAGCTAACACGGTAAGAAGAAGGCAGGAAGTGAACGCACCTGACGAACAGCTGCTCCTGGTTGTTTACTCTCCATGACACCACCGTCGCCCCTGTCAACATAATAAAACCATAGTCAAATGGGATATGAAACTAA
This sequence comes from Morinoia aosen, assembly GCA_030386875.1. NCBI lineage: Eukaryota > Metazoa > Arthropoda > Malacostraca > Amphipoda > Talitridae > Morinoia > Morinoia aosen. Next base: position 35,044,883 of record CM059577.1, read on the forward strand.
TTCGCGCAAATAATAATTTGAATCAATAATTTAAAAAAAATTTGCGCAATACACACACGTGTACATACGTGACGTAAAATTATCACTATTTCCTATTATTATTGTTAACCTATCTGTTATTAATCAACCGGTACGCCAAAATTTCACATGTAGGGACCACCGCTCGTCCATTTCGCCGTTTGGGGCGTGTGAACCTAACAATATACCAAAATTGAACTATGGAGGTAATCCACGCGCGTACCACATGGCAAAATCTATAACATTTTACGGTTCTTCAGCGTTGAAGCACACACGATAGGTTCAGGTTAATACATTCAGCTTAGAATGGGATGCCCTAAGTTAGTGTTTTGGTTTATCAAAAATTGAAAATAATGAGTACCGATCATTATCTATTCATTACTATATAAGCTAGTTTAAGATTCTCTAGCAAGATAAAATACGATCTTGAGAGAGCAAGAAGGGCTACTTAGAATGGAATGTAGAAAATGTGGAATCAATGCAAACCTTAACTTACCACATGGTTAAACTCCACACAGAAAGGGCAAATTAGGAAAAATGGACAAAAAAGAAATAACGAAGAAGACCGGAAAACTGAAAAGAGAGAATGAAAGGATCCCGAAAGCTTAAAAAAGATATAACGAAGGTCTGAGAAGTGAAAGAAGGTAACTATGAAAGGTATAAGTCCCGTAAGGTCATCAACAGCATAGACAACCAATAAATACTCCCCTGGAGACGCCAGCCCCTACAAAATGTGATACACAAATCTAACCTAAGCCTATGGCTTATTCTCAGCCTTCTGGGAGGCATGCGCGCCATCAAATAGGAATGCTTACGATAGAACAAAATCTGCGTTGATGTATAATCTCAAATTGTAGTATATTTAAGACAATGCTAAATACGATACAATCAAATTTTAATCGTTGAAATCTTTCTCTTTAGAGTTCGATGACATTTTTTTGCCTCATCATAACAGGTCCACAGTTGAAGCATTGAAAACTTTTCACTGATATGGCAGCTCTAGGACGCTAAGTTAGATTAGATTAAATTTTAGTTTAAGCCTCCCTAACCGCTAAATGAAGCGTTTCGAAGAGAGGAAGGCACCATTTAGTTTAGAGATAAGGGAATGCGAAATCTACGCAGAAAAGGCATAGAAACAGAAAGTTGAAAAAGAAGTTCGTGAAACAAGATAAAAGTTGCAGAAGTAGTCGGGCTGAAAAACAGGACAGTGAACTGAAAAAAGTGGGTCCTTAACATAACAAAAAAATTTTATTTCAACAAAAAGAAGGCCCACCTAACTCTCAGCTCGGGTCCTCACAAATTTCCCCCTGGAAACGCTAATTCCCATAGATACAATAGTTGTATCGCCCTGAGGGGAGGACGCTAGGTTTTAGGTTCTTCAGGCTAAGCCAGTCTCGGTCTGCAACTGAACCGCAAAATACAGAAAAATATTGCGACGAAGACAAAAGCTAAAAGTAATACTTCAAGCAAGAGAACACTTTATAGTACGAAAAACCTGATAATGTATAAAATCAAGGGGGTAGAAAAATACAAATTATAGTTAGTTTGAGCCACTTAACCCGTCGCCACGTCCTGGACTCTTAGAAGGTCGGCAAAGCTAGCACATGTTTCACATCAACAAACCTAGGGTTGCCATATATGGTCTTAAGCGTCTCGTTGAGCGCTTTTCATTGGTGTAAGGTAAAATTAGGTGGGGGGAACAGGGAAGGAGAGGTGACAAGCTCAAATCTGTATGAATTCTTCTGCTCAGTCTGGAGTGTAGCTACCGGCGCTGCACAACCTCTTAGAAGGCCAGCAGTGTAGCTGAGGCATACCAGCACACACTCTGCCTCTAAGAAGGTCGCCATCATTTTTATTTTCTTATGTTTTTTGTTCCAAAAATGGGAGTCCAAATCCACAGATTTACTCCTGCGCAAAAAATAATACCACCTTTGTTTTCGATAGGAAAAGCTCTATGCATATCAAACCCTTTACAAACAATGAAACTGCTTGATAACAGCCTATACACAAAATGAACTAAAAAATAAAAACTGTGTTTTACATATAGTGCATATAACTCCGGAACTATTGGACCTGAAAAAAAAATTCACATACCACAAGGTTCAGCAACTCAGAATCTATGAAAATGCATCATAAAAAAACATAAAAGTGCAATAAATAAAAAATGGCCAGTGATTTTCTGATTTCTGTTTTTTGTATTTTACCGAAATAAAAACTCGAATTTCGTAGATTTTCATTGGGGTAGCAGTATTTTTACCCCACTGACAGAAAGAGCAACTCTCTCTCTTTACAATGAACCCCTAATGAAACTTCAAACATGATTAATGAATGTACAGTAAGTTGCACAGTTGACCCATTTTCTTCAAACCTCTTGGTAGGTCGACCATGTGGAGACGGGTTAAACAACAGAAGTTTTTTCCTAAAGACGAAGGAGGATGGCACAAGTTAGTACAGATTCTGTGAACAGGGAATTCATGCACAAGGTGTGTCTTCACTCACTGCGCATAGCAACAAGATTGAAAGGATTTTATGAACCAATAAAAAAGTTCCTACAGAACAGCAGTAAACTGAAAAAGGATGGTCCTCAACAAAACAAAAAACTATTCTACTTCAAAAAAGAGAAGACCTAGCTCTCAGCTTGGGACCTCACATTTCTCCCTAGGGAGAGCTAATTTCCTTAGATCCAATAACTGTATCCCCTGAAGAGATTAGATTATAAGTTAGTTTAAGCCTCCCTAACCGCTACAAAAATAGAGCGTATCGAAGAGAGGAAGGAGGAAGGCACCATTTAGTATGGAGATAAGAAAATGAGGAATCTATGCTGAAGGGACATAGAAACAGTAAGATGAGAAAGAAGTTCATGAAATAAGATAAAAGTTGAAGAAGAAAGTGAGAGGTGCTGAAAAACAGGACAGCAGTGAACCGAAAAAAGGTGGTCCTTAACATAACAAAAAAAAAACTTTTATTTCAACAAAAAGGAAGGCCTACCTAACTCTCAGCTCGGGCCCTCACATGGTTCCCCTGGGAGCGCTAATTCCCATAGATACAATAGTTGTATCCCCCTGAGGGGATCCCCTGAAGAGAGTGTAATAAAAAAGTCACGTGTTTCTTGAAAATTGGCCAAAGAATTGGCGAATACACGAAAAGAGCGCATAGAATTAGAGCAGCAAACACAAAGTAAATGAACATATTCATAGATTACAATCGCCTGTCGAAAATGTAACTTGTTTCAAACAAGCTGGAAATCCTCCAACAAAAAAGAATGCTGACCAAGCATCTTCAATAGCTGGATGTGAACACAAACGGATCTTGTGTTAGAATTAGTTGACGTGGAGTGAGAACGAACGAGTTTAGCGAGTAGCGTGCGAACACAGCAACTGAATGCACGTAGTACAACACGCAAACGCTCGCACTAACCTTGCGCAAAGACATGCGCTGCGTGATTGACCCAAAGGTCGACAAAATTGCTCCATACACTCGTGAACTCACCCAGACTGAATGTTACACAGCAACTCAGTATTACGTTAATTTATTCAAGGGTTACTCTCAGTTTTTGCTCAGTTAAGCGATTATTACAGAGAAATCTGTTCATACAGAGTTCACATTTGAGAACAGATTGCAGTTGTGTCGTTTTTTGCGCGAGTGCCTTGAAGCGGTGGGAAAACTTTTGCTTGAAGTTAGGCAACGGCACGCACGGCAGCACCACGACATCGGACTGAACTGATCACGTTCATTTAAACACACATAGTCCCTTAAGGTCTAATCCGGCCTTAAACGCGCTTTTCCAGTCACAGTGAATGGCACTCTGGAGAATTAGGAAAGCTTTAAGTTACAGTTTTAAATTGAACGAGAGTAAGCGGGCGGGATAAAAACACTGAAGTATCTCTCGGAAGGAAGCTATGAGTTATCCACAGTCGAGAAACATGAAATCTTCCAAATGCGCCGCAAAATATGCACTTTCCTGAGGATGGGCAAATCACGGAATACAAACAAACAATTGAAACGCAGGAATGCCGCAACGCATGAAGCACATTATCAGCACGAACGCTTTTTTCACCCATTCAACGCTGACGAGAACACGACACTTTTTGAGCCCCAGAGAAGACCCAACGTGGCGAGCACCTGGTGCGAGCGCATGCGAGCCCCGAGATGAGCGAGTTTAGGAGAGCACATAGCCCGACCGCCCTCACGGCGCGGAGGATGTTGAACTTGATGCGGCACGCACAAAACAGGCACCACGGCAGCTAAGGCCGCGCCGCAGTTTCCTCCTTCTTGTCGTCGCTGATTTCCTGAGGGGTTTTTGTCGCCTGCAGCAGCAGCGGCGGCGGTGGCGGGCAGGGATGCAGGAGGGGACGGAGCGAGCGGTTCCTTAGCAGTAGCGACGGCGGCACAACTTTCCCCCGAAAGCGATTTATTTTTTGCGGACGCAGCCGGCGCTCCTCCGCGGAACGAACGGAACGGCAGCAACCGTCCCGCTCCCAAGTTTTCTTGCGGGGAACGTTTTTTGTGGACGACCAAGTCTGGCGATGCTTCTCCTTCTCCACCTCCTCCTCCGCGTTCTCTTTCTCAGCAGCAGCGACGTCGGTTCTCAGTCCTGCGCTTCCTTCGCTTGTTCCCTGAGATGTTTTTGCGATGGTTTTTGCGGAGCTCGCTATTGATCTTGCGCACAAGCAGAGAAGACAGAGAAACTCAGCTCCACCGAGTCGGCGGCCTTCTCCTTACTTCCAACGTGAACTAAATCATCACAAACAAACTCACTGGTAAGTTAATGGTTAACTTGTAGTTCATAGCTGCACACCAAACCGGACTACCATACAATTAGACAGTGCGTTTATATACTGAGCTCTTAATTAGACCTAACACAGCCACAAACAGCGTAGTAAGACAACAATACTAGAACAAACTGCTGGGCGAACGATTTATCGTAGATTTAACACGTTAGTTGCGATGGGTTAAACCGAAGTTCAATATTCAACTTGAATTTAAAGTCAAAAGTGATAAGCAAATTTGTAAATATCAAACATTAACTGGGCCTGTTAAATACCACTAATTTAGAAAGGTTGTTAGAATTTTTCAAAACGACCCATCGATGGGTCGTTTCGCAGCAGGAAAAACCTAAGCACGACCCACCGGTGGGTCGTGTCGCAGTCAACGTGTTAAATTAAAATTTCGACCTACAACACAGCAATTTGTCGTAACTAAATCACGTGACGCAATTACAACAGCTTAAAAATATTTTAGGCACTGATTCCGACCAAGTTCATAATTGAAGAGCGGTGTACAGTGCTAATGACACCGCAGAGCTGTGCGCGCGAAAGAAAGCAGCGGCACAGCACTGGAACGATAAGAAGGGAGTCCGCGCGCTGGGCTGGTCGGCTAGCTGGGGAGGGGCTAATTCCGTGTTAGGAACAACATTGTCAAATACAACTGTAACATCGTGAGGAGGAAACGAAGTGAGGTAAAACGATGAAATTGTGAGATAAAATTATACAATAGTGAATTAAAACAAAATGATGACAGAAAACTGTAACATCGTGATTAGATTAGTCGTTAGTTTTAGCTTCCCTACCCGCAGCAACAAATGCGATCAAAAGAGAGGAAGGAGGAAGGCACCATTTAGTATATAACGCGGAATCTTATTATTATTATTATTATATAAGAAAGTTTTAGCCTCCCTTAACCACGACAAAGATGTTCCAAGAGAGGAAAGAGGAAGGCACCATTTAGTATGGAGTTGAGGGAACGCGGAATCTATGCACAAAGTGCACAGAAACAGTAAGCTAGGAAAGAAGTTCTTGAAACAAAAAAAAAGTTGAAGAAGAAAGTAGCAGGTGCTGAAAAACAGGACAGCAGTGAACCGAAAAAAGATGGTCCGTATCAAAACAAAAACCTATTTTATTACAACAAAAAGGAAGCCTACCTAACCTTTAGCTCAGGCCCTCACGTGGTTAACGCGGAATCTACGCAGAAAAGGCATAGAAACAGTGAGTTGTGCAAGATGATTATGGAACAAGATCAAAGTTGAAGAAGGAAAAAAAACAGGACATGAGTGAACCGAAAAAGGTGGTCCTAAACATAACAAAAACATTCTATTTTAACAAAAAAGAAAGCCTACCTAAGTCTCAGCTCGGGCCCTCACATTGTCCCCCTGGGAGCGCTAATTCCCATAGATACAATGATTGTATCTCCCTGGGGGAAGAACCCGAGAAATTGAAGAATGACAGCCAGATGGTGGTAGAGCTATCAATAGGGTAAAATAATAATTGTATGGGAAACCCTCACAATGGTGAGGTTAGTGCAAGAAGAGGAGCCTCAAAAAGTTGACACGAGCAAGACGCTGCAGTGGCGGGGCAGGTCCCCACCGTACTAGACTTGCTCTTCTTCACAGTAGATAATTTAGATAACCAACCTTTAACCCCAACAAAGGTGTTCGTTTCAGAAGAGGATATAGGAAGGTATCATTTAGCATGGAGTCAAGAAAACGGGGATCTGCGCACAAAGTGTGTCCCACGCCCTGCTTATAAAAACAGCAAAATTAACACGTTCACTACGTCTCCGCGGTTGGTACGGTCGGTTAGGGTGGAAGAAGCTGAATTGAGAAGCCATCTTTACTGCTTAATTACATTCTTATTCTATCTCACAATTGGTAAAAATATAGTTGCAAGATGTTTCAAGTTGTACGCGTTAGTGTGATTCAAATAAAGGTAGTGAAATCAGTGAAATGACAGCCATTGTTACTGGTACGTAAATGAGCAATTTACCAGGTGGTGCACATATGTACCAGTACGTAGTGAACATGTAAAGAGAAGTTAATGAAACTAGATAGAAGTTGAAGATGAAAGAAAAGGTGCTGAAAAACAGGACAGCAGGAAACTGAAAAAAGGTGGTCAGTAGCAAAACCCACCATAAATTCTATTTGAACTAAAGGAACGCCTACCTAGCCTTTTACTCGGGAAATTAGATTATAAGTTAGTTTAAGCCTCCCTAACCGCTGCAAAAAAATAGAGCGTATCGAAGAGAGGAAGGAGGAAGGCACCATTTAGTATGGAGATAAGAAAATGAGGAATCTATGCAGAAAGGGCATAGAAACAGTAAGATGGGAAAGAAGTTCATGAAATAAGATAAAAGTTAAAGAAGAAAGGCAGAGGTGCTGAAAAACAGGACAGTAGTGAACCGAAAAAAGGTGGTGCTTAACATAACAAAAAACATTTCATTTCAACAAAAAGAAGGCCTACCTAACTCTCAGCTCGGGCCCTCACACTTTTCCCCTAAGAGCGAAATAAACACAAAGTGTATCCTCATGAGAGGGTTGTGCTTGCAATGGAAGAGACAAGAAGCGCTAGAAATGAGCTTATCTGAAGGTTCTTCACAACGAGGAAACGTATGATGATACGCGTAATTTGCAAGTCCAAACCAAAAAACAAACGGTACGACCGACGCGCGAATCACTGCCACAATTTCACTGATAAAGAACCGGACGGACGCACCCAAAGCATGTTTTTCAACTCACCCGACAGACACCGCCCAACTCCGAACCTTACTCAATAATTCCCTATTAATGACAGCATTTGAGCATTCACAGGCACTACATGCAGTTCCAAACAAAGGTAAAAGTGCCTGTAAGTTCGTATAAGTGCCGTCAGTGTCATAAGAACTACCTGCTGTCCCCGGGGAGAGGCCGGGATGAGATCTTATTAGCGAAAATTACAGTTTCACGGGTGATTCAAGATCGCAAGGATTGGTCATTGCTTGGCCAAAACCCTCAGCTTTGGACTTTTCCCAATAAAATTCCAAATTCATTACACAGACAACTCAGCAACTGACGACCAAGCAGAGGCGCTCATAGTCAAACTTTATCAGAAACAATAATGAGAACACGTGATCATTAGTCCACGTTTTTCATGTTTTTATTTTTCGAGTTTAATATCTACGACTATTTTTATATGTTGTAGTTTTCTTTGATGTGTTTTACTTTTAATTAACTAGTTTGTTTCGTTTTATCACAGAACCTGTAACGAAGATGAAACGATGATTTCGAAACGTTCAATTTTTTATTCATTTAGACCAGTGGTTCCCAACCTTTTTGTGATCGCGTCCCACTTGGAGGTCCCGTACGGTCTCCGCATACCACCTGGTTCCAGAGAAACTAAACTCGATCAGACATCACTTTATTTCCATACTTGTGCAAGCAGAACACGTAAATCAACTAAAAGAACAACTCAATGCTAGGGATGTATTTGCTTCTCCCCCAGCTGGTCAATGCAGGGCCTGACTTTGCTCACAGCACATCGGAAATCATGCCCGCGCGCAGCAAAACGGTTCCAGCTCTTCGACTTGGTCATGAAGGCTGAGAACCCCTGCACCCACTCCCACGTCGAGAAGAAAACCAGCGATATTATATATTAGTCGCTAATATGTAGTATTATTTGCATTTTATCTTAATGCGCTAAAAATTAGCACATGAAGTAGGTGAACTGTTTAAATTTTACGGTGAGCCGCTGGAACCAGGTGGGTGGCGTGTGGCAACAGTTATAAATCCTTGCCAGATTATCTTGTGTTGGGCAGTAAACATTTTCTTGAAGTAAAAAATTAACTTAAAAAATCGCTCATAACCCCGAAAGTGGTCGCGTACCACCTGGAGGTGGTACGCATACCACAGGTTAGGAACCGCCGATTTAGACTTCATAATTTTGTTAATAAAATGACTATACGTACAGTGATTTTTGCCTTGCTTTCATTTTAATAATGGAGATTTTGACCAGTAAATAAGCCCCTAGGATAGCACAGATCGGTAGCTGCCACACGTACCGCATGCCACGCCAAGACCGTCTCGCGGACAGCATGTCTGGGTTATCTCTAGTGGAGATACCGAGGGTTACCGGCCAAACAACGGAATACGATACTGCTTCCTTCACGTACTAGAAAATAATTAAACTTCAAGTTAATTTAAAAGCCACTCTCACTGCAACGAAAGTGTTCTAGAGAGACAAAGGATGAAGGCACCATTTAGTATGGAGTTCAGTGAACGTTGAATCTATGCACAAGGCGTGTTCCCACACGACGTACTGCACGTATAGAAACGGTAAATTGAGACAAAAGTTTATGAAACAAGATACAAATTGAAGAAAATATAAAGTTCTTGGAAAAGGACAGTAGTGAACTAAAAAAAAGAGAGTCCTTGACAAAACAGAAAACATTCAATTTCAGCAAAAGGAAGGCCTACCTAACGTTCAGTGCGGAACTTCACATTTCCCCGCTGGAAGCGCCAATACACAATAGTTGGATGCCTGGTGGGGCAAGTTAGCAGCAGCTGATGCTCGGAGCTGCTTCTCAAACGACGTGCATTCGAGGCAATGAATTAAAACCATTACAAGTCGCTTTAGTTGCTCTAAATTAACGCACGGAAACGGCCGGAACAACGAGCTCAAAAATTCGGTTGGACCACTAAGAAATGAGAAAAAATTGCAATTAAACGCCCAAAAGTTGTTGAGTCAGTTAACGAAAAGGTGCGGCGTACATATGCTCTAGCTCTAGTTCACCGATTTTTTTCACTCATTGTATCCAATATTCATGTCATGAATGCTGTTAATAATCCCGTTGTTGAATCAACCATGGCATTAAGTCCATAATACAAGCTACTACTCTCACCGCGACAAATACTTCAGAAACATTGAAAATAAATCTTCTGCACGCGAACAGAGCTCCATAAGAAACATTAAAATGGACCCGTAACTAAGCGAAGACCTGTTCCACAGCCAACACCCCAGGTTTTGGTTAGACAGAGCCGCACTCTACACGTTCAGTGTGACGGGCAGAGATGACAAGGGTGCATCACGGAACGCACTACCCAGAGTTCGACAGGGCCACACTCCACACGCTCAGCACGACAGGCCGAGACGGCAGGGAAGGTGCAGCACGAGACGCACTGTATCGCTAGACGGACCGGACCGGTCGCTCGCGCCCGACCAGTAGAGCAGGTCGCGCTGACGCCACTTGATACAAGCATGCTCTGCGGCCGCTGCTCCACTTTCAGATACCAAATTATAAAGCATTCGCATGAGACACCTGTGATCCCTCCCAACAAGAATGCTCCGTGCGCCTGCTCTGTTTCGGATCCAAAGTGGCTGTGCAGCTGATTTGAATTCGAAACTGAATGGAGGATTTGAATTTGCAACTAATTGGATATTTGCACGCCAGTCAAGAAGGCAGCTCGTGCAGCACCAGAGGTAACCTCATCAATGTTCGGTAAGCAAGCACGTTCATCGCGTTTCCACGGTTGGTTTGGTTAGCTTGTAAGTAGCACAATAGGAAAATCGACTTTACTGCACGAATACATTTTTACTTTTCCTAAACAATCCGAAAAATACAATTACACGATATTTCACCTCGTATGGTAACAATTATGTTTTAAAAAGGTCGCGAAACAGCTTAAATTATCTGAATTATGAGCGATTTACCTATTGACACACAAATAGCCCAACACGCGGTGAACGTGCTAGGAGGCTAAAATTCTGACCAGGCGGAGAACTTACAAAAACCAAAGAGATAATGGAAAACATTTTCATTATTTTGAGTCAGGGCAACGTTCTTCCTTTCCTAAGGTGGAATGAATTACCGACACCAGCCCCAGCGTTATCGATTCAGGTTACACCACAATTTGCAAACATTGTTCTCCCTCATTGATAGTTGAGGAAAAACGTCTATAAAAGTATGGGCATAATTCGGGGACATTCCACTGTATGCTCGTCATTATCAAACTACAGTTTGTGCCACATTGAGTGAAACATGACAAAGATGTAGCCCTATTTGCACTATAAGAAATAGAATTTCAGTATCAATTCGTCTCTAGCGGGAAAAAGAAACATCGAAGGATTCTTTTGGAAACAAAATTTGAGATGAGAAGAAAGATCAACGCAGAGGCTTGAGTCATACGTCGATTGCACGATGGGATGACCCAAGCCATTTTTTTATAGAATATTCGTCCGCCGTAGTGGCACAGATGACAGCGTCAGCTGTAAGTTGACTTGGGTGCACTACGAGCTGTACACTCAGAAGAGCTTAAACTACCAGCATTACCGCTACAGCAACACGAATTGTTTTAAAATCCCCCCCTGAGGTCCGTTACAGAGAAAATAAATCTCAAACAGTTGACATATTCCAGCGAAAAACTACGGCGACTCGGCTATGGTTGTAACGGTATCACTGAGCACCACCAATCCAGCCAAGCACACTGGCGAAGTCAGACAGAACTCCTTCCTATACATACCTATTCCACAATCCCACGCATGCAGCGTTGCTCAGAGGCTTTATAAATCCCTTTGAGGACTGTAAATTGGCAAGACTTGTTGGAGGAAAATCTCGTTCAGAGCACTCACCGCCAGGAAGATTATTGGCTCTACAAAATGAAAGTTTTAGCTCACCAACACAGCAACGCTTTGGAAACACAAGAAAGAACACAGGACCACATACACAGCCACGTGAAGCTCATCGTGTACTCATACAGCCATGACGTCACCGCCCCAAAATGTTGGTCGCATTCGCGCATCTCTGGGATTGCCTCATTCGCTTCGAACCCGCCGCGTCCTACTGTAATATCCTTTGTTTTTTTGACGTGAAATGCCGGAGTAGGAAAGTCTCGACCACTCTATGGAAACATTAGGAAGACTTCAAGCGGGGAGGGGATGATTGAATTGAATATGTATGGTGTGTAAATAAATGTGTATGTAACATGTACTGTGTGCTCTTAACACAGCGACGTGAGCCATATTTGGTCACTGAAGGAGCTTTCATTATGCTACTGATCAACCAGTAATCACAAACTTAATTTATAAAAATACTTGAAATGAATTGAAAATATGATCCAGTTAATGTTTGGTATTTTCAACATTGCTTACTACAAATAACTAAATTTGAATTGAATATTTAACACATTCATTGCGGTATGACCCACCGGTGGGTCGTAGTTAGGTTTTTCCTGCTGCGAAACGACCCATCGATGGGTCGTTTGGAAAAATTCTAACAACCTTTCTAAATTACTGGTATTTAACAGGCCCAGTTAATGTTTGGTATTTACAAATTTGCTTATCACTTTTGACTTTAAAATTAAGTTGAATTTTGAACTTCAGTTAAACCCATCGCAACTAACGTGTTAACTTCAGTTTTACGAGCCGCAGTCAAAGTGTTAAACATAGCTACTTCAGCAGACTTGTTCATTCAATTAAAAATGATATTCAACACTATATCGTACCGATACTCATCTCAAAACACGATTCAAGGAAAAACCCAACTGACAATTTGGCATTCCCAACATATTTCTGAGATATGATCTGAGTTTCATTATGTAGCATTGACACCGAAAGGGAGCAAATTTCAGTGTTAGGTGGCTCCTGCCAGAAAATAAATTCATAGTGAATCTCTGTTTAAAGCGTAGTCGCCTTGTTGGTCTCTTGAAGCCAAAACCCCAAAACTGTATTTTCCTTCAATAAAATTTAGTTACAGAGAACACTGGTATTTGTGCTGGGTTGCTAGATGCTGAGACTGATCCCATGGTCTCTATACACTACTAATTACAAAATGTTGTACAAGCTTTCAATTCACTAAACCAAACAGGAATGATAAAAACTAAAGATCAGATACTTCTAGAAAAGAACATGCTAAAGCAAAGAAAAAGAACCAATAAATTGATTTGACTACATTTCATTAGCCTATGATCCTTATAAATGAAGAACATGTTGTCTGCAAGAATGGAAAGAAAAAGAGCCAACAATTGCTCAGACTGCATTCCATTAGCCTGTAAATCTAGATTGAAGCTTCTGCTGGACCTACATGATGCTCTATTCTGGTCTCAGTGAACTGACTATTGATTTCAACTTCAAAAAAAAATTACTGAGTATTTTTTGCACAATTATTGCTAAGAAATAAGCAACTCAAGGAGCACACAGAACTATCAATACAACAGTTCTCAAAAGTTAGGATTTTGTAGTCATCAAATATCACTTACAGCAGAACTCTACAAACTTACAATACTTCTAAAACGTCTTAAGAGAGGATCTGGTTTGAACTACTGTTTTTCCATGTGACCACAACCTTCATTCAATTCTCATGTGTTTTTTATTTGCTTTGAACCTGTGAGAAGATTGTTTTTTATATTGAATTTCAGTGCATGTAACACATGATAGAATATGGAAAATATGAAAATGCTTTGTGTTAATTGCTCTTCAGGAAGAAAAGATTGGGTGCACAGCATAGTCCATGCAACTTGTCATCAAAATATGAGGCATTCAATGTAAGACGATCATGATATTTTCTTATATACTTCAGTATATTTTTTCACACATCTAGGTTCCACTTGTTATTGCTTTCTGTCATGTATGCTAAACATTCTTAACAACCAACACAAATAACCTTCTAATCTGTTTATTTTAACAATAAGTTATACTGAATTAATCCTTCAAATGCATACTATCTGAATAATACTATGGTCTAATTTTACTAGCCACTACTTTGGGTTAGAATAAATTTTTCTTGTTGCACCAAACCACCTACTTTTGGTAATAGCTGAGATCAAGACTGACTTGGACAGCACTTGAATGTATGGTCTTTAATTGCAGAACAGCCAATGATGGAATAATCTGACCAGTCTCAGAACTGCACAGTAAGCTTTGAGAATTTTTTCAATTTTTCACCGAGGGGCATCCTCCTGCATCACAAATGGCAATGACTGACTGAAAAAGATGTCTGGATAAAGGATATGAATATTTATTTAATTCCAATTGTTTTGTTCTTTTTGCCTACCAGTAGCTGAATCCTTGCTTACACAATTTTTTCACACTCATTTTTGGTTCAACAGATTGTTAGCAGAAAGTAATTATTAATCTTAACAATGCGTTCTCTGGGTGCTTTAAAGAATTGTCCAATGCCTTTGTTTCTTGTTATTCCATAATTTATTATCCACTTTCTCATGGAAAATTATGATTTTTGCTCTCCTTAGGTACAGCAGTCTTTTTCTTCTTGGCACAACCCAACTGCATCTAATATCTAAAGTAAGACCATATTGGTCTCACTTGAGCGTCCAAGTGAGCTGTTATTAGTTTACCCCAGACAATATCAAACAAAAGTGCTTATTTAATTACATTATAGTTACACAGCAAAGAATTAATTTGAGAACATAATACATCTGAGTAAACAGAGTTAATTATTTACCATGTGAGTTGAACACATGAATAAATTAATTTAGAAGCATTCCAGGGTAGATTAAATCCAGATTCTTACTATTAGGGCAGATGACATACGTCCAGCATACGAGTACACAACCTTTTAATTCAAAAACTTTTTCTTTTGAAGAGAATGCTCATATTTTTTTTTTAACAATTATTCTAACACTATAAATCTCAAGTATTATCAAGAAATATAGGCATCTAGTAAAAAAACACGAGTGATTAGTGCATAGATCATACCAGCATTTTTAATGTAGATGAAGAAATATCCATACTATCTGAATCTAACTTCACAGACTACCAGTATCTATTTTCTTTAGTTTCCAAGTTTGCCAGTCAAATTATAATGAAAGCATTTAAATATATCAAAAAGAAGGGCTGCACAAAACACAGAAACAAAATCTTCTGTTTATTGAAAAGCTATCCAATAGTCATATGAAAAGAATAAAAAATTATTTAGCAGCGGACACCTGGATCAGCCAAAGAAAAGTTACCAAGCCTATGGCCAAATTAAACAGTTATCAGGCCAGGTTATAACCAAAACTGTTACAAAGACTAGCAGCCAATGAAACTTTTAAAGGCTATGTAACTAATAAGATAGTTGTTCGAAGTTAGTGATGTTTGGGATCTCAGTACTAATACTAATATTCTAACCTTAAAGAATACACAAAAGCCTACTAGGGTAATTCATCAAATATCGAACAGAAACTACGTGTGTCTAGAAACAACCTTCATAAATCGGTAACTTTTGCTCTGAATAACTGTTGCGGGCCTCAAGATTATTCTTGAACAGTTGCTTTCTAGTTCTGTGATGTCGCTTTAAAGACAACGTAGGTTGTTGGAATTTATTTATTGTTCTAAAAATTTAATTCTTTAATAACATAATTTCATCAATATCGAACATGAATCGAACAAGAATTTTGATTCGAACAGGATGGTTTGTCAATTAGTTCTCCTCGTATGGAACATTTGTTAGACTATTAGCACGCCACATATGGTTTGTCTATTAGTACGCCTCGTATATTTTGTCCATTAATATGCCTCGTATGGTCTATCTATTTGTACACCTCTGATAGTTTGTCTATTAGTACACCTCGTATAGTTTGTCAATTATTATGCCTCATATGGCTTTTCTATTTGTACACCTCTGATGGTTTGTCAATTAGTACTCCTCGTATGGAACTTTAGTTTTAGGACGTCCTATATTAAGAAACTTTTTAAAACCCAATATGTTGACATGCATCTCATGTGGCCACTTGGAAAATAAACGTTTTTCTTTCATTCTTTTTTTTCTTTGGTGCACTGGCTTTTCTTGGAAATGCTCGCGGTGGCACAGCAGTTAAAGGATCGGACTTGTATGTTGGAGTCGCGGGTTCGTATCCCGGCGCTGGCGCTGCGATTTTCCCCGTTGGGTATAAGGGAAAGCTCAAGCACAATACCCCACTTGACCCAGGTGTCGGAAATGTGTACCGCCTTTACGGGGGAACCGTCATGGTGTCCTATATATAGTGTTAGTAATAAGACATTTGAAAAACCAATGCTTAAGATCATTTGTATCAGGCTTGATTGGAAATAAAGCATCTCAAAGATGCCGATGTTTGTTTTGTTTGTTTGTTTGAAATAACTGTCTCATTACTTATTTTCAAGATGCATTTGAATGGAGAGTTATCAAAATTTGAATATGATGTCGATGTTTCATTTGCAGTGTTTGTTGAACCATCATTGTGATCATCAACCTGTGTGACCTTTTTTGGAGTAGAGTGTAAAGCACTCGTCAATGAATTATTATTGATGCTTGCATAAATTTTCTTGGCAAGGGATTGATCATCAGTAAATGTAGCCAGACGAATCATTGATGATCTTGAGGGCCTTGGAACACCAGCAGCTGATTGGTAGCCCCCCACCAGAATTCCCACCTTCAACTATTCAATGTTATTATCAAGCGTTAATACAATATTTTAATGAAATAAAACAGGCGTTCAATAGATCGATTGAGTTATTTAAAAGAATTAAGAATCGAAAAGCCTTGTTCGAGGCATAAATTCATGATTTTTAAGGAATTTTGATTCGAACACCTTTGTTCAGTATTTAATACTGACATGAAAAAGGAACTGAATGTCGAACATGGAATAATTATCAAGTTTTTGGTGGAAAAGAAAAAAATACAGCAACAGAACATCATATGACAACACTACTCTCTAGTTATGACGGGAGGTTGACGGTGACCCAACAACAATTAAACCGTCGCAATTTTCCCGAGGTGCGTAAGATTTTTCGAGTGAAAAAATTCGACCAATTTGTAAGGGTCGTACAGAAAATGCGTTCGCAACCGCTGGTAGCAGTTTGCAGCTCACACAAATGAGTTTTTATCACTCAAATAGGAGTTTTAGATGTAAGATCACTGGCACTGAGCAAGTTTGGATGCTTACTAAATTTATTACGCGCACATTTCCAAAGTTGTTCGATAATCAGTTCAGTTCGATATTTGATGAATTACCCTACATGAATTATTGTTATAATCTGATCTACTACAAAAAAAAACACTATTTGTACAAGTTTTATTTCCAAGTCCTACTTCTACAAGTTAAAAAAAATAATTCCCAATAAAACTCATGGCACAATATTTATTAATTCTGTTTTAACCATCCAAAATAACTTAAATACTCTTTCAATTTGCAAAAATTTCAATGTTTGTATAACAAATATTAGCTGAAAGAGAAATAAACAAGATTTTAGAATAACCAGGAGTACAGTGAATTATCCAGTTGAAGCATTATTAACGAAAGGTAGCATCCATTCTTTCCACATCAAAATTATCGTCGAACTTGTCTAAAGCATTTCACAGACAAAGGTGAAAAAATGTGTTAAAATAAAAAAAACACATTATCAAGCTCAACACATCTCATCTGGCGCAATCTTACCCAAAACTCTAGCAACAAAAGCCCTGCTCGGAGATATCGGAGCGTCAAAAGCAGGAGATTTGAACTGTAGTTCGCCACATTTGGCGAAGAAAACGCAATGCAACTTTAGTCACTTATCCAAATCAATGAAAATTAAGAATGAAAAATGAGGTAAACTTAATTTTTCCACAACCTACCATGAAGATTGACAGTGCAAGTAGTATTGTTGCCACGGTCAAGCACGACTACACTTGTAGCAGGAGCCGCCATAGCTGGACTCCACCTCTCACGAGCTCGACCCCAACAAGACTGGAGAGATTCGACTCTCGAGGCAATTTCTGGGTCCTTGGGAGCAAAAGCATAGAATAACTACCGAAATTTTTGCCTAAAGATGCCCATAAACTGCCCAAACTTGGCAATATTTATTGAAACATTTTTAGTGAATCAAATATGATTCACTCACACTACAGCTTTGAGAAAAGGCAAAAAATGTTAGAATTACGAACGCGACGATACATTCGAAGGAATTTTTGTGAAGACAGACGTATCTGAACGTGTCTGTTGTGCGTTCAATTAATGATTCGATTCTACAGCATGGTAGACAGTGTTTCTTTACAGTGTGTGTATTTATCATATTGTAGGAAAATGTTAATTTAGTGTGTTTTCAAGCTAACTTACTCTAGGGCAGGAATTTCATGAAGCATTTTGCTGTCATTTAAACAGTGAACAGCTTTTTGTTCCTTCCGAATAATAAATTATTACAAGGTTGTACGTATAGCTGGGGAAATGTTTTACGTAGGAATATAGTTCCGTTTTTGAATATATGATCTCAAATCGACACTCTAGCGCCATGTAGGTGACAACTTATCCTTTAGTGCTCGCGATAGCCATGTGCTAAATGTTCTGCCGCCGTGCGGCAGAGACCCGGGTTCGAAACTCGACGCTGGCGGTGGCGATTTTCTCTGTTGGGTATAGGAGAAAAATTCCAAGCACAATACCCCACTCTACCCAGGTGTCTGAAATGGGTACCGGTCTTGACCGGGGGAAAGCGTCATGGCGTCTTGGCGTTAGTTATAAGGCATTTGAAAATCCAATGTACAAGGTGATATGTATCAGGCTTGATTGGAAATAAAGCATCCGTAGATGCCTTCATTATTAAAAAAAAATTAGTGCTGTTTAGCACTCGCTCATGTTGGCGTACAAAATGTTAATATCAGATTATTGAGAATCAACTTTCTCTTCAGGAGTCTTTAACACTTATATCGATAAGTAATTCTTTCACATGCCTAATTATAGTTAAATGGTGACGCATAGTGCCAATATTTGCGATTGCTCTGTTAGTCATCGAATTGATGGTAAGGTTAGTTTTATGTGAAAAATTTTCAGAGGTAAATTAGAGCGCCGCATTTTACGGGCTAAGTTTATCGTAAGCGTAAAGTCCTTTATATATTTTTTCCCATGTATTCTTACTCACGCTAATTAAGGAATACGGTTTCGATTTCTTTCCCGTTGCAGCAACTGCGTGTGCGTAGTAAAGAGCAAAATTTCTAAGCCAAAACTTTTCAAAATCAATTATCAGTTACAGAATGTAAATTAATATTTAATTCAGGTAGGAGCTTCCCTTGAAATAAAATATAGATCGTTCAACCACCGACTGAGCTGGTAGGATACACTTACAATTTTCTGTTCGTCTTGTTTTTATTTTTTCCTGATCGCGCGGACTATATATCAGAAAGTTTGTTTTGATGCATTTTGTTTTATTCGAATGCATGTCTGATGGGCTAACAATGTTTGGTATAGAATTCATAAAAGTTAAATAAGACTTTTTTTATAATGAGACTTTGTGATGTAGATCGGAAAAAATTTCATGTGGAGGCGTTCTTTGTAGGAAAGAGCAGTATTCAGAGTCATTATTAGAAGATAAATAGAATAGGTTTCACATTTGAAACGTCCCAAAGAAAAACAAACCGCTGTTTTCTAAACCATAAAACAAACGACATAATAATCTCTGCAAAATCATAGTTAGAAATGTGCCATGATAATTTTATCAAATTTCGCACACAATAATAATAATAATAATAATTAAATCAACGACAATATCGGTCAAGGATTATTAAACCGACGCCTGGATAATTACAGTAGAGTTTTTTTCGTTGTTATGCTATGGTACTTTTGCTGAGTGCTAACGTCGTATTTCAATTCCTTCCCTGTTTCTGATAATTATTTATCCATTCAATTTCTTCTTCGTTAGCCTTGCTCTCTCTTCCCCTTCTTTCCTGTGCTCACAAAAAAAAAAAAACAGAGCGACCATCCGAGACAAGTCACGTACCTCCGTCAAGCTGAGGCGCATCGACTCCTTGAGTCAGAAATTAGCACAAGTTTCATTTCAAAGCAAACAGTCTTGAAGTAATAATTTATTCGTGTTGGATTTGATTAAGATTCAAAATCTCTAGCTTTATGGTTAACATAACCTAAATATTTTTAATATTTCAAAACAAGAGAAGCTAGAAATTTCATTCTCAACAAGCAAACATTTATGGTTGAAAAAGAACGTTCTCGTACTCATTAGATTTAATATATTTATATTTATTTAGGAATCAGTGATTCATTGTCGAAGAGTATCTTACACACACTCTTAAAAAGATATTCATTTAGCTAAATGGAAATTTCTAACGTCCATAACTCCAGGCATTGAGTAGATTTGACACCCCCAGTACATTGGTGGCAACAAAGAAGCAAGGTACACACAGGTAACTTCACAAAGTATACTCTAGTGAATTTTAGCAGAATCACCTTATAAAGAGTGTGTAGGTCATTTACGCAATCGTGCATATTAATAGACAACGATCCTAAAAGATTAAAATTAGTTCAATTACGTTCAAATTACATGCAAATAGTTCAAATTCAGATTTTTTCTCAAATCACTGTTCGTAAACAAAAACAGCTTCACGCTCGGCAGATTAGCCGTGTTTCTTTTTTTGGAAAGTGCTCAACCCTTTCCTCCCTCTCGCCTCCACCCGAGTTACTCGCTTATTCCAGGAGACACCGACTGAAATGCCATGAACTTTAGTTACTTTTCTATTCTAGTCGTGACCACTTTGAAATTAGCTACCATTTATTCGTGACCACTTAGATCATTTTAAACCAAATGCAAGACTGGACCATTTAGATCACTAAATAATCAATCCTAGGAGTAACAACTGAAATTCCAAGAACTTGATTGACTCAAATTATCTAGCCGTGGCAATTTAATAATTAACTAACAATAATTAAATAATAAATTTAATAATTAAATTTAATCCATCTTCCAACGACCAATTAGGAATTAATTAACCTTTCCAGGTATTCATAGACGAACCCGTGTGGTAATTTCAGAATGAAATGTACACATCTGTTCACGAGGCTAGTACTAGGGCAATTTACCAATATTAAGAGCCATCTTACAATTAAGTACATGACTGTGCAATGCTAATATTCCCATAGAGTACGAGAGAGCTCATAATTTACTCTGGTTGCACAATTTGTGAGGACTTCCAATTAAACACCATTTCAACTTTCGTGGGTTTCATTTGTTCAATCCAGTTCCCTACCGACTCCCAATTTAAAGTCTCCGTTTCTCTCATTGTCTGGGGAATTTAACTCTATTACACGCTAGTGATTAATTTATGTTCAATCAAGGAGCTTGTGCACCATGACAAGCTAATATAAATTTACTTTGGTAACAAATTGGCTTGGTCAAATAAGCTAACTCGTTCTTTTGAAAAGTTCAGTTTTCTCTGTACAAGTGTTACCATTTTTGAGAGTAGTTGTAAAATCAAATTGAAGAGGCTTGAAATGTGTACGAATTGAGTGTCAAAATCAAAAACATTTACTGAAAGCACACGTAAGATAGGACATAAACCGTTTTCCCAAAAAAGACTATATGTTCAGTCAATTTTTAAGCGGCAATCTATCATCACGACTATGGAAAACATTTCACACGTACATCATGTAACTCCTACCGCTCTTTCAGCTCTCCAATTCTGATAAGTTTTACTTTATTAGACGTTTATCTCATAAAAGAAACACTTGCATAGTTCAATGCCTAGTAAACTAATATATTAAATACCTGCAAACAAGTGCTGATGCAAAAATGAATGAATAATGGAAAACTGAGAAATAAACTCTGGATTTCTTTCGAAGATCCGCGAGATGTCATGCGAATACAACTGGCCAAAGTACAGGACAAGGAAGTTTACCTTACGATGGACTGGAATAATTCTTTAAAACTCGTCTGAGTGCTGAGAGGAAGAGAGATGAAGGAGTGGCTACGAGGTTATCGTCCAGTTGCAGCTCCACACGAATAAAAATAAAAGTGACAGCTTTTGAGGAGAAAATTCCTAAAAAACTGGTTGAGCATCGCTGTGTTGTCGCCAGGATCCTGTTTATTACCAGATTGGTGGGGTTTGCATCTATCTAATTATACGGAGCAGGCAGAGAAGTGGCCAATAATTCCTTAACAAGCGCCTGGTAACTACTACGCTGTGTGATGAGTTCTCCTTTGATGGGCGCTTGAAAAATTCTTTAAAATGTTAGCCTTCAGAATATTGCCGCAGGATTGTGCGAACTCAGATCGATGTTTCATGTTACTATCGCTAACATGTTATTGCTCACACTAGAACTCCATCACGCGGTGGAGAGCCCATTACTAAAGAAAAGATGAAACGTTTTCCAAGATCCTGTTTTTGTGTTTTTGTCATAGGACGTATAAAAATTGAAAGTCTAGTGTGTTGTTAAGCTTGATGAAGAATAAAAATAAGGTAAATTAGTATGATACAAAATCAAGTTATGTTTCTTATTGGTTTCCGAGCTTTAGCATTCCAAAATCAAGGCCGACGAGTATTTTATACCGTACACGCCCTGGTGTATTTATTAAGCAGATAATATTTTTGTTTCCATGTGAATATAAATTCAAGGAGCGAATTTGACGTTCTTAAATTTCCTAGAATGCCAAATAAATTAAATGAAAAATACAGTACATACATGATCGAGAGCATTTTGATAAATCAAGTCGGCCACGCACTGTTTAAAGTGGATACCTCAACACTGCATAAGTTAATGATAGCAAATTTTTTTTTTAAATAGTGATTCATCAATGTTGAAATTCAGTCGATCTTCTTTCGTCAGTCGCCCTGACTCTGGAATATATGATACCCACAGAACGTGTGATACCTTCTTCAGAATAAGAGCTTAGGTACGCAGCACAGATACACGAGTCAACTACTGTGCTTTAAAAAGATCATTAATTTTACCTCTCTTATATAGTTTTCGCACAGTTACAAGGCACGAATATAATATCAATTTTCAGGATGGATCAGACGTTCAAAAAAATAAACGAAACCATCAATACTTATGAGTACGAACTTGAATGATACAAGCGCCTCACCAAATATTAGTTATGAGAGAACTTGCTCATTGCATTGTGAAATTTTGCGCTCGCAAGAGAATATCTTTAGTGTGGGGTAAAAAATTGTCCACACGAGTATCTCAATACTGGTGTCTTGTGGGTACGTAAATGATGCCGCCATTTTTGACGGCTTGAATGTAGTTTATGGGATATTTTTTAGGCTCCGATAACTTTTTCAAAAGTAGTGCTACTCTTTTTATTAACACTGTTTTGAATAATCATGCTCAACGCTAAGTCTTATTAATTATTTTACACGCATCTGGTAATAATGTTTTCTGCTTAATACCAACCAGGCAAGCAGTAGCTTCAACCCAAACTTATATTGCAGAGTTTAATATTCTCGTAAAAGGAATGGAATATTAGTTGCAATAATTTTTTTTTGTACGCCTTTACAGAGAGTGTTTATTGAGCAGTCACGTAGGGGTGCTTTGAAATTATTACGAACACGGGGGAACGAAACATTTAAATTCACAGAGAATTAGATCTGTAAATCCGAATAGAGTTTTATCTTAGATACTCCCTGTTAACGGTTGCAAGCTGTGCCCTCTCTAAAACAAAACTTTAGAGCGTTTGGAATACATATGTACTAGTGTGCTAGTATTGTCATAGATGTCAATGGTTGATATAAGTTATTTTTAAAATAACCTTTTGAAGGTTGTAAATAACGCTAAATTTACAGGCCTTGAAATATGTGGGAGAATCGCAATTTTGCATTAGAATTAATTAAATATTATGTGGTGTTAATCTAACAGTAAACAAACACCATTCTTTTTATTATTCAAAGAAACTAGTTTTGTTATCGAAAAGTGAGAAGCCTGATCTACCGCAGGTTTGGTAGGAGCAAAAATTGCAAATACACGTGTTTACTCAGGATTGCGAAAGGATTGTGATGGCACTGTTGAACGTATGCGTAACATCATGGATGCGTACATGCAGGCCACTTACATGGCCAGAACACTACCCACATCGAATAAGTTTTGCTGAAATTTTTGGAATTTATTTTTTTAGAGTGCAGTTATACCTATCCTTTACGTACGTATTTCATTCCGCGGTTTTTATAACGGGAAAAGTTCTTTAATTTTTATATTTTTTCTGATCAGTGTACCTCGCCTTCGAAATGACGTCGTCATTACAGTTAGAGCAATAATTCCTTCCAGAAACTGCTTCCAAATAAACTGTTTCAATCCGTATTTTTTCTGCTCTAGCTTCATTCAATTTTTCATAGATATTTTCCTCATGCCAATCAGCATGGATAATTTAAATTAAAAGATAGAAATTTGCGGTCATTACGTACTGTTCGCCGGCACGGGCAGACCAAGCAAGCAAGCAAGCACGCAAGCACGCAACAAACGGTGAATTTTCAATATGGATTGACGTTGAAATTACACGGCTTGGTCCCTAGTCTGCTGATTTTATGCAGTTCTCTTCAAGCGACAGCAGGCGTTAATGTATACTCATATGACGAGCACTTGAACAATGGACACGCGAGATGGAGTGTGGTTAATCGGGCGAAGTTATCGCGAGTTGCATAATTTTGAGAAAGAGGAATGAAAAACATTCCGCTGCAATGAAACTCGCTCTGCTAGAAAATACCTTCTGTATAGATTCTGAAGTGTTTAATGAGTGGGCTGCAGTCTTTCACTTTCTCGGACAGGCACCGCTCATATTTTAGGAATGACTGGAGGTAAAATATCGAACTGCTGAACATAACACACCGTACAGCAAAATATGTGAAGATATAAAATATAAATCGCTAAAGAATTGAATGTAGCTCGAATGATGCCAAGTAATGTCTCATCCGCCAATTCAAAAAATTAAAACTGTCCTGAAAACAAGTCCACTTAGGGATTTTATTGTAAAAATGGGCAGTGTTGACCAGAATAAGTCATTGCAATCCAAGACATATCTTCTACGCTTGAACGATGCCAGTGCGTGGTTCGAAAAGTTTTCCTTCTATCTTTTTCCAAGCAGTGTTCGGCTTGTTATCTTCTTGCTAAAATTTACTGGGAAGATTCGATCTTTTCAGTCCACGTAATATGGAGAGAGATTTGCTGCCTAACCAGTGAGCATAAAAATTGCCATGTAGCAACCAAAAAGTAAAAAAATGTAGAACACCACCTTATGATATTTCAAATAGCGAATAGTCTTCTAGCGGGTAGATCGACTAAATGGCGAATAGATAGATTATATAAATGATAAATTGATTAAATAGTGGATAGATTAACTAAATAGATGATAGATTAACTGACTGACTAAAAGCGTGTAAGGGAACTCAGTTCGAAAGTGAGAGGCTGCTATTCGAAAAAGTTCTGCATATTTTGACTGCAGCTAAAATTGTCTGATATTTCCTTACGGAATTTGAAAACTACTGCATGGTATCTTCAAAGTCAGATTACCCTTTTTCAAGTACATGATCAACATTGTTGTCAATTTTATGAAGCTGAATGAAGGTTTTCATTGCAGTACAAGTTAGCTGGCTATTTAACGATTATACTTTCATTCAATGCTTTGTGACCAGTAAGCATTCAATTTCAAATGAGAAGTTCAAAGTCAGTACATTGATTTTACTGTTTCAAAATAAGATTACATGGCTATACTGATCCGCGTCATTTTTTTCCTATCCCAAAATGTAAATAAATGAACAAATAAGTAAATAAGAATAAGAATAGATGAATGTAACATAGGACTTGGGATGTATAAACCATTCACTTGTTAGATTTTAGTTAATGAAAGTACTTAATACGTCGACTGCTACGGGTTAAACTGAAGTTCAGTATTCAACTCGAATTTAAATTCAAAAGTTGCTCAAAATTTATAAATGCCAAACATTAACTGAGTCCATTAAATACCATTTTTTAAAAAAGATTGTTAACATTTTTTCAAGCGACCCATCGATGGGTCGTTTTGCAGCAGAAAAAACTTAGGTACAACCCAACGGTGGGTCGTTCCGCAGTTAATGCGTTAAAGGAGAAAATACTTTGTTGTTCCTCTTCGGTAGCCTCTTGGTGCATAGTTAAAAGAGTAAAATGAGGCCACAGAAAAATCGAGTTTGAAGACGATCGTCTAACACAACTGGAAAATAATGCGCGCTGTTTGAGTTTGAAATTAACGTGATGGATAATACTTTGATGATTTCAGAATTCTCACGGCAGATTAAGAGATCAGGATTCCAATGTTACAGTGCACACCTATCAGACTATCAGGTTTTTTCCTGGATCATTAGAAGGACAATTTCAAGATCGTCAGAGATGGGCAGGCAGGTTTTGAGTAGGGCCGATGGCAAAGAGCCGGTATTTCTTTCCTCTTGGGGAAAACTTCTAAATATTCTAAACAAAAATATTTATATTTATATATTTGTTAACTACTTAAATACTTATTCCACCATATTTAACTTGATATAGTTTTGATGTATCAAGAATCGGTCAATTAATCAGAAGTAAACCAGTACCAACCATGAAATTTTGCAGGCAAATGTCGAGGCACCAAACAAAGGCATTGAAAGGATTATGTAGGAAGTTAGAGAGTGAGAAAGCCTAGTATTTACCTTATTAATTAATTTTAATGCTATAAGAAGAAGAAGAAGTATATATATATATATATATATGTACATATAAGGTTAACCTAATATTAATAAGGTTCTCTGGACCAATAGTTAAGAAATAATGACCTCCAGAACAGGAATATAAGGATAGGTTGCAGAAATATAAGCCATGTGTATGGGTCATTTCTATTGCTTTCCTTTCTTTTTTTAAAGAAAAAAGCATTCGATGTCACTAGTGCTCTGCTTGGTCCCCCCACTTCAAGGGTTCGATTGCAAGCAAAAATGTTAGAGTAGTAGTAGTAGTAGTAACATAGGTTTGCTAGCGCTTCAGCTATTCAAACTATTTCGCACCGAAGGTCAAAAATGTTAGAACTTCTCTACTTGGAGGCTTACTCGTATTACACAATGACCTAAGCCGAATACAGGATTTAGAGAATAAGAGTATGAAAATAATCTTTAAAAGGTTGGAAAGATGACATTCAAAAAATGAACGAACTTTTTGGTCAACCCAATAATTTAAGGAGTCCGTAATTTTTAACCCACCTCACTCTCATACATTGTGTCGTGTGCTAGCATAAAAATTTATTTCTGCATAAATATGTTTCAGACGTGTGCGTTATTGTTCAATCCTTTTTGCCAGTTATTTGTTGGTGAATCTTTTTTCAATGCCCCAAAAAATCATCTATGTCGGGATATTTTGGGTCGCGATTTTCTAAATTGGTGATGCGGTGAGCATGTTCACTCCGCTTTATGCACGCCGTGATCCGAGGATATATTTACGCACTGAACTGTTAACCTGCTGCACATGTTCTGTTATATATTCTCATTCAGCTGACCTTCTACTACGAGTGTTTGTCATTGGGCAACCGCGCAGGCTCACACATAAACGGAATGTGATGGTCCTTGTCTTTCCTCAGCTGTTTTGATTTGGGTCTTTCTTTCCTCAGCTGTTTTGATTTGAGTCTTTCTTTCCTCAGCTGTTTTGATTTGAGTCTTTTTCCTCAGCTGTTTTGATTTGGGTCTCTCTTTCTTCAGCTGTTTTGATTTGAGTCTTTCTTTCCTCAGCTGTTTTGATTTGAGTCTTTCTTTCCTCAGCTGTTTTGATTTGAGTCTTTCTTTCCTCAGCTGTTTTGATTTGGGTCTTTCTTTCCTCAGCTGTTTTGATTTGGGTCTTTCTTTCCTCAGCTGTTTTGATTTGGGTCTATCTTTCCTCAGCTGTTTTGATTTGAGTCTTTCTTTCCTCAGCTGTTTTGATTTGAGTCTTTTTCCTCAGCTGTTTTGATTTGGGTCTATCTTTCCTCAGCTGTTTTGATTTGGGTCTATCTTTCCTCAGCTGTTTTGATTTGGGTCTTTCTTTCCTCAGCTGTTTTGATTTGGGTCTATCTTTCCTCAGCTGTTTTGATTTGAGTCTTTCTTTCCTCAGCTGTTTTGATTTGAGTCTTTTTCCTCAGCTGTTTTGATTTGGGTCTATCTTTCCTCAGCTGTTTTGATTTGAGTCTTTCTTTCCTCAGCTGTTTTGATTTGAGTCTTTCTTTCCTCAGCTGTTTTGATTTGAGTCTTTCTTTCCTCAGCTGTTTTGATTTGGGTCTTTCTTTCCTCAGCTGTTTTGATTTGGGTCTTTCTTTCCTCAGCTGTTTTGATTTGGGTCTATCTTTCATCAGCTGTTTTGATTTGAGTCTTTCTTTCCTCAGCTGTTTTGATTTGAGTCTTTCATTCCTCAGCTGTTTTGATTTGAGTCTTTCTTTCCTCAGCTGTTTTGATTTGGGTCTTTCTTTCCTCAGCTGTTTTGATTTGAGTCTTTTTTCCTCAGCTGTTTTGATTTGGGTCTTTCTTTGCTCAGCTGTTTTGATTTGGGTCTTTCTTTCCTCAGCTGTTTTGATTTGGGTCTATCTTTCCTCAGCTGTTTTGATCAAAGAATTCTTGTCACAATGTTTCAAATTTTTACTTCTAGTGTTCCGCCAAGTGTCCTGTCTTTTCTTGTTTTCCTATTTTATTCTTGTGTTTTTCCTTGATTGTTTTAAATATTAAAGTACTAATGTGTTTTTTTACGCTATTAGGTGTAATTAATAACTTTCATGTTGAGGAATTTTTGAAAAACAACATATTGACATCCTGCATCAACTTTAATATAAATACCTAATTTTTTTCTCCCAAAACATTCATCTCTCTCTCGTAACGTTCCAATTCTTAGCCCTTTCTACACAGAAGCAAAATTATTTCTCGCCGCATTCATTTTCCTGTTATTTTTAAGAAGGCTTTACGTTTACGTAAAACAAGTTTAAAAACAACCATATTTCATCCAAATCGCTACTCGTTAGTGAAGAGCGACGGTCCAGTTCAATTTCTATTCGTTGGCAGCAGCAGCATGTAACGTGTTCGTAAGCAGCAGCAGCATTACCACAGCCGCCACCGGTTAGAGGCGGTGTTCGTAAAGGAAGCTAGGGTTGTATACATTGGTACCTGGAGCATCTAAGCCTTAAATACTCTAGTTACCATTAGATAAAACCCTTTATATTCTAAGGGTTGTATCCATTAGTACCTGAAGTATCTATTCGTGCTCTCTGTGGCACAGCGGTTAAGGGATCGGACTTGCATGCTGGAAGTCGCGGGTTCGTATCCCGGCGCTGGCGCAGAGATTTTCCCCGTTGGGTATAAGGGAAAGCTCCTGCACAATACCCCACTCAACCCAGGTGTCGGAAATGGGTACCGGCTTTACGGGGGAACCGTCATGGTGTCCTATATATAGGGTTAGTTGTAAGACATTTGAAAAACCAATGCTAAGATCATATGTATCAGGCTTGATTGGAAATAAAGCATCCCAAAGATGCCGACGTTAACCTAACCTTTAACCTTCACAGGAGAACCAAATGGTAGCTTTTCATCATAACCGTCTTTGTGCTACAAAACCGCCAGATTTCGGCCATGAGCTTCCGTGAAATTTTGTCTGCGGTTTCACCAAAATTTGGTAACGAAAATGGTGAGGCATTGGGTTGATGTGCGCTCATTCTGTTGTATTTTCTTTTCGCGTACTGAAATGGTAGAAAACGCGGAATTTATGCTTGCAACCTGGCGACTAGGGTCGAATCTAATATTTTTTTCCGTTGCTCCAGTCTCATTTTGACGGAAATATCTCTATCCTTCTTTGGGAACGACTCCCTTACTGTGGTAGTAATAGCTGCTGAATTGTGTTAGAAATGCTGAACAATTCGTGATATATGACAAAATAAAATGCATAGTGATTGGACTGTTAGTTTAAGCCTCCCCAAACACACGAAAGGTGTTCCAAAGAAAGGGTGGTGGAAATCACAATCCAGTTATTATTATTATTATTATTATATAAGAAAGTTTTAGCCTCCCTTAACCACGACAAAGATGTTCAAGAGAGGAAAAAGGAAGGCACCATTTAGTATGGAGTTGAGGGAACGTGGAATCTATGCACAAGGTGCACAGAAACAGTAAGCTAGGAAAGAAGTTCATGAAACAAGAAAAAAGTTGAAGAAGAAAGTAGTAGGTGCTGAAAAACAGGACAGCAGTGAACCGAAAAAAGATGGTCCGAAACGAAACAAAAACTTATGCTATTTTAACAAAAAGGAAGCCTACCTAATCTTTAGCTCGGGC
Organism: Morinoia aosen; assembly: GCA_030386875.1. Taxonomy (NCBI): domain Eukaryota; kingdom Metazoa; phylum Arthropoda; class Malacostraca; order Amphipoda; family Talitridae; genus Morinoia; species Morinoia aosen. Next base: position 35,074,622 of record CM059577.1, read on the forward strand.
CCACACATGGTTCCCCTGGGAGCGCTAATTCCCATAGATACAATAGTTGTATCCCCCTGAGGGGATCACCATCCAGTATGGAGTAAATTAAATGGTGAACCCATTCACAAGGAGGAAGGTGTTTTCTCATACAAGATCTCCAGCGCTTAGGAACAGATTACATAAGTTAAGCCTTTAATCGTAACAGTGGCGTTCCAAAGAGAGGAAGGAGCCATTTAGCTAGGAGTTAAGGGAACTCGGAATGTAACCATGAAGTGCATAGAAATAGAAAGTTGAAAAAGAAGTTAAAACAAGCTGGAAAGTGAAAGAATGAAGCAGAAGGTAATCAAAAATAGTAAAGCAGTGAAACCGAAAACAGTTGACCTCAACAGACATAAACCCTTCTATTTCAACAAAAATACCTACCTTACTCCTAGCTCAGGACCTTACATTGTTCCCCTGGGAGAGCTGATCCCTGTACATCCGTCAGTTGTATTTCCCTTGTATGCCACAATTTCCAGCTAACCAAGTTTTAGGAAGCCACGTGAGCGGCTGGCGCAGCCTACTGGCGAATAATTAGAAGATCTAAACTACCAAAATGATATATTTTATGGGGGAATTTATCCCTCAGGTTGGCCAGAAAATTACTCGTCACCGTGGCCTGTTTTACGAAAAAGTTCAATTGAAGCTGTAAATACAAAATTTCTTCATTTTGGTGTAGATGATACACTAGGAGTTGGAAATAAAACGAACAATTCTGAGTTGTATTTTATGGCCCGAGTGAAATTTATGCGTCACGATTTTGAGATGCGGCCGTCAAAAGCTGAAGTTGAACGAATTGGTCAACTTCGAAGTCAACACACAGATAATAAATGAGATCAACTGCATCAGTGATGTGACGATGCCCAATTCATTTAATATTTACAATGTCCAAATACTTTCCCGCTGCTGCAATTACCTTCACTGAATTACAATCAATTTGCATGACTTGTTTATTGAAACCCCGTCAATTTTTCTAAGAAGACCTCACCTACACTTCTTCTACGGTGCACAGACCTATATTTCCACGCAACGCAGTCGCACATTAATGTAACAGCGAACATAAACATGAAAGAAATCCAGCATATTATGCTGTTAGACTCATCAAATTCTCGGAGCAGCACAATTATTTATTCTTGTTCTAATTTATTCCATCTTCATTTTCTCAGCTCATGATCAGAGAACGCTTGAAACGCCGTTTTATACATTTTATATTTCCATCTTTCATTTATACTTAAAATCGGAAAGTGTTCTAACGGTTGTTTCGAACATTAATATTGAGAGATGTCACTTAAACACAGCAAAATATTCCAACAGTGAGCGTCGAGCATTAAAAATTCCCGCATTTGTAGTATTTTAGCTGCGCAAGTTTTTTTCAGTTGACTTGGTTGCGTCACATGCTGAAGTACGTAGAACTTACGCCTCCAACTGTACCGAGACGAAGACTTGTACTGTTTAAAAATTATTATTATTATTATTATTATTATTATTACTATTTAACCACCATAGACGCAACGGGGCGATTCAACAGTGAATACCCATACAGTATTTGAGTGTTTGTGCAGAGATTAGAATATTCCGTTTTCCTAGGTTTCGTTTAGTCTAGCAGATTTGGTGATTAATTCATTTGTGTACATAGAGTCTTACTGGTGGTAGCTGTTACCCAATCACGGGATTCCAACAACTCACCAATGTCTTTCTGGCCGAGCGACTTACCCACGCTGGAGTCACCTCTGAACAGAGTGTTCGAGTTAACAGCACTGTGCGCTCGACCATTATTTGACTTATTTTGCTAGTGTGTTCCAAGCTTCATTTAAATTTTAGGATATAGGTCTGTTTCTGTTAGGTACCTGTGTAAAGGGCCGTTGAGGGCGGTGGTAGCAGCTAGTGTTAATATATTTACGAGGAGGTATGGCGGGGCTCCGAAATGGCGTCGTCGCTCCTCTGCAAAGGAGGGGCACTCCACAATCAAATGATTCACTGTCAATGGAACGATACAATCGTCACAATACGGGATTGGTCTTCCTTCCATTAGGTGGCCATGTGTCAATCTCGTGTGTCCTATTCGCAGACGGGTCAATATTATTTCCCACGTTCGGTTCGTTGAAGTTGCATTAGGTAGAGGATTTATGTCTCCAGTTATTAGTCTGTATTTGTTATTAGCGATGGCTTCCCATTGGTGTTTCCAGCTCAGCGTCAAGACACGCTTTACCAGGCACTTGACGTCGGGTCGGGGCAACTGGAGCTGTGCTCTTTCCGCTGCACAAGTGGCCTCCCGAGCTAGTTTGTCTACTCGTTCGTTGAGTATTATTCCGCTGTGGCTGGGAGTCCAGCAAAGATTTACTGATTTATTTAATAGAATAATACGACATTGAATCATTTGAACAAGTGGGTTTTTAGCTGGAGTATGAATGATTGCTTCAATGGCACTACGCGAGTCACTATATATTGTGATCGAGTTCTCATGTCTTGTAGCTAAGGAATTCAAAGCGCTGTAAATAGCGTATAATTCCGCTGTATAAACACTGGCATTATTACAAATACGCTGGGAATTTTGGACATTAGTATGCACGTAGGCGAATCCAACCCCTGTGGCAGTTTTTGATCCGTCTGTATATACGCCTATAGAGTTCTTGTGTTGATCTCGATGTTGTAGGAAGGATCCTCTTAGCTCATGTGCTGTCACTGAGTTTTTAGACGTTTTGTAGAGGTCTGTGCATTGTGTAATTTTCATCATCCATAATGGGCAGGGTGGAGGTACTTCCAGGAGTATTGATCTCATTGGTATACGATTTACTTTTCTTAACTGTTCAGCTCTATGTAGAAAACTTCTTCCATATGTGTTATTTTCAACATGATCATCATCGTCACTCTCTCGGTCTTCATAGTTTATCAGGTTGTGCAGAGGGTGGGATGGATTTACTGCGATGCGTGCATATGTATTCAATTTCTTGATATTTCGATATGTTTCTAGAGGTTTAATTCCAGAATTGGCATACAAGCTGAGTAAGGGCGAGGAGCGAAGCGCTCCTGTTGCGATACGTATGGCAGCGTTGTGAATGGGGGCGAGTCGTTCTAGAATTGATCGAGGTGAGGAGGAATATATTTCAGAGCCATAGTCCAGTCTTGGTTTTATAAGCATAATGTATAACCGGAGTAAAGTTAGGCGGTCTGCTCCCCATGTTTTGTGCGACAGGTGCTTGAGTAAGTTCAGACTACTGATGCATGAAGCTCTCAGAGTCATGATATGTTGTTTCCAATTTAATCGATCATCTATAATCATTCCCAAGAATTTGTGATGATCGACATTTCGGATTGCTTGGTGATTTAGGGAAAAATTATTCGCGAGTTTGGGACAGTTACGTTTTTTACAAATGTGCATGGCTACACATTTTTCTGTCGCAAAGGAGAAGCCGCTGCGGTTGCTCCAGGTCGTTAGTTTATTAAGGGTTAGTTGGAGTCTGCGTTCTATACTCGCGATTGTTTGTCCGGAGGACCATATAGTGAAATCATCTACGTAGAGAGAATGGTTCACGTTAGGTGGCAAGTTTTCAGTTATGGAGTTAATAGCTATTATGAAGCAGGTGCAAGATAGTATGCTACCCTGCGGGATTCCTTCATTGATCGGAAATGGGGTGGATAAGGTGCGGCCTATTCGTACTTTTATTAGTCTATCAGCAAGAAAGTTAGCTATGAATTTGAGCAAATTTCCCTGGATGTTCCACCTGGTTAGTGTTTTCAACAGCCCATGTCGCCAGGCCGTATCATAGGCTTTCTTTATATCGAAGAAGATCGCTATCACATGTTGCCTATTCTCGAAAGCAGTTAAGACATCCTGCTCAAATTCCGTTATGTTGTCAATGGTACATCGATTTCTTCGGAATCCTGATTGCTTTATGGATATTTTTTGGGTTTGTTCCAGTATCCACATTAGTCTAACATTGACCATTTTTTCCAGGAGTTTACAGAGACAGCTAGTAAGTGATATTGGACGGTAGTTTGATGGATCGTATGTATCTTTTCCAGGTTTTAAGATGGGAACGATTATTGCTGTTTTCCAGGCTGAAGGGAAAAGTTGTTCTGAATAGATTTTGTTATATGTGTTCAATAATAAAGATTTTAAAGAGGGATGGGCGGACTTCAGCATTGAGTAAGTCACTTGATCTTCTCCTGGGCTACTATCCCGAGTTGTGGACAGAGCACATTGAAGTTCTCGCATCGTAAACTTTGTATTGTAATGTTTTTCAGGTTCATCATTATTAAAAATAATAGGTCTGCTTTCTATGTGAGCTTTATGCCGCAAAAAATCGTTTGAGTAGTTATTTTCAGATGCCGAGGCAAAGTGAGCTGCTAATTCCTCTGCGACTTCATTGTGGGCAGCGACTTTACCCCTGCCATGTATTTCTAAAACTGGTGTTGGTTGCAATGTATATTTTCCAATCATTTTCCCTACTTTCCTCCACACTTGATTGATAGGAGTTTGACTGTTAATTGAACAGACGTAATTTTTCCACGATTCTCTCCGTGATTGGTTGAAGATATATCGGCATCTGGCTTTTGCAAAATTGTATGCTATTTTATTTTCAATTGTATATCTGCGCTTCAAGGCACGCTCAGCACGTAATCTGGCGCGTCGGGCCTCCTTACATGCGTCGTTAAACCAGGGGACAGGAGGTTTCTTCATGTTAGAGGATTTCAATGGTACAGAACGTTTTGCCGCGTCTGTAAGAGTCTGGGTAATGGAAGCCACTAGATTATCGATGTCAGGGATATCTCCTACTGTTATGTTTGTCGACGTCAGTTCTTTGAATAGTCGCCAGTCTGCTCGCCGGATATCGAAGCGGTCTGGTAGTTCAGTATCGACTGATGGTGTTTTGAGACCGAGGAGGATAGGGTAGTGATCACTGTCGTGCAGTTCTGTTAGTGTAGTGCAATTAAAGTCCATCATGCAATCTGAAGAGGTAATTGTTAAATCTATTATCGAGTGAGTATTAGTTTGTACATGGTAGTGGGTCGGAGCGCCATCATTTAAAATTGATAGATTACGCTCGAGAAGCAATTCTTCTATCATTCGTCCCCTCTGATCTGTCACTTGGGAACCCCAGGTCATGCTTTTGGCATTCAGATCACCCATAATAATGAACGGGGGGGTTAATTGATTTATAAGGTTATTAAGATCTTCTTGAAGGACTGGTATATGGGGTAGATATAGTGAGCATATAGTATACGTTTTAGAGACGTCTATCTTAACTGCTGTTGCTTGTAGATTGGTATTTAACTGAACTATGTTGAATGGTATTCTTCGATGGATCAGAATGGCAACGCCTCTCTCATGTCCGTCCTGGTGGACTGGTGCGGATTTTATTATTTGGTATTGTGATGGTGGTTGAGCATTGCGATTGTGTATAAGAGTTTCCTGCAAGCAAACGCATGCTGGTGAGTATTGTTGGAGAATAAGTTTTAATTCGCTGAATTTCGTAAAATACGACTGTAAGTTCCACTGAAAGAAACAGTTAAGGGAAATTTTTATCAATGGGAATGAGTTTTAACGGCGAAAAGTAGAAGAAACGGAGTCTCTACTGCTCTTCTTTTTGTCTGGTGTGTTTCTAGGTTTAGTATACTGAGATGGGCCACTTCCAATGACTGGTATTTTGCCATAAGGCGACTTACCCGCGGGTGTTTGCTTTGTTGCCGGCGACTGACATACTGGTGTCAAGTGTTCCACCGAAGTGGACCGGCGTTCCCTCGTCATAGGCGGGCGTCTCACCACAGTAGTCAAGCGCCCCGTCCCAGTCGGCGGCAGCTCTACCCCAATGAGCGGCCGCCCAGCTCCAGCCGGCGAAAGCTCCACCTCAGTAGAAATGGGTTCTCGTACGGAGGGGGGGTGTTCTATGGCTGTCAATTTAGTAGGCTTCTCTCGACGCAATGGTGAAGAGGAAGAGTTACGTTTTCGCTTGATGTCCGCGGGGGATGTCTCCATTTCAGTTTCAGAGTCATTGTAATTGACTAGTATTTTTGGTACCATTGTGGCTGCACTTCCCTGTGGAGCGCTTCTTTCTTCTGAATTCGAGTTTTCTGTATCAGCCATAGGATGCAGGTTAGTTCCCGGGAAGGGACTAGCTTGCATGTCTGACGACGTAGTTGGAGTTTGCATTGTTGGGTGGCAGTCCTTCGTGTTAGTATTAGCGAGAGTCTCGTTGGGTGTGGTAGCTTCTAGTTTTGCTGGAGAAGTTGTCCGTGAGTTCGGTTTCGGTGAACGTTGATGTCTTGTCTGTGATGTTACAGCTGTCCTTTCGATATCCACAGTATTGCGTATCTCTTCTTCTTGATTCAGTTCCCGCGCTGCTGTTACCGAGGCGAAGGTTTTATGGGGGCTTACACCTTTGGAGCTTTCCAAGGGTTGTGTTTTATCTTGCCTTGAGTAGAGAGGTTTGTACACAGGGTTCTGAGTTAGTGTCACGTCCATAGCCTCATTACGTGGCATCCTCTCTCGCATCTGGAGGTTAACTATGGCACTTTCACATTTAAATTTGGGGCAAGCTCTATCGTTAGAATAATGTTCATCGGCGCAATGAAAGCAGTTGACAGGGTTGGTGCAGCCAGCTTTCTTGTGTCCTGAGAGGCCACATCTGGCACATACCTCCTCTTCTCGCCTACAGTACTTAGCCACATGGCCGTATCTCTGGCACTTAAAGCACTGCTGTGGTCGATGGTCATACTCTTCAACGCGCTCAGAGAACCAGTTTGAGAGATGTACTGAGTGTGGTTTTTCGTTAAGTTGGAAGGTAAGGATGTAAGTATTTGTTGGTGTGAGTTCGCCGTTTCGTTTGGTTTGTATTCGTGTAACATCTATTACTCCTTGTGAAAGAAGATGGTCTTTCAGCTCCTCTTCTGTGTGTTGAGCGAAGGCTTTGCTACGGACTACCCCTTTGACAATATTGAAGGTCCTATGGGGTTCAACTACGACTTCCCGTCCGCCCAATCTTCGAAGTGCCAGGATCTTAGTAGACTGCGATGGATTGCCGGACTCCAAGAGAAGTGTGCCCCTGCCTGCCACTCTGATTCGAGATACGTGCCCAACCTGAGTCTTGATGTCAGCATCTGTTTTAATAATATTGAGGTCTGACGAAATGTTAATTCCAGGGAATTTCAAGGTAAAATATTTCTGGAAATATGGTCGTTTTGGTTGGAAGAGTTCATCAAGTGAGATCATTTGAGTTTCTCGGAAAGTTTTCCTTCTTCGGTTTCCTCTAGTGATCGTAGTCCATGAGCCAGTTGAATTGTTCGGAGCGCATGGTGGCGTCTCCAAGGTTCCTTCAGTTGTTAGTTGAGATGAGTCAGGTACATTAGTCTTTGAGGTAGCTCCAGTGGAGGAACCCCGCGATTGGTTATCATGTTTTGTTTGTGTATCGCCTTCACCAGCCTCAGTACGGACCTGGTAAGACAGTTCTGGTGAGTTGCTCATGGTACTTGAAAATACCATCTAACTGGGAAATAAAGAGGGGCCCTTGTCGGGCAAGGGCCCTCGAGGATGTAGAAGGTGAAGACCTCTAATTCACAAGTATGTCCTTAATACTAGTTCCGAGGAAAAATAGTGAAAGAAAAACCCTGATGTTAGAGGGCGCCGCCCGCGTTGGTTCTAGCCAGTAACCTATTTGTGGAATAATAATATAAGAAAATGAAAAATTACAATCGAAATTGTAAACATACGACAGCTGGCTATAATAACAGTATCACCTCGTGAAGGTGCGGGTCGACTAGGTACAAACAAATTAATGAAGGTACCATATATATCAAATCCTTGTCTGTTTTCGTTTTCCCTTTAACACAAAATATGATCGTTGAAGTTGATACCAGTAAAACGTGGTAAAGGGAACAGTGAAAATTCCTACTGTTTAAAAAATTCAGTATCGTTATTGTACAGTCACGGTTACAAACTCAAGACAACATGCAAGAGCTCAAACTTCGTGGCTGCTCCATTTTAAGGTCGTGACCATGCAGAATGACCATTTTGTCATTCTCCATGGCTAAAGACTTTAAAGGAATCGCATTGCCATCTCTGCGCTCCTCTTGCTGTATGGGAATAACCGAATTTCAACTAAAACGAAAAAATGTAGGTCTAGTGATGTAGGTTATTTTTATTGTGCTTTTCTGTCAATCATTTTTAGTTTCAACATCTTACAAGGGTATTACGATACCAATGTGTCTCGAGTTAAGGATTTTAATGTTAAGGTATTTTAAAAACCAATGTATCAACACTTCACGTTTCTACTCTATTGAAAATAATTCTTTTTCTTTTCTAGTGAAATTTCTGAGGAGAATTCATCGAAGAAAACAAAATAAGCAAAAGAACACGAAGTAAGCGTAAAGAGCTTAACTCTACGGAATTCTACAGCTGGCTTTGAAAACTTAAATAAACTAATTTTTGGGCTGTTTCTCTTTTGAAAACATGATTCAGAGAGTCTTCTCACCGCTCAGTAAATAGAAGTTCCATCAATATTGTTTCTGCAAAAACTATGCGCTCTCGTAGAAAGGTCAAACAATTTTCTACATCAAAAATAACGAATTTTAATGGCCACGTCTAATTTTCTTCATAGAAGAATTTAAAGTAGGTTTTTTTTTCGCTGCCAGTAGCCACTTCTCAAACCACACACTAAACTAGTTGCTTATGTTTGTTACAGAATTTATTTGTGCACACAAGCATCGTCTCAACGTTGGATGCACGAGTGGATAGGGAAACAGATTAGAGCTGCGTAAGATCGTGCGGTCTATGAATGGTGACTAACAGGTGATTGGAGTAAATATTTCCGTGACAAGTAAGAAAAACTGCACTGAGTGATATTTACCACAAACCTTTAACTTTCATTTTTAATTGTGCTTAGTGTTATTTATGTACAGTCAGCAGTTCTGCTAAAGTGGGAGCAAACCGAATTAAAACCGAAATCAGCACGGCCAGTAAATGTTTTATGGACGAATTTCAGCTACTGAGTTTCACGGAATAAGAGATGAAAACTGGCCTCTCCTAACTCTTACCTACAGTAAGCTAGCAGGGCAGTCCTCAATAACTTGTTAAATAATGCATTGAAACAAACTGAGGCCACAACTAAATTCTGGAAACAAGTGCTCAATGAAACGAAAGTGCGCTCCGATTTATACCAATATAAAAATTAAAGAACCAAATTCCCCTGCCCCGCTAAAACTTAACAGATACAGCAACAAATATTTCAAATTATTGCCTAGATTACAAGATTTAATTTCCATTCCCGTTCAGTTAATCGCCAAGAAGCTGGAAGTTCAAATTAATGTCGCACCACAAAGGGCAAAATTTTGGTTGACACCTCGCTGCGCTGGCAAAAGAAGGCATCTCAATGAGATCTGAATGTGATATAAGAATAAAGAACTAAGATTTTCGTGCCGGAGGTATGTTGCACTACACGCACCCCTGCCAAAAGTGAGAGAAAGAGAAGTAAAAAATAAGGCCTATTCAAGTCCAAATGTGAACGCACAACCAACTCCTGTCAAAAGCGTTGCTGATTTTGAGGTGGGTAGCCAAGTTCATCAATAAAGAGCGATAATTTCAAGAAAAACAAAATTAAAATGTTCATGCCCTACCATGGCTGGCCACAGCAGCAAGCCTGCTGCAACACCCATTTAACAACAAAAAGTACAATAAGTTACAGCCTAAACATTCAGGTAACACACAGATTGAGTCGAGCAAGTAACCAATATTTGATGATGAATAACATGAGACATCGAAGAAGCTAAAGTGCCGTCCTTGCTAGAACTTTCTCTCCTGAATGTCACTATCTACACTGGGCGATTCTTCGATCGAGGGACGAAGGCAGGAACTTAAGATTTGACGGTGGCTTTGATTTTGAGGGGGGACTGGCTGGTCTTCTTGCCGCCCTTGGTCGGGTCGACCTTGAAGGTCCGCACCACGGGCCCCGTGCCTGCCTTGGCGAACCGCACCTCGTCGTAGCGGTGTCGGTCTTGCACTTGGTTCGCTACCTTCATGTTGCGCCACGCTGTAATGAATTTCAATGTTAAATATTGCACTTGACCAGGGCATTTTTCATGCATGCTGCAACCAATTTCAATGATAAATGTTGCACTTGACCAGTCATTTTCTGTTGCTCAACGCTGCAATATATTGCAATGATACATATTGCATTTTACTCTAAGGCATTGTAAAGCTATCAGATACTGAAAAAATTCCTCAATAAGTAGGCTTTGGCAGTTTAGCAACCTTCGTGTAAAAATAAGTGGGGTAAAATTTAGAATTATCTCTCTAATCACTTACTTTGAATGTACACGGTTAGATTAGTTATGAAGGCTATTTACGAGCAGTTTCCATATTTTAAATGCTGTATATATTTTAAGCGTTTTTCAACCTATCAGGGTTAGATAATATGTTCATTCAATTACATACTCATTTAAAATCAATTCAAACGCCACTTATTTCTCTCCAATGACCCAACAACAAACAAGCATTTGCTCAGTAAAAAGCAGCATTCTTTCAACCATAACCTTTCAAAATCAAACAGACCGCCGCTCATTTCTCTCCAAAGAACAGAAAACCAGGAAGCACTTGCTGAGGATAGCATTCGAGATGCTGACTCAACCTGAAGCGCTCAATTTGAGTCAGCATCTCGAAAAAAAGGAAGCATTCGCTGAGGATAACATTCGAGACGCTGACTCAACCTTAAGCACTCACAGTCCTTGACGGTCTCGATGGTGCTCTTGGAGTTCTGCTTCTTGGTGATGGGGAGCGTGTCAGGGTGATGGTTGATGATCTGTGGGATGTTGCAGAACTCCCTGAAGACCGGGATGCGGAGCAACCCTGCCTGGCCTAGCGAGACCAGGTTCGTAGACAGCCAGTAGCACAGCACCGCCTGTCGCACATATCAAACCTGATTTCCTTCAACTTTTCCAGCACGAATCATCCAATGAAAAATTCAATTCAACAGGTTTTTGTGTGTTCTATATGACTAAAATGTTTGTCATTAGATTAGAACGAGAACCAAAGCTTGAGTTGCGTTCACACAATATTTATTCTAGAGAAAATAGTTTACGAGCTTTAGAAATCTAATGCAGAAAAAACAACAGCGATCATGAAAATTTTTCACGATAAAAAAGCGACAGTGAAAAGTTATCCAGACCGTGTAATTAATGGAAAGTTAGCAGGGCAACATAGAGCAGTGAGCAACACTAGCAGCATCCTAAAGCAACTTATATATCTTATTCTCAGTAGGAAATGATGAAAATAAAGTCTGAATAATTGGTACCTAGAAAAAAATTACAAAACGGAGAAAACCCTGCAATTAAACGCAGTGAATTACTCTAAGAGAGAATTCAAAGCAGATCTTAGCCCACTAAAATGTCCCATACTTCAATTAAGCCAAGAAAATGAAAGCAGTACAAGAAACTTACAATAGTACTTTTAGAAAGCTTAGGAACTAAATGGAACACCGATAAGTAATCCAGCATAATTATCCTCGAAATCTGAGAGTAGTACCACACAGAATAGGAAGCATAATTAAGCTTTGACACAAAGACGGCTTCCATATCAATTCAGAGGAGCCAATAAACATCACGCGGAGTAACAGACAGCAAGAGCAAACAAATGCAACACCAACAAGTAATACAGCATAATTAACTTCTGAGTCAGAGAATAGTGCCACAAAGTACAGCAAGCGTAATTGAGCTATGAAACGAGGCATGCAGCTTCCTTAACAAGTTCCCACGTTCCCACGCGGCTGTTGACGGTTAGTTTGGTTAGGCTGTAAGTAGCAGAATAATGAAATCGATTTTCCAGCTTGAATAAATTTAAATTCTTCCTAAAGAATATGAAAAATACAATTGCACATTAACATTTCACCTCGTCTGGTACCAATTATTTACATAAAATGTTGTAAAACAGATCAAATCAAATGTCGTGCATTTATACTGGCACGTGCCAGGGCAATTTACCTGTTGGTACATGTGTAGCTCAATACGCGGGGAACGTGTTAACTAACAATACACAGGAGCCAATAAACAACGCCCAGCGCCTCACCGAAGGGAAGTTGATCATGAAGGGGAAGCAGATGACAGGCATGAGGCGCATCACAGTCATCATGAGCTTGGCGTTGTCTCCCATGGAAGACAGGCGGCCCACCTCTGTGCCCAGCTGCTCATACGACCACAAACGGCACGAGTTGTTCTCTTGCTCGTACGACAAACGTCACGAGTTGTTATTTTGTTCGTACGACAACAAATGGCATGAGTTGTTATCTTAGGAAATGGCAAGTGACGCATCCTACGTTATTGATTTAGTGAACTGATAAATATGTAAGAAGAAATTACGCCTCAAATACATGAAAACAACAGTCCCTCATCTCCACCACGACACACGCATCTTGTACACGCCTGAAATACATAACCTCTATGCACGTCCCTGTGCAGTAAAAGACACTCACGAATGCATCCATGTATCGTCAGGCACAACACACACACTTGTATACCGAGAAACACTCATACCTTTTTTTAATATTATTATATAAGAAAGTTTTAGCCTCCCTTAACCACGACAAAGATGTTCCAAGAGAGGAAAGAGGAAGGCACCATTTAGTATGGAGTTGAGGGAACGCGGAATCTATGCACAAGGTGCACAGAAACAGTAAGCTAGGAAAGAAGTTCATGAAACAAGAAAAAAGTTGAAGAAGAAAGTAGTAGGTGCTGAAAAACAGGACAGCAGTGAACCGAAAAAAGATGGTCCGTAACAAAACAAAAACCTATTTTATTACAACAAAAAGTAAGCCTACCTAACCTTTAGCTCAGGCCCTCACAATAGGAAGTCCCCCTGGGAGCGCCAATTCCCATAGATACAATAGTTGTATCCCCCTGAGGGGAACACTCATACCTGCATGCCAAGATACACACTCCAGTATACCAAGAAGCACATTCCTGTATGGTGAGACGCACACAGTGCCACACACCTGTACGGTGAGGCACAACACACCTGTATGGAGAGACGCACACACGTGTATGCCTCGACTTACACACCTGTATGGTGAGGTACATAGTGACGGAGGTGAGGATGGGGAGGGCGTAGTAGGGGTCGGCCACGGTGAGGTCAGGGAACCACAGCATCCCGCCCGTCATGAACGAGGCCACCGGCAGCGACGCGCACCGCCGCAGTCCCACGAACATCGAAATGAAGATCGGCGCCTGCAAGCCAATTGTAAGAGGTGAGAGCGGGTCAACTCACGCGACCAATTGATGTGACACTTGTCGTGTGACTTAGATGGAAGCAGTGAGGGTGCCTACATAATAAAGGGAGGAGTATCTTGAACTTGTATTTGACTTTTTGACAAAAGTATGCAGATGCAAGCATAATGAAAGAGTGCGCCTAGTGATATAGCATTGATCACGGAAGAAAATGAATGGCAACAGGTTAGACATTGACTAACGTACATAATTTGCAGCAGTTAAAATTAAAATGAAGTATTCCGCTATTACGAAATAAAAATCATTTACAAAGCTCACATATGGTGACTTTTTTGACAGAAACGTCATGAAATTGATAGCATCATTGCAGATAAGTCATTGAACAAGTTCCTGAGCAACAAGCTTTTGTAAGAAATAAAGTTTTACTACAGTAAAGCTTAAATCTATAAGCTACAAAAATCCATTTTTAAGTAGATTAACCACCACCTGCCTGCCTACCTGCGCGAGGGGTACCACCACCTGCCTGCCTGCGCGAGGGGTACCACCACCGGCGCGAGGGGCACCACCACCACCTGCCTGCCTATCTGCGCGAGGGGCACACCACCACCTGCCTGCCTACCTGCGCGAGGGCCACCACCACCACCACCTGCCTGCCTACCTACCTGCGCGAGGGGCACCACTACCTGCCTGCCTGCCTACCTACCTGCGCGAGGGGCACCACCACCACCTGCCTGCCTACCTGCGCGAGGGGCACCACCACCACCTGCCTGCCTACCTGCGCGAGGGGCACCACCACCACCACCTGCCTGCCTACCTGCGCGAGGGGCACCACCACCACCTGCCTGCCTACCTGCGCGAGGGGCACCACCACCACCACCTGCCTGCCTACCTGCGCGAGGAGCACCACCACCACCTGCCTGGCTACCTGCGCGAGGGGCACCACCACCACCTGCCTGCCTACCTGCGCGAGGGGCACCACCACCTGCCTGCCTACCTGCGCGAGGGGCACCACCACCACCTGCCTACCTGCGCGAGGGGCACCACCATGTTCTTCAAGGGATTCACGTCATTCTGCTTCATGAAAGACATCAGCTCGTGAGTGTAGCGGGCAACTGGAACAAAGGAAACAAATGAAGGTTGGATATTTGCATCACGACACTAATGTGCCTCCTGACATTGTTGGTTGATGGAAGTTATTTATCTACACATATATAAATGGTCCCTAGACGATTATTCAATTGGCTTCACTGTGATTTTACTGGCGCGAACTTTTTTTTATTCTAATGATTATTTAAATTTTATCTTTTTGAACTCAAGGTTTTCAGTACCTTTCTTGACTCTAATGCGTGTTGATAAATTCTCGTTACTCTTTGCTTAGTTATGTCCGTGAATCCTCGAATGATTCATCACCTTGTGGTGTGACTTCTGTTTATCAAGAGTAAAACGAGTTCCAATGAATCGACTAATGCAGTGTTAAGTTATGTGTTGAGTGTGTTTAGTTATGGATAAATGCGACTACTTTTTATTTCCATAAATTGCTGATGTTACAACAAAGTTAACATTACAACGGACTATCACGATCCTGACAATAGAATTTTGCTACCAGCTCCTCAAGCAAAACTTGACCAATTCGGCATACTAAGAGGGTGTAAGGCATGGTGTTGCTGCTTCAGCCATTGAGTTCCGTTTGCGGCGAGTGAACCAGCGGCCTTACTTATATACTCTTCCTACGGTTGGTATCGGTGATACGCGGTGGAGGAGTTGGAACTTTTTATTAAATAAATTTACATTGAGACATTAGTATTACTGAACACAAATAAACTAGAATCGAGATTTGAAGGGTAAATAAGGTATAGTACTACAAGGGCAGCAAATACACTCAAATTTTTAGTGCAAAATTTTGTTTTGTCTACACTCTTTTAACTCATCGCCAAAAGCGTAGAAGCACATTTCTTCTTAAAAAATAATTTCAGTCAAGTTAAAACATGGCCAATATTTGGGTCTTAAATAATTTGGAATACTAACACACAGTGACAAATACTCCCCATGGAGCCAGCTGGTACCTATTTATTACAACCGGGAGGGGGGAATTGTGCAGGAACATTCTTTCCAGCACACCATGAGAGTGCTGAGTGGTAACTAATGAGTTCATTAAATAAACCTTGGATGTTGAACAGCTGGTCTCCTAAATGTATGTCGACTATTGGATATAATCTGCCTCTTGACACGTTTCAATCTGTTGTGTTCCAATCGGTAGATTGCTCATTGACATGTCAGTAAAAATGAATGATATTTCATCTGTTTCGTGACCTCTTTAAGAAATAACTTACCATACCACGTGAAATGTATTTTTCATGTTTCATAGGAAGGATAAAAATGTATTTGCACATTCAAATCGATTTCCCTATTCTGCTACTAACATACAACCTAATCAAACCATATATTTACAGCCACAGAAACGCGGTGAACGTGTTAAGTGAGTGCTGGTCTCTTAAATAAGTGCTGAACACAAACGCCTGCTAAACAAGCCCCAGAAATTTACTAATGATGCTGGCTAATAAGAAGCAGCGTGCTCCACACCACCACCACCACCACCACCACCACCACTTGAAGAGGCCCAAGAGGGCAATGCAATGCAGTGTCGGCAATTGGACGTGAACAGCACTTTGCTTGAGAATATTCTTCACTATCACATTGCCATTTTACAATATTCTCTACAGTGCCATTTTACGGCACGGTTTGAACTAGTTTTTTGCCCAGCCCTCACCTTGCAACTCGTCTCCAGCCTCGCGAGCCTCCGTGATTTTCATCTGCAGGACCTGCATCTGAGGCGTGACGTTGCTGAGCTTCGCGGCGTTGCGCTGCGCCACCACGATCACGGGGAACAGCAGCACGCGCATCGTCACCGTCACTGCCCACGTCACGCGCTCTCAGGCTTCACGTACTGGGGCTAATGTAGCATCATGATCCCAAGCACAGGACTCTTACAATATCACGCACCAATGCACAGGACTCTTACAACATCACGCCCCAATGCACATTACTCTTATAATACTTTGATATTATACGAGTAATGCACAGGATTAAAACATCACGCATCAGCGCACAACACTCGTACAACGTCACGCATTAACGCACAGGGCTAATACAAAAGAGTGTGAGCCCACTAAGAATGCACTAACTGCAGTCTATAAAACATAACTACCCTCTAATGCAAATTTGTTCAACAGGTTAAGCTGTTCATTTCTGGTGAGGAATTGAAATAGCTCAACTGGACAGAGCTGTATCAAGACCACAGATTAGACGTCAGTTTAAGCCTTCCTATCCGTAACAAAGGCAATCCAAAGAGAGGAAGGCACAAATTAATGTGGAGATAAGAGAATGCAGAATCAATGCACAAGGTGCATAAAAACAGTAAGTTGAGAACGAAGTTCATGAAACAAGAAAAAAGTAGCAGGTGCTGAAAAACAGGACAGCAATGAACCCCCTAAAAAGATGGTCCTTAACATAACAAAAACACTTTATTTTAACAAAAAGATGGCCTACTTAACTCTTAGATTAGGACCTGACATTCAAGCTGTATCCAATACTGTGATTTTTATTTAAAGCTTGAAAAGAGGACGCCCTTATTGTCAACATATTTGCATCTAGACATGTACTGCCAAAGGAGCCAAGAGCAATGCAGGCACACCAGAACCTACCTGCTGCTATAGCGCCCCACCACGGCAGCCCGCCACTGACATGGACGAACTCAATGAGCTGCTGCATCAGCCCTACAGGCGACATCCCTGCCATGCCCAGTGATTTGAGGGTGGCCTCTCCCAGGACATTCAGCGTGGCAGGGTCGATGGCTGCCTCCAATGGAGCAGGCGGCACCGGAATGTATTCCACAGCCTCTGAAGTATACAAGGTTTAGTTCCACACTTGATAGCCTTTGAAATATCCAAGGTTGAGTTCCAGAGCACAAGATGTGATAGTGAAGGAAATGCCTCCATTTAACCCTCCAAAGTACGAGGTACCATGATGTATTCTATAGCACCAAAATTTTTAATGGCTAGTCTTCACAATATTTGATACAAGTGAATGGCTCAAGCCCCTAGTAAATGGGAGTTGGCATGAAAGAAGCTTGAAATATAAATCTAGATTGTGAATTTTTAATACATGAAAATGTGTTGATGGAAACTGCTCCTAAGAAAAGCATTTTGAAGTACATATAGAAATTCCATCTTCAATCAGCAGTGATGTGGTAGAAAACTGACTCAAGAGATTGCATGGGCATTTATTATGAATATGAGTGTGATAAAAAATTTCAACACTGTAGTTCAGGCATGAGTTTCTGTCCTTCTAACTGAATCGTTTGAACACAATTCCTAGATATTTTATAATTGTAAAACTTTTATTTCAAATGAAAGCTAAGAACCCATGAAGATACACAAATATATAGTCACATGAGACCTGGTAAAGCTACACAAGAATTTAGAGTCATATGAAAATCCGTGAAATCACTTGAAAGCTATTATAGTAATGATTAGCCAAAACAACTATACAGAAGAAACGGTCACCAATAACTCAAAAAGTGAAATCTTTGCTGTTGTTTCTCCCAACAGATCAGCATCTAAAAGAGCAAAACCATAAATCAAATATTTAAGAACTATTTGCATCATATGCATCACTTACCTGAGGTTGAAGGAACATTCATTTGCTCAAAAGCAGAATTCTTGACAGTGTTTGAGCTGTGAGGTGGTGAGTCAGCAAATGCAATAGGAGGAAGTTCTGAAGGTGAATCATCTGGTGATGCTACAGATGGCACAGGTTCAGAAGAGGGAAATGGAGGAACAGAGGACAAGTCAGTGGTACAAGGTTCAGAAGAAGGTGGGTCAGGAGACAAGGGAGGTGGATTGAAAGCAGGCTCAGACGTTTGTGGGTCAGATGTAGAAAATGAGTGAACAGAAGAGGACTCGTCATTTTTTGTTGTAGTGTCAAGAGGAGGCAAAGGTTGAGTAACTGGAGGTTCTGAAACAAGGTTCTGACTATCAGTAGGCAAAGCAGAAAGGGAAGGTGGTTCAGAATAACTAGAAGCAGCAGTTGAATAAGACAGATCACATTCAGGAACGGTAGATGCAGATGATTGAGAAGATGAGGGATATGATGAATCAGAAGTTTCAGAAGTAGTTGCTGGTTGCAGATTCTGAGATGAAGAACGAGGGTGGGATGGCAAACCAAAGGGAGTTGAAATAGTTGAGGACAAATCAAACTTGTCTGGTTGGAAATTAGAAGCAGATGTATCAAAAGAAGAGACGTCTGAGGAAACATCTCGGCTGGATGCATTTGGAGTGCTTAATTGATCAATCGATGGTTCAGAATTAGATTGACCAGAATTGCATGGGACTTCTGAGGTTTGATCACATGAAGAATTTGAAGTAGCACTAGGAGGAGCACATGTTGAAGGTTCAATGGTTGGTTTGCTCCTGTGTAGAGGAGACTGTGACAATGACTGGAAGAGGACATCAGATGATAATGTAGTCAAGTCTGATAACTTGAACATGTCCTTCATTGGAGTCATAGCACTTTCTACAACAGCACTCTTAGCAACTGAATCTGGCATGGGTAGAGCATCTAAACCTTTATGGTCTGAGTAGGAATTGCTTCCAGACTTGATAATCTGTTGTGGTTGCAAGTCAGGGGAAGTTAATGTGAAATGCGATTCATTGTGAAGTACGGGAGGGGAGTTATTCTGCTTAGAGGAGAGATGTTTTCCAATGTCTTCACATGGCAGCACAGAAAAATGAAATAATGTTCAAAAGATTAGCATATTACCACTAAGTGGCACAAAATTCTCCAACAAATACCACTAACTCTATCCATGGACTCCAGTAGTTATGTGAAGCTTATATTAGCCTGAAAAACTTATGAGCATCAACTAACCAGATGGCCAAGTAGTGAAATTAGGTTGCAAGCAGTCAAGAACTAGTTAATTTTACCTCAAAACTCCATTCACGGAAAAAAGTTATCCAAGAAATATTGTACAACTGCACTTATTCATCAAATTAATCCCATAGCATGAAATAGGAAATGAGAGAACTAAGAAGCTAACTTTACTTGTCACATTAAAAGCTGGCTGTATCTAAATCTTCACAAATCTCAATATACATTGACACACAGTAAACACAAATAATATGCTTGACTGCACACATGGAAGTTCCCTACACATATCAAAAGTAGCAATTAGTGGGCTTGATGTAATGAAGTTTGCTCTCAATGCTGGCCACTGCGCACAGCACAAGATGACGCAACTCGTGCTACACACCTGAGGCAGCCAGAGGCTCAGCAGCAGTTGTTGGTGCATCACCAGGAGCAGGAGGTTCTGATGCTGCAGGAGGTTCTGATGCTGCAGCAGACAAGGTCCAGCCCTGCAAAGTTTGTGCATGAAACTATTCACACAAACAGATACAAGCAATAAATGCTTTTGTGTTTTTGAGTAAAAAGGCTACAAATTTTATACAAAATAATCTTCAAATTTTTAACAAGTATTAATTTTTAGGAACTTCTCCCACATCTTTTTCCTTTATTATCTCATGGAAAGGCCCCCCAATTTGACTAGTCAAAGGTTAGAATTTAAAATTTGAACATTCATAAAAAAATTTTGGGGCAAAAGCAACATAAGAAAGAAATTATAAACAGCAAATTATTCTGTGAAGTTAAAACTTCTACATTCAAGGATAACAAAAATTTATTTTGATCAGCTGTAGAGAATTGCAGTGCATAGTCTTGTCATTTGACATTTCTTACCTTCAGAATACCACCAAGATATGAGCTGTTGTGCCTGTGTTGAAGAATCAAGCTGCAATTTTTAGCCAGGAGCTGTGAAGATCCCCCAAACAGCAGCTGTCTGCCAAATTTACTGCTCAACTGGTCGCTATTATTACTTGGCCTTTTTGTTTTTCTACAGTTATTATTTGGGCTTATTAAATAAACAGACTGACAACTATAAGCAGACACTGACAATTGTCTAACTTTTAAATTAACTTGGGATGTATAGCTTGACTTTAGATTATTAAAAATAGGTCTCAAAGAAACACACAGCATATTATGTGAATGCATGGCTATTAAGAGTAATGTTAACTGCCAGACAGTTATTGGCTCAGATTATCTGTAAAATGAAATGACATTAGACATTACTGTATATTGATTGGTAGAATACGAGTCAATGAAAGGAATGAGATATTTTGCTAATTTGAACATAGAGGTATTAAAAGCTGCAAGAATTGGACGTAAAGGAACACTATTTTTATGAACTTTGGCCAGACCGTACAGAATTCCAGGAGATGAGCCAGAGGCATACAATTGTTTATAAGTAGTCTCGGAGATTGTGCCCAAACGTTTAATTTTGTTCAAGAATCTATTAATTTTATCTTCAAGTCTCACCACTGTATTTAACGGATCTAAGTTAGGCATGAATTGAAATTTAGTTCCATCGGACAATATATTCATCATTTTTTGCACATAATCCATTTTATTCAATAGTACTACGCCTCTACCTTTATCCGGCGAACATACGACTATGGATTCATCCGAACCCAAGTTTTTTAGCGTAGCAATATCAGCCCTACTAAAAATTGGAGAATAATCTCTATTCGCTCTAAAACCATAAAATGCAGCGGATGCCTTCTGTTCGACCAAATTTGCAACTAAGTCAAAATTTCCGTTTTTTATAATAGCACACGATTTAAGCACTCTAATGAATTTCTCAATGGACAAAAAATATTTAAAAAAAATTCAACTTTCTTACTGGTAGATTGAAATATAAACCAAATGACAATAAAAATCTTTCTCTGCGCAACAAAGTATCAGCAGTTTGGTTTGGTACACTCGTGACTTTTTACAGATTTAACATAAGCACACTGGCATAAATACACCTGTACTTATACTTCAATTTGAGCAGCACAGAGTGCAATTAGTATTTTAATGCAACAATATTATCTTTTGCAAAAAAAAGAGATTGCAGAAGTATGAGAAGGAAGGAAGTGAAAAAAATCTGTACACATGCTAACATGGTGATGGGATAAATGGAGGTTCACAGCTGTTTCTTTTTAATTTTATTACTACTAGTATAGCTTAGAAAATACAAGGCCTACACATTTTTTAAATGTCAAAATTTACCAAAAATCTGGTATTTAGAAATGACCAAAGCTCTAAAAAATTATTCATTGCCTCCAACTTTCTAGCTTATACACTCCTAGCAGGTTAATATTTAATTGGGCATTTTTTATTATAAGAATTTGTGCAATTGGGTTTTCAGTGGTCCCTTTATCATTTTAGCAATGAAAAGTCAAAAATTTACATTACAAACATTTGTTATTAAATACATCTATTAATGTGGCTATTTTACACTAAAAATACCATGCTTAAGAAAACGGGGCAAAAATTAAGTTGACTGTTGAGAGCTGTTTAATAGCGTTGGATGAATGTAACCTTGGTTTTGTTGCTGAAGCAAAGAATTGTTGGGTAAATACGTAGAATGTAAGTTTCAAAAGTTAGTTCCTCACACAGAGTCTGATGACTTGTACTATGCAAGTGACTTTCGTGTTGTAACTGCATTTTATTTTTTGACTCTATTTTTTTCAACTTTCATGTTGTAAGTTGTACCTGCATGGAATGACCCCTGAGTAATTCCCTTACATGAGTTTAGTCCACAGGAAAAACTAGTTGCAACTCTCCTGCTGCCTGTGTATCAGAGGAAATTAAAGTAGGCTGAAATAAAAGCTTCGATTACCTTGAACTTGAAATTGAGGGCCGACAACGTTGGGGCCTTTGTAACGGCCTACAATTCCCTCCAGAATTTTCACACAAAGAGTTCAGCGCCTGGTACCAGACTTATCCACTACACTACTCAGGATCTACCAATCCTTGTCACAAGCGGCCACTGGACGGCATCACTGGGATAACCAGTGTGTCAAAACACCATCCCCAGGCATATTGGGTCATTACTGACCACTCTACCTGACTGGCTCATTCCAGTCATTGTCTCTTACTCCAGGCACGCACAAGAAACATTTTCATAGCTTCAATGATACTCAAATTACACTCTTGATCCAATCCAGCAAGCTAGCTCATACCGCAATCATCTTCAGCACATCTGGCAAACCACTCATTCTCTCCATACTGCTCAAACACCACATTCATGAAACTTTCTCTCTCCTGCTCATACTTACTACATTCCAGCACAAAATGCTCAATTGTTTCCTCCACTACACTAATCTACTGCCAACATAATCTGTTATTCCCATTCCACCTCCATGTACGTCTGTTCACACTCAATGACTTACATCTCACAGCAAACAAGAGTTGACTTCCAAAACTACCATCATAGAACATCTCAAACTTAGGTGCTTCTTTTTTCATATACCAGTCAAGTGTAGGCTTCTGCATCATGCTAAGCTTCCACTTATCAACTCATACTCTTTTTGTTTGCCTCTCAATCTCTTTCTTCCACCTCTTGCAGTCCCACTCAGGCCCTACGCCTCCAGCATTTATTAAACTCCAGTCATCTACAGGTCTTCCAATTCTAACATGAATAATCTTTTGCATGCTAAGTTTCCTTGCATGCCCCCAACACACTTTCTCCCAATAGCTTACACTTAGATTCTATTCAAAGATTTGCTTAACCCATCTGCTATTCTGCATTCTTTCAATTCTCACCTTATAATTCAGCACTGCTTTCATCATTCTTTCTGAAAATAAGCTCCACCCAAGGTCACCTCTAATGGCTTCTGTAGCTGTCCATTTCAGAGCACCCAATGCTAACTGTCCTACCTTATTATGTATAACATCCAGCTTTTCCAGATCACTTCCATTCCAGGCAAGAGCACTCATACCATACATGACACTAGGTACAGCAACATACTTCCACATTCCTCTCACACATTCATACTTGTTTGCCCTGTATCTGGCCACACTACTTAACCGTCCACTCCACTGCACAGCTTTTGCCACTTTTTCACCCTTAGTTCTAGTGCATTCATCTTCACTTATCATACAACATAGATATTTTTATTCTTTTGTTCTACCTATTCTGATTTCTCCAATATTCCACAGTCTGTCTCTATCAGTCTCATCACTATTTATAACCATAACCTTACTTTTGTCGGCACCAAAGTTCTTCTTGAAATCTGTACTATATCCATTCACAATGTCAAGCATCTTTTGCAGTTCATGTCCACATTCACTAACCACAACCATATCATCAGCATACAACAAACAGCTTAGTCTCTCATTACCAACTTTCAGTCCTAAGCCACTCCTTCTCAGTCAAACTGCTAATTCTTCAGTGTACAATTCAAACAACAGGGGAGACAGAGTACAGCCCTGTCTCACTCCTCTAACACTCCTCACTTGCCCTGTTTCCAAATTTCCTAACCTGTATAGTGCGCTAGTGTTCTCATACAGACTTTGTACAATTTTTACTATTTTCCTGCTAAACCCAACTTTTCACCTAACTTCAAAGAGCCTAACCCGATCCACTCTGTCATACGCCTTTGCAATAGCCAGGAATGCTAAATATACCTTCCTATCATCCTTCCTCATTTGCTCAATTATTTCACTCACTACAAACAGATCATTTTCCCCACGTCTATCTTGCCTAAAACCATTCTGTTCTTCTCCCAGGACTCCTAATTCGTCAACTATATTTTTCATTCTCTCATTCAAAATACCACAAAAGATCTTATATACAGTGTCGCCCAGTGCAATTGGTCTGTAATTTTCAAGTTCTTTCATACTCTTATGTCCACCCTTGTGCAACAGAATTACATTACACTTGTTCCAGTCATCCGGTTCTCTTTCACTCTTCCGTATCTCATCAAATAAACATTTCAACATACTGACTACACTCTCTCCTCCACATTTAAAGAACTCATATGGGATCTTATCAGGGCCACATGCCTTTCCTTTTTTCACTTTCTTCAGAAAACTTACAATCTCTTCACATGTGATTTTGTCTTCCATTTGCAGTTGACGTTCATCTATCAGAAAATTTACGGGTTCATCATCTGTAGCATTACTTGAACTTGAGGGCCGACAGCGTCGGGGCCTTAGTTTCAAGTTTTTTTTTTTTTTTTTTTTTTTAGTTGATGGTTATTGGAGCTTCGAAGAGGTCTCCATGCAGCTCCACGGCTGAACGTATGTTTCTCTTGTCAGAGCTGGGTCTGGTTTGACAGAAGGGAAAGAAGTTTCACTATGCAGAACTTGGAGTTGTTCATTAATAGTATTGCCGGTCAAGATTATAATTGTCACGCAATTGAGGTTTTGTACATAATACACATTCAGACGCACTGAGCAGCCTAACCCCATAGGGGTTTCAGCTGCCCACCCATTTATGGCCGGACGCCTTACCCACGCTGAAACCCCCGAGGTACCAACGCAGTGCGCCCGGCCATATTGCAGTTTCCTCATCTATAATCTTCCAAGACGATATCACGCCTGGCTATAGTATGTTACTACACTACACATTTCAAACGTTCGTTAGCTCTCAGTATATTTCACTTTTTTCCCACCCCTTACTTTAGATGTACTTTCACAGAATTGGACAAACAAGGCACAGTACTTAAGTGTATGTTAGTAACTAGGGCATGCCTTAACTTGTGTCACACATGAGTATACCGGGCTTAATTGAAGGTCCAGCCTGGGACGGTGCAGCCTGGAGCTTCCTGATACCAATGTGGCAATTTCAAATGAAAAATTTACTCTACTGTTACTGATAAACAAAGGAAACTCCTGTGGACAGGACTCTGAGGGAGAAAGAAAAGGGAGTTAATTTACAGCTATCAATGATGTTGATGGAGAGTGAAAATTCTCTTTACATAAGACAGTGCCGCAAGTGCCCTAAAAATACATAGCTATCATCCAGTAACAGAAGTAACACTGCGTAGAGGGCTTCCATCCTCCCCCATCATTGAGCTCAAAAAAAACAATCTGGGAGATGACATATTCAGTTAGTGCCCATGGGTGGTAGTCACATATTAGTCTACTTTCTCAGAGTGAAGTTTCAAGTTTTTAATTAGTTCAAGTTCAAGATAAACACCGGCAATACGCAGATCACATCTACTAATACACGGATTTATGGTGTGCTTTTAATCCATGTTACTGTTGCTCCACTGTACTGAAACATTTTATTATAATAAATTTGCATTACGTAATATCATATGTTGATTTTTAAAGAATTTATTATTATTAATTCAATATAAGGCTTGTTACCTTTAG
Source organism: Morinoia aosen (assembly GCA_030386875.1). Classification (NCBI taxonomy): domain Eukaryota; kingdom Metazoa; phylum Arthropoda; class Malacostraca; order Amphipoda; family Talitridae; genus Morinoia; species Morinoia aosen. The sequence continues at coordinate 35,100,107 of CM059577.1, forward strand.
GAGTGGGAAGTTCAGCACAATTTTTCCTTCTCCAACAGGAAGGAATACCCGGCTCGCATTGTAAATGAATAATAATGAATAATAATGAAGGCATCTACGGATGCTTTATTTCCAATTTCAAGCCTAATAGATATCACCTTATACATTGGATTTCAAATGCCTTATAACTAAGACAAGGACGCCATTACGCTTTCCCCCGGTCAAGACCGGTACCCATTTCAGACACCTGGGTAGAGTGGGGTATTGTGCTTGGAATTTTTCCCCTATACCCCACAGAGAAAATCGCCACCAGCGCCGGGACTCGAACTAGGGTCTGCCTGGACGGAGGCAAGTTCGCTAGTCTCACGGCTACGACGAGCACTGTAAAGCCTCGTGTTAAGCCATCGCCAAGATAGGTCGAATTGGACCTACCTTGGCGATGGCTTAACAGGCTTAACTGTTATGCCACAGGCTTAACTGTTATGGCTTAACTGTTTCTGGGGGTGACTTGACTTTGAACTCTCGAGGCTTAACTCTGTACTACGGAGGGAAAATAATGCTTCCCAAGAATAAACTGAGCTCGCATATCATAGATATTTGCGAAACGGACTTCTGTCACGATCTTCAATTTTTGTTTGCTTGTTAGCTCAATCTCTTTTTTGCTGATTTTTTTGCGGAAATTTTGCTACTTAGCTAAAGCATTAGCTTCTTCAGGCGGCAATATGGAATTCTTAAAAATACTGGAAGCTATTCGCAACAACGGAAAACAAAATTGTTGAAGAATCTTGACTTAACAAATAAAGGTCAGCAAATCTGACTTTCTCTCCGATCCCTGAACATTAGGAAGATTCCAATTGAACAGTCAGCCTCAGAAATTAAGGCTTTATCAGTCAACAAATCTGACTTTCTCGCCTATCCCTGAACATCAAGATTCCAACGGAATAAATCAGCCTCAGAAAATACGGCTTTATCGGTCAGCAGATCTGACTTTCTCTCCTGCCCTGAACACCAGGAAGATTCCAACGGAATAGCCAGCCTCCCAAAATACGGCTTTCTTTCTATCAACTAACTACCCTCAAGTATCCATAAGGCAATTAAGGACATTATCAAAAGGGTGGAGCCCGGCATTTGGACCATCCACATTATCCATCACCTCGTAAGCCCTGAAAAACTTTATATGGAAGGCTTATTCTTTAAACTACGAGATCGTAATAACGAAAAATATTAGAGTCTAGTGAAAGGCTCATTAGTTAAAACTACCTTTTATAAGCGAGCAACGGCAGCAAGAAATTTTTGTAATATAAGCTCCCGTTTGATGAGAAAATTTTATGTTCTTTTTATTAACTGAAGTTTCACTTTTACTATAAAAATAATGCAACTAATAAATGGTATTTTCAACTTTTTTTATATTAGGGTTTTTACATATAGCCTTAACGGAAAGTATGAGGGTAAATCTAAAGGGTTCGGTTCATCACGCCTCGCATAGTTTGTCTATAAGTCCACCTCGTATGGTTTGTCTATAAGTACATCTCGTATGGTACGCTTATAAGGACGTATTATTAAAAAAATTTTTAATATCTAATTTGTTGTTATGCATTTCAGGTTTAAATGTTTTTGGAAATGTACGGTTTTTATTTCTTTCCTTTCTTTCTTTCTTTCATCTATCAGAATTCAAACTCGTTTCTATGTCATTTTTTAGAAATATCACTCAATTCTATAACATCTTTGCAAATTAGCACTCGTTTCTTTGTCTTCAATCAGAATTCCAACTCGTTTTTATGTCATCTATTAGAATTATCATTCAATTCTATAACATCTTTGCAAATTAGCACTCGTTTCTTTGTCTTCAATCAGAATTCCAAATCGTTTCGACGTCACTTATCAGAATTCTAACTCGTTTCGATGTCATGGATCTGAATTACGACTTCATTTCTGTGTGATCTATCGGAATTACAAGTTGATTTTATGTGATCAATCAGATTTAAAAGTATTTACATGTTTCTAGATGTGCATGTTGCGCTATGTTGGTCATAAATTACTTTTTAACTAACCTTTTCTCACTGCTTGATAATCATTTACGAAGGTATTTCAATCTACTTCGGTCAGACTTTTTTGTCTTTTCTCATTTCGTTTCAATTAATAATTAAGGAGTTCCGAAGAATTCCCTAGAAGTATTGAAATTATTTATAAGTTGTCAGCCATTTCTATGTATATAAAATATCTAAGAGATGATATTTAGACTGTTACTCTCAAGAACATAATTAGTATCGATACGACTATAATAAGGGTGTAAGGACCTTTATATTAGGAAATTTTAAAAATCCAATATGTTATGCATCTTATGTATTAACTTTTTTGGAAATAAGCGGTTATTCCTTTCTTCTTTCTTTCTTCAATGGGTGTTTCATCAATGGAAATTGCTAATCATTTTCAAAACAGTTCCCAACTGAAATAATAACAGTAAGTTAAGCTCGGCACCACTATCAGAAGCCCTACGTTGCTGTGAATACACTGTTAGCAACAGCAGACCATTCATAATTTTATATATATATATATTTATATCTATATATATATTTATTAGTATAATGGGGAACAACCCTTCTTTCATGCATTCATTATTAAAAATTTGGCCGTAAGTTATGTTAGTGGAAGCCTTATTTAATTTTTCAAGCTTCCTAAAAGCTGCTTTTCCTACGTTATTTAAAAGACTAAATACTTAGTCTTTTAAATACTTACTTAGTCTTACTGAGTCTTTTAAAGTCTTCTTACTTAGTCTACTAAGTAGACTCCTTAGTCTACTTAGTCTACTAACTTAGTCTTTTAAATAACGTAGGAAAAGCAGCTTTTAGGAAGCTAGAAAAATTAAATAAGGCTTCCACTGACATAACTTACGGTCAAATTTTTAATAATGTATATATATTTATATATATATCTATATATATATTTAACTAGTGGAAGTAAAGGAAAAGGCATTCTAATGCCCATGACAGTGATTGGAAATCTATATATATATATATATATATATATATATATATATATAAATAACGGAAGAGAAATATTCATAATTCATAAATAAAATCGATCCTACCGCCAATTTCATTGCAGGAAAGTGAAAAGCTGCAGCATTTCTAGTCTCTCGGTATTTTCCAGTCTCCATTTCAATGCAAATCACAGAGTACTAGAAATCATGACGATTACACTCATTAAAAACTCTGACGCTATTTAGGATAAAATTTCTTATTTAAACTGACTATGTATTTATTTCAGAATATAAAATGAGTGCACAGGCTCACTACTTTAAAACGAGATTTATCGCTCCCCAAGTGAGCGTCCTTCGGTTCTGTATCTCAAAATCTCGATAAACTAATGAAAAATAAGTATATTTTGAGCTTAAAATGTATGTACCAATCACCCCATGCATTTTTCGCCCATCGTGTTTTGAACAAGCATTGATATTTATCTCTGGGTATATGTTCGTTTGTTTATTTTAGACACGAGTGTTTTGCAATGTTTTTTTTTGCGGCCAACCCTTTCTCATTACTTGAAATCATTAAGGACGGTATTTCGGTCAGTTCTTTAGAGTTTTTTACGCCTTTTTTCTTAACTCTTTGTAAACATTTCGATTAAATTGCTCGTATTTGCTTTCGAATCACTGTCATTGACATTAGAACGCCATTTCCTTTACTTCCACTAGTTAAATATAAGAAATTTTACATTAAGAAATTTATAAAATTTAATATGGTACTTTTGCTTTCTTTCTTATATGCCTTTGGAACTATTTCGTTTTTTCTCACCTATATTTTGACGGTAAAGTGTTTTTATTAGCCTTGGGCGGCAACTCTTAGTCGTTTCTGTCTCTAAAAGGAATCCTCGGTGCCGGTACAGTATGATATCTACAAACCTCTTTATCCTATGTATTTCTGGTTCTGAATTTCATTTTCAATAATAATTGTTAAGTATCTACGATACGATGTTGTATATAGTGCATAAGATTGAAATTATATTTCCTAAAAATATGTGAAATATGATAAAATCGACATACTAAAAAAGAAAAGAGGAGTACCTCGTGAGCATTTCCACTCAGACCATTACAGTAGGAAACTTGTGGGAAAACACGAGGGTCAACTCGCTGCTTTCTTGAACGATATAAGATTTGTTTACGAATAATAACAGAATTACCTTTTGCAACAAATGTTTTGTAATAGATGTTTTATTTCTCCTAAACAAAATAATCCTCATCTTTAATAACTGATGTCAATTTACGGGAGATTTCATATTATACCAGAAAATCTACGGTAGATATCATACTATACCAGAAAACCGACGGTAGATACTCGTATATTATACCGGCACCAAATCCTCTGTGCTAGCATTATTTTCAGAAATTTTTTTTACTATGCGGCAAAGCAATTTTTCCAAGCTGGTTATTACTAAGTACTTGTTAATGAGTATGCACGGAAACTAGTTTCAAGTTTCCAAAATGTAAATAACATAGTTTTAATTGGAAAATCATTACTTCCACCTACTATACCTTCAACAATATCAACTGCAAGCAAAAGCAACAGTTGGGCCTATGAGAATGTAAGAAGAGACTCTCCTCCACGGCATTTCTTCTTAGTATTTATTGTATTTATAAGCTTTCAGTTCTCGTGTCTCGAGTAAAATATAAAAAAGTATATTTTAATTAACTTCTCTCAGTTAAATTATGTACCCCTGCCACACCTATTTACGGCTTATAGTTTGTAGTTTATTAACTTAGGTCCTTTTGTGTTACGAAACATTCACAACCCAAAGTGATTGAATTATATTTGTATTAATGTATCATTCGTTAACGTGAGCGATTCCCCTCGTTTTATCGTTGGTACAAATTGCTTAGGCAACTGGCGGCGCAATGTCGGATACCTCGGTTGCACCCGTTTTAGTATTATTTACAGTATGTACCTCGCATACGGGATTGCAGTCTCTCAAGTAAATCTCCTGAATGAATGTTAGCTATTTTATGTTTTCAAGTGTTCGCGGTCCAGCAACAGACCGACCCCTCTGGGTAAAAACGAGATGGTTGAGTATGTTTAACTGAGGAACGGTGGGGAATTCATGTTGTGTACGTTAGGAATTATTTTTAAAAGACACAAATTTCAGGAGCGACATGATAAAACTCAACCACTGCTATAGATATCAGAATACTCATTGCAGTGTTCACATTACCACTATGTCTTCATGGTCGGGTGGTTAAGAGCAAGCGCCTTTCACGGGAAGGGTCGGCAGTTCGAAACCCGGCAGTGCCGCACGGTGATTCTCCCCGTTGAGAAAAGGGAGAGCTCAGCCACAATTCCCCACTCTACCCAGGTGTCGGAAATGGGTACCGGCTTGACCGGGGGTAACCGTCATGCTTCCTAATATCTGTTACAAGGCATTTGAAAACCTATGTACAAGATGATATGTATCAGGCTTGATTGGAATAAAATATCCTTTCTTTTTTATTTGATGTACCACTAGCACATAGACACCAAGATGAAACATCGTGAATTCCAAGCATTTTTTCTCGCCACACGTTTTCGCACAACTGTTTGGTGAGAACCATGGCATGATGAAATATTTGACATCACGGCAGGAAGTATTCCCAAGTACTCGAAAACAGGAATGACGCTGCTATGTGGTGCCACTGCCTTTGCAAGATTTGTTCTGCACGTAAGCCGGCTCGTGATGTTACTGGTGTCAATAGATAGCCTCTTAATAGGTTGTGATTCGCTACTAATTAATTGCGAGTTCATTGGAGAGACGATCAGTTTACCAATTGCCCTCAGTGGAAATTTAGGTAAATCTGAAGGAGATGACAGTTGTCGATTTTCCACTTTTTGGTACCTGAACCTAATTATTTGAATCAAAATAAACAAGTTTTCTTCTATTCTTTTGGTCAATATTGAATAAAATGTTGTCAACGAATTTCATAATTTTGTATGTATAGATAGGTAATATAGTTGATTTTAAGACGTTTTGCATGAATGACAATGTGCCCGGAAATGCTTAGTTTTGGAGATATTTAAATTTGAAGTTATGGGAACGTTGTTTATAAAATTGAACAAACGGAGAAGTAAATAAGCAGAAATCCGGTTCTGACGTAACGATAGGTAAAGTTAGGTTTGGTAAAGTTAATTTAGTTAAGTATCCTAACCTAAGTAAGCCTAAAATATCTTAATTTAACTCAATCATACCGAGGCCGATGACTCCCGCCAAAAAACTTGGCGTGGTCCGCGTCCGCAAAACGCCGGAAGAGCCATATCGAAACTGCCGTTAATGCTATTCTTACCTGGCGTCATTTATCCTATATCTCCTAAACTAAGCATTTCCGGGCACATTGTCATTCATGCAAAACGTCTTAAAATCGACTATATTACCTATCTATACCTACGAAATTATGAAATTCGTTGACAACATTATATTCAATATTGACCATTCTTTTTTCGTCTCAAGTGAGTATTTTACGATTTATAGCGGTAAGTTTAGTTTCGTCATTGATGACGAATGCGCTCGAATAAACAGCTACTTATCGATTTTCGAATTTTTGTTGCTTGAAACATGGTAATGACATCGAAATAAACAACTTTTATTCCATGCACTTTTTTCGTCAAATGAGTATTTAACGAGGTATAGCGGTAGGTTTGGTTTCGTCTTTCAAGACAGAGCGCTGGAAGCGAGACGCCATTGCAGTATTGCCCTACAACTCGATCCAAGAATTTCTTTCCGCTGCAAAGACTGGAGTTGCGGGAAGTCATTTACCGCTATAACTAATAAAATACTCATTTGAGACATAAAGTGCATAAAAGAAAACTTGTTTATTTCGATCTAATTAACTATGATAAGGCATCGAAATTTACAAAATCGACAACTGTCATCTCCTTCAGATTTACCAAAACTTTTTCCAAGCAAATTTCGATTACGGTGTCACGAAGCATAGAAGCATAAACTGTACGAGATGAAGTAGTGCGATTATATAAAAATTTTGTCCAGTGATGGCGTCATAGTGTGGCGGAGTACGAAGTCGTAAAATTACGTAGAGTAGTATACTTCCAAGGCATAATTTATTTACAATGTTTTCGATTGAGCCGAGTCATGTTGGAAAATGAAAATGTAAATTTTGAACGTTGAATATGTTTCTGGGATTTGACAATTCTGAATTCAATCCAATTGTGAAACAATGTTCTTTTTGAAAGTGGCTGTAGAGGTGATCGTGAACTCGACTCGTCCATGGAGCATAGGATGGGGATGGGCGCAGGTTACTTAGGTTTGTATGTCCTACGCTATGGGGACTGGCTCCCCATACGTACTTTGCGCTCGACACTGTATTGGCAGAAATGCGTCTATGTCTTCTTTCATTGGTGTTGAGAAGCTGAACAAATACGGCCCAACGTTGTTTGCGGTACGACATGAATTAAATTCTCGGGTAAATGTTGAGGACTTGACCATAATCGATTTTCCACTCTTTGATCAATAAAGATTGTTGATGAGACCAAAATAAACAAGTTTTCTTCAATGCACTTTCCGGCGGAAATAAGTATTTTAAAAGTTATGGCATTAAATGAGTTACCGTAACTCCAGTGTTTGAGGCGGGGAAAAATACACCGCGCGGTCCGACGTGAAAGTAAACAGGCGTTCCCGCGCGCCAACCAAGCCGACGAAGAGCAAACCCCCTATTACAAACGTAAAGAGGTTGGGTCGTGAGGGGTAGCAACAGTTCTTTTAGTAAAAACTATAAAACTAAAAGAACTGTGGCTACCCCTCACGACCCAACCTCTTTACGTTTGTAATAGGGTGATGCACACTGGAGTTCCGGTAACTCATTTAACGCCATAACTTTTAAAATACTCATTTCCGCCGGAAAGTGCATTGAAGAAAACTTGTTTATTTTGGTCTGATCAACAACCTTTGTTGATCAAAAAGTGAAAAATCGATTATGGTCAAGTCCTCAACATTTACCAATTCTCGTTTAACATTCTCGGTTCATTATTTGTTCATCAAAATAAATATTTAATTCTCTTTAAAATGTTTAGTTCTTCATTATTTATGGATTAAATTTAATATTAAATTATCTTTAAATGTTCGGTAAATCTGAAGGATTTGTCAGTTATCGATTTTGTAAATTTTGATGCTATGCATAGTTAATTAGATCGAAATAAACAAATTTTCTTCTATGCACTTTCCGTCTCGAATGAGTATTTTATTAGTTATGGCGGTAAATGACTTACCGCAACTCCAGTGTTTGAAGCGGCAAGTAATTGAAGAAGCACGTCAGACAGCAACACTGCAATGCGCACTTGCTTCCAGCGCGATCGTCATCAAAGACGAAACCAAACCTACCGCTATACCTCGTTAAATACTCATTTGACAAAAAAAAGTGTCCTCTCCTAAAAGTTGTTAATTTCGATGTTATTACCATGATTCAAGCAACAAAAATTCAAAAATCGATGAGTAGCTGTTTATTCGAGCGCATTCGTCATCAAAGACGAAACTAAACCTACCGCTATAAATCGTAAAATACTAATTTGAGACGGAAAGTGCATAGAATAAAACTTGTTTATTTTGATTCAATTAATTAGGTTCAGGCACCAAAAAGTGGGAAATCGATAACTGACATATCCTTCAGATTTACCTAATGTTCTCAGTTCATTATTTATGGACTCCCTTACCCTTAGTGTAAATATAAACTATTTCGACACACTGTGGCGAACTTAGGGGACGAAAATTATGATATTTCGGTTTACACATTTTGTGGCAATGAAGCAAGGTATACAGATGTAGTTCTCTTAAAGTATCTGAATTAATAATTTCAAATTATAGTTGGAAATAGAAGCTTTTCTTTGGGAGATGCGGAGGTAATGGGAGAATTTAAGGTAAATGTTTAGGAGAGGACCATGATCGATTGTCCACTTGTTGGTGCCTAAACATAGTTAATTAGATATAAATAAACAATTTTTCTTCTATGCACTTTCCGTCGGAAATGATTATTTAACGAGTTAAAGCGGTATGTTTAGTTTGGGTAGAGGACGTTTGGGTACTTGTAATTTATTATATGCCGGCCCCGCAGAGCCTGCGGAGCCTGAGCCCACCTCTGGGATATTTTAGTTAATAACACAATAGAAATTATCACACAAAAATAACGAATTATAGCGGCATGTTCATTTTCGTCTTAGATAGCGGGAATGATCGAGATCGTAGGGAGGGAAAGTCCATTGTAGTGGTTCCATCAGACGCGCGATTGTGGTCCTCTCCTAAACATTTACCGAATTTAGTAACTCGAGCTAACTTCTAACGAGTCAACCTCGCACCCGAGGCCTATGAAGCTCCTTGAAACCCTGTTGTTCATGGGTAATATTTATCGTAGCTGACTAGTTTCAAGTCGAGCAATGCACACTACTTTCTGCACTAAATTACCAAAGGTGATAGCTAAATTTAATAAATAAAACTACCATGTAAATATAACTGTTATAGTTATGAAAGCTAGCACTCCAAGGGGGAAGATGCGAGGTCCCAAGCTGAGAGTTAGGTAGGCCTTCTTACGGTTGAGTTTTTGTTTCGTAAACGATCGTCTCCTTCCAGTTCGTTTCTGTCCTATTCTTCAGCACTTCTGTTTTCTTCTTCAACTTTTGCCGTGTATCAGAACCTTCCTTTTCGTCTTATTGTTTCTATGCGCACAGGAACTTGTGTGGGAACACAACTTGTTCATAGATTACGCATTCCCTTAATAAATTCCCATAATCCTAAAAGGTACCTTTATCCTTCCTTTGTTTGAAACACCCATTTTGTGGTTAGAGAATGTGAAATTTATCTATATTTAATTTATATTTAATCTATAACATTTTATGTATATTTAATCTATAAAATTTTGTGAAGGACCTGCGCACTGAATTATTTATAGAAGCTTGACGATATTGTATTCCAATTCTCAACCTCTTTGTAATGAATAACGAACCTCACATCAGTCTATCGGATAGCAAAGGCGAGCTCAACCAGATTATGCTTCAATATTCAACAGTGTAGGCAGGCTTTAGGTGACGTTAAGTTTACGCCTTTTCCAATTATTATATTTACGTTTAATATACAACTTTTTACATTTAGTACATTTATACTCAGTGCATGACTAATCACATTGAGTAAAATACGTCGAAGAGCTCACCAATCTCTCCCCTCCCCTACCCTCGATCTCCCTCTCCCCCAGTGCGTGCACTAAGGGGACTGGCCTTCAGCCCGTCTTGGGGAGTTAACACTCCTGAGGGGCGAATTGGGTTCCTGAACTCCACTTAAAAAAATGTGCTGAAAGTGTTTGTCCTCGTCAGCGTACTTGGGGAAACTAGCGCTTTTCAAAAGCAATTTCAGCTACCCGCTTGTTGCAACACTTGTTGCCGGAGTCTGCTGTGGGTTTATTGCTAGGTAGGACTTATCTTACATTATTTATTTGCTTGTCTCTTTTGTGAGGGAGGGAGGCTGGTGTATCGGGCAAACGACTCTTATGAATGTTTTTGTATTTTATTCTTTATGCATATTTCACATTTTCATCTCGCCGAGCTACGTGCTTCATCAGGAGGGATGCAATCATTTCATTTAGGAGAATTGGCGCTCCCAGGGGGAAGAAGTGACTTCCTGATCTGGAGGTTAGGTAGGCATTTATTTTGTGGAAGTTGGACAGGTTTGTTTTGTTAAGGACTATCTATTTTCGTTTTACTGCTATCTTGTTTTTCAATATCTAGTACTCTTCCAACAACCTTAACCTGTTTTCGTAAACTTTTTTCCTAACCTACGGTTTCTACGAACAATGGATCTTGAGTTAGACCTTGTGGCCGGATTTCACATTCTCTAAATTCCTAACTAAATGGTGCATTCTTCGGCGCGAGCCGAAAGTTATATAGGCTTTCTTTTTGTTGAAATAAAATATTTTTCGTTTCGTTAAGAACCACTTTTTTTGGTTCACTTCTGTCCTGTTTTTCAACACCTTGCTACTTTCTTCTTCAACTTTTATCTTTTTTTCATAAATTTCTTTCTTAACTCACCGTTTCTCTGCCCCTTTGGCATAGATTCCGCGTTTCCTCATACCCATAGAAATGGTGCTTTCCTCCTTCCTCTCTTCGGAACGCTTTATTTTTTAGCGGTTAGGGAGGCTCAAACTAATATCTAATCTGACGCTTTCTTCCTACCTCTTTGAAACACCAGCTCTAATCTGAGACGCATGCTCTTTCTGTTGCCAGCTGAGCAAGTTTGACCAACCGAGACACCATAATTTTGCACTCTCGTGGTGCCGCTTTTACTTGACACATTAACTGCGGGGGTTAAACTGAAGTTCTGTATCCAATAGGAATGAAGTCGTTTTTTTTGTATTGAATATCGGAAACAACGCACTGGAATTGTATCATGCCTTCGTTTGGTTTGGGTCAGGTATTTATGGAAATTCCTTCAGTGGCCTCCTGTGAGTCCAGCCGCATCAAAGACTCCTAATTAGTGACCGCTTTAGAATCTTGCCGCCGTATGGAAATTTGATCAGTGGTCACTGGAGGGTCTGGTTGCATCATTGAAATTTGATCAGTGGTCACTGGAGGGTCTGGTTGCATTATGGAAATTTGATCAGTGGTCACTGGAGGGTCTGGTTGCATTATGGAAATTTGATCAGTGGTCACTGGAGAGTCTAGTTGCAATATGGAAATTTGATCAGTGGTCACTGGAGGGTCTGGTTGCATTATGGAAATTTGATCAGTGGTCACTGGAGGGTCTGGTTGCATTATGGAAATTTGATCAGTGGTCACTGGAGGGTCTGGTTGCATCATAGAAATTTGATAAGTGGCCACTGGAGGGTCTGGTTGCATCATTGAAATTTGATCAGTGGTCACTGGAGGGTCTGGTTGCATCATTGAAATTTGATCAGTGGTCACTGGAGGGTCTGGTTGCATCATTGAAATTTGATCAGTGGTCACTGGAGGGTCTGGTTGCATTATGGAAATTTGATCAGTGGTCACTGGAGGGTCTGGTTGCATTATGGAAATTTGATCAGTGGTCACTGGAGTCTAGTTGCAATATGGAAATTTGATCAGTGGTCACTGGAGGGTCTGGTTGCATTATGGAAATTTGATCAGTGGTCACTGGAGGGTCTGGTTGCATTATGGAAACTTGATCAGTGGTCACTGGAGGGTCTGGTTGCATTATGGAAACTTGATCAGTGGTCACTGGAGGGTCTGGTTGCATCATAGAAATTTGATCAGTGGTCACTGGAGGGTCTGGTTGCATTATGGAAACTTGATCAGTGGTCACTGGAGGGTCTGGTTGCATCATGGAAATTTGATCAGTGGTCACTGGAGGGTCAAGCCACACTCAACGCGCCAAAAAAAAAGTTACGTAAGCCATTTCAGCTGCGTGTTCACAATTGGTTCAGATTTTTGGAATAACTAATGACCACTCCTAATACATTTAAATAACGTCAATTCAGCTCAGGGAATTGTATTCATGCAGCTGTGAACACGATATTCATGCAGCTGTGAACACGATATTCATGCAGCTGTGAACACGATATTCGTGCAGCTGTGAACACGATATTCGTGCAGCTGTGAACACGATATTCGTGCAGCTGTGAACACGATATTCGTGCAGCTGTGAACACGATATTCGTGCAGCTGTGAACACGATATTCGTGCAGCTGTGAACACGATATTCGTGCAGCTGTGAACACGATATTCGTGCAGCTGTGAACACGATATTCGTGCAGCTGTGAATACGATATTCGTGCAGCTGTGAATACGATATTCGTGCAGCTGTGAATACGATGTTCGTGCAGCTGTGAACACGATGTTCGTGCAGCTGTGAACACGATGTTCGTGCAGCTGTGAACACGATGTTCGTGCAGCTGTGAACACGATGTTCGTGCAGCTGTGAACACGATGTTCGTGCAGCTGTGAACACGATGTTCGTGCAGCTGTGAACACGATGTTCGTGCAGCTGTGAACACGATGTTCGTGCAGCTGTGAACACGATGTTCGTGCAGCTGTGAACACGATGTTCGTGCAGCTGTGAACACGATGTTCGTGCAGCTGTGAACACGATGTTCGTGCAGCTGTGAACACGATGTTCGTGCAGCTGTGAACACGATGTTCGTGCAGCTGTGAACACGATGTTCGTGCAGCTGTGAACACGATGTTCGTGCAGCTGTGAACACGATGTTCGTGCAGCTGTGAACACGATGTTCGTGCAGCTGTGAACACGATGTTCGTGCAGCTGTGAACACGATGTTCGTGCAGCTGTGAACACGATGTTCGTGCAGCTGTGAACACGATGTTCGTGCAGCTGTGAACACGATGTTCGTGCAGCTGTGAACACGATGTTCGTGCAGCTGTGAACACGATGTTCGTGCAGCTGTGAACACGATGTTCGTGCAGCTGTGAACACGATGTTCGTGCAGCTGTGAACACGGTGTTCGTGCAGCTGTGAACACGGTGTTCGTGCAGCTGTGAACACGGTGTTCGTGCAGCTGTGAACACGGTGTTCGTGCAGCTGTGAACACGGTGTTCGTGCAGCTGTGAACACGGTGTTCGTGCAGCTGTGAACACGGTGTTCGTGCAGCTGTGAACACGGTGTTCGTGCAGCTGTGAACACGGTGTTCGTGCAGCTGTGAACACGGTGTTCGTGCAGCTGTGAACACGGTGTTCGTGCAGCTGTGAACACGGTGTTCGTGCAGCTGTGAACACGGTGTTCGTGCAGCTGTGAACACGGTGTTCGTGCAGCTGTGAACACGGTGTTCGTGCAGCTGTGAACACGGTGTTCGTGCAGCTGTGAACACGGTGTTCGTGCAGCTGTGAACACGGTGTTCGTGCAGCTGTGAACACGGTGTTCGTGCAGCTGTGAACACGGTGTTCGTGCAGCTGTGAACACGGTGTTCGTGCAGCTGTGAACACGGTGTTCGTGCAGCTGGGAACACGGTGTTCGTGCAGCTGGGAACACGGTGTTCGTGCAGCTGGGAACACGGTGTTCGTGCAGCTGGGAACACGGTGTTCGTGCAGCTGGGAACACGGTGTTCGTGCAGCTGGGAACACGGTGTTCGTGCAGCTGGGAACACGGTGTTCGTGCAGCTGGGAACACGGTGTTCGTGCAGCTGGGAACACGGTGTTCGTGCAGCTGGGAACACGGTGTTCGTGCAGCTGGGAACACGGTGTTCGAGCAGCTGGGAACACGGTGTTCGTGCAGCTGGGAACACGGTGTTCGTGCAGCTGGGAACACGGTGTTCGTGCAGCTGGGAACACGGTGTTCGTGCAGCTGGGAACACGGTGTTCGTGCAGCTGGGAACACGGTGTTCGTGCAGCTGGGAACACGGTGTTCGTGCAGCTGGGAAGACGGTGTTCGTGCAGCTGGGAAGACGGTGTTCGTGCAGCTGGGAAGACGGTGTTCGTGCAGCTGGGAAGACGGTGTTCGTGCAGCTGGGAAGACGGTGTTCGTGCAGCTGGGAAGACGGTGTTCGTGCAGCTGGGAAGACGGTGTTCGTGCAGCTGGAAACACGGTGTTCGTGCAGCTGGAAACACGGTGTTCGTGCAGCTGGGAACACGGTGTTCGTGCAGCTGGGAGCACGGTGTTCGTGCAGCTGGGAGCACGGTGTTCGTGCAGCTGGGAGCACGGTGTTCGTGCAGCTGGGAGCACGGTGTTCGTGCAGCTGGGAGCACGGTGTTCGTGCAGCTGGGAACGCGGTGTTCGTGCAGCTGGGAACGCGGTGTTCGTGCAGCAGGGAACGCGGTGTTCGTGCAGCAGGGAACGCGGTGTTCGTGCAGCAGGGAACGCGGTGTTCGTGCAGCAGGGAACGCGGTGTTCGTGCAGCAGGGAACGCGGTGTTCGTGCAGCTGGGGACACGATACTCGTGCAGCTGGGGACACGATGTTCGTGCAGCTGGGAACACGATGTTCGTGCAGCTGGGAACACGATGTTCGTGCAGCTGGGAACACGATGTTCGTGCAGCTGGGAACACGATGTTCGTGCAGCTGGGAACACGATGTTCGTGCAGCTGGGAACACGATGTTCGTGCAGCTGGGAACACGATGTTCGTGCAGCTGGGAACACGATGTTCGTGCAGCTGGGAACACGATGTTCGTGCGGCTGGGAACACGATGATCGTGCGGCTGGGAACACGATGATCGTGCGGCTGGGAACACGATGATCGTGCGGCTGGGAACACGATGATCGTGCGGCTGGGAACACGATGATCGTGCGGCTGGGAACACGATGATCGTGCGGCTGGGAACACGATGATCGTGCGGCTGGGAACACGATGATCGTGCGGCTGGGAACACGATGATCGTGCGGCTGGGAACACGATGATCGTGCGGCTGGGAACACGATGATCGTGCGGCTGGGAACACGATGATCGTGCGGCTGGGAACACGATGATCGTGCGGCTGGGAACACGATGATCGTGCGGCTGGGAACACGATGTTCGTGCGGCTGGGAACACGATGATCGTGCGGCTGGGAACACGATGATCGTGCGGCTGGGAACACGATGTTCGTGCGGCTGGGAACACGATGTTCGTGCGGCTGGGAACACGATGTTCGTGCGGCTGGGAACACGATGTTCGTGCGGCTGGGAACACGATGTTCGTGCGGCTGGGAACACGATGTTCGTGCGGCTGGGAACACGATGTTCGTGCGGCTGGGAACACGATGTTCGTGCGGCTGGGAACACTATGTTCGTGCGGCTGGGAACACGATGTTCGTGCGGCTGGGAACACGATGTTCGTGCGGCTGGGAACACGATGTTCGTGCGGCTGGGAACACGATGTTCGTGCGGCTGGGAACACGATGTTCGTGCGGCTGGGAACACGATGTTCGTGCGGCTGGGAACACGATGTTCGTGCGGCTGGGAACACGATGTTCGTGCGGCTGGGAACACGATGTTCGTGCGGCTGGGAACACGATGTTCGTGCGGCTGGGAACACGATGTTCGTGCGGCTGGGAACACGATGTTCGTGCGGCTGGGAACACGATGTTCGTGCGGCTGGGAACACGATGTTCGTGCGGCTGGGAACACGATGTTCGTGCGGCTGGGAACACGATGTTCGTGCGGCTGGGAACACGATGTTCGTGCGGCTGGGAACACGATGTTCGTGCGGCTGGGAACACGATGTTCGTGCGGCTGGGAACACGATGTTCGTGCGGCTGGGAACACGATGTTCGTGCGGCTGGGAACACGATGTTCGTGCGGCTGGGAACACGATGTTCGTGCGGCTGGGAACACGATGTTCGTGCGGCTGGGAACACGATGTTCGTGCGGCTGGGAACACGATGTTCGTGCGGCTGGGAACACGATGTTCGTGCGGCTGGGAACACGATGTTCGTGCGGCTGGGAACACGATGTTCGTGCGGCTGGGAACACGATGTTCGTGCGGCTGGGAACACGATGTTCGTGCGGCTGGGAACACGATGTTCGTGCGGCTGGGAACACGATGTTCGTGCGGCTGGGAACACGATGTTCGTGCGGCTGGGAACACGATGTTCGTGCGGCTGGGAACACGATGTTCGTGCGGCTGGGAACACGATGTTCGTGCGGCTGGGAACACGATGTTCGTGCGGCTGGGAACACGATGTTCGTGCGGCTGGGAACACGATGTTCGTGCGGCTGGGAACACGATGTTCGTGCGGCTGGGAACACGATGTTCGTGCGGCTGGGAACACGATGTTCGTGCGGCTGGGAACACGATGTTCGTGCGGCTGGGAACACGATGTTCGTGCGGCTGGGAACACGATGTTCGTGCGGCTGGGAACACGATGTTCGTGCGGCTGGGAACACGATGTTCGTGCGGCTGGGAACACGATGTTCGTGCGGCTGGGAACACGATGTTCGTGCGGCTGGGAACACGATGTTCGTGCGGCTGGGAACACGATGTTCGTGCGGCTGGGAACACGATGTTCGTGCGGCTGGGAACACGATGTTCGTGCGGCTGGGAACACGATGTTCGTGCGGCTGGGAACACGATGTTCGTGCGGCTGGGAACACGATGTTCGTGCGGCTGGGAACACGATGTTCGTGCGGCTGGGAACACGATGTTCGTGCGGCTGGGAACACGATGTTCGTGCGGCTGGGAACACGATGTTCGTGCGGCTGGGAACACGATGTTCGTGCGGCTGGGAACACGATGTTCGTGCGGCTGGGAACACGATGTTCGTGCGGCTGGGAACACGATGTTCGTGCGGCTGGGAACACGATGTTCGTGCGGCTGGGAACACGATGTTCGTGCGGCTGGGAACACGGTGTTCGTGCAGCTGGGAACACGGTGTTCGTGCAGCTGGGAACACGGTGTTCGTGCAGCTGGGAACACGGTGTTCGTGCAGCTGGGAACACGGTGTTCGTGCAGCTGGGAACACGGTGTTCGTGCAGCTGTGAACACGGTGTTCGTGCAGCTGTGAACACGGTGTTCGTGCAGCTGTGAACACGGTGTTCGTGCAGCTGTGAACACGGTGTTCGTGCAGCTGTGAACACGGTGTTCGTGCAGCTGTGAACACGGTGTTCGTGCAGCTGTGAACACGGTGTTCGTGCAGCTGTGAACACGGTGTTCGTGCAGCTGTGAACACGGTGTTCGTGCAGCTGTGAACACGGTGTTCGTGCAGCTGTGAACACGGTGTTCGTGCAGCTGTGAACACGGTGTTCGTGCAGCTGTGAACACGGTGTTCGTGCAGCTGTGAACACGGTGTTCGTGCAGCTGTGAACACGGTGTTCGTGCAGCTGTGAACACGGTGTTCGTGCAGCTGTGAACACGGTGTTCGTGCAGCTGTGAACACGGTGTTCGTGCAGCTGTGAACACGGTGTTCGTGCAGCTGTGAACACGGTGTTCGTGCAGCTGTGAACACGGTGTTCGTGCAGCTGTGAACACGGTGTTCGTGCAGCTGTGAACACGGTGTTCGTGCAGCTGTGAACACGGTGTTCGTGCAGCTGTGAACACGGTGTTCGTGCAGCTGGGAACACGGTGTTCGTGCAGCTGGGAACACGGTGTTCGTGCAGCTGGGAACACGGTGTTCGTGCAGCTGGGAACACGGTGTTCGTGCAGCTGGGAACACGGTGTTCGTGCAGCTGGGAACACGGTGTTCGTGCAGCTGGGAACACGGTGTTCGTGCAGCTGGGAACACGGTGTTCGTGCAGCTGGGAACACGGTGTTCGTGCAGCTGGGAACACGGTGTTCGTGCAGCTGGGAACACGGTGTTCGTGCAGCTGGGAACACGGTGTTCGTGCAGCTGGGAACACGGTGTTCGTGCAGCTGGGAACACGGTGTTCGTGCAGCTGGGAACACGGTGTTCGTGCAGCTGGGAACACGGTGTTCGTGCAGCTGGGAACACGGTGTTCGTGCAGCTGGGAACACGGTGTTCGTGCAGCTGGGAACACGGTGTTCGTGCAGCTGGGAACACGGTGTTCGTGCAGCTGGGAACACGGTGTTCGTGCAGCTGGGAACACGGTGTTCGTGCAGCTGGGAACACGGTGTTCGTGCAGCTGGGAACACGGTGTTCGTGCAGCTGGGAACACGGTGTTCGTGCAGCTGGGAACACGGTGTTCGTGCAGCTGGGAACACGGTGTTCGTGCAGCTGGGAACACGGTGTTCGTGCAGCTGGGAACACGGTGTTCGTGCAGCTGGGAACACGGTGTTCGTGCAGCTGGGAACACGGTGTTCGTGCAGCTGGGAACACGGTGTTCGTGCAGCTGGGAACACGGTGTTCGTGCAGCTGGGAACACGGTGTTCGTGCAGCTGGGAACACGGTGTTCGTGCAGCTGGGAAGACGGTGTTCGTGCAGCTGGGAAGACGGTGTTCGTGCAGCTGGGAAGACGGTGTTCGTGCAGCTGGAAACACGGTGTTCGTGCAGCTGGAAACACGGTGTTCGTGCAGCTGGGAGCGCGGTGTTCGTGCAGCTGGGAACGCGGTGTTCGTGCAGCTGGGAACGCGGTATTCGTGCAGCTGGGAACGCGGTGTTCGTGCAGCAGGGAACGCGGTGTTCGTGCAGCAGGGAACGCGGTGTTCGTGCAGCAGGGAACGCGGTGTTCGTGCAGCAGGGAACGCGGTGTTCGTGCAGCTGGGAACGCGGTGTTCGTGCAGCAGGGAACGCGGTGTTCGTGCAGCAGGGAACGCGGTGTTCGTGCAGCTGGGAACACGATGTTCGTGCAGCTGGGAACATGATGTTCGTGCAGCTGGGAACACGATGTTCGTGCAGCTGGGAACACGATGTTCGTGCAGCTGGGAACACGATGTTCGTGCGGCTGGGAACACGATGTTCGTGCGGCTGGGAACACGATGTTCGTGCGGCTGGGAACACGATGTTCGTGCGGCTGGGAACACGATGTTCGTGCGGCTGGGAACACGATGTTCGTGCGGCTGGGAACACGATGTTCGTGCGGCTGGGAACACGATGTTCGTGCGGCTGGGAACACGATGTTCGTGCGGCTGGGAACACGATGTTCGTGCGGCTGGGAACACGATGTTCGTGCGGCTGGGAACACGATGTTCGTGCGGCTGGGAACACGATGTTCGTGCGGCTGGGAACACGATGTTCGTGCGGCTGGGAACACGATGTTCGTGCGGCTGGGAACACGATGTTCGTGCGGCTGGGAACACGATGTTCGTGCGGCTGGGAACACGATGTTCGTGCGGCTGGGAACACGATGTTCGTGCGGCTGGGAACACGATGTTCGTGCGGCTGGGAACACGATGTTCGTGCGGCTGGGAACACGATGTTCGTGCGGCTGGGAACACGATGTTCGTGCGGCTGGGAACACGATGTTCGTGCGGCTGGGAACACGATGTTCGTGCGGCTGGGAACACGATGTTCGTGCGGCTGGGAACACGATGTTCGTGCGGCTGGGAACACGATGTTCGTGCGGCTGGGAACACGATGTTCGTGCGGCTGGGAACACGATGTTCGTGCGGCTGGGAACACGATGTTCGTGCGGCTGGGAACACGATGTTCGTGCGGCTGGGAACACGATGTTCGTGCGGCTGGGAACACGATGTTCGTGCGGCTGGGAACACGATGTTCGTGCGGCTGGGAACACGATGTTCGTGCGGCTGGGAACACGATGTTCGTGCGGCTGGGAACACGATGTTCGTGCGGCTGGGAACACGATGTTCGTGCGGCTGGGAACACGATGTTCGTGCGGCTGGGAACACGATGTTCGTGCGGCTGGGAACACGATGTTCGTGCGGCTGGGAACACGATGTTCGTGCGGCTGGGAACACGATGTTCGTGCGGCTGGGAACACGATGTTCGTGCGGCTGGGAACACGATGTTCGTGCGGCTGGGAACACGATGTTCGTGCGGCTGGGAACACGATGTTCGTGCGGCTGGGAACACGATGTTCGTGCGGCTGGGAACACGATGTTCGTGCGGCTGGGAACACGATGTTCGTGCGGCTGGGAACACGATGTTCGTGCGGCTGGGAACACGATGTTCGTGCGGCTGGGAAGCGGCTGTTCGTGCGGCTGGGAACACGATGTTCGTGCGGCTGGGAACACGATGTTCGTGCGGCTGGGAACACGATGTTCGTGCGGCTGGGAACACGATGTTCGTGCGGCTGGGAACACGATGTTCGTGCGGCTGGGAACACAGAATTCATGCAGCTCTGGAGATTGATATTGCATTTTCTAACACTAGACACCACACTCAAGAAGCAACGCTGGAGACGGCCTCCACTCATATGAGCAGGTGCGTGCAACGTACCAGGTGAGGGCGGAGCATTCACAAGCGTTATTGTATTATCATTCTTTTCAGAAATTTCATGAATTATTGACTCGGATTTTTTTAGCGCCGATTTTAACAACAAATTTTTAACATCTATCGTCGCCTTTTACGTGAGATTTTTTCCTTTGCGAAGGTTCGTTCATTGTCATCAGTCGGCATTCTCACACGTGAAGAGAAAAGGGTTCATCATAGAGAAGAAAAGTTGACCCGCCTTTTATATTAGCTGCCCTGCCCCGACGACCGCAGCATGGAATTCTCGGAAGAACTAAAATTTGGGCTGGGTATTCGTAGCCTTCGTGTTTCGTCGCTCAGTGAAGTCAATGAACTCATAACCAAAGCTCCTCACCTGAAAGTTTTCGAGTATTACTGTGGGGATTGTGAAATTGAAAGTAAGCTCACTTCCTGCGAAAAAATTCACACCGCTGAACTACTTCAGCACGAGGAGAAGTGCCCAGTCCTGTGCCTGGACACGCTCGCCAGGTGTTGCCCAGAGTTGACCACCTTGGTCATTCAGTGCCGACCTGCGACCTCGGTGACCATCAACACTCTGGTGTCACGGTGCGCCATGCTGTCTTCGTTGAGTTTGTCTAAGGTGGGCGGGAGAGACAGCTCACCGTACATGGCGTTTGCTAGGTTGACCCATCTGTCGGTTTTGGAACTTCACTTCTGCAAGTGGGTGGACGACAATTTCCTCAGTGCGATGGCTAGAGGCGGAGCACGGTTGCGATGCCTCTACCTCCATGAGCTAAGCAACGCTTCAGAGGACGCCGTGTGTCTTTTGTTGAAGTCGAACAGGAAAACGCTCCTGTCGCTCTCTCTTGGCCAAAAAAACTCATCCGGGTTTACATATTTCACCATTTCTTTGTGTATACGCTTGAAAAGTTTGAACGTTTCTTACGGAGTTTCGATAAAAAGGTTTTCGTTGAGGAAACTCGCAGCTCTACCGGCCCTTGAAAAACTTTACCTAGGCCATTTGAATTCTCTTGAGCTTGAAATAGACCAGATCATATTTGTGGGAGGATTCAAGAATATTAAAGAAGCGTACTTCACTAAATGCGATTCTTTGTACGATTTTGATTTGATAATTTTAGTCGAACAAGCACACCAGCTCTCAGTTCTCTATTTGAATGCCTGCCGAAATATCACTGGCTACGGTCTAAAAGAATCGCTCGATAACGCGCAAAATTTGATAGCAATTCATTTGCTTAGTATTAATATTAAAGATTTAACCTTTCTCAAGGACATAGCTACAAAAGTTCCTACTTTGAGGTTGCTTACCATGTATCGTTGTGCTGTTTGTTCTCTGTATGAACTTTTCCGTGTAGTTTTCAGAGAACGCAGGAGGACGCTCAAAATATACACTCATTACGACGCCGAAGCTTGGTTTTGTTTGAAAGTTCTTCCTGATCTGCCAGCAATCCAGCGCTGGCGTTTTGGGGTCAAGTACGACTTGTTTGATCTGAACTCGCATGCTCAGCTTCCTCCAAATATACCGTATGAATATCGACCGGCTGACCAATGCTAAATGTTATCCATTGACTCGATCAAATTACTGTATTGAAATGGGACACTTGTAAGTTATTGAGCTATTCTATAAATGTTGCTTGAAAAATCATGTTCCAATCTTAGAAAGAAATGAGTTTTTAGTGCCAATTGGAGTGCATTCGGATGTAAAATAAAATTTGAGGGTAAATCTTAGGGTATGATTTTAGTAAAGGTCTGACAAAAGGAACGGGCGTATTATTTGAAGTGCATAAATCAGTATCAGATAATGCGAAGTTTTTACCTTCCTTTGTTGTAAGTTAATTTTAATTCAAGTAATATAATTCGTTGGAATATTTGTTTTAATCTTGATCTTTTTAGATATGCGCAAATGCAAACACTAAACTAATCAACTGCATTCAACTGCATTAATTTTGTAGAGGTAAATTCTTTCATTTTAATACTCGGCGAATTCGTGTCTCGTTTTCAGTTGAAGTCATTGGAGCCACGCGGTACCAAGCGCCGCTTTTTAAAAAAGCGATAAAATATTCTGTAGCTCAAATATTTCAGCAACTAATTTATACATTGCTCCATTTTGTCACTACCTTTCGCTACATATAGAGTAAAACGCTCTCTCCAGGCAGGGGAAAGCTTGGGGATGTCGGGGATACTCGCCTCGTTTCCGCTGTACGTGGTACTTTTACGTTTTTTCTATACGTTGAATGATTATAAGAGCGTCATATGTTATTGATAGCAAAGTATTTCAGATGCGTACGATGCACAATTGCGTAAAGTACCGTTACGTGCTCTACAATTGCGTTAAGTACAATTACGTACTCTACAATTGCGTAAAGTACTATTGCGTACTCTACAATTGCGTAATGTACTATTACGTACTTGACAATTGTGTAATGTACAAATTTATGATGTATGATCACAATGCTTGCAAGGGCGCAAATGTATTATAATTAGGTTTCCAAGATAATGGGATGCGTAGAGCGCGATTCCATATTTTATAATTGAAGTTAACGTGACATTCTGTGAAGAAAATAATTAGTCAGGCCTTTTCGTGCGTGCAAGTTAATTTTAAAATTGTAATTCGAGTTAGGCTTGTCCTTTATCGCTCGGAAAATGAAATTTTCGTTGTTTGCATTACACCTTGAATTGTGAAGGCTGTGAATTTTCTTTTTTGCATTGCATCCTGTCAAGTTTCGGGTCGCTTCTTTGGTGTTAGGGTTGCATGATTGTTTCATTGAAGCCGCGGCTCGTGGAGTGGATAAACATAAGATTTTTAATCTATATTGAAATGATTCTTGCACCTGGTATTTGTTTCAATTGTCTTAATAAAAGCCTCGTGAAAGCTTGTCTTCGTTTTAAAATTTTTCTTGTTTTGAGGACGATGAAAATTGAAAACCTTAATCGTCAGTCTGATAATACAATACTTTCATAGGAGAATATGTTTTATGTTTTAAAACTGGGCTGGATTCAGGAAAAAATTTCCAATATATAAAAACTAAGAACGATTTTTCATCACTTACATTTCTACTACTGATCTGAGGCAAAATTTCCCGTAAAATATCAAGTAATTTTTTCTCAGAGATAAGTGAATTAATAGAGAGCTTTTTGGATGGCTCACATTGTATATAAAGTTTATCACACATTTTACAGGGTGGCGCAAAAGAATGCATTGATTTCAAACTTGAATAATTGGCTTTATATAATTACTATATAATTTTAAATTATACCAAGTTTAATTATAACTAGTATATTTTGCCGTTCTACTCCCTATGATACTACGCGAGTCAAATCCATGCGTTCTTTTTGCGCCACTCTATACATATCGCACTAAACACCTCTACATTCAGACATAATAGCACTCAACTTCTGTCTTGTTCAAATTGTTTAAATTGTCGTCTAAGTCATTACGAGTCATTGAAGGTAGAAAATAAACTCTCATGCATGTAACCAGTGCCCCCCGTATCAGATATATATACGAGGGATTGGTATAACGGTCATTCTTTTTTTCTTCGTTCAAATTCAGCGACGAGATAAAAGTGTGAACGTAAATGTGACCCGATGAGTGAGTGGATGCAGCTCATTATGCCACGGAAACCAACGTAATGACGTGAAATTTGTGAGGTGATTCTTTTAACACGTTGAGGGCTTGGTGTCTCACCGATGCTCACTGAATGGCGGATTTCCTGAATGCTCACTGAATGGCGGAAATTCGATCAGTGGCTACTTGAGGGTCTAATTGCATTATGGAAATTTGAACAGTGGTCACTGGAGGGTCTAGTTGCATTATGGAAATTTGATCAGTGGTCACTGGAGGGTCTAATTGCATTATGGAAATTTGATCAGTGGTCACTGGAGGGTCTAGCTGCATTATGGAAATTTTATCAGTGGTCACTGGAGGGTCTAATTGCATTATGGAAATTTGATCAGTGGTCACTGGAGGGTCAAATTGCATTATGGAAATTTGATCAGTGGTCACTGGAGGGTCTAGCTGCATTATGGAAATTTTATCAGTGGTCACTGGAGGGTCTAATTGCATTATGGAAATTTGATCAGTGGTCACTGGAGGGTCAAATTGCATTATGGAAATTTGATCAGTGGTCACTGGAGGGTCTGGTTGCATTATGGAAATTTGATCAGTGGTCACTGGAGGGTCTGGTTGCATTATGGAAATTTGATCAGTGGTCACTGGAGGGTCTAGTTGCATTATGGAAATTTTATCAGTGGTCACTGGAGGGTCTAATTGCATTATGGAAATTTGATCAGTGGTCACTGGAGGGTCAAATTGCATTATGGAAATTTGATCAGTGGTCACTGGAGGGTCTGGTTGCATTATGGAAATTTGATCAGTGGTCACTGGAGGGTCTGGTTGCATTGTGGAAATTTGACCAGTGGTCACTGGAGGGTCTAGTTGCATTATGGAAATTTGATCAGTGATCAGTGGAGGGTCTATTTGCACTATGGAAATTTGACCAGTGGTCACTGGAGGGTCTGGTTGCATGGTGAAAATGTGATCAGTGGTCACTGGAGGGTCTAATTGCATTATGGAAATTTGATCATTGGTCACTGGAGGGTCTAGTTGCATTATGGAAATTTGATCAGTGGTCACTGGAGGGTCAAATTGCATTATGGAGATTTGATCAGTGGTCACTGGAGGGTCTGGTTGCATTATGGAAATTTGACCAGTGGTCACTGGAGGGTCTGGTTGCATTATGGAAATTTGACCAGTGGTCACTGGAGGGTCTGGTTGCATGGTGAAAATTTGATCAGTGGTCACTGATGGGACTTGTCGCTTCATGGAAATATTACCAATTGCCACTAGTGGGTCCAGCCACACTCGCTGTGCCAAAAAAAAAAAATTAGTTGCGTTATCCATTTCATCTACGTGTTCATAATTGATACAGATTTTTTAAATAATTCATTATTTTTCCTAATATATTTGAATAACTTCAATTCATGGAAAAATTCAGAACTTGCCGAAAAATTTTGAACGATGAATGATTCACGTTGATTTGTGATTTTAATATCTGAACTATCTATCGAGTTCCAAGGGTTAATTAGATTATAGTTTATATCAGAACATGTTAAGCTGATGATGAGACTTGACAGTGCAGTGAGATGCATTCTTGTCGTGCTTTTCATTTATCGAACGGAAGATGTTGTGCATATGTGACAGTAGATACCGTAGTGAACGAGCTCATGGAATTGTATTTATCCAGCTGTAAACACGGTATTCATGCACCTCGGAATATTTTATCCATGCACCTCTTGATATTTTATCCATGCACCTCTGGATATTTTGTTCATGCACCTCTGGATATTTTGTTCATGCACCTCTGGATATTTTGTTCATGCACCTCTGGATATTTTGTTCATGCACCTCTGGATATTTTGTTCATGCACCTCTGGATATTTTGTTCATGCACCTCGGAATATTTTGTTCATGCACCTCTTGATATTTTGTCCATGCACCTCTTGATATTTTGTCCATGCACCTCTGGATATTTTGTTCATGCACCTCTGGATATTTTGTTCATGCACCTCTGGATATTTTGTTCATGCACCTCTGGATATTTTGTTCATGCACCTCTGGATATTTTGTTCATGCACCTCTGGATATTTTGTTCATGCACCTCTGGATATTTTGTTCATGCACCTCTGGATATTTTGTTCATGCACCTCTGGATATTTTGTTCATGCACCTCTGGATATTTTGTTCATGCACCTCTGGATATTTTGTTCATGCACCTCTGGATATTTTGTTCATGCACCTCTGGATATTTTGTTCATGCACCTCGGAATATTTTGTTCATGCACCTCTTGATATTTTGTCCATGCACCTCTTGATATTTTGTCCATGCACCTCTGGATATTTTGTTCATGCACCTCTGGATATTTTGTTCATGCACCTCTGGATATTTTGTTCATGCACCTCTGGATATTTTGTTCATGCACCTCTGGATATTTTGTTCATGCACCTCTGGATATTTTGTTCATGCACCTCTGGATATTTTGTTCATGCACCTCTGGATATTTTGTTCATGCACCTCTGGATATTTTGTTCATGCACCTCTGGATATTTTGTTCATGCACCTCTGGATATTTTGTTCATGCACCTCTGGATATTTTGTTCATGCACCTCTGGATATTTTGTTCATGCACCTCTGGATATTTTGTTCATGCACCTCTGGATATTTTGTTCATGCACCTCTGGATATTTTGTTCATGCACCTCTGGATATTTTGTTCATGCACCTCTGGATATTTTGTTCATGCACCTCTGGATATTTTGTCCATGCACCTCTGGATATTTTGTCCATGCCCCTCTGGATATTTTGTCCATGCCCCTCTGGATATTTTGTCCATGCCCCTCTGGATATTTTGTCCATGCCCCTCTGGATATTTTGTCCATGCCCCTCTGGATATTTTGTCCATGCCCCTCTGGATATTTTGTCCATGCCCCTCTGGATATTTTGTCCATGCCCCTCTGGATATTTTGTCCATGCCCCTCTGGATATTTTGTCCATGCCCCTCTGGATATTTTGTCCATGCCCCTCTGGATATTTTGTCCATGCCCCTCTGGATATTGCATTTTCCAACACTAGGCACCACACTCGGCAATCGCTGGAGATTGCATGTGTGGAGATTGCATCCACTCAAATGAGCAGGTGCGTGCATCATTCCAGGTGAGGGTGGAGCATTAACAAACGTTAAATTATCTTTCTTTTCAGAAAATTTTTTAAATTATTGACTCGGATTTTTTAGCGCCGATTTTAACAACAAACTTTTAATATCCATCGACGACATTTATGTGAGATTTTTTCCTTCGCAAAAGTTCGTTCATTGTCACCAGTCAGCATTCTCACGCGTGAAGAGAAAAGGGTTCATCATAAAAAAGAAAAGTTGACCCGCCGTTTATATTAGCTGCCCTGCCCCGACGACCGCAGCATGGAATTCTCGGAAGAACTAAAATTTGGGCTGGGTATTCGTAGCCTTCGTGTTTCGTCGCTCAGTGAAGTCAATGAACTCATAACCAAAGCTCCTCACCTGAAAGTTTTCGAGTATTACTGTGGGGATTGTGAAATTGAAAGTAAGCTCACTTCCTGCGAAAAAATTCACACCGCCGAACTACTTCAGCACGAGGAGAAGTGCCCAGTCCTGTGCCTGGACACGCTCGCCAGGTGTTGCCCAGAGTTGACCACCTTGGTCATTCAGTGCCGACCTGCGACCTCGGTGACCATCAACACTCTGGTGTCACGGTGCGCCATGCTGTCTTCGTTGAGTTTGTCTAAGGTGGGCGGGAGAGACAGCTCACCGTACATGGCGTTTGCTAGGTTGACCCATCTGTCGGTTTTGGAACTTCACTTCTGCAAGTGGGTTGACGACAATTTCCTCAGTGCGATGGCTAGAGGCGGAGCACGGTTGCGATGCCTCTACCTCCGTGAGCTGAGCAACGCTTCAGAGGACGCCGTGTGTCTTTTGTTGAATTCGAACAGAGAAACGCTCGTGTCGCTCTCTCTTGGCCAAAAAAACCCGTCCGGGCATATTTATTCCACCATTTCTCTGTGTACACACTTGAAAAGTTTGAACGTTTCTGACGGAGTTTCGATAAGCTTGCTTTCAATGGAGAAACTCTCAGCTCTACCGGTCCTTGAAAAACTGTACCTAGGCCGTGTGAGTTCTCTTGAACAGCTTCAAGTAGAACGTATCACGTTGACGGGAGGATTCAAGAACATTAAAGAAGCTTACTTCAGTGAATGCGATTCTTTGCAAGATTTTGATTTGACTATTTTAGTCGAAGAAACACACCAGCTCTCAGTTCTCTATTTGAATGCCTGCCGAAATATCACTGGCTACGGTCTCAAAGAATCCCTCGATAACGCGCAAAATTTGATAGCACTTCATTTGCTTAGTATTAATATTAAAGATTTAACCTTTCTCAAGGACATAGCTACAAAAGTTCCTACTTTGAGGTTGCTTACCATGTATCGTTGTGCTGTTTGTTCTCTGTATGAACTTTTCCGTGTAGTTTTCAGAGAACGCAGGAGGACGCTCAAAATATACACTCATTACGACGCCGAAGCTTGGTTTTGTTTGAAAGTTCTTCCTGATCTGCCAGCAATCCAGCGCTGGCGTTTTGGGGTCAAGTACGACTTGTTTGATCTGAACTCGCATGCTCAGCTTCCTCCAAATATACCGTATGAATATCGACCGGCTGACCAATGCTAAATTTTATCTATTGACTCGATCAAATTACTGTATTGAAATGGGACACTTGTAAGTTATTCAGCCATTCTTTATATGTTGCTTGCAAAACTATGTTCCAATCTCTTGAACAAGGGGATTTTTTAGTGTAAATTGTAATACCCTTTGAAATAAAATAAAATTTGAGGGTAAATCTAAGGGTAGGAGTTTAGTAAAGGTCTCACAAAACGAATGGGCGGATTAATTGAAGTGCATAAATCAATATTAGATAATGTGAAGCTTTTTACCTTCCTGGTTTAAAGTTAATTTTAATTCGAGTAATATAATTCGTTGGAATATTTGTTTTAACCTTGATCTTTTTAGATATGCGCAAATGCAAACACTAAACTAATCAACTGCATTCATGTATCGACCGTCACATAATTTTGTCGAGGTACATTCTTTCATTTTAAAACTCAGTGAATTTGTGTCCCGCTTTCATATGAAGCCCTTGGAATCACGCGGTACCAAGTGCCGCTTTTCCAAAGAGCGGCAAAAATATTTTGTAGCTCAAATATTTCATTATCTAATGGATACATTGCTCCATTTTGCCATTACCTTAGTAAAAATACAGCTCAACGCTTTCTGCAGGCAGGAGGAAGCTTGGAGATGACAGAAACACACACCTCGTTTCCGCTGTATGTGATAATTTCATGTAATTTCTGTGCGTTAGATGTTTCTAAGGGCGTCATGTGTTATTGATAGCGAAACATTTCAGATGCGCACGATGCATAATTGCGTGAAGTACTGTTACGTACTTTACAATTGCGTAATATGCTATTACGTACTTTACAATTGCGTAATATACTATTACGTACTTTACAATTGCTAATGTACTATTACGTACTCTACAATTATGTAATGTACTATTACGTACCCAACAATTGTGTAATGCACTATTACGTACTCTACAATGTGTAACGCACTATTACGTACTCTACAATTGTGTAATGTATAATTGCGTAATGTACTAGTACGTACTCTACAATTGCGTGGTGTACAATTACCCACTTTACAATTGAGAAATGTACTATTACGTACTTTACAATTGCTAATGCACTATTACGTACTCTACAATTGTGTAATGCACTATAACGTACTCGACAATTGTGTAATGCACTATAACGTACTCGACAATTGTGTAATGCACTATTACGTACTCTACAATTGTGTAATGGACTATAACGTACTCTACAATTGTGTAATGCACTATTACGTACTCTACAATTGTGTAATGCACTATTACGTACTCTACAATTGTGTAATGCACTATTACGTACTCTACAATTGTGTAATGCACTATTACGTACTCTTCAATTGTGTAATGCACTATTACGTACTCTTCAATTGTGTAATGCACTATTACGTACTCTACAATTGTGTAATGCACTATTACGTACTCTACAATTGCGTAATGTACTATTACGTATTCTACAATTGCGTAATGTACTATTACGTACTTTAAAATTGCGTAATGTACTTTTACGTACTTTAAAATTGCGTAATGTACTTTTACGTACTTTACAATTATGTAATGTACTATTACGTACTCTACAATTGTGTAATGCACAATTACGTACTCTACAATTGTGTAATGTATAATTGCGTAATGTACTAGTACGTACTCTACAATTACGTGATGTACAATTACAATGCTCGCAAAGTCGCAAATGTATAACTGTTTCCAAGATAACGAGACGGCGTAGAGAGCGATTCAGTATTTTATACTTTTGAAGTTAACGTGACGTTCTGTGTAGACAAATGATTGGTCAGCAGTCATTTCGTGCGTGTAAGTATATTTTAAAATTGTAATTCGAGTTAGGCTTATCCTTTATCGCTCGTAAATGGAATTTTCTTGTTTGCATTACACCTTGAATTGCGAAGGCTGTGAATTTTGATTTTTACATTGCATCCTGTCATGTTTCGGGTCGCTTCATTGGTTTTAGGGTTGCACGATTGTTTGATTAGAGCCACTGCTCGTGAAGTGGATAAACATAATATTCTTAATCTATTTTGAAATGATTGTTGCACGTGGTATGTTTTAATTGTCTTAATAAAAGCCTCACGTAAGCTTGTCTTTGTTTTAAAATTTTTTCTTTTTTTGAGGACGATGAAAATTGAAAACCTTAATACATTTCCTGCGAAGTCACCTCCCAGTGGTCACTTGAAGGGATTTTCGTAGTGCTGCTGACCGAACTGCAGTCACTAACTCATTTTTTATTAACACTCAATGAAAGCTAAATTTAATCGTCAGTCTGATAATACAATACTTTCATTGGAGAATGTAATATATTTTAAAACTGGGGCTGGGTTGTATACGAGGCAATGGTGTAAGTCAAATTCAGTGACGAAGTTGAAGTGTCGATGGAATTGTGACCCGATGAGCGAGTGGAAGCAGCTCATTATGCCCCAGAAACCAACGTAATGCCTTGAAATTTATGAAAAGATTCTTTTAACACGTTGAGTGCTTGTTGTCCCAGCGGTGGTCGTTGAATGGCGGATTTCCAGTGTAAGGGACCCACCGGTGGGGCACATGCTACATTTTTATTTATACCTGTTCAAAATCAGATGACGCATTTGAATGGATTAATCGTCTATTGGAAAATTGAATCTCGAAATTTTGTTGAATTGAAGTTGAATCTTGAATTTCAATTTGACCCGATGCAGTTGAGGCGTTAGCGTAGTGAAGTTCAATTTTTAGGAAGGGTGATTGAACAGTGGCGGTGTCCCCTCGGAGGATACGACTGTTGTTCCCTCTGGGAACACGGCTATTGTTCCCATATAGAGGACACGACTATTGTTCCCATATAGAGGACACGACTATTGTTCCCTTTTGGAGGACACGACTATTGTTCCCTTATGGAGGACTCGACTGCTGTTCCCTTATAGAGGACACGACTGTTGTTCCCTTAGAGGACACGACTTTTGTTCCCTTATAGAGGACACGACTGTTGTTCCCTTAGAGAGGACACGACTGTGGTTCCCTTATAGAGGACACGACTGTTGTTCCCTTATAGAGGTCACGACTGTTGTTCCCTTATAGAGGACACGACTGTTGTTCCCTTATAGAGGTCACGACTGTTGTTCCCTTATAGAGGACACGACTGTTGTTCCCTTATAGAGGACACGACTGTTGTTCCCTTATAGAGGACACGACTGTTGTTCCCTTATAGAGGTCACGACTGTTGTTCCCTTATAGAGGTCACGACTGTTGTTCCCTTATAGAGGTCACGACTGTTGTTCCCTTATAGAGGACACGACTGTTGTTCCCTTATAGAGGTCACGACTGTTGTTCCCTTATAGAGGACACGACTGTTGTTCCCTTATAGAGGACACGACTGTTGTTCCCTTATAGAGGACACGACTGTTGTTCCCTTATAGAGGACACGACTGTTGTTCCCTTATAGAGGACACGACTGTTGTTCCCTTATAGAGGACACGACTGTTGTTCCCTTATAGAGGACACGACTGTTGTTCCCTTATAGAGGACACGACTGTTGTTCCCTTATAGAGGACACGACTGTTGTTCCCTTATAGAGGACACGACTGTTGTTCCCTTATAGAGGACACGACTGTTGTTCCCTTATAGAGGACACGACTGTTGTTCCCTTATAGAGGACACGACTGTTGTTCCCTTATAGAGGACACGACTGTTGTTCCCTTATAGAGGACACGACTGTTGTTCCCTTATAGAGGACACGACTGTTGTTCCCTTATAGAGGACACGACTGTTGTTCCCTTATAGAGGACACGACTGTTGTTCCCTTATAGAGGACACGACTGTTGTTCCCTTATAGAGGACACGACTGTTGTTCCCTTATAGAGGACACGACTGTTGTTCCCTTATAGAGGACACGACTGTTGTTCCCTTA
This sequence comes from Morinoia aosen, assembly GCA_030386875.1. NCBI lineage: Eukaryota > Metazoa > Arthropoda > Malacostraca > Amphipoda > Talitridae > Morinoia > Morinoia aosen. The sequence goes on from CM059577.1 coordinate 35,132,927, forward strand.
TAGAGGACACGACTGTTTTTCCCTTATAGAGGACACGACTGTTTTTCCCTTATAGAGGACACGACTGTTGTTCCCTTATAGAGGACACGACTGTTGTTCCCTTATAGAGGACACGACTGTTGTTCCCTTATAGAGGACACGACTGTTGTTCCCTTATAGAGGACACGACTGTTGTTCCCTTATAGAGGACACGACTGTTGTTCCCTTATAGAGGACACGACTGTTGTTCCCTTATAGAGGACACGACTGTTGTTTCCTTATAGAGGACACGACTGTTGTTTCCTTATAGAGGACACGACTGTTGTTCTCTTATAGAGGACACGACTGTTGTTCTCTTATAGAGGACACGACTGTTGTTCCCTTATAGAGGACACGACTGTTTTTCCCTTATAGAGGACACGACTGTTGTTCCCTTATAGAGGACACGACTGTTGTTCCCTTATAGAGGACACGACTGTTGTTCCCTTATAGAGGACACGACTGTTGTTCCCTTATAGAGGACACGACTGTTGTTCCCTTATAGAGGACACGACTGTTGTTCCCTTATAGAGGACACGACTGTTGTTCCCTTATAGAGGACGCGACTGTTGTTCCCTTATAGAGGACGCGACTATTGTTCCCTTATAGAGGACACGACTATTGTTCCCTTATAGAGGACACGACTATTGTTCCCTTATAGAGGACACGACTATTGTTCCCTTATAGAGGACACGACTATTGTTCCCTTATAGAGGACACGACTATTGTTCCCTTATAGAGGACACGACTATTGTTCCCTTATAGAGGACACGACTATTGTTCCCTTATAGAGGACACGACTATTGTTCCCTTATAGAGGACACGACTATTGTTCCCTTATAGAGGACACGACTGTTGTTCCCTTATAGAGGACACGACTGTTGTTCCCTTATAGAGGACACGACTGTTGTTCCCTTATAGAGGACACGACTATTGTTCCCTTATAGAGGACACGACTATTGTTCCCTTATAGAGGACACGACTATTGTTCCCTTATAGAGGACACGACTGTTTTTCCCTTATAGAGGACACGACTGTTGTTCCCTTATAGAGGACACGACTGTTGTTCCCTTATAGAGGACACGACTATTGTTCCCTTATAGAGGACACGACTGTTGTTCCCTTATAAAGGACACGACTATTGTTCCCTTATAGAGGACACGACTGTTGTTCCCTTATAGAGGACACGACTATTGTTCCCTTATAGAGGACACGACTGTTGTTCCCTTATAAAGGACACGACTATTGTTCCCTTATAGAGGACACGACTATTGTTCCCTTATAGAGGACACGACTATTGTTCCCTTATAGAGGACACGACTATTGTTCCCTTATAGAGGACACGACTATTGTTCCCTTATAGAGGACACTATTATGGTATCTATGGTATAAGCGCTCTCAGGAGGTAGATGTGAGGTCGCGGGCTGGAGATTCGGTAGACCTTCCCTTCACTAAAATAAAAAAGAATTGCTTTGTTCCAGATCTCCTTTATTCTGCAGGCTTGTGTTTTAGCACCTCTGACTTTCTTCTTCTATTTATGAACGTTCCATTACCTTCATTTTCAACTTACTATTCCAATGCGCAAGGGAGCTTGTATGGGAGCGACCTTGTGTGAAAATAGTTAATTAGATTCCGCGTTATTTCGCTTTCACACTAAATGGTGCTTTCATTCTTCTTATTTTTGAAACTACTTCATCGTGGTTACGAAAGCAAAAATCTACATTCTGACCTAATGTTTTGCTCGGCATTTTTACGATTGCCGAGTTTACGGCACACGGTTAATTATTGCCACCCGTTTGGTATCTGAGAACTATAATGCTAAGGAAAATTTCTATACAAAAAGACTTGCTACGTTGAAATTATGAATCGTGTTCCCATTAGCAGACCCTCTCACAGCATTCTATTCGTTAAAGAGTTTGAAACGCAATGAATTGCAATGTCGTGGAAATGGGTAATATTTCCCACAAATGACCTCACGTTTTTTTTGTGACTATTGAATTATTGCTTTATACGTGTGATAAAACACCTCTATTCAAGGAAAGTATTAAACATTAAATTACACGCGTACGCTGTGCTTACCGAAAATAACTTGGCTCACCAATTTTGCCGGGACAAAATATATGTATTGCACTTTAGGTATAAAAAATGAGGACAGTTTTAATTTCTGCGAAATTTTGTTTTATTACACAGAGGTTCATCGCATCTTCTGAGTACTGTGTACAAGCCCTGCGTACGTACATCCTTTCAGAAAGAAGAATACTTAGTCTAATTTCACAAAAAATTCAACCAGCGTTTCTATTTTTTTTTGCAAATGCAAAAACTAAATTTTATATTTTGTTAATAATCGTGGAGTAAATCTCATTGTCACAAAGGAATGCGTTCACAGTTAAGTAGGAGTTGAAACATATATAAGGATAGCAACATTTCTCAAGCAATAGACTACATGGAATAGAGGTTTCGGGGTGTGGTTACTCTTCAGAAAAATCATCGAGAAAGCCAAAGTTGTGGCCAAGCTTTTGACATGAATGTGCTACAACATCAGCAGGGCACGGTTCAAGTAAGGGTTTTAGAACAGAAAATGCAACAGAAACAAGCCAATTCCCGGGTCGTGTGCAAGACCAGTGCCGTCAGACACCAATCACGCACAGGCACCAACGTAACACATTTACAACCATCAATGTTTACGCACAAGCGCCAGTACATTCATGCCAACTAACTCGATCGCTACGCAAAGTATGGTCTTATTTACGATTTATTCTCGTAAGTTAGACACCACGCTTAGCTACATGCGTTCCAAAGATGTTTATATTTTACCCAGATAACGGCAAGAGCATGGTCCCGTTGAAAGCTACGATCTAACTTTACAATATTTGTTTTATTAGATTTTTTGAGGACATAAAATAGAATTTATGAAACTGTTCTTCGATTAACGTTTTCATTTAGATGAAAATAACGTCAGTGGAATATTAAAGTGTAAATAACTGTTGAATATTTAGGTGAAAAAACGATAGTTGAACGTTTTGGTTAAAACAACTTGATCTAGGAAAAACGTCGGTGCTGAAAATACAGCCGAGTCGTTAACCTGTCAGCATACTGCAGGGTTTGTGATACTGGTTGAAACAAGGATTTTTTTATCATTTACGAGGTAACTGGCACAGAAAGTTAGCGCAGAGTTGAAAACCAGTTCGCTGTGCGAAACTTGTACGCTAGGTAGGGTTTGCTGTGAATAAATATAAAAACAGTGAAAAATTGAATGTAAAATTGCATCATACGTCATGATGGAAACTAAGCAAGGGCATGAATTTATGTCGCTTAAGGACGACCTAATTCATAAGACGAATTACAAATTGTTCTTTATTGGTATTCTTGAACGACCCTCTGGACCGGAAACCAGCGTAAGGCACATGACTCCTGAACTGGAAAGCAAGACACAATAAACCAGCGAAATGTCTGAGATTTACGAACATTAAATTTAACCCAACATATTTGCTGCTTTGGAATTTAACGTATTGAGCTATTTTATACCCGTATCCACTTTACGAAACTCGCTTTTTAATCCGGAATTGATTTGGTTGGTATACGTTCAAATGGCCGGGCGACACAGAAGCTTTGCCATACCCGGTGCAGGATTGATTCGGAACTTAGGTAGCAGGGTGATTGATGCCTGCGTGGTGTTGAATTTAGATAGCAACCCGAGAATGGCTTACTCGACATTGTTCTGTTGCCATGTTCAGGGTTCTGTTGCCATGTTGTCATACAAGGGATATTTCATGGTAACGGACTGAATGAACGCGTGACCGTGCTCGGATTTGAGCCGCAACAATTCTGCTTTGCATTATTCGACAAAGAGAGTAAAATTAAGCAACAAGATGACCTACTCTTCGTCAGGAAGTTGAAGAGGAGAAAGGAACGATCTAAAATTACTTACAAGTTACTGGAATGGGTCAAGTATGGAGCTCGCTGCCTTTAATAGGACTTCGTAATGTATAAATGAACAACGTTACATTAAGTATTGAGTTGATCATAAAGTCCGGTTTTGGTCGATCCCAAACCACTTGGAGAAGAAACCGGACTTTCAGATTCACACAATATACACGCGACGTATTTTGCAGCACACGCACGCATGCGCCTCTTACGTGGGAACTACTTTTAGCAGCGGGATTTCTTACTGAAATTATCTTCACAGTCAGGGTCGCTAGATTGGTATTTTTATAAAAAAAATGAGAATTTAGCTTTCCAGTCGGTATATAAAAACAATTTCAACCCAGATTGGTCTTCTTTGACTAAAATTTGCACATTTGGCCTCTATAGGCCAGTAAGACTCCAATCTGGCAACCCTGTTTATAGACATATAGACACGTATGTGCTAACACAACCCACAAAATTACTATGTATACTGTACAGATATATGTGACTAATTTGTGCCTAATGATTTTATCCCTTACAGTCAGTTCCTCTTCTTAATTAACAAATTCCTGCATTACGAAATTGAGAATGCCACCTATTGCTCGTGCAATGTTTGCTTAGTGTTTTAACTCGTTGCTGGCGATACGACCCATCGATGGGTCGTTTGAAAAATGTTAACAATCTTTTAAAATCAATGGTATTTATTGAACCCAGTTAATGTTAGGTTCTCATAAAATTGCTACACAATCTTTACTTTAAATTTGAGTTAAATATTGAACTGCAGCTCAGCCTATTGCGGTGAACGTGTTAACTACCCAAACGATTGAACAGTTTTCTCCGCTTTGCTATGATTCTCATCAATTTGAGGCAGATTTACCTCATGTGTGTTTCTACAGCACTTTTTCTGAATATAACATCTATGGAGAGCTACACGACACATCACTATGTACAAACACACTGCTACAGTTACCATAATCTTTATTTAGGCACTAATTATCTATTCTTTGGTTTAGTGCTGTTTCTGCATCTTCTACAGAGTGCCTGAGCATCTGTATCCTAGAAGCGCCTTAAGTAGAATAATAAAATCATGTTACTATTTCCAATTGTACACTAATCTACACACGCGCCTGAAGTAGAATAATAAAATCTTATCATTATTTCCAATTTCACACTAATCTACACACACGCCTGAACTAGAATAGTAAAATCATATTGTTTCCAATTGTACCCTAATTTACTGAGACTTGGCTTGTTTATATCCAAATTTGGACCACGTACAAAATTACGCGTCCGAAAGTGGACCAGAATTACAAAGACGTCGACCTTGTCTAGTGAGAGGCAATACCCTCATCCAGTCATAGGAACTGCCTCTTTAACAGCGATGTGGAAAGTAAATGTATGTTAAAAGTGGTCGAGGGAAGAAATTACTACTGAAGCGATCAGGAACAGTGTCATCTCGCAACAATGAAACTTACCTTTGGTAGAAATACCGAAGCGACAACTAAATAGTCTTTGACTGAAGTTGTCGTTAGCTGAGATTAATTATTATCATTATTATTATTTAACAGTAACACTGTTTTATCAATCACGATTTTCCCTGGGGTGAGTTCAGATTAGATCAGGTTATAAGTTAGTTAATGCCTTCCTTACAACAATAAAAGCGTTCCCGAAAAAGGAGGTAGGTCCCATTTGGTATGAAAGTAAAAAAAACATGGAATCTATGCATAAGGTGTGTTCCTACCCTCTGCGCATAGAAACCGTAAGATAGAAAAAGTTTATGAAATCAGATCAAAGTTGGAGAGGAAAGCAATAGGGGCTTTCTAAAAACAAAAAAAGATCATCCGTAACAAAACAAAAATCCAGTTATATTTAAACAAAAGACAGGCTTACCCGCCAGCTCGGGACCTCACATGTTCCTCTTGGGTGGGAGTGTAGATTACCATAGATACAGTAGTTGTACTCCATTCAGGGGATAAGCGAGTTTGCTATCAATGTGTTTAGCAATAACTACATTCCACCTAACAATTGCAGACTTATTACACTCTCGGGGAAATCATTCTAAGAAAAAAATTTCACTATAGGGAAAAAATTTCTGAGAATAAAATTCTCAGTTCTCACAAAGCGCATTGAAGTCCTTAGTTGAGCTAACAGAGTTTCCAAAATGCATATGAGAAACGTTTTCAGGTGTGGGCAAATAACAAAATTTCCTAACGTATGCGCTCGTTGACAGTTTTTAAATTTTTTGATGCGTGGCCTACGCATCATGAAAGTACTCAGCGCGATATCAAAAGTTTCCCGTTTTCCCATGTTGCATAACATTTTTTAACATCGCTAAAAAATAGTTTGCAAAACCTCTGCAAGTATTCACTTTAGCGATAAATTATGTTTCGGGCTGATATTTTTGTACGTTGAATAATTTTTTTTGAATCTCGTTTCAACATTGTTACTCATTGCTGAGCTTTTGAGCAGTAAATTGAAATTACGTCCAGAGTATCAGAAATGAACATGATACATCAACGAGCATCGAGATCATTCCTGTAATGCCTGAACCAGAGGAAGGCATTCAATAATCACCCACGGTAACAGTATAAAGCTATATAGACACAAATGTAATTAAGAACAACCTAATCTTACACAAACGGAACATTCATCCTTTGTGAAGCCCATGGTGAAACATGAGTATGATGCCCCTCTTGTGTTTTACTCCTCAAATTAGACAGCCTCATAAAATTGTGCCCTCTCAACGCTCGTGAAATGTTGAGTCCCACTTCACGATCTGTATCAGGGAATATTAAGCCCCTTCACAATCAGTTTCGGGGAATATTATGCCCCCTTTACAATCAGTGTTCAGCAAATGTTAAACCTCCCTTCATAATCGGTATCAATAAATGTTAAGCCCCCTTTTACAATCAGTTTAGTGAATGTTAAACCCACTTTCAAAATCAGTAACAGAGAATATCAAGCCCCCTTCACAATATAAGTAAATGATAAACCTCCCTTCACAATCAGAATCAGTAAATGACAAACCCACCTTCACAATCAGTATCAATGAATATTGAGCCTCCCTTCATTTATAATCAATTTTTCCTGACGTAAACACACGAAATCAAGAGCAAGTAATTTGAGCGTTGGAGCTGAGAGGGTTTATTGTCCTGACAGACGAGGAGCCGCAGCTCGCGTCGCTCTGGGCCGGGGCAGAGATGGGTCTTAATTGCCCGGGAATTTGGGGTCGTGAGACACACACCGTCACCGTGACGTCCCCCTCAACCGACCTGCTGAAGCCATCGTCGTGATCCACCTCTTGTCCATTCCGTAAAATCATCTTCCGGAAACCAATGCCGGGTTTTCTTTCTACGAGATGACCTGACTTCGTTGGACAAATGGTTGTCGTCGACCTCTTCACGTTCATCGTCATAGGCCCCTTGTACTGCTTCGGAGACACTTGCTTCAGTGCTATTTTAGGTGTTCGTGATATTCTGTGGATAGAAAAATCACCAGCAGGTTTTGGCAGGTGATCTACGTTGCTGGGAGGCAAAGTACGGTGCTGGTATTCTTTGAAACTTCGTTCTGTGTTGATGAGGGATCCTTTATTAACGAGGGAGTGAACTTTCTGCGCCACAGATGGAGGTACTGCCCGAGGGGGTCGGCGGCCGCCCAGGTTACTTAGAGGACCGTACAGGGATGAAACATGGTCACGACGGTGAACCTGTTGCAAAAATTCACCACTCATTACAAATGATACGTTACCATGATGAGCGAAAGGCGACTACAAAGAAACTAAAGGAGCGCAAACCTATCAACACTTTTGAAAAAATTGCTTCGTTACAATTCATGTAAAACTGTATAGTGATATTTCACAAGTTAATGATTGAAATAGTATCAGGATTATATTACCAGATTTTTATTCCTCACGCAGATGAACACTTTCGTCAAAGGAAAACAATTATGCTAGCTTATTCTCAAGGGTCGTGTTTCGTGTTGTTAGATTAACGCAAGAAGACGTCAAAGATTAGTAATAAGTATTTTCAGTTGGCATTCCTGTTATTAGATTTTCGAGAGAAAACGAAAGATTTGTGCAATAAAACGTAAGATTTGTACAAGAAAACGCAAGATTTGTGCAGGAAAACGTAAGATTTGTGTAAGAAAATATAATGAGTTAGGAGCACAAGCTTACCTTGTGATGTTTGGCGAGATGGTCGGAGCGCGAGAAGCGCTTGTCGCACACCTTGCAGCGGTAGGGCTTCACTCCGGAGTGACTTCTCTGGTGCCTCGAAAGTTCGTCGGACCTCGAGAACTTCCAAGCGCACCCTTCCCAAGTGCACGCAAACGGTTTTTCGCCGGTGTGGCGTCGGACGTGGGCCTGTTATCAAAAATGATTATCATATGAAAATCTACCTATAATCTAAAATTAATGCAGATTAAGGGTACATTTCGTCGTACATTTGTAATGAATACACTGCATTAAAAAAAATTCAAATAAGCTTACCTTCAGATGGGATGACTTTGCGTATACTTTGCCGCAATTTTGATATGGGCATTTATACGATCGTTCGTCTTCCTTTATCTCAGTTCGACTTGCTTTGTCGACTGAAACCACCACGTTTTGGAACACAGGTGCCGGCTTGGAGACGTAATTCGTTTGCCTGAGATCGCGGATAGGAAAGGTAACGGGTATGTTCGCTTGGAAGGTAGAGGTATAGTGCGAGTGCGCTAGAGGGGGAAACCTCTGCACATTTGAATGAGCTTGAGAATGTAACCAAGAATGAGTCGCGTGGGAAACAGCAATGTTAGGATTATGATATTCTTCGACTTTGCTCGTGTAATCGTGCCCGGATAGAAAAACGTTGAATGGAATTCTCGAAATAGGTTCCGGCGCAGCGTTGTCTTGATAGTTGTTGCTAACGAAAGGTTTCGGATTATACGGATTTGGTCTTTGTTGTTGAGCTTCTGGTTGGGTTAGAACTGGAGCACATACTGAGGAAATATGATTTTGTTGGTCGTGGCTCTTAATGACATCTAGCGTTTGCGTGTTCGGAGAGTAGGGAATATCTTCTCCAAATATAGATAGGTCGTCCATTTCGACATCGAGCAGCGGGAGCTCGGAAGATGGAGGTAAGAGGTCAGGAAACTGAAAGGAAGATGGAATTGAGTCTGACTTTAAAGAAGTGGTAATAGAAGGCTGAAAAGGCATTGTAAATGCGGAACCTAAAGTTGGAGAAATTGGTTCTGGTGATTCTGAGGGTAGTTTGTGATTCACTGATGATAGCTGGAGGCTGAAATCAGTGTCAGACTGAGCTGATCCTGGCGAGGTCGACCAATCTCCTTCGTAGGCAGAATCATCAGGTGCTTCTTCTGTCGCTCCACCTTAGAAAATAAAACTTTGGTCATTATTCAACCTAGCACGCACCAAAAATTAACCATAACACAAAAAAGTGTAGTTTACGGTTTATCTAGAAAAAGGGCAAAAAAATCAAATTCACGTATTTCACAGTCATGGCAAAAAATGTTAATACCATTTTTGAACTTCACGTACATCTCATTAAGAAATTTGAGAAAACTGACGAGGATACAGATAGCTGAAGTCCACTACCATGACCCTCCTGTGAATTTTGTAGACCATCATTTCCTGACAATTTTGGTGGCATGAGGGAATCCAGCAAAGTTTCAGGATGAAATCCTTCGTTTTGGAAGTGTGACATCCATGCTCGGTTGTGATCAGCCTCCTCCGTGAGGAACGTCGGCATTTTGGTCGCGTCCTCTATTTGAAGCCAATCTGAATCCTCCAAATCCAAGTTAGCGTTCAGTTTGTGGTGCTGGTCGTCTGGGTCACTGCTCACTGAAGGCGATGAAAACAACTCACTGAGGTCGAGACTTCCTGAACAGTCCGTCGATGGCGAACTAGGGGGAGAGATGAGGCCGTAGAAAGAGCTGATGTCTTGCAGCTCGTCGAATTGACTCGATTCAAAGCTCATTTTATCGCAAAGAACTGAACTTGGAGGAGACATCACGGTCTCGAGTCCACAATGATCTACGTCGTATTCGGGATTTCGTTCAGTGCATTCATGGGTTTTAGGAGACGAATTTTCCGATTCTTTCGGAGAGGGAACAGCGTCGACGTAAGGCTCATCATTTGGTTGTGCATCTGATGAGGATACTTCGCTTCTAGGATGCTCAGACGAAGCTTCATTTTCTTCTGATCCATTCGTGTCATTATTTATTCCCTTAAGAGGTTCAATTAGTGACAAGCCCGTCCATATTTCACTGAGCTGCGGCAGCAGGGCATCCATTATTTCAGAAATTCAAATCAGATCGTGTAGGCAAACCAAAAAGCAGCATTAGAAATGAAGCTGAATGAGTTCACTGTGGATTATAGCCAACATCCATCTTGCATGAGCGCACTATAGCAGCAAAACCTGCACAAAATTTTAGTAATAAGAAAATGAACACATATCCAACAAGATATTGAATCGAAATTTGTTTTGGATGGGCGTCTTAGGAGTATGAATACTTTCTTCTCTCCAATGATCCTACACTATTATTAAGTTTAATTTTAAAACAAGGAAAGTCATCACATGTTGTATAAAGAATTTCTTCAGCACCCATTAAATGAGTTGTAGATTATACAACTGAATTCCGTAACGGATTCCGTAAATTTACACGTGGAGGGCAAAACTGATAGAGGCCGGATTTCCAAACAATGATCATCGTTGTTCTGGAACAACCGTGAGAGGAATTGATTCTTTTGACCTGCCAACGCCACGTTCAGTTTTGTGGGGTCCAAAAGTTTCAAATTTGAGCATTTGTTTGGAAAACTTGAAGAATTTAGCCACAAAAACAGCAAGTGGCGTTCCCAATTGGACAGAAGAACTTTTGCTGCCAGCCTCACCACTACGACGTCGTAAGTTGTTTAGAAAGTCGGTCCCCTTAGTTAAGTTCTCAGGGTGTTGTGATGTGAGAATATTTTATCTGTGTCTTAGTTAATCAAAACGCCCAAATATTTTAAATAGGACAAGCCTTCATAATAATGATTTGGATCAAATGAAAATGATGAAAATGATAGTAATGATGAAATTAAATAAATGTATGAACTTAGGGTTGATGCTATAGCAAGCATATCGCGCGATCTTTCCTTTTTCGAGACCAATATTTATGCGATTCTCGTAACCGTGTTTGCATATTTCAGTGACCAAAAATTGAAGCCAACAATTTTGCAAGATAAAATTATTATTTAATAATCATTGGAAACTTCGATTTTAGTGTTGTTTACCTGACAAGACTTCATTCAATTCACATAATAAATATGAGAGATATATAATAAATATAATATACATAATGCTTATCATATATTTACCGTATGTTATGTGCATGATATTTGCATATTTTTCTCAGATAATTTATATTCACTATTTTTTCTTGATTCAGTTCCTGAATAAAATACGAGGCGATTCGAAGGACATCATTGATGGTTATTTATATTGAAACCTTATTAAAATAATCATTTCACGAAAAATATTCTCAAAACAAATATCTTCGTTAAAAATTCAGTGCCATATACCTAGTCCCTACTTCACCTTTCAAAATATCGCAATGAACGGCTATCTGAAAGTCTTAAAGTATAAGTGTAGATGACATTGACACAACACTGAGGGATTGGATCTTCCACGAACTACGTCAGTGGAGCGACTGCCGATCGCTCTCTGCTGCATTTTCTCAACACGAACCCAAAATTCACGGACGCCAATCTGGGAAATCCACTGCGTTGATATGCGCCCAATGAAAGCGATGCTGGCTGATTGTATACAACTTTTTCCTCAGGTGAAACTGCACCCGCACCTCAAGGGGTGATTTTAACACACAGAAAAAGCATTTAGTCCGAACAAGCCATTCTATTTCAGCAGTTTCCAGTGTACAGTATGTTGTCTGTCGGCGTACAGTGAGGGGAGATAAGCTCGTGCCAACTGCCTGGTTATCAGTTTCGATTACGTCGCTCGTTAACAAAGAGATAATCGGTGGCATGTAATCGAATGCTCGTGATTATTGCGATTGGCGACGGCATCAACAGGCTTTGTATTGGCATCTAATCTTTGATGCATTGGTCAAGAGAGAGAATCAAAGGTGTAGCCGAAGGGTACAAAACTCATGTAACTCTTTGTGTAACCTCATTAGCTCAATGTCTGTAGAAATTTTTAAAAACTATGAATGCTATTATAGTCTCGTTCCTGAATATTGGTCGTAATTGTTTTTGTGGTTTTATTTACGTTGAACGGACTATCGTTATTATTGAAATTTTAGCTTCAAAATGATTCCGAGAGCTGTCGTTTAACTTTAGTGCTAGTTCGTTGGTCATTGTTTGTTTGCTTCATTATTTCTGTAATGTATACAGTGAATATGACTCAAAAGTGCACTATATATATACCATTTGTCTCAAAAAATGCACTCGACCTTTGTTTGACAATTGCTTACATATTTTTTGAATTCGTTTCAAGTGCAACAAAGTTTTATTCTATGTCATTTAATTTTTTTACCTTTAATGCACATTGCCTGTTTAATTTAACGCAATCGGCTTGTATGAAGGCCACTAAGTACTCACATCAAGGTAAATTACATGAGTACAGTGCAGTCAAAGGGTGAGTACATTTACAGTATACGTGCACTCTGTAACATTTTACAAGGGTTTAGGGGATGGGCAAATGTATGGGCGGTAACAAAAAATTGTTTTAATGTTAGGTATCTGTGATATCAATACTCTGAAAACTACATATGTTACGATAAAGAACTGGTATTGATGTAGAAAATTAAATTTGAAAATAAATCTTTTCGACTAATCTTTTCCTATTTTGAAATAATTAACTCGTAAGTTCTAACTACTTATCCGCCCAATTTTTGAGTTTTTCGAAAATTTTTTCCAAGTTTTCTCGCCATGGTCCTGAGCATACCATATTTAAATGCACGAACAACTATGTTCAACAACAATGTTCATTTTCAAAATAACAGTCACCTCATTTTAATCCTAACGCATTTAATGCACGAACAACTATGTTCAACAACAATGTTCATTTTCAAAATAACAGTCACCTCATTTTAATCCTAACGCATTTAATGCACGAACAACTATGTTCAACAACAATGTTCATTTTCAAAATAACAGTCACCTCATTTTAATCCTAACATATTTAAATGCACGAACAACTATGTTCAACAACAATGTTCATTTTCGAAAAAACAGTCACCTCATTTTAATCCTAACGACATCCATTTTCAAAAAAACATTTTTTAAATTACAAACCTTGGACTGCAGCTGTAAAGTTGCCACCTCACGGACTAAGCAAAAATATTTACCTTCTTTTAGGAAATCAACCCAAATTTAATACACTTTTCAAATTATATTGAGACCATATTTTATCAAAACCAGCACACGTAGATTTCTATCATTATAAAATGACCACAATTATTCTGTGCGGGTTTATCCCTCCAAAAGAATAAAGCCTCTATTGCCAATGGTTTGCTCAGAATCAGTTCAGCAAAATGAACACATCCACCTTCTATCTCACGCAAACACATCCTTTTATCTCAAGAGCGTGCTTTGTTTGCGGGACTCACAACATGCCCAAAAAATATATCTCGTAGGCTAACATCGGCGAGCTCAGACTTGCATTTCCCCAATGCTGATATAGTAAGAGATTCAACAGGGAACATTTCAATAGCTACACGCGTCAACAAATCAGAATATCCCAGTGAGCTGGAGTCGTTGAAGTGTCACCGGAGCTCTTCGGGTCCCAATCGAGTTCCGGTGCAGTGGAGATAGAGCCACTCTCCGGCTTCCTTATCTCCCGACGCTCTAAGGACACTTGGAGTTGTGCGACACTTTTCAATTGCGCACACTTCCCTTACTCGAAAATGGTCATCTCGAGCTCTGGAAATTTTCACTAGGACTTGGTATCTTGCATACGCCATGTCACCACTTCACGAGACGGGGATTGGATTTTCATTTTAAGACGCCCTGCTATCTTGAGTATAGTTGTTTTTCATTTTGAGCGGTGGAAATTTAGTTCATTTTTTAAAAAGAAATCGCTCGTAGTTGTTAAATTTGGAATTTTGAGTTGCGTAAAGAGGTTAATGTTCCTGAACTGAAGAAAAACAGCTAATTCTTTCGAGAAATACCACGCCGTACTAACTTTGGCAGCTTAAAAAGTTAAATAGGGTTCATGCTTTTTAAAGAACAAGCTTGTCTATGCGCGTACATATTTTGGCCTCGCATCGTAACCAACGTCAAAAATCACTCAAAAAATCAGATGTGGAAGCATTTAAAAGATTTTCTTTCATATTTGAACCAATGAGAAATATCGGATGCAAAAATGGTTGAAGATAAAATTGTCCAACCACGCGTGTGTTTGTGGGTATGTGGAGAGATTGGTACTAGTTTGTTGTAAAAGAAATGAATGGAAAGAGGTATATCGAACGAGCGATGCTCAAATTTCTGTGGAAGGGTTGATCGCAGTCCCTTTTGTTCACGGAAATGCCTCCTGAAAATTGTATATGTATAATTATATATATGTATAATTGTATCTATTTCAAAGCCTATATGCATGTTGAGACTTAACAGATTTGCTGCTGAACTTATGTTCTCTTAATTTCAATTGCATAAGCATGTTTTATTTAACGCATTCATTTGCTTGAACCTTTACGTAGAATTATTGATGACGTATATAGATGTTACATCTTTGAACATTCTGTAGCCCTTCACCCCGAGGCTCATACATTGGTTTGACTAAGGCCAACCTCACCAATCGCATCCCCTACTTTGACTTTGGAATTCACCGGTTAAAAATACCCCCGTTAAAGTACAATTAAGATTTTATATAAAAATATTATTGCAGCGGGGCAGCATAACGTGTTTCTACTCCAAGCTTAATTCATAACCATAATTATGATGCTTCATCAAAAATCAATGATTTTAAATTCTATTAATGACATGCTTGATGTTTAGTATTAATTCGGATTGAATGATATGAACTTGATATTTTCACTACGAAGATTTAGTAACCTATCTTTGCCATCAAATAAAAGTAATTTTTTATTTTCTTTGATCCAATATCGGAATTTTTCAATTAAGTCGTGGGTTTATTTTGGTGACGGATTTTGAAGTTTAAAATTTACTCAGACCAGCCTCTTTTAGCTATAAATTTGTTATACCAAGTATAAAAATGAACCATTTCTACAATTCAATGCCAATAAAACGTGAAGCAATTGCTGCAGATTGATATCAATTGATAGACAGGGAAAGATTCGTGCAGGAAGAAGAAATTTGTTAAAGATGCAAATTGATACAATTGATATAAACTGTTATAGATTTATGCAGATTAATTCAGATTGATGAAGGTGAATAATAAATAATAGAGATCAAAAACAATTAAATACTGTGGCAATTATGCAGACATGTACATGTTTCGACTGTGTACAACCAGACAAGTCATGTCTCTTCCATTCTCATGTGTTAATAATGATGAAAACGGAAGCGATGCTGAAATGTTGGTGATATTTTTCTAAATTTAGATTTCTGGAGCGTGATCTCAGAAAAGGCAGTTAGAGTGCGCATCTGCTGAAACCACAGCAGTGTAAGATTTTTCGGTGAAAAAAGGCTTCTATGTAACTCCCTCAAAATCGTTTTGTGAAATAAAGTCGGTCGTATAAGAAATGAAAGTTGCGCTTTCATTTCATATCAAGCCAGTTTCTATTTAAAAACATATGAGTATTTCTTAATATAGATGACCCGAACATTAGTCTCAGTGCAAAATGGTATTTTTAACAGAATAAACATACTCCGATAAAGTTATGTGAATTTATATCTCACTTGATGTATATATGTTAAAATAGAAAAAAAACGCAGCACGACGGCCCTCTTCTGCATGTGTTTAGAGAAAGTGAAAATTTTGATTCGCCATATAAATTCGAAAAATCCAATTTCTACGCCTAAAATTCTTCGAATAATGCGATACAGTGTCAGAAACAATATTATTTAACGTAACAATTCTAACTTCCGGCAAATACATACTAAACCACCTGAGTAGTACGCGAAAGTATTCCTAATTGTTATCACGTTAAGTTTATGTATTTATTCATTTAATGGTTAACTGACATAAAATTTATGCAGCACCGAAATTGATACGAAAAGCCTAGAACACATTTCATTCCCAGCATTTACGATGAAAAGATAGCCAAAATACCAAATCACTTCTTCCTCTTCAAGGAACTGATCACTCGACATCCTGCCGGTGTTGTACCAAGAGCAACAGCGGTCACCCGGGAGCTCTCCCCTCGAATTAGGGAATAAATAAAGAATAGCTCTGTAGGCGCCGAATGCCACACTGATGTAACATGAGCGCTCTGGTCCACTCATTTAGCAGGAAATCAGAGGTTGTCGTGGTACCAGGCCATGCTGTAGTTGTTCTTTCGCATACTGGGTATCATTGAGAATTGTTGAACATACCTGCTAATTAAACGAAGCGCAAGGAATGACAATTGCGTTCGTTTATGATCGCGAGGTTCTCTCATCAACGCAAATTAAGCTGACGTTTTTATGAGGTCGTTACTTGGGCTTGGCAATCCTGAGGGAGTGTGCGCAACTTGTATCCAGTTTACGAGGGATGACCATCGAAGAGAAGAGCACTTAGGAGGCACACCTCTATCATTACTACTATCAGTATCGGAGATTGTTGCAACACTTCTCATGCTAACTGAATAAATGATTGAAGAATTACTGCCTCATGTGCATGTTACCTGCAGATTTCCTGATGATTAACACGTATAGTTTTTTGAAATCCACTGCGTAGTATTGGCTTTGGGTGCTGCAAAATTAGAAGTAAAATAATAGTCACAAGGTGTTTTTTCAACTGAGAAATTATTCTTTAAATATCTTTCCAACTTATAAAAAAATTACCGCTACCATAACGAAAGCCAATGGCACGCGTCCTGCCACCAACACGACCAGGTATTATAAAAGTCGATAACTGAGGACGAGCTAAAAAAACGCTGTGCCCTCAGAGAGCGCGCAGAGAGCGTCAAGACTTGGGCACAATAACGCTGAGAATGAGCGCGCGTAACCGTTGCTTGTGTGGATGTTCGCGTCATCGTCCCGCATGTCCGCTGGCCAATCCCAGCGCAGTACTCCAACCGCTTCGCCGTGTCTGGCCAATGAGAGTCGCGTTTACCGGCGCCACGCGCTGGCTGAACAGTTCCATGGAATAGAATGAACTAATTAGCCGTCCTCGTGAGTGAAGTATTACGACATTTTACGCGCAATGTGTGTTTGTGTACTGAAGCGTTAGCATAAATATAATCCTTATCTTAAGGTCTTGAAGGTGCTTTTGATTTTAGTTATTAAAAAGGAAATTTTCAGAGCGTAATTGAATGTTAATAACTAGGTGTATACTGTGCACAGTGTCAGAAATTTGACCATGATTTGGAATAGCTTATCTAGAATATTAACTTAATTGATCATCTCTTTAAAAAAATATAACATCATTGAGCATAAATTAACAATCTTGACCGTGAAACTGCACGTGAAACACAGATTCAAATGATGTGTAGCCCAACAGGAAAACACTTTAAAATGAAATTGAATCTTAAAATCCGAGGTGAATTTTTTGTAAACTCTGGTATGTAAGATCTCGCCCTGAGCCTGCTCGTGTAGTGCAATTAGAGCTTTGTTATTCTCGTCGTAGTCTTTCTTATGTGTAGACATAATGTACAGTTTAGGTTATGAAAAAATGTGTTCAAGTGTGAAGACGATTTAACACGTTTAACTCGAGTTGAATAATTTTGTCTTTGGAAATCAGAGAAATGTTTCCTTGAACAGTTCGTTTTACGTACTCCTACAGTTTTTTAAATGTTTCTACCTATTGAATTCTTCCTCAATTGAGCGTGCTGACACGGAGACGAAAGAAATACATTTTATGTTTATAATTTGAAACTCAAACGTAGAACTATGTTGTCATAACGTAGTGTTAAAAAATCCGTTCCAGTGAGATGCTTTTAGGTCAATTTAAACATAGTGTAAATATTTTTATTCATTTTTAAGGCAAGCC
Organism: Morinoia aosen; assembly: GCA_030386875.1. Taxonomy (NCBI): domain Eukaryota; kingdom Metazoa; phylum Arthropoda; class Malacostraca; order Amphipoda; family Talitridae; genus Morinoia; species Morinoia aosen. The sequence continues at coordinate 35,150,935 of CM059577.1, forward strand.
GCTGCCATCAGTATTTGTAGCACAGGTTAGGGGGACGGAGAGACAAAGCAAGTAACCATCAAAGTGCGTTTTTTTTATTGAAAGCGATTCAGGGATATTTCCATCATACACGCATTCTTTTAAATTTTTACTTTATGTTAAACTTGACATGTTTTCATCACCTAACTCCTGTAGCCAAAAGGAATACTCAACGCAACACGACTTTTAACATTACTCACCTGTTGGTGCGTGGAATAAGGGGTTTAAAGTACTATACAGTATATCCCCCAAAGTACACCCATTTTAAATTGTAATGACTGGTTTAATTGAGCATTATATTTGTTGTTAAGATACGTTCATGCCATATAATCCATCGCTTATGTGAATGATTATAAGCGGTGAACGAATCCAAATTTTGAATAAAATATCAAACAGTTAAAACAATCTTCACAAAACAAGTGTACAAATGTTTTTTTGAGACATGCTTTTTACCCTGGGAGGAGGAAATTTCCTTAAGTCATTTTTTTTTGCAGAAAACTTAGGGAAAAATTTTCGAAAGAAATAGATTGGATTAACCATAGGTGGAATTTTAATGGAAGTTTGTGCACGCTTTCCTGTCATAAATTTAGAGCAGAGCGTCTGCATAGCAATTACCGTAGACTTACGGAGACGGCAAAATAGCAGAAAATTAAATCTGAGGACTTAGATGATTAATGATGCTCTTTTTGTGTACTTAACGATGACAAGTGAAGCCGTTTTCGTGAACTATGATGGTAAGTGAAGCTCTTTTCGTGTACTTTGATTGTGAGTGAAGCTCTTTTCGTGTACTTTGAGGGTGAGTGAAGCTCTTTTCGTGTACTTTGAGGGTGAGTGAAGCTCTTTTCGTGTACTTTGACTGTGAGTGAAGCTCTTTTCTTGTACTTTGAGGGGGAGTGAAGCTCTTTTCGTGTACTTTGAGGGGGAGTGAAGCTCTTTTCGTGTACTTTGACTGTGAGTGAAGCTCTTTTCTTGTACTTTGAGGGGGAGTGAAGCTCTTTTCGTGTACTTTGAGGGTGAGTGAAGCTCTTTTCTTGTAATTTGACTGTGAGTGAAGCTCTTTTCGTGTACTTTGAGGGTGAGTGAAGCTCTTTTCTTGTACTTTGAGGGGGAGTGAAGCTCTTTTCGTGTACTTTGAGGGGGAGTGAAGCTCTTTTCGTGTACTTTGAGGGGGAGTGAAGCTCTTTTCGTGTACTTTGAGGGGGAGTGAAGCTCTTTTCGTGTACTTTGAGGGGGAGTGAAGCTCTTTTCGTGTACTTTGAGGGGGAGTGAAGCTCTTTTCGTGTACTTTGAGGGTGAGTGAAGCTCTTTTCGTGTACTTTGATGGTGAGTGAAGCTTTTTTCGTGCACTATGATGGCAACTGAAGCTATTTTTAGGCTCTTTAATTTCGTGCGAGAGATATGAACATTTCCTAACTTCTGTTAGCTTACCGGAGTTTAACATAGCGAGCGAGTGAAATAGTAATACCGTAAATGTTACTAATATTTATTGAATTTCCGCACGTTTTTCAAAATCCTAATCACTAACAGCAAAGATAGGCCTATATGAAACCACCATCACTTACGAGGATTTAGCTATCAGTTTGTGGCTTCTGAAACAAAGCATCAATAACCCTATTAGAAATTGAAGTTTCACGGATGAAAAAATCGTATTCCATAAAATGTTAAAAAAGTATTTCTTAATGTTACTTTACAGGGTATCTCTTGCTAGCGGGAATTGGGCACAAACACTGATAACAACAAAAACAAATGAATAATTGGAAAAAGAATTTCACTGTAACTTTTTTACCGTTACTCTTGCAAATTTTTACCTGGTAAATAGGAGCACGCATAATAATAAGATGCTATTGATCAGCAGCGTTAAGCTGGCACACTTATGCATCGTGTCTGTAAGTGTGTGCATCACACTTATGCATCGTGTCTGTAAGTGTGTGCATCACACTTATGCATCGTGTCTCAGGCTGGTTGTCGCTGTGCAGCCGTATGTCCTACCGCAGTGCAGTTGTATGTGTTGCAGCGTTACAGCTGTACATACAGCAGCAGTACAATTGCAGCGGTACAAATTATTGTAACAGTATAAATGGAGCAGTGCAGCTGTACATATTGCACTAGTAAAACTACAGTATTGCTATTTCAGCAGTTCAGCTGCATATGTTGAAGCAGAACAATTGCTGAAGTGCAGCAGTTTATTTTTTTAAACATTTTTAGTTATTAATTTTAATATATGAATGGAAGAATAGGCTTCAGTTCGCTGAAATTCGGCTTCTACAGCTGTTTATAGGTGCATCAAATTACTCAAAGCCTGTTTTCGTGCCACTAAAGTTTGAGATGCAGTAAAGATATGTTCGAAGTTTTATTCAGTAATGAATAATTCTTTAAATCATAGAAAATCAACAGTCGCCTGTGTACGCTCGTGTTTGAGCTATATAAATAAATTAACACGTTCCAATAAAACAAAGTAAGAGCAAAAACGGCACGCGCGCGTTCTCGCTACAGTGTCTTATTCGAGTAAAATATATGGCGTCATTAGAGCGCAACACGTGAAGAGATGATAAACTGTGATCAAAATATGAATGCAAGTGATGTGTTCAACATATTACATTAATTTTTGTTATTATTATTCCCATACGTTTTCGTCGAATTGAAATGTTTTAAATTTCCAGGAGATAGATTTGCAATAATAGGTTTGTGAGAATGTTTAAAATTTCCACATGATATGTTTACAAGAATAGATTTGTGAGAATGTTTGAAATAAATAAAAAATGCAGAAATAATTTAGCGGACGATTGAAACGAAGATGACTGAAACTTTCTCGCCGCTTTAGTGTAAAAAAACTGCGCGAGGAAGCGGGCGCGAGTAAAAAAGAGGTTTTCCAGTCCTTACGACGCTGTGATTTGTTCATCTTCCATTCGTGAGCAAAATAGAATTGAGAAATTAAACGTAAAATTCCTGTTTTATAGATGTTAATTTCCGACGAGGGCCTTGAAATTCCTTAAGATTACTTCAAATTGCCGTTGAATTACGTGAAAATTCACTAAGATTAATCTATATATGAAAATATTCACTCAAACACCATCATAAATTGCGGCGGGAAACTTCTTGAAGTTACAAGTCACTGACTTAAGCTACCTTTTGAATACTTAACCCTTTAACGTCCGAATTTTTGTACTCATATTACCGTTAACACAACCACCGTCACTAAACTGGCGCTGGCATCTGGCAGTCACCGATATCAGGATGGGATAAGAACTGCCACTCGGCAGAGAACTTCAAAGAACACATTAGGGAACTAATTGAATAAGAAATAAAATATATTGAAGGGGAATTTTGAAAGAGGACACTGGTGTCCTCTGGGGCGTTAAAGGGTTAAACGGTTTAATTGAGAGAAATGTCTAGCTTCTAGCCAATTCAATTGACTTGCATATTGTGAGAGTGCGGTTTGATAGTTTCATGCCTGTGATACAGTCATGTGTTAGACAACAGTGTGAACTGTGTACTGAACAGTTCAATTGTAACGCTGACAGCTATTTTTAGCAATTCAAGCAATTTGTACTAAATTTTAAAATCTGCGGCTCTCTTGGAGTATTTTCAACTGGTAAATTTCTGTACGTGTCAGTTTTTCAGAAAAGTATACGTTTGATTGATGTGTGTGATACGAAAGATCGAGGCTTCCTTCACTTTCGCGATTCAAGACAATCAGGGAGTTACGAAACGGATACTTTTAGCTTGTGAGTAATTTGGCTCTCAAAATTTTCAATCCGATTTAAACTTAAAAGACCCAAGAAAGACCTTATTATACTATGAGATTAGAACTAAACTTTTCGACCTTAGCCTCGCAGGTACTGGGTTCAGATCCCACACCAACATGGTGCTTGACTGTTGCCGAGCGTGTCGATATAATTCCCTCAGCAAAGAAAGTTAAGTGGAAATTCCCCACTCAACTGAACGGTATCAATGGGGCCGACTCGAGACGAGGTGTAAGTTATTACCTCCTGCCTGCAGTAATTAGATAATTAGGAACCAACTTAATTGGAATGAACGTCTTTATTTATATTAGAAGGAATTTACTTTTTTAAAAGAACGACCGCAGAGTAGAAAT